>OY292370.1:2471424-3885121 GCA_958496195.1 Timandra comae
TTGTACCTTAAGGCATACGTGACGATTTCCTTACTTTTTATCCCGAAATTCCCACGGGAACGGGAACTACGCGAGAGAAACCACGGGGCACAGCTAGTTATATCTTTCCATGATTTAATCTATCGTTAAAATCAGCGTTAGACTGTTACACCTTTCTGTTAAAATTTTAAAAATACTTTTTTTTTCTTCAGGTACTCTCGTAAACAGCTTTTCTAATTAGAATCTTATTTTGTAATTAGATAAGGTAGATTTTTAGTTATTTTAAAGGAATTTATAAAAAATATCGAGGGATTGGTAAACTTTGTAACAGCGACATCTCTGGGCAAAGGTCGGATGTAGTACACGTCGACTTTTCCATGAGGTTCAAACATTTAAACGGAGTTGGGAGAGAAGGAAGATCTTTGTATACAATAGTGTCCACAAATTTGTATGAAATGAAGATGGCACTGATATTAAAAAGGTAGTTTAAAAAAAATGGTAGAGGTGGGGTTTTACATTTTCTAAAACTATAAACACTAATTACTAATATAATTATGTTGTTTTGTTGCTTACCTCAACTATTGATTTGCACTTACTAGATATTCTAGCGTCATTTAGTTTAATATAATTTTTATAGTTATAAGTTCATCCGTGATCGTGGCGCTTGCAACAGCGTCGAAATATCGGAAACTCGAAACAAATAATATACATGGTAAATATCCCGTTAATTATAATAATTTGAGTCATTTAGTTCAATTTAAAAACTTTGAATAACGCCTTAAGGTATAACAAACATTAATAAAAAAACGAAACAAAACATCACCATTTAAAAACAATTTATTAATAAAACCTTCTAAACAATGTAATGGCGGCTGCTGACGTCATAATTAATGATGACGTATCAAGATGGCTACCAGAATTAACTCGGCAAGTATCTTCAGTGTTGTTAAAAGATATGAAAGGTGTGTCCTGTAGATTATAATCTGCTAACGCCTTGTCCATTTTTAATGCGTCTCCTTGCTTCAGATGAATAGTTCGAGTCATTTTCCAGATTTCATCTGTGGATTAAGATGTTTTATTATAATTTAATTTACGTGTATGTATGTTTGTTTTCCAAAATGGCGGCAGCTGCAACATGGCGATTTATAATTTCCAAGGTAAATCTGACTACCCTAATTAAAGTGACGACATTTTTAATTAAGTATGGCGTCCCCTCTTTTCCATTAAGTACCTCTTTTTCCTTTTTTCATACTTAATTTTAACATATTTTTTTAGGTTTTTAATATATGCAGTAATTCCAGGAATAACATTTTTTAACATTTTATACAAACAAGCTATCACTATTGAAATCAGCATCAAAAATACATTTACAGATATAAATATTTCATCCTTTTCGCAAATTTTCCGAAGCCATATTGTTTTTCGATCTCTATAATGACTATGTAAGGATTAAAAACAAAATAATTACTCATTAAGAACCAATCAACAGACTTAATAGAATTGAATGAGAATCACGCGGGTTTCCGATCCACCGGTCATGACCTTCATTCAACCAGTAAATTGGTCAGTGACTGCCGTTACAGGAAAAAATGATAATAAGTTAGTATTGGGCAATAAGGAAATGTTTGGTATAAGTTTTCGGCGAGAGGAAACTTGGAAATTTCCATCCAATATTGATGCGACTTTTGTCATAGTGATATTATTAAGTATAGCAGTGCCCCGCGGTTTCACCCGCGTGGTTCTCGTTCCCGTGGGAATACGGGGATAAAATATAGCCTATGTTATTCAGATTGAATGTAGCTTTCTAATGGTGAAAGAATTATTGAAATCGGTTTAGTAGTTTCGGAGCCTATTCGTTACATACAAACAAACAAACAAACAAACAATTCTTTCCTCTTTATAATATTAGTATAGATTTATAATATCCTCAACAAGGTGCCAGTTCTTAGATCAAGATCGTAATAGTTGTTTTCAGATTACATAGTAACAAAATAATTTGAAGTTATACCAACTAGCAAGAAAAAAACGTATAATTTTTTTTTATACAAAACAAAAATTCTCTTTCTTTAATAAACTTTTCACATCTAGCAACTCGCTCACTTAAAAGTTAATTGATACAAAACAAAATTATTAACTGGTTATGGGACAAAAGTTTAAAAGAGGCAAATAACTTCAAAATGTACTTACAAGTGCTAGAGTTCCCGTCGTTATTGTTGTAGCAAGCAAACACTACCGCGTAATGCTCGTAGCTGATGTCCAGGAACGAATACGTTTCTGTTTTTTGATCTGTAAATAGAAATAAACATCTTCATAATACTTAATGTATTAATTTATTTTTAATGACATTTAAATGAAAATATCATTGCCAGTTCAATGCATAACATCATGTAATAGTATTTATTTATATTTATTAAGTACTCCAAAGTGATCAGCTCTAATTAGGGTCTTACGAGCTGCAATTTTTATTTAGAACAAAGACAGACTATAGTCCGTCTTTGTTCCGTGATTTAGATAAGACTTTTGAGGCCTCAAACCAGCTGTAACAGCTGCCGAATGTCGATGATATAAGTAGGACAAAAAGGACCAACATCTTCTATCTCCATTTGCATAAACTAATAAGCATAAATCAATAGCCTTAATAAACTCTTTTACTCAAATCCTTCACCATAATCCAACAAAACCAATTACGATTACTAACCATGATAAGTAACCTGCAGCAAATCCCCTGTAGTATTACTGTTAGGGTCCGGTATCAGAGCCACTGAACCGTTGTAGAAACTAGCCGTATTGTTAACAATCCACTTGATGGACACATCTAGAGTGTTTTGATGATCGAAGAGTACCATCGCGCAATCGCCTTCCAGTTTCAAGTCTGTTGCTACCGCTGCTAAGTACCAGGTTCCGTCCATCTGTCAAAAAATCATTAATTCAATTTGAGAATCAAAGAAGGACATTATGAATGTGTAATATTGGATCTACCATCTGTAAAATACGTATGTATAGGTACTATGTTAGACTGCCAAATTAAAGGTTGCGGGTTCGATTCCCGTGTGAGGTATATATTTTGTGTAATCTAGAAATGTTTATGGTTATGTGGGTGTTTGGTTTTTTGTACAAAAGGGCAGGTTCGAACCCCGTGCCAGGTAAAGTCAGGGTGTGAGTGTGCGCATAATCTCTTATACATAGCCTAACTAGATTTTTTCCCTGTGTCTAACAGGTAAAAATCTATTAACTCACTATATAAAGATGATACTTTACGAAGTAAGAGATAGCGAGAGGAGAGGATATACTTTATGAAGTTAAATTACTAAGTAAGTGCTTATGTTTAAATTATTTTTTCTAGTAAATGAACAAACCTGGTTACTTCAGAACTATGAATAGTAATATGTACTTACTTCTTTCCAATCCAATTCCCTAGTAGTAACGATAGGACAACTAAAATTTCTAACCACACAATCAGCATTAAAAACACAAAGTTGTAAAACAATAATTAACTTCCACATTTTAGGACTTTGACACAATACAGTTTTGATGAGCTGAATCTTGGATGGATAGCAAATGAAACGTACCGTAAAATGGATCGTCTTTTAAAGAGTTTCATCATTTTTTGTCTAGTTATTTAGTTCCGGAGTTAGTTCGTTAATTTAAGGTTAAATATTGTCTTCTATAAGTATTATTTATTATTCTATTGTAATAAAAAGATAAATGTATCTTTTTATTTGATAGGTAAGGTGATTAATTGTTCATTTTTTGGTTGATTTCTTACTTAGGAATGTTGTAAATACTTGTTTTGTTGTAAAGTTTTTGTAGCTGACCGAAAATGACCTTTATTATTCTTTCATTCTTTATCAGATCAGTTGCTATTTGATGTTCACTTTTTTTTAACATAACATAATCATTCTCTACATCATCTCGTTATAGTAACTGACCCCTAACTAAGCTCTAAGCTTGTATCTAGCTAGGGTGTCAGAAACTATGCACACACTCATTCACACACCTTTCAAATTGACTTCCATAAGCTAGTCATGAAATATTTATAATTCTTCTGAGTACAACGTACCTAATAAAGTACTTATCAAAGAAATATTTCAGAATGAGTTTATTGTACTATAGGAATTAAGCTAATTCTTATAGATACAGTAAATTCATTCTGAAAAAATTATACTTAATGTAGATAAGGATGAGTTATACATATAAAAATGTGATAGCATGAATGACTTAAAGTAGGCTATAAAATTGTAATCCACTTTAATCAATAATATCAAAATATTCTACTTAAACTTATATGCAAAAATTAGGAAAAACCGTTCCAAAAGTTTGAATAATTACTACTTCTTGGACGAAAATTTTGAAAAACCATTCCAAAAACCATTATAAATGTTCGTTTGAACACATATGTGCAGTCCAACTAACCACTTATAGGCCTGTACACCAGCTCAAGATGATTGTATAGGTAGCGTCGGGTGACGAAATATCATGGTACCAGACGTTGGTTACTTGTAATTTATTCGCGTTCATCATCATTGAAATCATCTACTCAACATGGTGATAGACGATGTTTAAGAGGAGCATGACGATTCAGATGAACTGGCGTCCATCCAAAAATGGTCGTCAATCACCGGAGCGATTCCAGATTCCAGTGGGAAAATCTAGTTGGCCTAAAACTTTTGGAGTGACGCCACAGTTTTATGCCTGGACTGATCAGTCAATAGCCTTTAAGCAATTCACCTTTATCATAGATTCTAATCATGACAATTTCAATGGCATCAAGTACCAATAATAAATTTAAGATAGAGAACACTTTTGTTCATTTTTATCATTAAAGGAAACGTACGACATTGTTTAATTAAATTAAAGTAACGGGATGTTCGTACATACTTATTTAAGTCGAATCTCTCGACTAGTTTCAGCCACATTCGGTAGCCTAAATAAGTATGTACGAACATCCCGTTACTTTCATTTACTTAATTAAACTTTTGTTCGTTGCTTAAGAAGCCTGCAAAATAATAGACTAATTAAGCGCTTATCTTATTAATTCTATTTTTCTTTATTCTCTCCGTATCTTTAGTTTACATAATAATATCTTCCACCAAATAGTCTAAACACATCTTTTATCAATCATCTTGCTTCTAACTCGGCCGACTCGATAAGATTATTGTAACGTAAATTCTTTATCGAAACGCAACTGTATCAAGATACGATAGTTTCACGTCTGTACAGTCAAATATTATTACTAGAACTTTAACTACTACATTTAACAATAAAATGACGAAAATAGACTTTTTGGTAGTGTATACAGTGATTTTATTGTGTTGGTCTAGTCATGGACAAGTTTTGCAGTTTGGAAAGTGTCCCAGCGTTGAAAGTATGAAGTATTTTGATTTGGAAAGGGTATGTGTCACATTAACAGTTTGTTATCTATCATTTATCCTACCTAATATTATAAATGCGAAAATAACTCTGTCTGTCTGTTACCTTTTCAAGGCTAAACTACGCAACCGATTGACTTGAAATTTGGTACAGGGGTAGCTTATGGTCCGGGAAAGAACATAGGCTACGTCTTATCCCGAAATTCCCGCGGGATCGGGAACTACGCGGGTGATACCGCGGGGCACTGTTAGTAAGTATATAAAGATGTTTTGAAATCCTTTGCAATATTTATCATATAAAACACGATCTTAAGTGAGTTCGAACGTAGAGAATCAATCATCAGTTGTTATTTTTAACCTACTTAAAAAAGAGGACTTATACTTATTTTGTTGTTTAACTAGCGACGCCCCGCGGTTTCACTCGCGTAGTTCCCGTTCCCGCAGGAATATGAGAATAAAATTGCTAAAAACCTTCCCATTGAATTACTCTATCTTTTAAAACAAACCGCATCAAAATCCGTTGCGTAGTTTTAAAGATCTAAGCATATAAATGGACATAGGGACAGAGAAAGCGACTTTGTTTTATACTATGTAGTGATAGTGACAAGATAAACTACTTTTTAAAAAGTTCAAAACCTCGTTATTCCTTTTTTAAACGAATATTGAGTTTAAATAACAGGGAATTGAATTGTTACTTATTTTTTAATAATTATCATTATCATCGATTACATAAACGTTCTAGAACAATTGGGTCACGACTGTTATTGTTGATAATTAATATCAATCAATTCAGTTCCGGCCAATCTATGTATATCTAATTATCTAACGATACAAATTGATGTACCCCTTATATTATATTTTATATGTATATAGATACCTAGCGACTATGATATATTAATGGGTTTACTCTCAACGGCCACCACTAAATCGTCTCTCATAATGTTTTTGTCTGTGATTAAAAAATGACCCACATGCAAAGTCACAAGCATTAGCTAGTCAGTTACTAAAATCCTAACTAATATTATAAATGCGAAAGTAACTCTGTCTGTCCTTTTCACGGCTAAACTACTGAACTGATTGACTTGAAATTTGGTACAGGGGTAGCTTATGGTTCGGGAAAGAACATAGGATACTTTTTATCCCGAAATTCCCATGGGAACGGGAACTACGCGGATGAAACCGCGGGGCGCTGCTAGTACATAATAAATCATATTATCCGTATAATCTTTAATAATTATCTTCAAATACCAAAGTCTTAAGTTCTAAGCCCCTAGTGATAATCTCTCAAGATAAAATAGTTAACATAGTTTTGTTTTCCTAATTAGATTTTAATTCTAATATTTATCAGTATTAAAACTTGTTAGATATCTATTATTTTTGTAAATCCGCAAGCTCATAGTGCCACACAGTCCCACTGCGCATATTAACTTATCTGAGATAGATAGAAATACTTAACATAGTATGAAAAAAAATAATTTAGTAGATATGTCGAGGGTATAGTTTTAATTTTCCCGAAAATTTTACATAAGGTTATTCATTCAAATAAAAAATCATTCATTCTCATTGAGTATCCAACTCGTACGTATCTAATGTATACAGAAACTATTCAGAATCTCAATCTATCATAATTATAAATCCCCTAACCCACTGACCTCTTACTAGGTTTATTACATGTACCTACTTTTCAGGATATCAGAAACTAGGAACACGCACATGTAGACCAAAATAAACTTAAGTCAATTCCACAAATATTTACCCCGCTCGGAAGTCGAACACCTTTGTTTGACAGTCCAGCGTAGTAACTATAGAGTCACCAAGTTTTCTGTGCCGGTGACAGCGTCGCTGTAATCGCATCTTTTGGTTGTCAGTTTATTGAAAATGTATACAAATGACATTAGACTCAAACTGGCTTAATTGCGTTGCATTTTTAGTCTGGTTTAACAAAACCTGGTAAGCATTTGACACCTTGTCAGTCAAATCTGTCACTTTGACAGTATTCAAAATTGATTGTAAAACCTGGTTTAGTGCTAAACCAGACTAAAAATGCAACGCAAATAAGGCAGAAGGTGACAATAGTAGCTTCCACTTTTGGACGCCGGCATAGAAAACTTGGTGAATCTTTTTGCCTGGATGATTAAATTCATAATTCATTTTAATACATTCCAGTTTCTTGGCAAATGGTACGAAGCCGCCCGATTTCCGACTTGGTACGAAAACAATGGCGCCTGCGCTTACAAACGCATCCAGCACTGCGGGCGAAGAATTGAAATTGAACATGTGTATGTCAGAGATAGCATACAATACGTACTCCATGTGAACAGTACTTATGTACCGGGAGCTGATGCCGTGTTTGAAATAGAGAGTAGTAATATCGGTATGTAATCAGGTATTACTCGATCGCTAGTAATTCTATAGGTACGGTCAGCGTCAGATAAAAGGTACTGTAGCGATATACACCTTTTTATATCGCTAATGCAAACCTTTTAGAGGAGTAAGTATAATATTTTGGTATTATTTTGACAGATATATTCTAGTCACAGTGACTCCCTTGTTTGGCAATACCAAAGTGAGCAATAAGGAGGGTACCTTTTATCTGACGCTCACTGTCTGTACAACTACCGACAATGATTAAAAAATATACCGGGGGCCAAGACCAAATAGCTTAGTTAACTGGAGACAAACTTGTGCATGAAAATGTCTGCTATATTTAATCCTGATCAGGGTTTTTACCACCTGTGGAGTAACGATTCCATGTTTTAAGAGTAATGAAATAATTGACAATTTTCAGATCCGGTAGGAATCCCTCTATCTGTAATCTCAACAGACTATACTAACTACGCAATTGTTTACGGATGTAAGAATAAAGAGAATATGGGACTCAAGTACAGTGAGTATATTTTTTTCTATAACTAATTGGTAATTGGATATTATTAGCCCCTACGTGATCCCGTAGAGAATCGCCTCTGTCAGTTTCTGCATCAGTCTGTTTCATTATAGCTGCATCCACAGGTGAGTCTTTATTCCGAACAGCAGCTTCAAAGTAAAAATAGTTCTAATGATAGCCGACCTCCGGTAGGAAATAGCACCTCAAGAAGAAGATGGGCGAGGGTGGTTACTATCAGAAGGAACCGTATGCTCGTTATGTTAAAAGTAAGAATTTATGAATAAATCGTATCAGTAGCTGTTGCCGCCGACAGGGCACATTGGCGCTGTTGTTGGGAGAGGCCTATATCCAGCAACGTGGATAGCAAGTAGACAAATACAGGCTGTTGATTGATGTTGATGTCATATCAGTAAACACGTAGTCAGTCCCGGATTCACCCTTAATCAAATTAAGCAATTGTCTAGGGCACCACGTCTGGGGGACACCAGAAAAGGGGCACCAGAATACAAGAATAGGGGGGCCCAGAGCCAGAGCTATGCTTGAAATGACAAATACCCTACCATATTGAACATAGCGAGCTCAGTGTTAGCTGACCTTTTTTTTCGTCGTCAAATTCCACTTTAGCTACAGCCCTGGGGGCATGAAGGCTTGGATTGCTTACGACATCATGAAGTCTTAATCCGTCACTGCGCGTAGTCCACCCCTTCACAGATCCTTGTTTACAGAGGCGCATAATATGAATTTTCTTAATAATTCTAATTCTATAGTTTCAGCATGGATATTATCAAGAGACCCAATACTGGACGAAGATATACTTCAAAAAGCGTCAACAGAACTAAATAGTGTACCAAATGCTAATATCGCGTATTTGGAAATGGTGGATCAAGACTCAGAATTGTGCAAATATTATTGGACAGCCCACATCGACGCAGTGAACGATGATTATAAATAAAATAATAAAATAATTTGGTTTTTTTTTACTTTCGTCTTTAGGATAAGTATCGTAATAATGTAAAAGGGAACCAAGGATGACTGTTTGATCTATAATTCTATTAAGATAAAGCTGTTAAATATGTTGGGTAATATAGGTATAAACCTGAGTTTCTGGCCGATTCTTCTCGACTGAGATATAATTTCCGTTTGATAAATGATTATTGACTTTGACTATGCATGTACTAAAAATCTAAAATTCAATTTGGTGCATTGGCAGATCATTTTCTTCTTTATAGGAAAAAAGGATATTCCATCTAAAAAATTCCACAGATTTAAAGGAAACTGTAACAACGTGACTGAAATTGAGAGCCATAACCAGTACGTAACATATATCCTTAAGACAGGCATCATATTTCGTATTATTAGTGTTCTCATGACCCAAATCAACAATGTTTATAAAAAGACTATGACTATATGCAAAATATACACCATAAGGATATTCACAATTCCGTACTTGACTCGGTTACATTGTAGGGGTCTTGTATTGGATAATTACAGCGTAGGATGTCTCAGTTGGTCTCAGAATTGTACAAAGAACGCCTGTACTTTTACAACTATGATTCTTTATATTTTCTGTATTATTTTAAGCAGTGTTCATTGCCAAAATGTTACCACATTGTATACTTTGGAGGGTGATTGTCCAGATGTTAAGTTGCAGGAGAGCTTAGATTATACGAAGGTGAGTTTTGTTTATAATGTCTGTTCCAAATTTTCCAGTGACTTTTTGTGAAGGTTTCGAATTTGCGTATCAGATGTTTATTCTAAAATTACTAGGATTTAGAAATAATATCAAATAGCAATGCCTTGTGCTTTTAGCGAAAACAATTCTTGGGATAAACAAAAATATGTGTTTAAAAAAATCCAATATCTTACGTCTCTATTTTTCAATCATAATTATTTTTTTTATGTGCTCTTCTTAATTTATGCCACCTAATGGTCTAACATTGTCATAATGGTAATGAGTCGCTTTCACCCAAATGGATTTCAATTTCAGCAAACGATTAAATACTTTCATACGCACGTTAAGCCGTCGGTTTTGGTTGTAGTACTAACATCATCGACATCACAAACGCAGTTACTGATGATACGACAAATATCACTACATAGTATAAAACAAAGTCGCTTTCTCTCTCCCTATATCCCCATATCCCTATGTATGCTTAAATCTTTAAAACTACGCAACGGATTTTGATGCGGTTATCAGTAATAGATAGAGTAATTCAAGAGGAAGGTTTTAAGCATAATTTTATCCCCACATTCCCACGAGATCGGGAACTACGCGGGAAAAACTGAGCGGCACAGGTAGTTAGATAATATTACAGTCAATAAAACACCCAATTATAGTTTTCAGGACACTGGTACAATGTAGCCAGTTTTGCAAGTGACAACCGGACCATCAACGAGTGTGCTACCCTGGAATTTCAAGAGGACAACATGGGTTATACTCTCAGAGAGACTTACGTGGTTCCGGATTTGGAACTTGGCAATAGGACTCAGAAGACTTACTTTGCTAGAGTTGATCCTACTTTTGATGCCGGTAATAGAGCCAAGTTTGTGGTTAGCTATGAAAGTGGAGGTAAGGTTCTTTTAATATTTGTTTCTTTAGCTTTTGATATTTATAGATTTCGAATCGGAGGTAGAGTTACAAATTGTCTACTCAAAGCAGTTTCTGTATGGAGTTTTAATAATTTATAAATGGTATTGTTTTATTTTTCGGGAGGTACTTGTTTTTTTTTTTTAATTTAAATTCAATAAGGAATCTTAGGCAAGCAATGTCTTCAATTTATGAATCTTACTACAAAATTTAGATTTTACATTCATCCAACGAATTTAATAAATATATTTTCAGACAATGTCCATCAGTATCCTTTCGTCATTCTGACCACGGACTACGACAGTTACGCAATCACGTACACATGCAAGAATATGGGAAGGAAGGCTAGGAAACATTACGGTAAGCATCCTACTAATATTATAAAGCCGAATGTTTGTAAGTATGGATGTATGGATGTTTGTTCCTCTTTCACGCAAAAACTACTGAATGGATTTTAATGAAATTTGGTACAGATGTTCCACTTACCTAGGAATAACACATAGGATACTTTTTATCCCATAAAATCTCACGGGATAAGGTTCCACGCGGGTAAAACCGCGGAGCACAGCTAGTTTATCATATTTTCACCGGCAGCTTTGCATAACGGACTTTGTAGAGTGTGAAAGTAAAGAGGATTTACGAGATCTAAGATCTCTACTAATTTACTATGCAGGTAGACCGTACCTAGTGCTATGCCAATGGTTCTGGAGTTTCCCATTATTGCGGTCAAAGCAGAAGTTTATCCCACTTTGAAAATTAGAGACCTATAGGGTCCAAATTCTTAGAATACAGAAAATATTCAAATCATTGACAAACTACGCTCATTCCTAACCAGACTAGTTTTTTTTTTTAAGACTCTCACAATACCACGTACGAGAATCAAACCCACAACCCTTGTTTCAGTTTACTCCTGGATCCTAACCCGGTCAAAAGACAAGCTAGAAGGAGATAATCTAAAGAAGATTGAAGATGCACTATCCAAATACACGGAACTCGCAACGCACAGACAATCCTTCGTCTTCAAGGACTTCAGCGAAGAGAATTGCGCTTTCAATATTAAGCAAGAAATTGATTCATTTTCGAGTAATTTTTGGTAATTTTAAGTTTTATTGTGATTTGTTTTAATGGATTAAAGTTGTAAAAATAGATTTTGGTTTTATTGATATAGCGACTAGTTTTATTATTAAATGAAACGTACGTCATTGTTTATAATTAATTTATTCAAACGGGTTGTTTGTACGTACCGATAAGTCGAATCCCTCGACTAGTTTCAGCCACATTCGGTGGCCTTCATCAGGAGGATGAGTGCGACGGCGGGCGTCTCGCTCTGCACTCTGCAAACTAGTCGAGGGATTCGACTTATCGGGACGTACTAACAACCCGTATAAATAAATTAATTGTGACTAGTTTTGTTACTTGTTTTAAGGATGGACAGTATTTATACTCGCTCAGCTCGCAAGTTTATTTTTGTCGCAAAACTAGTAAAGCGAGTACTCGCACACTCGCCCGGCGAGTACTCGCTGCTCGCTGATCGCCAACTCACTTGGGATGGGGTGGGACCACTACATAGATATTTTATATCATTTTAAATTATAATATTTGGTTAAATGGCCAGATACTTAGAAGTCTTTGGCAATAGATTATCTAAAAAGATTAAGTACTTCGATTGTTTCAAGAATTAAGGCCATGTAATGATGATATCATATTTAGAATATCAAAAAGGAATCAGTGTAAGTATAATTATCATATTGTTATCAAAATGTAAACGAACTATGTTAACTTATCAATCCTACTAATATTTTTTTTGTTAACCTATAGTGTCCCACTGCTGGGCAAAGGTCTCCCCCAAACACCTCCAACCATCCCTATCCTTCGCAGTCTCCCACCAACTACTGTCGAAGGTAGCCAGATCGTCCCGCCAACGCTTTCTCGGTCTAAAATCATTTAATTTAACTAATGTTATAAATGCGAAAATTTATATGTTAATGAGTTTGGATGTTTGTTACTCTTTCATGCAAAAACTACTGTATCGATTTAGATTAAATTCGGTACAGATGTTCCTTACAACTAGAAATAACACATAGGATACTTATTATCCCGAAATTACCTTGAAATTGTGTATAAGTAATAAGTATCTTATTATTTATTGTTAACTTTTCAACTCGCAAGTCATACCAATAGATGGCGTTGTTACTTAATTTTTTAACGCACGATGGTGAATTGTGCCAAGATCACGGATTCACGCGGATAAAACCGTGGGGCACAGCTAGTTAAAGTGTATATAAAACCAGCGGTGCGCAGTTTAACTCGCGTAGTTCCAATTCCCGTGGGAATACAGAGATAAAATAGCCTATATTACTCAGAGTGAATGTTGCTTTCTAATGGTGAAAGATTTTTTGTAATCGGTTCAGTAATTTCGGTCTTCTTCTTCTTTGCGTATCGACTCATATTCTTGAGGACCAAAACTAATTTCGGTGCCTATTTGTTACAAACAAACAAACAAATTTTTCCTCTTTATAATATTAATATAGAGAGAGTCTCCTTTTATCAGGTATTTTTTTGTGATTATGAAATGCATTTTACTAGAAAACCCACCTACTCTAATTAGATAAACTGCAAAAACAAAGCCTTATCTAAAAACCAGATCCAAATCGTTAAATCCGTTTGTGATTCATAACATTGTTTTATAGTATACAGGGTGGCGACGTAATTACTTTAAACATACTTAATATAAAAATGATTATATTGAAGTTTGTTAGTCGCAGACAAAATTGCAAACATCTGAACAGATTTGTCTAATTTTGGTTATAACATATTAGTAAAAGCCCAAAGTTTTGAAAGGAGATAAAATAACAGTAAATAAAACCGAATAATTATCATAAATTATCATAAAAACGGCTCTCCATTGTTTGGCATAATGACATAATTTATTTAAGGTTAAGAAAATAAAAAGTAAATTAAATAAAAAGATAGTATCAATTCAAAACACAGTGTGTTGTCTATTACTTTTATTAGCATTTGTTTGTCTCATTTAGTACATTCCAGAATTTGATCCTCATGTCATTCGCCATCATCTGATACACTCGTATCATTCGGTTCAGCTGAGGTGATTCCTGGCTAAAACTATTGTTTATTTTAATTAATTACGCAGTTTTAGTTTTGTTTTAATTCACCCTGTATCAAATAATCGGTGGCGTTTATGACATTAACTTAACGTTAAACACAGATTTATTTGGAAATGTATGCATTGGTAGGTAAGTATATTGATAACGACTAGCTAAACCGCTAACACGAATTCTGATTTTTGTTATCTTTTCTTGTTTTTTTTTTGTTTCGTTGGAATTTGAGATTAAAATTATTATGTTGTTTTTACTATTTATTTTATTCAGATTTTTAATTTATTAGAGAGTGGCACTACCATCGCTAAGTATAGACGTACTACCTTCTTCTCTGTGAAACACAGGATCAGATTTTTAATGGCAATACAGAATTTTGTCAGTTTTTATTATGTAAGGTGTTCCTTCATCGGGAGCATTCGCGTGTAATGTAACGTTACAGATTTGATCATTACATCAGTGAAGGAGGAGAACCGAGCATTACAATGAGCACCTTGTTATTTAATGGAATTGTATTTATGTTACAATAACTAAGTATATTATGTTTTCTCTACGTTTTTCCAAAAGTGTTTCTCTCTAACTAAATATTTGTTATAATTAAGTAAGTATATTGATGATGCTTAGATGTAAATTGGCCCCCACTTTATACTATGGCTAAAATATGTATCCATAAAAAAACAGTAAAACCTCGATAACTCAAACCTCGGTAACTTAAAAACCTCTGTAACTTCAAAAAATAATACATTAGAGCTCAAAACCTCTATAACTTAAAATACGCAACTTCTTTAACTTATAATATTTTGTGTTTTCCTTGGACTTTGACTTATCGAGTTTCTAAGAAGGTAATAAAAAACAAAACAAATTTTAAGAAATTAATTTTATTATACCAATAACACTGTTTTATTTAAAACACCGTTATCTACGACCAGACTGATAGAAACCAATTCTTATAAAAATAAGCATTTAGAACATTTGAATATTGATTCTAATAAAGAAATAACAGTTATTATACAATTTATTTGGTGCAATAAACAAAATAAAAAATGCTACAGAATTAGTTATAATTAGCGAAAAGAATTACAAGCGTTTGAAGTATTTACATTATATTTTTATGAAGAATTACATAGTACACCAATTCGGATATAAAATTGTAACGAAGTTACTTTAAAATTGACATAATAATACAATTTACTTTACTTTTGACTCTAATATTCATTACAAACAAGAAGTGTTATACAAATTTAAAAATGGCAGAGATTCCTAGATAAATACTGGTTCGTTTAATCAAATAAAAGGTGCAATTTAGTATATCGAATTTGAAAAATCATAGGCGAATGTCCAAAAAGGCGAGGCTCAAAAACGGTCACACATATTGAATTTAAATCAGTCTTTAAGATTTCCTTGGTGATTCAGAAATGACGCTAGTTCCGCTGAATTTACAAGCTTCGTCGGAGAAGTCGGTTACAACGAATTTGCTTGAGTCAATCTCTTTAGCGTGGTTCTTGAGGAAAGTGTCGACTGCGGTCTTGGGTTCACCTTCCAATTTCTTGGTCCTTGACAGCACCCAGACGTTGTCTGTAGGAAAATGTTTGGGTTAGTATTACGTAGTTATAGTGTCTGCGGTAGTAATATCATCGATAGACGTTACGAGTACAGCCCTCAAAAGTCTATCAGTTGAAGCAACCATAATCACATAATATTTTTATTAAAAGTGTGTAGGTTGTATACAAGTAATCGTGTTATCCCCTTGAACTAAACTTAAATATGATTGTCACTGGAAAGACATCTTAGCAATAGTGCACAATGTGTGAGGATTGAACTTACGACCATTCGATCAGCAGGCTAATCTTTTACCCTTTGCCTTTTGCCACTCGGAGTTATGAAGTTATGAATTAAGTTCATTATCATTAACGATTTACCTTCGTGTGTCTTCTTCTTCTCGTCGTATTTGCAGTTGTAAGCGATGGCGTAGTTAGTGTAGTCTGTGGCGAGAACCATCAGGGGGCTGTCTCTGGAAACATCTAGAAAGAAAAGGAATAATTAATTTTAATGAACTTAGTAAGAAAAAATCAGTAAAAAGTTTTGTCATTACAATTTTAATAGTTCATTTTAACGCGGAAGTTTGTGTGGATATTTGTTACTATCCTAACTTAATATTATAAATGCGAAAGTAACTTTGTCTGTCTGTCTGTCTGTTACCTTTTCACGGCTAAACTACTGAACCGATTGACTTGAAATTTGGTGCAGGGGTAACTTATGGTCCGGGAAAGAACATAGGCTAGGATAGGCGTTTTATCCCGAAATTCCCACGGGATCGGGAACTACGCGGGTGAAACCGCGGGGCACAGCTAGTTTCACATAAAAACTGCTGAACCGATTTAGATGTTTGGTGACATGTTCCTTATAATCAGAAAATCACTTAGAAATAACTCTTATCCCAAATGTTGCTACTATGATGTGTTTATTACTTAAAAATGAATTTTAGAAGTGGGGAAAAGCTTCTCACTTACGAGTACATACCTACATCAATAATTTAAATCCGCAACACAACTGTTCTACGTAATAATGCATGTACATAATTATTTTTATGATCGATTAATAAATACCTTTACAGATAAACTATTGAGATTAACCCACTCAGATTAGATTGTATTCTTGAATTTAGCGTGTTGATTGAAAATATATTTCATTTATATATGTTTTTATTCATTTATGTTTATGTTTTCTGGTCTTGCTCCTAATGACTCTCTCAAATGTCTCACAAAGTATCACCAGGAATGGAAAAGAAGAATAAATACCATCTTTAAGAATGGAGTACGAAAAAGCTAAAATATGATGATTATATTTATCACTTAATGGTTGGCTACAAGTAGTGCCACAGAATACCGAAGTAGGTATTATTTACAATCCTACTAATATTATAAATCCGAATGTTTGGAAGTGTGGATGTTTGGATGTTTGTTCCTCTTTCACGCAAAAACTACTGAATGAATTTAAACTGAATTTAAATAGAAACTTTACAATAATTTAGCTTACATTTAGCTTATTATTAAGCTTATTTAGCTATACATCAGAAAAACACAAAGGATACTTTTTATCCCGAATTTCCCACGGGAAAGGGAACTACGAGGGTGAAACCGTGGGGCGCTGCTAGTAGAATAAATATCATTTTCATTTATTTTCTCTCACAATTTACATACTATTTAACAAAATTCGACTTATAACTAGCTACTAGTGTAATTGTAAATTGTGAGAAACTGGTGTCCGTGGTAGGTTATAAACCTGAAATACAGATCACCAGGTTATAAAGCAATAGGAATTAGTAGAATAAGCATTGTAGTAGTCGTGTCGTGGTCTAGTTTATGTCATTCTTTTATCGCTTTAAATGTGTTTGTTTTTGTTGACACTACTTCTTTCTCTTGGGGAAATCGAAAAATCCATCTCTCCATCTATTTAATATTAATCTTAATCCTTCCTAAAAACGTCTTGGGGTAGTGGTGAAAATAATTTTGGGGTTGAGTGGCATAAGCCTAACTTATATCGTAAAAGCAACCTGTCAGAATTAAAATAATATAAAAACTTAGGTATTGTGTGGTGTTTATTTTTCAACATTTTTATCAACCTGTAATTACATTTAATTTAAAAAAATCTAATCAAATTAAACTACAGATGCCTCGAAGGTGTGTCGACTACGTGGAGCTTAAGCCACGAACCCGTGATAACAATATAGGTATTTTTTTGTAAAAATATAATCAACTAGCTGTGCCCCGCGGTTTCTCCCGCGTGGTTCCCGTTCCCGTGGGAATATGGGAATAAATTTTAGCCTATGTTATTCAGGGTGAATGTAGCTTTCTAATGGTGAAAGAATTATTGAAATCGGTTCAGTAGTTTCGGAGCCTATTCGTTACAAACAAACAAACAAACAAACAAACAAACAAACAAACAAACAAACAAATCTTTCCTCTTTATAAAATATAATAAATAATAAGTATAGATTTGCTTTTGGAAATTCATAAAGTTGTTCTAAATTTATTTAGTTTTAATGAAGATATTTCAATGCGTTGTGTGTATCTCAATAATATATGTAAGATCCAAACAGGAACAAAGAAAGATCAAGACAAGACGTTAATGCACACCAATCCTAGTATTATTAAAAACATAACATAATCAATAATCATTCACTACATCATCTCATTATAGTGACTGAACCCTAACTAAGTTCGTGACTTGTATCTAGGGTATCAGAAACTACGAACACACTCATTCGCACACACACCCAGACCGAGACAAACATTTGTGGTTCAATCAAACGTCAAATTAATTAAAAAATATTGATGCCTGAAAAGAGTACGAGTATAAATCAACTCGTATAATAAATATTTAAGCTGGCGACATCCAAATAAAAGTATATTAGGCCAAATGTCAATGAATTTAAAATAATGGTCTGATGAACAAACTGTTCTGATAAAAAATAATAAATACTTAGAGATAAAGAAATGTACTTAGTACCATAATAACATGATTCAATTTCGATAAGGAACTAGGTACCTATTATTTTTATCCGTTATTGCACAATATTTATTATTCATCATGATTAAGATATTTTTTTTTGTTTTTAATATAATGTAGTTTTGTTGCTAAGCGCAACGTTTATGGTGGGATACGTACATAGATAGAAAATAGAAAACTTTGCTTTGTATATTATAATAACTGGATTTGCTGTTAAATAGAGGACTTATTTTTTTTTTATCAGTCATGAGTCATGACGTACTATCGCAGCAATTTTTTAAAACTTTATACCCGGTACTTTGAAGCAAGATAAAAAATTTAGATGTCTTGCGGACTTTTAAAAACAGAGCTTCTACAGATATTTATGAACCTTTTCTATAATCCAACGAGATACTACTGGTCCTGTGGATATTTATGTGGAACGCCCATATTTAAGGAGCTTAAAATAATGAAGGGTACACCTCATGTAAAATGAACGCAACTACGTCGTCTAATTGCTACAAAGAGCCCTTCTGTAGGTCTTCCTCATCATATTGATGGTCTTCTCAACATGAGTAGTATAATTCTCTAAGATTGGCCGAGACCCTGCGTTAAAGGGTCTTATTTACCAGATAAACTACGAGAAGTCTTCTTCCGTGCATTTTTTTTACATCACTATACCTAATAAGAATGAACTGTTTCATATTTACCTCCAAACTTAAAAGTGACGACCAGCTTGGCAGTTTTGTTAGCATCTTCAGCGAGTTTAGCTGTTCCCTCGATGAAGTTTTGAACACCGTCAACGACGTGAGTGTTTTTGACCTTGACTACATCGCCTTCCAATTTGTACTCTGCTGATCCACATTTGCCATTCTTCTCAAAAACTGTTGGGAACTTCTGGATTTCATACCATACGCCTTGGTACTGGAAACAAAAAGATTTCTTAAGTTAATTTTGCTTAATTTTACTATAGTTTGTTATCATTATGTTTACTTTCCGATTTACAAAGAAACTTTGACTTTGGAATAACAAGTATAAAAATATACTTTTCAACACACTTGCTCATAAAGGGGCTCTTATTTGTGCAATAACAGTTGAATAATGACACGTTTTATTCACTAGTGAGTTTATATATTGTTTTTTTAAATTGCTTTGTTTTTAAAAAAGTTTCAATACCAAAAAAATTGTGTCCATACATTTTAAAAACAAACTTCAACTATGTTGCCTTACTTTCGGTAGATCTATGGTCGATTCCATTCATTCATTCATTCGATTTTTTTTTAATAAGTATATTTTTTTAGTCTTTGGCCGATCACCATTGTTGTGTTGGATGCGCGCGAATAGAAAAACTGTTTATGTATTAGCGAAAAATGATATTTTATTATGAATTTCTTCGAAAGTGTGTTGAAAAACGTTGTATGGTACACGCGTGTATTGATGATTACAATCCTCGGCTATCTACAGACCCTCGCCTGACGGCTCGGGCCTCAATCACTCATTTCAGCCTGCACGGTTGCTGGTTGAGATTACTTAATACAAATTGATTGATACGTTGTATAATAATTTTCCAAGTCTATCTATTGATTTTTTACGATATTCAAACATAACAATGACATAAAATAAGTATGTACTCGTATTTTCATAATTTCTTATATATCCCATTAAATCAGAGCCTATAAGATGAATAAACTTTTCAAAATATACTTATATTTACATAATAAAGTGATGTAACAAATAAACATAGTAGGTACTACGTAAACACAATATATGTAGTTATCAATATTTATATAATCAATCATACGAATCAACTTATAACAATCATTTAAGTCCCGTAAGGCGATTATAACTGATCCTCAACATAGAATTATGTGTCTATTTTTATGTATAAATTGATAAATAATAACATAGCAAAATCATTCACTACATCATCTCATTATAGTAACTGACCCCTAACTTAGTTCGAAACTTGTATCTAGGGTAGCAGAAATTACGCACACACTCATTCACATACACCCAGACCGAGACATAATGAAATAAATAGGTCTGTAAGCCACATATTTCTAATAGTATATGTATTGATCCCTTTGCGAAATGGGTTATTTTGTAAGCATCCGTTTTTATTGTAGCAACTGACCCCTAACTATGTTTATTATCTGTATTTACGGTATAAAAGTTAGTTCGATTGAAATAAATTTATCTACCTGTCTTAAATGATATATTTTTTATTTTTCAGTAAAACATTTTTAATTCGATAACATTTTTTATAATAATTACGAGTACATTGACTTCGTGGAATACTTAAACCAAATATTACTTAAAAAGTATAGCAGTACCTGGGTATTAGTAATTTTAGTGCATTTACAGTAAAAAATATATTCCTCTTCAATAATATTAGCATAATAATATCATTAGTCTTATTTTTTTAACTTTTGTTGGGACAAAAGTTTGTCTGATTGAGGTATATTTTTAGCTTAACCAGATTTGGCGTAATATCAGTATTTAACGAAAAGCGACTTTCTAGATTAGTAATAAGTATAGATTGATTAAAAAAGAATGCTTTAAGCTATCAATAATTTAATAAGTCAAAGATCAGTGGAAAATTTTCAATTCATCAGTTCTTTTAAATTAACACATAAGTGATTAAAAATGTTATCTAATAAAGGCGTTGGCGTTAACATAGTTATCGTAATACGTGTCCGTAAATGATAATAGGAGTTTCACAATAATATATCCTACTAATATTATAAAGCCGAATGTTTATGAGTGTGGATGTGTGGATGTTTGTTCCTCTTTCACGCAAAAACTACTGAATGGGTTATAATGAAATTTGGTACAGATATTCCTCTGAAAGGTACAGATGTTCCTCATACCTGTATAGGAATAACATATAGGATACTTTTATCCCAAAATTACCACGGGATAAGGTTCCACGCCGGCAAAACCGTGGGGTACAGCTAGTTAGACATATTTGCAAAAACGTGATTCATTTAAATCGTTAATACCTTGTGATAATCTATACTTTTGAATTTATCTGTTGCTACGATGCGTGTAGCTGTGATCCTTGGGTTTATCTTTTATCGGTATTTTGTTTATATAAAAGGCAGTTACCAACTGACTGACTGATTTATCAATACACAGCATTAACTAATGAACGGATTTCGTTGAAATTAGGCACGCTGATAGTTAATTATGGTATTCATCCACTATAAAAGAATTAAACGAAAAACTATGGGGTACATCGGCACAGATAATAAGTTACATAACAATCAAAAATTAAAAAAAAAATAGGAATGACAAACATTAAGTATAGAAAATTAATTAACTAAAAATACTAATATTTTTACAAGATACTACTCATAGGTATCGACATAGCTGCACGACAATATAGCGATGGCATCACACAACAGACCACAAAAATTTCCACACAGGACCTCGCTTCATCGGGAACTATAGCTCTAGTTAAATGACGTAATAATGATGCAATGATTGAGTTCAGTTCCGGTGATCTAGTTCAGTTTAATGGAAAAATAACGGTGACAATGAACTTCTTTGAGCCAATTTAACCTTCACGGATCGGTGGACAAATTACTCTATCAATTGCAACTATCAATTTAGTTAATCTTTATTACGTGAGTCATAGATAACAAGTTTGTTTACGCGCTAAGAATTACGGTGGTTTGGGATGAAAATTGGTCTAGTTGACGTTGTTTTTAAATTTCGTAGGCGTAGGTGTGTTTGTAAGATCAGCTTACTGAGAAGTTAGTAAGAGAAGAAGAAGAATTGAAGATTACACGGATTGATTGACTTCATGCAAGACCTAATCGTTGTTGAACGTCTAACCTAAACGTCCTTATTCAGTGTGGCTTGAAAATAAACTATAATAAATAATCTTGTCCATCGGTACACATTGTACGAGTATACTCTTTGTTTCAAAGAACTTTGCACACATGAAAATGCTTGACATTTATCTCAAACTACCACATTACTTGTACCTTATTGGCAAAAAAACCTTTCTCACTGGTCATAATAGTATTATTAGACAATATAGGGGTAATGACTACACTAGACTAGGTTATGTTAATCGCAAAATGATTATAAACCCGAGTCATGTATGTATCTAATATATAAAATTCTCGTGTCACAGTTTTCGTTGCCATACTCCTCCGAAACGGCTTGACCGGTTCTCATGAAATTTTGTGAGCATATTCAGTAGGTCTGAGAATTGGCCAACATCTATTTTTCATCCCGAAATTCCTACGGGAACGGGAACGGGAACTACGCGTGTGAAACCGCGGGGCGCAGCTAGTACTTATATAATAATAAACATGTTTCGCTTGACCGAGGATTTGAACCCGGCACCTTGGAGTTGGCAGGTGTACGCATCATGCTACAAGTGATGAATAAATTTTGAGAATAATGAATAATAATGTGTTTACTTAACTCTTTGTATGTGTTAGTTAATTCCGGGGAAGTCTGTATCTATATTTGTCAAAGCACTTTACCTTCAAGTGTAAAACTGATAAAATTATCGAATTTAAAAACGAGATAAAACTATTGGTTATTTTATCATTATCTTTATCAATAATACATATTTGTTTCTATTATAATTCAGGCGACTTTGTTCGCGTGGACTTTGGAACATTATTCACAAAAATAATAGATAAGCGAAATTGAAAGTATTTCTGACGAAAAGTGTTTTTTTTAACCCCCGACGCAAAAAGAGGGTATTATAAGTTTGACGTGTCTCTGTGTGTGTGTATCTGTCTGTCTGTGGCATCATAGCTCCCGAACGGATGAACCGATTTCAATTTAGTTTTTTTTTTTTTTATTAAAGGGGACTTACGTGCGAGTGTTCTTAGACATGTTTGATGAAAATCGGTTAACCCCTTTAAAAGTTATGGGGGTTTGAAAGTAATTGTGTTGGGGTTTTTTTTTAATTTTATTTTATTATGTTAACGAAAAACTAACCCTATTTAGATATTAGTTTGGAAGATGAAGAAAAAGAGTTAGTACTTTGATAAGGTAATAAAAGTTATTAAAGAGAGAGAAAAAAAAAGGATATGACTCATATTCGATTCCCGTGCGGGGTGAGCATTTGTGTGAACCACAAATGTTTGTCTCGGTCTGGGTGAGTGTGTGCGTAGTTTCTGATACCCTATATACAAGTTACCAACAAGTTATGTCAGTCAGTCAGTCAGTCACCTTTGCGTTATATTATTTAGATTTTGTACATATGTCTCTTAAATCCAGTAATAACATATAGAACTTATTATCCCAAAATTCCCACGGGATACGGTTCCACGCAGGCAAAACTATAGGGTATAGCTAGTTAAAGATATTTGCAAAAACATGAACATGAACTTAGTTAGGGGTCAGTTACTATAATGAGATGATGGAGTGAATGATTATGTTACATTATTATTAGAAGTACGTTAAATTCGATCATTTCAAAATTTGTGCACATAGAAACGAGTGAAACATATCTAAAAATAGTTCGACATTATCTAAACCTCAAATATTTTGAACACCACACAATTAAAACAAACTGAGAGTTAGCAAAGTCATACTAATTAAACAACTTGGAATTTTGTTTGAGTACGCAAACAAAAATCGTCTAAAACAAATATGAAATTTATGTTAATTCGAACTACAATGCTAATAGACTTTACATACTTAGCAATAATCTCGCGAATTTTCCTTAAAAACTATGATCGTATTGTGTTTTTTCATTGATGTTATGGTACTCGTAGTACTTATTTATTGATTGTTGTTACGGAGAGTTAGAACCCTAAAAAGTGTAGCAATTTGGTTTAACCAAAACCCAGGACTAAATGAAAAGAAATATTAAAAGGAAATAAATGTTTGCTAATTAAGATTAATGCAAAAACCGATTAAAAATTGATCAGCAAATATTTATCTACTGAACGGGTACTATTCGAATGGAACCACGGGGCGCTGCTAGTATAGTCATTAAGTATTTATTACTAACAATATAAAACTAAATAACAAAATATGACACACACACAACACCTACTTAAACATAACGAGCGCAAACCGCGGGGAATAACTAGTATCTAATATTAATAACTATAACATAAATAATCTTTGAATATTTATATTTTAAATCTTGTTTCTTAACGGCTTTAACATTTTTGAGTAAACTTTTTGTTTAGATAAGGTTTTTCTGTGAAAATTGTACTTATATAAGGTTGATATACTTAGGTGACTGGAAAAATCAGTTTTTAAACAAAAATACTAATACATACTAAAACGAATATAATACTAAAGTTAAACCTAAGATGACTCATGGAGAACAAGGAGAATAATCCTAAATAATATCTACTGTTTGAGATAAATGATTATCGGAATAAGATAAAATAATCTTTTTAGTGCAAGGCGATTGGAAATAAGAGTTTGTTTTGAGATAAAGGTTAAAAACACAGAGTCAGGTTTCCGTTAGTTTTGAAACTAATTTACACATAATACAAGAAAACTTGAAGTAAAAAAAAGAAATATTCGTTGAGATTTTGATAAGGATAATAATAACGCACAAGGGACCCAACTTGAGAGGTCTAGGTGCGGAAAATGCCTGCTTACAAGTACAAGGATAATAATATTTAAAAAAAAGATTGGGAAACATGAAAAATATAAATAGTTTTTACAAAACAACTAAAGAAAGCGTAAAATTGTAAAACTAAGTTTGTATTGTATATGTTTAAATGTGAAACAAGTTTTATTGAAAAAATTTTTTTTAAATCTGAATTATCTTTACTGAAAAATCCTAACTCATCTATATATATAAAAATGAAACCCGTTTTCCTTGGTCACGGCATCACGCGTGAATGGCTGGACCGATTTCACTAATTCTTTTTGTTGTATTTGTTATTATTAGGAGAAGATTCTTATGTAAAAAAAAACACGGAAAATCAACGTGAAAATTGGACCCGTGCGAAGCCGGGGCGGGCCGCTAGTATAAACAAAATTATGTATTTTAAAAGTTAATCTACAATCTATCTTATCCTTTAAATAATAATAAAATCATATACGAAATAAATAGACGAATTTGTTTTGAAATTCGAACCCTTGTCTATCTTTGCTATTGTAAAAATTAAGTATCCCTCATATTATCAACAATCAGTTTATATTATGTATTGTATAGCTCATAAAATAGTTATATTACTATAAACGCTATCAAAGTTAATATTACATTGTATTTATAGTTATAAAACTAATGTATCAGTTATAAACCATATAATTATAAAAGTATATTTTGGTATAAATGTATATCAGAATAAGGCTTTTTGTTAATAGCGTTGTATGATAATAAATATACTTATATACTTTTGAAGTTCCAATTTTATGTAACTAAATAAATTTATAACTTAGATTGAAATACTTACAGCGGTCAGGTTGAATTCTTCCACGGGTTTCAACTCGGGACAGGCTCCATCGTGTGAAACCTCGGCTGTCGCCACCGCGGCCAAAGTAGCAATGAAAAGTCTCAACATGTTTAAGTCGACTTCGCCTGTTCTGCTCAGCAGTCTGTGTGAAACTGATTGAAGATGAGACGATCCTCTCCTTATATAGCCGGTGGCGATCTCCGGGGTCATGGGCAGTCTTCAATTTTCGATAACAGGATTATTTAATGAAGAAAATTGATGCGTTTGGCGCTCGTTGTAGTCGGGGATCCTTCTAGATTGTACGATGGAAGTTTTGCAGGGATTTCAAGAAGATTTTTAGAGTTTTGGATTTTTGGAGTTTCCTTGATTTGTTGGTGGTTGTAACACAGTATGAAGAGGACAGTAATATGAGGTAAAGTAAAACTTCTTTTAATACATTTTTGATATGTTTATATTTTTTTTGTGCTAAACTTCGCACAAACAGATGATTCAGGTGTAAGAGATGCAAGGAATTCTACATTGATTTAAAGAATCTGAAATATGTAATACAAAATTAAATACCCCGACCAAAAAAACTAATAGACAAACTTATAACTGACTAGCTGTGCCCCGCGGTTTCACCCGCGTAGTTCCCGTTCCCGTGGGAATTTCGGGATAAAACGTATCCTATGTTTTTTTCCCGGACCATAAGCTACCTCTGTACCCAATTTCAAGTCAATCGGTTCAGTAGTTTAGCCGTGAAAAGGTAACAGACAGACAGACTGATAGACAGACAGAGTTACTTTCGTATTTATAATATTAGTTAGGATTATACAACTTCTAAATATCGTCGTAAGCATGACCCAATTGGAATATCTGTTACTAGTTTTACTTATAATATAAAACAACGGGATGTTCGTACGTACTTATTTAAGTCGAATCCCTCGACTGGATGAAATAAGTACGTACGAACATCCCGTTGTTTTATATAATTATATAATGTCGTACGTTTCGTTTAATAATAAAATACTAGATTTACTGTTTACAAAAGATTTTCTTAAATTACAGGTAAACTTTGGAAGAGGGAGGCCAAAGAAGGGTTGGATGGAGTGTGTGAAAAGGGATATGAATATGAAAGGAGTGAATGAGAGTATGACGAGTGACAGAAGTGAGTGGAAGAGAAAAACATATTGTGCCGACCCTACTTAAGTGGGACATGGGCAGGAAGATGATGACAGGTTTTACCTAAGATCAGTCTTCATGTGAAAATGCGTACTTAAACACAAAACGCAAACCTAACCTATAAAATTAAAGAAAATAGGACGAATCGGACCAAATTTTACCTTCTAATTATTATAAAAACGTAACCTAATCGCATTTTCTTAATATATGTATGACACGCCTATAAACTGCAACGGACTTAAATGTCGATTTTTTACATCTTTCATGAAACATAAGCGATTACGAATTTCAATAATAAATACATAGCTAGGAACCAAGGGAAGGTGTTAAGGAAGAGAAAAAAAATCATTTTCATTCCAAATCCTGGATTATTATTGTTATGCTGTTTTAGTGTGTTTGCTAAAAATATCCTACTAATATTATAAATGCGAAAGTTTGTATGTTTGTGAGTTTGAGTGTTTGTTCCACTTTCACGCAAAAACTACTGTATCGATTTTGATTAAATTTGGTACAGATGTTGATGCCTTATAACTAGAAATAACACATAGGATATTTTTATCCTGAAATTCCAATGGGATTGTGTATAAGTAATCGTATGTTTTATTGTAACTTTTTGTAGTCACAAATCCTACCAATAGATGGCGCTGTTACTTAATTTTTTTAACATACGATGGTGAATTGTGCCGAGTTTGTATGATACTACGAGCTACGCATTCTCATGGGAGGGGGTACTACGCGGGTAAAACCGCGGGACGCTGCTAGTAGTTATAATACATATAACAGTTTAGATCATAAGTAAGTTATTATAAGAAACTAAAACAAACTTTCTAGATCTGTTTAATTTCTTTTTCTATTATTTTTATACACATATCCGTATAGAACAATTGCTTGATATGAGTACCAAATTGTTTAAGTTAGACAGGTCTATAATTTATTAAACATTGAAGTAACATTTAAATGTTTCTAGATTCTTCTCTTTGACAAATGTATTTAAATCAATGTCCGTATTGAAGTGACTGTTCATTTCATAAGCGTTTTTGCTTCGAAAGATGCGTTCCGCCAGTCCCGATTGTCGTACTAAAATCATCGATAGTCGTGACGAGTAGTAAAGATTTCAAAATCACACTAATATTATAAAGACAACAATTTGTAAGTGAGTTTGTCAGTGTGTATGTTTGTTACTCTATCACGCAATAACAACTGAACCGAATTCGATCAAATTTGGTACAGATGATCCTTATAACTAGGAATTACACTTTTTATCAAATAGAATTACAAAATTCCCACGGGATTGGGATTTAAGCATGTAAATCTACGGGGCACAGCTAGTTAAAATATAGCAGAATATACAAAGAAACGAAATAAGAAAGATCCATTAACTCCGCCCCTATTACCCGTAGCATGGTGTTTAACAGCCTTCCTCGATGGGCTTACAAAAACAAAAGAATTTTTCTATTCAACGTTCAAACAAACAAACAAACTTCTTCTTTGCGTGTCGACTCATATTTTAGAGGACCAGAACTCGGCCACCGATATGGCACTATCAGTGGCCTTGTAAAGGTCTTCGCGTGTGCAAGTGTAGGGACAAACAAACAAACTTAGTTTTAAATATTAGTAAAGAAAAAAACTACAAATGATGGAATTTTCCAAAGGGCATTCTTGATCATCCGTAACCAATTGAAAACCATCATTGGAGCATAAAATTACTCGCCATAGATATATTTTTTGCTCGATAAAAGGCCTTCTAATTAATTTATATATTAATATCTTTAAATCATCAAGCGAAGCGAAACCTTCGGATCCCTTGACGTTTTGGGATCGCACGGGTCCAATTCTTCCTGTAAATTTTTCAAAATGTACTTTTAAATAAAGCTTTTCCTGGGAATAACAAACACGACAGTAGTTATATACACCCAAACCACCACCTCATAACACCCAAGTTTTATCAAATATTTCTCCCTATATTATAAACGTAGATAATAACATAACACTAAAAAGTGTAAATTATTTTTCAACACACTTTCTCATAAAGGGGCTCTTATTTGTGCAAAAACAGTTGAATAATGACACGCTTGATTCACTAGTGAGTCATAGTTTTTTTTTTTAAATTGTTTAGTTTTAAAAAAGATTCGATGCAAACAAACTTCAACTATGTTGCCTTACTTTTGGTAGGTCTATGGTCGATTCCATTCATTCATTCATTCGTTTTTTTTTTAAATAAGTATATTCTTTTAGTCTTTGGCTGATCATCATTGTTGTGTTGGATGCGCGCGAATAGAAAAACTGTTTATTTATTTGCGAAAAATGATAATTTCTTCGCAAATGTGTTGAAAAACGTTGTATGGTACACGCGTGAATTGATGATTACTATCCTCGGCTATCTTCTGACCCTCGTCTGACGGCTCGGGCCTCAATAGCGCCTCGGAAGTAATCACCAACTTACCTCGCTTGTACCATAAATAACTATTAATCATTTTAACATGAGTACATTTTCAAAAGTACTTACAACTTAGTACATAATACACATTACTAGAAGTACTTATTATATCAATAAAGTTACATAAATATAAGATATCGTACGATTACAATCATCACGCTGTGTCACACGTGAGTCTATATACCAAAATGACTAATGTTACTTAACAACGCCCAAAATGATTTGACGAAAACTTGGTATCGACGCTTGTTCAAATTTGAAAAACAATATTATCAGTATTCGTTATTTATAGACACAATGTTCTTAATACTTGCGATGTTTGTTTTTCGTACACGATTCAGGTTTAGCATCACCAACGTGCTTTAGGATATGTAAAAGCTGTAATTTTCATTGGTGATCGTAGATATTTAGTACATTGAGAACGAATAGCGGTAATTAGTGCGCTTATCTAGGGCGTGTTGGTTATTTCCAAGCATTTTTTTCATATTCAATAACTGATGGATGTGAAAAACAAGCTCACTTTTTGCTTAAATTGGTCTAGTAGTTTTGGAGTTATTGTAATTATTGTATATACAAAGAAATAAAAAACTGGAAGAAATACGTCAAAATGTATAGAATTACTTAATCCCCGAAAAATTTCCAGGCCTTATTTCCCACCATAACATATAAACATAATTTATTAATGACACTAAATTCTAAGATGACATAACCTACGACGCAACACTGCACGGGAGCGTGTATAAAAATTACCACGATAATATAACCCTCGTGGAAAGTTTAAAGGAAGCCAGTTATTCAACAATTTGGCTGGCACGTTCAATTGAGTAATAGCGCCCGCGAACCCAGTGGCTAATTCCAGAACGTTCTACGAAGACATGATTGAATTAACATTGTTGTTTTGGTTTTTGTACTTGCAAATGTCACGTTGCTAGGAGGGTACGCATCTTTGTACCTATGTCGAAATAAAACTAGTTAACGGATTTTTGTCGAGGTGTTCATTTTGTTTTACATTTCTGATGTTTCGGATTCTTTACAGAAACTGTGAACACAGCAGATTGAAGTGTGAGACGCCAAACAAATGTACAAATTAAAGTCTACCACTGTATCATACTTGCTGTTTTTGGTTTTTGTACTTGCAAATGTCAACAAAAATATCGAACTACTTTTATATACTATTTTTGTTTTGAATCACATAATAATGATACATTTTTTATGTTATGTTACTGTAAAATAGATAAATTATTATCTGGTAAAATACTGATTACTGATCTTGTCTGTTCGATTAATTGATAAAACGTTATTTCAAATAGATGTTTTTTTGCTTGTTTTGTTTATTTTTAATGCTGAGTAGAAAATTACTGAAGGTTTACATTTAAAGAATCGTAACACGCTCGCATAATACATATAAATTTAAATTCAATCGATGGTAAACGATGGATTGGGGATTTGTATGTATTGAATGTGTGCGTAGTTTCTGATACCCTAGATAATTGTATCTAAGGTATCAGAAACTATGCACACATTCCTAGAATAGTATAGAACAATAGAATAGAATAGAATAAATTTATTGATAAAAAAAGAAAAACTAAAAACAGGTTGTCAGTGGCTTACATACTAGGCTGAGCCTGTCTCGTGTATTACGTGCGCTTTACAGAGTTTTCAAAATATTTTCTTTTTTAAATAATAATCTAAAAACAAAATCTGTGAAATAAAACATTAAAACGGGTAGAAAATAAAACGTGTGTGTAAGTATGCGTGCGTGTGTGTGCGTGTGTGTGTGTGTGTGTGTGTGTATGTGTGCGTGTGTGTGTGCGTGTGTGTGTGTGCGTGTGTGTGCGTGTGCGTGCGTGTGTGCGTGTGTGTGTGTGTGTTTGAAAGTTAAATAGGAGTAAAGGTTTACGATACAGTTTTAATAATGTCTTCCGTTTCGAAGTAATACTACATGAATGATGGAGTACCTATCTATTAAAGTTTTCACATGCAAAACCAAAGGCTATATTTATAGCTAGTTATAGTTACAAAACCGATCAAACAAAATGTCACACGAGATTATTTTAAAGTGGACAAGATTGTCGAGTCGTTACTCATTGAGCTCTATAAGTGAATAAACACATAAACGGTTACAATTTTTACTAAATAATTGATCTTTGATGTCATGTTCAGATATAACACTTTTTAAACTGTATCCATGTATCTTTTGTATAGGTACATAAATAAAACAAAGTATAGTTATTTACTACACTTAGGTATATCTTGAGAACGACACATCACTAAATCACTACATCGTATAAAACAAAGTCGCTTTCTCTGTCCCTATGTCTCTATGTATGCTTAGATCTTTAAAACTACGCAACGGATTTTAATGCGGTTTGTTTTATTAGATAGAGTGATTAAGGGATAAGGTTTTTTACATAGTTTTATCCTCGCATTAACACGGATGCGGGACATACGCGGGTCAAATCGTGGGGCGCTGCTAGTTATAACTAAAGATGATTGTATTAATTCCAGGGTTTAGCCACATCAGTAGGTCTAGCGATGCCTATTTGATATTTTCCAAACAAAGCTTGGGTTTGATATCACCATCACGCATTCGTCAAAGTCTACTCCTCTTTACTGTAGCAATATCATCAGCAAGTAAAAGGCATTTGACCATAGACCTACTAAAAGTAAGGCAACATACATAGTTGAAGTTTGTTTTAAAAATGTATGGACTTTTTTTTTTGGAATTGAAAATTTTAAAGGGTTAGTCCCATTTTACTCCACCAAAAAGTCCCAAGTTACTCCAAACAAAAATATTCTTTTTTTTAAATTTCAAAATAAGTTTCATTTTACTCCAACCTGTCAAACACTTTTGTTTATCAATATTTGGAACTGCCATACTTTCAGTTTCACTTTACTCCACGCGTAATGTAACTTATGGATGAGATACAGTCAGACGCAAAAATCAAAAAGAAAAATAATACAAAGTTATAGATTTCCCATAGGCCGTGTTATTATTAAATGTAAACACATATTTATCTAATATAGAAATATTAAATCAGAGGATATATTTTCTGTGTTTATTTTAAAATCAAGATGACTATTCAAGATGTCATTTCTTTCCTTTTGAGTAACTCAATAACATGCTATGTTCAAGTTAAATAACACCTTGCGGTAGAATCATTGTTCATAAAACAGTACTATGTGGACAAAAGTACCAGGCAAACATGGGTTATTAGGAGTTTTACCTACAAATAGTCCTACTGCTGGTGAGGGTGGTACAGCCAAACAAAAAAGAAACGAAATTGCTCTGTTCAAATAAACATTATGTACAAGAAATTTTATAATAACCAATTTTAATTACCAGGAGAACAGAAATGTAGAAGAGGTCTTTACAATAAACTTTATTAAATTGATTCACAAAAATAAATATTGGAGAATTTATTATTAGAAGTACCAGAAGAGCATATTCGCGCAAATTCTAACGAAAACCAAACACTCCAAACAGGTAATATGTTTCATGGGCGGGACTGTACTTTAGAAGTAAGAAATTCTTATTAAATTATATCTGGGTGCCGAAATGGGAACTAATCGCACTTAAATTTCCCATTTCGGCATCTTCCTGGAATTTGGAATAAACCGCATAAAATGTTTTGTTAACTTTTCTATCCGACTGTACTTTTCTTTTTGGAGTATCTTGGGACATAAAAATAAAAATCAATAAAATTATTCAAGTATCGATTGGAGTAAAGTGGGATATGAAAAATAATATATTATTTTTAATGTTATTCTCTGGAGCAAACTGGGACTGCATGTATGCATTTTTTCATTTTCGATTTCAAAGGAATGGAGTAAAATGGGACTAACCCATTTTAAAAACAAAGCAACTTAAAAAAAATCTATCACTCACTAGTGAAAAAACGTGTCATTATTCAACTGTTTTTGCACACATAAAAGCCCCTTTATGAGCTATGTGTTGTGTATGTGTTGGAAAAGTTATATATTTTAGCGTTTCAAGTGTCCTGAACACAATTTTAAAACAAATGTGTGTCTTGTTAATTTATCTAAAGTAAATAAGTATTTTTTATTTTTAGATAGCCGTATATTATCTCCACAAATATCGCCAATGCCTGCTGTACCCAATCTAGCAGTTAAGACGTTAATTGTCTTTATCTGTTTACATATTTGAACAAAATGTAAACACAGAAAAAGTCCCGTCGGTGAAACTACTTTTATATGACGCAACAGTGAATCACTATCATTTTATCAGACCAATTGGGCTACCAAGTGATGTTTCTTTTATGGTAGGGGAGCCGAAGAGGGGATTTTTGGATTTATACGAGCGTGGTAGATTAACACAGGGGTGGATACCTTACACCTTGTCGAGTTATCCCTCTAAATATAAAAATTCTATCTAGTGTAGCGCTCATAGGGCAGCATTTTTTTTCATAGTTCAAAAGTCCCTAAATGTACAATTCCAAGACGGGCCGCATACCGCAAACAGCAAGCTACAACACTTTTATATCAACATCTATGAAAGAGCGCGTCGCGACTGCAGGCAGCAGTGTAGCCGCGCTCTTAATCAATTTCATAGACGTTCATAGAAACAAGTGTTGTCGCTTGCGGTCTGCGGTTGCAGTTTGCGGTCTGCGGCCCGACTTGAAGTTGTACCTTTAACCAAATTGTCAAATTAAGTTTCAGGAGATCAAGCTGGCACACTGTGTGAAATTCTGACACGCTACTTAGATAATTTTGGATTTTGTAGTCGACTTTTCAAAGCCGCCACGCTAGTGTTACATCAGAATCATAAGATTAACAAATATGAGCTTCTACTCTATCTATGGTATCGCGATATTGAGTTTTCCTCCTTTTATCCCCTTGAGGGTAGAATTAATCAAAATCCTTTCTTAGCGGATGCCAACGTCATAACATCTACCTGCATGGCAAATTTTAGCTCGATCTGTCCAGTGGTTTGGGCTGTGCGTTGATAGATCACTATGTCAGTCAGTCAGTCACCTTTGAGTTATAGGTATATTATATTTAGATTTATTTCAGCAACTGAATGTCAAATGTTACCTGTATAACCCTCTGACATGTTACGGATATATTTTCGGTTCTGAATAGCTCTCTTAAGGGAATCGAAACCTTTTCCATTTATTTGCCAGTCAATCAAAGTTTTACTGGAATGTTATCATATTAATACCTACAATAACTATTATAATCCTTAAGCCACACCTCTAGCTAATTGCTAATTTCTAGAAAATTAATGATAACAGAATAATCAGTCTTATAAAGTCCTCATCAAACCTTTAGGTGTATGAGTAATCTTTACTATAACAGCGCCTCGCGGTTTTACCCGCGTAGCTGTGAAAATGTGGGGATAAAATTATACTTAAAACTTTCCTCTTGAAACACTATCTATTAAATAGTTATTTATGGTACAAGCGAGGTAAGTTGGTGATTACTTCCGAGGCGCTATTGAGGCCCGAGCCGTCAGGCGAGGGTCTGAAGATAGCCGAGGATAGTAATCATCAATACACGCGTGTACCATACAACGTTTTTCAACATATTTGCGAAGAAATTATCATTTTTCGCTAATAAATAAACAGTTTTTCCATTCGCTCGCATCCGACACAACAATGGTGATCAGCCAAAGACTAAAATAATATACTTATTAAAAAAAAATCGAATGAATGAATGAATGGAATCGACCATAGACCTACCAAAAGTAAGGCAACATAGTTGAAGTTTGTTTTTAAAATGTATGGACACAATTTTTTTTGGTATCGAAACTTTTTTTAAACTAAACAATTTAAAAAGAAACTATGACTCACTAGTGAATCAAGCGTGTCATTATTCAACTGTAATTGCACAAATAAGAGCCCCTTTATGAGCAAGTGTGTTGAAAAAAATTATATAAATAACTACGCATCAGAATCCGTTGCTTAGTTTTAAAGATCTGCATACATAGGGACGGACAGACCGCAACAGCGATCTATCGAGTAGATTAAAAGATATAAGCGAATAGACAGCGAAAGTTACTTTATTTTAATAGTATACTAGCTCTGCCCCGCGGTTTTATTCGCGTAGTTCCCGTTCCCGTGGGAATTTCGGGATATATCCTATGTCCTATTCTCAGACCTACTGAATATGCATACTTATACAATTTGGTAAAAAACAGTAAAGCCGTTTCGGGGGAGTAAGGTAACTAATATTGTGATGACGAGAATTTTGATAAGTACTTATATGAAGTTTAAAATTATGCTAAAAAAAACCTTCCCACTGAATCACTCTATCTATTAAAACAAACCGCATCAAAATCCGTTGCGTAGTTTTAAAGATCTAAGCATACATAGGGACATAAGGACAGAGAGAGCAACTTTGTTTTATACTATGTAGTGATTTAATAATGGTAAATAGCTAATGGTACAGATGTTCCTTATAACTAGGAATAACACATAGGATACTTTTTATCCCGAAATTCCCATGGGATATCTATTTAATAATGGTATAAACTAATGGTAAATAGATAAGTACATAAATCATCTACGCTCTTAAATGGGCCGCCGACAAATGGTTACGAAATGAAACCAACAATTCTTTAAAGTCACTATATAGTACACTAGCTGTGCCCCGCAGTTTCACCCGCGTAGTTCCCGATCCCGTGGGAATTTTGAGATAAAACGTAGCCTATATTCTTTCCCGGACTATAAGCTACCCCTGTGCCAAATTTCAAGTCAATCGGTTCAGTAGTTTAGCCGTGAAAAGGTAACAGACAGACAGACAGACGGACAGAGTTACTTTCGCATTACTCCATTCCTTTGTAATCGACATTGCTGGTCTCTAAATCTTAATAAAAAAAGATGGGGGGAAATAGTGGGGTTTCAAATCTCATTCACTGTGAGAAAAACAGTATATAACCTTGAGTTACAACCGCATGCCAATACTCTAGGAGATTTTGGTACTTCCCCGGTTGAGCCGTGATAATCACCATGGATAATCTTCACATTCAGCAAGATATATACAGTGAAACTTGGTTTTGTGGGACCTGGATAAGTGAGAAACCTCCATAACTGGAACTCATGCTAAAGTCCCAACACTTTGGCACTAAATTACCTCTGTTAGTGGGATGAGGTAACCTCTATATCTGGGATTTATTCTTTCGATTTATCATCATAGTTACCTCTATAACTAAGACAGCGAGTGAATTTTATCCGTATAAAGCTCTGTAACTGAGATAATATCGTTTTGTTTGTTTACTCATTCTCATCCTACCCACTATATCACTTATCGTATATCACTTCTATCAATGGAACCCTCTGTAAATGAGACAGATATTAATTTATACCTGGATATCTGAAACACTGGGTAAGTGGAATACCTCTATAAGTGCAACGACATTGTAGGTCCCTTGGAGTCTCACTTAACCAGGTTTCACTGTACTTACAAATTAATATTCATATACTGAAAATAAATAATTTAATAACGCTATATCGCTTCACATTGTCTATAACGATAACGTTAGGTAAAGAATGCTCAAACCTAATAATTTAATTAATTTTCGCGATTAAACTTGAAAGGCGGACTTGATAAACCTTTATTGATAACGTACCATTATAAATGTGAATATATGATGATAAATACTCATTTGATTAGTCTAGGTGTAGTATTGTGGGCCGGTGTAAAAATAATGATCTCAATATGAGTTTTTTATTATTATTTTGTTTGTTAAGTGTTTACGGTGTGAGTGTGGGACAAATCATATTGGATGGAGAATGTAGTGCTAACATTCCCAGTGTTAATAATTTTAACTTAAATTCGGTGAGTTGGATTCAGTATCAAATATTTAAAAAATAGAATACAGTTTTTAATTAGGACGAGCGAAGCGAAGCCCTCCCAACGCAACAATTTATATTTTGTGGTACATTTTACGGAAAAACTACAGATTTGTATACTCGTATAATATATATAGTTATTTATTTATTAATTTCTTTCATGAATAGATGTGCAGAAAATTGTAATAATATTATTTTAATAATATAATAAATTCAATAAAAAGATGTTTTATTAGCAGCGCAAGGCAGTGTAAAAAAGATAGCGACCCAACTACCAATTAACAACAATGCCTAGCTAGCTTACATTCTGCTACCAATTTAACTAAATTCCCATCCTAACTATATTATTATTAATATTATAAATGCAAAAGTAACTCTGTCTGTCTGTCTGTCTATCTGTTACCTTTTCACGGCTAAACTACTGAACCGATTGACTTGAAATTTGGTACAGGCGTAGCTTATGGTCCGGGAAAGAACATAGGCTCCTTTTTATCCCGAAATTCCCGCGAGATCGGGAACTACGCGGGTGAAACCGCGGGACGCAGCTAGTTTACAATAAGGCTGCCCTAGCCCATTAGATAATGTAGTTGATATTATAAAAAGTGGGTTGTAAGATCAGTCATAAGAATCGGAAAATAAATCGACACGATCGATTTGTGTTGTGTTACGAAAAAATAAATAATTATTATTTAAGTGGGTTTTTTTGTTAAAACAGAACTTTATTAACTAAGCGTTTGATAGAAAATTTATAACAGCTTAATTATCTATTATTAATTAAAAAAAATATTTATATGCATTTGGGAAATATAATTTGAAACTAAAATTAAGTAACGCATATATGGAAAAGCTTTTAGCTTTTCCTGCTTTAGGGAAGGTTCATATCTGACGGAACATGCGTCGCGTATTATCGGTCGCGTAACGCCAGAACAGACAAATGTATAGAAAAACACTTCTCAACGCACTAACGTATAATCGGTTGAGTGTGAACGGTCGAGTGTTTTTCTATACATTTGTCCGTTCTGGCGTTACGCGACCGAAAATACGCGACGCATGTTCCGTCAGATATGAACGTTCCCTAAGTTTCAGGTAAAAAAGAACTAACTATTCAGCTGTGTGGTTCCTTTCTGTAAATACTAAGAGAATCTATAATAAAATATTGAAATTACGTTTTCAATTCTGTCTACTTTTAAATAAAAATTAGACCTATTATAAAGCTTTTTTGGTAGAACTTGCAAAGACTCTTAAAGAAAATATTCGTTTCATTTATATATTTTTAATTTAAAAATAATATAACATTATCTCATTATAGTAACTGACCCCTAACTAAGCCTGGAACATGTATCTACGGTAATAATATCTTGTATTAATGATTTGATTCTTTTGAAATAAGATTATGCTTTTCAATTTTATTTATATTTTTCATTTCTATCATTTTCTGTTTTCACTTATATTTTATCACTACATAGTATAAAACAAAGTCGCTTTCTCTGTCCCTATGACCCTATGTATGCTTAGATCTTTAAAAATACGCAACGGATTTTGATGCCATTTTGATTACATTATAACTAGCTGCGCCCCGCGGTTTCACACGCGTAGTTCCCGTTCCCGTTCCCGTAGGAATTCCGGGATGAAAAATAGATGTTGGTCGATTCTCAGACCTACTGAATATGCTCACAAAATTTCATGTGAATCGGTCAAGCTGTTTCGGAGGAGTATGGCAACGAAAACTGTGACACGAGAATTTTATATATAAGATTTAGTAACCCAGTATATAATTATAATAAAGCATTACAAAGTACATTCAGTTAGTAATTAAATAAGTAATATTTTACCTACAGATATTATTGATAAATCAAATGATAAATATATGTTTTTAGATACTACGTATACGACTAATATACGTTGTAACAGTAATCGGTTTTAAGTAATCTAGTTAATCTTTGATCAAGATAATGTAATGGTGATAAAAAAAAGTTATGGAATAATGTTTTCTATCCCAACCTTATGGGGAAAAAGTTTACAAAAAGTTTAAAGTTTACTTTTGCTATCCAACTAATTTTGATGTAGGTACTACTAGGTATTGTACGTACTCGTAGTAACGTTGACGGATTTGCTCTAAAGCCAAGTAGGGCCGGGCTAGATATTAAAGGCGGCAAACGTGACAAACATCACTAGTCTATATGATAGGTGCTGAGAAAAGAGCAGCATATAGCTTGAGCCTAGGGAGGCCAAGACTGCAAATCCACGGCTTATTCCAATCTATCGACTATATATTATATATATACTATCTATCGATAGTAGTTCGATCATCTAACTACTTACTTGGACAAAAATATTCCAAATAGTCCGACAGCTAGTGAAGTACAGTCAAATAAAAAAGAAATAACGAAATAGCTCTGTTCAAAAAAAATATGTACTAAGAAATTTAACAATAATCTATTTTAAAATACCAGTAAAACAGAAATGTAGAGGAGGTATTTTTAATAAATAAACTTAGTTAAATCAATTTACAAAATTAAATCAAGTTATTGGTCTTTCTGTGGAGAATTATTATTAGAAATACCAGGAGAGCCAGTGTGCTACGATCTGGGGGCACGGCAGTGCCCCCCGCCAAGTCGAGCGCGAAGCAAACACTGCCGTACCATCCTTTACAGGAACCATTTCGCCGCATTTTCAGGCCCCTATTTGACAACCTCTGGATAAGCCCAGAACGCTGAAATTTTCGTCATCCAGTAAGCTATACAATCACATACTTAAAATAAAATTTCAAGTCTGTAGGTCATTTAGTTCCAAAGTTAAGCGAAAGCAAAGTTTCGTATTTATGACAGACACTCACTCACTCACTCACTCACTCACTCACTCACTCACTCACTCATGATCATCAAAATAGAACTAGTACTTCCCATAAACCTAGAGAGCTGAAATTTGGTACAGAGTTAGGGTTTAATGGCCACATAAAGGGAAAACTATAAAAACTAGGATAATCGAACGGGAACGGGAATTATAAGGGAACGGGAACGGGAATTGTAACTCAAGAACGGCTGAATTGATTTGGCTGAAAATTGGTGGTGAGGTAGCTTAGAACCAGGAAAAGGACATAGGATACTTTTAATCCCGAAATTCCCACGGGATTGGGAACGGGAATTTAAAAATCAAGAACGGCTGAATTTATTTGGCTGAAAATTGGTGGTGAGGTAGCTTAGAACCAGGAAAAGGACATAGGATACTTTTAATCCCGAAATTCCCACGGAATTGGGAACGGGAATTTAAAAATCAAGAACGGCTGAATTTATTTGGCTGAAAATTGGTGGTTAGGTAGCTTAGAACCAGGAAAAGGACATAGGATACTTTTAATCCCGAAATTCCCACGGGATTGGGAACGGGAATTTAAAAATCAAGAACGGCTGAATTGATTTCGCTGAAAATTGGTGGGGAGGTAGATTAGAACCAGGAAAAGAACATAGAATACTTTTGATCCCGAAATTCCCACGGGAATGGGAACGGGAATTTATAACTCAAGAACGACTGAACTGATTTGGCTGAAAATTGGTGGGGAGGTAGCTTAAAACCAGGAGAAGAATAAAGAATACTTTTAATCCCGAAATTCCCACGGGATTGGGAACGGGAATTTATAACTCAAGAACGGCTGAATAGATTTGGCTGAAAATTGGTGGGGAGGTAGCTTAGAACCAGGAAAAGCACATAGAATACTTTTAATCCCGAAATTCCCACGGGAATGGGAACGGGAAGTATAATTCTAGAACAGCTGAACTGATTTGGCTGACAATTTGTGGGGAGGTAGCTTAGAACCAGGAGAAGCACATAGGATACTTTTTATCCCGAAATTCCCACAGAAACGCAAACAGGAACTACGCGGGTGAAACCGCGGGGCGCTGAATAATAAAATACTACTCATAAAAAGAAAAAAAATGTGTCAAATAAGAAAATCTAATAAAATAAATTAATATTAACACGTTTCAACAAAAATAAATGAAATCCCACCAAAAACATTCTGTAAAAAACTAGCCAAGTCTCGATGGAGCTGCTTGTTTATCTCTAAAAAGTAATGAAATCTAGACAAAGTGGTGCCAAGTGTAAGGTTCCTTACTACGATTTCTTTATTATTATAGTTAATGTTGTGTGACTTGGCCGTTGAACATTGTTTAAAACGTCAGTAGTGGGTACAAAGCAATTTAGTTTACACGTAATGTTTTAAAATTATTAAAATACGCAGCTTTATTAAGCCTACAATTGACTGGATATTAAATCAACGTTTTTCAAGTGGCAATTTTCTATCGTCAATGGGTAGCGGTTCTGGCGACAGATTGGTGCAATAGTGTCATGGAGCACCTAGTTTCCTACTCTTAAGTACATGTGTACCCTTCAACGGCCAAGTCACACAACATTAACTATAATAATAAAGAAATCGTAGTAAGGAACCTTACACTTGGCACCACTTTGTCTAGATTTCATTACTTTTTAGAGATAAACAAGCAGCTCCATCGAGACTTGGCTAGTTTTTTACAGAATGTTTTTGGTGGGATATGTTTGTCTCGGTCTGGGTGTGTGTGTGAGTGAGTGTGTGCGTAGTTTCTGATACCCTAGATACAAGTTTCGAGCTTAGTTAGGGGTCAGTTACTATAATGAGATGATGTAGTGAATGATTATGTATGTATATTATGTATATTTTTGGATAGGCTAAAAATATCGTACCACACCGTTTCCTTATCAACTATCAGTATTACCTTGACTTAGCGTTGTTCTTTATCAGGTGTTCCAATTATTTTTACTTATACTGTTGTTTTTTGGTCGGTCTCTTTGTTCTTTACAAAATAAATTATCTGATAGCATTTTAAAAAATAATGAATCACTTATGTAATATGTTTCAAATTGTTTGTTTGTAAAAAATATTGTCTACATAATTATCTAGGGCATGTTTAAAAATTACAAAAATGTATTTCTCTACCCGGGAATTAAATAGTATATGTATGTCTACCCCCTTCTTGCACCAATTTAGCTTAGCATGCAGCTGCTAATAATATTAAACCGCGGAGGTGTCAATAAAATTGTATATTTATAGTATTATTTATATACTTACACTATTTAATATATTTTTCAACACATTTGCTCATAAAGGGGCTCTTATTTGTGCAAAAACAGTTGAATAATGAGACGCTTGATTCACAAGTGAGTCATAGATTGTTTTTTTAAATTGCTTTCATTTTAAAAAAGTTTCGATACCAAAAAAATTGTGTCTATACATTTTAAAAACAAACTTCAACTATGTTTTCTTACTTTTGGTAGGTCTATGGTCGATTCCATTAATTCATTCATTCGTTATTTTTTTTAATAAGTATATTCTTTTAGTCTTTGGCCGATCACCATTGTTGTGTTGGATGCGCGCGAATAGAAAAACTGTTTATTTATTAGCGAAAAATGATAATTTCTTCGCAAATGTGTTGAAAAACGTTGTTTGGTACACGCGTGTATTGATGATTACTATCCTCGGCTATCTTCAGACCCTCGCCTGACGGCTCGGGCCTCAATAGCGCCTCGGAAGTAATCACCAACTTACCTCGCTTGTACCATAAATAACTATTGTACGATAGTCTGTAATGTTTATAATGGAGGTTAGGTGAGCCATAGCATTCATACATTTGAGAAACAGGAACCTAAACTAGGTAGTTTGGGTTCCTGTTTCTCTTATTGTATTATCTTGATTAGTTTAAGTTCTTCCAAATTCATAAAATCAAAGCTTAACATAAGGTTATATGTAAGCTAAAAGATGCTGCCACACTACTGTTTAAAAATGTTATAAAATGTTTATAAACATTTTCCATCAGTGTAGGAGCACAAGATTTGACAATTGTAACAATCTAACATTTGTAAAACATTTTTAAGCAGTATGGCAGCAAATTAAGAAGATTAATATCAAGTATGTATAACATAACATAATCATTAACTACATCATCTCATTATAGTAACTGACCCTAACTAAGCTCGAAGCTTGTATCTAGGGTATCAGAAACTACGCACACACTCATTCACACACACACTCAGACCGAGACAAAGATTTGTGGTTCACACAAATATTCACCCCGCACAGGAATCGAACCCGCAACCTTACGGATGGCAGTCCGGCATGGTGACCACTGAGGTCGTCAATTTAAACCCAATCTTCTATGTTACAGTTCCAAAATGTTTGGTACGAACTTCTCAGCACTCCCACCTCCCTCAGTGGGGACTGTTCTTCATTTGAGGTGACAACCAGTGGACAAACTGCAACGGCTTCCTACAAGGTCAACTCGCAAAACTTTCTGACAGACTACACCGGTCCCTTATCAGTGGTAGGAAGTACTTCGACATTGTCACTTACTCTGCCACAAGTGTCAAGTAACCGTAAGTTTAACTGTTTTCTTTTAGCTACCCAAAAAACCTTAATGTCCTTATTAAGTCTGGCCTTTTTGGCTACTGGCTAGTTATCTATATATATAAAAATGAAACCCGTTTTCCTTGGTCACGGCATCACGCGTGAATGGCTGGACCGATTTCACTAATTCTTTTTTTGTTGTATTTGTTATTATAAGGAAAAGGTTCGTATGTAACAAAAAACACGGAAAATCAACGGGAAAATTTGACCCGTGCGAAGCCGGGGCGGGCCGCTAGTTTTATATAGATTATCAAAGGTTTAGTTAATTTATATTCCATAAGAAAATATCTTTTACTGGCAGCGCCCCGTGGTTTCACCCGCGTAAATATAATATAGCCTATGACACTCCGGGATAAAGTGACTTTCCAATAGTGAAAGAATTTTTGAAATCGGCCAGTAGTTTCGGAGCCTATTCGTTACAAACAAACAATCAAATCTTTCCTCTTTATAATATCAGTTTAGATCAGTCCAGAAATTCCTGTTGAAAGAGTCATAAAATTAATCATCGAATTCAACATTTGTATCTATAATACTTAAAATTTTCTTATCAAGGAATCGCGCCATACTTAAATTCTTTATATTATCTTTTTTCGGTTGATTTATTGTCTTATTTGTTTATCTATTTAATTCCATGTATGTTTGTTTTCCAGCTGTGGAAGTCCATGTCATTAACACCGATTACGCGAACTATGCAGTCCTGTATCGATGTGAACCATATAGTGCAACACAAAAGCAAGGTAAAATAGTCATTTTTATAATTGGACTAGCTAAAATTTGAACTACTAAGTCAGAATTCTTAATCTGAAAATTTGTCACGATTTTCGCCTTAACCGTAAGAATGAACAACGAACGAACATAATCATTGTCGAATAAACTTACATACTTTTAAATAATTATGAAAATACATAGTCTTGTGGCGGGGAGCAAGCGGGGAGCAAACATCCACCTTCCAAATGAAAGTCAAAAACCTTAATATTACTCCACATAAGCCAAAGCTATAGAACACACAATAATATATATGTTCGGCAATGAGAATGGAAATTAATACCTTAAAAATCCCGTACAAGAATTACATTATTAAACTAACAATGACGACGATGATACCGACCAAAAAACTAAATTTTAGAACCTACATACATGATAATTCACTAAATGAAACATTTCAAATTCACAGTATACATCTGGCATCTGGCACGTCAAAACTCTTTCTTCAACGACTTCATTCCAAATATTATGAACAATACCATTTACGAGTTCTTGGGTATCACCAATGATGATCTGTCAGAAGTAAACCAAGAAGATGACGTTTGCTTTCAACTACCATTAATTGAATATGGACAACCAGTTATATTGAGTGGCCAGTGTGACACAAATATTAGTGGTGTTGCTAACTTTGATGCTGGTCGGGTATGTAATGATATTTTTACCTTTATATTATTTGATAAAGCAGCTGAATATAATACTAAATTAATAATTTAAGATAAGCATTACTTTGTTTACAAAATAACGTAACATCACAAACAATGGTTTTGTTTTTGTAAAGTAGACCTCAAACATTTCTAAGTTCAATAGTTCAGGATTGGAAATGAATAAGAGAAGTATAATAATAACATAAGTCTTATTTGTATTTTAGTTTTTGGGAGTATGGCACGAAGTAGCGAGCTACTACTCCGAGAACGCCCTCGGCACCTGTGGTCGCGCTCAGTACTCCGACGGTAACGGAGTCGTCAACGTGGTGAACAGTCAGGTCATCAATCAACAACTACTCACTATAGTGGGCAACGCAACCGTCGCCAGCACCGACGGCACTGGAAAGCTCAACGTCATTCTCGAAGTTCTACCTGGCGGTAAGTACGATTTGTGGATCGCTGTCTTAATAGTCTCTTTGCGGCTTTCTTAATCATTAAAACTAATGAAAACATCCTTGTTACAGTTCTTGGTGATTCGGAACTGCTGATCTTGGCTACAGATTATGACCAGTGGGCAGTTTCATACACTTGCGAGAATCTTCCAGATGACAGACGACGAAGTACGAATCAAATATTAATATATTAACCACTTAACCTTATCTGGCATACGTATTTTTTTACTTTCACAAATATTCGTTAATCAGTTTTCAGTTGGATCGTCAGCCGAACCCGTGAACTCCCTGACTCAGCCAGAAACCAAGTGAACCAAGTGATCGACTCATTCGTCGAACTCAACGACAGATACTATGAACCAACGGACCAGACCAACAATGGTTGCTTCTATTTCCCCGAGCCGGAGCCGGGTCAAGTTAATATCTTCGGAGGCCAGTGTGATATGAGCATTCCTGTCCAATCTAATTTCGATGCAGTAGGGGTTAGTAACAAACATGAATAAGATACTACAAATAAAAAGACATCTTTCGATTCTAATCCATCTTTATCCATATATAGTACATGAACCTGTGGCACACCATCGAAATGTACCCCGCTCCGTTCCAAGACGGCACCTGCAGTAACGCCTTCTACACTCTCCGCGACGGACAAGTTGACGTCTTCAACACTCAGGTCATCGACCAGAGACTGGACACCATCAATGGCTTCGCTATTCCCGTCGGAGGCACCGACGCCAAACTCGTTGTCTCCTTCCCTGTCGCTGGAACTAACTGTAAGCACTCAGCTCGTTATAATACAGGCGATATCGCGCTTTGTTTAGTTTGCTGAATGAAAGAACTTTTTACAACTCATCTCCTATTTCAGTGACCACGGAAACTGACTACTGGGTTATCAGCACCGACTACACCTCATACTCTCTCGTGTATTCCTGCACGAACATAAATTCCTACCAACAGCAAGGTAAGTCAAATGTCCATCAAGTATCCCGCTCTCGTTAAAACCCACCTACTGTTGATGGTTAACATTATTATCTCGTTCCTCCAGTGACTGTATGGAAACTAAGCAGGACAAAGGAGTTGTCAGTGGCGGCAAGCAATGCCATCAACAGCGCGATGGCCAACATTCCGGTGCTCGATCAGAGGTACTTCGAGGATATGGACCAGTCCCGCGACGGGTGCTTCTACTTCCCCGAACCTACGGATGAACCTGTTGTATTCCCGGGACAATGCAGTGACAATGATATACCTGTTGTTGCAAACATTGACTTGAATAGAGTAAGTTTTGTATCATAATGATTTCTAAACCCTTCAGTTTTAAAAATCAAATCGATAAAAATATAATCCTCTGTGTCCTTTTTAGTTTCAAGGTTTGTGGCATGAGATCGAAGCATACCCGAAAGATGACCAAGATGGACAGTGCATCAATCACAGATTCGATATTTCAACAACAACAACAAGTGCTTTCAACCTCGAGTCCTCGAGCGTCGTGAATCAGTTCATCGGAGTAACGCAATCGACTGTCACATACAGCAGCAACGATAATAGCGGAAGATTCATAATCTCATTCAACTCTAACGGCAATCGTAAGAACTCTTTATAATATGCTATAAATATTGCATTGTTATGCAATATTTATATGATTTACATGACAGATTTTTCAATACAACGCTATTGCGTGTCTTTTTTCTGGTTCTGTGAATACAGAACCTAAAAAAGAAAACACCTCTGATGAAAAAGAACACCTCTCTGGTGTATATTTATTATGCCTACGAAATAATAAAACTAAATCTCTTTTCAGTCATTGAAATTCCTTACTGGATAGTAGACACGGATTATGACAACTACGCTTTGGCGTACAGCTGCGTTAACATTAATAACGACTTCAGAGGAGGTAAGATTAAAGTCGTTTATCTATTTAAGATCTATTTACTATATACAATATTAATACACTCTTTAGTAACTTTCATCAAAACTAATTCCGATACTTGATTTCTCTTTCAGTTTACAGTTGGAAACTAAGCCGAACCAAAGAACTGTTGTCAAATGCTAACACGGCCATCAACAATGTCATTGCCAACATACCACTCTTGGACAACGTATACTATGAGAATATTGGTCAAAGTGAAAGTGCTTGCTTCTATCTCCCAGAATTAGATTTCGGGGAACCAATCATCATACCAGGTCAATGTGACACCACCATTACTGGAGTTCAAAACTTTGACGCGGGAAGGGTAAGTACTATTTTTAAATGTTTTCCATAATACACAAAAATATTAATAAAATCATGTCTAAATACTTCTATAATATCTTTTTCAGTTTTTGGGAGTATGGCATGAAGTGGCAAGCTACTTCTCTGAGAGTGCGCTCGGCACCTGTGGTCGCGCTCAGTACTCCGACGGTAACGGAGTCGTCAACGTGGTGAACAGTCAGGTCATCAACCAACAACTACTCACCATAGTGGGCAACGCAACCGTCGCCAGCACCGACGGCACCGGAAAGCTCAACGTCATTCTCGAAGTTCTACCTGGCGGTAAGTGCGATTTGTGGATCGCTGTCTTAATAGTCTTCGAGCGGCTTTCTTAATCTCTGCAACTAATGAAAACATCCTTGTTACAGTTCTTGGTGAGATGGAACTACTGGTCTTGGCTACAGATTACGACCAGTGGGCAGTTTCATACACTTGCGAGAATCTTCCAAACGACAGACGAAGAAGTACGAATTAATATATTAACTAACCACTTCAATTTTTTGTCATATTTATTTGTGTACTCACAAATATCTCTTAATCAGTTTTCAGTTGGATCGTGAGCCGAACCCGTGAACTTCCTGACTCAGCCAGAAACCAAGTGAACCAAGTGATCGACTCATTCGTCGAACTCAACAACAGATACTATGAACCAACGGACCAGACCAACAATGGTTGCTTCTATTTCCCCGACCCGGAGCCGGGTCAAGTTAATATCTTCGGAGGCCAGTGTGATATGAGCATTCCTGTCCAATCTAATTTCGATGCAGTAGGGGTTAGTAACAAACATGAATAAGATACCATAAATAAAAAGTCAAGTCACCTTCTGATTCTATTTCATCTTTATCCATATACAGTACATGAACCTCTGGCACACCATCGAAATGTACCCCGCTCCGTTCCAAGACGGCACCTGCAGTAACGCCTTCTACACTCTCCGCGACGGACAAGTTGACGTCTTCAACACTCAGGTCATCGACCAGAGACTGGATACCATCAATGGCTTCGCTATTCCCGTCGGAGGCACCGACGCCAAACTCGTTGTCTCCTTCCCTGTCGCTGGAACTAACTGTAAGCACTCAGCTCGTTATAATACAGGCGATATCGCGCTTTGTTTAGTTTGCTGAATGAAAGAACTTTTTACAACTCATCTCCTATTTCAGTGACCACGGAAACTGACTACTGGGTTATCAGCACCGACTACACCTCATACTCTCTCGTGTATTCCTGCACGAACATAAATTCCTATCAACAGCAAGGTAAGTCAAATGTCCATCAAGTATCCCGCTCTCGTTAAAACCCACCTACTGTTGATGGTTAACATTATTATCTCGTTCCTCCAGTGACTGTATGGAAACTAAGCAGAACAAAGGAGTTGTCAGTGGCGGCAAGCAATGCCATCAACAGCGCGATGGCCAACATTCCGGTGCTCGATCAGAGGTACTTCGAGGATATGGACCAATCCCGCGACGGATGTTTCTACTTCCCGGAACCTACGGATGAACCTGTAAAATTCCCGGGACAATGCGGTGACGATGATATACCTGTGGTTACAAACTTCAATTTGAACGCGGTAAGATTTTATCACAAGCGCAACTAAAAATAATTATGAGACTCTGCTCCTAAATTATTTTTCAAATTATTCAATAAGTTCGTAATTTTAAGTGGTTCAATTTTTTTTCGATTTCATGTTCAAATTACGTAAGTATAATATTTTAATTTTGGTTGTATAAGTTCTTTTAATTATAAGACATCACATTTTTAGTTTGAAGGTGTATGGCATGAAATTGAAACATATCCCAAAGATGACCAAGATGGTCAGTGTATCAGTCACGCATTCACTGTATCTTCAAACAACGGATTCAGTCTTCAATCTTCAAGCGTTATCGCACAAACCCTTGGAATTACTGAAGGCAACGTGATATACTCCGCTAACGATAATAGTGGACGATTCATAATTTCATTCATTTCAAACGGCAATGGTAAGTCCTAAATCAAATTTGTAAATGCACTTAATAGGAACGCAGTTTGTTTTTAAATCCCAATAAATAGTTTTGTTAATTTAGTATCTCCTTTTAAAAAATATTTCAATGAATTGTTTTATTGTACGTTCCATAAAATATGGATCACCATTTGAAATGCTTTATAAAACTTTAACTTTTCAGTCATTCAAATTCCATACTGGATTGTGGACACGGATTACAATAATTACGCTTTGGCATACAGTTGCGTTAACGTTGATAATGACTTCAGAAATGGTAAGTTTTAATGCATTTTTATTTTAATAAGGTTTAGCGAACATAACAGCAAAATGTTTTGAGATCTTTACAAAATTAAAATTCTCTGATATAGCAGTCTAATAACTAATAACATATGAAATATTTTCTATCTGTCAATGTCTCCATTTAAATCCGTATTATTTAAACCATTTTAAAAGTTTTTGATACGGATTAAATCTTATAAAATATATCCATGGAATCGTGTAGAATATAGTTCTAATCACAAAAAATCTGCAACTATTGCTTTTATTATTTTTCAGTGTACAGCTGGAAACTTAGCCGAAACAGACAATTGTCAGAAACTTCTAGTAACGCAATAAACAATGTTATCAATAACATCAGAATTCTAGATAATTCTTACTTTGAAGACGTTAATCAAAGTGACGATGCTTGTTTCTACTACCCTGAACTAGCATACGGTGAACCAGTTGTTCTCCCAGGACAATGTGACACCACCATTACTGGAGTTCAAAACTTTGACGCGGCAAGGGTAAGTACTCTCAATCAAAATATAAATAGTTTCCATAATATCTGAAAAATATGACATGTAGATTAATTCTGATATACCTTTTTAGTTTTTGGGAGTATGGCACGAAGTAGCGAGCTACTACTCTGACAGCGCCCTCGGCACCTGTAGTCGCGCTCAGTACTCCGACGGTAACGGAGTCGTCAACGTGGTGAACAGTCAGGTCATCAACCAACAACTACTCACCATAGTGGGCAACGCAACCGTCGCCAGCACCGACGGCACTGGAAAGCTCAACGTCATTCTCGAAGTTCTACCTGGCGGTAAGTGCGATTTGTGGATCGCCGTCTTAATAGTCTCCGAGCGGCTTTCTTAATCTCAGCAACTAATGAAAACATCCTTGTTACAGTTCTTAGTCAGACGGAACTGCTGATCTTGGCTACAGATTACGACCAGTGGGCAGTTTCATATACTTGCGAGAATCTTCCAAACGACAGACGAAGAAGTACGAATTAATATATTGATTAACCACTATTTTTTAATATTTATTTGTATACCTTCACAAATATCCCTTAATCAGTTTACAGTTGGATCGTGAGCCGAACTCGTGAGCTCCCTGACTCAGCCAGAAACCAAGTGAACCAAGTGATTGACTCGTTCATCGAACTCGACGACAGATACTATGAACCAACAGACCAGACCAACAATGGTTGTTTCTATTTCCCCGACCCGGAGCCGGGTCAAGTTAATATCTTCGGAGGCCAGTGTGATATGAGCATTCCTGTCCAATCTAATTTCGATGCAGTAGGGGTTAGTAACAAACATGAATAAGATACCATAAATAAAAAGTCAAGTCACCTTCTGATTCTATTTCATCTTTATCCATATACAGTACATGAACCTCTGGCACACCATCGAAATGTACCCCGCTCCGTTCCAAGACGGCACCTGCAGTAACGCCTTCTACACTCTCCGCGACGGACAAGTTGACGTCTTCAACACTCAGGTCATCGACCAGAGACTAGACACCATCAATGGCTTCGCTATTCCCGTCGGAGGCACCGACGCCAAACTCGTTGTCTCCTTCCCTGTCGCTGGAACTAACTGTAAGCACTCAGCTCGTTATAATACAGGCGATATCGCGCTTTGTTTAGTTTGCTGAATGAAAGAACTTTTTACAACTCATCTCCTATTTCAGTGACCACGGAAACTGACTACTGGGTTATCAGCACCGACTACACCTCATACTCTCTCGTGTATTCCTGCACGAACATAAATTCCTATCAACAGCAAGGTAAGTCAAATGTCCATCAAGTATCCCGCTCTCGTTAAAACCCACCTACTGTTGATGGTTAACATTATTATCTCGTTCCTTCAGTGACTGTATGGAAACTAAGCAGAACAAAGGAGTTGTCAGTGGCGGCAAGCAATGCCATCAACAGCGCGATGGCCAACATTCCGGTGCTCGATCAGAGGTACTTCGAGGATATGGACCAGTCCCGCGACGGGTGCTTCTACTTCCCCGAACCTACGGATGAACCGGTTGTATTCCCGGGACAATGCGGTGACGAAAATATACCTTTTGTTGCAAATATTGACTTGAATAGAGTAAGTTTTGAATTATAATGATTTCTAAATCCTTCAGTTGTGGAAAATGAAATCGATAAATAGTACTATCTTTTGTGTCATTTTTAGTTCCAAGGTCTGTGGCATGAGATTGAAGCATACCCGAAGGATGACCAAGATGGACAGTGCATCAACCATAGATTCGATATTTCAACAACAACAACAAGTGCTTTCAACCTCGAGTCGTCGAGCGTCATGAATCAGTTCATCGGAGTAACGCAATCGATCGTCACATACAGCAGCAACGACAATAGCGGAAGATTCATAATCTCATTCAACTCTAACGGCAATCGTAAGTGATCTACACATACATACGGTTTAAATGACATATTTTAAACACCTCATATTTTTTATGCCTGCTCTATTCAATGTGCCTACGAAATAATAATACCAAATCTCATTTCAGTCATTGAAATTCCTTACTGGATAGTAGACACGGATTATGACAACTACGCTTTGGCGTACAGCTGCGTTAACATTGATAACGACTTCAGAGGAGGTAAGATTAAAGTCGTTTACCTATTTAGGATCTATTTAATATACAATACTTGTATTCTATGGTTTCTTACATCAAAACTAACTTTGATACTTTATTTCTCTTTTAGTGTACAGTTGGAAACTAAGCCGAACCAAAGCACTGTCGTCAAATTTTAATACGGCCATCAATAATGTCATTGCCAACATACCAATCTTGGACAACGTATACTATGAGGACATTAATCAAAGCGAAAACGCTTGCTTCTATCTCCCTGAATTAGATTATGGAGAACCAATCATCTTACCAGGACAATGTGACACCACCATTACTGGAGTTCAAAACTTTGACGCGGGAAGGGTAAGTACTCTCAATCAAATCATCAAATTACAATAAATATTTTTGATAACATCTAAATAATATAAGTATTTTTAATAACATATAGATTAATTCTTTAATATCATATTTAGTTTATTTTATAAGTCATAGAAATAGTCATTAACCAATGTCATTTTCAGTTCTTGGGTGTATGGCACGAAGTAGCTAGCTACTTCTCTGAGAGTGCGCTCGGCACCTGTGGTCGCGCTCAATACTCCGACGGTAATGGAGTCGTCAACGTGGTGAACAGTCAGGTCATCAACCAACAACTACTCACCATAGTGGGCAACGCAACCGTCGCCAGCACCGACGGCACTGGAAAGCTCAACGTCATTCTCGAAGTTCTACCTGGCGGTAAGTGCGATTTGTGGATCGCTGTCTTAATAGTCTCCGAGCGGCTTTCTTAATCTCTGCAACTAATGAAAACATCCTTGTTACAGTTCTTGGTGAGATGGAACTACTGGTCTTGGCTACAGATTACGACCAGTGGGCAGTTTCATACACTTGCGAGAATCTTCCAGACGACAGACGAAGAAGTACGAATTAATAATATTAATTAACCACTTTTTTTTGACATATTTATTTGTATACTTTCACAAATATCTCTTAATCAGTTTTCAGTTGGATCGTGAGCCGAACCCGTGAACTCCCTGACTCGGCCAGAAACCAAGTGAATCAAGTGATCGACTCATTCGTCGAACTCAACGACAGATACTATGAACCAACGGACCAAACCAACAATGGTTGCTTCTATTTCCCCGACCCGGAGCCGGGTCAAGTTAATATCTTCGGAGGCCAGTGTGATATGAGCATTCCTGTCCAATCTAATTTCGATGCAGTAGGGGTAAGTAACAAACGTGAATAAGATACCATAAATAAAAAGTCAACCTTTCGATTCTAATCCATCTTTATCCTAATACAGTACATGAACCTGTGGCACACCATCGAAATGTACCCCGCTCCGTTCCAAGACGGCACCTGCAGTAACGCCTTCTACACTCTCCGCGACGGACAAGTTGACGTCTTCAACACTCAGGTCATCGACCAGAGACTGGACACCATCAATGGCTTCGCTATTCCCGTCGGAGGCACCGACGCCAAACTCGTTGTCTCCTTCCCTGTCGCTGGAACTAACTGTAAGCACTCAGCTCGTTATAATACAGGAGATATCTCGCTTTGCTTAATTTGAAAGAACTTTTCAAAACCTATCTGTTATTTCAGTGACCACGGAAACTGACTACTGGGTTATCAGCACCGACTACACCTCATACTCTCTCGTGTATTCCTGCACGAACATAAATTCCTACCAACAGCAAGGTAAGTCAAATGTCCATCAAGTATCCCGCTCTCGTTAAAACCCACCTACTGTTGATGATTAACATTATTATCTTGTTCCTCCAGTGACTGTATGGAAACTAAGCAGAACAAAGGAGTTGTCAGTGGTGGCAAGCAATGCCATCAACAGCGCGATGGCCAACATTCCGGTGCTCGATCAGAGGTACTTCGAGGATATGGACCAGTCCCGCGACGGGTGCTTCTACTTCCCCGAACCTACGGATGAACCTGTGAAATTCCCGGGACAATGTGGTGACGAAGATATACCTGTTGTAACAAACTTCAATTTGAACGCGGTGAGTTTTTCTTACATGCTCAACAAGAAACTAATTATGATTCTCTGCTCCTAAATATCTTTTGGAGGTTTTATATAAGTTTTTGATTTGAAATGCGTCACAAATTGGTTCTATAAGTAGGCAATGTTTTTTTAGTTTGAAGGTGTATGGCATGAAATTGAAACATATCCCAAAGATGACCAAGATGGCCAGTGTATCAGTCACGCATTCACTGTATCTTCAAACAACGGATTCAGTCTTCAATCTTCAAGCGTTATCGCACAAACCCTTGGAATTACTGAAGGCAACATGATATACTCTGCTAACGATAATAGTGGACGATTTATAATTTCATTCATTTCAAACGGCAATGGTAAGTTTTAAATCAAAATAACTGCACTTAATAGAAACAAAGTTTAATTTTAAGTATTATTTAGTTAGTAAGTTTCATTAATTAATAAAGCACTACCTACTGGTGATGATAACTAACCTGATGGCGATGTTTCACCAGCTCATAAATGTTCCCACCGAGGAGCTCGAGCCCACCCTGCATGAGGGTGATAAGGCCTTACCTTAGTCGACCACGCTGGCCAAGTGCGGGTTGGTCGACTTCACACACCTTCAGAATTTCTTCGAAGGTGTGTGAGGTTCCCTCACAATGTTTTCCAAAATTTATTGAACTGAATTATTTTATACATTGCTTAAAATATAGATCACCATTTGAAATGCTTTATAAAACTTTAACTTTACAGTCATTCAAATTCCATACTGGATTGTGGACACGGATTACAATAATTACGCTTTGGCATACAGTTGCGTCAACGTTGATAATGACTTCAGAAATGGTAAGTTTAAGGACATTCTTATTCCAATGTTTATTATGTATTATTATAATTTATTAAAGTGAACATCGAAACATAATGGTTTGAGTTCCTTACAAAATTCGTGAACACGGAAGTCTTAATTCTCTCCTAAAGCCGTCCGATACGACAGAAGAATTTTAACTCTCTGCCATGAAAATTCTGTAACTATTTATTTTATTATTTTTCAGTGTACAGCTGGAAACTTAGCCGAAACAGACAATTATCAGTATCTTCTAGTAACGCAATAAACAATGTTATGGACAACATCCAAATTCTAAATAATTCTTACTTTGAAGTCGTTGATCAAACTGATGATGGTTGTTTCTACTACCCTGAACTAGCATACGGTGAACCAGTTGTACTCCCAGGACAATGTAATACAAATATCTCCGGTGTTCAAGCATTTGATGCAGGAAGGGTACTACTTTCCTTACATTACTACTTCATAGTACCTTTTGAGATTAATATTAATAGCAATAGTCATTAACTAATGTCATTTTCAGTTCTTGGGTGTATGGCACGAAGTAGCAAGCTACTTCTCTGAGAGTGCGCTCGGCACCTGTGGTCGCGCTCAGTACTCCGACGGTAATGGAGTCGTCAACGTGGTGAACAGTCAGGTCATCAATCAACAACTACTCACCATAGTGGGCAACGCAACCGTCGCCAGCACCGACGGTACCGGAAAGCTCAACGTCATTCTCGAAATTCTACCTGGTGGTAAGTACGATTTGTGGATCGCTGTCTTAATAGTCTCCGAGCGGCTTTCTTAATCTCTGCAACTCATGAAAACATCCTTGTTACAGTTCTTGGTGAGATGGAACTACTGGTCTTGGCTACAGATTACGACCAGTGGGCAGTTTCATACACTTGCCAGAATCTTCCAGACGACAGACGAAGAAGTAAGCACAATAGCAAATGAATATTCTGTTAAGTATAGTTTTCTTTTTAATAATACTAATAATGAATATTTGTTCAGTCTTCACTTGGATCGTGAGCCGAACCCGTGTACTCCCTGACTCGGCAAGAAACCAAGTGAACCAAGTGATCGACTCGTTCATCGAGCTCGACGACCGTTACTATGAACCAACAGACCAGACCAATGACGGTTGTTTCTACTTCCCTGAACCTGGTCAACCAACTGTTGTTTTTGGAGGTCAATGTGATCCTAATATACAAGTTATGTCCAACTTTGATGCTGTTGCGGTACGTATTGGTCTTACTTTTCCTCTGACATTCTTTAAATATTTGAGATACGATTAAATACGTCCTTGTTTAAAACTGCCATTTTCTTAACAAATTACATTTCTAAAATCATCGAAAATAATTTCATTATTATGTATTTTCATTTCATATTTTCTTTACAGTACATGAATTTATGGTACGACATCGAATCTTATCCAATGCAATTCCAAGATGGTACATGCGCTAACGCCTTCTACACTCTTATTGGAGGCGAAGTAGACGTGTTCAATACCCAAGTTGTTAACCAAACGCTGGATACTATCACTGGAGTTGCTGTGCCAGTAGGAGGAACTGACGCTAAGCTTGTTGTTACCTTCCCAGTAGCTGGAACTAACTGTAAGTATGAATATATGGATAAGTCACCAGAAATCAAACCTTCATTAGCAGATCTCTTTAGATTTTCGGTCTTTTACAATCTGATTGTTAATTTTCTATGAAATAGTTGTTGTGCAACGCACTTTTTAGTTAATATAATAAGAAACAGAGTAACAATGTAAGATAAACGAGATTTATTTAATATATTTTTCTTTCCAGTTACTATTGATTCCGATTATTGGGTTATCAGCACAGACTACTCTTCGTACTCACTTGTATATTCCTGCAGAAACATTAACGACTACCAACAAGAAGGTAAGTTATGATGCATTAGTGATTTTTATTTTTTGAAGTTGGAACTATTCCTAAACTTGCATAGGTACCTCCGATGTCCGAAAGAAAAGATATCGGGAGGCTATTTTGCCAACCAAGGGAGGTATCTTTTATCTGATGCTTACAGTACATTGCGTAGACATCACTTTTTAATTCATAGATATTTTACCCTCGTTCGAAACCGTGATAGGCAATCAATAACATAAAATCAAGTATCAAGGTAATCGAGGTATATACAGGGTGTCCGGGCATCGATGTCGGATACTTTAAGGGAGTAAAATATGGTATTTTTTATCGACAAATCACGATTTCAATTTTCTCTAGCTACCTCCATTACAAAATGGCAGCCATTTTGTTTTTTTCAACTCGACGCGCGGGTGCTTGCACTGATTTATAGTTCATTCATTTGGCCGTGAGACAAAATGTAAACAAAGAAATACTGGTTGTCAAACTTTTAGCTCTTTTAGGCGAAAAATATATTGTTTTTTTTAGAGTTATAAATATGAAAGTAAAATAAGACTAAGTAGGCATCTTTGATAAGTCGTCTATAAGTAATTTAGTTAAGTGTAAAAATCAATAAAAAGGTAATAAACAGGATGAGTTGAGTACAAGTAAAAACAATTCATGTAAGCACCTGAATTGTTTTACTACAAAATAAATAAACAACTATTTATTGGTGATCCTCAGAAGAAGAAGAGCTCCAACATGGATTTTCCTTTTTTTCTTTTACAAATCGGTAAACGGAGGCTCGTGAAGTCGTTATATACAATATATTTTTTGTAGGGATACGAATCTTTGGCCAAGTCTCTTCTACGTATTTAAATATATTAATAACACCTTGGTGTCTGTTTGGATCTTCGGTGAAGTAAAAGTGCAAGCGCTGTTTGAACCAGGTTCACTTATTTTCATCAAAATCAACGTTCAGATAACAGAAATTTAACGATAACTGAATATAAAACATAATACAATAATTACTTTAAACAAAAAAATATCAAAAATTTACAATATACTTTACTATATAATCGGGAAGAAAACACTCACGTCAACAAGTTGATCAAGAGTAAAAATGACGGGTACAATCCGGCTAAATACGAAAACTATTAATTTTACTTTCATTACTTAAAATGACTGTTCATCTTCATTTAGTAGTATTAAAATGTATCCATAGTTTGAGATTCACAGCATTTTTAGGTTTTAGTAATGTCAATTATCATCGTCATTACTATTACTACCTTAGATGAAGAATTGGTTTCGCTGTGTTTGGTAGGTATCGCCGACGTAGTCAAATGCGGCAACAAATACTACACTCGGCGTATCCAAGCCAGTCACACTGCAAGCTGTCTGTGAGGCGTATGTTCCAAATGTTTTATTAAAATTTGAACATAATACGTAGTAAAATGTCAGTTTGCGTGGTGAAACTGTGTAAAAATAATACTTCAAGAAACAAATTTCGTGTAATCATCAAAAACAATATACAAAAAAGTAGCTTTCTATGTCCCTATGTCCTGATGTCCCTATGTATGCTTAGATCTTTATAACTACGCAACGGATTTTGATGCGGTTTATTTTAATAGATAGAGTGATTCAGTGGGAAGGTCTTTAGCATATTTTATCCCCATATTCTTACGGGAACGAGAACTACGCGGGTGAAACCGCAGGGCACCGCTAGTCTATATTATATAAAAATGAAACCCGTTTGCCGTTATCACGTCATAACTTGCGAACGGCTAGACCGATTTGGCTTTTTCTTTTGTAGTTTTCTAAGACTCTGTAGAATGTTCTTACGCAAAAAAATTAAGAAAATATCTCAGTTAGATTATAAAAAAATACATTTAATTCTGCATATTTTAAAAAACGCGCGTAACGTATGTCAATCATTTGATTCGGGCTGTTGTATATGCTTCGACAAAAAATCTCCGAGACGCATTATCGGTATTTCATTAAATTTCCAGGTATTTTATGGCCAAAGTGTCTTATTCCCTACCAATTGCTCACAGGTAGTGATTTCGAGTTTCCAATATTGCTACGCTGTTGCAAGCGCCATGATCACGGATGAACTGAACTGTTCATCCGTGATTATAAGAGTTACTCGCTGGCAGTGTGAACATGCGAGTAACTATTAATAATATAATGTATCTCATCAGGTATCGCGGTATCTAACCAATCTTTCATCTATGGTTACTAAATAGTACTTATAAAACAAAGTCGCTGTCGCTGTCTGTCCGTCCCTATGTATGCTTAAATCTTTAAAACTACGCAACGGATTTTGAAGCGGTTTTTTTAATAGAGTGATACCAGAGGAAAGTTTATATGTATAATACATGCATGATATTGTAGAGAAACACCGATAAATCTAGGGATTTCTAATGTGATGTCGTAAAAAACACATTTTTTGCGCTTACATTGCAAAAGTATTTAATCTAAAAGAGATTTGCCTTTTACATGATTTGATTTCAATAAGTATCTTAGAAGATATCTTAATTTTAAAATAACATTACAGCAAAATTATGATTAAGGCCACATATTACTAAATAGTTACTACGACAAAGCGACCCGGCTAGTGCACGGCGGCACAGAATAACTATTTTTTCACCTTCTACATAAATGAAGTCGCGTGTTAAAATAATTATTACACGCGAACGAAGTTGAGGGCTAAAGCTAGTATGTTATATATTCTATATTTCAAAGATTAATTAAATATCAAGTAGTCAGTAGGGAGTAGTCTATGTGTTATTGATAAAACATGACATACAAAATAACCTTTTTCATGGTTTGTTTACATTTTGTCTCACGGCAAAATGAATACATTATAGTCATTGCTATCCATGTAAACGTCTCAGGAAGATGAAAGATGTCTCATTTGAAAGTAAATAATGTAGGGTATTATTGAATGTAAGATTTTATTCCATATCTTAATTATAAAATAACAATAAATCATTACAAAAATAAAAATCAATATTTTATTTCCGATTTTTTCTGCATTTTTTTAATTTTTGTTAAAATTTGACCCATTAACCTACGTTTTTCATCTTGTTTTTTGATAGAACAGAATATTTACTTAAAAAAAATTATACATCTTATAGCCTTATGTATGATAGTTCTAAAGTTACGATGGTTTGAATATGATCCTTAGCCAAGAAAATCGTCTCGTATTGCGAGGAGTGCTCGACGTGTTCGCCCATGGGACTGCGTTGTTGGGATTATCTGACTTGGACTATTATTAAGTCCGTCTAAGTGAAGGTAATGAATAAAAAAATGCTACATTTTATTCCATATCTTTATCAAAAAATAACAAAAAAGGATGATAACTATAAAAACCATTATGTGTTTTTGTATATTTTTTAGATTATTTGTCTTTTTCTTAAAAACTGACCCATTAGGCTAAATTTTTTTTTGTTTATTAATAGTACAGGATATTTACTCAAAAATAAGCCATGCATTTTATAGCTCTATGTATGATAGTTCAAAAGTTACGGAGGTTTGAATATGACCCTTAACCGTGAAAATCGCCTCGCATTCTCAGGATTACTCGTCTGTGGGACTGTATGGCTAAGGGTCATATTCAAACTGTCTAACCTATTGAACTATCATAGATACCCTAAGTAAAAATGCTGTACTATCAAAAACAAAGAAAAAAGTAGCTTAATGGTCATTTTTTAAGAAAAAGACAAATAATCTAAAAAAAATACGAAAACACATAATTGTTTTTGTTTTTATCATCCTCTTATGTTATTTTTTGATAAAGATATGGAATAAAATGTAGCATTTTTTTATTCATTACCTTCACTTAGACGGACTAAATAATAGTCCAAGTCAGATAATCCCAACAACGCAGTCCCATGGGCGAGCACGTCGAGCACTCCTCGCAATACAAGACGATTTTCTTGGCTAAGGATCATATTCAAACCATCGTAACTTTAGAACTATCATACATAAGGCTATAAAATGTATAATTATTTTTTAAGTAAATATTCTGTACTATCAAAAAACAAGATGAAAAACGTAGGTTAATGGGTCAAATATTAACAAAAATTAAAAAAATGCAGAAAAAATCGGAAAAAAAATATTGATTTTTATTTTTGTAATGATTTATTGTTATTTTATAATTAAGATATGGAATAAAATCTTACATTCAATAATACCCTACATTATTTACTTTCAAATGAGACATCTTTCATCTTTCTAAGACGTTTACATGGATAGCAATGACTAAATCAGTACAAGCACCCGCGCGTCGAGTTGAAAAAAACAAAATGGCTGCCATTTTGTAATGAAGGTAGCTAGAGAAAATTGGAATCGTGATTTGTCGATAAAAAATACCATATTTTACTCCCTTAAAGTATCCGACATCGATGCCTGGACACCCTGTATAACCCTAAGTAATCAATATTTTGTAATTCTATTTTAGTAACATCGTGGAAGTTAAGTAGAACTAAGCAGTTATCTGTCACTGCTAATACAGCGATCAACAACGCAATAAGCAATATCCCAGTGCTCAATCAGAATTACTACGAAACCATGGATCAGACCCGTGAAGGATGTTTCTACCTCCCTGAACCTACTGGAGAGCCAGTACTGTTCCCAGGTCAATGTGGTGATGAAGAAATACCTGTTGTTGCTAACTTCAACTTGACTAGGGTAAGATGTTAATAATACATAAGTTCTAAGTTCAAATCCCAGGGAGGTGGAATATTTTTATGGCAATAGGTAACTAGGGTAATGTTAATAATACGTAATGTTGATACTCCAGCAAAGTGAAATATTTATACTTAAGTCAATACTATTAATTTTTCACCTTGACTTTCAAAACTGATGTTAACATAGCAAAAGATGAGTAAAATATCTGGCTTATTCCCGGTATCTTCGCACATTGAAGATGCTGAAATGGAAGCCGCCGAAAAGCAGATTATACAAACGCTAAATTCCCATTTCGTCAACCAAGCATAAATCATTTAGTAGGTCAAATGTTGCCTAATGATTTGGTTATTTGGTGTTGTTTGAAATTAAAATCAACCAATGCATAGCAGCTTGTAATACCTAATATTTTTTCAGTTTGATGGCGTATGGCACGAATGGGCAGCATATCCAAAAGACGATCAAGAAGGACAATGTATCAGTCACAGATTCACTGAGTCCTCAGCAAATGGCTTCACTCTTCAATCCTACAACGTTATCGCTCAGTCCCTTGGTGTCACTGACGGTACTGTTACTTATAGTAGTAACGATAATAGTGGAAGGTTCACTATTACCTTCACCTCCAATGGCAACGGTAAGTCGTTTTTTATTAAACTTGTTACTAAAACTATGTAAGATTTGTTAGTTTAAGGAACTACTAGTCCGAAATCATATTAGCTAGCTTATTTAATAAGAGAAACTCTGTATAAACATGTAGGATCCCACTGTAGAACGAAGGCACTGACGATAAAGAACAATGAAAAGGAATTGACGTAATCACAAAGATTGATTTGCAACAAAAACCATGTTTGAAAACTTGTGACTGTAACTTATTTCCCAGAAATCCAACCTATGACTTGGTGTATGTAACTCTTCCGAGACGAAAATCTACATACAATAATTCTCCTTTATTTTCAGTTATTCAAATTCCTTACTGGATAGTAGACACGGATTACGACAGCTATGCCCTGGCTTACAGTTGTGTTAACTCAGGCGATGATTACAGAGAAGGTTTGTCTAACATATTGTTCTTTTATATTATTAGAAATCTAAATGTATAAAATATTAAACGCGGAGAAGCAAATTCTTGGTGATTTGCTTTAAGAAGCTGAAGATGTACCATAGTATTATTATAAGTATGAAATATTATTGATTATAATAAATCTTGTGTAGTGTGTTACATCGTATATAGTCCGCTCAATATTTTTTTATGTTTTATTTGCAGTGTACAGCTGGAAACTTAGCCGAAGCCGGTCAATCTCAACTGAAGCTAACATGGCAATTACCAACTTCATGTCAAACATTAATATTCTGGACAATAGGTACTTCGAAAGCATTGATCAAAGCGATGAAGCCTGCTTCTATTTTCCTGACTTAGCTCCAGGAGAATCAGTCGTCTTCCCCGGACAATGTGACACGAATGTATCAGTTGTTCAAAACTTCGACGCTGCAAGGGTAATTATACATTTTTTTTTAATAATAAACATCGTTCATCACTTAAATATATACTCGTAGCTAGCAAAAGTAATGTTGGGAATCCCTCTTTAACTTATTAGTAGCGCGATGATCAAAACAATCACGACATTTATTATTTTTTATAACTTCTATTATTTTTAGAACGGTACTCTTGGCGGTATAACAGGTACAAATCCCTGCTTCTGTCCAAAGAAATCTCTTTCACTTCCATTTACTCATATCGCTTATTCTTGGTCGAGCCCTTTCTCTACCATCCCTTACTTTCCCTTACTTTCCCTTCATAATGTATAACATCATCATCACCATCATCTTCAGCCTACCTCAGTCCACTGCTGTACATAGGCCTCTCCTAATTCGAGCCCGAACTCTTCGGCTCTTTTTTGCCAATCACTGCCCACCGCTTTGCGAATGTCACTTCACCTGGTCACAAAGCAGTTGATGTTTAATTACCTATAATGTATAAATTGTTGCAGTACTTGAACACATGGCGTCTAATTGAAACTTATCCGTCTGACTTCCAACTGGGTGATTGTGCTGAAGCGTTATACACTCTCGGCCCCGACGGAGTTATAGTTGAGAATACAGAAGTTATCAATGAGTCTCTCAGCACGATGTTTGGTGCAGCTGTTGTGGCTTCTACTGATGGATCTGGAGTATTACTTGTAACTTTCCCTGATGGTAAGTTTTGGAAATGTTTCGTTCTTTTCATTCCTATATAAAGTTTTGTGCTAATATTGATAATCTTATTCTAAACTAAGTTTTATTTTATGTGTAAGCCATATATTAATTACCACTAGTAGATTATTTTGCTGTATGAGATTTTCAATAATTAACGAACGGTTTTTTAGGGAATTCATTCTTCTACGCATATTGATTCAGGCTGCTTTGCACACCAAATAGTATCTCAGAGTTCTTAATAATTTATGTTCCTTTTTACAGCTCCACCCCTCGAATACTACATATTGGCGACGGATTACGAGTCCTATTCGCTGGTATACAGCTGCATCAACATTAATGACGACCAAAGACGAGGTAAGTTTTGTATTATTTTTCGTAATTACTCAATTTTAATATTCTTCTTGGTCAGCGTGGTTGGTTTAAACCTGATTGCCCTAATTCAGGCTAGTAGTTTTGCCCCTCCATAAAGACCTATAATCTGAAGAATATACTATAAATTAATAAATAATCTGAAAGAACTGATAATATAGGAATCGAGCATGATCTTCAGCTTATTGTTCTCTTATCCTCGTGAGAAAATAGAAAGTATTCAATAAAATTCCTAAGAGAAAACTTTGAACCTATTCTTCCTTTGCAGTATTCAGCTGGAAATTAAGTCGCACAAACACCTTATCTCAAGAAGCTGAACAAGCTATCAATCAAGCGATGAACAGCCTGGCTGTCCTTGACCAACGTTATTATGAGACTGTTAACCGCTCTCCCGAGGCCTGCTTCTACTACCCTGAACCAAATGGTGAACCAGTCGTGTTCCGAGGGGAATGTGATCAGAGCATCACTGTTGTCAGCAACTTCCAACCTCAAAACGTAAGTTTCTTGAACTTTTAACGTTTTCTGAATGGTAATTGTTATTATTTTAGAAATCAAGTTATCTTATTTTTGCTTGATTTCTAAAAAACTATATTTTAACATGAAACTAACATTGAAACGATTTGACTAATAAATAATTGGCCTGTATATCCTTACAATTGTACTTGACAACGAGTATACTAGAGTAGTATTACTTTTAATATTTAATGCTAAGGAAGATTGTGGCACTCAATGTAAAACATTTATTATTTCTTCACCTTCTCTCCAATTCAAGAAAAATATAGATTTTATAGTTATCATGGTTATTAGCACTAAGTTATTATGATTAACAAGAAAGAGGGTAGACAGATTTGTCTGCTCTTAAACAATTCGTCAAATCTACCCGCAGTACAGTCCAACAGTTCATCCGTGATCATGGCGCTTGAAACAGCGTCGAAATATCGGAAACTCGAAATAAATAACATACATGGTAAATATCCCAATTCAAGGAACCATTAATACAATAAACTTTGTTACTTATTTTAGTACTCTGGCATCTGGTACAACATCGAGTCCTACCCAGCACCATTCCAAGATGGTACCTGTGGTATCGCAGAATATACTCTGGACCCCGAAACTCTGGTAGTTTTCGTAGAAAACACCCAAGTTGTCAACCAAACCCTGGACGTGCAAAACGGAACAGCTATGGTCGCTTCAACTGATGGCACTGCCAAACTAAGTGTCACTTTTGATGTTAATGGCGTTATTGGTAAGAAAATTATCAATAACAGTACAATTTCCCCTAAGATTTCTATACACCCTCATTAATATACACACTAGCTGTGCCCCGCGGTTTTACCCGCGTGGAACCTTATCCCGTGGAAGTTTTGGGATAAAAGTATCCTATATTTTATTCCTAGGTATGAGGAACGTCTGTACCAAATTTCATTAAAAGGCATTCAGTAGTTTTTGCGTGAAAGAGGAACAAACATCCACACATCCAAAAATCTTCACTCACAAACATTCGGCTTTATAATATTAGTAGAATAAGGCAACTATTACTAACAGACTAATCTATCAAATCACATATCAAACCACTACTGAATGAATTGCACTGAAATTTGGCACACATGTTTTGCTCCTGAATCAGTTACCATCAAGTTTTGACAACCTTCTCCATGTTCTTTACACCAAATTGATTATTGCAACCTCTCTTTTTCTCCCTCACTCTCTCTCTCTTTCTCGTTTCAAATTATACTTGAGGAATCATAAATCATAAACTTTATTTGCATTACTAAGTGTACATACTTATTGTTAACATAATATATACAAGCACTTAAAACTTAGTAGCCTTTGTCAGGCATAACAAATTTAATGTTAACAATAAAAGTTATTAACCAAAGTAAGATAGTACTTACAAAAACTTAATATTACATAATTTTAAGTTAAGTATTTTTAAAACAAAGAAAGAACAACATATTATTTGTATGGAATTCCTGACAATTGTATTTCTGTTCCAGTAACGACTGACTATTGGGTACTGGCAACGGATTACTCGTCTTACTCCTTAGTATACTCGTGCCAGGACGTCGGCGATGGATACAAACAAGGTATTTAAACTATTTTGACATTCACAGGCAGGTGTTCACAGGCTTATTAATAAGGGCCTATTTCACGACCTTAAGTTTGTTTTGTCTCTTTTTTACTTTATATCAAGTGATAAAGACAAACTTGAAGACACTTGTAAGTAGCTACTCGGAACGTTACTTAAAGATGGTCAAATAGGCCCTAAGAACTATAAATAAGAACAAAATGGCTTCTTCTTTTTCTTCAATCATCTTCTTCTTCTAAGTGCAAAACATACTTATTTAAAAGCAGGGTCAAAAAAGAGAAATTCCTATTTACGTATAAACCTTATACAAACCTACAGCCTTTAATCAAAAATATTTTTTCCTACAGTAAACAGCTGGAAACTGAGTAGAACCAAGTCTTTGCCAGCAAACTCACTGCCAGTTATTGCCAGTGTGATAGAAAATGTGAAAGTATTGGACGAGAGGTACTACGAACTTGAAGGACAGAGTGAGGAAGACTGTTTCTTCTATCCGGACAATAATGGAGGACCTGTCATACTGAGTGGCCAATGTATACCGGACAGCCAAGTGCAAGCAGTCACAGACTTCAATGCTACAATGGTAGGTTTTCAAAAATGGAATAATACTTACTAGCTGTGCCCCATGGTTTTACCTGCGAAAATTCCAATCTCTGGAATTTCGGGATAAAAATAGTATGGGTTATTTCTAGTTATAAGGAGGTTATTGATATAAGTAGTTACTTTCATAACTATAATGTCATATTTCAGTTCGCTGGTGCCTGGCAAGAATTATCACGGTTCCCGAACAGCATGCAGAGCAGACAATGTGTTTCTAGCGACTTCTCTTTCAATGCTCAAAACGTTTTGACAATCACTCAAACTGACGTCGCCGATGAAGTTCTATTCAGCAACACAATATCTGGAAGCCTTCCTAATAGTGATCGGGCAGCATTTGCTGTTAATGGAGGTAAAACCGCTGTTTGTATATCTATATTCTTTGACTAAAAACTAGCAAATTATCGACCTAGTACGCGATCGTCTCTCTCTTTCTAACCGACGGACAACTGGAGACCTGGTTGCCCTGCTCTATCTCTAATACCTCTATGCCTAGAACTCAAGACTGACGATATAAAAGTACCCTTTTTCATGTTAGTACGATCAGCGTCATATAAAAGCATAGACTACCTATTGGGTAAGTAGTCTATGTATAAAAGGTTGGTTAGCAAAATCAAAGTGAGCATTACCAAGGGAGGGAGGGGCCTTTTATCTAACGCTTTCTGTACCTTTTTTTTTAACGCGGTAAAAATGCATGGAACTGCATACCACCGTGAGCCGAGATTGGGATTGCCCCCGGGGCATGTAGGGCTCTCCCAGCCAGAAGGGCTGGGCCTACCCATTAAAAACACAGCGACTTCCGTCCGCGTTACATTGGGGTGCCGTAGGATCCCGAGGGGGATTTCTACTACGGCACTCCAACGCCGAACGCTTACTGTACCTGGTCAATGCGTTTTGTTTCCATTATGAATATTCGGTATAAAGGATAGGATTCCAGATTCTAAAGTTACACATATTGTATGATCATAACAGTACCTAATTTTATTATTGGTATATAACCGTGATATATAACATTTATGTTTCTTTTTCAGTCGAGTTTGAAAACCTTTATGTTTTGGGGACCGATTATTCGGCTTATGCGTTGTTGTATGCATGCAGAAATATTGACAACAATTATAAACAAAGTAAGTGTTGAAGTTCAGTTATCTTCTTCTAACCATTATTTGGACGGTACCCAAACAAAAGATGATCCAAACAAAAGAAAGCCGTTTCAATTCCCGTTCTAAGTAATTGTGTGATTCGTAATCATTTATCAGGTCAGGATTAATAAACCTTTTTACTGAGAAGTCAGTTGATGAAGTGATCATATTTAGTATAATTTATGTAGATATTATAGTTATTAAGTTTAAACCTTCATTTCTTTCAGTTTACAGTTGGAAACTCTCCAAGGTACAAGACCTTCCATCATCAGCAATTAATGCAATAGACCAAATAGTTGATGATAACATTGATCTGTCTGAGAGATACTACGAAGAAACTAGTCGGTCGAATGATGCTTGCTTCTATTATCCTGAATTCCTGGAGTTGCCATCAGCCATAGAACTTCCTGGGCCTTGTGATCAGAGTATCAGGGGTATTTCCAACTTTGATGCAGCAGGCGTAAGTATTGCAACTAGCTATCTTCTTCCATCCCTATTTGTTGTGGACAGTTCTTTCATTGGGGTCAATCCTCTCAAGGTGAACTAGTCTCGTCATACTGGCCTGAGTTGTCGAATCATTCAGATGTAACACACAAGTATTGTCATGTTTGTTTGCTATTAGTAAACAAACATGGAAAAAAGAGCAGATAATGTGCTTAGATCTTCCAGCCAAAAATTTCTCACACTGTGTCTAATTATTCCAAAATATTAAAGTTCCAGTAAATCTGTTTCGATGACGATGTCAGATGTTCCAATATTTTAACACATTTTTAATTTCGTTTCCAGTACCTCGGAACATGGTATGAGATCGAAAAATACCCGGATCCCAACCAATTCGGAACTTGCGATCGTGCTCTCTACGAACTTGGCAGTGAAGCTGTATTGGTCACAAATACTCAAGTCGTGAACCAAACCCTGGACGTTCAACTGGGTACCGCTGTGGTGGCTTCCACTGACGGCACTGGATTGCTTAATGTCACTTTTGAAGTTAACGGAGGTAAGGATTAAAGTAATCCATTGAGGGATGACGAATATATTGATATGGGCCGTAGAATACGTTCAAACAACATCCTGTAACTAGTCTTAAGTTGATATTTTTTTAGTAAATCGAAACAACACATTATATTTAATGAAAACAAGATTTTTCTGTGCGACTTACAGTTTGCCTGAAAAACGTAAAACAGTTTTGCAAAAATGCAACCAAGGGAGTTGTAACCCTACAAACTTGGATTTAACTTGTCACAAACCCTCTCTTGGCATCCATAAAATAAAATCACTTGCTCAACAATACATGTTATGTAATTTAGTAACCAATACTTAATTCTATTACAGTGATAGTACACGCTGACTATTACATCCTTGCGACGGACTACATTAGCTACTCACTGGTCTACAGCTGCAGAAACTTGGATAATGGAAACAGACTAGGTATGATACTCAATTATTATAAATAGTTTAAGAACATTTAAAGGTATAAGTCGGCAATAAGGTCTCTTAGCAGAACTTTTCTTTCACTGATAATTTTATCACAGTGAGGAATTTGGATAATAACTTCGTTTGCTATGTGTTGATGATTTCAAACCCGAATCAATCAGGTAATGGCAATCATATACCATAATCATACTTGATACATTCTTGATCAAGAAGACCACAGAGCCCAGAATGTACGTGGATCGAAATGAAATGGTCTAAACCGCAGTTTCTCTCATAACTAAGACATCAAAAGCCATCATTCTCAAGACCATCTTATCTTATTGCAGTAAGCAGCTGGAAACTAAGTCGCACAACAGCACTTACCCCTCAAGCCATCAGTCAAATGAATGACGTCATCAATCAGACCCAAGGCCTGAAACAGGAGTATTACACTCCTACCAGCCAGAGTGCTGAAGACTGCTATTACATACCTGAGGTTGGAAACCAAGCGCCTCTGTTCAGATGGCAATGTGGTAATACTGCGTCGATGACAAACTTTAATGCTGCTGAGGTGAGTACCACAATAATAATTATACCTACTCTCTTACACAACATATTTTCTCTATCGCCTAATATCGTATCATTGGCGTAAAAGCGTGGTCTTTGATTTTCTTCAAAAAGTAGAAAAAGGTGACCTGTTGCTAAAATCAAAAGCGTCTTTCGAACTTCCCTTGAAACTTTTTCTTCACCACCTCCCTATAAGCAACTCTCGAAAGCATTTCTCCAGCGCACTTTTATTCTAATCTTTTTTTCGATTAAAGTAAGTATCTTTTACTAAAACATGGTGCATTTTTCCTTAGTTCGCTGGCTGGTGGCACGAAATTGAGAGATACCCTCAAGATGTTAACCCTGGAGAATGTACCAGCTCTCATTACACTGAATCTGGAGGCTCCTACCAAGTGGTAGATACTTCTGTGTCCAATGGAACCGGTATCGTCGTTACTAGCGCTGTGCAAATAACTAGCGATGGAAGATTGGTGCGGACTTTAAGCAATGGCGTTCAACAAGGTATCATCAATGTTCTTTGATCTAATGATGGCAATTGAAATTCGAAATTATAGCAGGGTGTCAAGTCGGCTTATTGCCAGTTGGTACACTTCTACTGCCAGTTCGTACACAATTTTTATCATTCAAATTTCCATAACAATGAGTATACCAACTGGGAAGAAGCCGTCAAGTCTGCTATTTGTCATTTTTTATCTGACAATGTGTTAGCTACTTAATTTTAATTTGAACCTTTGACTAACATTATTGTTAGCAGCCTTCTGTTTAATTACTTCAAAATAGACAATGGTGATCGAGATGTTATGAGTTCGGTCCTCACTCATTGCACTAATGACGTAAACCTAAAACCCACTGCTGACGAAACCATACTTATATACCTTATCATAATTGGACTTCTAGATATGCACCTTGGTTACAAGCAGCAAATAAAAAAGTAAATAATGTGTTTCAGAAATCATTGTGTTGGCAACGGACTACAATAACTACGCGCTTCTCTTCTCATGTGAACAAGTCAACAGCGAATACGCAAGAGGTAAGGAGAGTTCTTTTATTAATACAACATCGTTTAGACCTTATATTTATTTTCACAACTAATTACAACACTTGACTGCGCATGGTTATAATGTAATGTTCTTTAGAAAAGTCTTTAACCTTTTCCCATCTAGCCTCCCTCGTATCAAAAGCATATCTAATTTATTTTAATATTTTCAATTGTTTTTCAGTATGGAGCGCAAAACACAGCAAGACCCGTCAACTGTCAATAGCAGACCAACAGGCAATGTCTTCAGTGATAGAGAACAACAGACTGTTGTACCCTCAATTCTTCCAATCGGTCGACCAGACTGACGAAGCATGTTTCTTTTACCCCATTCTGAGTGGTAACCTGGTCACAATACCAGGACAGTGTGATGAGAATATACCTCTTGTTGAAAACTTTGATGCTGCTGAAGTAAGTATAACTTAGTCTTCTGTTTATACAAGCAAAAAGCTAACTTACTGACCGATCAACACACAGCTCAAACTACTAAACGAACAAATAAGAAAATAAATAAAAAAGGTTTTCAACACACTTGCTCATAAAGGGGCTCTTATTTGTGCAAAAACAGTTGAATAATGACACGTTTTATTCACTAGTGAGTTATAGATGGTTTTTTTTAATTGCTTTGTTTTTAAAAAAGTTTCGATACCAAAAAAATTGTTTCCGTACATTTTAATAACAAACTTGTTGCCTTACTTTTGGTAGGTTGGTCGATTCCATTCATTCATTCATTCGATTTTTTTTAATAAGTATTTTCTTTTAATCTATGTGGTGTTGGATGCGCGCGAATAGAAAAACTGTTTTATTTATTAGCGAAAAATTATATTTTATTATGAATTTCTTCGCAAGTGTGTTGAAAAACGTTGTATGGTACACGCGTGTATTGATGATTACTATCCTCGGCTACTTTCAGACCCTCGCCTGACGGCTCGGGCCTCAATAGCGCCTCGGAAGTAATCACCAACTTACCTCACTTGTACCATAAATAACTATTATCCCAAAGTTGTCATTACTCAGGATTTACGCGAATGAAACCGCAAGGCCCAAAATAGTGGATCTTTCTCTAAGGCTCCACTAGTATATAAAAAAACAAATATAATATTAGTATCGATATTATATAACGATAAAATAATTATTTGCAACCCTAACTTGCAAAAGCACGACTAATATTCTTATGATATCTACAGTTCGCTGGAAATTGGTACCAAATCGAGAGATACCCTCAACCCTACGAGAATCAAGAAAGCACATGTAGCGGTGTCAGATTTGGCAGTACCACTGACAGTTCTGAAATAACGGTACTAAACTGGCAAGTCCTTGATGGAGTACTCCAAGTTGTGGAAAGGGTTGCCATTTTAGCCGATGACGGAAGAGGCAATGTGACTATACCTATTGGGGGAGAGAGTAAGTTAATCCATTTTTTTAAGAAAAAATAAATTTTTTTAAAAAAAAATTATTAGAAGAAAAAAAAACTTTTTTTATTTAATCTGTGTAACTTCGTCTAAAAAGTCTGGTTTTAAAAAATCGTTTCCAAATCTGTTTTTCGATGGTCACTTGTTTAATATAGAGATTGTGTTTTTTACCTCTACCCTCCCTTAAATTAAGTTCAATACATAACATTTTATACAACAATATTTCCTTTTATTTTCCGTATTCTTTATTACCTAAATTTTTATTTTTTCAGGCCCACTGACTATGAACCTTCAGCTTCTAGACACAGATTACGAGTACTACGCTATTGTCTATAGTTGTCGCAATATCAATGATTTCCAAAGAAATAGTAAGTTCTAATTTATCATTAAGTTCTTTATGAATAATAGTCAGCTATTTCTTATAAAATTATTCACAGCGAACTTAATTGGGGTACCCTTGCATTGTAGGGTCCATGTTTTTAATACCCTGGATTTTATAAGATCTAATGAATGAATAAATTGTAGTTATTAATAAATCAATAAGATCTTTGGCTAACGCATGTAATGTTGTTAACAATTTTCAACTTGCCTCGCAAAGATAGCTTTCTATTTCTTAATAAGTACTTCGTTACATAGCTAATAATTAATAAGTTATCTTAATATAATCTTTTTTAATTTCCAGTCCTCGCCTACAAACTTAGCCGTTCAAGAACATTATCAGAATCAGCGTCGAGTACAATCAACCAATACATCGCGAACCGACCAGAATTGCACCAATCATACTTTGTACCAGTTGAACAAAATGACGAATGTGAGGAGCCAAGTTCAGGTGCCTTGGTAAAGAGCAGTATTATTGTGATGTTTGTGTGTGTAATGTTACAATATTTATTGTAAAGTAATTTATTATAAGTTATTAAATAAATAAATAAGTTGATTAAAATAAAAAACGTTAAAATGTTACCATAAACAGATTATAAAATACTAACGTTAAAATGTTAACGATACATTGTTAAATTGTAATTGTAAACTTACTTTTTATAAGCACTGTTGTATTTTTGTAATGAAAAGTACTGCTGTAATGTAATATTTGCATACCTAGTCATAAGGTAGATAAGAAATGAAAAAAAAAAATAGAGTGTAGATTCACTTATATTCAGAAAAAAAACAAGTTTATTAATATGTACTTATAAAAAAATGTGTAGATACTTAGGTACCTATGTATAAAAATAGTTGATTATTTTTATACGATAATAAAACATTATTGAAATAAACTCTGGTATTTTATTTGAACTGATATAATGGAGCTTGCATTTTTCTTAAAAAATAGCGCACATAAATACCCTCATATTATTCAAACACACTAAAGACTTTCTCCCAGCCGAAAGGAATCTATAAAAATATATATAAGAATCTATATAAGTAATTCTATAATTCTATATGAACAGCCTTATCCTAACTAATCCTAATCCTAACTAGTCCTAATCCTAACTATCCTAATCCTAACTAATATTATAAATGCGAAAGTAACTCTGTCTGTCTGTCTGTTACCTTTTCACGGCTAAACTACTGAACCGATTGACTTGAAATTTGGTACAGGGGTAGCTTATAGTCCGGGAAAGGACATAGGCTATGTTTTATCCCGAAATTCCCACGGGATTGGGAACTACGCGGGTGAATCCGCGGGGCACAGCTAGTTAATAATAAAATCTTTCACAAGTGAGTAGGCCTACCTAACAAAAAAGAGAAAAGTCGATGATCGGGATTGCTGACGTAAATTGGGAGAGGGATATGTCCAATCCAAACTAAGATAGATTGATGATGATGATTCATTGAATCATACCAAACCAATCATAAAGATAGAGGTATTTACTCTCTGAGGTAGTCGCTCATACTTGGAGCCAACCAAACGGTCATAATCTTAACTCGGATCATGACACGCAGTGGTAGCGCCTGGCACCTGAAACACGCACGCCACGCACGCCACGCCTATGACCTACGATAGATATTGATACGATGATTATGATAAACTTAACACCTATGAACACTAATTAAATTACATCATCACTACATAGTATAAAACAAAGTCGCTTTCTTTGTCCCTATGTCCTTATGTATGTATACTTAGATCTTTAAAACTACACAACGGATTTTGATGCGGTTTGTTTTAATAGATAGAGTGATTCAGTGGGAAGGTTTTTAGCATAATTTTATCCCCATATTCCTACGGGAACGGGAACGACGCGGGTGAAACGGGGCGCCGCTAGTAATTTATTTATGTACTTATATAAAAATCAATTGCAACTCGCTAAAACCCGAGAACGGCTAAACGGATTTTTATCTTGGTCTTGAAATGTTCGTGGAGGTCTAGGGAAGGTTTAAAAGGTGAGAAAAAAAACGAATAATTGCCGAGCACGCGTACTACGCGGGTGAAACCGCGGGGCACAGCTAGTTAGTTACTTATAAAAATTCAATTAATTTCCTAATACTTAATTAAATAATTTATAATTAATTTCCTAATAATCAATTCCTAATTGAATCGTAGATGGAATTCAACTAAAAGTCAAGTTAAAACCTGATAGAAGCTTCTTTAATCTAATTTTAGCCTTTTGAGCTTTTGAGCATCCTTATCATTCATCAGTCATCACTCACCGCCCTTCGTTCTGGCACATATTTTTACTCTGTGCGTGCACTGACAGCCAGCCAGCCGCAGACAGACAAGCTGTCAAATTAAAATTTTCATGAGTTGCGGTTCTGATAGCATGTAAATGTGTTAAAAATACATTTTACATGATATTTTAATCAATTTGAGTGTAAAGCTAAGTAAATATTCCATTAAATTACTAGAAAAATGGCTGACGGTGAAAATGAAATCAACGGTAATCCAACTACGGAAGAATTAGAGGCCGCCGACGATTTAAAAAATCAGGCAAATGATTACTTTAAAAGTGAGTAATTGTCCTTTTTATCTATTATTTTAATGACTAGGAAGAGTATTACGTAAATGAGTAACAGTTTTGGACAAATGGAAGTTTGAAAAATGCTATTACATACGTCAAAATTGGTTCAAATTTTTTACAAATTTCCTAACCTCATCTTGCAGGTCAAGATTACAACCGTGCTATTGAATTATATTCTACTGCGATCGAGAAAAATCCAAAAAGTGCTGTATTGTTCGCTAATCGGAGTATCGCTAACCTTAGACTTGAGAATTTCGGATATGCTCTGACTGATGCTTCTAAGGCTATTGAATTGGACAAAGCGTATTTGAAGGCGTATTATAGGCGTGCGGCGGCTTACATGTCGCTGGGGAAATACAAACTCGCCTTAAAAGACTTTGAATATGTAAGTCTTACTTGTTTCTTTTTAGTTACTTTACTTTTAAAGTTCTCAACCATGGTTCTATGTTTAAGTACAGTGAAACCTGGAGTTAATGTACTTTGCTCTTGCTCTCTGAACACTTAGATTTTATAAGCTAAACAACAGATTTTTTTTATAACATAATTTAATGGAGTTTTCAGCAATAGCTATTCAAAAAGAAGGTTCTCATGTACAATAAATTTAATGCAGGTGTAAACATAGGCAATGTCTAGTATATAAAATACAATTAAATAAGGTTGCGGGTTCGATTCCCGGGTGAATATTTCTGTGAACTGTGAAATAATTATAATGAGATGATGTAGTGAATGATTATGTAATGTTAATTACCATGTGGTATTTTTTTAATTCCACATAGATTGTTTTATTACTGTGATGATAGAAGTATCTTCAGTATTACTCATAAACCACATATTTTTTTCCATAGTTGGACATCTACAATCCAAAAACACAATATAAAATAATAGTTTTTTTATTTATTATGCTACATGCAAAATTTTGTCTAATATTTTATTTTTGTGTTATTTTAAACTAAAATGCGAACTTCCTGTAGATAAAGGTTTTAACTGTTTATTACATGCTCGCCATGGCTTTTTGACTTGCACACATATTTCTACTTCCAGATATTGTTTAGTAGTTATTATTTTTAAAATATGTTTTTTTTAAAGCATCTATACACCCTTATTTTGAAATTGCGATACCTTATCTCACAGCTAATGTAAACGACAGGTGACAATATAATAGTGAAGCTAGTTTTTTTCTTTTGCTTTTATTTAAAAAGTTATGATAAGTCAAAGATTTTCAAAATTCCACCGAATTTTATTGTTATTCTACACCGAACGCTGCGATACACAGCTGAGCGCGGTCATCGACCCGAGCCGTCACAGAATACTTGATAGCTAGTGTGCCGTCTGGTAATACGACATTTATTTGGTATTTTTTAAAGATAAGTAATCGACTATAATTTTTGATATTTTTGTTGGATATATGGATTCAGTTACTGCTACAGATATTCTGATTTTAATAAGTCCCATATTTTCAAAATAGGGGTGTAGTGTTGTGGTTAAGACTTTTTGACTTCCGTGACTGACATGCCTGGTTCAATCCCCTCACATGCTTTTAATTTTCGAATTAATTTGTATGTTTATTCAGTGCTCTTACAATAAATGAAAATATTGTGAGGAAACCTGTATACACCTAAGAAGAAATTCTAAGGTGGTGTGTGAAATCAACCAACCTGCACTTGTCTAGCATGGTTGACTAAGACCTCATTACCCTAATGCAGGGTAGGCTCGAGCCTCCCGGTGGGGACATTCATGAGCTTCTTCTTCTTCTTCTTCTTTGCGTATCGACTCAAATTATTCATGAGCTGATGATGATTTATTTTTATTATAATTTTAAAAATTCTATGTATGTCCGCTATTGAAGTTGAAATCCAACAGATGTGTGTCCTAAGCTGGTTTCATTAGAAAGGCAATCATGCGAAAATGGTTTTAGACCACTTAATCATTAAATTAGTAGCACAGGCCAGGTATCTACTAGTACAAGTAACAACTATAATGCTTCCTTTATCAATGTATTGTCGGAGCCACCAGTAGTTAGAGATGTAGTATGAACTTATTATTTTTATTGACAACCTCCATGGCAGAGTGGTCACCATGCCGGACTGCCATCCGCAAGGTTGCAGGTTTGATTCCCGTGCGGGGTGAATATTTGTGTGAGCCACAAATGTTTGTCTCGGTCTGGGTGTGTGTGTAAATGAGTGTGTGCGTAGTTTCTGATACCCTAGATACAAGTTTAGAACTTAGTTAGGGGTCTTAGTTATGATGTAGTGAATGTTATGTTATTAGGAAGAAAGAAATGTTTTTATTAGGGATTCATTAATTGCGTAAATAATTAGTCCTTGGTCCGTTGAATGTTACAAAAATATATCAAACTTTCGTCTTAATAATATTAGAGTTTCTATTAGTTATCTAATTATTTCAATTTATAGGTAACAAAAGCAAGGCCTAATGACCAAGATGCGAAATTAAAATACAATGAGTGCAACAAAATGGTGCGGATGATTGCGTTCCAAAGGGCAATTGCTGTAGAACAGAGAGAGGTCAACATCGCTGACTCTATCAACTTGGATGCTATGAGTAAGTATTAATAATAAATAATATTATTTAGTTAAAAATTTACACCATGCCGAGCTGTCAGATAGTTGTGGGTTTGATTCCCTTGCAAGCTGCGGGAAGATAACAGGATCTATTATTATACAAGGTTAATATTTAAACGATACATAAACGTTTACGATAATGAATTGGAAGTGTGTTTGAATACAAATTTGTTCTTTATTTATTTATACAAATTATAAAATTGAGGAATCAGTTTATAATTTCAAATTAAGCTTGTCACTGAATGTTGATAGTTACATAAAAAAAACTATTGTTAAAATGTTTGTCTGCCTACTTGCCTTACTGTTTGTTCCGGCTAATCGCTAACTCGGCTAGATCGATTTTAACGGGACTTTCACTCACAGATAGCTAATGTTACAATGAGTAACTTAGGTTATTTTTATTTTAGAATTTCTCACAGGATCGGGATCAACGCAGGTGAAATCACGAGGCGCAGCTATTACATAATAAGCTTACATTTTTTTAAATATATTTTTATTTGCCAAACAATTTAGTCTAGGTTTTGTAAATGTTCGTTTTTTTTTAAGCAATTTAAGTATATATAATTGGTTGTTTTTGTATAACCAATAAATGTATTTCTAAAGAATGTACAAAATAAAATCAAGACAAATACGCGCGTCCGACTCTTATATTGATACATTATCATATCTTATCTTTATAAATATGTGGTCTTAAAATTGTACTAATATCTAAGTTTACTTAATGATTAATATCTACTAAAATTACTTGTGAACTTTATTGGTATATCACAGTTTCATTTTCGATATCTATAGTGTAATATAATAAGTAATAGTGTAATATAAATAGCTGTGTTTTAACCGCGGAAATCCCGGGAGAATTTTGGGATACAAAATGTAATCCCATGTGTTAATCTTTGTTACTAGGAATGGGAATGTCTGTGGAAAATCTTATCTAAATCGAGGTAGTACCTAGTTTTTACGTGAAAGATAAACAAAACAGATATTTAGTTATCGTTAAGTGTGTGAAAACGAACAGACAGAAAGACAAATTTATATTAATTACTTGTTACTATTTAATATTTCCTGTAAATGCAAGTCTTTCATAAAATTATAAAATTTTCTTTATTATTTTCCGGATGAATTGCATAAAGCGGTGCATAACTGTAAAATGTCCATAAATGCTATGCTCATAAAATTTTCTAGTTAAAGTGAATAAAACTATAAAAAAAGTGAGTAAAAATGTAGAACGCGACTAGTATTATTATTTCAATACGTACAAAGATAATCATATATAGATTATTTTAATAACTTATCGTTCCCTTTATTATTGTAAAACTGATTAGCGACGCGTGAATACATCAAATATGGTATTCAAAGGTTTAAAACGTTGTATATGTTCGGTATTTTGCGGCAGCAGCGGCAAAGCAGGTTAGATTCCTTTTAACCTACTTACAGGGGTTCAATACCCAAGTTATAACAATACTAGCTGTGCCCCGCGGTTTCACCCGCGTAGTTCCCGTTCCCGTGGGAATTTTGGGATAAAAAGTATCCTATGTTCTTTCCCGGACCATAAGCAACCCCTGGAGCAAATTTCAAGTAAATCGGTTCAGTAGTTTAGCCGTGAAAAGGTAACAGACAGACAGAGTTACTTTCGCATTTATAATATTAGTTAGGATTATGGTGGGAAGAGGGTGATCCTAAAATAATTATGATCACCTAGTCGCATGCCAGACTGCCAAAAAACGTTGCGGGTTGCATCATCACCATTGTATGCCTAGTTCTTGATATTAGAAGCAGGTCATAAGCATAGTTAGGGGTTGGTTCCTAAAGTTCCTAAATGAAAATGATGACAATACAAGTGAAAATTTATTGTGTTTATAGATTCAGTATTTCGGTTTCACCCGCGTGGTTCTCGTCCCCGTGGGAATACGGGGATAAAATATATTAAATATAGCCTATGTCACTCAGGGTGAATGTAGCTTTCTAATTAAAAAAGAATTATTAAAATCGATCCAGTACTTTTTGAGTTTATTCGTTACATACAAAAATACAAATCTTTCCTCTTTATAATATTAGTGTAGAAGTGTAGATATCAATATCCTCTCGTTTATAAACGAGGAATAACAACGATATAGTTCATCCAAGTTTCTTCTTTTTCAATTCTCTATTATTCATACATATGCATCTACCTATCAGTGGCGAGGGGTCCATACAAGACGATTCCTACCGTCTTCCCTTTTGAAAACAGACCAACTTACACTACTAAACTCTAAATTATCTAACACTCATACGTCAACTATATATTAACGACACCTACTTACTTATAACCATATATTTAAAAAAACTAACTGTTTTTAAATAAATCAAATTAAAATAATAATTAATTCACGAAAAGAATGCATAGCGTAATACCTATTCATCGTATAAGAAACGATCTAACTACCTCATACTGAAACAAAATCATTATAATCATTAAGTGCTAGGAGTTACGGTTCAAAATCGCTTGGAGTAAAACGTTTTCCCTTGCAGGTCTAGCGCCATACAAAAGCGTATTCACAACTACATACAATGAACCGTTCCGATACAAAATTCACGCACACATTGACACAAATTCACGCCCAAAAATAAGACGCTCGGCCACCGTCTTGCTACTAGATACTATTAATTATTCTGTGCCAGCCAAGGATCAGACCAGAGAAAGAGAGAGAAAGAGAACACGGCTGTTGACGTTTTGCAAAGCGTATTCGCGAATGTCAAGTGTCATGCATGTCATGCCATTTAAGTTTTCGCGCGTTGAAAATATCAGTTTGTTTTTGTTTTGTTGATTTTACGATTTGACATGATAATTTTATTTACGCGACTTACTGTTTTATGTTGATCCATTGAAATGTTACATTTTTTAGGCCTTACCTTGCGTTTCTTAGAGGACGCAATTTTATTTTTTTGACGTGTAGGGGGGGTAAGTGTAAAGCTAAAATCAAGTTTGTGGGGTCGCCACCCTTGTCCCACGGCCGCCATCTTGAAAATAGGGGTTGAAACGGTTTTTACGATATATCTCTTAAACTATTTATCTGATAAAAAAAAAAAATTAACGTTTTTTGTTGCAAATTAAATTCTCTATAACTTTGGTCCAGTAATTTTTTGTTGTAAAACTATAAATAAAAAAGTTATAAGTGAAAATGTACAGAAATTCGAGAATAAAATTACCGAGAATACTGTCCAGGTAGAAAATACCCAAGCGACCATTAGGGAACAAAAGAAAAGCTGCTATTATTATTATCATTATTTCTAACCTCTCTTACTGTACTATTCTTTTTTTGAAGTGAAAACTTCTTTAGCGGCGCTGAGCACTTTTTTTTGTATGGGTAAAAACTTTCAAACTCGCGTCAGGGTCACGTGATGCTGATCGAAAAAGCGTAAGATCGAGGGGAAGGGAGAGGAACTAGTATCTCCCACTCTTTCTACCGTGCCTGAGTGTGCTGCAGCGGTATCCTCGTAACAAATGTCATTGTGACATTGCCTCCAGACTCTACCTCGTGGGTGGTGAGGAAAAGAGTCAATAATTAATTATTAATAACATTGCAAAATTACTAATTAAAAGAATTATAATAACAAAATAAAAAAATAATAATAACTGATGACACATTATTAGTACCCACGTATAAAATATGTATAGTTAAGAGTACTGAAAAATAGTACTAACTTCGGAGCGCTGTAAAACCTTAGCTATTGACTTAATGAAAAAATGTTGCATATAAAAGTTGTCGAAAAAACGATCTGCAAAAATGGTCTGATATCGTTTTTTCGTAAAATGATAAAAAAAAGTTATATCGAAAAATATATTTTTTTTCTCGAATTTCTGAACATTTTCACTTATAACTTTTTTATTTATAAATTACTGGACCAAAGTTATAGAGAATTTAATTTGCAACAAAAAACGTTAAAAAATTTTTTTTATCAGATATATAGTTTAAGAGATATATCGTAAAAACCGTTTCAACCCCTATTTTCAAGATGGCGGCCGTGGGACAAGGGTGGCGACCCCACAAACTTGATTTTAGCTTTACACTTACCCCCCCTACACATCAAAAAAATAAAATTGCGTCCTCTAAGAAACGCAACCCCAAATGTAACTTTTCAATGGATCATGTAGTATTTGGAAAGTTATTATTACGTATACCTCAATTATAAATTTGATATAATTAGTGAGTTAAGGGGCTCTGAGATGCCAAATGCCCGTTTTCGGAAGACTGGTTATAATATTTCTACTATTAGTACAAAACTATTTTATGTCTTATATGCAACTTTGGTTCTTTAACTAAACTTGACCCGCACCGAAACACGATAGCATTACATTTTCTCGATACATTTTCATTTTGAAAATTGTGCTTTTAAAATTCGTTTTTGCGGTCTACGTAAAAAGTATAAGAGCTGGTACCACGAAACTTCGAATACGCTTAGTAAAGATAAATAAATAAGTCTCACCCGAAAGATTTTTTAATCATTAAAGCTTTTCACTAATAATTATTGAATTTCATGTTTTTATCCAGTCTTATTTGAGCCGTTTCGAGGTTGTCATTGCGCTTCTCTTTCCTTTCAATGCAGTGCGACAGTGACCGCTGAGCGGTGGTGCTAGACGGACGTGTATCACTTCTCCTCGTGCTCAATGCTGTTTTTTTTACATTACTAAATAACGGGGTATGAATAAAACTAAGATTTTAATTGCCTGAACTACATTACTATAATATTTCGTGATGATCAGACAAGCGGTACTCTATATAACATTTTAATATTTCAGACAAAGATAAAAATATAAACACCGATTGCACAATCGTCAACGAATACGAATGAACTATAGATGTGGCACTTATTTTCTTTCCCTTTCGTCATGCGCCTTTGTCTCTTTCATACATATGTACAATTTACGCTATTTTTGAGAGTCGCGAATGTTGACACGGAACGTCTATAATATTTTTTTCGAGTCGTTGACAAACTTCCAGAAGATTTTTGACACTAGCTATGATAATATAAATATAGTAAAACTAAGTAGTTTGTCCAGTACAGGACAAAAAACAATTGATGATCCATTTCCATTTTTATGTACGTGTAAATTTTATTATTCGGATCAGACTTTATGAAGTTATGATGGGTACAAAAATTGACAAAGTACCTATGAAAAATGACACGGTTTGACCAAACTGTTCAAAGTTTAGTCCAATCAACTCGTTACTGGATTGATTTAAAAATACTTACTTCAGTAATGTAAAGTTTTACTTTCAGTATTATTTTTGGATTAGGTATATAGCCTATCAGGTACTTGAAATCAGTAGTTCAATAAATTCATATAAATAAATAAATGTAATATCCTAATAGACTTTTAACAAAAGCCTAATAGAGTAGGCTCAAGCCCCTCGGTGAGGACATAATATGATGGTGAAAAATTCGAAATTCGAATTTAAAAATTCGAATTTAAAAAAAAGTGAGTTCGCGCGGGGGCACCGCACGCGTAGTATCGGCTCCGCGTATTTAACAGTTTTAAAAATATAAATAAGTAGTTTCTTTAAAGTAAAAAGTGTAGAGTCAGTGTAATAAGTGTCCATTTACAAGAAGAAGTGTTCATAGACCTCTAATTAAAAATAATAAACACAATATAAAGGAAAAACTGAACAAACATCAAATTTCATATAAACATTTAAAACAATTAGTAAACTTGTGAAACTATTACCAAAATTATAATATCTTCTGTGCAAAATACATAATTAAACCTTGAAAAACAACAAACTCTGCAAATAAAACTCAAACAAATATAATAAGTCCAATATTTGTTGTGTGAAAAGTGCGGGGGGACGCGTTGTTTACATTTCAAATTCAAATCCCAATAATAACCGCCAAACACATTAGTCCAAAACACAACTGGTTACTATAGAACTTTTTCGAGGCATCACCTAAGTTCACTCTGGCCGAGTTGGGAAAGGCGCGCTTACCAATCCGGGAGGCGGTGATTCAAATCGCAACTACGGAAAGTACTTTTTGTGAATAATTTATAATTCAATTGAGATTTTAAATTATTCAGAATTCAGAATATTTATTAAAAAAGTGATTCCTACAAAAAAACAATGGCTTCAAATTGTGCAGGATGTCTTCAAAAAATAGTATCAAGGCAAAATCTTACTTGCGCTCTATGCAATGATAAATATGATTTAGAGTGTGCAAATGTTTCCATACAAAGATACCTAAATACGATGTCACGAGAACACAAAAAAACATGGAAATGTCAAAACTGCCGCTCTAAGATGCCGAAGTCTGACAATACAAACACACCAATAAGACCTCACTTCAATGTACAGGATGATAATCTGTATGAACAGGAATCCAATTCCAATAAAATTACTACCAGATCAAAGAAGTTAATTACTGTACAGAATGATAAAGATTCATCCTCCGAGGACGACGAAATTTCTGGCAACACAAGGCATAACTCAAGTTACATATTAACACAAAATAATATTAACCCACAAACGGTCACCATCGAACAAATTGAAGCTCTCCTGGATAAGAAATTAAATACAATTAAAAATACTATTCTTGATGAACTACATTCAATAATAACTACAGCTACCAGAAACGAGATTTCCAAATTTACAAAAGATATCACAGTAAAAACAGACAACCTAACGTCGGAAATTAATAGTTTGAAAAATAATATAGAACAAATAAATATAAAAATGGCTGATTTAAATAAGGAAAATATGTTACTAAAAAATGATATCCAAGAAATACAAAGCAAAATAAATGCAAAGAACATAGATACGGAAGAAAAGTCATACCTAAATTCAAATAAAATAGTTCTTTATGGATTACAAGAAAACAATTGGGAAGATGAATATGAATTACGCAATCGATTAGTATTTATTTTTCAAGACACAATGAATATTAATATTAACGGGTACATTGAAAATATTAGAAGGCTAGGGAAAAGAGGACATCGCAGACCTTTGGAGATAGAATTATTGAGTAAATACACTATTAAATGTATGTTACAAAACCGCCACTATTTAAAAAACAGCGGTCTGGCTATATCTGAATTTCTCGAACCAAAAGCACTGAATAATAGGAAAATACAAATAGAAACACTTATAGATGCTCGTAGAAAAGGGCACCGTGCAAACATAATTAATAATAGATTGTACATAGACGGAAAAGAATACTTTATAGATAATGAAACAACACATCAAAATAATATTGATAAAATGGGGGAACATATCATACCTGTAAATCCTGACGTAAAGGAAGTGAACCCTACCAAACATAACCACACCGGAAAGAAAACACTGCCACTGAACCAACAATTTTTTCGATACTAAATTCAATATTTTATTTCAAAATATAAGAAGTTTAAAAAACAAAATTCATTTACTGGAAACAGAAACGGAAATGGACAAAACAATACAAGCAATATGTCTCTCGGAAACCTGGATTACTACCACGAAACTGGACCTAATGAAAGTCGATGGGTTTAAATTGGTTTCATTCTTTTGCAGACAAATTTCGGAAGGTGGAGGAGTTTGTATTTTACTAAAAAATGATATAGAATATGTAGAGCATAGTGATTTAACAAATATGTCTATAGAGTCAATTTTTGAAATTAGTGCTGTAGAAATATCAAAACTAAATTTATTAATAATTGTTTTATATTGGCCAGATAGGAAAAGGATGCCTGATAAATTCATGAATTCATTGAAGGAACTTTTAGAATATTTACAAATAAAGCATAATAAAATGGATATAATTATAGGTGGAGATTTTAACATTAATGTTTTAGAACAGAATACTCTGACAGTTACACTTTTAGATCTTATGAATAGTTTCAATTTTTACCAACATGTACAAGAACCTACAAGAATAACACACAGCAGTTCTACTTGTATTGATTTATTATTTTCCAACTTTCTTGGTGCACAAATTTCAATCGATGTAAAAGAATTCGGGTTTTCTGATCACAAAGGGATATTAGTAAATCTACCTAGTATAAACCTAGGTAAAAATAATACATCATGGTATATATATAAAAGAATATTCAATAAACATAACATTGATAAATTTATATTGGCACTTCAAAAAATTGATTTTAATTCAATAATCTTTGAAAATAAAAGCTCTAATGAAAATTATAATTCATTTAGTGACACTATAAATAAAATTCTTAACATTTGTATACCTAAAACTAAAAAAAACATTAAAATAAAAACAAATAAAAAATGGCTAACAAAAGGGATTAAAACATCCTGCAAACATAAAAGACAATTAAAAACACTAATATCACAGACAAATAACCCTATATTGCATGAAGACTATAAAAAATATGAAAAATTGTTAAAAAAAACAGTAGCTACATCAAAAAAAATACAAAACATCAATAAAATGAAAAATTCTCTAAATAAAGTTAAAACAATGTGGAGTATAGTGAAACAGCAAACAAATAAAGAAAATATAAAGCCTAAAAAAAACATTAAATTAATAACTCAAAATAAAGTAACAGAGGATCCATTACAAATAGCAAACTTGTTTAATACGCATTTCCAGATGGTAGGTGTAGACAATAAAACCACGGGCCAGAATACGGCCAGTTCAGTAGGCCGGCCAACCCTGACTCTTACAGAAAATTCCATGTATCTATATCCAACTACTACTAAGGAAATCCATACAATTATAAAGAACATGAAAAATAAACACAGCTTCGGTCACGATGATCTACCACCAACTCTAATAAAAAAATGTTCAAATGAATTAACTCCAATATTGACATATTTAATTAATCAATCTTTCAAAGAGGGAAATGTACCTGATAGACTGAAAATATCGGTAATTAAACCTCTTCATAAAACTGGTAAAATAACTGACTGCAATAATTACAGACCCGTAGCTTTGTTACCAACCTTCTCAAAGATATACGAGAGTGTTATGTCAAGTCGTCTCTACTCATTCTGTGAAAAATATAATATATTTTGTGATTCTCAATATGGTTTTAGGAAAAATAAGTCGACATCAATGGCCGTTTACAAATATATATTTGAAATCATGAAAATAATAAATGACAAAAAATATGCCCTAGGTGTATTACTCGATATGAGCAAAGCATATGACAGAGTTTTATATAATATTTTATTACAAAAACTCTACGACATAGGCGTTAGAGGACCGGCATACAATTGGTTTGTCTCATACCTTACTAACAGAAAGCAATTTGTAGAAATAGAACACCATGATTTTGAAACCGGCCACATATCTAAAGTAAATTCCCAAACATCTCCTGTAACTAGTTCAATACCTCAGGGTAGTGTTCTAGGTTGTATTCTTTTTTTAATTTACATAAACGATTTGCCAAAAATTATTAAACACCCTTGCACATTGTTCGCTGATGATATGTCAATAGTGATCCCTTGTCAAAACGATGCCGAAGTAAATATACATTTAGACATAAACTTAAGAGAAATAGTAGACTGGCTAAGTGATCATAATCTTCACATTAACTTTGTTAAAACCAAAATAATACAGTTCCGACCATATCAAAAACCCCCACTCAATATAAATTATACATTTAATGATAAAAAAGTAGAATGTGTCGATACCTATCCTTTGTTAGGTATAAATATCGACTGTAACATAAATTGGAAACAACATATTAACCAAATTTCTTCTAAATTATCCAGATTTACTTACGCATTATATCAACTAAAAAAATCAACCGACATAAAAACTGCTGTCTGTGCATATTACGCCTACGCCCACTCTTGGCTCCAATATGGAATTACACTTTGGGGAAATAGCACATACGCCAATAAATTATTTATATTACAAAAACGATGTCTACGAATAATTTTAAACATAGACACAATAGTTAGCTGTAGACCATATTTTAATAAATTTAGAATTTTAACCCTACCGTCTTTATACATATTAGAAATATGTTTATTTGTGAAAAAAAATCTCCATCTCTTTCCTTTATACACCCGACCTCAAAATCTACGCCCCCATACACAATTGGCCCAATCCTTTTCAAAATTGCAAATGATTAATACCAGTCCCTATAATATGTCGATCAAAATTTACAATAAGTTACCAACTATATTTAAAGAAGAAGACAATTTTATAAAATTTAAAAAAACACTAAAACAATATTTAATTGATAAAACTTTTTATTCCATAGAAGAGTTCCTTAAATGAATGAATGTAAGCTAAGTATGTCTGTAATGATATTTCTATTTTTATTGTACTTATTGATCTCCTTATTTTTTGTTATTATTATTATATTATGTTTTAGATTAAGATTATTGTTACTTATTAATATGTTTTAGAGATGTTTAAGATTTATTTAAAGATTTATATTTTGTTTTCTAACAAAATTCAATGTTGTATAAGTATACTTTAAGTTCATTTAATTCTATTTTACTATGTTTGCTGTGCCCTGACGGGGTTCATGTTGTACTAAACAATTTATTTGTCATCTTTTCTGTCACATGAAGCAATAAAGATTTATGATTTATGATTTATGATTTAAAATATTGAGAATGTTTGTTTCTTATTATATCATTAATTGTCTTTCGCGTATTAAATTCTTGGATACCTGGTAAATTGAACCTGAATTTTCAAATTTTATCGCATTAAAAAACAGAATGCACGTGGGTGAAACCGAGGGGCACGGCAAGTATAAATACTCAGTTATACTCTGACACATGATTATTGATTAGATAACCGTACAGAGACAAAGCTTCATACAACCTCACGAATCGGTTGCCCTGCTAAACAGACACGTAGAGTGGTTTATTTTATTGATTTTCTTCTTTATTAAAATTTATCATTATGAGTATACAGATATTAGTTATTTATAGTACAAGTTTGTAAAGTTGGTGCTTACCACCGAGGAGCTATTGAGGAGGATAGCCGAGGATAGTAATCACCAATACACACGTGTATCATACAACGTTTTTTAACACACTTGCGAACACAATAATTATAAAATACAATTTTCGCTAATAAATAAACATTTTTCCTATTCGCGCGCATCTAAAACAACAATGAGATCGGCCATAGACTAAAATGATATATTTATAAAAAAATGAACAAATGAATGATTTGGTATCGAAACTTTTTTAAATATGTACAAAGCAACTTAAAAAAATCTATAACTCACTGGTGAGTAATAGGTGTCATTCTGTGCCTGATTGCAGAGAAATAAGAGCCACTTTATGAGCAAGTGTTTTGAAAACATATATTTATTAGGGCGAGCAAAGCGGAGTCCGCCTGGCGGAACAATCTATTCAGTTTTGTGGTCCATTTTACGTAAAAACTACGATACCTACTGATTTGATATTTGCCATAGTTATTAAAATTTGTGTTTTTATATGATCGTTTAAATACTCATTTCAACACACTTGCTCATAAAGGGGCTCTTATTTGTGCAAAAACAGTTGAATAATGACACGCTTGATTCACTAGTGAGTCATAGATTTTTTTTTTAATTGTTTATTTTTCAAAAAAGTTTCGATACCAAAATAAATCGTGTCCATACATTTTAAAAACAAACTTCAACTATGTTGCCTTACTTTTGGTAGGTCTATGGTCGATTCCATTCATTTATTCATTCGATTTTTTTTAATGAGTATTATCTTTTAATCTATGGCCGATCACCATTGTTGTGTTGGATGCGCGCGAATAGAAAAACTGTTTATTTATTAGCGAAAAATGATAATTTCTTCGCAAATGTGTTGAAAAACGTTGTATGGTAAACGCGTGTATTGATGATTACTATCCTCGGCTATCTTCAGACCCTCGCCTGACGGCTCGGGCCTCAATAGCGCCTCGGAAGTAATCACCAACTTACCTCGCTTGTACCATAAATAACTATTGATTGTTGTCATAGAGCACTTTTATTATTTGACAACCTTGCCAAAACAGGTAATAATTTTACACGTTCTTATGAAGCTTTGTCTCTGTACGGTTATCTGCTCTATTTTTTAGGCTTTTCTATTCGAAATGTTAGGCTCGCCGCTGACTGTGATTTTTTGTCACTAAGTCGAGCGCAAGAAAAATATATGTAAGCTATAAAGAGTGCGCTCATTATGGTAACGTGACAAATAGTTCCAGCGATATGAAACATGCTCACTGGTGTGACTTATTGTCATTCGGCCGGCCGAATATATCGTGTACAATTTTCCTTATTATTATCATTTGCATTATATAGGATGCACCCAGTAGCGTTTTTATTTTCGTTTCATTTTTCTTCTACGTATTTCAAGAGGACTACGTATATCAATTACGACTACCTCTTTGAACCCAATAACAAAAATTAACGCGATTTGACACCCTAGATAAGATTCAGTATAGCGCATTGTGAGTGACAGCAGGTGATAGTGATAAAAAGTCACGGCAACAAAACATCATAGTTAGCGGCGGGCCTTATAATTCAAAACATTCTGACAATAATCATTTTGAGATAAAGCAGTTTGTACAATTGCACAATCGCAGTCACGAGGCAGGGGGAAGTTAGACTAGATCTTCCGTCCGCCACCCGTCTGCTTCACCCCCTCAAAAACCGAAATTTGACTAGTAACCTCGCCTTAAATACCTAAATTCGATATTATTGGTTTTCGTGTTGTGAAGTGTGAAAGTTAAAATAAAACAAAACAAAAGTTTATTGCATATTGAGCAATTGTTGCTTATTGGATAACCTGCTAGGTGAGAATAATTTATTTAGTAAATTGGACTTAAAATACTACTTGAAAGTAGGGTGATTTCTTGATAAGTAATAATATAATCTTTTTAGATTGATTTCAACTAAAGGTTATCAAACGACCTGTATGAAAGTATACTCGTATTGTTCTTAAAACTGCACAGTTTTTTTAAATTGAATATGTTAGTCTATTGAAATAGGTTCAACTTGTACAACTGAACTTTTATACCAAATTGCATGCATAATTATGATGATTGCAACATATTTTTAGTTGCATTTTTTAGTTTAAATTTAAATTACATTATAACTATTAGACACATAAAAATATGAATGAATTAAAATGTAGTGAAATATAATTTATTTAAATAATAAAATAAGTAAAGAGGCAGAATTAAAACTAATAAATGAAACATATTTCATTTATTGTATATGTGGCACTGGAGGTCCTCCAGTGCCACCCATAGGTAGAAGTGAGTTAAATTAGTAATTAATATTTAGGTCAGTTAAATAAAGGAGGCAGCAACTTCAGAAAGTATACAAATTACCTAATTGTATAATTTTATGAGATCTGTCTCCAGTTTAATTTTTTTAATTTCTTTTTTATATTTAAATGATAACGGGGTATATAGCATAAAGTGTTTTGTTTCCTTCGCTTGTTATTTTAGATTCAAAAGTATATAAATCCATTGGAATTTGTGTATTTATCTTTATGTAACCAACAAATAACAATACAGCTGAACCGATTTTGATGGGCTTTTTACATAGCAAATGGTCAATATAATATATTGTAACTTTTGTGTTAAAATTAACATAGATCAGCAAGAAACATATTTCTTGAGTAAAGTCACGGAAAAAAGTTTGTCATCAGTCTCATCCAAAATTAAGTAGGCGTCGTTTTTTTTTTTGGATCGTCTTCCATTTCGGAAAATTTCACCCCTCGCCACTGCTACCTATACAAAGAAGTCACCTGTTAGAGTCACCTGGGCTTTTGGCCTGCAGTGGGATGTTACAACCGATACCTCACACCATCCCCATCACTAAGCTGACATAATTTATCCTACAACAAAATGTCACCACTGATGTTTTAAACAAATGTTTAATCCTTACGGGAATTGGACTCAAAGTCACCCGAAAAACTTAAATCTAAAGAGCGTCATATTTTTGGCACCCCTGGGTTGACTGGCAGAGAATGCTATGTTAGCATAGGCTCAACACACACCAAATCGGCACCGAATTGAAACGCATTTTTAGTGTCATACGAATTTTAACGTTATTTTCATTACTATAATACTTAAAATCGCGCGGATGCCTGCGGCGCCGCGGGAATTCCGGCGAATTCCGATCGTTCGAGTTTCTCATGCGATAATAAGTATTATAGTAATGAAAATAAAGTTTAAATTCGTATGACACTGAAAAGCGCTTCGCTTCGTTGCGGACTCGGTGTGTGTTGAGCGGCTCAACACGCGGGTTCACCACAGCGGCGCACTTTAAGCACACTGCCAACACACACGCGGCGTTGCCATTCAATTAGAATTTCATCTGTATGAAAACGCCATGTAGCCGTGCATAGTGTGCGTAGCGTGCGCAGCGGTGGGCCCGCGCCCTTATGTCTTCCTAATTTATACAATAAAAAAAAATGTTGGAAAATTAACAGTTTTTATTAATTTTATTGTCTCATTGCAGCCATAGAAGATGAGTACGAGGGTCCATCGCTGGAAGATGGGAAAATTACATTAAAATTCGTACTCGATCTTATGGAACACTTTAAACAACAAAAGAAACTACACAAGAAATATGCTTACAAGGTATGTAATAAATAAAACATTATTTACCCACACTTATATAATATGGAAGCAAGAGTTTATTTAGCACCTAATTAATTCATCTTAGGTCTTATTTTGTAAGCTCTTTTACATGCATAAGTGCGTCTATGAACACAGTAATCTTAGAAGTTTGTAATCCGATGTTAATAAGTGAAGGTAGGTATTTAGATTATTGAATAGGCCTTGCTATATAATAAACACGATACATGTTCCCTCTATAGATGTCTTTTTTTTTTAAAGAAGGCTTAAGACAATATATAAATAACTAGCAGCGCCCCGCGGTTTTACCGGCGTAATACCCGCTCCCGTACGCATGCGTAGCTAGTAGTATCATACAATCTCGGCACAATTCACCATCGTGTGTTAAAAAATTAAGTAACAGCGCCATCTATTGGTAGTAATTGCGACTACAAAAAGTTACAATAAAACATACGATTACTTATACACAAACCCATGGGAATTTCGGGATAAAAAGTATCCTGTGTTATTCCTAGTTGTAAGGGACATCTGTACCAAATTTAATCAAAATCGATACAGTAGTTTTTGCGTGAAAGTGGAACAAACATCCAAACTCACAAACATACAAACTTTCGCATTTATAATATTAGTAGGATTATGGTTTATAAATGGTTAATGACAATATTTATGGCCTATAAATAGACAATCGTTAGATTGTCTTTTATATATGATTGCAAAAAGATTTCAGTGCGAATATTAGTCAATACATTGGAACAAACTGCCTCCTTATCATTATTATATTATTAATACAGATAAACAGGCAATACGATTGCAAATCTATACATTATTGTATAGCTGGAGTTTGCGCTTATTAGTATTACTTAATTTAATACTTAATTAATTAAACTTATAATACTTAATTAATTTAGCGTTGGATAATATAACCCATTCATTAAGGAAAGCTATACAGGAGCTAACACAGGCTAAGGGCGCGAACCCACCGCCACGCACGCTACACACGGCTACGCGACGCATACAATTGAAATATCATCTCTATGGCAGCGCCGCGTAGCAGTGTGCAGCGAGCGTGGCGGTGGGCTTAAAATAAAATGTTTGTTTTCACTCTGTGATTAGCGCAGTGAGCTTCATTATTACTAAGTTCTAATTTTAAGTATTTTTTTTAATATTTCCTGTAATGTAGCTGTTTGCTTTTCCTAAAAAATAATAATTTTTGTCTTGAGCGAGAACTGAACCTGTAACTATGGCATAGCAGGAGGGGTCAACTACCAACTACACCACATGGTCATCATATTTTACCTAATTTATTATATTTCAGATACTAATCGACGTAAAAGCGTACCTACAAACTCTGCCATCCCTAATTGACATTGAAGTAGGAGATGAATCCAAGTTCACAGTCTGCGGAGACATTCACGGGCAGTTCTTTGACCTGATGAATATATTTGCACTGAACGGACTGCCCTCGGAGACCAACCCTTACTTGTTCAACGGTGACTTTGTAGACAGGGGATCGTTCAGTGTTGAATGCATATTCACACTGTTCAGCTTTAAATTGTTGTATCCCAATCATATTTATATGTCTCGAGGTGAGATTTACATATTTCTTTAACATAACTTAACATAATCTCATTATAGTAACTGACCCCTAACTAAACTCGAAGCTTGTATCTATATATTTAATTATTAGCTATACTTTAGTCTATTTTGTTATCACTGAAAACATTTGCGTGTATATTGGCATGTGCACGTGTCTACCAATGTCCCAAGTTCGATGCCTCGATCAAGTCTTATTTCAGTTATTTTACAAGTATTGTTCTTTAACCAAGCTACTTAGGTTCACTAGCTATCAGCCTACTGTTAGATCTAGCCACGAACTGCTAACTCTAGCTACTAATGGCTAAGTGTAGCTATTAACAGCTAGCTCTAGCTAAATACGGCTAACTCTAGCTATTAACACCAGCTCTGGCTTCTAACTGCAAGAGCTCTACCTAATAGACCTCACTGGCAAGAGTTACCAGCATTTCCAACTATTATAAATCTTTATCATTTAATTCCACAGGTAACCACGAAACAGTGGACATGAACCGCGTATACGGTTTCCGGGGCGAAGTGACATCCAAATACTCATCACAAATGGCCGACCTCTTCACTGAGGTGTACAACTGGCTGCCTCTAGCGCACTGCATCAACAAGCGGGTGTTGGTGATGCACGGAGGATTGTTCTCGAAGGATGACATCACTTTGGAGGATATTAGGAACGTGGATAGGAACAAGCAGCCGCCTGAGGATGGTATGTGTGTTTTGTTGCGGAGTTTTACGGTTGTAGAATTATCGGAAAATGTTATTAAAATATTTGCCGCGGTTGTCTATTATGGTTTGCCGAAAACTTTATAAAAATCTAAATATTTCGATTCAATCAGAAATAATGTAGCTTCTTAGTAATTTCTACCTTAATGTTCCTGATTAATTAAATATCCATAAAGCAAAACAATGTTTTTCTTAGTGTACTTTCGGCGCTTTTTTCATAACTCTTCATGTTCATAATCGTTCGAAAGAGATATAACAAACTTGTTATGTTGCATATACATACTACTCAAGTGTTTAATGTAGCAGCCAAATAAAATCTTCAGGCCTATTTCACCATCTTCAAATAACGTTCCGAGTCACTATACACACGACTCACATGTTTTGTCTTTGTCACTTGTCATAATTAAGAAAGAGACAAAATCTAAATTTACTTGGTGAGTAGCATAACTTGAAGGACGTGAAATAGGCCCTTAACCTAGTAGCCAAGCATGCAGGGTACCAACTACCACTCCATCATCAAAAGTCTCTAATCTAATAGTGCCATATCGGTGGCCGAGTTCTGGTCCTCTAAAATATGAGTCGACACAAAGAAGAAGAAGTCTCAAATCTGACCCCTCCTCCCAGGTATAATGTGCGAGCTGCTGTGGTCGGACCCGCAGCCGGGCGCGGGGCGCTCGGCGTCGAAGCGCGGCGTGGGATGCCAGTTCGGGCCCGACGTCACCGCCGGCTTCCTCCAGCGAAACAACCTCGACTACATCATCCGGAGCCACGAGGTCAAGAACGACGGCTACGAGATCATGCACGACGGGAAGTGTATTACCGTCTTCTCTGCTCCTAATTATTGGTAAGGTTTATTACTATAATTTAAAAAAATACTTAGTTAAAAAGAACCAATAGTTTATGAGTTTCTTAATTATGTGCTACGCCGGTGGCCGTTACTGAAGTGCCAATTAATTTCATAAGTGCTGTTGTGCTTTGAAAAGCAAGTAGAGCATTTGGTGGGTAGTAAGTTTAAAAGTCGGTTTCACCAAGATATATCGTAGTACAACAATGGATTCAAAGAGAGGCATTATTGTGCGAAACCGTTTACTTACATTACATGTCCAGTATATTTGTAATGTTTAATGAGGTTTACAGCAATATAAAATTTATACATTATTTGAATTCCAGCGATACAATGGGTAATCTGGGAGCGTTCATCACAATGAATGGGAAGGATTTGAAGCCAAACTTCACCACATACGAGGCAGTGGTATGTATTAAATTTCAATTGAAATTGCTGTAGAATGCATGTTTTTGTGACCCTTTTCGCAAGAGATTCTTTGAAGGCTAAACTGATTAAATACTTCTAATTTTCAAAGAAATATTACCTTTCCAAGCTTTAAGTTATATTTATTTGCATGTTGTAACCCAAACTTTGGACCAATTTACATGTAACTAATGTTTAGGCTAATCCATTGAGCCTTAAACAGTCCACTACATTGGATTGTCTTCAAACTATTGACGAAGACATTTAAATCTGACACTGACTTTGACATCTGTCATCAATCCAAATTAATTTTGTTTCTTTCCTTCCCAGCCTCACCCGGACGTGCGGCCGATGGCGTTCGCGCCCAGTTGGCTCAACATGTAAACTACTTGTGTCAGCCGCATCCGGACATAAGGCCGATGGTGTACGCCAATTGCTCACCATTGTTACGTCAGTAAGACTTGAAATGGGACTGAGAATTGTGCTGTTTTATATGCAATATTTAACACCTCAGTGTGAGATTTTGCAACGTTTATTTAATGTAATTGGTATGGAAATCTTAAGTGTCATATTTAAAAAGTATCTTGAATAATTTACAATGCCTCAAACTTATCTGATCCGCGGAAAATAAAGTTTTTTTTATTGTAAATTGAAACTAATATTGTCATATGTTTCAAATGTCATTTGTCATAGAATGACAGCCAGAAATGCGATTACAGTGATGCTGCCGGGTCAGATAATGTTTGTGGCACTATATTTTTTGTTTTGCTCATACAAATCAAATTATTTAACAAAAATGGCCGCCAATACTTTGCCTGTATACGGGATGTTGGTTCAGAAAATTATGAATAATTTCTATTTAAATATAATTTGAAAACCAAAATTTTATTTTTTGACATTTGAAAAATAAAAAACTTGTATAACGGTAGTCTGAATCTGAAATGAATGGTGTCTAAAATGTTTGTAAAAATTTCTTGGCTACAATATGTAAAATGAAAGCATTTGAGTGCAGTGCGCAACGCGGTCAGTGACGGACGCGTCCGCTGCACACACGAATTTGAATATTCGCGATTTTGCGGCGTCAGCCGCCGCCCGCTACAATGGCTATGAGTTCCCAACTTATAGCCAACGAAGTGTTGGCGTTCGTACAGCACGTAATTAACACGTTGGACGAGTTCGATATTACACAGATCGGCAAGTCCTTCTACAAGTCCGAGGATATTAGCTCTGCAAAAATCCTCCTATTTCGGTCGGTCGGCAAGATCGACCAGATGCCGTCCCGCAGGAGGGATGAAAAGGGAGAGCGAAGTCTCCAGGACATTATTTCCTTTTTAAAGGAGACCGACCCTGACGACGTGCCGACGTTCGTGACTAAGAACGTGCACAAGCTGCCGCCGGTCGCGTTTGACCGCGTCGACGTCACCAGGTTGATGATGGATGTCACAACCCTGAAGTCAACCCTGGCGGAGATGGTGTTGAAGCTGGAAACCTCACATAATGTCATCAGTGAGCTACGTGCTGAAGTTGCAAGTCTACGTAACAACACGTCGGTATGTAGGTCACCTGAGGTCGACAACATCAACACTCGTCGCGGGGCATGCAATGCTTCGACAGCGAGTTTCGAGTCAGCGAAACTGGACTCGTCGCCGTGTGCCGTCCCCGCACGTGATAGCGGCGCCCCGCGCGCCGCCTGCTCAGCGCCTCCCCCCGCGGAGGCCCCGCACCGCGTCATCACGTCGACACCTCGCCGTGATTACGCCACCGCTGCAGCCCGCCAGCCTCCCGCCGCGCGGACAAACAACAACAAGGAGAGAGGTAACGGGAAGTCTCGCGCTGAACCCTCTCGACGTGTGGAGTCACTGAGCTCTAAGAAGAGCTTACCCGACAAAGACGGCTTCATCAAAGTAGAGCGGAAGAAGAAAAAGCCTCTTTGTCGCAACCTATGTGGCACCGCACCGACTGGACACAACCACCTCCTGCGTCCCGCCATCCCGATGACGTACGTGTACGTGTCCCGCCTCCACTACACCACGAAGGCCGCTGACATCGTGGAGTACCTGGTGGCCAAGACGAAGTACCGTCTGACGGTCGAGCAATTGGAGTCGCGCAACAGTGTGAACTTCAATTCCTTTGTTGTGCGCGTGCCGACCGAGCTGCTATCGACCTTCCTGAGGGAGGAGCTGTGGCCGAAGGGAGTTCTGTTCCGGAAGTACCGGGGACGTCGACGACCTCCGGGCCACGCCAGACCTGCGCCTCACGTCGCCGTCACAACGTGAACACATTAGTTTTAAGTTTTATATTTTGTATCTATGTTAGTCTGTAAGGTATTTATGTAAAATATTATGTATGTGTATTTATTTATTTTGTTATGATATTTTATATGTGCGCGTAATTTGAGAGGCATTACCTTACCATGATACAGTTTAAACTAGTTTGGGAGGTAAAGTCTCGATAATTGCGCTAAATGTATTTGTATTGTAACAAAATGTTTATTAAATAAATTGAAATTGAAATTGAAATTGAATTTATTTAATTAATTGTTTTATTTTATAATAATTCTAATGATTTTGTAATCGCCATGTTGGTTTCCATTAATCTAAAATGACAGATGACATTCAATGAACCTGTCAAACGTCAATTGTTGCAAAACTTATCATAAACAACTACTTAGTTTTTTTTGAGAGTGAAATGATAAAAAGGAACATTATTTTAATAGACAAATGATTTAGTTTCATATTTTAATTTAGTTTTATTTTCTTTTATTATTTAGACAGAATTAGTTAGAAATATTGTAATTGTAAGTACATTTTTAATTATTAAATGTCAATTTTGATTTATGTTATGACTTTTTTTAGAATTATTCAATGCATTATTGTTCGCAAATTTGTTTTAAGACTACTTATTTTAGTCTTTATTACTCGAAATAAAAATCCCCATCATAATCAGTACATCCACACATTAAACTACAGTTAATAATAAATATCCTATAGAAAATTCACAAATTAGTCACCCAAGTAAGCTTACTTTAACACTTTTAAACATACAATATTTTAAACTTACACCAATATTTTCTTTTAAGAGTTGAAACTTGCAAGGAAAATTTAAAATAAGTACTTAAATTACATGATATTTGACATCAACAGTTATAAATACAAACGAATTTCAACTCGTTTCAGTCGCTATTTCTGTAAATAAAGCTTAAAATTGTATGCGTCGTAAAAGTTTTTTTACTAAAATAAATAATGGTGCTGGTGGCATATAAGAAAAAAATAAAAAGTGTTGATATTATGACTACGAAGGTTTTTCGCTGTTTGACATCACCGGATAGTAAATTCCATTTTTAAAATTTACTGCAGAAATAAAACCTTACGTAATTGTTAATCTTTTTTTTTCTATTCCACTTCTTTTACCAAATTTTTGGTTGTATCAATTTTAGTGTAGTTAATATTTTTTTTATATAATTGCATTGACCGATATTTAAAATCAAATTACATTCTATACGACGAAAGCATAATTAGAAAAATATCCTGTGTATTTATCAGTATTGCCATATCTACATACATCACTGATATTTTTACAAGAAAATGATCAATTCTTATGTTATTAAATACCGTATTTTAATTTATAATACTCAAATCGTTACAAATTAATTTTAAAGTACGATTTTCTTAATAAATCTATTGGGATCACAATTTTACAATCTTTTAAAATTTTTTACAAATATTGAAGTCAGTTTGAACATGGTTTGAACGTATTATGAAAACAAAATGGTCTTTTCGAGTAAAAAATATAGCTCTTGGTAAATAAACTCTATCTATTTACGATACGGGTTTACCTATTATTTATTGAATTATTAAGTGTTGTTATACAGTGCTTTTTAATGAATTATTAAGTTAATATTTCAATGAACAATAAATGACGTAATTTGCATTTAAAAGAATTTCCATTTATCTATATATATATAAAAATGAAACCCGTTTCCTTGGTCACGGCATCACGCGTGAATGGCTGGACCGATTTCACTAATTCTTTTTTTGTTGTACCCGTGCGAAGCCGGGGCGGGCCGCCAGTATCTAAATAGTTATTACGTTCAAATATGTGTGAACCAATGGTGTTGTACTAGGAAAACTAGCTGAGCTTCGCGGTTTTACCCGCTTAATAAAAACCTATAGTCCTCCATTAATGGGGTCATAAAATTAAAATAAATATCTTTAAAAAATACATCGTGAAATATTTCTTCAACATTCACCAAAAGCAATTTAAACGTTAGTTACAACGAAATAAATCTTCCAAAGAAATAATAAAATATTACCAAAATGTTTTAGAAGAAAATAGTCACCCTATTGTTACCATATTTTAAATGACAATGTGTTTGATATTTTCTTTATGTTGGCAATCGTTGTTTTGTTTTTTATTCAGTTAAATATTTTGTATAGAGAAATGTTTTGGTGTTTTAAATTCCATAGAAAAAATCACTCGTAAAAAAACTAAGTACTAACTAAATTATCTTTTAGAATTATGCGTAAACAGAACAAATTATTAAGGAAATTAAGTTACAATTCCAAAACGGGCCGCAGACCGCAAACTGCAAGCGACAATACTTTTCTATCAACATCAAAGAGCGAAATGCCGGCGCGGGCGCATCGCACTCATCCTCCTGATGAAGGCCACCGGATGTGGCTGAAACTAGTCGAGGGATTCGACTTAAATAAGTATGTACGGACATCCCGTTATTTTAATTTAATTAAACATAATGTCGTACGTTTCGTTTAATAATAAAATCTATGAAAGAGCGCGTCGCGACTGTAGTCAGCAGTGTAGACGCGCTCGGAATCAATTTATAGACATTCATAGAAACAAGTGTTGTCGCTTGCGGTCTGCGGTTGCAGTTTGCGGTCTGCGGCCTGACTTGGAATTGTACCTTTAGTGTGAAAAATATAAGAATCGAATCAATGTTATCTTTTAGGTAAATATAAGAAAGAAATCTTAAAGAATATTATAATTTTATATTTTAATCCCCATACATCCATTTGAACATAAGTTTATATAATTTCATCAAATATTGCATTTGAATACTATCAATATTTAAAAATATCGATTATTCGACCAATAAATTAGCATTTGTAGTACTTTCAAACATAATATTTAAGCTGTGTACACAATAATGTCTTGGACATGATTTTTATATAAAAATATAATGCAAATTATTCTTAGACTAACGACCCGGATGGCGGTAATTTTTTTAATATATAAACATACTCCTGATAGACTATCTTAAGGTAAAAACCGCATAAAAATAAGTTCAGTGGTTCCCGAGATTAGCTCGGTCACGAATTTGACATTTTATAATGTAACAACTAAGCATGTGGTAATATTTGCTTAAATGTTCTTATGAGCTTGTCAACTAAGTAGTCTCTTGGAAATAGCTTTTAAACCTTCTATTTATATAACATAACATTTATTATTATATTCACTACATCTTCTCATTATAGTAACTGACCCCTAAATAAGCTTGGAGATTGTATCTAGGGTACCAGAAACTACGCACACACACACCCAGACCGAGAAAAAACATTTTTTTTATTAATATGTTACAACTAAGTACTTAATTTAAAAATACTCGTATCAAAATAAAATTACATTTTCTGAGGCATCCAAAGGTCAGAAAAAACTTCTGTTCTTCTCATTTTATAATACATACCTTTTTTACCAATATGCCAAAACCAGAGACTACTTGCATTAACAGAATAATGCTCAAAAAGCATACATTTATATGTAAAAACTAGTTTTTAATATAATAAGTTAATTAATAGTAAAGTACATTATTGATATTTAGTCTTATGTAATATTAATATGTAATGTATTTGGTGTGAATGCAAATGTATTGCAAACTGTTTGATTGCCAAGCATATCAGGATGAAAGGTTTGGTGTTGAACTTAAATAAATTGTTAAATTTTATGAGGTTTTATTTATCATCCCTATACCAATCAAGCATGTTGACTGTTGCAAAAACATGGTGGGTGTGACTGGAGCCTCGCTGGAGCATCGACCATCAACTATAGTCCAATGTCCAATGTGCCCCATCACCTGCATTTTGGACGGCGAATGAGGCCAACGATGTATGAAATTACAGGACCAAGACTACCGTTTGGACACATTCAACTTATAAGAAAAAACGAACCTTGAACAAAAAACTAATTCAATTATTTATTACTACTTGAAAGGATATTCAAATTTACCCGCCAGCCGGCAGAAAACCACAGTTTAAAAATCTTATTCGGTGAAGAATAGAAATAGCTTTCCTGAGATTTTGTGTATCACTCTTGGTGACATTGACAGAACAAACAAATGACGTTTTGATGAAAATTCGCTTTTGTTCCGCGATAGTCCGCCATCTTGTTAAATATTGATTATTTGTTCCGCTGTTGTTATTCGCGTACGTTCGCTGCAATATATTTTTACAAATTGAATTTCGTAGCGAAAGTAAGTTCAATACACAAGTGATTTAAAGTAGAGCAAAAATGAGTTGTTTTGCTGAGAAATTGATACACGCTGTGAAGAAAAGACCTATTTTGTACGTATCAAATCACCCTTCAAGCCTATGTATGACAAGAAAGATACACGCTTGGCGGGAAGTTCAAAAAGAGATTGCTGAGGACGATGAATATGATCGTAAGTAGTTTTTATAGTATTTAGTGGATATTCAAAGGTAGCATTTAGCCTGTAGGTATACTATAGTAGTCTTTGGTACTTATATAGTATTTACCTATTTCGTAGTATTTACTCAATGTTTACCTACTTACAAACTACTTAATTACCTAAATAATTCGGGTACCTAGTACGTAAGTAAGTACCTAGACGAAAATAATTATAGAAATACCCATACACGTTCTACTCAATACTTGAATGTCTCGATTGAAAATTATCAGAATTTGTTAATTTCAAATTCATTTCGATATTTTTTCCATACCTATTAATAGTAATCTTAAATTTATCTTTTTCAGTTCCAATCGAAATGTTAAAAACAAAATGGAAGAATCTAAAAGATACCTACAGGAAATGCCTACAATCCCGGTTAGGATTACGAGGTCCCAATGCTAAAAGTCTCGCAAAATGGTCTTGGGCTGAAGAAATGTCTTTCTTAGAGAGCGAAATACGTAAAGAAAATGGACTTATTGGCAGAATTAAAACTGAACTTCCATCATATTATGTAGAAAATCACGACTGTGACAATGACTTTGAAAGTATAGATTTAGATAATGATAATTTGGTTGTGGAATTCGCTGTTGATGACGCATATAGCGTTGCATCGGAAACGCCTACTCAGGAATCTCGGGATCCAATAATAGTGTTAGAAAACGTCGATGGAACAAGGAAACGTAAAAAAAGAGAAAGAAATGAAGAATCGCCACAACGCAAAGTAAAAAAAGACAAAGTCGATGTTGAATGCGATGGTGTAGATCTACTATTTTTAGGATACGCTGATACTTATAAAAACCTCTCCAGATTTAGTCAAGCATCGGTTAAGTATGGTATCGCTAAATTGTTAATGAAAGCCGAATTGAACGATTTGAAGGAGTCTAAACATGAACTAACTGATACTGATTAAAATTTACTCTTTCCTAAAGAAAGGATGGAGTTTGATTGAGAAACGGAGATCTTCGTGCGAAGGCAAAAGTGGCGAGGGCCCACGAATGATTACCTCGGACTTATAATACATAAAAACATTATATAGTGTCTGAAACGGATAAACCAGTTAATTATGATGATAGAGATGATTGCCAAAGAGTATTGAAACGTTTTTATTGTGACAAATATTTGTATAAATAAAAATAGGTACTTTGTGTAAATTTTATTTTTCCTTATAGTTCCTAAAGGTTAAATTCATTCTTGTGAACTATTGAGTTATAATTAGGTATTTATTTATTGCATCCTAATAATATTATATTTCACAATAATACTTATATGGACCTAAGGTAAAACGCTGTAACTCAATGTCTTATAAGAACGTAACATAATATTTACATAACTATATAATTCTCCAGAAATTAAGAAAGGAATTGACGAAAATGGAATTTAATAAAAAAGCAATATTTTTACTAACAAATCATTTAATAAAAACTACAGTAACACAAACAAATTATACTACGATGACGGTACGAGTTGGGAAAGTATTTTGACGACAGTTTTCTTGTCGAGTTTGCATTTGGGGTACAACAGTTGACAGTCGGTGTCGCCGCCTCCTCCAGCGGAGATCGCTTCATACATCGATGTCCCCGTCAACATGCGACGGACTATGGAGTTGCTGTTGAACAAAGTTTAGGTTTTGGATGTATGTAGTATTAGGAACTAGACACCTAACCTCTCATATCTAATTAAAAAATAAGAAACTTATCTTTAAGGGACTAGACACATTTATTCAGCTCCATTCAGCATTTGTCCATACAAAACAACGATTTCGTATGGTGACGCGTACGCATCTATTCAGCTGAATCGTCTCCATACAAAATTGTTGTTTTGTATGGACAAATGCTGAATGGAGCTCAATAAATGTGTCTAGTCCCTTAAAGATAAGTTTCTTATTTTTTAATTAGATATGAGAGGTTTTGTTACAACCAAGCCTTAAACCATGACTTCTTTTAGCTCGCAACAGTAAACTGCATACAAGAAACAATAGGAAAAAAGCAGTTTACCGTTGCGATACAAGGAGTCTGTAGTAGTTATCTTCCACTTGCAGTGGAAGGCTGGCTTATGGCATAAAGACTAAGTAAGGTGAACGTATTTTTTCAATTGTTTAGCTAAACCTAATTTTTGTTCAGCTTATTTGTGTTGGCCTGTTAAGGGCCCAGAAAACCCTATGTATCTAAAACTAATTACCTGGACAAAGAAGAAAGCATATGATCGAAATCAGTAGCGTTTCCACTGATCACGTTTTCGTTAGCAAGCTGCACGTATGAGCAGGTGAGTCGCTGCACGCAGGATGTGGAATCAATGTTGTATCGGGATAGTGTTTCGTCTATATTATTGAACCACTCTGATGCTTGGCCGAAATCTGTTTCTAGACCTGGGAATGAAGGTTGTTAATCAGTGTTGGATTGGGTATGGACTCTACGGACAGTCTTGGTTAACGCTAGCTAAGTTGCTTTTAGATTTAGAAACATTACATAGAATAAAACAAAGTCTTTCACGCTATCTAACGTATTCGTTTAGATATTTTACGCGTTTAACTGGCAAACCCTACTATAAGGATATATATCCTGTTTTGGATAAGTCCATCAATGGACTAGTGTAGTGCACCGACGTACATTTATCCAAGCTAAGTTTAAAGACCCCTGGTAATACTACTATTGTACTAAAATACAGAGAGTGTCTATTATAATATATATATATATATATATATATATATATATATATATATATATCTATATATATATATATATATATATATATATATATATATATATATATTCTTGAAAACGTTATCAACAGCGTTGCAGACTATTCAGTACTCAGTTATCAAGTTCATATCTTATAACATTAAATAAAAAATTTAAAAAACCCTCAACACAATTACTTTCAAACCCCGATAACTTTTAATCGAGTCGACCGATTTTTATCAAACATGTCTAAGAACACTCGCACGTAAGTCAAAACTAAATTGAATTCGGTTCATCCGTTTGGGAGCTATGATGCCACAGACAGACAGACACACACGCACACACACAGACACGTCAAACTTATAACACCCCTCTTTTTGCGTCGGGGGTTAAAAGTTGCATACGAGATAAATAGAAAATCCTAAATTAGATAAGAATGTAAGTATTAAGATTACTTACTTCGACCATAGCCCCCTCCGTAGCTATAAGACAGAGCATGGATGATCTTGGGCAGGATGACGACCGCTCCAAAACCGAGGATGGACCCGATTAGCACTCCTCCTAGATCTATTTTAACGGGCCCGTAGAGTCCTGTGCCTGTGGTTCCGTAGGCACCCTAGAATAGGAAATATTGAAAATATTATACATAATTACTTAGATCTTTGAGGGGATATCATAAAAAATATAAGTACTTAAGAGGATTTAGTTGTGCAACTCATTAAGCAAATCGTCTGAAGAAAGTCAACCACTACCGACTCTGATCTATCAACGCATAGATCAAACCACGAATGTGCTGAAATTGTCATGCAGATAAGTATGTAGGTAGGTACTTATACTTATAAGAACGTAGGCATCCATTCTCTAAAAAAAATAAAATAGACTACGCAGGTATAACGGCGGGTCTCAGCAAGTCAATTTTTGAATATTAAAAATGACAAAAGAATTTCTAAGTCCCTAGGTTTATGATACTGCACAGCCTTTTGTTACACTCCAACCATGAGATTTTAAGCTAAAAAATACTAATATGTAAGTATGTTACCTGTCCACTCCCCCCATAAGCAGAGATCCCGAAGCGTTGCGTCCTCTCAGCGAGGTTATCCCTCTCCTCCTTCAGCTTGTCAATCCTCGCTGAAGGCTCCGCCAACTGGTCTTCAGTCCTCTGATAGCTCGGCATGAAGCCTCTGAAATCGAAACTGAGATTCGTTAGTTTTATTAAACACTTGATAAAAGCATCACATAGTTTAAGAGAATACTTATTTCACGACCTTCAAGTAAAGTTACTCCCCAAGTAAAGTTAGTTTTGACTCTTTCTTACTTTATGACAAGTGACAAAGACAAAACTTGTGAGTAGCGACTCGGAACATTACTTGAAGATCGTGAAATATACCCTTATTTAAATAGCTTGAATAAGGAATCGAAATCGGGACCCGCGGTATTGCATAGGTATGCACAGTGGAGTAGAGACGTTACATTTTAAAATAACATCAAAACACTAAATATGAAGCAATAATGTTATGTTGGTTATGTTGAATAGGTTCCGAAACTATTGAACCGATTTACGCGAAATTGATGATTTGATTGGGCTGAAATTGTGGGTAAAACCGTGGGACGCTGCTTCGAGTAAAATGATATTAAAACCACGTTTAAAATCTATTTAAAGTAGTTTTATTTCAATGTGTATACGTACTAATTGAAAAAAAAACAATCCAAAACTCTTACCCATCGTTCCTGTACTCCGCCTTCACCACACACAGCACAGCGAAGCACACAAACACCTGTATTTTGACCATCGTGGAAGACTCTACAATGGCGGTTTCCTTCTCGAGATAAATGCTTTATACGATGCGTTCCGAAGCTTGAACCAAAACAATCGCATGTGGAAACCAAGTAACGTAAAGATGGTTGCGTCATACTTTTACTAACATGCTTTGACAATGATGATGTGCGCTATCGAAATGGGAAGGAAGTATGTGAGGTAGTTGCACTAACTGTTGAGGGATTAGCTTTACTAAGAACTTTGGTTAAGTAAATTGATTGCGGGCAGGAATCTACTTACTTTTATATACTTAAGTAATTTTTGAAAATACTAGCTGTACCCCCCGGTTTCACCCGCGTAGTTACGAATCCCGTGGGAATTTCGGGATAAAACATAGTTTATGTCCGTTCCCGGACCATAATCTACCCCTGTACCAAATTTCAAGTCAATCGGTTCAGTAGTTTAGCCGTGAAAAGGTAACAGACAGAGACAGAGTTACTTTCGCATTTATAATATTAAGTAAGGATAAGGATGTATGATGAATGATGTACATAAAATCACCTCAGCTAAGATCCCGGCGATAAGCTAATTACCAACAACGTATAAGTTTTTATGGATAATGTTAAGTAGGGAATATGTAATATACATACTCATTTAATACTTTGACAAATAAATGTAGTAAGTTCCATATTAAAAATACTTATCATATTAAGATCTTCTGAGTAAAGACTACGGCGGCAGACATATATTACACACATACTTATAATATTCAATATCTAGCACCTTCATAATGGGTAACCGTTACCAAATACTAAAGTGGCTTTTAATTCCATGAGCGTTTCCGTGCTTCAGAGGGCACGTTAAGCTGTCACTCCCGGTTGTCGTCAAGTTGGTACGAACGACAATCGTTATAGGTAGTTAGAGCCCCCAAAAGTCTAACGTTTGGTTTAACCAAAAATTTATCGCCTTCTGGGCTGTGAAGATGTACTCTATAATAATAAATAAAGCAGATAACAAAACATTAAAAATTGATTTTCTGAGAACTTTAGATTTTTGGTGGAATTCACTTCTATCAATCCGATCCATTTGCCATTTGCCACTCTACCTATGGTAGGATAATTACCTAATTTTGTTTTAGTTCACTTCATATACATAAAAAAACATAACATAATCATTCACTACATCATCTCATTATAGTAACTGACCCCTAACTAAGCTCGAAACTTGTATCTAGGGTATCAGAGACTACACACACACTCATTCACACACACACCCAGACCGAGACAAACATTTGTGGTTCTCACAAATATTCACCCCGCACGGGAATCGGACCCGAAACCTTACGGATGGCAGTCCAAAAAAAACATAAATACTTACGCAGTACTTACTTATATCATAAGTAATATTCCGCATACTTGCATACGAGTACAACGCACGGTGGATTCTACATAATTGTTTCCACGACAAAATATACAGAGCATAACAAACGACTGAACTTCTTATTCAGATGTCATTTTAAAACATAATATTTCATCACAATTCTATTTATCTTGTGCAAAGGTACCTTGGCCTTTTTGAATCGAGTTAACGCTCTGTGGGCAAGTCCATAACATTAATTAATTGATCTTAATTATGGAAATGTTAACTGAATGTACTGATGTTTTATACAATCCCCATAAATCTATAGTAGCGAGCGTTTAGAGTAAATGATTCTATGTAAATGTATGTTTAAAAAAAGCAACCGCTATCGGATCGTTTATTAGTTTACCTATCAACATACAGCTCAAACTTGGTGGCCATTGACAAGTCAGTTGAACAGATCAGTCCAGACATAAACTGTGCTGTCACTCCAATAGTTTTAGTCCAACTAGATTTCCGCACTGGAATCTGTAATAGCTACGGTCATTGACGACCATTTTTGGATGGACGCCAGTTCAACTGATCAGTTAAACTAACCTTTAGCATAACTTTGCAAACCGAAAAGTTTAGAGATGATTTATTTAAAATCTCCAATTGATATTGTCAAAACGTGATGGAGACTACAATGCAGTACAATTTTCTCTTCAAACAATCTCCCTGGCGGAACTAAAGTGGTCGTCATTAGTCCTAAACGCAAGTCTAACTAAAACCAATGTATTTGGGTAAAGAATTGCATAAAGCAGACGTAACGTCGCGTAGATTCATTTTTCAATAGCTCTACCTTGTGGTTTTATCCGAATGTATATTTATGATGGCACTTATATCATGCAATAAAATAATTTCTGACGAATAAATGAAAAAATAATAATAATTTCATTTCATTTCATTTCATTGCAGCATGTTACTAGTTACTACCAACAGTACAACTGAACCGCGTTAGCTCTTCCTGGCCTGTTAACCGTAGCGAGAGAATCTTGCCCGTGTTCATTCTTCTATGGTAGCTAGCTTAATGTTAAAAGCCTTCCTCGACAAATCAGTTATTCAATTATTTCTCATTTCGAGCCAGTAGTTCCTGAGATTCAAGATCTGCAACTTTATAATTGGTTCGACGACCAAAGTGGTCACCATGCCGGACTACCATACGCAAGGTTGCGGGTACGATTCCTGTGCGGGGTGAACCACAAATGTGTGCGTAGTTTCTGATACCATAGATACAAGTAAAGGAATAAGTATTTCAAATTTTTTCTGCGCTCTTCCATTAATTAGCAGGTGAAACATATTTAACACAAATATACAAATGACATAACAGAGAGCACAGAATTTCCACCGCACATAAACCCGTGCGGGGAGGTCCCTGTGGTTCTCTGTGGGTAAAACCAATTTTTGGTATTTTAAGGGCTCATATTACCATCCGTAACGATTGTCGATGATTTAATACGATAACCTGAGTCGTAATGTGACTTTCGGAGCACGAAATATGAAATTAAAAGCCCCTTTTGGTAACGAGCGCCATCATAACGGTGTTTGAGATCGGTTACGGTTCTCAAAAATGAAAATGAGTAAAGTACTTAACAACAATTTTTGGAAAGATTTGAAGACTTTAGCAAAAGTTCATGTCCACGGCGCGGGCGAAAGTAAAGTGTCTGGAAATATAATTGTAAATTATAATACTTAAGTATATTTTTTTTTGTCCCGGGGAAATGCATTGACGCATCCCCGCGCCGAAGCAGCGGGGTATGTAGGACTCACCCTCCATCAAGATGGAGCGGTGGAGGTCCTACCCACAAAAACCCCCGGGGGCGACATCGCCTGTGCGCTGAATGCCGGCGCAGCGGTAAGCGGGCCGCACATACGCTATGCCAGCGGTCTTTCCAGATACCTACAAAATTTTATAAAACATACATACTTACGTAAAAAAAATATGATACCGAGCTTTTAGATTAGTATGAACCTACTTAATCCCTTACGTCCCTAATCTTGATCGTACTCCAAAAAAGATTAAATGGGGTTCAAAAGTGAAGCCGGACACAACATGAGTAGATAACTCAATTTTGACTAGCAACAGCATTTCAAAAATGTTCAAAACTACAATGACTTCATGCTCTCTGTTTATAATGCACTAAATCAGTGTTAAACTGTTCTCTTTTAGGTTTTAATAGCTAAAATATAATAATATATTCATAGTGTTCATCAAGTGTGAAAACACTACAAATTGTCATTTTTGTAAACTTTAGAATCATTTAGAGTTGCCATTTTATAAAACTAATGGGCCGCTCCGACTTCGCTGGTTTCACTAGACTGGTTTAGGTAATTTTTCGGACTTATCAGCGTCCGTCTGTCATTCTGAAGCGGTGAGCGTACAAATATTTGTGGTAGTTACTGGATTTGGATGAACCATTGTGGTAGGAGTCAATCCTCCTACCACAATGGTTCATCCAAATCCAGCCTAGACTCAGTTTAACAATATAAAATCGTCGCAATGTGTTAATAAGTTCTAATAGCAGTTTCTCTCCTGAAATAAAGTACATCTTCTTCTGCGGAATCTCCGTCCCATGTCTACTTGTTTAGTTTTTAATTTAACCAGATTTGTTGAAATGTTAGTGTTTGAAGACAAGCAACTGTCATAATGTCATTAGACCCTTACAACCAATGATGTCAAATCTCTGCAAACCAGAGGGCGACACGACATTTTTGGTTGAATCAAATGCTAGACTTTTGAGGGTTCTAACTACCTGTGACGGCTATCGAAGATGAGAACCGGAATCGAAGGCTAAGGGTGCTTTATTTCACTTAACTAAACATCTTCAATCTTCAATACCCAAGATACTTCTCTTCTTAACGTGTCGACTCATATTTTTGAGTACCAGAAAGATACTAAGAGGGGATAAAGATTTGGAAGAAGATATTCCATACTATTTCAAAGCAATTAAACTCAATTTCATATACTAAATAAAATTTCCTGTCACGTCTATTCCTTCTAAAGCGTTCGCCTATCTCCCCAACGATCGGTACATCCACATTCTCCAACAGATTACTGTAACAATGTGCGGAAAAGTTATCGGTCACGGAATTTGACTTCCCGCCTTTTATTACAGACGCCGTATAAAAATAACGACAAACGTCCAAAAGTTTTGGCGGCAGAACCATCTTCTGCGCATTAATTGGCTCAAATTATAATGTTTAGTTCCTAAAATGTGGTTAAAATTTTTCGTGTTTGTGTGTGTGGTTGGAGTTGCAGTGTGTAATCGAGAGGGGAGGTTTTTCTCCTTCAATTTTGAGGATCGGGATATTACTGTAAGTTTTATTGTGTTAATTTTAGATAAGTACTTATTGTATTATATTATTTAAAAAGAAATGATCCAGCCGGTGTTTAGACAGTTTTTCTACGCTGATATCAAATTCTAAACCGGTAGAAGTGCATAGTATTTTCAGAAAGAAGTCTCATTGTATCCTTACTGTAAAGTTTATTTTAATATTTCTTTTGCTTTTATTTAATGATTTTCGTATAGAGTTTGTTAATTAATTAACCTTAACTTTGACATTTGTCTTGTGCTACTTTGAGTGAGATCAAAACTGAATAAGTACCTACTTAAATGATTTTAGTTTGTGTAGAGTTTCTTAAGATAAATCAAGGATCATAGTAGTTCTATTAATTGTCAGTTCTACCATCAATGCTAATTATGATAACTATAAAAAACTATCGTGTGAAACTTGTCACGGTTTCAGGTTGACTTGGATTTCTCAATCCCATTCATATCGATTCCAATAAAGAAAACTGTTGATTCATATGGAACATCTGTAAGTATACACAGAATTTATTTTATCTATCTAACAGCCTCACTCATAGACGTATAACGAATACTTAAACTAATGTGCTAAAATATTTCTGTGCCGGTGACAGCGTCGCTGTAATCGCATCTTTTGGTTGTCAGTTTATTGAAAATGTATCCAAATGATATTAAAGTGACATTCGTAGCTTCCAATGTTGGCCGCCGGCACAGAAATATTGTGGCACATTAGTTTACTTAAGTATTCGTTAAACGTCTCTGAGTGCGGCTGTAAGTATATTAAAAGCTAAAGAGTGTGTAAATTTAGTACGTCTCGAAATCACAAGAACTGCAAGTCCAATTAGTTTTTTTTGCAATACCGATATTCTTGAGGAAGCAGGAGCTATAACATTAAAATACGGGTGAACCCGTGGTGCACAGCTGTAAGATTTAAGACCCTATATTTTGAAATGTAGGGTATACTATAATAATAGTGATTAATGAAGACTTCGCTATTCTATTAATGAAAATTACGAGTAAGTATAAAATTAACGCAAATTAAAATGCTAAATATATTTTCCAGGATTTTCCAACAGTGAACATTAATCCTGCATCATTAGCGCTAGGGGGCGCTGTCGTGTTGGGAACAACAATACTACTGCCGATATTGATGAAGAGTTACACCTACAAAACTGATTACAGATATTCTAGGAGTAAGTTTATATATTTGTTTATTTGGGTATGTCCCATTCGTCCCCACCAGCTCTGTCCCCTGGGGACGAATGGGATATGTTTTAACAACTGTATCCCATAAGTCTCCACTGCTGGGGACGAATGGGAACCAAAATCTTAAACATTTTTTTACATAGATGATGTTTGTGTTTGTGGTTACTATGCCGGACAGCCAAACAGAGGGTCTGTGAGTGTATGAATGATTGTGTGCGTAGTTTCCAGTACCCTAGATACAAGTAATAAACCTAGTAAGGGGGCAAAAGATTTAGAATTATTGATCCTATTGCCTAAATTAATAAGTGGCATATTGTTTAATAGTTACCAGATACTAATGAAAAAAATTGTGAATGGTATAATGGTAATGCTTTAATTAAATCAAAATGATTATTTTCATAACTATATATTTTTTAATTTACTACAGACATTAACAACGGGCCATTAAAAATTCCAATAATATGCAACACTATTCAAATTTAAGACCGAAATTTAGTTTTCCGAAACACCATTAAGGACAGCAACACGACTTTTTGGATTTCTTCTTCGCTTTATTTATGTATGGTAATGATTTTTTACATTTCAATTTTGGCGGCTCCACATACCCTGTGTCTGCTAGCAAGTACTGCGTTTCTACATGGATGAAATTTTTCCTTTTCCTCGGGCTCAAATCGAAGCAACCAAACGGAGGAGTATATTCAATATCCCATGTAGCATTACTAGATAAGGAGCTCAGTGATTCCTCTTTGCAAATACAATCGGGTTCTTTGAATGCTGGACAGCTATCTATTACTTTATCGATTGCCGTCAAATCATTACAAAAAACGTCCATATAAGCACATTTGCAAATATCTTCCACTGCTTCAGCTAAAGCTCGTCTTATTTCACCATCGCGTTGCTTTTTTAATTTTACCATTTTGCGTGCTTCCACTTTGGCTTGTTCTTCAGGACTTCTCTTTTTTATTATCTTGAAGATTAATGGATCGCAGTCGACATAAGGATCTTCATTGTATGCTATTTCAGTTAGATCTTTTAGAGGGTTTACCTATAACGAAAAAGAGAGGATTATAAAAAAATAACTTTAACTAAATTGGAATAAATTATGAAATTTATATTAACAAGAGTTCTCTAAACACATTAAAAAAAGGATTTACTAAGAAAAGCCACGTTTTTAACAATAAATACAAAATAATTAATAATATGTATTATGAAGGTTGATTTTTTGTAGTATTAAATTATTAGTTTGTTAGAATAGAGATTAATGGCAAATCATTATTGATTTTCTAAAACTCAAAACGATTCTAAATGTGTATGCCGTAGTATTTCTTTTAAATAGTTTGATAATGCACCTGTATAGTAAAAACGTCGCCTTTCCTTTGAACTTTGAGTGCTGGCTTCGGTTCCAGTGGCTCCTCAGGCTCGGAGTCACCCCCGCCGAGTGCAGCGCCTGGTCTAGCACCTTTCTTCTTTTTCTTCTTGTTCTTATCTTTATCTGGACCACCTCGAGCGCACTTGAAGGTCATCAGTTTCGCCACACTCTTTCCTATCACTCCTGGTTGCCAACCTCTTCGGAACTGCAAATTTATTATTTCTATTTAGTGGTAGCGTAATGTATCTTTTTATAATTGGAATGTCCAGTAAGTGATTTAAATACCCGGTTCATATTATGCCAGTCTAGTAATCCATTTTTAACATAAAACATAACATCATTCAGTGCATCATCTCATTATAGTAACCGACCCCTATCTAAGTTCGAAACTTATATTCAGAGTATCAAAAATTACATACACACTTATTCACACACACACCCAGACCGAGACAAACATTTGTGGTTCACACAAATATTCACCCCGCACGGGAATCGAACCCGCAAACTTACGGATGCCAGTCTGCATGGTGACTGGTACTCTGCCATCAAATAAGTTATACATTGAATTAAAAAAGTCAACAGTTCTATGTTGGAAGATTAGATAATAGATTTACCAACTGCTATACTACATATAAAGCTACCCCAGCTATTGAAACACGTGTTCCTTGATGCAAACCTCAGTTGGCAAAAAAAAATTGTCAAAATTTATGATTACTTTACCTTCATCCCGGGTACGTCGGTGGCAGTCCAAAGCCACCCCATACTGGCCGGGACAGGTAACCCTTTCTTTAGTAGATGGCATTGCTTATGTCCGATGACCACTCCTGAAAGACGATTCTATTTTAAGCATACTTATAAATCCAAATTTAACTAAGTACTTCTCTCAAGTCGTCGTAACATAATATCATGAAATCGCTGTAATGTGTGGCTATATTGGAATTGTTTCACCGTTTTAATTGATCAATATATTTTATATCAACTATATATATAACTATATACTCCATCTTGGCAAAAAAATATGGAAAACATAAGTTTGTATACCCGTTTTTTTGGTTTATTCCCATCGGCCACCCCCTGATCCGCCACCCGGGGTGGTCGATGGCATTTTATTAGTGCCAACGACCACCCCTCTTCAAAGTCGTAATACACAGGGGGTTGCAGCGTTTCGTATTGGACATTATTATATTATAATAATAATTAAAAGTAAATATGTGATGTATGTAAATGACGTGAAGTCAGTAATAAACTAGTACCTATTCTAAAAATATCATGGATGTGCAATGTGATTCTATGTATTTATAAATTTTTAAATTAATATTTTTTGTTTTGTAAGTTTTTGTTGATTATTGCATTTTGTGAAAGGATTTTATATCCATCACTGACGTTGGGTAAAAAAAATGTAACTTTACTGAATACAGGGCCACATCTACAATAAAGATAATACCCGGGGTGGTCGTTGGCACTAATACAGTGCCATCGACCACCCCGGGTGGCGGATCAGGGGTGGCCGATGGGAATATACCGTTTTTTTTTATATAACAAAAAGGAAATAAAGGCATTTATGAAAGAAAGAAGTTTCTTTTCGTTGTTTTTTTTATATGCTAGGAATGAATAAAATATAACTTTAATAAAATTGAAATAATATTATCATTACCTGGATACGTCTCACCAAATGTGTAGTTGTATTTTGATGCCTTTTTCTTTTCTTTCTTTTTGTCATTATCTTCGTCGTCACCCATCTTGAATAATTTCTATAGAAATAACTTAATTGATCAATATAAATTACCAAAGTATTAGGTTTTGTAATCTACACTTGAATAGTATCTTTCTATGTATATAAAAATTAAACCCGTTTCCCGTTGTCACACCATAACTTGAACGAACGGCTAGACCGATTTGGATAATTCTTTGCTGTGTTTGTTATTGTCAGGAGAAGGTTCTTATGTAAAAAAATCTGAAAAAGTATATGGGAAACTTGGACCCGTGCGAAGCCGGGGCGGGCCACTAGTACATAATATTTGTTATAATGTTGATGTATAGACAATTGAAGAATCATCATAATATTTTAGGATTTTGTTTTGGCACAAAACTTCCTCATATTATTTTTATTTTACTCTATAAGCTACCCCAATAACATAATGCAAATTAGTAGAATACATAAGTATCCTATGTCATATGCTTGAAACTAGTTTTTGATATCACCAAATCAGACGCTTGTTTACGCCTATTTTATATATAAAACAAGAAGATTTTAAGATACGGTGAATAAAATTTTACCCTCATATACTGACATGAAGCTGGCTGTAGAGTTATTACATATATCAAGAATCACTACTTCAATCTAGTAGCCAAGTAATCTTACTAAACTATTTATAGTTGTTTTTAATGTAGCTGAATAACAGGTACTTAATCTAATCAGGTTTAAATTAAAATGCATCAATAGTTGTATTTTGGTGTATTTAAGTTGTTGTCATTGTCACAAATACACTTTATGGGTTACAAAATAAAATGTCAATGTTCACTTTTTCTTATCCCTATTTTTCTTTTCTTCTTGCTCTTCTTTATATTGATCCTGGATTGCCAGTTTATGTGATCCACAGCAGGCTTTACCCATTAAAGCGAGTAATGTCTGTTCTTTATCACAACATCTGCGTTCAGTATCCACGTTAAACTTATTAAGGCATCTAAAGTCATCGTCTTTATGATAATCCATATATTCTTTAATTGCTTTCTTTATTCTCTCATATTCCTTGGAGCAGCATACTTTACCACCCTCACTGTGGCTTGGAGGTTGAGGAGGCTGTGCTGCTGTTTTATACATCCTAGCAAAACCATCAGGGTAAGTGCATGGTTTACCAATGATAGGACAGGGCCCGAGCTGGATTGGAGGGAGTCCATACGGCAGGGGTTCCACTTCATCTTCCTCGTCTTCCTTCTCTTCATCTTCCAGTTTCAACACGGGACAGTTACTTTTGTGCTTGTAGCTAGGGCAAAAAGGTTTATGGGCTTTTCTCGCAGCAATATTTATATTTTCAGTAATACATTCACAATCAAATGTTCTGCAAGGTGGTGTCGGTTTGGGTGGATTACACTGACATTCTTTGTTTTCAGGAATTTCTGAACAATTATAAATTGAGAATTTCTTCGTTACATTCGTATTGTAAACTATTGGATTATTTATACCCAAAGATCGTGTTGATGATTTGTTATCAGGATTAGTAACATTTTGAGAATTATTTTTGTATAATGAAGTTAATTGGCAACAGCCGGCATCTTTGCTTGTAGAAGTTACGACACTTTCATTACATTTACCTTCGCAATCCTTTTCTAAATTTTGTAATAGAAATTCTCTTCCATACATTGATTCTTTGAAGTCGGGCATTTTTGTAACACTATATACGTACATAACCTGAGCTTTACTGTGTGGTGGTGTTGCTTTTGGAGTAGCCCCAGTACCAAGCATAGCATTTTTCTTATCTTCACATGAAGCCCCCGCTTGAGTTAGACCACCGCAGCCTGAGCATGTCATTTTCCCTTTGTTATCAGGACAATCATCTCTATGATGTCTATCGTCTTTACAACTACAAGCACCACAAACTTTCTTCGTTGAATCATCTGTAGTCTCTTTGATGCCAGCTGCCTTTTGCTTGTATGCTTCTAAAGCCCTTATATAATTCTTGACTTTATGAGCTAGTACACAGTTAGTATTGCCGCATGGACCAGTGATGTCTCCCATCCTAATTTTACTAATCGGATATTTGGGTTTCTTAGGTTCCTCTGAGGCTGAAGGTTCACTATGTTCACAAACAGAATCATCGCCTTTCTTTCCACCGCTTCCACCTTTCTTTGGACCACCGCAACTTTGAAGTTCGGTACAAACCTCAATTTTCTTCTGTGCATTTTCAACGATGGTTGGATCTTCAAGCGTGGTCGACTCGTACAAACTTCCTACCATACAGAAGTTTGGATCATCTCCTTCGATTCGTTTGCATTGAAACATGCTGGGTGCTCTATTAGTTCTGAATACAAATGCCTCTGGATCTTTCATAAGTTGCTGAAATTCTGTGATAATACTGTCCCCTAATGGTCCTAAACGTAAGATAAAAGCTATTTCACCGACTCGTTTGCAGCAACATTCTGCGTACAAAATTGTGTTTTGTTTGATGGTTAATGGAGGATTAACTTTACTAGCATCAGCAGTTTCTTTCAACATGCGGTAGAATTCTGTTTCCCAGTACATAGTTCCTATACCAACAAATATTTCCACTTCGTTTTCATCGTCGTTCCAGACCTCTATCTCTAGAGGAAACTTGTTCAGTATCATGAGCACAGTATCTGAGTATGATGGAAATAGGTAAGATTTACCAACTCGTATCGTTCTGGTCCATTTTCTTTTCCCATATTCATCACATTCCACTATATCGTCTTTGTTGTCATTTTTGGATAATTGACCTTCTTTGATAATAAATTGAACTTTAGGACCAAATTTAACTTTAATGATGAGGTTCTTGTTGGCTCCGCTTTTGTCGTCTTCGTCCGATGCGTATATCGTTACTTTATCAACGAATATCTCGACCAGGTACATTTGCTCCATGACCTGCCGATTTCAATATTGCATCAAAATCACTTCATCTTGTATTCCAATTGCAAACACAATATATTGGGAAAAAGTTACACCGAAAATATCTATAACATAGAACGCAGACAACTTTATAAACACGGCAAAATTGTTTGGTTTGAAACTTGGACTTAATTTAAATAGTTCATTGTGAGGCAGCTTAGTACACGTTCAAGAGTTGTTATTGTACGAAATTAAACCAATTTCTAGAAGAATATTATTTGTGTAGTCAGGATAAAGACTTAGACAAAACTTTGACTTATTAGGCCCTTTCCTATGCTGTCACAGCGGCAGCTGTTTCTATTTTCATTAGTGATTTACCCAAAGGACACATGAGGCGTTAATTAGAGAACTCTAATTGAATTAGAAACGTTCTGTGAACGTTCAGAACTGCATCGCTACCACAGAGACAGAGAAAGGGCCTTAGTTCGTTCAGCCTCATATAAAAGCTACTCTGCCTTTGGTAATGACTTTATAGTATGCCAAACAAGGGAGGCACCTTTACACTGAGGCTGACCGTACAAGGTATTATTTACGACTAAAACAAAATATATGCAAATAATACTTACGCCTGTTTTTTATGCTCGGTCCTGTCCTTAATATGAAGTATTCATTACTAAAGACACTGAAAATTTTATTTTGTAACCCGAAAGCTAATGTTCTCCCATGGCCCTTTTATACAACTGACATTTTGATGACAGGCAATGCTATTTGAAAATGGAAGGTTGTTGGATTGGTGACGTATTAAACGAAAGAGGTTTTGTTTACTTAAAAAAAGGTTTACTATTATAACAAATTCTTCAGTTTTAGCAAGATTTTCACGTGGACTTTGCCTGCCAATTTCAAGGTCGTTTATTTTTGTTTAATTATTTATATAACATTTTAGAAATATACTTATGTTATTATAACATGTACTACAAAACATGGCTCGTGTTTGAGATCACCAACACGAGATTGGCATAAATTATTTGCGGCTTTGCAGACAATAATTTAAATAAAAATGATTAAAAACACATTCATAATTATTTTTAATTTCTATTCTTTACAGTACTGGACAACACAGATTTTAGTGCCGACAAAATCCTTGGCTTCGTAAACAACATGTGGACAGACGGACGAAGCGTTAGAGGGTGTACTCTCCGGGTAGCCTGTTGGACTGCCAAGCAGAAGACGGCTGATACGTCTAAGATTATGAACTTTATTGTCAAGTACGTAGAGTGTAAATTATATTGACTTCTTTGGGTAATAAAGTTAAGAGTAAAGAGCGCCATGACATGATTGATCCTGGGTTCAAGTCCCAGGTGAGGAAAAAAACAAACTTATGCCCAATCGATAGGGCTTACTCTTTAAAATATGGTTCAGAAAACGCTTTGAAAAGCGTGATGAATATTTCACTTCAATGCTTATTTCACCTTGTTATAGCTATTAACAATGAAAAATTAATTCAATTTGAAAAGATGAAGATTAATTAGAATTTCAAAAGTAGTTTCTGCTATTCCGTGGAATCTTCAAATGATCTTTCATTTTTGGTTTCTTACAGTCTAATACTAAATTATAACAAACTGTTTTTATTTAATTTCAGTAACAAACTACTATCAACAGTAATAAACGCAACAGCTATAGAAGACGCAATGTTATCTGGAAGACACGGCCGCGATTGCATGTCCTACACACCTTGTCCAATACACGAAGAACAGATTCCTATTATAATTAAAAACTTCGCTAACTTATTAAGACCACATGGATAAATAGATTATTAATAAAATAATATGTAGTTGATAATATGTTGTATTTTTCATGCCCCCTATAATATTTTTGTAAGTACATAAATGAATCCATAGTGATATTTTATAGCATAACATAATTATTTTAGAAGTGTAGCGTAAATCGCTGAAGCCGTAGCGTGAGGCACGAGAGTCGTAATGTCAATAACTGATTTGTATCATTAGCCGCTGAAGTTTTAGCATCAGTCAGTGAAGTCGTAGCGTCAATCAGTGAAGTCGTAGCGTCAATCAGTGAAGTCGTAGCGTCAGTCAATAAAGTTGTAGCATCATTCAATAAAGTGTTAGCATCAATGAAGTCGTCACAGAGTTCGTAACGTTAATCGCTAAAGACATAGCATTACAAATGAAGCCGTAGCATCGATTATTAAAAACGTAGCGTCAATCGCTGACATTATAGCATCATATTTTACTGAAGCCGTAAAAACCACTGGAGTCACTCAAATTGTTATATGATAAGCACCAAGTAGGAGAATAAAACATCAAAACAATACTTCTATATAACTTTATTTCACAATAATTCTTCTAAATACATTCCGTTTTATTCTATCAGCGTAGTCTAACGCAGTGAAATTGGCAATATCTTTTCTCGTACTGTTTACGCCGATGTTAATGAGATACTGGGCTATGTCTGGGCAGTTGTACAATACGGCCTGAAATAAAAAGAAACGATTTTTGAAATTCTTCATGTAACTATTTAAATATTTCACGAAACAAGAAGAAAAAATGGAAGGTATACATGAATAGGAACTAGCTCATCTGCTGCTAGTACCAAAACTAAAACTAGAATAATTCTAAAATGAAAACATAAAAGGAAATTTTATTTAGACCCATGCAGCCATTTATAGAGGAAATAGTTACAAACATGTGATATGAGAACTCACTTTCACACGTAACATTAGCTGTGATTGTGGTATTATAGGTAAGTCATAGTAAGTATAAAATTACAAAGAACATCAACAATATGAATACAATTTTATTGATCTACAAATGTTGGAGTGTGTATGAATAAGTGTATGCATAGTTTCGATACCCAAGATACATGTTATGAACATACTTAAGGATCATTTATTATCAGAAGATCTGATTAAATAAGTTAGGAAATCATCGTTGCATAATTTACAGGTCTTAATCGCGTAAAACATTATTATTATTTACCTAGACGTTTCGACCGGGTTACACCGATCGTGGTCACGAGAAGACTGATGATTATGCAACGATGAATTCCGATCGCGAAAGTTCAAAAAGTTAGGAAATATTCGCACATTCACAAATACTGGACGGAAGATATACTGTGGAAAAATAAATTATAGTTTAAAAAAAACTAAAAAACACGCTTTTTATAGAAAACCGAACTAAAAAATAGAAAATAAATTTTAATGAATTTAAATTAAGAAAATAGTGTTAAAAATTTCAATGAATATAAATTAATAATAGTGTGAATAAAAAAAAAAATTTTATTTTAAAAAAAGCGTGGGGTGCTTTTTAAAATATTATCGAAATGATAATCACTCTACTCATATCTGTCAATAAAATATTTATAACTATTGACACCATGCACCCCACGCTTTTTTTTAAATAAAATATTTTTTTTTATTCACTCTATTATTAATTTATATTCATTGAAATTTTTAACACTATTTTCTTAATTTAAATTCATTAAAATTTATTTTCTATTTTTTAGTTCGGTTTTCTATAAAAAGCGTGTTTTTTAGTTTTTTTAAACTATAATTTATTTTCTACTTTTTAGTTTGGATTATTACTATAGATGAAAATTATATAAATTAACAAAAATCATATTTTGCAAATTGAAAAATGGAATAATTTTATCAAATTAGTGTATTGTCATCGGTCCTCAATAAATCTACAAAGTTTGAACGAAATCTGGCCGTTTAAAGTGGGTCAAAATAGCGCCCAAAGAAGTCGGTTACAAACAAACATACAAACATACAGGTGAAGCTAATAAAAAGCTAATAAAATATAATTCAAACCAACCAATGGCTCAGTCATTAATGCCTTCAGTTTCAAAATCTTGCGTTGTCATGCAGCAAGCATCGGACTAAAGAACAGTTAGAAATGATTTCTTAAAATATGATTTGAATAACCACTAATATGTAATATTTACTTATAACTTTAATTATGTGGCAAAACGAGCACACGTTTCAACTGACAAGCAAGAAGTAACTTTTGTCATACATGGACATTTTGTATGGTAAAGGTATTGGTAGCCGACTGCAGACAGCAGCAGCAGACCGCACGTCGCTGCCTCACGTCATCATAAAACTTCGCCGTCCGTTGCTCGGAGACGCGAAGCTAGCCTCATGTCGCCCTCTACGAATGTAATTTCATAGAAATACACACAAACCAGTAGTGCCGCGGCGACTTGCGGTCTGCTGCTGCTGTCTGCAGTCGGCTACCAACTTATACCTTAAGCTTTCTCTATCTCTCTATCCCTCTCTTTCTGTCTCTCTCTCTCTCTCTCGATGTATCATAATTCTCTTTTTGAGGGTATCATCTCAATTTGGACTATATGACATCATCAAGCCACATACACATACCTTATGTAAAGGAGTTTGAAGTAGTTCATCAGCATTATCCATATCAGCTCCAGCCATTACCAAAGACTCAAGCCTTCTGACTGATCCATTTTTGATAGCCATAGTTATCATTTCGGAAACCGGCCTACAGTCTGCACTGGCGAGATGAGCTCCACATTTCATTAAAAGTTTTATCAAATTCGGATCATCTTTATGTACTGCTGTCATTAGAGGTATTTCTCCTGCTCTGTGAAAATAATAAGGTTAATAGTTTAAAGCAAAATTGCTGGTCAATAACATAAGTTATGAATCGGCCGGTAAAGAACTCTTTTACTGATGATATAAGGAAGAACAGGTGTGTTCACCACGGTTGCCCTATACATGATGGTGATCTTTAGCACAATCCATGTTTGATAATAGCACGGGTCATAAAATACTAACGTTATAAAAAGTAAACATGTATCGCTTGACCAAAAAATTGAGATCAATGCCTGTAGTTTTCTAGTTTGGCAAATCAAGGCGAGGATCATGAACATCTATACTAATATTATAAAGAAGTAAAGTTTGTGTTTGTTAAATTGTAAGGGGTAATCTCGGGATCTACTGAACCGATTTCAAAAATTCTTTCACTCATGGAAAACCAATTTATCAGTGCGTGACATAGGCTATAATTCATCCCTGTATTCATACGGGAACGGGAACTACGCGGGTGAAACCGCGGGGCGCTGCTAGTTTATAATAAGTATAGAAGTTAAAGTTACCTAGTTTTAATATGAACATTAGCACCATTTGTGAGCAAATACTCAACAATAGCAATATTTCCTTTCATTATTGCTTCGTGTAAAGGAGTTTTTCCATCCGAACTTTGGGAGTTCACATCGGCACCCATTTCTAAAACAATAAATTTCGAATTAAATTCAATAATTATTCAGTTTAGCCTTTCCAAATATGAAAACGTTTACAAAGGACAATTTTACAAATAAAATACTGAAGCGATTCATGTGGAACAAACTCCTTATAATCAGGAACATAATAGCAAATACTTTTCATCCTAAAAACTTTCACGGGATTGAGATATACATAGGTGAAACCCACAGAATTGGGAATACTCTATGGTAAGTATCTTTACTTACCATAGAGTATTCCCAATTCTGTGGGTATTCCCAAGTCTGACAGACGCGTGATATTGTCGCCGCAAAGGTGTGTCCCATAGGACACCATTCACCAGTATTGATATAACCAGAGAGTAGATAACAACACATAGAATAAGGATCACGACCAGGATTCTCTCTGGTCTCTGTAACAACATTTCTATACTTACCATAGAGTATTCCGAATTCTGTGGTGAAACCAGTCTCAGCTAATCTCAGAAACTACTATTACGCTTTAGCCTTTACACTTTCATGGGCTAATAAAAGAAGATTACAGCAAAAATCAAAAGACCGCATAAACCAAAGCGCTTTAGCTACTTACCCAATAACTTTTTGACGACACCCAAATCACTATGTTCGATACCATACAACAGTAGTGAAGTGATCACTTTCTCAGTAACTTCTGTCAACTTCTTAGGGGATTGAATGTTCAGGCTAATTCCTAACGCTTCTTTTAGGGTGTGGTCCTAGAACATTTAGGTCAAGTGAGTATTTAAAAATACCTCAAGAGGATATTTTATCAAAATTCCGTCTTTGCTGATTTACTTACTTCTATAGCCATTGATGCCATATTAGTTAGTTCTCCTCTAATGTTCTTTGCCATCATCTGAAAAGAATACGATTTATGGAATTAAACAAAAATGTCTCAAATGAAAATCAATCTGTAACATTTGATGCAATTTAATAATTGCATGCTATGGTCTAATGACCTAACATCCTTTTCAGGGCTTTACTCACATTTTTATCATTTAGTTTGGTTTTAATTTATAAAAACTTCCTGACTATATTTAAAATATTATGTAGGTTTAAACTGTTCGGATGAAAAAACTACATTTTTTGTCCAAGGAGGTGGACAGTGGATAATAAAAGTACAAATCCTTGAAATCTATGTACACATACCTCAGTCTTCTCCTGATAACTCAGCTCGCTCTTCGTCAACACGTACGATAGTTTCGTCAACGCTGCTTCTGGGGTCATGTCTGAACCTGACACTACCCCGTACTTTGCCATCAGCTGAAATTTATTTCTAAGTTATACTTATACTATATTTTTATTCATTGATTGATATTTGTTCGTTTCTGTATGAATTTGAAAGATTTAAGAAAAAAATAATCTGGAGTTTTCAGTAATTATTGATCTTTTATTATGTAGCTCGGGCTTTTCATGATGATAGATTGAATATTTGGTGTGTTATAATCACACCCGTTACTTTTGGCATATCAGGCCAATCAGGTCACCTATGTCGCGTGATCGGCAATAAACAAACCAATTTTTACTAACCATACTATTGCTAGCTGAACCTCATGATTGCATCCTGTATTTTAAATGCATGGTTATTATGCATATTCTTCAATCAACGGACTAGCTTAAGCAAGATTTTTTTATATAGGATCAATAGTTCTTGAAGTAAGCCAGTTAAGGCAAACAAACAAATTTTCCGTTTATAAGTATAGATTTATGATGAACTTACCTGCCCAGTTTCATACAAAGCAGCAACAGACCCTGTACTACATTGTGTTATAATGACCATTATAATGCCTCTTTGGACCGCCTCTTCGATAACGTCTAGAACATCTTGACGGTTAGACGGTATGTTACCAGCTCCATAGGATTCTAGTACAACTCCTGGTGAAGTAAAAATAAGGTCTTTAAATTCTTGTGCAGAATCTTTTTTCTGATCTTTATCTTTTTCTCTCTTAGTTATAACATCAGTAAAGTGAGAAAGACCAATCAATAGTTACTCTTGAAAACTCTTGACAAATTCGTCTCAAACTCCAAATAACATAACATAACATAATCATTCACTACATCATCTCATTATAGTAACTGACCCCTAACTAAGCTCGAAGCTTGTATCTAGGCTAGGGTATAATAAACAATTCATTCACACACACACCCAGACCGAGACAAACATTTGGGGTTTACAAAAATTTTCACCCCGCACGGGAATCGAACCCGCAACCTTACGGATGGCAGTCCGGCATGGTGACCACTCTGCCATCGAGGTCATCAAATACCAGAAATATTTAATACTATGTACTCATCAAAATTTCCTACAATTTCCTACATTTTTTCAATATGGCGGCGCGAGCGGCAAACATACGAGGTGGCAAAGTTGAATTTAGGAAAGAACATATCAAAATCTATAAAATTACCAATTTTCAAAACTCCCGGAAAACTTTCCAAGTAAAAATACTAAATGACTGTACTAAAAGCAAGAATACAAAAAAATGTTGCTATATCTCCCCTTTCAATCTAATTATCTACATACATACCTTCAATAGGTGGTTGACAGAATGCCTTCACGACAGCCGTACTGATGGAAGGGAATATTCTCAACAACCCAACATTCTTGGACATGTTAGCGTGGACACTGAATCTCTCAATCACATTAGGTTTAAATATAGCAGCTTTATTAACATCGAAATCAAGGCCAACTTCAACTAGAGGCACGCAATTTGGAGAGTCGAAGGCATATAAATTGTTTGCTGATATTTTTCTTGTCCTTCAAAGAAGAAAATAGAAGTGTAAGTTGAAAAATCTTTGTTGAATCAAATCTTGAGGTTCTCCTTTTTCCCTCTTAAAGGTTTCCTCCAAAAAGTACAACTACTTATCTTATATCCTATCTTTCGTATCCTTCCATCAACTGATGTTGAAGGTGACAATATCAACACGCCAAGAATAAGAAGATATTTAAATTTAAATAATAATATTTTTAGATTAGATAGTAGATAGACGACCTAAGGATCTCTTAAAATCCTCGCAATTTCTATCTGAATCAAAGTAAATTCACTGTTCCACGTCATCATACTGGTACGAGACTTATCTAATAAATAAACATCATCAAACATTTTATTTGGCAGTATAGGCCACTTTGCCTATGAAGATATGTTTATCATGTATCCATACTAACCTGTTTCCTCTAAAAAGTTTGCTTCCAAAAAATATAGTGACTTCAGGTATATTGAGCCCTCCAGCTATCAGCAGGGAAGATACAAAGTTATCTACCCCATCACTTCGAGGTTCAAATATTGGTATCTGGAAGCATAATATAATGTGTACCAACCTACTCATATACATATATGTGGCAGCGATATTTCCTAGTCAAGACTCTTGAGGGCTCTGTCGACTGTTTATGATATGAGTAACGTAGTGTTCATTTCTCTTTGGATTTCAGTAGCTATATTAAAACGACAAGATCATTAAGATAGGTCTAGAAAAGAAGCTAGCTTTAGATCTTCAAGCTTTTAGTATGTAATTAAGAATATTCTACATCGTAACTTCCACTCTAATTCGGAGGTATTTCACAGTTTCTCAGTTCCTCTGACGAAAATCTATTACAAACATAGATTATCATAAAGAAAATTTGGTTGTTCGTACCTGAGATCCAGTCAAAACGACACCTTTGCCGATATTTTGAAACATGAAAGACAGTGCCGAGGCAGTGTAACATAATGTGTCCGTACCGTGGAGTACTACAAACCCATCGTATTCTTCATAATATTTCTGAAATTTGATAAGGAATTTGTTTGAAGATCAAGCACGTGGCGTTACTTCGATGTTTGCATATGTGCTTTTAAAAACAAGGACAATAAATGAGTATGTACAGCCGTTCAGTCAAATAACCAGAATAGAAAGCTTAATTAATTCAGGAATAGATGGCGATGTGTTTGGATTGTATTTTTCTGTAAAGAACATAAGGTGCATTATTCCATGATATATTTTTTTAACAATATCACCAACCTTAATATCTTCAGCAATAGAGATCCAATCAGTTTCAGTCATGTTAGAGGAATCAAGCAGAGTGTCATATTCTAATATTTTGTATAATATTTTCCAACTAACTCCTTTGGCTTCTGTAAATAATTAAAAATTTAAAAAACCCCCAACACAATACTTTCAAACCCTAAATTGAAAATGGTTCATCCGGAGCTATGATGGCACAGACAGACAGATCTACACACACAGACACAGACACGTCAAACTTATAACACCCCTCTTTTTGCGTCAGGGGATAATAAAGAGTATAACAATATTATCATTAGTGTGTTACTAGTGATGACCTATGGAACTGAGACGTGGTCTCTTAATAAGGGCCCAATCAGAAAGCTCAGAGTCGCTCAACGTGCTATGGAGAAGGTTATGCTTGACATTTCCCTGCGTGATCAAATCCGCAACAAGGAGATCCTAAGAATAAAAACACGATTAACGCTGCGGGACACAGTTACTTAAAAGATTTGTAATGAACTTACTTGGTAAGATAAGGAAAGACCTGTCAAATGCTGTATCTTCATAGTTTCTTTTCTCCCACAAAACATGGTCATTTAATTGTGGAAACTGGCGTATCAGACTTTCGAAAACGTTCTTTTGTGGTGATAGAACTAGAACCACATAAATTAGTTAATAAGAAAATGTAGTCACGTCTTCGCACCTGTATAAACTAAAATTAATGGAAAGTACTGCCGATTCAAGGTTTTGTTAAAAAATGGTATTTTTATGTATCACATCACGGCAGGCATACAGTATAAGGGACTCTAGACACATTTATTTAGCTCCATTCAGCGTCTGTCGAGACGCGTACGCACGCGTAGCTGAATCGTCTCCATAGAAAATCGTTGTTTTGTGTAGACAAACGCTGAATGGAGCTGAATAAGTGTGTCTAGTCCCTAATATACTTTTTGGATAGTCCCTTTTTACATCAGGATTGCACTCCGCTTATACATCTTCATAATTGTATATATTTCTTCTCTCTTTCTGCGTATATGACCTACATATTAATATGATGACGAAAGATTATAACAATGTATGAAATTACTTAGGTAAATATTGTACACACACGCCACGTGGGAGCAAGGTCATTAGAAAAGCCGATAACAAGGCAATTTATAGTGCATATCACGTTATTACAATTTCATATTGTGTACTGTTAAGTAATCAGAAAACGCAATTTAATGATAAGTACATGGTATGACTTTGATAGCCATTCAGAAATGAAATGAGGTATTTCCCCGTTATAGGATAGGGAAAATAGTGTAGTTTATTTTTTATTGTAAGTAAATAGGTACTAGCTGTGCCCCTCGGTTTAACTCGCGGTAACTCATTTCGGTCGTAGTGTGATGTTATTACGCGTAGAATATAGCCTTAGGTTCTCAAAATCCTGAAAACTGTAAGAATTTTTCAATAGAACCAGATATGAAGCAATCTCCTCAGCTTTATAATATGTGTTCACAATTTACAATTACACTAGTAGCTAGTTATAAGTAGCTAGCTAGTTATAAGTTATAACATTAAATTAAAAATTAAAAAAAAACCCCAACACAATAACTTTCAAACTCCCATAACTTTTAAACGGGTCTACTGATTTTCATCAAACATGTCTAAGAGCACTCGCACGTAAGTCATCTTTAATACAAAAAAAACTAAATTGAAATCGGTTCATCCGTTCGGGAGCTATGATGCCACAGACAGACAGATATACACGCACACACACACAAACTCGTCAAACTTATAACACAGACACACCCCTCTTTTTGCGCCGGGGGTTAATTAAAAATGTATAAATGTAAGTGGGCAAATTTGCGTGCAGCGATATAATTTTCATTAGACCTTTGAAGGTTCTAGCCACCCGGTAAGTAACGATTAGCTATCAATGATGATAGTGCTACAACCGGGACCGACAGTTTACATGCCACGGCTGATGAAATAAGTTTATAGTATTGCCTTTACTTACCTTAGTACTCGTATTGTAGTTTTCCTCTATATGTTTCATAACAAAAATATTTACTTTGAAGCAGTAAATATTATTGTAGTTTACATAAAGATTAGGTCTATTAGTAGATAAATAGTAATACATAATTGACTGCCTGACATCTCAACGCACAACAAAACTACTGACGCAAGACTGTAAATTTCATCCGGGAAGCCGGGAATGGGTATCTTTATAAATTTGGGATAGCAATAAAAAAATTTGGAAGTCATCTCCTTATAAGATTGCAAAAAAAAAATTGAAATCTAGACCTATAAAAATGTTTAAATTAAGTACATGTTTAACTTGAGAAAAGTCGTGAAAATGGTTTGAATGTTTGCATGTGCACATTCGTTACGGGTAGTTAGAGCCCTAGAAAACCATAAAAATACGAGATTTTTAAGGTTTTCTAGGGACACGCACAAAAGGCCAAAATTTTGAAGGTTTAAATTCCTGTAAACTTCCCAATTACGACTAAATAGACATACATAGTGTTAATACTTTTTTATGCAGACTGTACCTATCTCTGACGCGAGTAATTCTGAGGGCAAAGCAATAGTAAAATAGTAAATAATAAGCAAATGACGCAATATTTTTCATAGAAGTAGAAATGAGATGTGAAATAGAAACTATCATTGTAATCTGGGTCATTTCGTCATCACTTCGTTTACATAACATTGTTGATAATTGTTTTGTTACCAAAATAAGTATGATAAGAATATTGTTTAAACACAAGGGGGCTCGATCAAGATTTCGCACGTAGGTGCGTCAGCTGATTATGATTCAATTCTACTATACTTAATCATCCTACTAGCAGCGCCCCGATATATTTCCCTGATACAAGGTAATTTTAAATGATTTAGTATACAAAATAATAATTAAGAATAACTTAACTCAACCAGAAAAGTTTTTTTAACAAAACAAGTCATTTTTTCCAAACTATTATCACAGTATAATAATGAGTATTATAGAAAATATTAGAGAAAACTAATTACTTACACCCATCCGAGTTGTTAACCATGCCAATAGTGCCGCCGGTATAAATAACTAACACTCTCCTTTCATTGCTTCCGTAATTAATAACATGACCCACTTCTTCATCTTTACAATTTCCGCCATTTTGTTTTCCATTTACTTCTTTTCCGTGTCCATTTTCCCGCCTTTTCACATGGTTGACAGATGTCATTATTGTTTTTTTTATTTTTTTTTCACAGCGCGACGAGACGCGCGTCTATTCGAGTTTGGAACACAAACTGAAATTGATATCTCCGCGTCCACGTGTATGTAGCGGCGTTGAGATGAACCATGGCATTCTGTGAATGAACGCAAGATTGCGTTGTTTATTTTGATATTAAAAGCTTAAATGCATCGTTGTTTTTATTAGAGTTTATTTTTATCATAAAATTGCATTGCATTGCAACTGAATTGTTTTTTTTTTTTCTAAATAGATATGCTTAGGTTCTCATTGCTTAGCTAAAATGCACGTATGCAAATGCGTTTTATTAGTAACTAACGTAATGTTTTAAACATTTAAAAAAATAATGAAATGAGGTATTTAAAAAAAGTATTTCTTAAGTATTACATCTCTTGAGATATAAAAGCAAAACCTACCATATGCTTGTTTTAATTAAGTACCAAAATTGTAATAATGAGTAAAAAAATCACATTAGCGAAGATGACAAAGATTGTAAAAGATAAAAAAATAAGAATGTAGGTCACAAACAAAGATAGATAAGTTAAAAATAATTTCTGTTGGTTGGTAAAAATAATATCGTCTTGCAGTTCCTAGACTTGCAGACTAGCAGACACATTATAAAGTTAGAATACTTTCTAACTAAATGTATCCCGCGGTTTCAATTGCCATAGATATTACAGCTCTTGGTGAATAGACAACTTCTTGTATGGACTGGAGTCTGTATCTGTGCCTTGCCCATTGCCACTTTAACGCGCTAAGGGCTGATTTTTAACTTTATTCGACAGATAACTTTGAAATTTTGACAGTTATCTCATACAAAATCTGTGAAACGTCAATTTTATTCGTCGAATAAAAGTTATCTGGCGATGGAAAAATCGGCCCTAAGTAGTATAATAGGTATGTAGTTAAAGTATAATGTGTAGTTTATAATAAAGATTATTGTTATGTTATTACATCCTATTACTGACCGAAATATCGTTGTGCATCTACCACATTTTATCTCTGCATCACCCTAAGGTCGACTGGCAGAAAATGCCATCAGGCATTAAGTCCGCCTTTGTACACGTTATTGTACATTAAGCATTAAATAAATAAATAAGGGACTATACACATTTATTCAGCTCCATTCAGCGTTAATCCATACAAAACAACGATTTGTATGGAGACGATTCAGCTGAATGGATGTGTACGCGTGCGTACGCGTCTCCATACAAAATCGTTGTTTTGTATGGACAAACGCTGAATGGAGCTGAATAAATGTGTCTAGTCCCTAATCCGATTGGCTATGTCGACCACCTTCGTTCTCCTGCGGATCTCCTCGTTGTTCGTTAGTATTTCATAATCCGTGGTATTACTTAAATATGCTCACTCGTTGAGAGACAGACGGACAGACACACAAAAATGTTATTCAATTGAATGAAATTGTAGATTAGTGCGTTCAAACAAACAAACTCGGCCTTTTTATATTATTGGTAAGGTAGATGGGCCAATAAATAAAATCGAATGGTAAGTAATAGATTATATTAATACAGTTTTTACTATATAGAATTATTTTGAACACACAAACACTTCAACCATATTTATTATTAGAGACGAATGACATAATCCCTCATCAATTAATCACTATCAATTTACTAAATGCGTTATTAGAAAATTAACTATTTACTACTTATAATTACCTAGGTTCAAAATATGACAAAAATAGCGAAGTTCAATTATGAACCTTATTCTAATGAAAATAATGAATATAATTAATTAATGTATCATTAGAAATGGTCTAATTACCTATTGTGGTCACTTTCCTTATAATGTTACCTGGTCTTAGATTTCATTCAGTTTTCTTTGGACATTGTATCCCAACACTTGTGTTTCTCAAAATTTTACTTTTATAAAAAGAAAAACCGCATTCAAAAATGGTGAGAGATTTATTTTTACTTAAATTTTTAAAACTTCTTATAGTTACTTTAGTTTAAGTTTTTGTTTGTAACCGATTTGTATTTGACTATACGACGAGAATTATTTGAACAGGGATAACTAAAAATACTGATTTATAACCGGGAAGGAAGATTTATTTAAACAACTAAAAATCGAGTAAATCCGTGTAAAAAGTACAACTTAATTACTGTTTCGTTAAAGCCTTGTTCAAGTTGGTACCTACACAAACTTTTTAGTGATATATATTTTTTTCTTTTTCATTGTTGTTTTAATAATAATATCTAATATTCCTAAAAACTGTATTCTTCCCAAATTCCCTAAAAATAATGGTTTGGCATTAAAGTTAGCACTTGTAAATCTATGAGGTCATGGCGTAGTTCTACGGTTCGTTCATCACAAAATAAAATTGGTTCTATATAGTTTTTTTAAATGTACTTACATCGTTTTTTTTTGTTTACGTCTCAATGTTTTACCTATGTAATTTTTTTGGATTATATATTTCGTAAATTAATATCTTATTTTCCCATTTATTCAGTCTCTCAACGGTATCTTCGCCCCGGTGTTCACTCCCGTAGATGATGCGGGACACGTCAACATTGACGTCATCCCGGAGTACGCACAGTATCTACACGCGCACAATGTACCGGGAGTCTTGGGTAAGAGAACTATTATTTTTAAAACGTTATTGTCGGGTTGTTTTCATCCCTATACACATTTCTTTTAGGGCCGAATTTTCCATCGTCGGATAACTTTTACTCGACGAATAAAATTGACGTTTGACAGATTTTTTATGAAATAACTGTCAAAAATTCAAAGTTATTCGTCGAATAAAGTTCTCTGGCGATGGAAAAATCGGCCCTTAGTGGACTAACTAGTGTCTGTTATTGACTTAGGTAATGCTGTCCAAAGCAAAAAGTTTTACACAACACTGATTTTCAGCCACTCAGTTATCCCTTCGTATTAACCAACCGTTTAGTTATAAAATGTTTTGCTACCTACTCACAGCATATTTGACTATAATACTGTTACCGACTTTAGTCTGACGTCTATAATTTTGTGTATTTATTTTTCGATAGGCGCTAATTATAAAGTTACTAAACCTTTGCACATTTTTTTTTACTATTTCAATCGCATTAATGCTTCTTTTTCTTATTAATTCATCACAGTTGGAGGCACAACAGGAGAAGCGGCCTTATTGAACTTGGCAGAGAGGAAGACGTTGCTTGAAGCATGGGTCGGGGCAACCAGGCCTTTGGGCATGAAGGTTATATCTCAAGTTGGGGGAGGTCCTTTACCTGATGTCATTGAATTGGTAAGTATAGGCTTTTATTTCAAACTATTTGCTTTTGTAAATCCTTTATCACTAACAGCCATTCGAATAAAAACTTCCCATTGCAAAAAAAATGGTCATAATTATAAGGGACTAGCAGCGCCCCGCGGTTTCACCCGCGTAAATATAATATAGCCTATGACACTCCGGCATAATGTGGCTTTTCAATAGTGAAATAATTTTTGAAATCGGACCAGTAGTTTCGGAGCCTATTCGTTACAAGCAATCAAATCTTTCCTCTTTATAATATTAGTTTAGATGAACATTGTTTAATGTGTTTATTCCTATATTTATGTTAAGGACTATTCGTTACAAATATCGTCTAATCAAAATCTTAACTTTCAAAAAATTTTTACATGAAAAATAAGCAACAAACAACCATAAACAACATACATTTTATTATCATCAAGGTTTGATGCAGTGATGTAAATTGCTATTACATTTGTTACAGGCGCGATTTTCTAAAGAGGTGCAAGCTGATGCCATTATGACATTACCTGAACTGTACTACAAACCTAGGACTGTGGAACAGCTGGTTTCGAACCTGGAAATTGTGGCGAATGCAGCGCCTTCCTTGCCTTTGATTTACTACCACTTTCCAATGATGAGCGGGGTTGATAGTAAGTTCATTTTATTTGTTGCTTTATTAATAACTAGCGGCGCCCCGCGGTTTCACCCGCATAGTTCGCGTTCCCGTAGGAATATGGGGATAAATAAATACCTTCCCACTGAATCACTCTATCTGTTAAAACAAACCGCATCAAAATCCGTTGCGTAGTCTTAAATATCTAAGCATACATAGGGACAGAGAAACCGACTTTGTTTTATACCATGTACCTACTGATAACAACATATTAAATTGATTTAGTGAATATGAAGCAATTCTTCGCGACAGCAAAGGCAAGGATTCCTAGTTTCAAGGGCATGAAGGCGGATCTTGGAGTCGCTGTCCAAATCGCAGACGAACTTAACGATGATCAGGTCATCTTTATGGCAAACCATGTAAGTTTGAACACTTCGTCCTTATTTTTTGTAAAATTCTGTCTTTTTATTTGATTTTTGGAGAATTATCTTTCAGTAATCTTTTCAATATTTAGTAGTAACTTGTAGAATTCTTCTTTCTTGAAGCAACAAATATAACGGGGTAGCGGTTTTGCTTGAATTTTTATGAAGAAATAAAAATTAAAATAATTTTGGCTACTGATATCCCGATTTTCTCATAACAAAACAGAAATTGTTATCCAATTTAAGAACGATGATATGGTCAGGGTAACAGTTTCAACTCCCACCACCAGCTTCTGTCCAAAGCAGCCTCCGTTACTTCCTTATGCGAAATGGTACCGACTTTATCTTTTACTTTAAGAATTACCTTTTTTTTGTCAACCTTTAGTGTCCTACTGTTGGGCAAAGGTCTCCCCCAAACATTTCCAACCATCCCTATCCTTCGCAATGTCCCACCAGCTACTGTCGAAGGTGGTAAGATCATCCTAAGAATTACTTACGTTAAAATAATACAAACCAACAACGTTCCAATCCTTCCTGGTATTTACAGCATTACTGACGCATTTCCTGATTTTTACAGCATTTAGCAACATCAGCACTAATGGGATACGAGTCCAGTATAGCGACCGTGACCAACGTGTTTCCTGATTTAGTCCACGGGATCCTGGACGCTGTCAGATCCCGTGACGTCATGCTAGCCAGGCAGAGGCAAGCTGAGATGAATAAGATCGTCGAAACTATTGCTTCTTACGGTAAGCTTGTACAAACAGGGCCCTGATTCTCTAAACTATTAAGCTGTGATAATGCTACCCAAATGTGTTTTAATATCAACATTATGGCCGTTTTTTTGGTATTTGTTGTCATTTTGGTATTCTCTTAGTGACAACTATTCCGCTGACTCAATAGCTCCATAAAACTTAGATGGTTGTCATGGAAACAGTATTCTGACGTTTATTTGTCAAATTTTTTATATGCAACAAAGACCACTGAGACACCATAGCCATAGTAATAAATTTTAGCAGAATACCAAATTTCTGACAGTCTCGTTATGGTGCCACAATATCAACATTTGTCTGATCAATAAGGTCAAATTGCAGACTTAGGCCCCTGGAATCATGTTTGTTCAAAAGTTCCAACGGCAAATATTCGTCTATTTTCTCAGTTTTCTTAACGATTTCCTACCTCTGTAAATAAACAGGGTCATGTTTACTCCTATATGTGTACCAGCTTTGTTAACCCTAACGTTTCAGGTTCGATTCTTGAATATTGGTAATCACTACTATTCCGTCAATATTTATATTGCAAAACCATCACCTTTTTAAATTTAAATCGCGATGTATCCCAATTCATTATCAAAATCTTTCCAAAATATCCATACTATAATTTACTCTTGTTCCAGGTGATTTCGTGCCAGCAATGAAAGTTGCTATGGAACTTGTATCGGGAATCAAAGTCGGATCCCCGAGAAGACCTCTCACTCCCCTTGAAAAAACGATGACTATTCGTATGCGTGATCAACTAAGGAGTCTAGGTGTTAACACTGTTGCCTAAGCATTATAAATGAATAAATTATCAGATATTTACACTATTTTGTTTTCCTAACCTAGGGTAGTTTAGAAAATAATAAGCAACGTTCAAAATCATCGTTTAATTATTGAGCATAATTGTTTCGTTAAAGTTTGCTCCATTATTTATTTGTAATATAAATAGGAGATGATAAGAAGTAGGAATGCTTTAAAATTATCAACTTTCCTTGATCAACAATTTTTTATAAAAAAGCTGCAATTTAGCCTATTAGAGGGGTTAATCTCGGTGCCGTGGTAGAAATGCCCCTCGGGATCCTACGGCACCCCAATGTAACGCGGATGGAAGTCGCTGTGTTTTTAGTTGGTAGGCCCAGTCCTTCTAACTGGGAGAGCCCTAAATGACACCGGGGTCCACCTAATCTCGGCTGACGGTGTTTTATGCAGTTCTATGTATGCTTTTTCACAGCGAAAAAAAAAGGGGGTCATCATCTCGGTTTAGTTTTCTTTTTGCACAAGCATATCGGTCGGTAATACTCGTAGGTATATTAATTGTATGAATTAAGTATTAAGTACGAGTCATTGTTAAATAATTCGCTTTATCTATAATTATTCGTTTCAACATTCACAATTGGTTACGCATATCTGTTTAGTTCATAATGTTTCTAATACATTTTATCAACAATAGTTTGACTATATTATCCAAATTAGGTCAATGACCTATTTACTAATTAACTTATTAGAATATTATTTCGTTTTTTTGATAATTTTAATTTGAGTTTATTTTGTTTAAGGTTTTTTAAATCAATTTACTACTTATAGCAAGGTTTTGCGGTTCAAGTCGCGTAATTATATAGATTTTGAACCACCCTGTACATCAATTTATTTATATATAGTTACATATTAGTATTAGCCTGAAAGATCTGACTACATATTATCTAAGCTCCCTCCGAAGGCCTCTACCTGGTATGGTTAGGATGAATAGGCGTATAATCACCAAGCAAAAATAAGGATACGCGAAAAATACCCGATTATGATGATATCATCATTACTTATGATATCCTGCGTGGATCAGATTTTCTACATCCAGGTTACTCGTATTTAGCCTGCTTGAGTGTGAGTTGGTGGTCTTCCGACTGAAAGGTCGAAAGACCAGAAAACAGTGAAGTAGTTATTTATATACCACATGGAAAAGGGTCAGCCCCCCATAGCATGACTGTGCGTGATAAAATATATCGACGCCACGAAATAATATCGATTTCGCGAACATGACCAAATGAATTATGGCGTGCTACGAAGTGATAAAATTAAATATGGCGGCTATATTAATTATAATTTGACTGTTGGATGTCGATAAATAGCTATATCGATTTCGCAAGCGTGACCAAATGTTATAAAATTGATCACGTGGTAAAATAAAATATGGCGGCTATATCTATTTATATAAAAGAAAGTCGTGTTAGTTACACTATTTATAACTCAAGAACAGCAAAACTGATTTGGCTAAAAATTGGTGGAGAGGTAGCTAAGAACCAGGAGAAGGACATAGGATACTTCTTATCCCGAAATTCCTACGGGAACGGGAACTACGCGAGAGAAACCGCGGGGCACAGCTAGTTAATTATAATTTGACAGTTGGATGTTGATAAATCGCTTTATCTATCGCGTTTTTGAAGTCATGGTAGCCCGGCTGGTCAAGTGCTCAACAATCTCTCAGAGCTATAGAGAGAGAGATAGAAAGCTATAGAGAGATTATGATAGACAAGAGATAGAGGGTTAAAGGGGATGGAGCTATAGAGAGCACCACGTTGAGGTGATGATGATGATTTAGTATTCCATAGTTAGAACGAAATCTGTTTAATTGTTTCCATATAGCAGGGATCTTGCCCCGCTTACTTATTCCTCACCCTCGGCCCTTACGATTGGAACTCTTAATATTCCTAAAGGATTACAAACACAAGAACTCTTTAACATATAGAATAGTTATTAGAAAGTTATCAGTCATTTTATTAAAGTTAGCAGCTACTCAAAAACACAAATAGATAAGGAAGTGTATTTAGAAATAACAAAGTTGAATTATCTTTACAGGTTTCATGTTTAACTAGTACATAGAAAGTATTCAATTAAAAACAATTGGAAAAATGGCGTAAATATAGTTTTTTATTTTGGGTTCTGTATGTTTTTATTTGCCAAAAGTACATACATGAGTACACCGTCTATAAACATTAACATAGTCGAATTATTTTCGTCATTTATAACTCACTAGCAGCGCCCCGCGGTTTTAACCGCGTAGTACCCGCTCCCGTGAGCATGCGTAGCTCGTCACCGTCGTGTGTTAAAAAATTAAGTAACAGCGCCATCTATTGGTATGATTTGCGACTACAAAAAGTTACAATAAAACATACGATTACTTATACACAATCCCATGGGAATGTCTAATAGTAAATAGTTGTAAGGAACATCTGTACCAAATTTAATAAAAATCGATACAGTTGTTTTTGCGTGAAAGTGAAACAAACATCCAAACTCACACACATACAAACTTTCGCATTTATAATATTAGTAGGATTAACGAATCAGCGATTGAAGTAGAATTTTGTTTTGAACTCCTAGGTTTTTCTGAAAAAATCACGTGGTTGAAACTGCTGATACTACACACGGGGAAAGGACATAATCTGATCTGAGTATACCAGTCGACCTGTGAACGAAATACTTACATATAATATTAAATTTCTTAGATATATAATACAATTAATTTACTTAACAGTCGGAAGCGCCTACACGTCGCACGTTTAGCTTATTTCAGCGCAAACGCGCTACTTTGCGACTGCCGCGCGATTTTGCGATTCATCTACAAATCGCTCTGCTCTCTGCAGCGATTTGCTGAGAACAATCATCTGCTATAAAGACAAGCATAATACATATAAATAACACTTTTAATAGGTAAATACATGTGCTAGATTTTGACAGCGGAACTCTATTTCAAAAATGATAGAATAAATTGTAGGAATACATTATAAGAGAAAGTATATAAAATGAAGTTAGTTGTGTGTTTTCCACAGGTCGTCGGTTCCACATCGAAACATGGGTTTGAAAGGGCATTTGTTTTTGGCATCATTTGTTTATACTGTTCTTCTATTTTGTCCAGCGGAGAGTATAGACCTCGAGGTTGATGTAAGTAGTAACTAATAAACTACTATACTATTTCTTGGGTACAAGAGTACCTGTACTTCAAGAGTAGACTTAATTTCAATTCAGAAATTCGGGCTGGTATTTTAGTTATCTCTTGCTTTTAATACATATGAATCTACCTGTCCTTCTTTTCTCGCTGGGAAATATCTGGACCTCCGAGAAGACTTTCGACACGGTGTCATTATTGTTCTCGATAGAATCCGACAGCTTGGCATGCCCTCCGAATTTCAATAACTTTACACTGCATTGTCATTATGTCATTAAAATGTTGAAAAAAAATCATTATTCTGCTATACGCTGGTAATCTTCGAAATTGAAATAAAACCTTATGTATTCTCTAAGAAGGTGTATATTTTAATAAATTTCTTTTTTTCTATCTCAAGGCCTTTGTTGGAGTAATCTTAGATGCGTTGACCCCCATGGACAAAAATGGAAAAATTAATCCAACAGTTATTGAAGCCCAAGTGAATTTAATGATAGGGAACGGAGTGAAAGGAATAATAGGTAAGTAATATAAACAATAATTTACCTTTTTAATTTACTCTTAAAATATTGGAAAGCAACTCAAGACTATCCATCACTGTTTTTCCATAGCAGAAACCCAAACTATTACCAAATTTTCTGTGCCGGCCGCGCAATATTGGAAGCTCCTATTGTCATGTTGACTAAGTAATGTCATATGGATACATTTTGATTACACTGACATTCATCTGATAACCAAAAGATGCGATTACAGCGACGCCGTCACCGGCACAGAAAACTTGGTGACTCTATATGTGTGGACGCATATTATGTTCATGTCAAAAAAACTATTTACCTTAAAACTTTTCGCATTTTACAGTATGTGGAACTTATGGTGAATGTAATACCTTGACTTTCGCTGAAAGAAAACAACTTATATCTTTATACGTCGAAGTTGGTAAAGGTCTTATAGAAATTTATTTACAAGTTGGAGGTTTGCCATTAGTTCAAATTAAGGAATTGGTAAGTATTTCAAAAATAAGCATCAGTTCACAAGCCTTCGTTCTATCAATGAATCGGATTGGGTTTTTAGTACTCATAAAACCATATTTATGGAAACGTCAACATTTTAAGTCTTTATTATATTTTTTTTATTAAATTAGTTATTTATTTTACTTGTTCATTTTTTTAATAAAAACTTGAACGTGCTCTTTTTAGGGTTCCGTACCCAAAGGGTAAAAACGGGACCCTATTACTGAGACTTTTTATGTTTGTTGCCTCAAAACTCTGTCAATTATGAACCATATATTTATACTATTTACGAGTATATACTATCTTCAACAATAAACTATCTTTCCCAGGCTATATACGCTGAGTTGTTGGGTGTTACCGCGATTATTACTCTTCCCGATCTGTACTACAAGCCCACGACCGTCGATCAACTGATATGGTACATCAACGAGATCGCGTCAGAGGTGCCAAACACTCCAGTGTTGTACTACGATATTCCTGAAAGGACCTGTGTTGACTGTAAGATTCCTTTTAGATCGCCAGTAGACTCGCAACTTATAGCAGATTGAGCGATCCCCTGTCGATGTATTCTAATATTTTCTACGATTTTTGTTTAAGTAATATCGCGTGATTTCATCGGCATGCGGTTCTGCGATCTCAATAATTTCAATCGTAATAGATTTTATAATTTCCAGATACTTTGTAATGAAGTAACAATTTCATACACTGTCAATCTGAAACGCAATTATTTGCGTTTCAAAGCGTGAATCCGCTGTCGAATGGTTTGACAAGCGATTTGGCGATTTTAGCAGCGCAATTTCGCGGCTAAAAGTAGCGTGTCTATCTATCTTATTGATCATTAAAATTTTAATATTCACTACTATATTAAAAAATCTTAATAAATAATTGAATTAAATTCCAGTGGACATGACAGAATTCATGAAGAAGTGTCCTTGTGCTGTTGAAAACTTTGCCGGAATCAAAACCTCTGTTCCAACTGCAATCGAGATCTCTGCTAATATTGATTTAGGTCCTAACCTAAGAATTTTGGCCAACGTTGATGTAAGCTAATATTTTTAATCAAATTCTTCAATTTATAATCATAGTCAAAGTCGTACCTAACGGCTCGATAGTGACAATATTCCACCTGTCTCTTCACACGCCTGCACAAGTTGTGGACGCTGTTGCCGTTCCCGCATCGGTTTAACTAGCCACCGTAGAAGGTGTCGCTCAATATCACCACACGCTGATGATGAGTCATAGTCGTAGTAAACCTCGTTAAAACAGGCCAATTATCGCGATTTACTCATCAATCCTTTAAATTGTTTGCAAAGACCTTAGGATCTATGAATTTTTCAAGTGGGCGTGGTAGACAAATACCAAAAATATAAGGAATACCGCTGCAAGAAGTCTCGATACTTATGAATTATTTATCAATACTCAGAGTCAGATATCGAACCAGTTGATTTAAAAATAATATTAACAACACCCACTTTTTTTTTAAAGTAGCAATCATAATTATAGTATCGGTAGTATGGATCAAATTTCATCAAATTCTGGGAAGTAATGATACTTATGGCAAAAAAAGAAGATGCTCTCTTGAGCAATTTTAAATTTGGCATATTTTGTTTCTAAAATTGGCCGAAACAGTAACAGTAGACAAACAAAAATTGAATTGATTATTGAAATTATAACTTACTTATTTCAGATTTACTTAGGCAATCTTGGTGGTCTCCTGGGACCAGTGGATGGACTAGTATCTTCCTTAGCCAACGGTCTAGTAGGCGACGTAGTAGACATAGTGAACTCGCTACTAAATGATCTTAATATTAAAGTAGACGCAAACGTGAGGCTGGGTAACATATTGTCAGCTATAGTTAATGTGAATGGTAAGTATTTTGACTTTTAGAAAAAACAAAACAAAATTTTCATTCAAAATTAAGTTTCCGACTTCGAATAAACATCGCAGCACAAAGGAACCAAAATAGTGATGTATAGTAGCGGAAAAAACTTACACGTCATGAAACGAAACATGCAGAGACCACCACGCGTTACCTCCTCTCTGTATCATATATCATATCCGTTTGATAGAGGTCTCAGCCACTTTACTCCTTGTTTACACAAATAACAGGTCTTATTTGTAGAATATCAATTTCAAATTATCTCAATGTTTCTATCAGGTTACACTGTCCTTGGTCACGAGAAAACTTTACTTATGTCTTTATTGTGAGGAACAGTGACCTCCCCCGAGAGCGTGTCAGGTCCGCGGACACACCACCTCAAAGGTGCTGCGGGCAAATAAAAGGCTTATTATTTATGTTATATTTTCAGTGGGCGAGAGTGAGTCTAATGAATCCATCGCTGCCATCAAAGCAGCAGTGTCGTTACTGCTCGGTAGCCAATACGACATGGGTCCAACGCGAGCTCCCATACCTTCAATAGGAAAGGAAAGAATGAAGACTATGGCCAAGAACTTATTGGACCTCGATGTCAAATTGGATATTGACAACTTATTGGGATTAGGCATTGATGTCAATGCTGATGTGAACGTTAATTTGTAAGATAACGACGAAAGAAATAAACACAACTAAGTCTAGCAAATGGAAATGTATTTATCAGGATTTTTTTATATAAACTGTATTACGTGAATTGGACGCAATATAATGGAAATATCCAAAACTTTTAAATGATTTTAGCATATTTTTAAGCTACATTTGTCGCCGATATACTCAAACTATAATATCAAATTTCAATAAAATATTTCGATATTGTCATTTCATAAAATGTTATCTTCTAAGCTCATGAAAAGTCCATAAAATTTTTCAAAATTGTAGCTATGAAATGAATAGCGGTTTAGAAAGCCTCATGAACAAAATGTTGTACATATAATTTTTTTAACATAATCTATAACTACATTATTGAATCTCATAAATTAATTTGTTACTCCACAAAGAAACAATGCTAACTAAAGCTTGTTGAATACAAGACTACGTAGAAACTTACAGAAAAATACAATAAACTTTATCTCATAAACATTGCCTTTTATTTCAATCTCACAGTGGAGGCAGACTAGGTTTGTTACTTTTGAGTGAAAGGAAGAAAGAAGGAAGAAAATCCCTTAATTAGGTTTCCCAAATATCGTCAATATCACGTAGTCAAGGAGTTCCCAAATATGGGATAGATTAGCGTCTATTTTTACTGTTCAGACAGCGCATGTCTATGTGGTCCCCTCAGACAATGGCACATCTCCTGACTTGCTCTACATGTCCCTACACTTGCACACGCGAGGATCTTAATAACGCCACTGATGGTGCCATAAATAGTGGCTGAGTTCTGTTCCTCAAAAATATGGGTCGTCACGCTATGAAGAATAAGCGTCTCTTACGCAAACTAACGCAAACTAAGTCTATCACGAAATAAATACTTACTTACGTTGTAATTTTTTTATACTTTGACAGTTAATAATAAGTATTCTTCTGGAATCTCGCAAGAATACGCATCTTGTTCATGAACAAGTCCTCACAAGTGAATAGGAGAAATGTTTTTGTTCGGGGGCAAAATACATTCGACTGCAAAAACTATGCTTTCTGTAATTCATTGATGGTAAATCAAAAACGTCTGAAATTTATAATGATAGCAAGATTTTCCTATTGACATACACAATTGATTTCTAGACGAAAATAAAACCTATACTTACGTTTATTATTTAAAACTTCCGAACGTTATCGAACCCGGAGGTTCGATTCCCGTAATCAGTAATTGTTTTTTTTTTCTAAATCTATGAATACAGTATGTCGAAATGTCCAAGATCACTTTTTTTTATACCTGGGTGATAAATTTGTGCGCTAAACACCAGGGATATCACTTTAGTTTCATAATATAAAAACTATATTGGGTATATGAGTACTTATAGATAAAAACAAATACCACATACAATTTGCAATGCAAATTATGTAAGTAGGTAGAATATTTAATTTTCAGAAAAGGTACTTTTCGTTTTCTAATTTAAATTTAAACAAAAGTGTGAACAATATTATTGTAGCTCCTTCAGTTTAGTGTTTTCAATTTATGTATGTCTTATTCTTATCTAGTGGCTGGATAAAGTACTACAGACTACTAACATACTATGAAACAGTTCTTCAAGCGGTTTTTCTTTATAATTTTCTCGTCGCCACCCAGAATATGCTTTACGTCATAAATAAAACTCGTTGGCTTTGTGTATCATCTTAAAAAAAAATATAAAGCACTGGACCGCATAAGGCACTCTTCCGAACCTTTATTCCATGTATATTTGGGGTCGGTCATCAATTTAACCAGATTTGGCGGGATGTCAAAATTTTACGTGAAGCGACTACCTTTACAACTGGGCTATACAACATATTTTGATTAAACCAAAAACCAAGAACTGAGGATGATGTTAATATGACAAACGGGACCTAAAGGTGGCCATTGACGAGTCAGTTTAACTGATTAGTTGGACTGGTGTCCATCCAAAAATGGTTGTCAATCGTAGGAGCGATTCCAAATTTCATTGGGGCAATCTAGTTGGCCTACAGCTTTTGGAGTGACGCCTCAGTTTTGTGTCTGGAGTCTGGACTGTTCAGTTTAACTATATGACAAACGGGACCTTTTTTTTTAACGCAGTGAAAATGCATAGAACTGCATACCACCGTGAGCCGATATTGGGAGGACCCCCGGGGCATGTAGGGCTCTCGCAGCCAGAAGGGCTGAGCCTACCCACTAAAAACACAGCGACTTCCGTCCGCGTTACATTGGGGTACCGTAGGATCCCGAGGGGGATTTCTACTACGGCATGACAAACGGGACCTAAGACATTTCCGCTAGTTTTACATAATGATCTAACTAAATATCTTTATCAAACAGAATAACAATGTAAGTACTGTTTAAACTTAAGTATTTATGTATTTTAATATACATAATAATTACTGATACATAATTTAATTTTGGAATATAATGAGAATTACCATATTATAAAAGTGGTAGACAATTTTTTTAACCAGCATTTAGAAATATTACATCATGAACTTGATACTAGTGAATAGAATTATTTTTGTTATTTTATTTTTAAGCTTATTTTTACATTTTGGAAAAACTAGAATACAGTTGGACAGTGATGTAAGTTATTTATATTCATTTAGTCTTAATGGATAAGGGTCTCATGTTATTGGTTTTATTATTTTTTGTATGACAGGAGCTGATCGGTATATATCCACCGGTTTTCACACCAATAACTTACGACAATACGTACAGATTGAACTTATCCGTGATAGAACCTTACGCGCGCTATCTGAAGAGGAATGGGATAAAAGGCGTTCTCGGTACGTATAAAACGCCAACCATTTATATATTCATCATCATCATCATCATCAACAGCCTCTAGTAGTCCACTGTTGGACATAGGCCTCTCCAATTCGCGCCAATGTGACCTGTCGGCGGCACGTCACATCCACTCTCTTTATATTCATTCATTCATTTATAAATTTTTGTTTGAAGGTTTAAGAGGATAATATAAAAGATAAGGAAATTTTAAATATAAAGTCTATTATAGAATCTCTCATTTAAGAGTAACTGCTAAAAAGGAAAATATTTGGTTCTCATTAATCAAAGTTTCATTAAACTTCTTAGCTCGCAAGGAAAATCTGCATACAAGCACTTTCTCCAGCATATTCAAATTGAATAGGGGTGAAGCTAATTGAATATTTCGTAAGACGAACGTGGTTTTGTCACCTATCTTTTATTCTACTTTCTGTAATCATATCATTAGTGATAGAGAAGAGAGACGTTTGGTATTTTAATCGTTACGACCAATCACGGTGCTTAATAATAATTGCTCTGAGTGTCCAATATGTTACTAAATATTTTATCCATTACAGTAAGTGGAACGACCGGTGAAGGACCAGTTATAACAATCAAAGAAAGAAAATTACTACTAGACGCCTGGTTAAGGATCGCCAGAGTTATTGATCTTCGCGTAATGGTGCAAGTAGCTGGAATGACATTCAAGGACTCTCTAGAAATGGTAGGTACAATTACGAGTACAATAAGCATGTACAAAAAGAATGAAAATAGTGTGGGGTACCACAAATGGATTAATCAGCTATGTTTGATAATATCGCCAGCATAAAGAAGCTGAAGAGTAAAAAATTAGCTTGGTGTGATCGTGGGGACTTCCAAAACAGACAACTTTGTCTGGTCGTGTGAAAATTTAGTCAATCTAACTACTTAGTAGCAATGTATTGAAGATTCCAAAAGTTTGCAGCAAAGTTTGAAGCTGCTCGCATGAGGTCTGGAGACCCAAGCCTTTTCTTCTTCCTCTTCCTCCTCTTCAAAAAGTCTTCATATCTCTTAAAAGTATCTATTTTGATGACTAAAAACCTCTTTCAGGCCCGTTACGCTGGACGTAGCGGGGTGGATGCGATACTGGCGCTTCCAGAGTTCTACTACAGACCAAGGTCTGTCAGCTCCCTGGTGTGGTACGTGAAACAGATAGCGAATCAAGCGCCAAACACACCGATTTTGTATTATGATATACCCGTCACTGGGGTCTTGTGTAAGTTTATCATTATCATTAATTTAAGAGCGGTGCTCTTGTCGGTGTAACTTCCTCCATCTGCTCCTATCCAATGCAGCCTCCTTCATCACCTTATACGACACGGCAGCGACCTTATCCTATATCTGACTCATGTAACTTATTCTTGGCCGAACCCTTCCTCGTTTATATCTATACTAATTGTAAAGCTAGAGAAGAAAGAGTTTGTATGGTTGGTTAAACTTTAATCTCAGAGATTACAGGTTCGGTTTGAAAAATATTTTAATGTTCTTAGCCTGTTTATCAAGGAAGGCTTATACTATAGCGCTATGACCAACAGGCACGGAGCAAAAGTATTTAACGCTAGGAGCACAGCTAGTGTTAAAGTTCCAGTAGAGCACAGCTAGGGACTAGACGATTTGACGCGCTTTAAACTGTAAAGGTGGCCATTGACGAGGCAGTTGAAAGTGTTAGGCCAACCAGATTTCTCCACTGGAATTTGAAATCGCTCTGGTGATTGACGACTATTTTTGGATGAACACACGTTCAACTGATCAGTTAAACTGACTCGTCTATTGCCACTTTAACAGTTAGGAGTCCTAACTGTGAGTTTAAACGGCTAATTGAGCTTAGTGATGATAAAGTCTAGAATATCACATTTCACATTAATTCTTGAAATTTAAAAAGTGTTTTTCTTTCAGTGAATATGGTAGAGTTCTTTGACCAAGCCACGTGTCAGATACAGAACTTTGTCGGTTTGAAAACCCCATTGCTAACGGGAATTCAGGTTATGGCTCACATCAGGTTACAACCTCAGCACAGAATATTTATCTTGACTGATGTAAGTAAAACATATTTATTATATCTTAAGCTCATATACGTTCCCATCAGTTCTATAAATATATCTAAAATCTAGGGGCATCCTTACTTTTTTGTCTTTGACTTTACAGCTAAATATTTTTTAACACAAAAATATATTTGGAAATCCATTGATAGTCCGGCATGGTGACCAATATGATATTTATTTGACCGTCTCGACGACTTATAACATTAACATTAGAAAGACATCTTATATCACAAAAGATTTCTGCTCGCGCCACAAATGTAAAATAACCCGTAAAACCGTGAAATTACATTATTTGAACACTCATACAATATTTTAAAATTATACAACACACGTCTCGCACAAAAGAAACGCAAGAGAAACAGAAGGCGGCTCCAATATACACGTAGATTTTCCAAAAAATCCTTTCTCTCAAATCCTAACTATTATACCTATTACGATCAGTACTATACCCAACACAGTAAAAAGGATACTTAAGGCCTATTTCACGACCCTCAAGTAAATTACTCACCAAGTAAAGTTTTGTCTCTTTCTTACTTTATGTCAAGTGACAAAGACAAAACATGTTAGTAACTACTCGGAACATTACTTGAAGATGGTGAAATAGGCCCTTGATCCAATTTGATTCAGTTCTTTTCAAGTAATTACGTGACCAAATACGTGATGTTCTATATCCTACAACCTATTATATACCGGGTGTTTGGTAGAGGGTTGACCAAACGAGATGGGCGTACTTCTGGGCCTATTTGGGAGATACAATTTGGCTAAAAATTTCCTAGTGGTTATAATAAAAAAAATATCGACAAAATTGTATTTTTTTAATTTTTTCCAAAATTGCGACTATTTATCCCTATAACTTTTTTTTGAGCGGGTTTCCAGTCAATTTTTTTGATTGATTATGGTCTCAGATATCGCCTGGTCTGCTCAAAGCATTTTCAGACCCCTACAAGGTCTAAATAATTTGTTATGACCACTTGACGCTAGGAAAATGAAAAATAGAAATCTTATAGGGGATCTTTCAACTCAAATAAAAAGAAAACTAATGGTAACCGAGAATTTAAAACTCGTTTAAAAACTTCTCTGTTTATCCCTTATTTCAACGGTATACTAAAAATTTTACAAAAGCCAAAAAACTTGTTAAAATTTTTGGTGCAAAGTGGAAATGGAAGAAAAAATAATAAGATATTTTTAAAAACAAATTCCAAGTTTGGCTTAAATACGTCACAATATTAATAAATTTGGATTTATCTGAGGTCTTCTGAAGATACTGAGATGCTGTAGTGACTTTCTTAGAAAATAATTAGTCTTAAAACAAGTAAAATGGTCTATCTCAATTGCAATAAGATATTGCTTCCAAATCAAGATTTCCCGTCTCTGGCAACCGATTAAAGGGATTAAAATACGTTCAGAGTTGTGGAACACGCGTCTAGTGGGATGCTATTCCATTTACAGCCTACTTTGTTGGCGAAATATTCTATCTCCAATTCTCCATTACATACAAAAAGAGATACGTGAATGATATGTTTATTTGATGATTCTAAATCATTCTGCAGCAAAGGGGTCTGTAAATGGAATAGCATCCCAGCGGACGCGTGTGCCACACCACTGGATGTATTCTAATCCCTTTAATCGGTTGCCAGAGACGGGAAATCTTGATTTGGAAAATTTTAATATTCACTACTATATTAAAAAATCTTAATAAATAATTGAATTAAATTCCAGTGGACATGACAGAATTCATGAAGAAGTGTCCTTGTGCTGTTGAAAACTTTGCCGGAATCAAAACCTCTGTTCCAACTGCAATCGAGATCTCTGCTAATATTGATTTAGGTCCTAACCTAAGAATTTTGGCCAACGTTGATGTAAGCTAATATTTTTAATCAAATTCTTCAATTTATAATCATAGTCAAAGTCGTACCTAACGGCTCGATAGTGACAATATTCCACCTGTCTCTTCACACGCCTGCACAAGTTGTGGACGCTGTTGCCGTTCCCGCATCGGTTTAACTAGCCACCGTAGAAGGTGTCGCTCAATATCACCACACGCTGATGATGAGTCATAGTCGTAGTAAACCTCGTTAAAACAGGCCAATTATCGCGATTTACTCATCAATCCTTTAAATTGTTTGCAAAGACCTTAGGATCTATGAATTTTTCAAGTGGGCGTGGTAGACAAATACCAAAAATATAAGGAATACCGCTGCAAGAAGTCTCGATACTTATGAATTATTTATCAATACTCAGAGTCAGATATCGAACCAGTTGATTTAAAAATAATATTAACAACACCCACTTTTTTTTTAAAGTAGCAATCATAATTATAGTATCGGTAGTATGGATCAAATTTCATCAAATTCTGGGAAGTAATGATACTTATGGCAAAAAAAGAAGATGCTCTCTTGAGCAATTTTAAATTTGGCATATTTTGTTTCTAAAATTGGCCGAAACAGTAACAGTAGACAAACAAAAATTGAATTGATTATTGAAATTATAACTTACTTATTTCAGATTTACTTAGGCAATCTTGGTGGTCTCCTGGGACCAGTGGATGGACTAGTATCTTCCTTAGCCAACGGTCTAGTAGGCGACGTAGTAGACATAGTGAACTCGCTACTAAATGATCTTAATATTAAAGTAGACGCAAACGTGAGGCTGGGTAACATATTGTCAGCTATAGTTAATGTGAATGGTAAGTATTTTGACTTTTAGAAAAAACAAAACAAAATTTTCATTCAAAATTAAGTTTCCGACTTCGAATAAACATCGCAGCACAAAGGAACCAAAATAGTGATGTATAGTAGCGGAAAAAACTTACACGTCATGAAACGAAACATGCAGAGACCACCACGCGTTACCTCCTCTCTGTATCATATATCATATCCGTTTGATAGAGGTCTCAGCCACTTTACTCCTTGTTTACACAAATAACAGGTCTTATTTGTAGAATATCAATTTCAAATTATCTCAATGTTTCTATCAGGTTACACTGTCCTTGGTCACGAGAAAACTTTACTTATGTCTTTATTGTGAGGAACAGTGACCTCCCCCGAGAGCGTGTCAGGTCCGCGGACACACCACCTCAAAGGTGCTGCGGGCAAATAAAAGGCTTATTATTTATGTTATATTTTCAGTGGGCGAGAGTGAGTCTAATGAATCCATCGCTGCCATCAAAGCAGCAGTGTCGTTACTGCTCGGTAGCCAATACGACATGGGTCCAACGCGAGCTCCCATACCTTCAATAGGAAAGGAAAGAATGAAGACTATGGCCAAGAACTTATTGGACCTCGATGTCAAATTGGATATTGACAACTTATTGGGATTAGGCATTGATGTCAATGCTGATGTGAACGTTAATTTGTAAGATAACGACGAAAGAAATAAACACAACTAAGTCTAGCAAATGGAAATGTATTTATCAGGATTTTTTTATATAAACTGTATTACGTGAATTGGACGCAATATAATGGAAATATCCAAAACTTTTAAATGATTTTAGCATATTTTTAAGCTACATTTGTCGCCGATATACTCAAACTATAATATCAAATTTCAATAAAATATTTCGATATTGTCATTTCATAAAATGTTATCTTCTAAGCTCATGAAAAGTCCATAAAATTTTTCAAAATTGTAGCTATGAAATGAATAGCGGTTTAGAAAGCCTCATGAACAAAATGTTGTACATATAATTTTTTTAACATAATCTATAACTACATTATTGAATCTCATAAATTAATTTGTTACTCCACAAAGAAACAATGCTAACTAAAGCTTGTTGAATACAAGACTACGTAGAAACTTACAGAAAAATACAATAAACTTTATCTCATAAACATTGCCTTTTATTTCAATCTCACAGTGGAGGCAGACTAGGTTTGTTACTTTTGAGTGAAAGGAAGAAAGAAGGAAGAAAATCCCTTAATTAGGTTTCCCAAATATCGTCAATATCACGTAGTCAAGGAGTTCCCAAATATGGGATAGATTAGCGTCTATTTTTACTGTTCAGACAGCGCATGTCTATGTGGTCCCCTCAGACAATGGCACATCTCCTGACTTGCTCTACATGTCCCTACACTTGCACACGCGAGGATCTTAATAACGCCACTGATGGTGCCATAAATAGTGGCTGAGTTCTGTTCCTCAAAAATATGGGTCGTCACGCTATGAAGAATAAGCGTCTCTTACGCAAACTAACGCAAACTAAGTCTATCACGAAATAAATACTTACTTACGTTGTAATTTTTTTATACTTTGACAGTTAATAATAAGTATTCTTCTGGAATCTCGCAAGAATACGCATCTTGTTCATGAACAAGTCCTCACAAGTGAATAGGAGAAATGTTTTTGTTCGGGGGCAAAATACATTCGACTGCAAAAACTATGCTTTCTGTAATTCATTGATGGTAAATCAAAAACGTCTGAAATTTATAATGATAGCAAGATTTTCCTATTGACATACACAATTGATTTCTAGACGAAAATAAAACCTATACTTACGTTTATTATTTAAAACTTCCGAACGTTATCGAACCCGGAGGTTCGATTCCCGTAATCAGTAATTGTTTTTTTTTTCTAAATCTATGAATACAGTATGTCGAAATGTCCAAGATCACTTTTTTTTATACCTGGGTGATAAATTTGTGCGCTAAACACCAGGGATATCACTTTAGTTTCATAATATAAAAACTATATTGGGTATATGAGTACTTATAGATAAAAACAAATACCACATACAATTTGCAATGCAAATTATGTAAGTAGGTAGAATATTTAATTTTCAGAAAAGGTACTTTTCGTTTTCTAATTTAAATTTAAACAAAAGTGTGAACAATATTATTGTAGCTCCTTCAGTTTAGTGTTTTCAATTTATGTATGTCTTATTCTTATCTAGTGGCTGGATAAAGTACTACAGACTACTAACATACTATGAAACAGTTCTTCAAGCGGTTTTTCTTTATAATTTTCTCGTCGCCACCCAGAATATGCTTTACGTCATAAATAAAACTCGTTGGCTTTGTGTATCATCTTAAAAAAAAATATAAAGCACTGGACCGCATAAGGCACTCTTCCGAACCTTTATTCCATGTATATTTGGGGTCGGTCATCAATTTAACCAGATTTGGCGGGATGTCAAAATTTTACGTGAAGCGACTACCTTTACAACTGGGCTATACAACATATTTTGATTAAACCAAAAACCAAGAACTGAGGATGATGTTAATATGACAAACGGGACCTAAAGGTGGCCATTGACGAGTCAGTTTAACTGATTAGTTGGACTGGTGTCCATCCAAAAATGGTTGTCAATCGTAGGAGCGATTCCAAATTTCATTGGGGCAATCTAGTTGGCCTACAGCTTTTGGAGTGACGCCTCAGTTTTGTGTCTGGAGTCTGGACTGTTCAGTTTAACTATATGACAAACGGGACCTTTTTTTTTAACGCAGTGAAAATGCATAGAACTGCATACCACCGTGAGCCGATATTGGGAGGACCCCCGGGGCATGTAGGGCTCTCGCAGCCAGAAGGGCTGAGCCTACCCACTAAAAACACAGCGACTTCCGTCCGCGTTACATTGGGGTACCGTAGGATCCCGAGGGGGATTTCTACTACGGCATGACAAACGGGACCTAAGACATTTCCGCTAGTTTTACATAATGATCTAACTAAATATCTTTATCAAACAGAATAACAATGTAAGTACTGTTTAAACTTAAGTATTTATGTATTTTAATATACATAATAATTACTGATACATAATTTAATTTTGGAATATAATGAGAATTACCATATTATAAAAGTGGTAGACAATTTTTTTAACCAGCATTTAGAAATATTACATCATGAACTTGATACTAGTGAATAGAATTATTTTTGTTATTTTATTTTTAAGCTTATTTTTACATTTTGGAAAAACTAGAATACAGTTGGACAGTGATGTAAGTTATTTATATTCATTTAGTCTTAATGGATAAGGGTCTCATGTTATTGGTTTTATTATTTTTTGTATGACAGGAGCTGATCGGTATATATCCACCGGTTTTCACACCAATAACTTACGACAATACGTACAGATTGAACTTATCCGTGATAGAACCTTACGCGCGCTATCTGAAGAGGAATGGGATAAAAGGCGTTCTCGGTACGTATAAAACGCCAACCATTTATATATTCATCATCATCATCATCATCAACAGCCTCTAGTAGTCCACTGTTGGACATAGGCCTCTCCAATTCGCGCCAATGTGACCTGTCGGCGGCACGTCACATCCACTCTCTTTATATTCATTCATTCATTTATAAATTTTTGTTTGAAGGTTTAAGAGGATAATATAAAAGATAAGGAAATTTTAAATATAAAGTCTATTATAGAATCTCTCATTTAAGAGTAACTGCTAAAAAGGAAAATATTTGGTTCTCATTAATCAAAGTTTCATTAAACTTCTTAGCTCGCAAGGAAAATCTGCATACAAGCACTTTCTCCAGCATATTCAAATTGAATAGGGGTGAAGCTAATTGAATATTTCGTAAGACGAACGTGGTTTTGTCACCTATCTTTTATTCTACTTTCTGTAATCATATCATTAGTGATAGAGAAGAGAGACGTTTGGTATTTTAATCGTTACGACCAATCACGGTGCTTAATAATAATTGCTCTGAGTGTCCAATATGTTACTAAATATTTTATCCATTACAGTAAGTGGAACGACCGGTGAAGGACCAGTTATAACAATCAAAGAAAGAAAATTACTACTAGACGCCTGGTTAAGGATCGCCAGAGTTATTGATCTTCGCGTAATGGTGCAAGTAGCTGGAATGACATTCAAGGACTCTCTAGAAATGGTAGGTACAATTACGAGTACAATAAGCATGTACAAAAAGAATGAAAATAGTGTGGGGTACCACAAATGGATTAATCAGCTATGTTTGATAATATCGCCAGCATAAAGAAGCTGAAGAGTAAAAAATTAGCTTGGTGTGATCGTGGGGACTTCCAAAACAGACAACTTTGTCTGGTCGTGTGAAAATTTAGTCAATCTAACTACTTAGTAGCAATGTATTGAAGATTCCAAAAGTTTGCAGCAAAGTTTGAAGCTGCTCGCATGAGGTCTGGAGACCCAAGCCTTTTCTTCTTCCTCTTCCTCCTCTTCAAAAAGTCTTCATATCTCTTAAAAGTATCTATTTTGATGACTAAAAACCTCTTTCAGGCCCGTTACGCTGGACGTAGCGGGGTGGATGCGATACTGGCGCTTCCAGAGTTCTACTACAGACCAAGGTCTGTCAGCTCCCTGGTGTGGTACGTGAAACAGATAGCGAATCAAGCGCCAAACACACCGATTTTGTATTATGATATACCCGTCACTGGGGTCTTGTGTAAGTTTATCATTATCATTAATTTAAGAGCGGTGCTCTTGTCGGTGTAACTTCCTCCATCTGCTCCTATCCAATGCAGCCTCCTTCATCACCTTATACGACACGGCAGCGACCTTATCCTATATCTGACTCATGTAACTTATTCTTGGCCGAACCCTTCCTCGTTTATATCTATACTAATTGTAAAGCTAGAGAAGAAAGAGTTTGTATGGTTGGTTAAACTTTAATCTCAGAGATTACAGGTTCGGTTTGAAAAATATTTTAATGTTCTTAGCCTGTTTATCAAGGAAGGCTTATACTATAGCGCTATGACCAACAGGCACGGAGCAAAAGTATTTAACGCTAGGAGCACAGCTAGTGTTAAAGTTCCAGTAGAGCACAGCTAGGGACTAGACGATTTGACGCGCTTTAAACTGTAAAGGTGGCCATTGACGAGGCAGTTGAAAGTGTTAGGCCAACCAGATTTCTCCACTGGAATTTGAAATCGCTCTGGTGATTGACGACTATTTTTGGATGAACACACGTTCAACTGATCAGTTAAACTGACTCGTCTATTGCCACTTTAACAGTTAGGAGTCCTAACTGTGAGTTTAAACGGCTAATTGAGCTTAGTGATGATAAAGTCTAGAATATCACATTTCACATTAATTCTTGAAATTTAAAAAGTGTTTTTCTTTCAGTGAATATGGTAGAGTTCTTTGACCAAGCCACGTGTCAGATACAGAACTTTGTCGGTTTGAAAACCCCATTGCTAACGGGAATTCAGGTTATGGCTCACATCAGGTTACAACCTCAGCACAGAATATTTATCTTGACTGATGTAAGTAAAACATATTTATTATATCTTAAGCTCATATACGTTCCCATCAGTTCTATAAATATATCTAAAATCTAGGGGCATCCTTACTTTTTTGTCTTTGACTTTACAGCTAAATATTTTTTAACACAAAAATATATTTGGAAATCCATTGATAGTCCGGCATGGTGACCAATATGATATTTATTTGACCGTCTCGACGACTTATAACATTAACATTAGAAAGACATCTTATATCACAAAAGATTTCTGCTCGCGCCACAAATGTAAAATAACCCGTAAAACCGTGAAATTACATTATTTGAACACTCATACAATATTTTAAAATTATACAACACACGTCTCGCACAAAAGAAACGCAAGAGAAACAGAAGGCGGCTCCAATATACACGTAGATTTTCCAAAAAATCCTTTCTCTCAAATCCTAACTATTATACCTATTACGATCAGTACTATACCCAACACAGTAAAAAGGATACTTAAGGCCTATTTCACGACCCTCAAGTAAATTACTCACCAAGTAAAGTTTTGTCTCTTTCTTACTTTATGTCAAGTGACAAAGACAAAACATGTTAGTAACTACTCGGAACATTACTTGAAGATGGTGAAATAGGCCCTTGATCCAATTTGATTCAGTTCTTTTCAAGTAATTACGTGACCAAATACGTGATGTTCTATATCCTACAACCTATTATATACCGGGTGTTTGGTAGAGGGTTGACCAAACGAGATGGGCGTACTTCTGGGCCTATTTGGGAGATACAATTTGGCTAAAAATTTCCTAGTGGTTATAATAAAAAAAATATCGACAAAATTGTATTTTTTTAATTTTTTCCAAAATTGCGACTATTTATCCCTATAACTTTTTTTTGAGCGGGTTTCCAGTCAATTTTTTTGATTGATTATGGTCTCAGATATCGCCTGGTCTGCTCAAAGCATTTTCAGACCCCTACAAGGTCTAAATAATTTGTTATGACCACTTGACGCTAGGAAAATGAAAAATAGAAATCTTATAGGGGATCTTTCAACTCAAATAAAAAGAAAACTAATGGTAACCGAGAATTTAAAACTCGTTTAAAAACTTCTCTGTTTATCCCTTATTTCAACGGTATACTAAAAATTTTACAAAAGCCAAAAAACTTGTTAAAATTTTTGGTGCAAAGTGGAAATGGAAGAAAAAATAATAAGATATTTTTAAAAACAAATTCCAAGTTTGGCTTAAATACGTCACAATATTAATAAATTTGGATTTATCTGAGGTCTTCTGAAGATACTGAGATGCTGTAGTGACTTTCTTAGAAAATAATTAGTCTTAAAACAAGTAAAATGGTCTATCTCAATTGCAATAAGATATTGCTTCCAAATCAAGATTTCCCGTCTCTGGCAACCGATTAAAGGGATTAAAATACGTTCAGAGTTGTGGAACACGCGTCTAGTGGGATGCTATTCCATTTACAGCCTACTTTGTTGGCGAAATATTCTATCTCCAATTCTCCATTACATACAAAAAGAGATACGTGAATGATATGTTTATTTGATGATTCTAAATCATTCTGCAGCAAAGGGGTCTGTAAATGGAATAGCATCCCAGCGGACGCGTGTGCCACACCACTGGATGTATTCTAATCCCTTTAATCGGTTGCCAGAGACGGGAAATCTTGATTTGGAAGCAATATCTTCCTGTAATTGAGATAGTCCATTTTACGTGTTTTAAGACTAATTATTTTCTAAGAAAGTCACTACAGCATCTTAGTTTCTTCAGAAGACCTCAGATAAATCCAAATTTATTCATACTGTGACGTATTTAAATCAAACTTGGAATTTATTTTAAAAATATCTTATTATTTTTTCTTCCATTTCCACGTTGCACCAAAATTTTTAACACGTTTTTTGGCTTTTGTAAAACTTGTAGTATACCGTTGAAATAAGGGATAAACAGAGAAGTTTTTAAACGAGTTTTAAATTCTCGGTTACAATTCGTTTTCTTTTTATTTGAGTTGAAAGATCCCCTATAAGATTTCTATTTTTCATTTCGCTAGCGTCAAGTGGTCATAACAAATTATTTAGACCTTGTAGGGGTCTGAAAATGCTGTAAGCAGACCAGGCGATATCTGAGACCATAATCAATCAAAAAAATTGACTGGAAACCAGCTTAAAAAAAGTTATAGGGATAAACAGTTGCAATTTTGGAAAAAATTAAAAAAATACAATTTTGTCGATATTTTTTTTATTTTAACCACTAGGAAATTTTTTAGCCAAATTGTATCTCCCAAATAGGCCCAGGAACACGCCCATCTCGTTTGGTCAACCCTCTACCAAACACCCGGTATATATATATAATTAAAAAATATAATTCGAAAGTAACTCTGTTTGTCTGTCTGTTACCTTTTCACGGCTAAACTACTGAACTGATTGACTTGAAATTTGGTACAGGGGTAGCTTATGGTCCGGGAAAGAACATAGGCTACGTTTTATCCCGAAATTCCCACGGGATCGGGAACTACGCGGGGCACAGCTAGTTAGTAATAAATGAATGTTTATTTTTCAGCAAGCCCTCATGTTGGCATTAGCAATTGGTTGTTCAGGGACTATATCAGGGTCTGCAGGATTCTTCCCCGACGACACGACAGCTATTGTAGAAGCAGTAAGGAGAGGAGATCTGTTTACAGCAAGGGATTTACAGCGGAAAGTCAACGAGAGAATAGCTGCTATTGCTTATTTTGGTTTGTATCTTCTATACATTAAATTAAAAATTTAAAAAACCCCCAACACAATTACTTTCAAACCCCCATAACGATAAAATGAGTCAACCGATTTTCATCAAACATGTCTAAGAACACTTGCACGTAAGTCCACTTTAATACAAAAAAACTAAATGGAAATCGGTTCATCCGTTCGGGAGCTATGATGCCACAGACAGACAGATACACACACACACACACACACACAGACACGTCAAACTTATAACACCCCTCTTTTTGCGTCGGGGGTTAAAAATAGGAATAAAATTAATAAAGTAGATAGATAGCAGAGAAAAAGAAACATTTCACAATGGTTTTCACACTAGGCTGAGCCTGACTCGTAAAGCTGGCTCTAGAAATGAGTACCTTTCATTTCTTGGCCAAATTATATTTTGCAAACTTTTATTTCATTTGTAATTGGACTTTATCTATACTAATATTATAAAGAGGAAAGATTTGTTTGTTTGTTATGAATAGGCTCCGAAACTACTGGACCGATTTCAAAAATTCTTTCACTAATGGAAAGCTAATTTATCAGTGCGTGACATATGCATATTTTATCCCCGTAATCCCACGGGAACGGGAACTACGCGGGTGAAACCGCGGGGAACTACTAGTCGTTTATTCAGTTTAACCAGATTTTGCGAAACTACATCATTTTACGTGGAGTGACTACCATGCCAATCCTCATTGATTAAGATGGAAGTGGTATTTTGATGTTTCCGACATTAAAATAACATTTATTAAACGACATTAAAATAACGACATTAAAATTACCTTACAGATGAAATCGATGAAACATCAGACACAGTGTCATCATTGAAAGCCGCCATGGAAATGGTAACAGGAATCTATGTAGGGCCACCGAGACCTCCCCTTCCCACTGTTGGCATTGAAAAGAAGAGAGCGATAGCAAAGCAGTTGATAGAATTGGGTGTAGATTTAACTATTATACCATGATAGTCATGCCATGATAATCATGCCATGATAGTCATGCCATGATTGTCATGGGGTGATAGCCATGCCATGATAGTCATGCCGTGATTATCATGCCGCGATAGTCATGCCATGATAGTCATCCCATGATAGTCATGCCATGATAGTCATGCCATGATAGTTATGCCTTGATAGTCATCCCATGATAGTCATGCCATGATAGTCATGCCATGATAGTTATGCCTTGATAGTCATGCCATGATAGCCATGCCATGATAGTCATGCCATGATAGCCATGCCATGATAGTCATATCATGATAATGACGATTTAGTTATGACCATGTTAAAATTGTCAATAGATTAAAATAGTTGTTTAAGAATCTTGTTGTTGTTCATATCGAAAAATAAAACAGATTTACTCACCTTGATTTATTCACCTTTTCACTTGGCTTTCCATTTATTAATTTTAACGAATGGGTTTGTTTATCATTAATATTGGTATTGCGCTACAATACTGGAGTTGTTTTATAAAAATAATATTAGGAAACGGGAAAGGATAATTTCATAGGCAAAACCGTTGGGCATAATTAGTTAAAATAACGAATACCTGCTTATCGCAATATTCTAAGAATATCTTGACATGTTATGCAGTTAGTTATCAGCGAACGCGTCAAATATTTGCCAAATTTTATCCAACAAGATATTTTAAAAGATAATCGATTAAGATAAATGAATTATTATTCCTATTTGTAAGTGAAGAAATTTTTCTCCTTCCCTGGGCTCAATACGCGTAATATATTACTGGTCATATAAAAATGAAACCCGTTTCCCGTTGTCACGTCATAACTTCAGAACGGCTTGACCGATTTGACTAATTCTTTTTTATTGTATTTGTTATTGTCAGGAGAAGGTTCTTATGTAAAAAAAAATCTGGAAAAGCAAATAGGAAACTTGGACCCGTGCGAAGCCGGGGCGGACCACTGGTAACATAATAAGAAATCTTAATTGTATGTACAGTTAGCCTCAAATAAAAGGTTGGCAATACCAAAGTAAGAAGTGAGAAGTACCATGGCAGAGAAGGGATAAAAGATACCCCCTTTTATCTAACGCTGACTGTACTATTAGCAATTACGCACAAACACATAACATAATATAAACAGAAACAATTTCAGACTGCAGTAAACATGTATAGTTGACCCGCATGCTATAAATTCCCGCTTTACCGGGGAAGTACCACACTCTCACAGAGTATCAATGTGTAGTACTTGTACATAGCAATGAGAATGTCCCTAGGCTAGCTTTAAAAAACCTAGCTAGCTTTAAAATAACTAGCTAGCTTTAAAACAACTAGCTAGCTTAAAAAACTAGCTAGCTTTAAAAAACTAGCTAGCTTTAAAAAAACTAGCTAGCTTTAAAAAAACTAGCTAGCTTTAAAAAAACTAGCTAGCTTTAAAAAAACTATGTATTTCAAGATTTATTGTCCCTACAATGTGTTTGTATTTTTCTTTAAATCTCCTAACAGCACAGTCCACCTAACATTATTTTGTCAGACCGTCCAAGTCCAACCAACCGCACAAGTAGATTGGAGTCCATTTTGTGCAGAACTGCATTTAGGCTTCTACGTCATTAACACAAGCCTTACAATAGATAGAGAGTATTTAACGTGGAGCATCAGACCACAAGCCAGAGGGAGACTCCTACAACATTTTTAGATTATACCAAATGTTTGATATGACTTCCTACGACATTTTATGCCCAAATGTTAGACTTTTAAACCCTCTAACTACCTGTAACAACTGTCTATGGTGTTACTCCGAAAACCTACTATAGCATCGCATTATAGAACATACTGGAAGCACTATACTCGTATTATCGCATTAATATTATGAATGTCCATCGCAACTGTCTTACTGAGATACGGCCTCAACCTTCAACAAGTTACCTCACTGCTACTGGCTCGGCATACAAGCGTTGGATTATATGTTAGTTTCGCCATTCTCGGGTGAGCGCGCACAGAATCACGATTCTAAAATGTATTTAAAACATTATATTCTAGTTTTAACTGTGTTTATTCAAGTATTTATTAGTTCTGCTAATGGTTTGGTAAGTTTTTATCATTTTTTTGTTATTTTATTGCTACATATAATAGAATAAAACAAAGTTGCTGTCGCTGTCTGTCCGTCCCAATCTATGCTTAAATCTTTAAAACTACGCAACGGATTCTGAAGCGATTTTTTTTAATAGATAAAGTGATTCAATAGGAAGGTTCTTAGCGTAATATTATCCCCGCATTCACACGGGAACGGGATATACGCGGGCAAAACTGCGGAGCGCTGCTAGATTTTCTATAAATTGTTGGTGGAAAAGTGTTGTGTGTTGACTTACTTTCTAAGGCACTGTGACCTCTATAACTGAGTGTACACCGCCTTGAGTCCGATTGGTCGTGGGTTCTATACCAGATTAAAGTATCATGATAAAATTTAAGTTTACTTTTGTTACATACATAGTATAAAACAAAGTCGTTTTCTCTGTCCCTATGTAACAGATTTTGATACGGTTTGTTTTAATAGATAAAGTGATTAAGTGGGAAGGTTTTAGCTATTATATATAAATATATAATTTTATCCCCACATTCCTACGGGAACGGGAACTACGCGGGTGAAATCGTGGGGCGCCGCTAGTATTAGATAAATTTAAGTGTCAGTTATCACCACAGCTGTGATTTGAAATTCTTCAATACCAAAACCAAATTATCATTACGGTAGTTAAGTCTTATATTCAACACGGCCCTGAGTTCACATCCAACTTAAGTAATTTTTGAATATTTTTGGGGTAATTTTAATTAACCTTTATATTTTAGAAAACAATTCGATTCGGCTCAATTAACGGATTATTTCCTGCCGTGTTCACGCCGTTCGATGAGAATGGAGACTTGAATTTGGAAGTCATACCGGATTACGCACAATATTTGAAACAAAATTACATTGATGGAGTACTTGGTACGTATACAGACACTCATTTTTTAGTGTTGAATAGCCCATATAACGAGTATATTAAGGATTGGATGGCCAAACTTCCAAGCACCTCGGGTTTCATCTAATATATAAAATTCTCGTGTCACAGTTTTCGTTGCCATACTCCTCCGAAACGGCTTAACCGATTCTCATGAAATTTTGTGAGCATATTCAGTAGGTCTGAGAATCGCCAACATCTATTTTTCATCCCGAAATTCCTACGGGAACGGGAACTACGCGTGTGAAACCGCGGGGCGCAGCTAGTATCACCTATAAATGCATTAGGCAAGCGTCGTGATAAGGTACGCCTATTACTGTACTAATATCTATCTATACATCTAAACTAATATTATAAAGGAGTAAAGTTTGTGTGTTTGTTAAATTGTAAGGCGTAATCTCGGGATCTACTGAACCGATTTCAAAAATTCTTTCAATAATGGGAAGTGATATTGTCAGCGAGTGACATAGGCTATAATTTGTCCCTGTATCCCCACGGGAATGGGAACTACGCGAGTGAAACCGCGGGGCGCTGCTAGTTATCAATAATGAGAGAGACTTTTGGCCTGCAGTATGATTCTTTAGGCTGAATATTTTATATATTGCTCATTAAATAATATTGTAAATTCGTTTTAGGATAAGACACAAATATATAGGTAATTAAAAAATAGTTACATATTTACATTTACACAGTATAGATAATAGCGTTTACATAATTATAAATGTTTTATCATTAGTTTACGAAACTGAATACATTGTTCGTGTATGACGCGATATTTTCTAATATTAGTAAAATTAAGTTAGACGCTAAATCATTAATGGGCGTCGAGTCCGCTATTTGTCAATACTTGATCAGGGCCTAATTCTCTTAACTATAATGTATTTTAATATCAACATTATGGCAGCTTTTTTGTTGTAATTTTTAATGACTTTGACAATCTCGTTATGATGTCTCAATATCAACAAATTATCAAATAGCGGACTTAGGCCCCAGACAATGTGTCTAAGACTCAATATGTGTCTCATAACGAGAGTGTCAGAAATTTGGTATTCTGCTAAAAATTATTAAAATGGCTATGGTCAGTGGTCTTTGTTGCTTGTCAAAATTCAAATAAAAACGATGTCAAATAAACGTCAGAATACTGTTTCCATTACAACTATCTAAGTCTTATGAGCCATTGATTGTCAGTGGTCAGTGAGCCATTGAGTCAGAGTCAAATGTCAAAAAATTGCCATAATGTTGATATTAAAATATATTTGAGTAGCATTATCTGAACATTATAGTTAGCAGAATTGAACCCCTGATTGCTAGTTAGGTGACACTTATTCATTCATACGAGTACTAATAAATAAAATAGACTAACAACTGTTTATAGTGACCGTATAAATATATGACATCTTTTTAAGTATGTATAACAGGTAGAACCATTATGATGTAAGAATATATCTACTTATTCAACTATTTACGAGTAAATATTCAACAAAGTATATTAATCATTAGATTATGTTTTGTAGACTGGATTATCCGTTTATAAAATCAAACAATTACTAATAATAATTAATACACCCCTATTTTGAATTCGAGATACTTAACCACACAGCTAATGTAAACGACGGGTGACAATATAATAGTGAAGTTAGTTTTACTCTTTTGCTTTTATTTAAAAAGTTATGATAAGTCAAAGTTTTTTAAAATCCCGCCGAATTTTATTGTTATTCTACACCGAACAACCGGCGAACGCTGCGATACACAGCTGATTCGTGCACAGCGCGGTCATCGACCCGAGCTGTCACAGAATACTTGATAGCTAGTGTGCCGTCTGGTAATACGGCATTTATTTGGTATTTTTTAAAGATAAGTAATCAACTATCATTTTTGATATTTTTATGGGATATATGGATTCAGTTACTGCTACAGATATTCTGATTTTAATAAGTCCCATCATTTCAAAATAGGGGTGTATACATTCAATGTACAGTCACGGAATGAAAAGGTTCGTCACCTTAGAGTTGGTTTTCACTTGCACTAGTATTGCAAGAAACAATTATGCCAACACACAAGTGTAAGAAACAGTGATGCTAACATTTAAATAAATAGAATGACGTTTGCTATCGAATAAGGTTTTGCTTGATTTTTCTATCCTTTTTTAAACACTGCCTTGTGCGCGCGGCATATAAAAACCTCTTTGATATTTTGCAATGATGACATTGACCGATTGACAATAGTTTTAACAGAAATAATAATGGCAGGTTGAACCAACAAGAAGGTTTTAGTTTATTAAAAATCTTGTTGACAAGATATTTATCCTGTCAAACAACACTGATCTGAATAATTTTGGTTTTTACTATCGAGCAGTAGGACATTATTTTCCCTAAATCGAGTCTATTCTGTAACATAGTTTCAAAAGGTAATATGTTTTAGCGACACATTATACGAATCAATTTGAAAATTGACGAACCTTTTCATTCCGAGACTGTACAGTCATATAAAAGGTAAACTTGGTCTTGGTTGGTAACCAAAGTGAACATTACCTACTTAGGGGGTATCTTTTATCTGACGTTGACTGTATTTTTTTGCTTGAGTCACACAAGTCTTTAGAAATTACTTTCAGAAATTACTTAGAGCAATTAAGATATTTCTACAATATGGCTATTTGATGCTACTTGAGGTATGGAGCTACTTAATAATAGGGCCGTGGCCACAATAATAATTTTCCAATCCCATAAAAATCTATTACCTATCTATTTCAGTTGCTGGAACATCAGGCGAGGGTCCTTCTCTCAGTTTCAAAGAGAAGAAGAAGCTTCTAGAAGAATGGGTAGACTCTGCTAAGCCACTAGGATTGAAGGTGGTGATGCAAGTCGGTGGTGCCTCTATGCCTGAAGTGTTGAACATGGTCAGTAACATTTTGTAATTAAACAACGAAAATAATGCCTATGTGTCATTTCAAGACTGTAGAACAACTGTTCAGACTGGCTCTGGACAAAGAAAGGTTCCAGAAACTGACTGCTGACCAGTAATGGAGAGGCAATACAAGAAGAAGTCATAACCCCGCGAAAGTAATACCTCTAAGTAGTCGTAATTGACGACACGTCAAGCGTGTGATCCGTCACTGATGTGGAAGTCGATGGGGGAGACCTTTGCTCAACGATAGATATGTGATGGCGTCTAAGATGATGATGCTTGACATCTTATTATTTCGACAGAATTTTCAAAATTAACAACTAGATATGACTCAGCGTGGATTCAGCAGAATTTAGGGAGGTTCAATGAAATCCCATGTTAAAATTATTTTCTACTGCTACCAACGACTATTATGCAATAAACCACGTATTTTTTTCCAAGACTGCTTCCAGAGCAGACTTTTGAAAATCGAAGGTTTCTGCATTCGTAAGTAAAATGAGTAGTTCAACTAAATTAACTAAACAGTAAACTTATTCTTTCCAGGCAAAGATAGCTCAAGAAGAAGGAGCCGATGCAATAATGACTCTACCAGAGTTGTATTACAAGCCGAAATCTGAAGAAGACGTTGTAGATTACGTGAATGAAGTATCAGACGCTGCGCCCAGATTGCCAATCATTTACTATCATCATCCTTCTCATAGTGGGGTACAATGTTAGTATACACTATATTTTATTTCTACACAAGCAACGCCTCGCGGTATTATGCACGTAGTTCTCGTTCCCGTGGGAATACGGAAACAAAATAGCCTAAACTTACCAAAATAGTCCTTCCTCGATATAAGTGCCATCTAACACTGAAATATTTTTTCAAATCGGACCAGTAAGTTCCTGCGATTAGCGCGTTCAACCAAACAAATAAACTCTTCAGCTTTATAATATTAGTATAGATTTTTGAAGTCTCAGAATAATAACGCATGTACAACTACTACTAAATTCAAATGTTTGTAAAATAAACTGTGCAAAGACAAATGTTTTGCTCTCAAATTTTTTATAAAAGCTTCATTTAACTGATTGTTTTAAAACAATCAAATATACCTTTTCTAATTTGATAATTTTCTTTCAGTAAACATAGCCAAGTTCTTCGAATTAGCGGCGTCAAAAATTCAAAATTTCATAGGAATAAAGTGCGACTTCCAATCTGCTTTAGATATAACTGCGACAAACGAATTAAGTGAAAACCAAACAATATTTTTGAAAAGTCCAGTAAGTATGTTTTGATTTACTAAACAATAAATTAAATTCGAAGAATATAATAAATCCGAAATGCGACATCACATCAATGGTCAATCTGGGGGCACGGCAGTGCCCCCCGCCAAGTCGAGCGCGAAGCAAACACTGCCGTACCATCCTTTACAGGAACCCTTTCGCCGCATTTTCAGGCCCCTATTTGAGAACCTCTGGATAAACCCAGAACGCTGAAATTTTCGTCATCCAGTAAGCTATACAATCACATACTTAAAATAAAATTTCAAGTCTGTAGGTCATTTAGTTCCGAAGTTAAGCGAAAGCAAAGTTTCGCATTTTAGACAGACACTCACTCACTCACTCACTCACTCACTCATGATCATCAAAATAGAACTAGTACTTCCCATAAACCTAAAGAGCTGAAATTTGGTACAGAGTTAGGGTTTAATGGCCACATAAAGGGAAAACTATAAAAACTAGGATAATCGAACGGGAACGGGAATTATACGGGAACGGGAGTGGGAATTGTAACTCAAGAACGGCTGAACTGATTTGGCTGGAAATTGGTGGGGAGGTAGCTTAGAACCAGGAAAAGGACAAAGAATAACTTTAATCCCGAAATTCCCACGGGATTGGGAACGGGAATTTAAAAATCAAGAACGGCTGAATTGATTTGGCTGAAAATTGGTGGGGTGGTAGCTTAGAACCAGGAAAAGGACGTAGGATACCTTTAATCCCGAAATTCCCACGGGATTGGGAACGGGACTTTATAACTCAAGAACGGCTCAACTGATTTGGCTGAAAATTGGTGAGGTGGTAGCTTAGAACCAGGAAAAGGACGTAGGATACCTTTAATCTCGAAATTCCCACGGGATTGGGAACGGGAATTTATAACTCAAGAACGGCTCAACTGATTTGGCTGAAAATTGGTGGGGAGGTAGCTTAAAACCTTGAGAAGAACATAGAATACTTTTAATCCCGAAATTCCCACGGAATTGGGAACGGGAATTTCTAGCTCAAGAACGGCTGAATTGATTTGGCTGAAAATTGGTGGGGAGGTAGCTTAGAATCAGGAAAAGCACATAGGATACTTTTTATCCCGAAATTCCCACGAAACGTGAACGGAAACTACGCGGGTGAAATTGCGGGGCGCTTAGTAATAAAATACTACTCCTAAAAAGAAAAACATGTGTCAAATAAGAAAATCTAATAAAAAAAACAATATAAACACGTTTCAACAAAAATAAATGAAATCCCACCAAAAACATTCTGTAAAAAACTAGCCAAGTCTCGATGGAGCTGCTTGTTTATCTCTAAAAAGTAATGAAATCTAGACAAAGTCGTGCCAAGTGTAAGGTTCCTTACTACGATTTCTTTATTATTATAGTTATTGTTGTGTGACTTGGCCGTTGAACATTGTTTAAAACGTTAGTAGTGGGTACAAGTCAATTTTGTTTACACGTAATGTTGTAACATTATTAAAATACGCAGCTTTATCAAGCCTACAATTGACTGGATATTGAATCAACGTTTTTCAAGTGGCAATTTTCTATCGTCAATGGGTAGTGGTTCTGGCGACAGATTGGTGCAATAGTGTCATGGAGCACCTAGTATTGTACCCTTGTGTACAGTTGTGTACTTGTGTACAGTGTATCCTTCAACGGCCAAGTCACACAACATCCTAACTAATATTATAAATGCGAAAGTAACTCTGTCTGTCTGTCTGTCTGTCTGTCTGTTACCTTTTCACGGCTAAACTACTGAACCGATTGACTTGAAATTTTGTACAGGGGTAGCTTATGATCCGGGAAAGAACATAGGCTATGTTTTATCCCGAAATTCCCACGGGATCGGGAACTACGCGGGTGAAACCGCGGGGCACAGCTAGTTAACTATAATAATAAAGAAATCGCAGTAAGGAACCTTACACTTGGCACGACTTTGTCTAGATTTCATTACTTTTTAGAGATAAACAAGCAGCTCCATCGAGACTTGGCTAGTTTTTACAGAATGTTTTCGGTGGGATCTATCTGACACTTTCATCACATTGCAATTGCAAATTGCTATTGCAGTCACTCTACGTACATAAGTAAAATAAATCTAAGCCATTGACGTTTTTAAAATCATTTAGATATGAAGAAAAAGCTTATAAGAAGATGCTAAAGAACCATTGCAATCACAACCTACCATAATCAGAAGCTTCTGTGCAAAGAAAGGTATATCTTAATTTCATTGACGACCTCGATGATGGCAGAGTGGCCACCTGTAAGGTTGCGGGTTCGATTCCTGTGTGGGGTGAATATTTGTGTGAACCACAAATGTTTGTCTCGGTCTGGGTATGTGTGTGAATGAGTGTGTGCGTAGTTTCTGATACCTAAGATACATGCTCCGAGCTTAGTTAGGGGTCAGTTACTATAATGAGATGATGTAGTGAATGATTATGATATGTTATTGTTTTACAGCTCACAACGGTATCCAACTACGTGATGGGTTTCAACTCAAGTATGGCGGCTGCTCTTAGCATCTTTCCTCATCTGGTAGTCGACATTGAACGAGCCCTAAACGAGAATAATGTGGTCAAAGCGAGAGAATTGCAATTTAAATTAAATAAGCGCATGGGAATTATTACATCGCAAGGTAATTTTAACTTAATATTTGATGCTTATTGACTAAAATTACACTTTTAATTACCTACTTAATTAATCCTAACTAATATTATAAATGCGAAAGTAACTCTGTCTGTCTGTTACCTTTTCACGGCTAAACTACTGAACCGATTTACTTGAAATTTGGTACAGGGGTAGCTTATGGTTCGAGGAAGAACATAGGATACTTTTTATCCTGAAATTCCCAAGGGAACGGGAACTACGCGGGTGAAACCGCGGGGCACAGCTAGTTTAACTATAATTATCTAAATAATGTGACGCTTTAGGGCTTTTATTAAGTATATGTTATGTTCGTATATGTGTTCTCTACCTTTATATGTCCATAATGGTCTCATTGTGCGCCGTCGCGTCGTCTTGAAACAAAACAAAATGGCGGACGACTACTACCGTCAAATTCTTCATAGCCTTTATACTTAACGTTTGTTTTAGGTGACAAAATATCAGCCCAGAAAGCAGTGATGGAAATGATAACTGGAATCAAAGTTGGCAACACGAGATATCCCATTAAAAAACTAACGACAGAACAGAAACAATCCGTCCACGATAAACTGATAGTTGCTGGCGTGAAGATGAACTGTGATTCTACTAAGAAGGAATATGAAATGTATACCATGAAAAGCTTTAACTAATTTTTAGGATATCACAGAACATTTTACTACTAACTCATTCAGTGAGTTGATGAATCAAATAAACATTTGAGGCTATATGTCATATTATTTGGAGTTTGGAGTCAACATGGCTCTAGCTGCAACACGCATATTATAAATAATTATTTAACAAAACGGGAACTAGTTTCAGCCACGTCCGGTGGCCTTCATCAGGAGGAGTGCGATACGCCCACGCCGTCGGCGTCTCGCTCTGCACATCCCGTTTTGTTCAATATTTATATATGATGACGTACGTTTCGTTTAATAATAAAACGCATATTAGAAGTTGTCCAAACTTTAGGATTTTTTTATTGATGTCAGTTACTTTGGTACTTACACCGGGTACTTGCAGATCATATTGTATATAGCTATAGTTTCTTACCGATTTTTCTCGGTTGGATGGATATATTTAGAAAGTATTTACGGGAACAAGACAAATACCTGTTATAAGGGGTATATCCCATTCGTCCCCAGTGGGGACAAACTTGGTGGGGACGGATGGGATATACCCGTTATAAGTGAGTGTCCTTCTAAAAATATTAATAATGTACATACTTACTTATGTTATTTTGTATATTGTTTGTATATAAGTAATTCTCATCATTTTATTTAATTCATTTTATGTTTTATTTCATTTAGTCAGATGCTACATAGTAAATGGATTATTACATTTATCCTGTTACGTTGAATATATTTATTTAAATCAAGGAAATAATAATATTTCCTTGATTTAAATAAATATATTCCGAAAAGTGAATGAAAAATTACCTAGATAGACGGTGTCTGTACATAAAATAAAACATACGAGTATTAATACTTACAATAAAAACATAGATATTAATTACAAAGTTATGTTATTGTATGTGTAAAAAACACCCTCATAAGGGCGCGAACCCACCGCGCCACCACGCACGCTACGCACGCTGCTCACGGCGCTGCCATACAATTGAAATACCATCTCTATGGCAGCGCCGCGTAGCTGTGTGCAGCGTGCGTGGCGGTGGGTTCGCACCCTAATCATTTTATTGTAATAGGTATAAATGCAACTGTATAAACACATTGTATAAAAAACGTACTTTGTGTGTTAGATAAACACATTCTATATGAATAAATAAAAATAAATAAATAAATTATCAAATGAAAATATAGGTACTATAGATTTTTATTTTTTTATATACCTTTTGACATGTTTTTTATTGTTTACATTACTTATAAGTGACATTGTATTTCATTTTATTTAAAAAAAAATACCAGCGCGAGTTTCTTGTCGATTCTTCTTTGATTGATTGATTGATTTTTGACTAGTTATGCCCCGCGGTTTAAACCGCATTAGCATAATGTGATTTAAACCTAAACCGCGAAAACGAGAATTTATTGTTTCTTCATAAAGTAGGCGATCCATCTAAAATATTTTTTGAAAATTGAATGCTGTAATAGGGTAGTTGCCTAAAAAAAAATTATTAGTCCGTCTTTTACATTTCCAAAAAATATTGGACACGTATTTTTTATGTTTCATGTAAACAAATAATTAAGACGATACAGTGCGTCGAAAACTCGTGAAACGTCACAGATTGCTACAATTTTCACCAACAGTTGACGTCACAAGCCCCCACTCCTAAACTTTAATGCGTTATAACGAAGTCAGTTTTATTTTGTTTATATTGTTTAAGTCTGAAACAAAAAAATACGTATCTAATATTATTTCGAAATCTATCTGACGGACTAATTAGAATTGCAATTTGTTTACCCAGGAAACTACCCTGTTCTTGAGATTTGCATTTACAACCAAAAAAAACTAAATTCTTCAGTTTTTAACCCCCGATGCAAAAAGAGGGGTGTTATAAGTTTGACGTGTCTTTGTGTGTGTGTGTAAATGTGTGTGTGTGGCATCATAGCACCCGAACGGATGAACCGATTTCAATTTAGTTTTTTGTATCAAAGGGGACTTACGTGCGAGTGTTCTTAGACATGTTTGATGAAAATCGGTTGGCCCGTTTAAAAGTTATGGGGGTTTGAAAGTAATTGTGATGGGGGTTTTTTAATTACTTTTTTCTTTTTTTGTTTCTAACTAGATAGTTACTTATTTTACTAATAACTTAGGATATTGTTAATTTACTTTTGTTATTCAGTCTCATCAGAAATTATTTTAAACGTAACACTATTTAAAATTTAATTGGAATAAAAAACTCAAACACTAAGGGCCTATTTCACGACCTTCAAGTAAACTTACTCACCAAGTAAAGTTAGTTTTGTCTCTTTCTTACTTTATATCAAGTGACAAAGACAAAACATGTGAGTAAATACTCGGAACATTACTTGAAGATGGTGAAATTGGCCCTAAGTATAAAGTCATTATTAGTTAAAAATAACGTAACTTAACATAGAACATAATCATTCACTATATCATCTCATTACAGTAACTGACCCCTAACTAAGCTCGAAACTTGTATCTAGGGTATCAGAAACTACGCACACACTCACCCAGATCGAGATAAACATTTAAAAAAAGAGACCGAGAAAAACAGATAAATATCTCTTTATATTTTTAGAGAACAGTTCTCAAAGGAAAATTCCCTCCCGTATTCACGCCGTTCGATGAAAATGGAAACCTATATCTGGACGCCATACCTGAATATGCTAAACTTTTGAAGGACAATTGTATCGATGGAATGCTCAGTACGTACTAGAATATAATTAGTCTACGAGTAATGAAACACAATCATCATTCACTACATCATCATCTCATTACAGTAACTGACCCCTAACTAAGTTTGAAAATTGTATCTAGGGTATCAGAAACTACGCACGCACTCATTCACACACACACCCAGACTATATTCATTAAAAGTCTGGGTGTATGTGTGCTAAAAACTCCCCCTTCTTTTCTCCCTTCTCGACCTCCTTCTAATGTCCTGCTAAGCTAGTCTTAAGTCAGCTTTTAGCATTGCCAAAGCTAGTTAATACTGCTAATTCTGCCATCACGCTTATTAAATCTTCTGAGCTGCATGAGGTCCACGTCCATGGACGGCTGTTGTACCATGAAATGCATTTGTCCTCTACGTCATAAATGGAACTAACAATCTAATAAAGAAACCTTTTAGATCTGGTAGAGATTGCTTTCAGCAATAAGACCGCCTTTGCCCATGTACCGAATGTTTTTGTCTAACTGTGTCTGTAATATGTCCTTGTGTGTGTATATGCAATAAAGAATATCTATCTTTTAGATTACATTTTACATAGGTTACCAAAATTACGAGCGATTTTAAGAGCATAGGGAAGTACATTTTTTTTTTTATTTATTTATATCAGACAACTACAGTCCATAATGTGTTAATGAAAAATTTCTTAAATGCTATGTTAGTACAAAATTGTGACATTGGCTAAAAAGTTATATAATCAAATTAAATTTCAAATTAATATAAATAATAATAATAAATTAACTTAACTAACAATAATTTAATATAAATAAACTTAATAACACATACAATTTTAGATATTATAAGTTTTTTTGTTTTTAATGTCAATTTGCCCTAAATTTTATATTATAAGATGCCGTTCTAGCCTTTGTATGTACAAAGTTCCAGTGGCGCACTACTGGACAATCTAGGCGGTGCACTATTGTGGATAGGAGCTGATTGGAACTGCCCATGACTCGGTGCATCAGTGAGGCCACTCTTTTGCGCATTAATGAATAAAAATCGTCCACTCTCGCTTCAGCGAACATACCGGACTCACTAGAGCGTCTAGGCAATCCCAACAACATTCTGAAACCATTGTTGTATTGGATTCGTAGAGCATTGTAGGCCTTTTGTGTATAGTTGGTCCAAAGACTGCTGGTGTAGAAACTCTGACAATAACTTTTAAAAAGAATAAGTTTTACTTCTTTTGTACATCCAGCAAATCTTCGAACCAACATGTTACACCGAACCGCCAGCGCTCTACGTACCCTCTCCATATCCATAACATCCGAGAGGTCCTCGGTGACCCAATGCCCAAGGTACTTTAAATGTGTGACTCTATTTAGCTCAACATCACCCAGCATTACCGGAGGGATGATGCTTGGTGTTTTATTTCCCGCCTTGAATACTAATAGTTCACTCTTTTTAGCATTATATCGAAGGCCATGAGTCACCGCGTACCTCTCACATATCGACAACAAGACGTTAAGTGCCCTGACCGATGGAGCCAGTAAAGCCATGTCGTCGGCGTAACTTATATTGTTAACCATGTTATTGTCAATCGAACACCCGACATCGGCTCCACTGAGTTCATCGATCAGTCCGTTTACATTATACAAGAGGCAAGAGTACGGTCAAACTAACTGCACTTAATAAATACAGCCAAATCCCACTCCATTAATATTTTTTATCCATTGATATTTTTTTCTAAAAAAGTTTATCTTTCCAGTGACTGGAACATCAGGGGAGGGTCCTGCTATGAGTTTGACAGAAAGACAAATGCTTCTAGAAAAGTGGGTTGAGTCGGCCAAACCTTTGGGCTTGAAGGTGTTGATACAAGTTGGTGGGGCTCCCTTTCCTGAAGTCATGGAAATGGTCAGTAAATTGATATTTACACTTACTTACATAATACTAAGTCCAAAATCGAAAAACGGACGACGCTGCGAACTGCTGACGAAGAAGACAAAATCTTGATTGTTCGTGATCTATGGATTCTATGGTATCACTACATAGTATAAAACAACATCGCTTTCCCTGTCCCTATGTATGCTTAGATCTTTAAAACTACGCAACGGATTTTGATGCGGTTTGTTATGTAGATAGAGTGATTCAGTGGAAAGGTTTTTAGCATAATTTTATCCCCATATTCTGACAGGAACAGGAACTACGCGGGTGAAACCGCGGGGCGCCGCTAGTAACTACATAAATTGTGTAAGACCAATGAATTACTTTAAAAAAACGAATATTGTACTCTACTAATTTGACTAGAAATTTCGCTTCAGGCAAAAATTGCTGAACAAACAGGAGCCGATGGAATATTGACTCTGCCAGAGTTATATTACAAGAATAAAGGTGAAGAAGGGGTCGTCGAATATGTATAGAGAGTATCGGATGCTGCACCCAGTTTACCAATCATTTACTATCATCTTCCTTCTAGAAGTGAAGTTGAGTGTTAGTATTGATTGTTCTCTTCTACCACTACATCCTTACTAATATTATAAATGCGAAAGTAACTCTGTCTGTCTGTTACCTTTTCACGGCTAAACTACTGAACCGATTGACTTGAAATTTGGTACAAGGTTAGCTCACGGTCCAAGGAAGAACATAGGCTGTGTTTTATCCCGAAATTTCCAAGGGAGCGGGAACTACGCGGGTGAAACTGCGGGGCACAGCTAGTATTTTATAAGTTCTCGCGTATAAACTCAAAACATACTCCACCGATTTGCTGTTTACCAATGGATAAGGTCGTTCTCGAGAAGGTTATAATTTTATATGTGTATTCTCACGGGAACGGGAACTTAGCGGGCGAAACGGGACGTAGCTAATTCAACAATAACTAAGTCTCGTAGAACTGCAGCACAGAGATCACAAATTATTGTACAAACTTATTTATTCAACATGCATCGCTTAATTTTTGACAAATATAAAATTAAATCGTGCTACAAATCTTCATATCAAACAACCAACATCGCATTTCTAATTATTCATTTTTCTTCCAGTAAACATAGCCAGATTCTTCAGTTTAGCGACCTCAAGAATTCCCAATTTCGCAGGAATAAAATGTGATTTTCAATCTATGTTAGAAGTTACTTCGCAAAATGAACTAAAAGATAACCAAGCATTATATTTGAATACTCCAGTAAGTATTTTTTAGTTTCTTGGTGAAATATTCATTAAAAATCTATCGAATTCAATTGCGACTGTTCCAATGCACTTTATAATATTTTTTTTATGATACAAAGAAAAATATACCTTATTGTTATATTTTTACAGCTCCCATTAGCATCCGCCTTCCTAATGGGATTCGAATCAAGTATGGTTGCTGCAACTAGTTATTTTGCTGACCTTATAAATAACATAGAACGAGCAATTAATGAGAATAACGTACCAAAAGCCAGAGAATTGCAACTTAAATTAAACAAGCGTATGGGACTTATAGCATCGATAGGTAAGTTTAATTTTACTTATTTTAGTGCGTGTATTGTCTTGTGTAAACTAGAAGTGGCAAGACAGACAGACAGAAGGTATTTTCATATATACATAGTCGAATATCATTAAGTATACTAAAAGTAAAATACCTTTTCTGCAGAAGAAATATGCCCCTTCGTCTCCTTCTTTTTAACCTAGCAAAAGCATTAACCAAGGCCTCTACGTTTCTGCTGGAAGTTATTAGAACAATATGTTTATATTGTGATAGTCTAACTCAATAGTGTATGTGTGATAGTCTAACCTACAGCGTATATTACCAGCCGGGCTAGCATGACTTCGAAAAAGCGATAGATATAGCGATTTATTGACATCCAACTGTCAAAATATAATAAATATAGCCGCCATATTTAATTTTATCATATCGTAGCACGCCATAATTCATTTGGTCATGCTCGCGAAATCTATATTATATCGTGGTGTCGATATATTTTATCGCGCACAGTGTCATGCTAGGGGGGCAGGTTATTTTCATTTAACGTTACGACTGTTTTAGGTGACAGAACATCATCGCAGAAAGCAGCGATGGAAATGATAACTGGGATCAAAGTTGGCAGCACAAGGTTCCCGCTAAAACGATTAACGAAGGAACAGAGGCAAACCTTTTTTTTTTTTTTTTTTTTTTTTTTTTTTTTTTTTTTTCGCTGAGAAAATGCATTGAACTGCATACCCCGGAGTCGAGTAATGGAGGCGGACTCCCGGGGTTATGTGAGGCTCTCCCCGCCAGAAGGGCGAGGCCTACCCACTAAAAACTCAGCGCATTCCCTCCGCGCCTCTAAGCGGGCGCCGCAGGATCAGATGTTATTCTACTGCGACGCCCAGGCGTATGACCCGCAGGCCCCCTCCAGCGAACCCCTCCCAAGTCGCTCTGGTAGTGCGGGAAGCAGCACGGTGTACGGCCCTCTGCCACGCCACACCACTACCCGCTTCACCACCCTCCACCCGCCTCAAATCCATGGTGTCCTCTGCTGTTCAGAGGAACACACGGAGAGGCGGGCCTTGACGGCCGCCGAAGATGGTGTTCCCCGGCAACCCCTCCGAGTCCGGCATCAAGCGGTGCCGGCCCCGCCGGGGCCGCGACAGATAGGGAGAGCGGCGCATCGTGATACCGACACTCCTCTCCTGTCGCGGCCCCGCACCTCCGAGCGCTGCAACAGCGCCCCCTCACAGCTGCGGAGCCCGGACAGGCCCCGCAACCTCTGCCCGCAGGCAGCCCGCCCTGGACGCCTCTTAGCTTCGCCGCGGTTCTACGCGCAACCGCGACTACTAAGCCCCCCCACCACGACAAGGTGGGCGTCCCTGGGGGGGAACAGAGGCAAACCTTATGCGCTAGACTGCAAGCCATGGGCGTGAAAGTGAAAAAATGTTAATTTAATTAATTGCAAAGTTTGTTTTTATTTATTGATTTTGGATACACATGTTCGATAACCTTTGTTTTTCGTTTCTGGCGCTGTATTGTTGTAAACTTTCAAAAGTCTATAAAGGAAAGATGAGTAACATTTATTGAAGTTTCTGTTCTGAAAAATCTGGAAAAATTATCCTGTGGATTTACTAAGAATATTCACTTAATTAAAATCATTGAATAAATCAATACCATATACTCATTTATACTACGCTCTGGTTGGATTAAGCACATTGAAGTGAATAATGGATACTGTAAAAAAGGCCTAAGGTGTATTTACGTAGATAGATAGTTCCAGAATACTTCCATTCAAGATTTCTAACTAATGGCCGCCGTAAAGTTGTAGGACAGCATTGACAATAACAATATACGCAGGATTAAGTTCTTACTTCGCTTTATGTAAGTACTAGCAGCGCCCCGCGGTTTTACCCGCGTAGTACCCGCTCCTGTGAGAATGCGTAACTCGGCACAATTCACAATTTTCAATTCAGTTTGTGACTACAAAAAGTTACAATAAAACATACGATTACTTATACACAATCCCACGGGAATTTCGGGATAAAACGTATCCTATGTGTTATTCCTAGTTACAAGGATCATCTGTACCAAATTTAATCAAAATCGATACAGTAGTTTCTGCGTGAAAGTGGAACAAACATCCAAACTCACAAACATCCAAACATACAAACTTTCGCATTTATAATATTAGTAGGATATTAAAATTATGATGGAAAAAAGAAAAAAGTATCTGTAAAGAAGTCGGTTAATAAAGAAACAACAATTTATTTTAGTAATAAATATATTTCGGCAATAAACCAAAACAAACAGCGATTACATTTGGGTCAAAATTTTAAGTCTTCTTTTCGATTAAAATTAGCTTAATTTTCTTCATTTACTTAAGTTAAGGGACCTGAGTTTCGACTGGATTCTTTGCTTAGCTTCAGCTGATATTGGTTTCTGTGGCAAAGACGGTGGACCCACTTTGATACCAGTCACAATTTCCATACCAGCCTTCATAATCGGCACCCATGGACCTGTAAAGATACATCAATTTTTAAAGTTACTGCGGGAAATATAATTAGGAATTTGTAGTCAAAGTCAAGGTCAAGCGGGTTGATGTTGGACTCGGGCTTAAATTCATCCAATCATATCACAGCAGACATCATGTCTTATAAAATTTACTGCTTAGAAATACACAATTGATATTTAGATATACTGTAATCAACAACTGTCGAATAATCAGCGACTGTCGTACTATCAAAGACAGTCGTACTATCAATGGCTGTCGTACTGAAAATCAACGAGTGTCGTACGAAAATCGACTGTCGTACCAAAATCAACGACTGTCGTACCAAAATCAACGACTGTCGTACCAAAATCAACGACTGTCGTACTAAAATCAACAGTCGTAATAAAATCAACGACTGTCGTACTGAACTCAACAGTTGTAATAAAATCAACGACTGTCGTACTAAAATCAGCGACTGTCGTACTAAAATCAGTGAATGTCGTACTAAAATCGTCTGTCGAACTAAAATCAATGGGTGTCGTACTACAATCAATGACCGTCGTTCTAACAATCAACGAGTGTCGTACAAAAATAAACGAGTGTCGTATTAAAATCGTCTAACGTACTAAAATTTACGAGTGTCGTACTAAAATTTACGAGTGTCGTACTATAATTTACGAGTGTCGTACTAAAATTTACGAGTGTCGTACTAAAATCAACGTCAGTCGTACCATAATCAATAACTGTCGTACCAAAATCAATGACTGTCGTACTAAAATAAAAAATGTCGTACTAAAAACGACTGTCGTACTAAAATCAACGACAGTCGTACTAAAATTTACGAGTGTCGAACTAAAATAAACGAGTGTCGTACCATAATCAACAAGTGTCGTACTAAAATTTACAAGTGTCGTACCAAAATCAATGACTATCGTACTAAATTCAACAAATGTCGTACTAAAAACGACTGTCATACTAAAAACGTCTGTCGTACTAAAAACGACTGTCGTACTAAGATCAACGACTATAGTACTAAAGTTTACGAGTGTCGAACTTAAATCAACGAGTGTCGTACAAAAACCAACGACTTTCTTACCATAATCAACAAGTGTCGTATTGAAATTTACAAGTGTCGTACCAAAATCAATGACTGTCGTACTTAAAACGAATGTCATTTTATAAACGACTGTCGTACTAAAACGTCTGTCGTACTAAGAACGACTGTCGTACTAAAAACGACTGTCGTACTAAAAATGTATGTCGTACTAAAAACTTATGTTGTACTAAAAACGACTGTCGTACTATAAACAACAAGTGTCGTACTAAAATCAACGAGTGTCGTACCAAAATTAACAAGTGTCGTACTAAAACAAATGACTGTCTTACCATTATCAAAGAGTGTCGAACTAAAATCAACGAGTGTCGTACCAAAATAAACAAGTGTCGTACTAAAAACGACTGTCATACTAAAAACGTCTGTCGTACTAAAAACGACTGTCGTACTAAAAACGACTGTCGTACTAAAAACGACTGTCGTACTAAGATCAACGACTATAGTACTAAAGTTTACGAGTGTCGAACTTAAATCAACGAGTGTCGTACAAAAACCAACGACTTTCTTACCATAATCAACAAGTGTCGTATTAAAATTTACAAGTGTCGTACCAAAATCAATGACTGTCGTACTTAAAACGACTGTCATTTTATAAACGATTGTCGTACTAAAACGTCTGTCGTACTAAGAACGACTGTCGTACTAAAAACGACTGTCGTACTAAAAATGTATGTCGTACTAAAATCAGCGAGTGTCGTACCAAAATTAACAAGTGTCGTACTAAAACCAACGACTGTCTTACCATTATCAAAGAGTGTCGTACTAAAATTTACAAGTGTCGTACCAAAATCAATGACTGTAGTACTAAAATCGACAGTCGCACTAAAATCAACGACTTGTACTAAAATTTACGAGTGTCGAACTAAAATCAACGAGTGTCGTACTTAAAACGACTGTCGTACTAAAAACGGCTGTCGTACTAAAACGACTGTCGTACTAAAAACGACTGTCGTACTAAAAACGACTGTCGTACTAAAATCAACGACTCGTACTAAAATTTACGAGTGTCGAACTAAAATCAACGAGTGTCGTACCAAAATTAAGTGTCGTATTAAAATTTACAAGTGTCGAACTAAAATCAACGAGTGTCGTACCAAAATTAACAAGTGTCGTACTAAAATTTACAAGTGTCGTACCAAAATCAATGAATGGCGTACTAAATTCAACAAATGTACTAAAAACGACTGTCGTACTAAAAACGTATGTCGTACTAAAATCAACGAGTGTCGTACTAAAATCAACGAGTGTCGTACCAAAATCAACAAGTGTCGTACTAAAATTTACAAGTGTCGTACCAAAATCAATGACTTCGTACTCATATTACTGTCGTACTAAAATCGACAGTCGTACTAAAAACGACTGTCGTACTAAAAACGACTGTCGTACTAAAAACGACTGTCGTACTAAAAACGACTGTCGTACCTAAAACGACTGTCGTACTAAAAACGACTGTCATACTAAAAACGACTGTCGTACTAAAAACGACCGTCGTACTAAAAACGATTGTCGTACTAACGACTGTCGTACTAAAAACGATTGTCGTACTAACGACTGTCGTACTAAAACGTCTGTCGTACTAAGAACGACTGTCGTACTAAAAACGACTGTTGTAAAATCAACGACTGTCGTACTAAAAAAAATTACGAGTGTTGTACTAAAACCAACGACTGTCGTACCATAATCAACAAGTGTCGTATTAAAATTTACAAGTGTCGTAAATCAATGACTGTCGTACTGAAAACGTATGTCGTACTAAAAACGACTGTCGTACTAACGACTGTCGTACTACAACGTCTGTCGTACTAAGAACGACTGTCGTACTAAAATCGTCTGTCGCACTAAAATTTACGAGTGTCTAACTAAAATCAACGAGTGTCTTACTAAAATCAACGAGTGTCGTACCAAAATTACGGTTGTCGTACCAAAATTTACAACTGTTGTACCATAATCAACGACCGTCGTACTTAAAACGACTGTCGTACTTAAAACGACTGTCGTACTTAAAACGACTGTCGTACTAAAAACGACTGTCGTACGAAAAACGGCTGTCGTACTAAAACGTCGTCGTACTAAAAACGACTGTCCTACTAAAAACGAGTGTCGAACTAAAATCAACGAGTGTCGTACCAAAATTAACAAGTGTCGTACTAAAATTTACAAGTGTCGAACTAAAATCAACGAGTGTCGTACCAAAATTAACAAGTGTCGTACTAAAATTTACAAGTGTCGTACCAAAATCAATGACTGGCGTACTAAAATCAAATGTACTAAAAACGACTGTCGTACTAAAAACGACTGTAGTACTAAAAACGACTGTCGTACTAAAAACGGCTGTCGTACGAAAATCAACGAGTGTCGTACTAAAATCAACGAGTGTCGTACCAAAATCAACAAGTGTCGTACTAAATCCAACGACTGTCATACCATAATCAACAAGTGTCGTACTAAAATTTACAAGTGTCGTACCAAAATCAATGACTGGCGTACTAAAATCAAATGTACTAAAAACGACTGTCGTACTAAAAACGACTGTAGTACTAAAAACGACTGTCGTACTAAAAACGGCTGTCGTACTAAATTCAACGACTGTCATACCATAATCAACAAGTGTCGTACCAAAATCAATGACTTCGTATTTATATTACTGTCGTACTAAAATCGACAGTCGCACTAATATCAACGAATGTCGTACTAAAGTTTAGGAGTGTCGTACTAAAATTAACGAGTGTCGTACTAAAATTTACAAGTGTCGTACCAAAATCAATGACTGTCGTACTAAAAACGACTGTCGTACTAAAAACGACTGTCGTACTAAAAACGACTGTCGTTCTAAAAACGACCGTCGTACTAAAAACGATTGTCGTACTAACGACTGTCGTACTAAAATCGTCTGTCGCACTAAAATTTACGAGTGTCTAACTAAAATCAACGAGTGTCTTACTAAAATCAACGAGTGTCGTACCAAAATTACGGTTGTCGTACCAAAATTTACAACTGTTGTACCATAATCAACGACCGTCGTACTTAAAACGACTGTCGTACTTAAAACGACTGTCGTACTTAAAACGACTGTCGTACTTAAAACGACTGTCGTACTAAAAACGACTGTCGTACGAAAAACGGCTGTCGTACTAAAACGTCGTCGTACTAAAAACGACTGTCGTACTAAAAACGAGTGTCGAACTAAAATCAACGAGTGTCGTACCAAAATTAACAAGTGTCGTACTAAAATTTACAAGTATCGAACTAAAATCAACGAGTGTCGTACCAAAATTAACAAGTGTCGTACTAAAATTTACAAGTGTCGTACCAAAATCAATGACTGGCGTACTAAAATCAAATGTACTAAAAACGACTGTAGTACTAAAAACGACTGTCGTACTAAAAACGGCTGTCGTACGTAAATCAACGATTGTCGTACTAAAATCAACGAGTGTCGTACCAAAATCAACAAGTGTCGTACTAAATTCAACGACTGTCATACCATAATCAACAAGTGTCGTACTAAAATTTACAAGTGTCGTACCAAAATCAATGACTGGCGTACTAAAATCAAATGTACTAAAAACGACTGTCGTACTAAAAACGACTGTAGTACTAAAAACGACTGTCGTACTAAAAACCGCTGTCGTACTAAATTCAACGACTGTCATACCATAATCAACAAGTGTCGTACCAAAATCAATGACTTCGTATTTATATTACTGTCGTACTAAAATCGACAGTCGCACTAATATCAACGAATGTCGTACTAAAGTTTAGGAGTGTCGTACTAAAATTAACGAGTGTCGTACTAAAATTTACAAGTGTCGTACCAAAATCAATGACTGTCGTACTAAAAACGACTGTCGTACTAAAAACGACTGTCGTACTAAAAACGACTGTCGTACTAAAAACGACTGTCGTTCTAAAAACGACCGTCGTACTAAAAACGATTGTCGTACTAACGACTGTCGTACTAAAAACGATTGTCGTACTAACGTCTGTCGTAAAATCAACGACTGTCGTACTAAAAAAATTTACGAGTGTCGTACTAAAACCAACGACTGTCGTACCATAATCAACAAGTGTCGTATTAAAATTTACAAGTGTCGAAAATCAATGACTGTCGTACTAAAAACGTATGTCGTACTAAAAACGACTGTCGTACTAACGACTGTCGTACTACAACGTCTGTCGTACTAAGAACGACTGTCGTACTAAAATCGACTGTCGCACTAAAATTTACGAGTGTCTTACTAAAATCAACGAGTGTCGTACCAAAATTACGGTTGTCGTACCAAAATTTACAACTGTTGTACCATAATCAACGACCGTCGTACTTAAAACGACTGTCGTACTTAAAACGACTGTCGTACTAAAAACGACTGTCGTACGAAAAACGACTGTCGTACTAAAACGTCGTCGTACTAAAAACGACTGTCGTACTAAAAACGAGTGTCGAACTAAAATCAACGAGTGTCGTACCAAAATTAACAAGTGTCGTACTAAAATTTACAAGTATCGAACTAAAATCAACGAGTGTCGTACCAAAATTAACAAGTGTCGTACTAAAATTTACAAGTGTCGTACCAAAATCAATGACTGGCGTACTAAAATCAAATGTACTAAAAACGACTGTAGTACTAAAAACGACTGTCGTACTAAAAACGGCTGTCGTACGTAAATCAACGATTGTCGTACTAAAATCAACGAGTGTCGTACCAAAATCAACAAGTGTCGTACTAAATTCAACGACTGTCATACCATAATCAACAAGTGTCGTACTAAAATTTACAAGTGTCGTACCAAAATCAATGACTGGCGTACTAAAATCAAATGTACTAAAAACGACTGTCGTACTAAAAACAACTGTAGTACTAAAAACGACTGTCGTACTAAAAACCGCTGTCGTACTAAATTCAACGACTGTCATACCATAATCAACAAGTGTCGTACCAAAATCAATGACTTCGTATTTATATTACTGTCGTACTAAAATCGACAGTCGCACTAATATCAACGAATGTCGTACTAAAGTTTAGGAGTGTCGTACTAAAATTAACGAGTGTCGTACTAAAATTTACAAGTGTCGTACCAAAATCAATGACTGTCGTACTAAAAACGACTGTCGTACTAAAAACGACTGTCGTACTAAAAACGACTGTCGTACTAAAAACGACTGTCGTTCTAAAAACGACCGTCGTACTAAAAACGATTGTCGTACTAACGACTGTCGTACTAAAAACGATTGTCGTACTAACGTCTGTCGTAAAATCAACGACTGTCGTACTAAAAAAATTTACGAGTGTCGTACTAAAACCAACGACTGTCGTACCATAATCAACAAGTGTCGTATTAAAATTTACAAGTGTCGAAAATCAATGACTGTCGTACTAAAAACGTATGTCGTACTAAAAACGACTGTCGTACTAACGACTGTCGTACTACAACGTCTGTCGTACTAAGAACGACTGTCGTACTAAAATCGACTGTCGCACTAAAATTTACGAGTGTCTTACTAAAATCAACGAGTGTCGTACCAAAATTACGGTTGTCGTACCAAAATTTACAACTGTTGTACCATAATCAACGACCGTCGTACTTAAAACGACTGTCGTACTTAAAACGACTGTCGTACTAAAAACGACTGTCGTACGAAAAACGACTGTCGTACTAAAACGTCGTCGTACTAAAAACGACTGTCGTACTAAAAACGAGTGTCGAACTAAAATCAACGAGTGTCGTACCAAAATTAACAAGTGTCGTACTAAAATTTACAAGTATCGAACTAAAATCAACGAGTGTCGTACCAAAATTAACAAGTGTCGTACTAAAATTTACAAGTGTCGTACCAAAATCAATGACTGGCGTACTAAAATCAAATGTACTAAAAACGACTGTCGTACTAAAAACGACTGTAGTACTCAAAACGACTGTCGTACTAAAAACGGCTGTCGTACTAAAATCAACGAGTGTCGTACCAAAATCAACAAGTGTCGTACTAAATTCAACGACTGTCATACCATAATCAACAAGTGTCGTACTAAAATTTACAAGTGTCGTACCAAAATCAATGACTGGCGTACTAAAATCAAATGTACTAAAAACGACTGTCGTACTAAAAACGACTGTAGTACTAAAAACGACTGTCGTACTAAAAACGGCTGTCGTACTAAATTCAACGACTGTCATACCATAATCAACAAGTGTCGTACCAAAATCAATGACTTCGTATTTATATTACTGTCGTACTAAAATCGACAGTCGCACTAATATCAACGAATGTCGTACTAAAGTTTAGGAGTGTCGTACTAAAATTAACGAGTGTCGTACTAAAATTTACAAGTGTCGTACCAAAATCAATGACTGGCGTACTAAAATCAAATGTACTAAAAACGACTGTCGTACTAAAAACGACTGTAGTACTAAAAACGACTGTCGTACTAAAAACGGCTGTCGTACTAAATTCAACGACTGTCATACCATAATCAACAAGTGTCGTACCAAAATCAATGACTTCGTATTTATATTACTGTCGTACTAAAATCGACAGTCGCACTAATATCAACGAATGTCGTACTAAAGTTTAGGAGTGTCGTACTAAAATTAACGAGTGTCGTACTAAAATTTACAAGTGTCGTACCAAAATCAATGACTGTCGTACTAAAAACGACTGTCGTACTAAAAACGACTGTCGTACTAAAAACGACTGTCGTACTAACGACTGTCGTACTAACGACTGTCGTACTACAACGTCTGTCGTACTAAGAACGACTGTCGTACTAAAATCGTCTGTCGCACTAAAATTTACGAGTGTCTTACTAAAATCAACGAGTGTCGTACCAAAATTACGGTTGTCGTACCAAAATTTACAACTGTTGTACCATAATCAACGACCGTCGTACTTAAAACGACTGTCGTACTTAAAACGACTGTCGTACTAAAAACGACTGTCGTACGAAAAACGACTGTCGTACTAAAACGTCGTCGTACTAAAAACGACTGTCGTACTAAAAACGAGTGTCGTACCAAAATTAACAAGTGTCGTACTAAAATTTTTCTAATCATTGATTTTGGTACGACACTTTACAAGTGTCGTACCAAAATCAATGACTTCGTACTTATATTACTGTCGTACTAAAATCGACAGTCGCACTAATATCAACGAATTTCGTACTAAAATTTAGGAGTGTCGTACTAAAATTAACGAGTGTCGTACTAAAATTTACAAGTGTCGTACCAAAATCAATGAATGTCGTACTAAAAACGACTGTCGTACTAAAAACGACTGTCGTACTAAAAACGACTGTCGTACTAAAAACGACCGTCGTACTAAAAACGATTGTCGTACTAACGACTGTCGTACTAAAAACGATTGTCGTACTAAAACGTCTGTCGTACTAAGAACGACTGTCGTACTAAAAACGACTGTCGTAAAATCAACGACTGTCGTACAAAAATTAACGAGTGTCGTACTAAAACCAACGACTGTCGTACCATAATCAACAAGTGTCGTATTAAAATTTACAAGTGTCGAAAATCAATGACTGTCGTACCATAATCAACAAGTGTCGAAAATCAATGACTGTCGTACTAAAAACGTATGTCGTACTAAAAACGACTGTCGTACTAACGACTGTCGTACTAAAACGTCTGTCGTACTAAGAACGACTGTCGTACTAAAATCGTCTGTCGCACTAAAATTTACGAGTGTCTTACTAAAATCAACGAGTGTCGTACTAAAATCAACGAGTGTCGTACCAAAATTACGGTTGTCTTACCAAAATTTACAACTGTCGTACCATAATCAACGAGTGTCGTACTAAAATCGATTGTCGTACAAAAACGACTGTCGTACTAAAAAACGACAGTCATACTTCATGGTACGAGAGTTGTAGATTTTGGCTTTGGAAACCAGCTAAATCATGATTGTTTCGATTAGTATAAAACAACTGGAGAAATACTTAAAGAACGCAAGCATACATTCTTCGTACAAATCAGTTCTCATCATTACTGCGAATTGACAAAACAATTGAAATCTCATAGGTAATGTTTATTTCTTACCTTCACAAGTATGAGCTTCAATAGCCGCAGTGAGTTTCTCCTGCAGCGTCCTTGCTTTAGCTACGTCGTTGTTTTCAACAGCAACCAGTATATCCTGAGCTAACCTCGGGAACAGATTGAAGGTAGTGCCGATACTGGATTTGATACCAAGCAGAGCAGCTGGGGCAATCAACTGGAATATTATGATGCTGTGATTAAAATTAAGGTGCTATGTAATTGCAAATAGAAACCAATTCCCAAAATACTGGTGATTTTTTCAATTTCAGTGTTTCAGAAACACTGAAATTGAAAAAATCACCAGTATTTTGGGAATTGGTTTCTAACAACTTACATTAAACAACTTGTAACTTATAACTTAATATTCTCACGGCACAGAATTTTTGCAGGTTACAAGACACAGTTTTCTTCTTCTTAAGAATCTTTCATCCCATATCTCATTGCAGTAAATTTTTGGTGTAACGAAATTTGGTTGATGTAATGAAACTGTGTGAAGTGGACCTATCCAATCTTGATAAATTTTTGAATGTAATTTTTTTAGCGTAATTCATCAGACCTACGCAACCCAGAAGGTGAAAACCACAAAACACACACCTATTAAAAAATATACGAGTCCTACTCACAGTATCAGCACCAAGGAACATCTCCTGTCCTTCCTTCAGGGTCCTCAGAACTTGAGCGCCCTCACTCAGGTCATTGGAGGTGAACTTGATACCTTTGAAGTTAGGAATACGGGCCGTGGCTGCAGCTACGAACGCTGGCATGTTGACTGGAAGAATGTTGGGGTATTTAGATAACTTATACATAAAGTTGATAATGTGACGAACCTTATAGGATGTTAGAAGTGGAATGCAATCTTAGTTTACCTAATATCCGCGACCTTCGTGTGGCGCTATTGTATTGTGCGTGCAAAACAAAAGAGAACTGCAGCTTTTTTTATCAAGTTCTTTGATTTTTCCTTTTACAAAATAACCATTAATTAATTGCTACAAACCATCCAAAACTCTCCATAGGATCTGCCAAAGAGATCGACTCTTACTGATGATACGAGAATTAGTATAGTGAGGAGGAATAGGCATAATTACCACGCTTGCTCGATAATGTTGGGTTTTAAACCCAATTCCCAATCTCGTTTGGATCATAGCAAACATGCATCACTCGATCTAGGAATTGAGATCAGACGTGGCAGATTCAGGGCCGTAGCTAGGGGAGGGGGGGGTATGTCTTTTTTGCATTTGTTTCTAAACGATTACTGAATCGAAAATCTTCATAATCCCTCAATTTTTTTGAAATACCTATCCAGTGATATTCTTTACCATGGGAAAGACGAGAAAATAATTATCATCCCCATGCATTTTTTGAATGATACGGTTTTGCTACCTACCAAAATTGTTTTATGGATTCAATATGTAACAAAAACATTCATTCATATTTTCAAATAGATACTTATTTATGTTATCTAATCATTCATCTTATATACGTACATCAATAAATTCGTAATCTAAATCGCCGAATTATTTAATAAATTGCCAGGATAATTTTAATACGATAATAGAATAGTTATAAATATTTTATTGACAGATATGAGTAGAGTGATTATCATTTTGTTAATATCTTAAAAAACGCTTTTTTTTAAATTAAATAATTTTTTTTTATTCACACTATTATTAATTTATATTTATCGAAATTTTTAACACTATTCTTAATTTAAATTTATTAAAACTTATTTTCTATTTTTTAGTTCGGTTTTCTATAAAAAGCGTGTTTTTTAGTTTTTTTAAACTATGTATTATTTATTTTCTACTTTTTAGTTTGGATTATTTATAATAGCTTGTTTTTTTAATTTTAAATCAAATTAGTGTATTGTCATCGGTCCTCAATAAATCTACAAAGTTTGAACGAAATCTGGCCGTTTAAAGTGGGTCAAAATCGCGCCCAAAGAAGTCGGTTACAAACAAACATACAAACATACAGGTGAAGCTAATAAAAAGCGTGTAAAAACCTAATTGCCTAAGCAATTGTGTGTATTTCTAATTTTTAATACAATTATGGATTTAAAGAAGGAATCATTTAGCCATTGGCGTGAACCCACTCTAGACACAGGCATATTATATGTAAGTATTTAAAAAATAAAACAAATTTTGTCGTGGTTTTAACATTCTTCATCATTTCCAGTTGCTATCTGGAGCGCAACTAAAAGGGTGCGCTTCGAGGAACAGTTTAGGTGCGCCTGATTCGGTGGGCCTCAAAATAGTTGCGCTTCGAAGAATACCTCTAAAACCACGACGGAAATCCGTTAAAGTAGCAAGCATATGTACTTAGTTTAATCGCATAATGTGCATCCATTGTGACTTACTTTCAACTTTGCTCATTGCAGGAATATGGTAGTATAGAACCGGCAGATTGGGAGCGGCCTTCGCAACATACTCGACGTAGGAAACTAGTTCCTCAACTGACGATGGCTTGAAGTACAACTCAGGAAGAGTTAGAAGAGAATTGGCGCCTGCTTGTTGACAGTATTTCGCCTGAAAAAAAGATGTTTTTGATAAACGAACAGAGTTAATTCTATGTTCAGGTTTGGAGAATTGTGTAAGAAGTTTCTGATAGTCTAACTAATGCTCCGCTTCTATTGGTCGGGCGTAACATAACAACATAATTATTCATTAAATCATCTCTTTACTGACGCCTAACAAAGTTCGTAACTTGTATCCAGGGTATCAGAAACTACGCACACACTCATTCACTCACACCCACCCAGACCGAGACAAATATTTATGGTTCACACAAATATTCACCCCGCTCGGAAATCGAACCCGCAACCTTACGGATGCATGGCAGTCCGGCATAGTGACCACTCATAACAACGTTTACGTCAACATAAGAATTTAAAAAATAGTACTTATTGTTATTTAGCTTTCCGATTGCCGGGTCTAGAATTTAAGAATAAATTTAATTTACTTCTACGACACTGTTGATGTTGGAGCCATCCAAAATTAACAGTTTCGTAGAAGTAGTATAGGTACCTATGTCTTATTGAAAATAACCATTTCTTTCAAATAGGTATAAAATAAATAAGACAATTGATAAAATAAGCCCGTCAGTATCCCGTCATATTACAGTCAGTCACTATCTATGGTAAACAAACAATGATAACAACTGTTTAACGTTTACGTAACAAAACAAGTCAATGTTATTATGAAACTAACTATAGGTAGATACTAGTGGCACAGCCCTAATATCTTAATACTGTGCTAGTAGTATGCTGGGTCGCGGTTTGACTCAAGATCCGGTAATAAACTTGAAATTAGCAGCCCCTATAGGTATTTTATAGGGGCATATGCTATCATTTTCCAATGACTGACATTTGACAATGTTACGTTACGTTATGTTACGCTTGCAGGTATAAAAACTTAGTAGCCTAGGATGTTTCCGAAGTTCTAGTTTTTCTCTGCACCTTCATCAAAATCAGTTACCTACACGCAGACAGTTACTCGCAAATTTTGGATTACCTATCTATTACACCTGGACTCCTCTCCCTATTGTTTTTTCCTGTTCAGTCCATTAATTATCTAGTCTTTGATATCTTCTACATTATACCATATCTTAAAAATTCTCACCAATTCCAAAACATCGGCTAAAGGCGCTCCCCCGACTTGCACCTGGATGTGGAGTCCCGTCGTCTTCGCCGCTCCCACCCATTCGTCTACCACCTTCTTTCTATCAGAGACTGATAGCGACATGTGCTCGCCGGTTGTGCCGCCAACTGTGAAAAAAGTTATGATTATCTTCTGAAAAAGAAGAAGATCGTGCGGTGAAAGACGTCTGTGGTGTCTGTGGAACTGAGTATTTGGATTTGGAACATTATTAATTTAAAAGATAAATTAGAAGATCGTGTGGCGAAAGGTGTCTGTGCTTATGAATAGATTTTGAAATTGGAACATTTTGTATATAAAAGAAAAAAGATAAATTAAAAAAAACAAAAGCTCGAAGAGTCATATATTTTTTCAGATAAAAACAAACAAAATCGATTCTTAAATCAAATGCACAAAATAGTGCAGCTCGAAAAGAAACCTCCATTTTTAGAAGTCGATTAAAAAAGAGACGATACGACAAACAATAAAATGCAAGTGTGCAAAATATACTCTACTTTTTTTAACTTTTTCAAATAAAATGTACAATTTTGAAAAACCTGTAAGTTGTGTTATTTGTTATCGTAGTAATCCTTACCAAGAACAGACTTGATTCCATTGTCAGCCAAATACTTGGCGTAAGACGGGATGACTGTGTAGTTTATGGTCAGATCGTCATTGAGAGGAGTGAAGACAGGTGGCATGAGCCCTCGTGCTGTGAATGCAACCTGAAATACAAGAGAATATCTAAATGTTTTATCGCCCATATTTATAATTTAGCAGCGCACCACGGTCTCACCCGCGTAGTTCCCGCTCCCGTGGGAATGCAGGGATAAAGTTATGCTAAAAACCTTCCTCTTGAATCACTATCAAATTATAAAAACCGTTTCACAATCCGTTGCGTAGTTTTAAAGATTTAAGCACACTTAGGGACAGACAGCGGCATCGACTTTGTTTTTAGTGAAGTAGGTACTCGATGATGTGAGGGGCGCAGCCAATTTTTTTTTTATATATCCGGACACGTACTTAAACATTGCCACCAAGTCCCAAAATAAGCAAAGCTTGTACCAACTGAACTTTTTTTTTCTAAAATAGAGGGAGAGTAAAATAGAGGATTAGCTAGTTCTTTTACTTTTAAAAGCGGGGTATCAAAACATTCGCACTATCTAAAAGTCACCTTGATCCGTTCGTTTTTCGATTGTAGCCCAAGAGGTGATAATAAATATAAACAAAAAACAGATAAAATAAAACGTTCGACGATTGTAACTTGAGTTCATCAACCTAAAGTTTTGTCAAATTACTTATCAGGTTTCGTTACATAATTTAGTACTTACCTAATTAATAAATAACGATAAGTAAGTACTTATTTATTTACTTATATAAAATTTTCTATCTGATTCTTCTGAAATCTGTTTTGTTTATGTACTTACCTAGTTACTACGACTTCTATGTTCCAACTTTAATTAACATTTTCAGTTATTAATAACCATTGTAAACCAAAGACCTACCTAATATAATATAATGTAGAAACTTAAATCAAATTCTTACCATTTTATCGATATTTTAAACACAACCGGCGGCCACGGGATATTTTATCGAACTGATTGGTTAAAAGTCAGTCCCAGACCCAAACTCTAATAATATCATCACCTTATCTCGGCATAACAACATAATTGTTTTATTTTTCTCAGATATAAGAAGGTAGGTAAGTACTTAAATAATAACATTTCAGAATATGAAAGTACCTACCTACGTAGGTATCTTTTTACAATAATTACTAACCTATCTGTTTTCATTTTTGCTCTACTCAAGATACCGAATCGTGGGTAGGTAGATTACTTGCCCTTATTTAAATGTTATGTTTTAACAAAAGCCACCTAGCCTAGCCTCCTGCAGAAAATAAACGTAAGGTCTTGTCTATACATAGGTACATAATGGTACTTGGAGCATTACTATAAAAAAATCGTGTCAATGGAAGGCATACTGTTTGCATGGGTAAGTATGAGCCGCGGCAAAAACATCTCATCCCAAAAGAAAGATAAACGCATGGTAAACGTATCTTTTGAATACAATGCACATTGCACATGCGCGTAAAACCCCGGGCCCGGTGAAGATCAGCTGTTTTGCTCAGCTGCGGCGCAATAAACAATCTGCAAATCATTCACAACCTATCTCTTTTCACATCCCATCGCCCCTCCCTGTGTGTGTATAAGAACTTTGACCTCGACCTTTTTAGATACCGAATTCGAATATTTGATTTGTCAACAAGTTAATATTATAATCGATTCTCGACTTCCACATATTTATCGAAAGACTTTTTCTGTACCATACGCAATTCAGGCCTTGTTAATACTAAATTATTGTTTAGTATCATTGTGAGCATAATTTATGAAATATTTGTGACTTTTATCTACATTTTTCATGTAAAGAACATAAGGACGTCTATAACCGAGAACTTGGAACTGTCATATTAATCGAATGATTCCACAAGTCTCTCATATCTCATAATCGATTGCCCATCACTAGCTAATCAATTTGTCATTTTGTAAATGTGCATGCGCGAGAAGTGCATTTTTATTTCAAAACATTTTCTTCACTAATATGAGCACGATCGATAGTGAATTAAGTATGAACGACTTAAACGCAAAGTTTTTTGAAATTATGCAAGATGAGAGCAACGCAGAAGAAGCAGCTAATTTTATTTACGACAGTTTGTGTGACGATGTTACTTTGGGTGCTGTTTTTGAGTTTCATCACGGCATGAAGACCGGTCTTACTGAATTATTGGAAGGAGAAAAAGAAGATGACGATGTGTATAAAATTGTCAACTCTCCAGAATGCGACGTCTTTGGGTTTTCTATCATGAAAAAGACACCTGACTGCAACTGTTCTTGTCCTAATTGTGAGAGGCCAGTGTCTGCTACAAGGTTTGCACCGCATCTGGAGAAATGTATGGGTAAGTACACCAAATTTATGCACATAAAACCATAATCCAAAATCCCCTGCAAGTAGTTCAACAATTGGGAGACATTGTTTTATTCATAAAAATGACTTTCTGAATTTGTCTATAGAACTAATTTTAAATTTAGAATAATGCTTTGGTTACCATTCGCGCAACTTTATTTTCTATTAAATTCACAAAAACTACACAATATTTGCTGTAATATTTTTAGCTGATTCTCTTGCTTCTGTTACTAATCACAAGCACCAAAATTCATTATCTTTAGTTGTCTTTATATTTATATCCATTTAAAGCTCGAATAAATAATACACTTTTATATACATACCTACTGTTGATTTATGCTCTATTTGACTAAATGAACCATCCACTTTTACTTAAAATTCTAGTTGTAACAAAGCCATTTTTTAGTTGTAAAAAAGCAAAGTTATTTTTGTGGTTATTATTGTCATTTACGCTTACATCTATGTGTTTAAATTTCCTCATAAATGGCTGTATTAACATTAATTCCCCTTATGACTGATCCCTCACTTAGTTAGGTAATGACTTGTGTCCAGGAGATCCATCTATGTACACTCTCACAAATCACCTACAAAATATTTATGTCACTCAAGAATCAAAATTCTAAATATTTTTATTTTAATCATATGAATAGTTGTTTGTTAGTAAGATACATTTCATAAGCTTTAGTTGTCTCAAAACATTGTTCTGATTTTCTAAGAAAGAATCTTTAGATCTGACCTTCACAAAGGTCATAGACTACTTGTACCAATTGACGTACAGGCAAATAATAAATATTCATTGCCGGATACAACCAGTTAAAATATAGTACCTACTGAACTAGATAGTAGATAGTGCATCATGCATACATACAGACATATCTTTTAGAATCTTAGATGCCAATTAAACGCATACCTAATTTTCTATACTTCTATACTAATATTATAAAGAGGAATGATTTGTTTGTTTGTAACGAATAGGCTCTGAAATTACTGAACCGATTTAAAAAAATCTTTCACTAATGGAAAGCTATATTATCAGCGAGTGCCATAGGCTATATTTCATCCCTTTATTCCCACGGGAGTGGAACTACCCGAGTGAAATCACAGGGCGCTGCTAGTAATTTATAAATGGCCACTAAACCTTGAATAGAATTGTTTAAATTGTTTATGATATGCCCAAAGCAGAGGCTGTAAGAATTTGTTATTGCGTTTGTTTTTATTATTTCATTTAGTTCTATTTGTCTGTGTCATCTGGGAAGAAACACTTTTCATTACATTTGTATTATACTTATGTATAAGCATAAGGCCTTTCTATCGGAGTCATGATATGCTACATTGCTGTAGATGTGTTTGATATCCAATGAAATTCATTGGTCCATATAGCATAGTACTAACCAATGACATTAATTGGTGGATATCGAGCACATCCTTAGCAATATAGCATAGCATAGCTCTGGTGGAAAAGGCACCCATAAATGCTGATACATAAGTATAATATAAAGTTAATAAAAGTATTTATTGCCAGAGGACACATACAAATAGAGAAACTAAAACTGTCAGCATAAGACCATAGCCCTAATTTCTAGTTAACAATATTCCAGGTATGGGCCGCAACAGTTCCCGAATCGCTTCCCGCCGTATTGCCTCCAACAGCCGTGAGCCGACCTCCTACGCTGGACTACTGAGTGATGATGAAGACGACGCCGACTGGGCCGGGGGCTCCTTGCCTTCAGAGCGTCGCAAGAGGAAAATCAAGAACAACAATAGGAAACCTAGCAAAGTGCATAAGTATGTTGGGTTTTTATTCTGGTAGATATTTGTGTATGTCTATTACAATATGCTCACTGGATGACATAGTCATTAAGCTGTCCAAAGTTGTGGTGGTCTTAAACCCAAGCTATGTTAATGTTTTGAATATAGCAAACATGGTATGATTACTACTAATATTTTCTCTTTTATTCAATAAATAATTTCTTACACATGTTTGAAAAGGAAGAAACATGGAATAACTATTCTGTTGTCATCCCATCTTCATTCATAACTTATTTTGTTATTCCACCTCATTTATTAATAGACAATTTTTTCAATAATTTTCAGAAATAACAATGGCACTCACAACATAGATTCAAACGATATCAGCGCCACATACGAGACTATGACTGTGGCTGAGAAGAAGAGCCGCCTGCTCCATATATGTGGTGTGGTGTCAGAACATACTAAGAAGCTTTGTACTCGGTAAGGAAAATCCTACATTTATATGTATGTAGCTAAACCCCAAAGTTACCTGAGTATCACTACATAGTATAAAACAAAGTCTCTTTCTCTGTCCCTATGTCCTTATGTCCCTATGTATGCTTAGATCTTTAAAACTACGCAACGGATTTTGATGCGGTTTGTTTTATAGATAGAGTGATTCAGTGGAAAGGTTTTTAGCATATTTTTATCCCCATATTCCTACGGAAGTATAAAACAAGAAAATGTTCATAGTAAAGTTCAGGGGTCATGGTCGTATGACACCCACATACATTATAATTGTCCATTTTTATATAGTTATCATACATAGTCGGGTAAATATCCTGAATATAAATAAAACCCAAATATATTATAGCCTTCCTCTGTTAACAGACCAAATAGTCGAACACCCACCCACAAACAAACTGTCTCTTTATAATTTTTCATATTATATTGTATATTTCAGATCAACCCGATGCCCACAGCACACAGACGAACAAAGACGTGCTCTACGGAATAGCATTTTCGACCAGGATGGTCAGACTGTTGGCCTCACAGCGGAGGAGGCTGGATCACCTCCGGACTCCAGCCCTTCGTCATCATGTTCCTCATCCAGCCGGAAGAGAGACAGGCGAGCACCGGCCAAGAAGAATAAGAACAGGAATATTTCACCTAACAGGGATTAGAGGGGAAAGTGTTGTCTTAGAAGATATGAGCTTTGAGTTAGGAATGTTTATGGAAGGTAGAGGTAAGGAGCACTAACTCTTTAGAGGTTACCAGCCTGAAGTGACCAGTGGTAAAGAGATAATTGTAACCCACCAATATAATTTTAGTAGCAAGTAACATAGCGGTTACTAATAAATAAAGTGAAGAGGCCTGAAGTTAGCACTTTCTTTGATTGAAGTCACATAATTTGCTACCAGTAGCCCCCAGCCTTTAGTAGCTCAGCCTAGCAAGTGACGTGTTAAGAATATCGCAGTTATAAATGGAGTGAAGTAGCGTCAAGTTGGTGCTGTGTTTGAAATCATATAATTTTGGTGATGCCATCTTAATTGACAGCTTTCAACGCTTTTCGAATTAAGAATTGTGCTCCTCACCTCTACCTTCCATATTTAGGGTATGCGGTATAACACTACTATTAGAAAATGAAGGGTTTCGGAATGTATTACTATGGTAGGTGTGCCTATTTACGAATGGCAGCATTACCCTACCTTTTTTAGATGTTGTTGATGTATTTGATGTTTACTGCATTTATTGGTAGAAATACCAAATTATTTAATGAAAAACTATTTAGTAATTAATAATGATAAATGTGTTTTGTGGGCTGGCAACTCGCTGGCGTGGTGTACCTACAAAAAAAAATATTAACTATGGAGGGTAGAAGTATACACTCCATAGTGTAAACTTCTTGTTTAAATGCTAAAATATTGTCCAAAGCATATTTTTAGGATTAAAACTTTAATGGCTGCCATAAAGCCAGTGTAACATTCAAGATTTTCAACAGCTAAGGGCCTGAGTTTGAATCCCAGCCATGTTAAAAATTTCGAATGTTGAAATTTTGAAAATGAACTAAATGTCTATTAATTTATATATTTGACTCAACAATTAAATCTAATTGTACATACAAATAAAGGTGATCTCTTAGGCTTAGTAGAATATGAAATTAATATTTAAAATGCAATCTTATTGACAATATACTGTTATACGAGGTTGTGTCAGCAAATATACATATGTTCAAGTATTTTAAAAGATAATTGCTGATATTTTTCTTTGAAGAATGAAAGGAAAGTTTCATATAAAAACCACACAGATTTTCACATAAAACATACAAAAAAACTATCTTGCCATAAGGTCTCTTAAGCTTATTATATGAGGTCCTTACACTTTTGCTGGGCATAGACTAGTTTCCACCAATGCGTGTGAAATTGGTCCAATAGTTTTTGTGTCAAAGAGTAACAAATATTTATCAATTCTTACAAAATATCGCATTTATAATGTTAGTAAGATTTAATTTGTCTAGTTTGAATCTTGTGTTACTCGTCAATGTATTTAATAATTAAATTGATGTTTGTAATTTATTGTGGATATTTAAAATAACAATATTTGTTTAAAAAAAAGAAAAATTTGAACATCCTAGCAACACTGATTATCTTTTTAATTTTATAATGATGACATTCAAATTAATCATTGTGGTATAGTAGTTATCAAAATTATTTGTATTTTTCGTGTAAATAAATGTCTGTGTATATATTATTATATTTAAATAAATGACTGACTGATTTAGTTGATGATGTAGAGAACAAATTAATAAATTAAGAATGTGAATATTCATAAATTGTTTTATTTAATAAATTTTTAGCTGAAAGAAAATGGTCTTGTTGAATTATGAATTACAATTAAGGTAATATATTCATTTCATTTCTCAATCACACTAATGGCTGGTTTACACGGGCTTAGTAGCTAAGCGCTTATACTTGTCACTATACTAAGCCGCAATATGACAAGTGAAAAGTAACCGTTTACACGTTGGAGCCAGTAGAAGTCATTAGTGACCAGACATTCGAAATGGAACGACGCCGCCTGATTTTGCGCAGTGTGTTTAAACAATATTCAAACATTATTATTTCAAGCATGATCGAAGAGCTTGAAAGACAAACATTAAAAAGAAAACGTTTGTGGACAAGACAGTGGTTACTGCGCAGAGATGAACGGGGCCATTCTGCTCTTCTATTAAAAGAGCTAGCAACCGAAGATCCAGGAGAATATAGAGTAACTATGAGAATGTCAACGGCACAATTTGATATTTTATTAGAAAAAGTTGCACCAGCAATTCAAAGACAAGACACAAATATGAGGAGTGCCATACCAGCTAAAATAAAATTGGAGGTTACTTTGTCATTTTTGGCAACAGGAAGCAGCTACCGCATGTTATCACACGTGTTCAGAGTTTCTAAACCAGCGATTTCAAAATTCATACCCGAAGTCTTGGATGAAATTTATAATCAACTTTCGGATTACATGAAGGTAAAAAAAAACATTATGTTTGTTTATTGTTATCATTAGTGTAATCATTTGAAATAACATAAGTACACGAAATATTATTGTGTGAAGTCTTCACCGTCAAGTGTCATTGTTATGGCCTGTGATAGGATATTTTCATCAGAAATTAAAGCAGGTGTGGATGCATTACGTAACGATCCCGCAGATGAGATGGTTTCCAATGTTTCAATGGAAGCAGATGTATTATTGTACATGTAGTTCTCGATCGCTAGTTCACTCAAAATATTTTGTATTCTTGTTTGTGCAATCATACTTCTCTCGAATGATAATTCTCTTAACTGCACTGCTACGTTCTTTGCAAACACATCGAATCTGTCTTCTTTTTCAGGTACATCCCTATTGACAGCTTCTTGTAATTTTTTTAGTTCTCCAATCGCACGAAATATTCCTTTCCGCTGTGACATATTTTTACTGGAGGTACTTTGACGTTGTTCCCCCCTTGGTTCCGAAATAGATTCAACCTCTGAAGTGGAAGCCATAGAGATATCTTGCTCGCTACTTATAGGATTATGTTGCTCGCTGCTTGTAGATCCGCTATCCTGAAAAATAAAATTGCATTTCAGGTTCCTGCTACAGAGGATGAATGGAAGAAAATAGAAAGAGGTTTCAATACACGTTGGAACTTTCCAGGGGCTCACGGTGCTATAGATGGCAAGCATATATGTATTCAAGCACCTCCTGACTGTGGCAGTGATTATTTTAATTATAAAGGAAGCAACAGCATCGTGCTAATGGCCGTCGTAGATGATGATTACTGTTTTATATATGCTAATATTGGCGCAAACGGCCGGTGCTCAGATGGTGGTGTTTTTCAGAACTGTTCGATTTTTCGTGATCTCGAAAACAATATGTTGCCAAACAATGGATTTTTTGTTGGAGATGACGCATTTCCCCTGAAATCATATTTATTGAAACCTTACAAGCATAGTCCTTTGACCTACGAACAGAAAATTTTTAATTATAGATTGTCAAGGGCCCGAAGAATCGTCGAGAATGCTTTTGGCATCTTAGCCAGTCGCTTTAGAATTTTTAGAACATCTATATCTACGAATCTCACAGTTACTGATCGCATTGTTCGTACAACATGCACTATACATAACTGGCTCAGAAAAACTTCAAGGACATACCTAACCACGAGATGTGTTGACTATGAAAATTTGGAAACTGGGGAAATTATTCCAGGATTATGGAGGGACGCCAACTTTGATTTGCAAAATGTTCAGCCAGTGGGTAGTAATCACTCGTCAAGAATGGCCCGACAATTGAGAGAAAGATATACGAATTACTTCGTAAACGAAGGGGCCGTATCATGGCAATCTAGAATGATCTATTAGTTTAAAATGTACAACTTTATTAATTAAATTAAATCTATTGTTAAATAAGTACATACCTACTAATACCTGTGTTATATTATAACACAGGTTTATAACCTAGCTTAGGCTTCAGTCTCCCACAAAACATATACCTGCAAGTATATGATAAATAATCATGGTTCGAGACTTATTATTATTGAATATAATACCTACTTCAAAATAAATCTAATACCTACCCTATGAAAAATGTTGTTTTATTACTTACATTTTCTATAGTTGTGCGCCTTTCGTCTATATCTTTCAACAAACTATGCATTTCTTTGTACCAATGCAGATTTGGCACATAGACAGTATCAGTCCCACTTCCTGATCGCATTGAATTTTGATTTTTTTTCTTTTCCTGGTAATAGGTTGACCGAAGTGTTCTCATTTTCTTTTTTGCCTCAGGCACTCCGAAATCAGCAATATTCATCTCTTCAACGATTTTCTGATAAGCAGCATCTTTTGCGAGTTTATTTTTATATAAAGCCGATTTGTGGTTCCATAAACATTCATAGGATTTAAATTCCTGAATGAACTTGATTGTTTTTTCCGAATTCCATCTTTCCGCAGCCATGATCACAAAAAAATACGTAAGTAAATAAACACGTGTTTTCACTTCCCGGTACAACTTGTCACTAACTAACTTGTCGAGCTGTTTACATGCGGACAGCACGCGACAAGTGCTTAGTAAATCGTGGTGGGGGTATCGACTTGTCGCTTAGTAAATAGGATCGATCTCTATTCACTTGCACTATTCACAAACACTAATACTAAGCACTAATCAGCGTGTTTACACACGAAGACTTAGTATTAGTAACAAGTACTAAGCGCTTAGCTACTAAGCCCGTGTAAACCAGCCATAAGGGAAGGTTCATATCTGACGGAACATGCGTCGCGTATTATCGGTCGGTTGAGTGTGAACGGTCAAGTGTTTTTCTATACATTTGTCTGTTCTGGCGTTACGCGACCGATAATACGCGACGCATGTTCCGTCAGATATGAACCTTCCCTAAGGGTCTAGCTAAATAAGAAAGACAAACTGAAATCCTACCACAAATTGCAGTTTAGATGCAGTCCACACGACTCTGAACTGCAATTTGTGGCGGATTGCAGTCTGTCTAGACCCTAATACAATGCACAGTATAATAATGAGTACTAGCGTACAAGGTAAGGTTCGTAAGACAATTCTAGATTGTCCAATAAAACAAAAGACAACACAATAAAAGAATAAACCATCATTTTATTGGCATAATAATAGTAACTGTATTGAAATATTTACATTTAATAATAAAGATATATCACATAAAACACACCTCACAATGTTTAAAAAGCACAATGATCCGAGTAAGTACTTGTCTTTGGAATGGGGTTGATAACTGTTACAATAATTATACATGATGTAAATGTTTACAAAAAAGTAATTTGACAAAAAAACTGTTAGTAAAGTTATTGTAAAAACATAATTATAAACTAATAAGCTGCGATCGCGGTGCGAGTGACTGAATGGTGGAAAGAAATTTTGAAAGTTAAAATGTGTCCAAAGTCATGAACTGCAAATGACGTCATAATGGACTGTGACGTCCGTCAGTAAGGCCTATACGCAACAGCATGCCCTGAATACGTCTGGCCCAGCCAACGTTAGATAATTATAACGTATGTATTAGGGCATTCTCGACCGAACTAAGAACTTAGTGAGATGGTCAAAATTCTGAACTCATTTGTAGACACATACTAGCACTCAGAATTCTAACCATCTTACTAAGCTCTTAATATGGCTGAACACATCTATTGAAGCTTTTGGCCGCATGTGGTGAATTGAACATATTATTTTCATACATATTTGGATTAGGGCCTATTTCACCATCTTCAAGTAACGTTCCAAGTACATACTCACTTGTTTTGTCTTTGGCACTTGATATAAAGTAAGAAAGAGACAAAACTAACTTTACTTGGTGAGTAACGTTACTTGAAGGTCGTGAAAAAGGCCCTTAATATAGCTACTACACAAAAGCTCGCCTCCACCGATTCGATCAAATCACTCCCCTTACGATTGCAGCTTTCCTAAACATAGGTCTTTCATTATTCGACATGATTTATGTTTTGTGCTCTACACTATACCAAGCGGTATTCAGTTTATAATAAAGGAAAATAAGTTCTGGTATAAACCTAAAAATACATATTAAAACTAAAATTGGAACAAAAAAGTTTTAGTTTCTTACAATATAGGTCTTAATCGCGTATAAAAATGACCTCTCGTGACCTAATTCATCGTCTCGTGAATTCGTGACCTAGGTCGGTGACGTATAACCCAATCGAGTTATAAAGGTAGTGATTTTCAAAGATATTATTCGCTAATAAGACCTATCTTAAATAAACTATGAATACAGTTCGCGTAGATTGAGTTTAATAAAAAATAATATTAGCAAATACTAATTTGCGTCCCATTTTATTGCTGAGCACCATTGTATTAAAATGAAATGTTATTTATATAAGAAAGTCTAGTTATACTGATAAGTACAACAAAAATATTAGGCTAAGTTTACATTGTTCACCTAATATATATAAAAATAAATAGCAAGTGTTCAACATGTTTCAAGTGATGCTTTTATAAACATGACTCTGGCTTGGGATCACCAACACGCACTGGATTGCTCCTTACTGTACTATCATCACTGGTAGATATGTTTTTGGTCTGCAATGGGATCCGTGTGTGCGTAGTTTCTGATACCCTAGATACAAGCTTAGGGGTCAGTTACTATAATGAGATGATGTAGCGAATGATTATGTTATGTTATCTACATGTCAATTATTTAATTATTTTTTATAGTTACACTCTTCGACTCAACAATGTAAACTTGCCTTTTATTTAAAAATAATACAAACTGATTGTAAAAGTAATATTTGCGAACAAATAATGTTCCAATGATTGAAAAAGCCGGATTTTCAAGACATAGATAATATTGAGTTATAAATACTGATTTTTTTCTTTCATAAATCGTCGGGCACCTATAAAATGCTTTATTCTATGGATCTCAATTTTACACATTTTTTAACAAAATCAGGAGATCCTAAATAATAAGTACAATTAATATTTCGATTTAATTAATTAATAATAAAAAAGAAAAATGTTTTTCACTAAAAGCGTAGCTTAGTTTGAACTTGTTTACGTGTTCAGGGTAGCACTATAATGAACGCGGATCAAAGAAAATATCGCGATTTTTTAAATTCCTTGCCTCATGGATAATATTGATTTGATTCTGTCAATATACACAAACAAGTATCTGACACTAAGCCACAGCGTCGCACTACGATTAAAGTTAGACTTCTATTCATCTTTCCGTATTATAAGCATTTTGTCCCGAAGTTCCTATTTCTGCTGATCCCGTGGGAATTTCGGGATAAAAAACATCCTATATCCTTTTTTGCGTCCCTTTTGTAAGGGACTTTGCATGCAAAATTCCATGATAATCCGTCGTAAACGCGTCATAACCACCCTTAATATCTTGAAAGAAACCAACGATCTCGCGTGTTAAATTATATACCCGTCCTTATCACACTTTCTGCCGAAGTGTGACGGAAATAGCCGAAGTCTAACTTTAATCGTAGCACTTTATACTAGAGTAACATTACAATTAACAAGTGGTTCTAATTGATGTACAAGTTGGTGTTAATGCGCGCCTATAATACACTCCCTGCCTTGGCCGACGCCAATGTATTTCACTGGAAAAGAAAAGAAAAATGTAAACATTTTGAAGCAAACGTTCCGTTTTCGTTCACTCACATTTTTACATCGCAGCATGCTCAAAAGTGGTGAAAGGTCGAATTACAGCAACTTGTAATGAGCGTTTCCGTGAATCGAAGAGCATGTTACCCAGGCCGCACACCGAAGCAGCAAATTGTTTCGAGGCAACAAATGTGGCGGGAAACAATTATTGCCCCCATACATTCACCTACATGTGCTGCACACCGAAGACACATTTGTTTCTCGACAAATATATGGAAAAAATTGTTGCTTGGAAACATTTGTTGCTTCGGTGAGCGGTTTAGTCGTCATCCTGATTGTCTTACCAAAATATCGACAGTCATTACGGGTAGTCACTACACACAAGTGTCTCAAAAGTATAACCAAAAATTTCACAATAGACGTAAATTAGAAAGTTCTGAATAAGGAAATCTGCCCACTTGTCTCTAAATCTACACTAATGTCACACTGCATACATTATAAATCGATGATGTATTCAAATGACCCATTTTGTTATCCAAATAGCATTCAATTAACCTACACATATTAGAAAAGTGTACTATAATGTACCTGGTATATGTAAGAAGTCCTCGATGGCCTTCACGTATCTCTGCGCCTTCTCGGGCAGGTTCTCCATGTCTCGCACGTCCTCTATACTGCACGCCCAGCCCGGCAACGTTATGTATTCCACCTGGAAAAATACGAAAATAATGTTTATATACATAATTATAACTCACTTTAAAAGTTATTATTTGGTTTCTTATAGTTTCGAATTTGGTCAAACACGTCCACTTGAAAAATTCAACCTGTATGTGTTCCTTTCATAACAAATTATGTATGCCCCGCGGTTTCACACGCATTATTCCCGATCCCATGGAAATTGTGGGATAAAAAGTATACCATGTTATTCTTGGTAATAAGGAATAACCGTACTAAACACGGAAATCAGACCAGTGATTTTTAAGTGAGAGTTTAGAAAATATCCATCCATATATACAAACTTTCAGATTTAATTTATATTACTACTAGCTGTGCCCCGCGGTTTCACACGCGTAGTTCCCGTTCCCGTGGGAATGTCGGGATGAAAAAGATGTTGGCTGATTCTCAGACCTACTGAATATGCTCACAAAATTTCATGAGAATCGGTCAAGCCGTTTCGGAGGAATACGGGAACGAACATTGTGACACGAGAATTTTATATGAGTATAAGATTAGTTGGATAATATTGTTACCTCGACGTTGCTCAGCTCCGCCATAGACGAGGGGAAATATTCGATTTTCTTCCCGTTCAGTTTGTACGCGACACCAATCTTGATTTCCTTCAGCGTGTCCAGAATGTCCAGTTTGGTTAAACATAATCTGAAATGAAAATTGTTTTACATTAAATAGCGTGTGGAATAAAAACTTAACTTGTAAAAATAATAGATATACAGCGACATGACGACATTAAGACAAAAAATGTAACCAATGACAATGCTATTCCATAGAAATACCATGCATTTCGACATGGCCTGGATCCTAGTTGATCCACAGAATATCTGCGTAAAGAAGTAGCGAAGGCTATGTGAGTGAGAGGTCCGGTAAAAATCTATTACTGAAAACCGCATCAAAATCCGTTGCGTATTTTTAGAGATCTAAACATACATAGGGACAGAGAAAGTGACTTTGTTTTATACTATGTAGTGATATAACATAAATAAAGTGTGCACTCACGAGGTGTACCCGTTGACCATGGCGGTGTAGCGCACGACGACGAGGTCGAGCCACCCGCAGCGCCGCACGCGCCGCGTCGTCACGCCGATCTCGTGCCCGCGCGACTGCAGCAGCTGGCCCGTCTCCTGTAATACAATATAGCATAGAAGATGGTTAGAGAGCTTAAAATTAACACTATGGACTAATCTTTGATTAAAGACCTTACAAACTTAAGCTTAAAGGGATATCTCTCAAGACCATGCTAGATCGTGTAGGAATTTCCTTTCCCGATCGCTATACGTCCCTGCAATACATCACTTTTTGAGCAACTGTATTAAAAACTATTATTTTTTAATAGAAATTAAAAAAAGATATTTTATATGCCGCGGGCACAGGGCAGTGTTTGAAAACCTTGTGACAAAGCATCAGCTTAGCTTTTGCTACGTAGATTATAACACCAGTATATACATACATCATACAACTCGGTAGGGAAGGGCCCGTCGCCCACGCGCGTGGTGTACGCCTTCACCACGCCGAGCACCTCCCCGATGACGGTGGGCGGGAGGCCGAGCCCGGTGCACACGCCGCCGATACTGCAGTTTGACGACGTCACGTATGGGTATGTGCCTGGAATAGATTATTGGCTATTGAATTTACTGATAAAACAAGTCTGTTATATATTTTCTTTTTTAAAAGAGGCTACTCTACTTTGAAGCAGGTGAAGGCAATATGATTGCACCTCTTTCGAACGTTCACAAATAGCTTTTAATTGCAACTGTTACCGATTGTGCATCCCTAGATATTCAATTAGGAACCTTGTCTTGAAAAAGTAAGGAGTACCTGTTTTTTAGTTTCCCTGACCCGGAGGTCAGGGAAAGAACTTTTGGGGAGAAGATATCAGTTGCTTTAATAAAGAATGATGTGATACTGCCAGGTGAAGAATTAAGAGTTTTAGAAGGTATAGGATTATAAAAAACTATGCACTAACCAAAATCAATATCCAACATGGCAGCGTTAGCTCCTTCAACGAGCACTTTCTTCCCATTCCCAATCTCCTTGTGCAGATACGAGACTGTATCACGGACCATGGGCCTGATGCGGTCCGCGTACTCCTTGTACCGCACCAGCTCGCTCTCAATGTCCACCTCCAGGGAAGGGAACATACGCTTGTAGTTAGCTGCTAGTGTGCGGAATCTGAAATTAATTTGTTAATTATTAAATAAAGATTTAATTAGCTACACTAAAATTTAAGTAAGACGCGGAATGCTAGTCTGCAGATAATATAATATCACGATACTCGTAAAACTAGTACGCCATCTTTGAAAGAACGCCATATTGGATTTAGAATGACGTCACAGTAACCATGCATTTTTTTGTTGATCTTTGAAGTTTTATTTGGATACAGATATTCCTTATGATTACGATTAAAACACAGGATGCTTTTTATTCCTAAAATCTCACAGGATTAGAATTTACGATGGAAAAAATAAAGCCTTGCAGTTTTACTTATAATAACAATTAAAAAGCTTACTTGTCTTCAAAAACACTGAAATTTCCGAGCAGATCACCTATCCGCAGACCGTTTCTCGTCGCTTTCGACGAGTAAGTCGGTCCGATGCCCTTCTTGGTGGTGCCGAGGGAGTTCTTCCCCTTCTCAGCTTCTTGTAAACCGTCAACCTGTTGACAACAATATGGATAAGACGTTTTGTTAAGTAATTTAGTTTTTATTTGATATTTTTATTATATTCCTCGCTAAGTTACTTTATTTTTATTTGATAAGTTTCTGAACATATAATAATATTGGTTTCATTCTCTGTGGTAAAATACACACATCAAAAGTGTCTAGGGATCAACATTTATTTTTGCAATAACTTTTCTCCTGATTGATATTAATTAAAATTTTCTTTAAGGATTCATCAAATAAAGTGTTTTCGTTTGTCACAGTAACGATAAACCAAGTCACCTTTGCATTAATAAAGAAATTTGCCATTTTCCTAATAAAGGGATTTTTGACATTTGAACCACTAACATTAAAGTTCGAAAAAAAGACTGAAATAACAGTTTTCTTTAAAATTTTATTGGGTAACTTAAACAATTAATAATCCGTGTTTCTACCGCGAACACTAACAACACAAGAACATCGGTTTGGCATACTCAAAATGAGTTCATCCAAATCACGCTGTGGAATGGCCGCCCATGTTCGTTGCAACAACAAAAAAAGGTCTTCTTGCGACTGGATACCCTCCATATTCGGCAGAGCTCTTCTCTGTAGCATATCCCATGCATGCTCAATCGGGTTCAAGTCTGGCGACTGAGCAGGCCAGGGCAGGACATTGATGTTAGCTGCGGCGAGAGTCTGTCTTACAACTCTTGCGGTGTGCGGTCGTGCATTATCATGCATTAACTGAAATAAGGGACCGATTTGCACTTGTAGAGGAACGATGACGTCTGATACAATCGTCTCAGCATAAATTTGAGCGTTGAGGTTGCCTCTGATCCAAATCAACTCAGTTCTTCCGCCGATCCAAATACCCGCCCATACCATGATGGTTCCACCACTATAAGGATGGACTTCCTGGCAGGATTTTAATCGCTGTTGGCGTCCAGGGGTTCTCCAGTGTCGTATACGTCTTGTATCCGGTCTCATACCAAAACGAGACTCATCAGAAAAGCACACGAAACGCCATTGTTCTTCTGCCCAATTTCTGTGTTCAAGAGCCCATTGATATCGAATCCTACGATTGTGCATTGCTATAGGTGGTACCCGTAGCGGTCTTCGGGAATGAAGGTTCACTTCATGCAAGCGGTTTCTGACTGTTTGGTCGCTAATTAAGTTCCCTGAAGAGTGATGAAGCCGCACGGCTAACATCATGGCGGTTATTGTTGGAGCTCTTCGAGTTAAGATTTGAATGTATCGGTCTTGTCTCCGTGTGGTGCAGCGATACCGTCCTCCATGGCGCTCAGCCACGGTACCAGTGCTTCGGTAACGTGTCCAAAGTCGACTGATAACACTCTGACTTGTATTCAGAGCTAAAGCCACAGTACGTTGCCGGGAACCAGCTTCTATCATTCCCACGGCTCTGAGCATTTCTTCCCTGCTTAAATGACGTCGCCGCTCCATAATAACGTTGGTTTTAATCAGTAGTAGGGAAACAGTAGCACTAATAATGTCTTCAATGCGTTGTATGTTTTTATAGGGAAAATATTGACAGCTGATTTTCATCTTTTACTCGAATTTGATTCACAGTTCCTGATTCAAATTATGAAATGCACCAAAAAGGATCCATATAAATTTATAAAATCATAAATTTATTACAAAGCCACATCTCAATCTCAAGAAATCCGCATAAAAATGCTTGATCCCTAGACACTTTTGATGTGTGTACTTCCGCCAGATCATTCACAACCTACTTTAAACCCTTCCAAACCAATTTCATTAACCTTCATTCAAATAAAATTAGGATTATTTTTTAGGATTTTGAAAAATGCATCCAAAATATACGCTACAGCCAGGACTTGAACCCGAAACCATGCTGAACCGTAGCACCGCTCTTTCCAATTGAGCTACCGTAGCCCTATTAATTTCCCCTATGAACCCCCTACATTTGTGGTCCATAACTGTATAAACTTACAATCAATACCCAGTGCGGTCAGGTATACCTGTTGGTGTATATCGAAGACGAGGTGCGCCCTGTCCGACACGATGAGCCGCCCCTGCCAGTCCTTCATGCCTTTCAGCTCGTTCTTCTTCAACTCCTCGAAGAGACCGGGCAGGTGGATTACTACACCGTTTCCTGGAAATTAAAGAAAAATACTCATATAAGACATAACTCACTAATCCTTACTATCCTTACAAATCTTTACTTATATTTCCAACCTTTTCCTTACTAATACTATAAATGCGAAAGGAACTCTCTCTGTCTATTACCTTTTTACGACTAAACTACTAAACCGATTGACTTGAAATTTGGTACAAGGGTAGCTTATGGTCCGAGGAAGAACATAGGCCTCGCCGGCTAGATATTCCCACGGGAACGGGAACTACGCGGGTGAAACCGCGGGGCACAGCTAGTAAATTATAAAATTATACCCGTGCAGAACTATTTGACTTTGAAAGAACATTAAATTAAACATTTAAAAAACCCCCAACACAATTACTTTCAAACCCCCATAACTTTTAAACGGATTAACCGATTTTCATCAAACATGTCTAAGAACACTCGCACGTAAGTCCGCTTTAATACCAAAAACTAAATTGAAATCGGTTCATCCGTTCGGGAGCTATGATGCCACAGACAGACAGATACACACACACAGACACGTCAAACTTATAACACACCTCTTTTTGCGTCGGGGGTTAAAAATGACAAAGAAATTAATACAAAACCAAAAGTCAAAAGAATCTAGTCATTAGATAAAAGTTGCTATATTATAATACCATTACAATACTCGGACTGCTAATGTCGTTATAAATAGAGTACATTTCGTACAGAAAGATTACATAATTACGCAACATCATGAACATTGTATCGTCATGAAGTAATTCGTATAGTGACGCGACATTTATGAAAACGAGACTAATAAAAATTGACGATAAATTACAAATTTTAATATTCGGACACATATTAATGTCACTCATAACAGTCGTAACTATCGAAGCAAAGTTTTTATCTATACCCTATATACTAATATATAAAGCTGAAGAGCTTGTTTTTTGTTTGGTTCAACGCGCTAATATTAGGAACGGCTGGTTGGTTCCATTTGAAAAAATCTTTCGGTGTTAGATAGCCCATTTATCGAGGAAGGCTATCCTACTAATCCTACTAATATTATAAATGCGAAAATTTGTATGTTTGGATGTTTGTGAGTTTGGATGTTTGTTCCACTTTCACACAAAAACTACTGTATCGAAATTGATTAAATTTGGTACAGATGTTCCTTATAACTAGGAATAACACAGGATACTTTTTATCCCGAAATTCCCATGGGATTGTGTATAAGTAATCGTATGTTTTAGTGTAACTTTTTGTAGTCGCAAATAGTACCAATAGATGGCGCTGTTACTTAATTTTTAACACACGATGGAAGAAGAACCAAGAACACGATGGTAAAACCGCGGGGCGCTGCTAGTAGGCTATATTTTATCCCCGTATTCCCACGGAAACGGGAACTACGGGGGTAAAACCGCGAGGCGCTGGTAATTAAAAATACTAGACAAATCCACGGATCAAAGTTATTTTAAAAATGACTTGTATACTAAAGATGCTAATTAGCATTATTTATTTAATTATTATTTGTACTGTCTTCGTAAGGAACATGTGAGAATCAATCATAACATTTTATAGACTATTGTTCAACTTATGACTAGGTATGTTGACTAGCCGTGCCTCACGATTTCACTCGTGTTTACTCACAAATGAAAACATCTTTATAATATTACTAGTAGTTCACCCGCGTAGTTCCCGTTCCCGTGGGATTACGGGGATAAAATATAGCCTATGTCACGCACTGATAAATTAGCTTTCCATTAGTGAAAGAATTTTTGAAATCGGTCCAGTAGTTTCGGAGCCTATTCATTACAAACAAACAAACAAATCTTTCCTCTTTATAATATTAGTAATATTACTAGCAGCATCTCGCGGTTTCACCCGCGTAGAACACGCTCCCTTGAGAATTCGGGGATAAAATTATGATAAAAACCTTCCCCTTGAGTCACTCTATCTATTAAAAGAAACCACAGACAGCGGGAAGCTTTGTTTTATATTATGTAGTGAAGATAGATAATGCAGTCATTTGAAATAACCCCTAATATCTAGTCAATTATAACTCAAATTCCTAAATTCCAAGACCATCAAATTTTCCAATCACTATTAAACAGCGGAAAGTCTTATTAACCATAAACTGCCGTGACCTTGAAAACAAATTACTGGTACCCAAGTTAATGTTTCGGTTTAACGAAGACAGTACCTGGCATGAGACGGTACTATTTTATCATTTTTGACGTAGTGGTTAATATAACTTTTCAATGTTAACGACAGTATATTTGATTTGTATTGAATGTTTTCATAAACCAAATATTATTTAATCAAAGCGATTGTCTCTTTTCATTACTTTAGATTGCTTTTTACAATACCCAATCCTAAAATAAATATAGCTTGTAGGGACGCTGGATAACGGATAAATATTCTTGTATAACTTTATTGTAAACTAGCGGCGCCCCGCGGTTTCACCCGAGTAGTTCCCGTAGGAATATGGGAATAAAATTATGCTAAAAACCTTCCCTCTGAATCACTCTATCTATTAAAACAAACCGCATCAAAATCCATTGCGTAGTTTTAAAGATCTAAGCATACACAGGGACATAGGGACAGAGAAAGCGACTTTGTTTTACCTATACTATGTAGTGATTGTAAATACAAACATCCTTAAAATAAACAGGAAACACTCAGACTTATACTTGAGTGGGAATCCAATACATAATTCTTGGCAGGCAGCGTCGCAACTCTCCTAAGCCACTTGGTCTTCAAACCTACTAAATTGTGTATCACGAATTTGTAACGCAAAAACGTACGATGCGATCCTATATATAGCGTTATTTTGTATGCAATACTAGCTGTGCTCCGCGGTTTCACCCGTAGTAACCGTTCCCGTGTTCCCGGCAATTATTCAAAGTTTTAAACCTTCCCTAGACGTCCACGAACATTTCAAGACCAAGATAAGATAAATCCGTTCAGCTTTTCTTTTTTTTTAACGAGAGTTTTAACGAGCCTAACGAACAGCAATTGATTTTTATATATATAGGTACATAGATGAAGATGATGACGAAAACCGTCTAACACTAACCACATTACATATTTCTAATGATAATTCTTTGGTTCCTTTCAATGGTCGACAAACTAGATCTTTTTAACTTGACATTGGATCGCAAAAGGATTATGAATTCGAAGCGATTTCTTGTGTTATTATTTGTACGACATGATGATAAGACGCATCACCTTCAAGGTTGAGGAGATGATTCTTCCAACTTCTATGATCATAAAAGATTATAGTATCATTGCATGTTTTTGTGATTAAGTAAGTGAATCTTATTATCGTAGTCGTAGATAGATTATAAAATACCCTGCCTTAGGTTAGGCCTTGGCATATCCGATGTGCTCCACCCCATATTTGTTATAATTTAACTTATCCGGTTTATGCGCATTACACCATGGGCTAAGGCTGTGCATATTCTTTGAATGTGCTCAAAATAGATTATAATATTACTACTAATTATTTTTACAACATTTTCAGACTTTCGTGTCTAAATCATCAATGCCGAGTTGATTTTAAATTCTAACTACCTAATAGTTATTTATGGTACAAGCGAGGTAAGTTGGTGATTACTTCCGAGGCGCTATTGAGGCCCGAGCCGTCAGGCGAGGGTCTGAAGATAGCCGAGGATAGTAATCATCAATACTCGCGTGTACCATACAACGTTTTTCAACACATTTGCGAAGAAATTATCATTTTTCGCTAATAAATAAACAGTTTTTCTATTCGCGCGCATCCAACACAACAATGGTGATCGCCAAAGACTAAAAGAATATACTAATTAAAAAAAAAAACGAATGAATGAATGAATGGAATCGACCATAGACCTACCAAAAGTAAGGCAACATAGTTGAAGTTTGTTTTTAAAATGTATGGACACCATTTTTTTGGTGTCGAAACTATTTTTAAAACAAAGCAATTTAAAAAAACAATCTATAACTCACTAGTGAATAAAACGTGTCATTATTCAACTGTTTTTGCACAAATAAGAGCCCCTTTATGAGCAAGTGTGTTGAAAAAATATTTAAAACAATTAATGTCAGTTACATTAATTGTTTTAAATATTTTTAGGTATGCTTTTATAACGCTAAACACCAGCTAACACTTGGCACAGATTCAAGGATAGATAGTACAGTGTTATCGGTCAATAAACATTCTATATTTGTCATTTCTATCTTATTTAATCATCTGACGTAAAACAGGGGAACTTGCAGGATTTATAATATAGTAGCGGCGCCCCGGCGCCGCTCCCGCATAGTTCCCGTTCCCGTAGGAATATGGGGATAAAATTATGCTAAAAACTTCCCAATGAACTTCACACTCTATCTATTAAAACACCGCATTAAAATCCGTTGCGTAGTTTTAAAGATCTAAGCATACAATAGGGACAAAGAAAGCGACTTTGTATTACTTATACTATACTAGATATGTAGTGACATACTACAAATAGTTATGGGACACTTTTTTAACTTTCGTGATCGGAATTCAGTCTTTTAGTGACAAATGCTCAGTGTAACCTGGTCGAAACTTCGAGGTATAAATAAATATTTATACGCGAATAAGACTTGTAATAATGTAAACAACAGTTACGGGAAGTTAGAACCCTTATAGCTCAGCAAACCATAGTTCCGGTTAACCTTTGTAACAGTCATAATAATGATTGTTAGCCGTAACCGAAGTGACTTTCAATTTTATGAGCGATTCCGTGCTTTGGAGGGCAAGCGTTAAGCCGTCGCTCCCAGTTGTCGTATTAACATCCACCACAATATTTACGGGTAGTTACGAGACCTCAAAAGATTTCCCAAAAATATCGGATATTATGATCTAAGTTAGAGACACAGCGTTAAAAAAGGTAGGTCGCTGCAGGTCAAACTTGGTGAAATGGGGCTATTCCAGGGAGTCTAATTGTGACTGTGGTGCTCCAAAGCAGTATATGTCCCACTTACTGTCATGCCCGCTGTGCCCTTACACCTGCACGCAAGAAGACCTGATGAAGGCAACTAGCGCTGGTATAGGTGTAGCTGGATTCTGGTCCGGGAATATTTAGTTATAGGTTTATCCTTTTGTGGCCATTGACACGAAAGAAGAAGAAGTTAGAGACATTTAATTGCGGAAAAATTACCTTAACGACAATTACATATGCCATGAGACATAGTTACATGTCTTATAATTAACAAAAAATGTTGCAGAATGTACAGCCGGTCCAAAATTGTGTATATCTAATTGCGAAAAAGCAAATTTACTTAGTTCATAAAAAGCATCGAATCTTTTCTATCTTTCTCGACGGAATAACTATGTATGATAAGTATTATCAGTATACCGTGAAAAATATAGTAGATACATACAAGTACAGTGTTGCACGTTCCGAGTAACTACAAGTACTTACAATGTTTTAAATAACAAAACGACAAATACTGCGAATAACCATACAAATGGCATTATGTTCTATGAACTTGAATAAACGTTTTCTTTGTAATACTTATAATGTAACGACTAGGGAGTTCCCATCACTTTTAGGAACCTTATCAAATAGTTTTGATTGAGATTACTTTGCTCGATGATATTTTACATTAGCTCACCAATCCCTACTAATATTATAAATGCGAAAGTAACTCTGTCTGTCTGTTACCTTTTCACGGCTAAACTACTTAACCTTGACTTGAAATTTGGTACAGGGGTAGCTTATGGTCCGGGAAAGAACATAGGCTACGTTTTATCCCCATATTCCCACGGGATCGAGAACTACGCGGGTGAAACCGCGGGGCACAGCTAGTTTTACCATAAATCTGGCAGGTTTTACTAGGGTCAAACTTTTCCTATAAACCTTCCGTTGACGCAGGGGTTAAGGCCGTTGACTTCTGATCGGAAGGTGCCTGGTTCGAACCCCACCAGTCCCGCCACGTATCAATGTGTTTTCAATTTAAGAATTCATAATTACGTTAATTTCGACGCTCTTACGGTGAAGGAAAACATCGTGAGGATCAACAACAATCATCTGCACACACCTGGGAAGAAATTCTAAGGTTGTGTGTGAAGTCGACCAACCCGCATTGGCCAGCGTGGTTGGCTAAGGTCAAAATCACCCTAATTCAGGGTAGGCTCGAGCCCCTCGATGGGGACATATATGAGCTGATGATGAAGTTACAATAGAAAAGTAGTCTTTAGTAGTTAGATTGAAAGCGCATTTTACGTTGGAAATATACATATCGCTATCTAAAAGTTCCAAACTAAGCAAACACTTTTTTGTAATGGGTAGAAAACATCCATATTAAGACAAACATATTGTCCCACAAAAATATTTGTCTAGAACGCGAAACGAACCCCTAACCTTTGGCATAGCAGGCAGGGTCACTAGCAGACACCTTGGTCATACATAGTAACAAACTACCCTTGGTCATACATAGTAACAAAGTAGTTACGTACTTGATAGAGCAGTCATTACGCGGCCAGTGCATGACTAATAAACAAACGAAACACACGTGATCCGCGACGCGTGTTCGCAATATATGTATCTGATAACGATATCGCAGTACAACAAAACTGGTTCGGTTTGAATTGTTTTGGTTTGCACTGTGATAATGAGGGCCAGTTCAACTAAACAACATGTTTTATTCCGGGTGTATGTAGTCATATGTTTCGAATGTTTCCATTGACTTAGGGGATCTGTTAGTTGTTTTTAGTAAACTCTATCTGCCTTATTTCCGTTACATTTTTAGTCCGGTTTAGCACTAAACCAGGTTTTACAATCTGATCTAAGTACAATTTTGAATACTGTTAAAAGACTAAAGTGACAGATTTGACTGACAAGTGTCAAATGCTTAAACCAGGTTTTGTTAAACTAGATTTAAAATGTAACGCAAATAAGACCGTATATGTGTGGACAATACTGGTTCTATTATGTTAATTTAAAGTATCATATTATGTTAATTTAAGATAGGTCACTTGATTGTGCTCTATTGTAAGCTCTACTTATCTAGAAACAACTCTTTCTAGATAAGTTCGTAGTCGCCCTTTAAGGCATAGCAGGATAAAATTAAGAGTAAGAGTTATGAGGAGATTCTAGGTCAGACCTCTTATTTACCAGATGGTTAAAACGCATTAGCATGAGCTACTATTTCAAGCCGATATTCTGTAAGTTAGCGCAACTTCCTCGGTCGAAGCCTACCCATCTTCGAACTAAGATAAATCTCAGACTCTGCCTATTTAAGGGTCTGCCGATTTTCATGCCGGCATAAAGGTGCAACTTCCTCCAACTGCATCCAAAACAGCCTCTTTAACTGCCGCTGTTAAAAGCCGTAGCGAATCGGTAGTATAATACAATATCCGTGAAAATGCATTGCAGAGCGCGGCGAAATCTTTACTGACCGATACAATTTTACGTCTGAAGGTTAGAGCAATGATTGAAGAACGCTATCAGCCTTGGCACACAGATAATGTTACAAGCGGAAACATTCGATGCACTTGACGATCACTTTAGATAAAAACGTTTAGTTGAGGTCAAAATAATGAGACATTTTATACTGGTTGGCTGAAATATTTTAAAGAAAAATCTCGTCACCGCGGATATGTAATTTCTACAGCTTTTGAGTGGTATAGTAAAACTAACGAGCTTACAGGTCTCTTGGTGGATGGTTGCTACTTTATTGTCCATCCATACAAACATAACTTCACGGCTGCATTGCCAGGCTTTGGAGACGTTTAAAATCAGAGAGTGTTTATATCCTTGGGAAGGATATTAAGTTTTCCTTCATCCCTAAATATTCGACCATTTTAGGGAATGCGTTATAAACAAATCCCTTGCAGTAAATATTTAAAGAAACTTACCAATAACGGAAGTACATTTCTGGTTGATGATACCACTTGGCAGGAGATGAAAATCGAACTCCTTGCCGTCCACAACCACGGTGTGGCCTGCGTTGTTGCCACCCTGGAAAATAAAGTAAAACTAGTTTAACGGATTTTTGTTTTACACTAACTGTCCGTAGATTTTGAAACATGCATCGGCGTGAGAATTCCTTTAGGCTAAAACTTGAGAACGATTGAATTAAATAATTCTTTTCACGCCAAAAATTTATGATATTTAATTAAATCATGTTTTTTTTCTATAGACCCTAGGTGTGTGAAAGTTAATCATGGAAAATGAGACCCGTGCGAATTCGGGGCGAGACGCTAGTTAGATAAATAGATAGATTAATTATTTATTGTACACACGGACACACCATAAAATACAGATTACAAGGAAAAAAAATGGTACAGCAATGGGCGGCCTTATCATTAAAAGCGATTTCTTCCAACCTTTAGTTGTTACTAGTTTAGTTTCTAATAGGTAACTTTAAAAAGGTCGTTGTACGATTAGATAGACGTACAATGCGTACATATAGGTACGTCTCGCGCAATGAGCTGTTCTAATAAGATTAACACACCAACAAATTAAATTAAAGATAACATATTATTTTGGCTTTTAAGCCTTTGAGACATGTAGTTATATTACATTAAATAAATAAAAAAATTAAAAAACCCCCAACACAATTACTTTCAAAACCCCATGACTTTTAAACGGGTCAACCGATTTTCATCAAACATGTCTAAGAACACTCGCACGTAAGTCCCCTTAAATACAAAAAAACTAAATTGAAATCGGTTCATCCGTTCGGGAGCTATGATGCCACAGACACATATACACACACACACACACAGACACGTCAAACTTATAACACCCCTCTTTTTGCGTCGGGGGTTAATAAAAATACAACAAAAGGTAGAAAAAAAGTTTTTTCAAGTAATATGGACAGAATTATTCATTAGTATTGGCGTTTTACTTTTAGAATTTATTTATTTGTGTGTGTAACGCGGCCGGAAGTCACTGTGTTTTTAGTGGGTAGGCCCAGCCCTTCTGGCTGGGAGAGCCCTACATGCCCCGGGGGCCCTCCCAATCTCGGCTCACGGCGGTATGCAGTTCTATGCATTTTCACCGCTTTAAAAAAAAGGTATAAAAATGTGTGTCTGTTTAAAAATCTAGTCACATGTCGTATGTTACGTTATTCGCTAGATAATTCTTGTTAAATACTTTTCTATGCACTTAATAAAAAGGTAAACAAACATAGCAACACTAAGTAGATCAAGGAAAAATAAAATCATGTCTTGAGTTGTTGCAATCATACTTATTTACCTTATGGGACAGTGTTATGTAAAGAATAATATTTCATGTACTAGCGGCGCCCCGCGGTTTCACCCGCGTAGTTCCCGTTCCCGTTGGAATATGGGGATAAAATTATGCTAAAAACCTTCCCACTGAATCACTCTATCTATTAAAACAAACCGCATCAAAATCAGTTGCGTAGTTTTAAAGATCTAAGCATACATAAGGACAGAGAAAGCCACTTTGTTTTATACTATGTTGTGATTATGATAATTTTTGAGTTTTAGAACTTGCGAATTCTTCCGTTTATATTGTGTTTTGTAGATTAATTATATCAGTGCCTGGTACCTATATTAGCTGTATCTATATTTCTATGTAAGCACATTTATTTACATATTCAACTTTTCTCTTAAATCACTCAATTTATCTCCATGTAAACTGCATTATTTGTTACATGGTTTAGGTGATTAAAAGAATAACTGTGCATAGAAACAGACAGCGGGATGCATCTTTATTTAATACTAGCTGTACCTGCGTGGAACCTTATCCCGTGGGATTTTTGGGATAAAAGTATCCTATGTGTTATTCCTAGATATGAGGAACATCTGTACCAAATTTCATTAAAATCCATTCAGTAGTTTTTGCGTGAAAGAGGAACAAACATCCACACTCACAAACATTTGGCTTTATAATATTAGTTGGATGTACTATGTTCAAAAGTAGCATCCTTACATAAGTCAGTATATTCAATCCCACCAAAAACATTCTGTAAAAAACTAGCCAAGTCTCGATGGAGCTGCTTGTTTATCTCTAAAAAGTAATGAAATCTAGACAAAGTGGTGCCAAGTGTAAGGTTCCTTACTGCGATTTCTTTATTATTATAGTTAATGTTGTGTGACTTGGCCGTTGAAAATTGTTTAAAACGTTAGTAGTGGGTACAAGTCAATTTTGTTTACACGTAATGTTGTAACATTATTAAAATACGCAGTTTTATCAAGCCTACAATTGACTGGATATTGAATCAACGTTTTTCAAGTGGCAATTTTCTATCGTCAATGGGTAGTGGTTCTGGCGACAGATTGGTGCAATAGTGTCATGGAGCACCTAGTTTTGTACCCTCGTGTACAGTTGTGTACTTGTGTACAGTGTATCCTTCAACGGCCAAGTCACACACCATTAACTATAATAATAAAGAAATCGCAGTAAGGAACCTTACACTTGGCACCACTTTGTCTAGATTTCATTACTTTTTAGAGATAAACAAGCAGCTCCATCGAGACTTGGCTAGTTTTTTACAGAATGTTTTTGGTGGGATTTCATTTCTTTTTGTTGAAACGTGTTTATATTGATTTATTTTATTAGATTTTCTTATTTGACACATTTTTTTTCTTTTTAGGAGTAGTATTTTATTATTTAGCGCCCCGCGGTTTCACCCGCGTAGTTCCTGTTTGCGTTTCTGTGGGAATTTCGGGATAAAAAGTATCCTATGTGCTTCTCCTGGTTCTAAGTTACCTCCCCACAAATTGTCAGCCAAATCAGTTCAGCTGTTCTATAATTATACTTCCCGTTCCCATTCCCGTAGAAATTTCGGGATTAAAAATATTCTATGTGCTTTTCCTGTTTCTAAGCTACCTCCCCACCAATTTTCAGCCAAATCTATTCAGCCGTTCTTGAGTTATAAATTCCCGTTCCCAATCCCGTGGGAATTTCGGGATTAAAGTATTCTATGTTCTTCTCCTGGTTTTAAGCTACCTCCCCACCAATTTTCAACCAAATCAGTTCAGCCGTTCTTGAGTTATAAATTCCCGTTCCTAATCCCGTGGGAATTTCGGGATTAAAGTATTCTATGTTCTTCTCCTGGTTTTAAGCTACCTTTCCACCAATTTTCAACCAAATCAGTTCAGCCGTTCTTGAGTTATAAATTCCCGTTCCCATTCCCGTGGGAATTTCGGGATTAGAAGTATTCTATGTTCTTTTCCTGGTTCTAATCTACCTCCCCACTAATTTTCAGCCAAATCAATTCAGCCGTTCTTGATTTTTAAATTCCCGTTCCCAATCCCGTGGGAATTTCGGGATTAAAAGTTTCCTATGTCCTTTTCCTGGTTCTAAGCTACCTGACCACCAATTTTCAGCCAAATCAGTTCAGCCGTTCTTGTGTTACAATTCCCGTTCCCGTTCCCTTATAATTCCCGTTCCCGTTCGATTATCCTAGTTTTTATAGTTTTCCCTTTATGTGGCCATTAAACCCTAACTCTGTACCAAATTTCAGCTCTCTAGGTATATGGGAAGTACTAGTTCTATTTTGATGATCATGAGTGAGTGAGTGAGTGAGTGAGTGAGTGAGTGAGTGAGTGAGTGTCTGTCATAAATACGAAACTTTGCTTTCGCTTAACTTCGGAACTAAATGACCTACAGACTTGAAATTTTATTTTAAGTATGTGGTTGTATAGCTTACTGGATGACGAAAATTTCAGCATTCTAGTCTTATCCAGAGGTTCTCAAATAGGGGCCTGAAAATGCGACGAAAGGGTTCCTGTAAAGGATGGTACGGCAGTGTTTGCTTCGCGCTCGACTTGGCGGGGGGCACTGCCGTGCCCCCAGATAACAAAAAACTGTCCTTTAAATAAAAAATATTAATAATAAAAAACTGTACGGACAGTCATGAGTTCTATGACTAATAATAATGATATCATTCTATAATTGTTGCTTTTATTACCATAAATATACACCTATACCCACACATTTACCATTATATATATCAACATACATCATACATCTATTACATACTGGTATTAAGTATAATGAGGCAGAATTTGTTTGTTTGAACATGCTTAATCTAAGGAACTTTAATCCGATTCGTAAAATATTTTTGCATTTTATCACCGGTGAATGACTACTTTATTTACATCAAGCCTAATATGCTCATTAATTAAACTTGACTCTAATATAGTGCAGATAATAAATACACATGCAATTGTGCACTTCATCTGGCAACTAAAGCTTCAATTGAAAATATGTATGTAATGAAAAAATACTTTTTTATATCAATCGGTAAGTATATAATTTATGGTTAAACTATTTATTACACACACAAAACAATAAATTATTCAACTAGTGTTATAATGGGCAGCTTTACTCAAGCCAATATTCCATCATCTCTTTATCAAACTAAAAATGCACAGCAACAGTTCTCAACTCACTATTAGCAGTTTATTAGTATGTAAAATATGTTGTCTGTGTTACACAATGAAACATAACATGTCCCAGACCTTGGCAATAATCCACAATTAGCATCAACTAGTCTACTCAAACATATAACAAACACTGTCTTAGCATGAACAGACTGAATCAACATTGAGAAAACCGACTTGATTTTACAAGAAAACTTCATATATTCTGCAAATTGATATATAAAATACCGCGTTATGTAACAACTACGTAACACAGGACGTACCAAAGTTTCCCGCCTCTTGGCACAGCGAATGTACCTATCGCAAATATTAACAAAAACATTGTCGTTTATTTCATATGTTTTCAAGCGAAATATTGGCGTAAAGCCAATAAAGAAAGGTTAACACTATTACTGTTTTCTATCCAGAAGACGTTTTATGTTTAAAATAATGATACTTAATATAAAATACCGCCACTACAATAGAGTAAAATAAGGTGTTTTCTTAGGATTTCCGTGATGGTTTATAACCTTAAAAGATTACAGAGAACTGTAGATACAGACATATTTTGAAGAATTATTAAATATTCAACAGTTATAATAGAGGAACGAGTTGTGGTATGAAAATTAACACAATACATGGAGTAAAAAATAAAGAAATTATATCCCAACCTGACAGCGACACACGATGTCTGAATGTACAGCTAACAAATCGACCACTTTTCCTTTGCCTTCGTCTCCCCACTGGGCCCCCAGGACAACAGTAACTTTATTTTCCATTTTAGATTTTTTACACGGGCACGAACAGTCGCCGTTTAATTCCAATTGCTTCGGATTCGCCGTCGAAGCCATTATTTATTTCACTGTATTTTTACTAACAACAGCAAATGAAACATGCGCGCGCCGGTTTCGAATCGAATCGGTGAAGCAAAAAGGATTTTAGCGTGCCATAAACAATTAAAAAATCTGCCTTCGAATTACCTAACAATGATAGGTATTTTCCAAATTAACACAATATCCCATATTAATTAGTATATATTATAATTATGCTTCTTCTTTTATATGAGATAGGCTATTATACAAGAAAATGATTCGTGGATTAAAATATATCTGATTGTCATCTATATCAGCAACGCGAAGCGACCTACAGCATTGTTTTTTTAATTACTACATTTCGTTTAAAAAATCATTTGAAACACTTATTTAGCACACAAGTATAATAAGTTTAAGAAGAAGTCCATATTTTGTATTTTATTACGTGTTTTTTCTTGTATATTTTTACTGTACTGAGAGTACGATACAAATCATGTTTGGCATTAAGATTTTTTTTTACCATCAGGGATATCTATATATCTATTACAATCTGGTTCAGTAGATTGATTAAAACAAAAATAAAACATAAAATAAATCTTAGAAATTCCTTTACAAAATTAGACTTAATCTGAAATCATTAATGTACTAGATGTAACTGGAAAAGCGGGAAATCTATTTTTACTGGCAACAAAAAAATGTGCATGATGTCAATGTCAAAATTAACCATACTGTCACTGTAAAAATTTAATTTTGACATTGACAATGACTGAGCTATAAATCACAATCACTGTCAATCAATTTAGTCAGCAGTCAAAGTCAATGCAATGCAACTGCAGTGCAGCAGCAGGCAGCTGGCTGGCCTGGCAGCAACGGGCGGGGGTCATCAATCAAATCAAACTCAAATCAACGGCGGACGGTCTGCCTTCGGTTCAGTCAGAGTAATTTCATCTCGGGACTGAGCTGAATATAAATATTAATTATTATTGTGAATAAAAAGACAAATATCTTATATTATTCTAGTCGCTCGGTGCTATTACTGCTGTTCCTGTAAGCCCGTAAATATCGGAACTGTACTGGTCTCATGTTTTTATCCTCAAAGATAACAGTGAAGTGCGATAATTTTATGTTTATTTGGGTGATTCGATCTATATTTCTCTAAATATTCATACAACAGACATGAACAAAACTTGAAAGCGGTAAAATTTTCTTTAAAAAAAATTGATATTAAAAGATTTATAAAGTGTTCAAAATGAAAGTTAGGATTTGCTACTTGTTGTTATTATTAAGTGCTGTAGTTGGAAATGATGATGACTATATATCTCACGCTAATGCCAATAGAAAAAAGGTGATGAAGTTGACAAACATAAAAACTGTGTTGAGAGACGGTTACCAGCTAGTAAATAGGGATGCGATGACGTCCGTGCATATGTACAGAGGGTATCGAAGTGTGTCTGTAGCTTTCTACACAATTGGACGGGATGTCACCGATGCCCAGTTTACATTTCTGGCACTGGAAGTACAATACAATTTATTAGGTATTTTATTTTTTATTATTAATTATTAAACTTAGTCTAAGATCCCAGGTTTAATTCCAAGGTTGAGTGATGTATCATCATCATATTTATTATTTCTAAAAAAAAAAACATGCACTCATTTCTTAAAATAAATTAATAATATATGTAATGATGAGTGCAAAACAAGATAAGAATAATTTTCATTAATGTATCGATAAGATAAGCTCGAAATTGATTCATAGGTTGATAATAAACAGTGATAGCCAACTTGTTCCTTTTAACAGAGTTATGATAACATATTATTTTTGGTATTAATGTACCTACAAACTTTTCCACGGTAATTACCTTAGCGGACATGGCAATGTGCGTCCGCCTGACAAACTTGAAGTCCTCCCTGGCTTCAATGATATATGATTTCTATTTTCAAAAATATCTCTTGACCCATATGCAATAACAATGTATGGTGATTGCGCCTGTCCCTTTTCTCTGTCCAGAAAACTACATTGTCACAAACTACATTGTAAACTAATTTAGCTCACGACTTCAACCAGCAGACTGAACAGATCTGCGACGGTGAAACCGCAGGCCACAGCTTGTTCTCAATAAATACAAATGTGGAGTTAGCTGAAGCTTACTGTCTTCCGCACAGTTAGTAAGAAATCCTGAGCCCAATTTCTAGGCAATATGAAATACTCGTAAAGACACTATTTCTAGGTACCTATGGAAGTTTTATCTTTAAAATAGTTTTTTCCTTTTAGGGTCATGCAGTCCTCAAGAAATAATAATCAATCTTAAGCGTGAATCATATCCGGCTGTCAATCCTGACGGCTTCGAGTTTCCCAAGAAATATATAAATCCTTCGGAAAGAGAACCAATGCATACAATAGAAATGTTATCAGATTTTACATATACAATTTATTCAATAAAAAACCCTAGACCGGGAAACTGGTATGCCATAATGTATATAAAATGGGAGAATCCTAATACACAGAAAGTTGAGCAGCAAGGTAAGTAAATAAATTAGTCTATCCTTTAACTCATTTAAAACTATGTTTTGTTACTTGTATCAGAAACTACATCCACATAATACCTTCATTCATACACACATTAAAGTTAATTTCTATTTCCCTATAGGTGCTTATTTGTTATCTTTTGCTCATAGCACCTTTGAGATAAAAACTTATTGCTTTGAGTTGCATAATGGCGTTGGATACTGGTGGCAAATTCTTTGCCAGGCTTCAGATTATAGTTGACTAGCAGCGCCCCGCGGTTTCTCCCGCGTAGTTCCCGTTACCGTGGGAATTTCGGGATAAAATGTATCCTATGTTCTTTCCCAGACCATAAGCTACCCCTGTACCAAATTTCAAATCAATTGGTTCAGTAGTTTAGCCGTGAAAAGGTAACAGACAGATAGACAGAGTTACTTTCGCATTTATAATTAGTTAGGAAGTTAGGATTGGACTCCCATGGCATTTCGCCGATTCTACCCATCGATAATTACGCCACGATGCGCGATGTGAAAAATTCAAGACACACCATCGATTTTTTATTTACAGTTTGCATGTGAACACCTGTTTAGTGTAAATAGATTAGTGTAAAGATTTGTTTAATTTCAAAATAGAAACTCTTGGAAATCCAGCCATTAATCTTTCACACTGAATAAATTGATACAATCTTTAAATTGAAGATGCAAGTGGCATTTACAAATGCACTTGAAATCACCTAGAGAAACGCCCACCATTAGTAATAATAGAATCTGATGCATGACTAAATCATACCTATCTATCCTATCACAGTTATACACAATTTAAGAAACGCAGTGCGGTTGTTTTTTGTGATTATCACTACATGTTAGTATAAAACAAAGTCGCTTTCTCTGTCCCTATGTATGCTTAGATCTTTAAAACTACGCAACGGATTTTGATGTCGGGTGAAACCGCCGGGTGCCGCTAGTATTTCTATAAGTAGATAGCAGGAGAACATAAACTCGATAGATATCTATCTTTTATCCTGAACGAGGTTTCCCGTGATAACTTTTGTATACTTACCTCATCATTATCAACTTAAGAGCTGTTGCTCTTGTCAGTGTAACAGGTGCAACTCCCTCCATCTGCCCTTAGCTAAGGCGGCCTCCTTCACTCCTTATACGACAAGAAACCGACCTTATCCTACAATGAGAAATATTTGCTGTTTCCCACGATTTCACCCAATCTCTAGTCATAAAAAACGACCAAATGGGAAGAGAATTTATCTATTCAAATTAGTAGTTACTAAGGTTAGTGCATTCCTACTAAGAAACTCTGTCTTTTAATAAGAGTAGTACGCGGTTTCATCCGTTTTCACCCGCGCCAAATTTCGCCGCAATCCGTTCAGTGATTTGAGCAGTGTGTTAATAGAGTTTAATCAGTATCGGTTGCCTTTTATTTAAACAGATATTTGTTTATATACCTACCATGGCTATTAGTATCTTCATTTACATATAGGTGACCTCTTATCTTCATCGTTATACTACATAGTCGGAATCACACTGTCACGGATATGATGTTATATCTTTGAATCTCGACAGTAATATGACCTCGTTATCTAACATGATTGTCCTCCTCCCGACTTCCTGTGACATTATGTGCAAGCGGCCATTATCTAATCTGTGTCAATCGCTGTAAAGGATTCACTTTGTTAAATGCGGTTAGAAACGAGTTCTGGAGTTGCTCTTTTAAAAAATTGTCGGGCTCTTCGACTATAATGTCAGTTGATGTAAATTCTGGAGTATTTTCGTAAAAAAGGTTAGGTTATCCCTGCTGTGACATTTAAGTATTTCATTTTCTATTCTCTTTTTCCTTGCCTTGCGGGGTGCAGCAAGTATTTGATCGGTTGAATTGAAATAACGACTATAGATTTCAATCACCAATGAAGGTTGCTGAATGCTGACCCAATTTATACCACGCTTTTCATTACTAGCCAACGAATTAATGAACCTTCAACAATTAATCCTTAGCAATTCCATTTAATGATGACAAATTAAACCAATCTCACGACAATCTAGAGACAATGTAACTGAGATAATTTATAATTCCCTTCTTCCTTTAGAATGTAGGTAGTCTGGTTGCCAATGGGTACTTATTACATAAACTGCAGTCTGGCAGATTAAAACGGCAGACCTAACACGAAATTTGGCCAGTTAAAATTACTCATACTGTTGCGTAGATTCTAAAGAGCGTATATACAGAATCAGATGACGTGGGAAGCGACTTTGTTTTATGTAAAACTTTACCAAGTAACATACAGGCTATATTTTATCCTCCTATTCTGTACGGGAACTTAAATATAAAGAGCGTATTATGTACCTATGATATTTATAACTTTTTTTTGGCGTTTTATTAACATTAGCCTTTTTTGCTTTCAGGTTTAAGTCCTAGCTGCCACACGTTTTTATACACAGATTTACAAGTAAAAATAGCTAATGATACAGAAATGTTTGACTGTTATACTAGTATGAGTCTATCTTACTCAGACTTACCGGTTACCGTTAAGTGTATGACCACAGATAACGTAGAACCTATATCGCTTAATCTCACAGTGACAAACTATCCAGAAACCTATAAAGAAATAGTTGTAAAAATTCAACCTGATTCAATACCAACAGATGGTAATAATATAATAAGATGCGCATTCGATCCAAAACTCATGCCTACGCAGACGATACATTTCTATCCATTTCCTAATGCATGGCACTATATGAGTATAGAACATGTTACCGGTAACGTGTCCGAATATAAGGACTGCGAGTCTTACTATTTAAGGTCAGACGTTGATGAAGTCGAAAATCATACAATTCAAACGTTTATGCGTGATGATAAAGGTATATTTTTCACATACGATTACGGGCTGCCGACCACAGATTTACGCGACGCAACAAGTTTGATCAACATCACTTCATGTGAGGTCGTTACCAATAGGTTTAGAATGAACCAAGTTATAGATATTGGAGGAAATTTAATTATTAATGTTAGTCTTATATTAGGTATTAAGTATTACATGGGATATGTGAGAGACAAGAATAAGGGTCCTATAGCTTTTACAGATGAAAATCCTTTTTTTAAGGTTGTGATGTGTCTAGATTTGGACCATATTAGTATACCTCAGGTTGATGGCACGTGCAAGTTTAACGATATAGAGAAACCGGCATTGTTCGTGTTGAACAGTACAGATTCCGAAACTATAGACGACGAAGTATTAGTACCTTTTCCGGAGAGTGGTGATTGGTATTTAAGTTCGAGATTATTTTGTGATGGGTCTGTGTGTCCGTGTCCCACGTCAGATAACGGGACTAAATACTATGTGGTTGATAAAATGGTGAGAAATGACGACAAATACCCGCATATATCCTGGGATAAGATGAGGGAAGGACAGAAGTCGTGCAATGCAACAATATTGTTGTCTGTCATGTCAACGGCGTGTAGGAATTTAATGTGCTATAATGATGGGATTTGTAGGATCAACCCGTTTGGAGGGTTATCGTTGTCGTTTTGCGAATGTACGGGAGGATATGGAGGTGAGATTTTAAGTATTTTTAAGTGTTTGTCCACTACAGCGTACCATTTATTTACTAAGGGCTGATATTCCATCGCCAGATAACTTTTATTCGACGAATAAATTTGACGTTTGACAGATTTTGTATGGAATAACTGTCAAAATTTCAAAATTATTCCTCGAATAAAGTTATCTGGCGATTGAAAAATCGGCCCTAAAAAGAATATTAAGAAAGCATATGTATAGTAGTCGAATACATTTGGATGTTACGAAAATGGGTTTTGTTTTTATATGGCCAATGGCCACCAAATGTTTACAAGTACTTTCATACAAAATGCACAATAATAAAGCAAAGTAATTAATATAACTACGAGTGTGTGATATCAAAATTGTGACGTTAATTATTAACTACATAATGCAATGAAACAATGCTGTTATCAATACATTTAATTATTTTATGCATTTTTAATGGTTTTAGAGTTTAGTTTGGTCCATTACGATCGATAGTTGTTTGTTCATTAAGACAAATCATGGATGAAGATGATGATACGCAGTGGTGGACATACCATACATATTTTATATCACGAATACTCGTAAGGATATGTCTAAATTAACTGTATGACCATTTTGTTTCAGGTTGGGACTGCTCCGACGATTCTAGAATAGACAGCATATTGTACATGTTAGCGGCAGTCCTTCTGTTAACGCTGAGTAATCTTCTCTTTTTCTTATCCATCTATGTGGCCATAATCCGTGTCTACTACACAGAGGCTGTCATGTATACTTTCACAATGGTTTTCTCATCATTTTATCACGCGTGCGATGCCCCGCCTCAAGTATCTCTCTGTATTGTTAATCATTATTTGCTTCAGTATGGTGACTTTTTCTGTGGTATCATGTCTTTCTGGGTTACTCTGCTAGCTGTGAGCATTTTAAACGAAAGTTTAAAAACCTCACTACTATTATCGGGTGCTATATTTATAGCCTTATTGACTACGTGGAATATGTATTCGATAGTATCATTTGTGGTGCCAGTAGCCGTAGGAGCGGTAGTGTTGCTAGTCTCGTGGTACATAGACTATCATAAATATAGGAAATGGAGGTATCCCCGCAGTTATTACGTAAAATACATGCCAATAGGTTTAGTTTTAGTATTGGTAGGTTTAATTTGTTATGCGTTTTTTCAAACTGAACAAAATTATAAACTTGTACATGCGTTTTGGCATATGATTGTGGCTGCAAGTGTTGCGTTCTTATTGCCTGACGTGAGGAGAGGTCTGAACGCCAGGCCATTTATGCCGACACATAATTATTTGAAGGATTTCCCTTGGTGCCTTAGGAGATCTCAACCGCCCGCGCCTGTTGCCCCTAATACAGCGGAATAAATTAAATTATTATAAGTAATCCAAAGATTAGGTATAAGTTAACAAGCGTTTGCCATTTACAATACTTAGGTTTATTACAATGACTGCAACCGAACAAAATAACAAATCAAAGTAGTGATAATTATTATAAATATAGAATAGATGTCTTATCTCTTTCCGTGCTTCGGAGGGACGTAAAGCCGTCGGTCCCGGCTGTCGTACTAACATCATCGACAATCGTTACGGTTAGAGCCCTCAAAAGTCTAACATTTGGTTTAACCAAAAAATGTCGTATAGCCCCTGGGTTGTGAAGGTCTGATGGCAGTCGCTTCACGTAAAATACTGATATTCCGCTAAATCTGGTTAAACTGAAAACCGACCCCAAATAGACATGGGATAAAGGTTCCGAAAATAGTTATTTGTTATACAAGAGTGCAAAGTTGCTTTTTAACCGGGGCTCCAGTTGAGGACCGAGCCAGCGAAGGATTCTAAAATTGAATCACGAGCGCAGCGAGGGATTCAAAATAAGAATCCTGAGCGTCAGCGAGGGACTCAAAGGAGCACAAGGTTAAAAATTGTTTGCACTCGAGTGCAACACATTATTTTTCATCCCCCCTCAGCGAGGAAATTACTAAATGAAAACATAAAACAATCACAATATTAAGTGAAAAGCAAAAATATCACGCGCAAAGCAAATAAAAAAATAAGTAAGTACACCAAGAAGGTTCCGAGTTTGAATTTTAAATAAAAAAAAAGTTGTATGACAGTTTGTGAATCCAAAAAATCATCACACTTAGTGCACACGATGTTCTAAATTCAAATTTACTTTAACCTCTAGAGCACAAAAACTACTTTTACTCCCAGTTATCGAAAATGCCTTGGGTCCTGCACGGCCTGTCACAGCGACCCCGATACTTTCCACTCTTGAGATTAAAATCGACTTTTACCCCCAGATATCGAGGATTAAAAACATACTTTCCGAGCTAGTGGGATGAAAAAAATCTTATATAAGTCTAATAAGACATGGTGCAAAAAACGACGTATTTATTAACTTTTTTGCGAGTGTCGTTTGTTGATTTTTCAAGAAATTACGATAACTAAACAATAAAGTAGTAGCACTTGATAATACTCATTTTATCTAGCTTTCATATTTTAAATGTTGAAATTCCCACCTTTGAAATAAGAGATTATAAAATTATGTTACTTATAGTGCCAATTCATCGGTATATAAATATTTTAATGATGTAAAAATATTAAAAGCATGAGCAAAGGAAAAAATACACAGTTTCTCTGTAGAGGGATCTTATAGTCTCATACTTTTCTTTACTTATTATTAAATAACTTATCTGCTATTCAAACCAACACGCATAAGACAAGTCGGGTGATTATGCGTATTCTCTTGTTGCTGACAAAATCAGTCATAAGTATGTAATTTAATTTAAATTTTATAATATACAGACATACTTACATATTATATCTTACTAGCAGCGCCCCGCGGCTTCACCCGCGAAGTTCCCGTTCCCGTGGGAATTTTGGGATAAAAAGTATCCTATGTGTTATTCTGATGTATAAGCAAGATTATTGTAAAGTTTCATTAAAATCCATTCAGTAGTTTTTGCGTGAAAGAGTAACAAACATCCATACATACAAACTTTCGCCTTTATAATATTAGTAGGATAGTATTGTCTTCAACGCACATACTAGGTGCTATATGTATCCGTCCATTGACAAAGTAGACCTAATACACAACTATAGTTTGAAATTTTCCCCGATTTTCCGTCTAATTTTCATAGAATAAGGATCACGACACGAGATTCTCTCATGCTAATTTTCTCTGTAGATTCTTTTTTCCGGTAAATCTTTAGTTCTAATAGTAAAAAGAGTCTATACATTTTAATAGACAAGCTATTATAGTCGTATTTATCTTACAAAATAATTATGTTTCATCGGGTCAACAGATTGGTAAAGAACGTCGATGTTTCACTGGCTCTTAGACTATAAAGTATTAGCTTACTGCATTTATTTCATTTTGCATTTTTATTTAGCATTCCTAATTATACTTATATTATGTATAAATATTAAAATAAGGTAGGAATTGAAGCTAGATAGTATTTTTCATCTCATGGAAAAAAAAAATAACATTAATTTATTGATCATGTAGCTTTCAATCTGCGAAAGAATTGGTTAATTTATCTGACCTAAAGTTAGTAATACAGTAAGTATTCTCAATTTTGTTATGTATTCATAAATTGTGCCTTAATACTGTCAATGAACAAGATATTGTAAAATTGTGTTAGAATATTAGCAAAAAATGTTAAGAATAGCATTAGGATGTAATGTCTTTTCAATTGCATACCAGGAGAATGTTAAAAACAAAATTCATTATAATAAATTGTATGGAGCACATTATTTTCAATAATTTTGTTGCCATAGAAATGTATAAGTACATATTTTTTATTTGACTGAAACTGTGATACTTATGTTTAATTTAAAATGTGTTAAAAACAAATTCTCTTTAAAATTCAAATCAATACTAGTAAAACGTTCACTTCTTTAGCACGGTCGTAATTCACATGAAATATCGCACGTTGACCTGTATCTATCTCTGTCACACCTGCGTAAATTATAATGCGTCCCGCTCGCACGGATGCAATGGCGAGCGGGACACATTATAATTTACGCAGGGGAAATATACCTAGATATGAAAAAGTTATTGTATTGTAATATAAAGCTGCCATATTTAAGTTTGAGCTTGATTGTAAATAGAAACTTGTCTTATGCATTTATGGAAAAGTATTGCCATATTATCAATAAAAAATACTTTCCGAAATAATATTAGTTTTAAATATACATTTTTCTTAGATAACGCTTTTTATAAATAAAAGGATGGTCAATTTTTGTAACATTTGCAGACCATGATTTAAAAAAAATGTTAGATTATGCTCTTCGCATTAATTTTGTTACAATTAAATTGTAAATGCAATAATAAATATGAATAATATATTAATGCAACTCTTTTTAAGTTTTAAGTATGTTGCCATAGTCATAAATAATTATTATATGTTACCATAAATAAATAAAGTACAGTAAAATGTCAATAATAGGTATGATTCACACCAAACCGAATGGGAGAAGAAAAGCTTTGTTTAATTTTTTTTTTTTTGGGACTCTATTTGTACTTTATCCTTTTTATTAAAGCTACTATAAACAATCAATCTATGAATTTACTTATCAATAGATACAACTCTTTGCATGAACATGAAGCACAGTCAATATCCGAAAATTAATTTTATTCTTTTGTGGTACAATTCTGTTTGCCCATAAAAACTCTTCGAAGTTCTAAGTTTGGTGTGAATCATACCTAAAAGTAGTCTATTAATTTGTAATAAGTGCACAGCGGCCTTTTAGCCGATACTGTGTGTAATCAATAGGAATTTTTATTATTTTTACTGTTGTCAATTTATAGATGTGATATACAAGTACTTGTGTGTTTTATTTATTCACCTTTAGAAGTAATAGTTTGAAAACAATCCTACTAATATTGATTGTGTAAGTTTGTATGTTTGTTACTCAAACACAAAAAATACTGAATGGATTTTAATTTTTACAGTCAATTTTAATAACCTGAATAAAAATAAGTAACTGTTGTAAAAATAAGTGTTATGCAATTAGCTTTAACAGGTAGTAATAATTATTTTTTATGAATTCTTAAGTGTTACTTCCATAATAAAATTGGCTATCAAAAAAAAAACAAACAATGACTAAGCAACAGTTACACAAAGATAAGATCATAGATAATCATAAATCACAGCAAACAAGGTTCAGTAATGGAATTCAAACAAAAGATAATAATTCACATCAATAAATACATTTATTTGTTTCTATAAAATAACTTAAATCATTTTAAATGATTATCTTGGAATAATCTCTTGAAGTTTTTACATGAGTTTTATTAAAGGAGAGACATTTATTACAATATTTTGCTATCAAACATGGGATAGTTTGAATTAAGCTGCATAGATCACTTTCTGGCAATGCAAACGAATGATTGGTAAAACATGGGGTCTATCGCCCAAGATTACATCATGGCTTTACACCACCATCATTAGACCTATTGCGAGCTACGGAGCCATAGTATGGTGGCCGAAAGCGAAACAAACAACAGGCAAATCAAAACTACAAAAGGTACAAAGACTAGCTTGTCTTGCCATGACAGGGAGCATGAGAACCACTCCCACTGCAGCCTTGGAAGTTCTTTTAAACCTCCCACCATTACACCTTTTCATAATACAAGAAGCCGCAGCCACCGCGCAGAGGCTACGAATCAACCAATGCTGGACCAGCACCAGGGGGATACACACGACGATACTCAGCGAGACAATTGAGGTTTATCCACTGACAGTGGCGCCGAGTGACACTATCCCCAAACAATACATCTTTGATAAGAAATACAGGATAGCTCTCGACGAATACGTTACCCTGAAAACAATACACAAAGAACTGAGCATTTACACGGACGGTTCCAAAACAAACCAAGGGTCAGGAGCGGGTGTTTTCTCCGAGGATCTCAACATACATATCTCTGCCCCCCTTGGCAAACTCAGCACTATCTTCCAGGCGGAATGTGTCGGCATCATCCTAGCATCGCTGGCCATTTCTGCCAGGCAGATCACAAACACAGGTATACGTATATACACAGACAGTATGTCTGTCTTACAAGCCCTGAACAGCACCACCTATGGATCGGGACTGATCCTGGAATGCCATACACGACTAAATTCGGTAAGTGTAAAAAATTCAGTCACCCTACAGTGGATAAAGGGTCACAGCAACTCACGGGGCAACGACGCAGCGGACCAGCTGGCCAGGGAGGGATCGGGAATGTGTGTCTTTGGACCTGAACCCATACTTCCTCTCCCTGGGGACTACGGCAAAACCCTGCTGCGTAAACGCACCCGGGACATGCATGAACAAGAGTGGTATGTCAACCCAGACTGCAAACAGAGTAAGTTAGCATTACCCACTCTAAATCCAAAACTAACTAGGAAAGTACTAAAACTGTCCAGACCCACGTTGCGTACGCTAACGGCGGCAATCACGGGTCATGGTCATTTTAATAAACATCTGTATACCCTAGGTATTACAGATAGTCCACTGTGCAGAGCCTGCCTCGAAGTGGATGAAACAGCTAGGCACATGCTACTTGAGTGTGAGCAGCTAGCAACATACAGACGGCTGCACCTCGGGTCGCCCAGCACAATCCAGGAAGTCACCAGAAACCTGAGGGGACTGATCAGCTTCCTGGAAGAATTGAACTGGTACTAGACGCCCACCTCACGCAAAATGGACGCAACTGAGCCGTCTAATTGCGGAGAAGAGCCTGTCAACAAGTAACAAGTAACAAGTAAGCTGCATAGAAAGCGGCTAGAGCTTTTGTGACATAGATTAACCACAATCTCTTAATTACATGTCTTTACAATCTTTGAATTTGATATAGTTTTGAACTGCAAACAGTGTTTTGCTGAGTATATTGTATGAGAATAGTATGCAATTTTATCCCCGTAGTTAGATATCATTGTTAGTACTGCCATATTGTTGTATAATTAAGCCATCTTTTTAGAGATTTTAGGGCACTAGGCATCATAATCACAACAGTTTTGTGTTTTGAGGCTTAAGACTTGCATTGAGCTTACGTATGATACAATTACAGCCAAAGTTTAATTAATTGAAGGGCCGATTTTCCCATCGCCGGATAACTTTTATTCGACGAATAAAATTGACTTTTGACAGATTTTGTATGAAAGAACTGTCAAAATTTCAAAGTTATTTGTCGAATAAAGTTATCTGGCGATGGAAAAATCAGCCCTTATTCAAATACATTTACACACATACTTTAAAAAAGTTAAATACACAGACCAAACATTAAATAGGTCTTATACCTCCCATACCATACAACATTTGCCGCTGCAAGTCTTCAGCCTTCAAAGTACCGTCTATACTCTGACAATTTTGATTAAATACACTATAAGCAGATACTTCCCCCTTCTTCCTAGGTCTCGTCCTAGTATTCATGTAAATGCCTACTAGGACAGATAAAGAGAAGAAAACTGCACCAAATTGTATAGATATGAAGTATACAAACAGACTTGTCCATATGATTACATATAGGGACCATTTGGTGATGAAGTATGGCCAGGATTCCTTAGTTTGGTCGGGTAGCGAGTCGTGTTCACTGGTCTCTGAGGTAACTTCACAGATGTCTTCAGGCTGTATAAGAGGACCTTTGATTACTTCTTTAGGTTCCTCTTGCTCTATCTGAAATTGATTAATAGTGTTTTAAAGAATATTTAATATAAAAGTGATATCTTCTCAAGGAGGTTGCTATTTCATGAGTGTTTTTTTTTATTTTGATGTAGTTGGCAATAAGGAGCTTAGATTGAAACATGTTTGTAGATGCTTGAGCAATGAGGTGCATCTGTTTGATCAATTAAAGTTATTAATTATTAAAAGACAATTTATAATAAGCATTATCAACTAGTATGTGTGTATAGGTAAGAATATTCATGTTTAAATAATATAGGTAGGTAGTTTATATTTAGATTGATTATTCTGAAAGATACCTATACATACAGATAAATGGCAAAACCTTATCCATTGAGCATATATCTTTAAATTAATATACTTACAAGTTATCTTAAGACTTACCAGAAGCACTTCATCTTCATGTTTTTCTTTAGTATCAAACATTTTTGGTACTAGAAAGTTGGTTATTTTCTCTTTAGTTTTTTCCAGTTTATCCTTAGCGTTGTCCAGCAATTCTTTACGACGACGTAAAGCACGATATTCTTTAAGTTTTGCCTCCATTCGTTATTATTTTAATTCTGTAACATTATCCATAATAATTATTGTGGGTGAGGTTTAAAATACTTATATTTCTTCTAACTTTTAGCCATTTTACGATAGGTTTATCTGAAATAGACTGTGTTTTACGAAACGAAAGCAAAAACCTCGAGATAAATAAACATTTTCATAATACAAATGCCTATAAGTTGATTCAAATATTATTGCACTTACCTTAAACATAATTTTACAAAATAGTTCTTGGAATTGTAAACGTTGCAAAATTACGAATTTTATCGATTTTGTGCGGAATACTACGTGGTAGTGTTTGAACAAGTGACCAAAATTTTTTCGAAAGTGAAACTATGCGAAGAGATATGTAAATATTATCATCAGTGTACTAATACCGAGAACAATCAAAGCAATGGTAAAATGTTTTTTCATATCATTTCAGCCGGGCAGGAAGACATGAATCTTTTGAACACATTACAAACAAACAAACAAATTCTGAATAGAGTGAAAGAGATTTCGGTTTGACACTTGCCAGTTCCAAATTGCCTTGTCTGGCACTGACAATAATAGAATATGTCAATCAAATCAATACGAATGTCAAAGCGAAAAACCAAGCGTTTCTAGCCATCCATGGCAACCCATGAACAAAACAGTAGACACCGCCGGTCGAGCTACGGACTAAAAATAGAATAAATATGGATATACAACACTTAAATGAACAAAAAATATTTTGTGGTAAAATGCTCTAAAGTGGCACATTTTTAAGAATACCGTAAATTCTTTATACGTACTTATATTATAATCATTTTATATTTTTAACCCTGGCAACATTTTCTTCTGGCGCGAATTTCGATCAATATTTCTGCGTCGCGCAATGCTTTTAGTTTAGTAGCTACACAATTATTATCATGAGTTGGAGATGTCCAAGAATATTAAATAATACAGCCAATGGAACACCAATCTGATATGGGAGCTTATGGAGAGAATCCTAACGTACAGAACAGTGGAAATTATATCACAATTATCCCAGTCGAATATACACGACGCGGATATCCGATACAGGCAGAGTATCAGTACAAGTAAGGAAAACAAAAACTTTAACTAATGTCATCATGATAATAATATAGAGGCGAAAGTTTGTACCTATGCATGTAATTGTATATATCTTCGCTCAAATGACTAAATAGATTTCAATGAAGTTTGTTATTCAAGGTATTGTTTATCCCAAAAATCTCACGGGGTTTTGATGTATTAAATAGCAGATATATATATAATAGTATACAGTTCAACAGCTATATTATAGCTAATAGGTATTATTTACACTTATTATTTGTACTCAGGCAGTTTTCTTCAACTAGACCTCTCCAGTTTGAATCTCAAAATTTATGCGCGCTACGATGTTTTTTATTTAGAGTAAGATTGAGCATTATTTTTCCATTATTTACAGTGAATTTAGATCAAGAGAAGAATACTACAGCGTCCAAAGTCAGAAGCTACAGGCCGAAGTGAATGCTCACCTATATTCCGTGTCGCAAAGACTGCCCCACTTGTCATACAGCCCTATCGGCCGGCACAATGAGTGGGACAAACATGATCCCCATAAACCATTACAGCCTGACTCGAAGGAAAGTAACAGCTCGGACTCATTGGAGAAAAGTGTTATGGGTAAATATAAATGAAAAAATAAAATAAAAACCAGTTTATTAATAAAATCTCAATTACATATGAACGAGACTTCCCAGTAAGTAATCGATGATAGGTACTTGTAATGGGAATGAAAAACAGACAAACTTTACTTACATTTCCATGTTAGTCCTATATTTTACTAATATTAAAAAGTTGGTGTTTGTTTGTTTGGCTAAACGTAATAGTCTCAGGTTCGAATCAAAAAAGTCTTTTAGTAGTTAATAAAGTACGAATAGAGAAAAGGATTCGGCAAAGTAATGACACGGAACATACCTACCTACTTAACAATACGTTATGCTACGAATTTAGGGTTTCGTAAATGCTTCCAACATAAAGTAAATTTGTGTTTTTTTAATTTTTTTTTTGTTTCATATTTTATTTTGTTTTTGTAATTAACAAGTTAAGTCTGACTTATAATTATAAGTACAACCTAATTTTATAAGTACTATTTGTTTGTAAATGTGAACAACACCTAATGACATTTTAAGACTATTGTTGCAGTACCCAAATCGGCCTTCATGTTGATTCATTTTTGTACCTAACACCTCTGTATACACATGAAAGCAATAAATTATTTTGAGTTTGAGTTTGAAAAGAATAGTGAACGTTTTACAGAAGTAGCTTATGACACTACACTTTGAGAGAAATATTCTTAAAATATTATTAGTATTTAACTTGTTTTTCGTACCTAGTAAAGATAGAGTGACAAATATTTACCGGTAACTTACTACTACTTATAAACTCACGTATTTCAGGATCAAACCTAAGTAGTTGCTCCAACCAGACGGCATCCAGCAGTTTGGTAGCGAGCTCGTTCAGTACCACGGAACCTATTACAAGTGGAGGCAGTTCTTCTAGCGCTATATCCCCTCCACTACCAGGTAATATAACAATAATTAATTAAAGCAATGGAAACGCCATTAGAAATTCAAAAAACAGTACCTATGTATAATACACATAAAAAAATTGACTGATGCCTCAACATGCAAGGCGGAGATACCGAATTCGATTTTTGACTCGAGCATGTTTTTATTTCCAAAACACGGACCGAGTTTGCCGTCAACTAACACGCATAACGCAAACGCAATCGCAATGATTACTTACACCTATATTCCCGTTTACCTTACTCTATATAGGTACTACCATCAGTAAGACACTTTATCCTGCAATAGGTCCCTACAAGCCAATAGTTTTAACAATATCCCCCCCAAATCCACCCAGGGTCATCAGGAAGTACAGCATCTTCTTCCACCGTATCTTCAAACCCAGTCACATGCGTATACCTCATGTCAAGAACAGCTATCATGGTTGAGATGAGCTCTGAAGAGGTTCCATCATGCGTGACCACTGCCAGGTTCCTCAATGCTGTACTGGCGACTGAGGAGTTAGGTCTCACGCAGCCAACGACGAGGAGCTTGGCTGCTAATGTATTTGCGTTGTGGATGTGTAGTCCATTGTTGGGTAAGTGGAATGATGGTTTTTTAGAAGTATGTTATGTTTTTTAATAGGAGAGTCACGAAGATTTTACGATTACTTACTTAGATCTCGCGACCTTAATTTTCTAAATAAGTATTTCTGTTTTTTGCTGGTTATATAAGGGATATTCTAGAATTTAAATAGGTCGTTTGCCATAAATGTAATTGAAAACATAGTCTTAATCGCGTATAAAACAAAAATCAGGGTGTCTCGATCAAACTAAAGTGTTATTAAAGACTACCAACTCTATTTATTTGACTAGATTACCTCATTTTTAAATGATTCTGGACTACATATTGATATCTTTCATTTACACGAACACTACACATTGAAATAAAACACTTAAACGGATTTTTGTCGTGGTTGTATTTTGGTTGAAACATCAGAAAATGTAAAACAAAATACAACCAAAAGTTTTATTTCAATTATTCTGGACTAATTTGAGGTGTATTCCCTTCCCCCTTCAGAAATCCAGCTAAAATCCCACCACTGCCCGTGGCGGCTGTGGGCCAGCTGGCAGACGCTGGTCGCGCGGTACGGACACGGCTCGCCCTCCCGCAGGGCTAAGGATCAGCCCGTGTTGCGACTGCAGAGGAATATTTTCTTCCCGAAACATCTCGAGGAGGGAATCAAGTTGGTGTGATTTTGGATGTTATAGTATTTCTGTGTGCTTTTGTCTTGATTTATACATATTTGTTGTGTCTCTTGAAGAGTGTGTTTCTTTGGTTGAACGCGTGGATACCGAGAAGTTAGTTTTGAACAGCTATTTCTTGAGGAAGGCTATTCACGGCCTGACCTATAAAAGCAGAATTAACGTGGGCCGCAAGGCACGGCTAATTTTATGAAAAATTTTCGAGTGGTCGAATATTTACGACTTGCTGCAACCCGCTTAAATTAATACAATGTCAAACCATTAAAACCCCACAATACTAATCAACTATATCATCCAATCGTATCTTATCCTCTTAGAGACTCTCGCATCCAAGAGTTGCTATACGAAGAAGCTCGGTACAACGTCGTGACTGGAAGATATCCTCTAGAGAGCGCACAGGCAGTGATGTTGGGAGGGCTGCAGGCGAGGATACAGCTGGGGCCATACGACCCACATCGACATACTGCTAAGTTCTTCAGGTATTTGTACTAGATAAGGATTATTTTTTGTTAGATATTGAGTGGTTTCGAAGAGGAGTAGGGTACAGTCCATAAGCAATTTATTCTAATTACAGCATTGTGTGGCTTGGGACAAGATATGGTCTTTCGTTTATTAAATACAGTTTTTAACGCGTGTACATTTAAAATTGCCAATGCTACTCTTGTTATAGGGCTAACCTTGGAGTAGTATAGTCAGCTAGATAAGTTTGGCACTGCGTATATCAATATTTGCCCTCCTTTCTAGAGAGGACTTAGATAAGCATCTCCCTGCAATTTAGACCGATATTTCGACTGTTTTTGAGGCCAGCTTTTGACTCGTAGAGAGAACCAGGACAAGTACCTCCCGGTGCACGCGCGCGCGGGGCGCTGGGCGCGCGCGCTGCCCGCGGGCCGCAAGGGCAGCCCCGAGGCGCGCCTGCTGGAGCACGCGCAGCGCCCGCCCGCCGCGCCGCCCCGCAAGCTGCGCCACAAGTACCTCGCGCACGTCCGGACGCTGCCCACTTATGGGTAACTCGATAAACATTATTGTAAACCTAGATCTACTGGAATGAAATAGTTATTTTCATCCCACTAGCTCGGAAAGTATGTTTTTAATCCCCGATATCTGGGGGTAAAAGTCGATTTTAATCTCAAGAGTGGAAAGTATCGGGGTCGCTGTGACAGGCCGTGCAGGACCCAAGGCATTTTCGATAACTGGGAGTAAAAGTCGTTTTTGCGCTCTAGAGGTTAAAGTAAATTTGAATTTAGAACGTCGTGTGCACTAATGTGATGATGTTTTGGATTCACAAACTGTCACACAACCTTTTTTTTTATTTCAAATTCAAACTCGGAACCTCCTTGGTGTACTTACTTATTTTTATTTGTTATACAAGAGTGCAAAGTTGCTTTTTAACCGGGGCTCCAGTTGACGACCGAGCCAGCGAAGGATTCTAAAATTGAATCACGAGCGCAGCGAGGGATTCAAAATAAGAATCCTGAGCGTTAGCGAGGGAGGCAAAGGAGCACAAGGTTAAAAATTGTTTGCACTCGAGTGCAACACATTATTTTTCATCCCCCCTCAGCGAGGAAATCTATAATATAAAAATGAATCGCAAAATGTGTTGGTAAGCGCATAACTCAACAACGCCTGGATCAATTTGGCCAATTCTTTTTTTGTTGTGTTTGTTATTGCCAGGAGAAGGTTTTTATGTAAAAAAAAATCTGGAAAACCAACGGGATAATTGCACCCGTGCGAAGCCGGGGCGCGCCGCTAGTTACTAAATAAAAACATAAAACAATCACAATATTAAATGAAAAGCAAAAATATCACGCGTAAAGCAAAATAAAAAATAAGTAAGTACACCAAGGAGGTTCCGAGTTTGAATTTGAAATAAAAAAAAAGTTGTTTGACAGTTTGTGAATCCAAATCATCATCACACTTAGTGCACACGATGTTCTAAATTCAAATTTACTTTAACCTCTAGAGCGCAAAAACGACTTTTACTCCCAGTTAGCGAAATTGCCTTGGGTCCTGCAGGGGCTGCCTACAGCGACCCCGATACTTTCCGCTCTTGAGATTAAAATCGACTTTTACCCCCAGATATCGGGGATTAAAAACATACTTTCCGAGCTAGGGATGAAAAATATATTCTTTAGGGTTGTCTTCTGCGCTAAGCGTGCGTTCCCATTCCGGAAATTCATGTAATTTCTTTGACCAGAGACCCGCCTCATGCATGCAGCGATGCGCATAGTATTTTTCAAAACAACCACGTGAAAACGTCCACGCCCAAAACCTGCTTAAAGCAGCAGACACCCATAGCCTTACCCACTAATTACCTAAGTACAACTACACTCCCAAAATTCCTTTTAAAAACAAGTGAGATTAGAAGATCTATTTCAATAGAATTTATGAACTTCTAACTTAACAAACCCCAACTTTCCAGCGCGGCGTTCTTCCAAGGTCAGATCGAGCAGCCAGTGCGCAGTCTCACCAGCCTCCTCACACACGAGGACATACCAGTACTGGTCGCTGTCAACTCTAACGGAGTTTACGTTATTGATGATACTGAGAGTGTGAGTTATCTTTACTAATATTATAATGCTCAAAAGTTTCTTTGAAACCGAAATACTTGTTGAATTTTAATTTCTAAATGGATGCCTATTTCTTAAGGCAGTGATTAAGGCAATGTTATGACTATAGTTTTCTGGTGTTCTGGCTTCCAGGGTGTAATTGTTCCTTAGTGAACTGGTTGATTTTCCAAAAATCTAAAGATACCATATATAACCATGATCCAAAAATCTTAATTGGCCTGAAGACTCCTTTCAGAATTTTTCGCTACTCCTAGTTTTGCATTTGGTCTTCCACATCCACGGAAGAAAGAACTATCTCTCTCTCTCTATTGATTTCTAATTCGTGACAATTTTTCTTTCCAGACGGTCCTCCTAGGACTTCTATACGAGGAGCTATCCTGGGACATCGGTCTACCGTCGGACGACAATGAAGATTGTCTACCGTGCCTGTTCTTACAGTTCATGGTGGTCGAAAATGGGTTACGAGTCTCTAAGATATTACAGGTAATTGGAAATATCGTCGGATTTCCAAGTAGCAAAATAAATGAAAAAGAGAAATGAAATGAGAAATGACGGTTTTCCATTGGGAAAGCGCTTATCCCTCGTTACGTACCATTGCGTTTTCGAATTTCTAATTCGTGTATGTTTTTATTCGACTCTCTTATCTTTAGAAAAATATTGTAAACTAATCTGCACGCACACACCTGCGAAGAAATTCCAAAACTATGTGAAGTCGACCAACTAGCACATGGCCAGCGTGGTTGACTATAAGTTCTAATCACCCCAATTTATGGTAGGATTGAGTCCCTCAGTGGGGACATAATATAATGAGCTGATGATGGTGTTATTGTCGCTAGGTATTCTCAAAGCAAGCGCTCATGATGGACACGCTGATAGAGCACTTCGCGGGCGAATACAGGAAGCGGCTCGGGCAGGAGACGCCCAGCGATCACGCTAACTACGACTATCATTCAGGTACGACATTATTTCAATTAAATTTTCTGTTTTTAGAGGTTTTTTGAAGTAAGTGTAAGAGTATTTTAGCCAACAATATTCTTTCACATACGAGTTTTCAATTTATGGTAAATTGTTTATTTTGAAAAAATAATGGAGTGATGCGAATCGGGTGAAACAAATGTATGAAGCACGTCGCGCGCGATTCGCATTCATTTATCGCGATATGGCCTTTACTTAGCAAAGCTAAAACTGACTAGCTGTACCACGTGGTTTCACAATACTTTGTCCTCCTCTTGAATTACTCAATAGCCGCATTAAAATCCCTTGCGTAGTTTACAAGATTTAAGCGACCTAGTTTCCTAATACGTAATACATGTTTACAGATTCTGGCAGCATTTCCCTTCCCCCGCTATCCAGACCAGACTCCCCCCAAAGACGGCTAGCCAACAAGTTCTCGCGGCTGGCGCTGGCCACGCACGACGGGCGCGGGAACCTGCTCGGCGGCGCCGGCGACTGGAACACCGGCCTCACGCACCCGCAGCCCTCCTGGATACTACCCAAACATTAACCAATAAACACTTTCAATATAACTTTTTTGTTTAATTCTCTTGATATAAGCATGTCTGGTTTTCAAGTGGTTTTTCTTCATTATGGCTTAGGCCGCACTGCGGCTAAAACGCGGCCGTTTTTAACCGCTGGATTTTGTGATTCAAGTAAACTAATACAAAACTGGCGGGTTTTTCCCGCGACTGATTTTAAAACCGAGAAATTTAACAAATAGCTCGCGGGAAAGAACCGCAGTGCGGCCTAAGCCTAACATGAAAGTATTTTCTTGACCTTATTGAAGTGTGTGGCTTTGCTTCCTATTATTATTATAGCAAGTAAATGCCAATGTCTGGATGTATGTTTGGATTTTTGTTACTGACTGTTAAGTGTTAACACAGGGTTAACTACAGGTTCAAAAATATAATAGAACAATAAAACAGTTTTATATCAACATAAAAATTTGAAACTTCATATAATAATAAGTGATATTAAAATTTATATCAAATAACGGTGCTTTAAAAATGTGATTTCTAACAAAGAAAATAATATGGAAGCATAATATACCATAATCACTATCACTATCATCTTTTAGTACAAAATTCAAGGTATCAATCTAGTTTTAGGGCCTATTTCATGACCTTCAAGTAAAGATACTTGCCAAGTAAAGTTAGTGTTGTCTCTTGCTTACTTTATATCAAGTGACAAAGACAAAACATGTGAGTTGCTACTCGGAACGTTACTTGAAGATGGTGAAATAGGTCCTTAGTGCACTAAATGACTAACAACAGTATGTAGCCCGATTTTCATGTGTTTCACGACTCAATCGATTATTTAGATCTATAATAATATCTCATTTTGTTAAATTCTTTGAGTAACGGATGCTTGTCGAGATATTCCATAAGGATTTTGAATCTCGGCGCCGAAAGGTCTCTGTGTCTTGTGAGACGCACTTCTAGGGAATGTACTTGGAATGCCAGTTCCGCACTGAAAAGAAATAATATTAAAATTAAAATGTTGGCAATATTACAAATTAATAGCAAAAGAAAACAAGCTTTTATTTGATGCCTCTAAAATGGGATCATAAAACTGAACCGCCATCTTTGTGAAGCCGCCATATTGAATTTGAAATGACGTCACCCAATCAGGGATTGTCATCGAAATAAAAATTCTATTCCGTAGGTTTTGTTTAACCAGTTTGCAAGTTATTACAATTGTATAAATCAGCGGTTCTCAATCTTTTTTGGTAACGGAACCCTTTTGGAAAGCGATATACTTGATGGAACCCTATTTGAAGTTCACACATCTCGGCAAAATTAAAGGAATGTTGGTTCATTTGTGAAAATTTCGTATTTTTTGTTATTATGATCATGTAAATATTTGATGGAAATTAATAATAAACTTGTTTAATGGAAAAATTAAGAAATCTTAATTTTTTTAAGTGAACTTTGCGAAATTAACGACTTTTTTAAGGTCAAAAGCGTGTATTGCCTCCCCGTGCTCAAATGAGTGTCTGTATACGCTTACTAAAGCTTCAATTGATGCTGTGGCGACATCTACACAACCACATAGGAACTACTTACTAACAGCGCCATCTATCGGCATCATGGGAAAAATAACTGAAGAGTCCTGAATCGCGCAAGCGAAGTTTACAGCGCAATTGACTAAGTATACGAGAGCCCGACTACAACCGTCGGGCAGCGGCCCACCAGACATAACACCCGTCTGGTCGGAGGATCCTCCCCTTTCAAATGGGGATACTCCCATCCCCATAATGGTGACCCCGAGCATGAACATCAGCGCAACCTTCAGAAATCTACGTCATCATGACGTCATCCTTCATCCTCCAGCGCAAGAACGTCAACGTCAGCGCAGTCGTCACAACGCTACGCATCGTGACGTCATCACTTCCTCAAGCTTTCGAGCAGCGAGTCATACAGCCAGCCGCCAGCATCCATGGCTACTACGGGTTTCCTGACCACAAGCATGCAGCGAACGCGCATACCTGGTCAGCACCTACAGCCTTCTCAGCGACTATGGCACAGCACACTGCACTTCGGCCGGTCAGCAAGCAGAGACGCACTTCTCTCCTGGTCTACGCAGCAGTCAGCCACTACGCATCACCGCACACAGTTCCGACTCACCGTGAACTATGCGGCATCTAGTTCCGACTCACTGGAACATTCCACTGGCCCGGCTAACATCTCAAGATGGACGCATCTCAAGATGGACGACTCAACCTGCTATCGACCTCCGGTCTCGGAGGGGAGTGATGTGGCGACATCTACACAACCACATAGGAACTACTTACTAACAGCGCCATCTATCGGCATCATGGGAAAAATAACTGAAGAGTCCTGAATCGCGCAAGCGAAGTTTACAGCGCAATTGACTAAGTATACGAGAGCCCGACTACAACCGTCGGGCAGCGGCCCACCAGACATAACACCCGTCTGGTCGGAGGATCCTCCCCTTTCAAATGGGGATACTCCCATCCCCATAATGCCATGCATGGTCCCATGGGGTATATTCTGCCACTCTTCAAACAAAGTCAATTTCAGTTTGGAAACATCACTGTTCTTCCAATAAGGTCACAGTTATCGACAGACGTGTTTTTTTTACGTGTGGAGGCGAGGACAAGGCAGAAATCGGGCAAATTGCGCCATAGATGACAGTTTTACAAGGATACAAACACTGAAAAATCGTCTTTAAATTGCTGTTCAGACTCGAAGTCGCCTGGAAGAAGTGCGCAACAGCAGGGTGAGTGAACAAACAGCGAGAAGGTGATTAAATGAAGTTGATTTGAGGTCGTACATACCCGCCAAAGCCCCAAAACTAGAGGTGGGCCACCGAGAAGCTCGATTAGAATTTGCTCGTTTACACTAATACTTGATTGATGTGTGGAGGCGAGTTTTGATCAGTGATGGTTGTTGTTTGTGTTAATTTATTTTTGAAAAGATGTTGAGTAAAACGTTATAACCAGATGAACTTCTCCGAAACTGTGGTTTATAGTGGAGGTTCTGGTATGGGGTGGCATATGTTCAGGAGCATGCACGGAGCTGGTCGTCATCGAAAATGATCCCCGACCGATTTCTAGAATTTATTTTTTATGTATTTTGGTGTAGAAATAAATTGTTTAAATGGAATGCTACGCAAGTACCTTAATGAAGTTGAAATTACCTAAATCGACTGGCCAGCGAGATCACCAGAAATAAGTCCACGCTTTTGACCTTCAAAAATTCTTTAGTTTTGTAAAGTTCACATAAGAAGTACATACATCAAAAATAAGGATTTCTATTTTTTTCCAATAAACAAGCTTATTAACAACAATTTTCATTCATACCTAACTCTTAAATTTTGTTTTATTATTATGGATAAATTCTCTTAGATTATTCCCCGCTTACCTTAAATATTTAATTACTTAATCATAAAAAGAAAAAAACATTAAGTATAACAAAAATGAACTAACGTTCCTCAATTTTTTCCGGTGTGTGTGGTTTACGTATTGTAATCTTAGTACGTTAGAAATTACGGGTAATAAGTAGGTAGTTAGGTATAATCGATCAAATTATAGAATGTCAACGCTAGGAACTGACGCTGCTACCCACGCCTTGTCAGTACGGTCGACAAGAAAGAGGTGTTTTGTTTTTTTTTTCTAAATTCTTGCGGAACCCTTACAGGAGTCTCGCGGAACCCTAGGGTTCCGCGGAGCACACTTTGAGAAACGCTGGTATAAATGTATAGTGATTGCAAATATGTTTAAATGGTGTTAAAGACCAGTTTACTGATACCTTTGTGTGAAATAAGCGCTCTCCTTCTCCGGGGTCAAAATAAATTGGTTAGCGAGGTACCACAGCCGCTTGTTCTTGTACTCGGAGTTCAACTGAAAAATACGAAAAGATTGAATAGCTTCATTAACGAGTAGCTGTGTCCTTGTTTTTATATGTTCCTCATTTACAAAGGATGATCGGCATCGACTGAAGTGAACTGGTACTTGAAAATTCACCTCACGCAAAATGTATGCAACTCTTCTTCCGAACACTTATCCCATATTTAGTTGGGTCGGTTTTAAGTTCAACCAGATTTGACAGTAAATGTCAGTAATTTACGTGTTGCGACTAGCCTTCACAGGCCTTTGCATGCAACTTCGTCGTCTAATAACGGAAAAAGTCTGAATCCAAGTAAACAATAAAATTAATAAACTTAAGGGCTTATTATATTTCACGACCTTCAAGTATAATTACTCACCAAGTAAAGTTAGTGTTGTCTCTTTCTTACTTTATATTAAGTGACAAAGACAAAACATGTGAGTAGGCACTCGGAACGTTACTTGAAGATGGTGAAATAGGCCCTAAGAGTCGTCCATCTTACCGCATCAAACCGTTCTTGCACAAGATTCTGTCTGGCTAACTGCTTGGCCTTGAAGTCGTTGATGCACTGTTCCCTCACTAGCGTGGCTTCCTTGACGGACAGAGGGGCACCAGTGCCGTGACCAGAGCCGAACATACGAGCCAGGTATGGAGCTAATGGATCTATCTCGGCTTCTTTTTCACGTTCAGTCACTTCGGCTTTTTTGGTTTCCTTGAAGCAAACCAAGTTTCAAGGTTAGTTTTTTCTTGGGTATCGAGGTTGTGGGAGTTTAGGAACTGATTTATTGATATTAACTTGAGAATACAATAGATTTAAAAGATGCTTTTTTATATAGGAAACCAACAAGCAAACTGATAAATTTTGTCCTAGCAACAATATACTTACCATAATTAATGCAGTCATTTCAGAGACTAATAAAATTAAGAACTTTTCTTTTCAAAAGTTAAAAATTGTATTTACGCAGTTGGCGAAAAAGAAAGACCTACGTTCACTTTCATTTGAAACAAACAAAACAATTAGGTACATATACAAGTAGTACAAATAAGTGACTCCCAAATACCTGTTCCTTCCACCCCCGCTTCGCTTCCTCATTCCTCTCGGTATCAAACAGTGACACGTAAAGCAGAGGTTCCGTCAGTTCCCTGTGCCTCTGTCGGAGGTAGCCGTTGATGTCGGTCTCTCTATCACGAATGTGCTTGTTGGTCTTGTACTCCCACGCCATGTTGTCGCACAGAGCGTAGTAAACGTCGAGCGGACGAGTCGCTTTGGCGCACGGGTCGGCCTTTAAATTGAAAATATTTTAAATATTCATATTAAACAGACGAATTTCAGCATCATAACTGGCGTTGAAAAATAATGGTCATAAGGGAAATTCTTTATAAAACTTTACACATTGTCAGCATACTAAATATTGTCTATTTCCGTTCTATTTCTTTTGAGTCTTGCTGTGATTACGTCTTGTAATAATATTTCATCCGCACACTAGTCGAGGCTTTCTAGGCGTTCATCAACAATAAGTGTAAGAACAGGGTCGGCCTGGTTAGCGTAAATAGAAGTTATTATTAGGTATAAGAGCTAAACCTCTGTCTCGTAGGATAGGTAACTTGTGGCACAATCACAAGTAGTTAGCGAAAGATATAACTAACATATTCAAGAGAAACTAATTTAATCAATAAAAAGCGTCAACTCACAATATACCCCGAAGTTTTGTCCGGATAGAACAGTATTTTTCCACCAGTTTCAGCCAGGTTCGGCTTGATATAACTCCTAGTGTTATTTGTTACAAAGTTATAAGCGTAATGGTACAGCAACTCTATAGTGTTCTCTTGCATGTGAAATATCTTCCTCCAAACATCATTTTTGGCCGGAATACTGTAGTTTCTGCTGTACTGCTCAACGATGTCCTTGATTGCCCGTTTGGGTTCCGCTTTAGTGCCTTCCGTGTATGTTATCTTTCTTGATTCTAGCCTGGAGCAAATTATTTACGACAGTAATATAATTTTGCAACTTGGATTATCGGATCCCATGGATATTTAAATGTAGAAACTACTTTACGCTAGATCAATCCTTAAGTCAAACAGCCAATTTGGTATTAGCTGAAATTTGTGTGACAATGCCTGAACAGGCATTAATAATAACTGCACAAAATTTTATAAAAGATGGGTACGTACGTCTACATGGTAAGTAATGATTAAATATTTCGAAATACTATAACTATATTTTAACTTCTTTAAAGTTCTTGATTGTTTCTAGATAGTATCGAAAATGATTATAAGTACATTGTACATTGTCAAAACTCTTTTACCTATCCTCCCGTTCCTTATAGTACTCGTCGAAGCTCAGCGCAGTGCAGACCAGTTTGCTGAGGTGATCAAGCCTTGCGTAATAGAAGAACTCCATCGTGCGGACTCCTTCCACTGTCAGCGCCGGGGCGTCCATTGAATATTCGTGTTCTGGAATTGACAAGAAATCACTACGTAGTATAAAACAAAGTCGATTTCTCTGTCCCTATGCCCCCATGTCCCTATGTATGCTTAGATCTTTAAAACTACGCAACATATTTTGATGCGGTTTTTTAATGAATAGAATGATTCAAGAGGAAGGTTTTTAGCATAATTTTATCCTTGAATTAACAAGGGAGCGTGAACTACGCGGGTGAAACCGCGGGGCACTTCTAGTATTGTATAATATGTGGGCTACATTGGTTACGGTAGATTTTATTTCCCCCATAATATGAAAAATATCAATTGAAGCTTTGATGTGTTGTTAGATAATTATAAAGCGAGGCAAGGCGATGGACATTGAAAATGGTTACGTGTTATAACAGTCTTGAAAAGTCACTTGGTTAAACCAAAATACATCGCATCACCTGCAAAGGGTTCAAACTGGAGAAGTCAGTATCCAAGACTTACTTATGAGGTGATCCTTCCTCCCAATGCTGAAATTTTCCCTGATTTCCCGTTTCACATGATCTATTTTGACTTTCTGCATGAGGTCCACTCTGTTTTGGTACCATTCGTACCTGGAATATAAGATGATAAATTTAATTTTTGTTTTTATTTTTTTCTGAATAGAACTTATGAATATAAAAACTTTGTGAATTTCACCAAACTCGGTGGCGTTAACATTTTAAGCCCTATCTTATGCAGGGGGTGAATGCAGGCTGATGTTGATAAGTATGTCAAAATTCCGTCCCAACTGGAATCATCGTCTCTACTAGACCAGTCAATCAGAAGTCCTTGTAATGTACACTTACGTCAATACGGGAATAGTTAACGCATAATCGTCAAATATTCTGATTCTCTTGACGATACCATCTCGTTGGGAGTACGGGGAGAACTTCTCGAGGAGCACCTTCTTGAAGTGTACAACGCGGTGACATCCAGGGTATCGTTGTTCAAATTCTGTAATAGGATAATGATTGAATTGTTAACAAAATAAGATGCGAGCCTTTAAAATGCCAAGCAGTATCGCGATCTTAATCACACTCTTGATGATTGCGGGTCACTATCGCCCTAGGCTGCCTATGGACTACCTATAAGTAATAGTTATTAAGATCCAAGCCAAGTTTTGGCAATCCTATTTCACGAGGGCTGTTCCAGGATTGACAAGCTAATCCTGATTAATCTGTCAATCCTGGGACAGCCCAATTGAAAGAATAATAATTCCCCTCGATCCTTTTGAATTATTATTCTTTCAGCGTCTTCCCATCCAGTCATTTGTTTGACTTCACTTGGCATGTTTCACTTCCAGTTCTTCTGCAAGCCAAAGATGCCAATCTACCAAAAACTATGCTTACCATCAGCAGTTAGATCAAGTTTCTCGACCCAACTCGGAGGCATGTCCAGGTGCTTCTCAGTATCCACTGCAGTCTTCTTGTCGGCTATATCGACGCCTACTATTTGTCTCCTGTGGTATGGCTCGCCTGCCAGCAGATGTTCCCAGCAAGTGAGGTCTCCCAGGTCGTAATTAAGTGCTTGTAGTCCTTCGTCGCATGACTGGAGATTAACCTTGATAGAATGGAAAGGTTATCGAGAGTGAAAGATGTCGTAGTGAGGTTAGAGTTAGAGTCTGTAAGATCTAGAAAAAATGTGATACTATTTGGAATAACCTCTTAGTTATAAAGATTCACTTTGAAGTATTATAAAAAAATAAATAAAAAAAAAACTTATAAGATTCCACTATAGGGCTACGCTTGCCCAATGCATTCACTAGAATTTTAATCGAAGCAGAAATAGAAACCAGGACTTCAAGCTTTTTAATACAACACTTTACTCACATAATAATTCTCATGATTATAAACACTGCCGATGCGTTGATACTTCTTAGTGTCCAGTGGATGGGAAAACCCCTCACTGGGCTCGATGAAGAATGGTTCCTCCACGTCCATCAACCCAGGTAGTATCAGCACCCAGGCGTGGGTCCGCCAGCCGTGTATAGGGTCGTCGGGGGGCTTCTCTAGTTCCTGGAATATATTATTAAATTCTATTAAGTAGTCAGAGTCAAGGCCAGATATTTTTCTTATTTTATAAAGGGCAAAGTATGTCTGTATTGAATTCTGGGGAATCTTTTGTTGTGTATATATATTGGAGGGAATAACATGAGAATAGAAGGAGTAGATATAAGTAACTTAATTCAGATTGTCTAATCATTAGTAGTAGACTTGTCAAATCAAATGCCATGTTTAACCAATAAAGAACCAAAAAATATTGAACATAATACTTACCGCAATTTTCCGTAATCTCTCGTTCTCAATCTTATCGAGAGCTGCCTGTTTTTTTGCTTGTTCCTTTTCCTCCGATTCCTTGCAATACTTAGAGGTGAAGTCAGGCAGAGGCACTAGTCTGTACCGCGGTTCTTCCTCGGGAGGAGGCGGTTCTACGATAATCTGGAAACATTTATGATATTAGACGATTAAATAGTAATTAGTAAGTGATCAACAGAAACAAAAATATTTTGTGAGATATTTTTCACTATCACTTTTTACTCCTTTTTTTTACTAAGTCTATGTACTATAATAAAGCACAGTACGATCTAAAACCGTAATTTTTTCCTACAAGTTGTTATGTAGTGAAAAGTTGAAAGAGCCTTTCAACTTTCCACTAAATAACAATTTAATACTTAAACTTTTAGATCCTCACCTCTCTCTCATCAGGTATCTCAGGACAGACTGTCCTGTACCGTATCGCCATACAGGTGTCCCTCTCAGCACATCCCACTACCACGTACGCGTCGTACCCAGCTCCTACTAGCCAGGAGACTAGCACATGAGCTAGCTCGAATGGATTGCCACTGCGACGGATTATAGCGGTAAAGGGTGACATTAGGCGTTCGGGCTGTAAGGAAAATATGGTTTAAATAAAGACAGCTTTTGAGGTCAAAGGATGATTAAACTTAGTGACGTTTATGTACAACTAGCTGTGCCCTGCCGTTTTACCCGCGTGGAACCTTATTCCGTGGAAATTTTGGGATAAAAAGTATCCTATGTGTTATTCCTAGGTATGAGGAACATCTGTACCAAATTTCATTAAAATCCATTCAGTAGTTTTTCGTGAAAGAGGAACAAACATCCATACTCACAAACATTCGGCTATATAATAATAGTAGGATGTTCGTATTAATATTAAAGATTAAAATAAATAACGTAATCGACAATTTTTACGGGTAGTTAGAGCCCTCAAAAGTATAACATTTGGTTGAACCAATACAGCTTAGATAATTATCTAAGCAATACAGTATTGCCCTCTGTGTTGTGAAGGTTCTCGCTCCACGTACCTATAATTCTGACATTCTGCCAAATCTTATTAAACTGAAAACCGACCCCAATCAAAGTTAAAAGTTGAATGAATAAAGCTCCATCTATTGAAATCTGTGAATTTCACATTGTAGTATCACCATGGTTCACCATTTTGAAACCGACATACAAACGTGTCTACGTGTCGCATCAGGTCTCAAACAGATGGCGTTAGTCTCGAAGAAAGTAATAAATTATGATTAAGTTAATTTTATTACAGTAAAATTAATGTTTTATAATTTAATAAATCAACAACAAAAAACAATAATGTTTTCATACATTACGCTTAAGATTTTCCAAAATTTTAATTTACAGAAATCTTGCGAACACATTAAAAAACTATGCAAAAAAACAAACCATGATGTGATACGTAAACTTTCGGCATTTTTTTTTAAAGATAGGTAATAAAATTTTAGTAACCTTTAATTATTTTTGTTATTTTTAAAGACAACATTACAAAAAAAAAGAAATAAAAAAAGAAAAACAAAACCGAATTTGATTAATAAACCCAGCAATTCCAAATTCAAACTTGAACATAACCAACAAGTCTGACATTAAAAAGTAAAACTTTTCCCGCCTTTTCTCAGTGCCACAGATTCATAAACAATCTATTGTTACGTACGTAGGGCTGTGGGGGTGAGCTCCTCCCACCGCCCAACAAATTGAATCCAAAGTTAGCGAAAACAATGTCCGTACAACTTTTGCTTCAACTTTCACTTTTCATTGAAAACTTTAACACTTTCCCTATCAATTTTTCTTTCACCGCAACTTTGGATAGTTTTATTTCTTTTAAAGTAACATTTCGGTTTCAATCTGAACATTTTAACACTAATCGGTAATTTGTAAAATGTTATCTTCTTAAATAATCATTATGGATATATTCAATATACTATTATTAAAGCCTTAATTCGTTTCTTACATTACCTATATACTCGTAAACTTACGCTTAGGAAATTAAATTCTTAAAACAATTAAGGCACAAAGGATACTTTTGAAATTACCGGGTCAAATTAAAACCACGAAGGGCACCATATTAAATCATAACCTTAAATTCCATAACCAAAAGTGTTCACGCCGGGTAACCCCATTCATAGACTATTCCGGTGAATGTCGAATAAAAACTTTTTGGTCGACAAAAAGTTTTATATTCATACATTGTTGACAATAAACTTTGTTTATGTTGCGGTGAACTTTATATTTTGCAGCGAGAGAGAATCGGAAAAAATCGATTTGAATTTATTTTAAGCTTTCACGATTGAAATAAATAAATACGAGGTATTGTTTGCAGTGGTGTGTGGAAGAAAAGTCATATAAATAGTCATCATCGTTGCGTGTCGCATTAATCCTGCGTGGATCAGATTTCCATGTCCAGGTGGTTGTTTAGATAGTTATAAGTATATGTACGTACCGTATACAGTACCTGGAGTCTGTATTTGGTCAAATCGGGAATCCAATGTGTGATATCAAAAGACGAGAATACCATTCAGTCATCGATTGATGAGATTGTATGATACAACGAACTTCGCTTTGGCTCATTAAAAAGAAATACAATAAGTACCTAATGTTTATTAAAATGAACTTCGGAAATTCTTCTATCGACATCAATAAAGGAAAATTAGCTTCAGGCGTAAGTCGTAACGGATCTTTGGGTGTGGAGAGTAAAAAACAAATTGCCTTTAGGACTTCTGCGCATTTATCTCATCATACTCTAATAAACAGGCCTTTTCCATTGATAATCTTAAGTTTTGCACTGACACTTTTTCCCGACAGTTGATAAACATCATATTGTAAACTAATTAATTATAAAAAAACAACTATCAGAGCTACTTCCTTATGTTATTACGTCTTACAATATCAAGTATATTTGGCACCTAGTACCTATATACTGGCTGGTACATATACTCGGGCTACGTATAGAGCAGTGCATATAATATTCAGTGGAAAAGCGAGCTAAGCTCGGCATAGAGGCACCGCAGAGGCAGCGCAAATTAGACCATACCTCGTCCGTAGCTTTGAATCGCGCTTGACCAAGCGTTATTTGGGTCTCGAACAAGACGCCGCACTAGAGCAGGGGGCTCTGCATATTGTTATCGATATATCGATACAAGACACTCGAGTCGCTGTATCGATTCGAGAGGGGCGGGGGTCCAGTTGAGAGAGGGGTGAGGGTGGTTCGCGAACGACGACGCGTACAGACGCCACTCATGCGAGACCGTGCTGTGCCTCTAATTGAATGTGCTGGGACATTTTTTATCGATATCGATAAAATTTAAGTTTTATTTTTGGAAATGTTTTTGGTTTTGAGAATCTTAGGTTTGATCCTGTTTAAATCAATGGCCAACTAAGGACTGAACTTACTTAGGAAGAAAATGTAGAAGCGGATTTGTTAAACTATATTAAACTTTATTTGCATAATAGCATCGAAAACCCTATTTGATCCTGGGTTGTGCTAGATTCTGATGTTCACTGTACGTACATAGTTCTTTACCGTAATTACTGACGTCTTGACCGCCACGTCTGGCTAAACTAGAAAAAGTTCCAATTATTTAAATATGCGACAATATTCGGAATAATAGAGATCAGTTAATCGTAGTTTCAAATACTATTTCATCATACAAAAGCACAATGAAACATATTTCTCTAATTGACGTAAAGTGTGCAAAAATAAATTTTATTTCTCCTGTATATCCGCACCTAATTTTAACAAACAAAAAATAAAACCACTTTTATGAATTCTGCATCTAGAATACTTGAACGAACATTAGGCAGTCTTTGTGACTCGTTGGACTCGTGAATTTTTTATCGACAAATAAAAATAAATATACGCCAAACGACCGCAGCGCAAATGGGAGCTCTCTCCAAGAACGGCAGTCCGCGCGAGTGATTTGCGCCACCCGCCGCCGCGCCGCGCCGCGCGGTCGCGACGCGCCTAGAGACGTGCACACCCACACCGCATTGTTTTATCGATGTCGATATATCAATAACCCTATTTTACGTGAAATTTTAGAAATATTGCTCAACAACCAAAATAAGTAAACTTATCAGGTATTGTTTGCGAGTACGTGACGAGGGTCCATATTGAGGATCGAACCTCGCTCGATGGCATTGTTTGAACGTGTCAGGCGTAGTGTCAACAGCTTTCCCGGGCTGGTGGAGACAGGTTGGAGGCAAACAAAGGAGTGTTATTGTGCCGATGAGCGGCGCGGCGGCGACCGGCGGTGGCTCGTGGCGCGCGGCGGGTGGGCGCTGGCGATGGCGACGGGCCGCGAGCCGTGTCTGTGGCGACGGCCGGCCGCGGGCGTCCCAGCGAGCGCCCAGCGCTCGCGGATCGATATCGCTCGAGATCTGTCGGCCTACGCGCCCGCCTCGCCGGCCATTTGCCTACCTCGACGCCTCAGGCTCGTGTGTACATAACCCGCCACCCACCACCCCACCCGATACACCCCCGCAGATTACCGCCTACAAAGCAAACTTCATTGGTACGTGCATGCAATATGCGCAAGGAGGCCGAATTGCGCCTCGGTCGACCCGGCCAGATTGCTTTGATATCCAAGCCGGTCCTTTATATACTACGTTGCATCTCCCATCTTAGCCAAAGGACTCTATTCCAAACAGCCGCCGTCATTCCGATACAACTTGCTATCTGTGCTGTGTACACACTATAATGATAATTATCTACACGTCCAAACCAGAGATCCCGGCTATTAGGTAAACTAGTTAGGAAATTGGTTACAACTTACAAGCACAGACCGGGCAAATAAGTCGTCATAATATTTAAAGACACGTATTACAACTAATAACAGACATCAATATTAGAAGTGGGTATTAAGTATTAACGGAACAACCTCTCAATAAACGTTCTCGTCGCATCAAACAAAGACGAATATTGAAGTTGGCACGGCAACCATCTGTAAATATTAGCAAAGTTTTCCAACAAACGGTAGGTTGGTTCAGTGTCACAATATCGGAGGAATATATCTAACGGAATAAGTTTCAATTGAAGGCGAGAGAGAGAGTCGTAAATCGGCCAAGTGCAGGCAAGTTTGCACGTCCTCCCGCCCCCTCTCGGGAAAGAGGGAAAGTTCACATTTGCATAGTGAGTGCGGAGAGGAGTGCCCGCTCCGCTCACAACTTTGGGTAACTCGCTACGATTGTACTCCATCGCGACGCGGAGACGGAGTTAGGGAACACGCTCGCGGGATACCAATGTGACAATATTATACTTGTACAACTAGAGATTACAAATTGGACACATTTTTTATATCTTACTAGACATAATAAATAATAATAATAAATCTTTATTATTTCCAAAGTAATTAGCAATTAAAACAATACATTTTAAAAACATATGAAGTAAGTAATACTAAATAGATTGAATACATTTTGTAAGGAAAAACTTAGGGCTATCCGAATAATCTTTGTTTGTTTTTCAAGAAACACAAGAAATAATAGTCGGTCTATCAATTTTTGTGTTTTGTATGAGAACTGTGAAAGTAATTCTGTCTGTCTGTCTCTATCTTTTCACGGGTAAACTACTGAACCGATTGACTTGACATTTGGTACAGGGGTAGATGTTTTATTCCGAAATTTTCAGGGATGGGGTAGCCATGCAGGTAAAACCGCGAGGCACAATAAGTCTGTTCTTACTAGTTATTGAATCTTTATAAACTTCGACACTGTTAGATCGATCACCTGAATGTTGGCACACACCCGAAAAGTATTCGATATTTTTGTTACAGAAAGTTTAACATCTGCTTTTATAGTAACTTGCTATTAAATGTTGTTTGGGAACATGGCAAGATGCCTGGGGATTTCGCTAGTGTACACATTTCACTATATATATATATATATATATATATATATATATATATGTATATTGTATATAATAGTTTGACCCAAATGGCTAGGTGATCACCATGTCAGACTAACCAAAATAGTCGCAGATTCGATTCTCCTGTGATATGATGACCATGCCGGACTACCATTTGTAAGGTTGCGGGTTCGATTCCCGTGTGATATTTGAGTAAACCACAAATGTTGTCTCGGTCTGGGTGTGTGTGTGAATGAGTGTGTGCGTAGTTTCTGATACCCTAGATACAAGTTTCGGACTTAGATAGGGGTCAGTTACTATAATGAGATGATATTGTAGTTAATGATTATGTTATGTTATATAAATGTATGTGTGATATTTGGATGTTTTCCCAGTCTTTGTGTGTGCCTAGTTTTTGATATCTCAGGTACACTGCCATCCGTAAGGTTGCTGGTTTGATTCCCATGTAGGGTGAATATTTGTGTGAACCACAAATGTTGTCTCGGTCTGGGTGTGTGTGTGATTAAGTGTGTGCGTAGTTTCTGATACCTTAGATACAAGTTTCGAACTTAGTTAGGGGTCAGTTACTATAATGAGATGATGTAGTGAAAGATTATGTTAAATTAATCACCAAAAACTGACAACACAATTTCATTTTGACAAATCAATTGAAAACCAATAAAAGTTTTAAAACCGATCGTGTATTAGATTACATTGGTAAAAAACGCGCGGAATTTTCCTTGAGTCGTTCCCTCCCGGAATTCCGCTGGAGAAGAGGTCCCTTAACCCTAAAGAAGTTTCACATTTCATTGTGTCATTTACGTGATTGACAGTCGACTAGGGCTGTCACAAACATATCCTACTAATATTATAAATGCGAAAGTTTGTATGTTTGGATGTTTGTGAGTTTGGATGTTTGTTCCACTTTCACGCAAAAACTACTGTATCGATTTTGATTAAATTTGGTACAGATGTTCCTTATAACTAGGATTAACACGTAGGATACTTTTTATACCGAAATTCCCATGGGATTGTGTAAAAGTAATCGTATGTTTTATTGTAACTTTTTGTAGTCACAAATCCTACCAATAGATGGCGCTGTTACTTAATTTTTTTTAACACACGATGGTGAATTGTGCCGAGATTGTATGATACTACGAGCTATGCATTCTCACGGAAGCGGGTACTACGCGGGTAAAACCGCGGGGCACTGCTAGTTTTATTATAATATAAACATAACTTATATCACTGTATATTTTTTATATTGCAATTGATCTATAATTACATTACCTGTACTCTATCTAAAATTCAAAATCATCAGACGCACACGAAAATTAATATTTGTGGAATAGACTCCGCACGAGAATCGAACCCGTAATCCTTTTATTGACAAACATATTTTATTTATGAATCAATCAACACTCTATCATAGATAAAGGATCTTAACCGATACCTGAGTTTATTACCTGTATAGGTCAACACGAAAATTTATATTGATGAGTAATAATTTGGTCCTCGCACGGGAATCGAATCCCTAACCCTCTTTCTGACAGTCCAACATGGTGACCACTTCGCCACTTGTGGCGTCCATAAATTTTTACTAGCTTTCAGTTCGCAGCTTTGCTCGCATAGAATACGGTTATCGCGTTCTCAGGTTGAAAAACTATGAAAAAAAATATTTGAAGACTGCTTAATGTAATTATGTAGCTCTATCTTCAGAACATACTTTTCATAGGTACTAACTTTCATCTCTTTTTTGAACAAGTCTGAAGATACATTTTCATAAAAAAATTCTTAATCACTTCTGTAGTCAGTCAGTACAACTATATAATTACTATTATTTGCTCACGGAAAATGAAACTATCTCTTCCTCTTCTATTACTAATAAATATATTTTTAAATCATTCTAGTCTAGAAAGCATATAAGTAAACGAATTACGTTTCGGTTACTAAACACTTATGTGAGTTTTACTGTTACGTCCTTCCTTTATCTATTAAATATTTAGGTAATACTACCTATTAATAAGCTCGAATCAGACAAAGACGGGACAGGTGGTTAGTTAATAAGTTAAACTTAGAGCAAGTACCCAAGTCTTATACTTTGATCACTGTTGCGATAGTGACTATAGCTAGACTATGTCTATAGTATAGTCTAACGAACGCAAACTAGAACAAAATCTATACTTAGAGGCATCGGTTAGAGATCGTGTGACTTCTAAACGACTTAGCTCACTGAGGTCATAACCACACCATTATATTATACGTATTACCAACTAGATTTCTGCCCTGACTTCGCGGGGTTTCTTTTACATAATGATGATGATTTCGGTAACAACAACCGTCTTCTGTATAATTTAAATGGAAATTTAAATGCCCCCTGGAATTGCTATATCGGTTGGCAAAGGTGCCGCTGCTGATTCGATACCCATCGCGTTGCCAAACTTTTCAAGATATAAGTATATTAGCTTTACACAATAATAAATATTTATTCCGTAATAATACTAAACAAGTATAATATGATTTTAAAGTTATTATTTCTTAGTTAACAAAACATGTGTGCAAATAGGCACGTAATAAACTTTAAATAAAAATAATTTAATAAATATCTCATAAAAAAACTTGTAACCCGATATCCTCCCCTCAGTGAAATACTTTAATCATCAAGTCGGCGCACAATTAAACCGTAACAGGTCCATCATTACATCCATAATTTGGGTTCGAGGGAAATTAACGAGGAAGCTCACCCTCGCCCATAACAAATAGATCGAAAAACAAACAATAAAGAACTGAATGAAACGAGTGCGAGCTCTGAATGTGAATGAGTTGCGACCGGCTCGGAGGCGTCGGTCGCGTCGTGCCCGAGCTTGTCGCGGGAATATTTTAGCGTATTTCAATAAAGGCGCGACATCTTTAATCTAGGGATCGGGTAGGGGCATAAATCTTGCAAGTGCGGGGCAGGCAGGCCAGTCCGGGGCGAGTTTTGAATCATTTAGCGCGGTGCGGGCGCGCGACTTCCGTCCGGCACGTGCCGCCCGCCTCCCGCGCTGCCGCCCGCCCCCGCCGCGCCCCCGCCACCCGCCGCACCCGCGCGCGCTCAGCCTCTGTCTTGTCGAGACAAAGGGGCTCTAGGCGCGGACACATGTCGATGATATTTAATAGTTATAATGTTTATTAGGGAATAAATGTTGGTAAGTTTTCGTTTTGTTGTTAGTTGTTATCTTTGTAAAGAAAAAATACTTAAAAGTTATTATTATGCGGAAACTGATCGGACGGACTGTTATCCGTAAGATTATGGGTTCGATTCCCGTGCGGAGTGAATATTTGTGTATACCACATGTGTTTATCTAGCTCTGGGTGTGTGTGTCTCTCAATGAGTGCATGCGTAGTTTCATGGTATTTATATTAAGCATACTTCTCAGTATTATAAAAAAGTTTAGTTTTCACAGGCATATAGTTGTTGTAGCACAATAATATGTAGTTGTTTAGAATTTAGCTGTCAATACTGTCTTAGTATTTGAGATACTTTATTTGATGTACTTACATACTTTGATACTACCTATGCATAAATCTATATTTCAAATTCTATATCTCTACATGTACGAGTTAGTTAGGATGAATGACTCCTCCAATACATCTATATCGACATTCAATATACAATAATGTAGTGTCCCATCCCTATCGCACGACGTCCGAGCCGGCTCTAATTTGAATTCACGGAGACTCCGCGACGCGTCCGCCGCGTCGGCCGCGCCCGACTTAATGAATCGCGAGGGGGCGCCGGGTGGGAGCGGGCCACCCGCAGGGGGCGCTGGGGGCGATCGGACGGCCACCGCATCCTCCGCGCGGATAAGTGACGCCCGTGTTGCTCAGTACATAGGTACGCCTTATGTACCCGCACCAGTACATAGCGGCCGGCCTCTACCTACGTAACGCTCGCCAAATTTATGTCCCGCACATGTCTAGAGACCGCGGTGTACTTTCAGAGGGATTTTGCGTGTTTACGTACAAACGGCCCTCACCGAAGATATTTGAGACGGAATTTCTCTCGGACCCTTATTGATGAGCTGCCGGATGGTTTTCACTAATCCCTGTCCACACGATATGAGCGCGTACTATTTATATGAAACAAAATGTCGACATTAGCCTCTCGTCACCCGTGAGGTACGCACCGACAGAGACGCATTTAGTTTAACGTTAATCGAGGCGAAGGGTTTTGCATTAAATAAATGCAAATGAGTTTCGTCGAACGGTAGAGATGGTGCCTCGAGCAACACACAACTGCTTTTGTCCGAATCGAAGTCGACTGTAAACAAAAACTTGCTAATGGGCAATTATGCAAATAGCGGGCTCGTGATGACCAATCAAAACGCGGTAAATTATTCAAGCGATCCGAATACGCTCGGGGCTGCTTTCATTTCAATGATATCGATACTAAATTCTGTTTATGTTTCGACGATTTCTCTTTACAAATTTAGACAATTCAGATTCAGAGTTTAGTTTGTACAATAATAATTATGATCTGTCGAGACTTATTACTACAAACGATATTTATTACATTGCTTTCGTGTTGAAATATGTGACACGATGAAACAATAAAACATGTGCGTTACCGCGTGGTATGAAATAATTTAGTATTATCACCACCCCTGGGTATAATGGGGAAATAATTCCCGGGGCTCCGTCAAGGGCCGGCGAGTGCGGGCCGCGGGGTATAGCGTGGGAGACGGTTAGCCCGCTCTCGGCCGGCCATTATCATCGATAATCACGCGATATCGATTGGCGTGCGTGCAGCCCTAATTTGGCGGGCGCGGGAAACACGCGGATTACCAGTGCCCAGTGCTCGTCATTTGAGGGGCCATGAGAAGATGAGTTAGTGACGGTCATGTATTAAATAGTGACAATTAAAAGTTTGTATTGTATTTTTAATCTATAATTATAGCTATTGTGATTGTCAATTGTTACAAAATTACTTACTAATCTTATACTCGAAGTATAAAAATCTAATAGTATATAAAAAATAATTGTTTATTTATTGGTGTTCAAACAAATATGCATACTTTGATATAATGATGTTATTTTCATAAACACGTTCAATACTTCTTCGAATTTATTGAAAGGATACTATGAGTATCAAAAGATAGTACATCTCACTCAAAACAAACACCCTTTCGGAAAACAGATTTTTTTCTTAAAATCTAATTCAGATACAAAAAAATATTTGCAAAAAATAATTTTGTAAGAAAAAATACGCCCCGTTGATGTCTTTTGTACGAACGCAACATGAATAATTTAATAATGTGCATTGGACAAATGCTTGTTTTGTTTGTACATATAAATAAATAGTCACATAAGTATATTTGGGTTAAAATAGGAAATTATATAAATCTTATAATACACAAATTATTAAACTAAATCCATTTACTACGAGTGGCTACGACTGCTTAATTCTGTTAGAAAATTTAAATTTACAATCACTTTATTATTTGGAACTAAAATAAATATTAAATTATTGTTACGTAAAAGAAGGATATACTGACAAATACAGTTTAAAATAAGATATTTTAATTGTTTCGTTGTAAAATTAACAGAATAGTTAGTACTATCTACTTACTGCATCTAGTAAATATTTACATTAATCTCAATCTAAAATATGTAGCAATAGTTAAAATACGTATAATACATTATAATTAGTTAATTTCTTATGAATAGTGACCTAACAGTACTCAAAAATGTATAAGTAAATTGGCAGTATTGTTAAAAAACAAGTCTTTTAAAGAAACGCAAACTTTCAATGTAGTTAATTTCTAAGTGTAATTTCTTATGTTGTTATTAATTTGTGAAATCTTGTCATAGAAATATTTTGTTATTTAAAAACCTTTATATAAACATATGATGTTATAAGTCCGTAGGCTTTCTTAAATTAAATAAATACTTAACTCATCTATACATACAAAGAGACATCCATTCCATTTCTTACGAACAACAAAAAACAATATTCTGTGTAAATCAAGTCTCGCGCGCGCCGGCTGTAAGACCGAACTGGATGTTTTGTTACGTAAACCACCCTCCAGCTACCAGCCAACAGGTGGTCACATTAACAATTATTTTATAGCGAAAACGGCAACCCCAATGTCTGTTTATATGTTTTAATAATTGACAATTAACTTGATTAGTTGCTTGTTTGCTTGAGATGAGTTTTGAGTATTAGTTATCTTTTATCTGTATTTTATATCTAAAGTATAAAATATGCTAATTTATCTGTTAATCTATACTAATACTAGCTGCGCCCCGCGGTTTCACACGCGTAGTTCCCGTTCCCGATCCCGTGGGAATTTCGGGATGAAAAATAGATGTTGGCCGATTCTCAGACCTATTGAATATGCTCACAAAATTTCATCAAAATCGGTCAAGCCGTTTCGGTGGAGTATGGTAACGAAAACTATGACACGAGAATTTTATATATAAGATTATAAAGAAGTAAAGTTTGTGTGTTTATTAAATTGTAAGGGGTAATCTCGGGATCTACGGAACCGATTACAAAAATTCTTTCACTAATGGGAAGCTATATTGTCAGCGAGCGACATAGGCTATAGTTTATCCCGGTATTCCCACGGGAATGAGAACTACGCGAGTGAAACCGCGGGGCGCTGCTAGTCGTAATATAAAAGGTAATCTATGACATCTTCCTGCCCTTATCTTCGGCACAATATGTTTTTTCTCATCCATTCTCCACACACACTCACAGCCGTTATCTGAATATTTACACATTTTTAGGTAAGCCCGTGACCATAGAACAAGTGTACTAATAGATGTGTGTAATGAGTACTCAATTAGCAATTTTCAGCATGCAGCACTGAGCGGCAGAGGGTTCGGTGTTCGCGCGACGCAATTATTAGATCATTTTGGGTTTGTAAATAAGTTTAGCCTATTTTGATATGAAGTGTATCAGTTTATGGTTCCCATATTTTATGAATATATAAATGTGCCTTAAATTCCACACGCGTTAGTATTGTCGCTCCGCATTTATTGGTCATAGCATGATGTTACAACGTTACTTTCCTCAATAAATGGGTTATCCAAAACTAAAATAATTTATCTGTTAGATGGGACGATAAAGTATGTCCAGAGATTATTTAAATATAGTGTTTAACCAAACCAACAAACAGCGTTATAATGTTAGTAATTCATTTAGTAAAGATGTGTTTTAAGAAGTATTTTGAGTGAAACAACAATATAATTTATATTTACAACTTCAATATATGCAGTAATTTTCGAGATATTTTACTAATTTCACTACCAAACGAACAAAGACCACCAAAACAACCCACCCAATCGACATTATTATTCAGTTAACCGCGACGCGTTTGATACCAGGTGCGTCGGCGCATCGCAATGGCGGGCAGCGCGCGGCGAGCGGTGATCGACGCGGAGGGCTCGCGGGACACGTCACGATGTCCCTAGCGACCGCACATCCGCTAGGGACGGGGGACGGATATCGATAAAATCGAAATATTCATGAAGTATCTATGCAATAGAAAACTGTACACTTACGAGTACTTGCATAGGTACATGTTACAAATATAATCTTAGAGAGATAGAGAGAAATAGGGCTGGTCATTATCAGCCCAGATTGCCTTAGTACAACATCGACAGGCGTCAAGTTAAAAACCTCAATACTCAACCATTTACTGCTTATAGATTTTATAGGTTTTTTATAGGTTTGTTCTTAAAGCTCTAATAGTTGATTAAACTAAAGAAAACCTCATTTCATTATAGGAAAAGGTTAAGGAGTGTTGTACCTCTCACTGAGCCGTTAACTCGTGTCACTCGATTACACCTTAAAAACCAATCGTGTGCAAGTTTAACACAGCAAGTGCAGACGCATTAGCATTTAGCACTATAGTATACTAAAACGACGAGAAAAACCTTAAATATTTGATTGCCGATACCGTAAAATTCGCATAAAAGTTTGATAAATTTATAACGCATTTGATTTCCTACCGGCATCACATCTTTTACACTTACAATAATTTTAAAATACAATTAAAATCAATACTTTATGTTCATTAATTACAATTTACAATTATCGATGTCGATAAATCTGTGTCCTCGTTAGTGCTGCACTAAACTTTAAGTGGCCGTATCACGTCGCACGGTTTCTCCGCGGTTCGCGTGAGCCCGCGATCCCCCGGGGGCGCGATACGATCTCCCGCGAATGTGCGTGACCGCATCCTGCCCCCCTCCCCCCGCCCTGAGTACCCCCCTTCGTCACACCTATACGGTCGCCCGGTCGCGCCGCGAAACGCTGCGCTCACGCAACGCATGCACACTTCCGCTCGCGGTTACATCGACGTTCGCGTCGCATATTACAAGGTTAAGTTACCCTTCACTATCAGATGGCCTTTTTGGTCGTTCTTTTTTGGTATTCGAAACTGGGGCTAATTAGTAGGTTGGGAACTAAAATATTCTTATTATTGTAAAAAAATAATTCATTGATTTCCAGGTGGAATTTTCATATAAATGTACAATAATTTATTACTATACTCCGTGGTTTAACTCGCATAAATCTCGTTTTTCGCTTAATTTCTTCCTAGAAAGACTACATTCTGTTTAATATGATGTATATTCCGTATATGTATACAACCGGCAGACAAAGCAGGCTTTTAAATATTTTGTCACTTTGCTGGTATTTCTTTTTTCTTTATTAAGACTACAAGCCCTACACGGCTTGACAACTATCAACCACAATCGACACCCGAAACCACACCAAACATGTCAAAGAGCGCACTCCTAATACACCAAATCATCGTCAATTTCCGCGTAAGCTTTTAAAAGCAAAAAGAATATTTCGTCGGCAGGGCCGTACTCAGGGGGGGATTAGGGCTAATCTGTTGAAAAGGGCGCACCTGAGTCCCACTCACTGGGGGTGTCACATAATCGTAAACATGACCCTTAAATCGAATAAGGCCCTCAAAAAAGGGTTTCACAGTTCACTTGTCCGCGTTATATTTTTATGGGAAGTTTGTTTTATTGTTTCTGTGACGCGTTTTATGGTTTGGTAAACGTGCCGTTACTCATTTCAATGTTCATCTAACTGAAATAAACCTTTGGGTTTGCGAGTCGAAGTTATTTGAACAAAGTTAACAAACTTTTTATGCAATGTTCTGTTTCTTCAGTTCTTTCAACTGCGTTTGTAACTTAACTGTGTGTTAAACGAGGTTTAAAATAAAATAGAATTTCCGCAAGAAGACCACTCTAATTTTCACTACCTTATAAACAGTTCAGAACTACTATCAATCCAGATATTCCCACGGGAAAAATAATAACATTACTAATCCCACAGAACGGAGTTAGTTGTTAATAAAACAGAAGAGAGCCACACTCAACACTAGATAATATGACAGAATTTCAAGCAGTTTCAAGTCAAGTAAGATAAATTTTCTTGCATTTTTATCTGTGCAAGGAGGCCCCGGGTTTACGAGCTGGGTTTATACGAGACCGGCACTGTTAGCTTATGTTAAAATACTTTATAACCGTGTTATGTGTTGTTTAAAAATGCAAGGCGCGAGATCCTTTGCCTAAGGACTGGAATGAGACCCGGGTATTCCTTTGGTAATCATCGCTTGGAACTATGCTTTAACGGTACTGAGTTACGTTTTGTTTTTGGGTAAACTTTTTGGAAGTAGATAAATATCTAGAATCATAGGGGGACTAGATATTTTTAAGCTATTGCATAGCTTCTTTCGCCTGGGCCTTGAGCGCGGGGAGCGAATCCAGAAATTCCGTAACGAAAAAAACCTCACGTTTTTATTATTATTTTATCGAAAACTTTTTTTTTGTAAATTTTCCAAAAAGTTTTTATTGTATGAAGTCCCAAGTACGACATCAAAATTTCTAAGGTTAGGATTGCAATACAAAAATAAAAAAAACAATTAAGTAGTTGGTAAAATTGCTATGCAATAGCTTTACCGCGGCAGTCCCCGAGTGCCACACTTTTTTTTTTAAAGTCTAGCCTTTTCTTTTATATAAATATCGCTCTGTAAGATCCCCCGTCTGACCAAAAGTGTCTCGTAGACTGATGATATTAGAACAGTGAAGAGGAATAGGAGTAAGTATATGACACTTGCAGTATTTAGACGAAATCGCAAATAAAACTCGAAAACGCAAAGCCATTCTCGAAGTTTATCAAAGCTAACAAATACATAGATTCAATTAAATATGCAGTAACACACCACTATAGTACTTGCAACACATCACCCCTCCTTCAACATTACGAGTGCAAATATTTATCTACAAAACAAGATTACATCCAAAATATGAATTATAATAAAATTACTATCATTATACCGCGGCTCAAATCACATCGTAACATCACACACAAAGTCCATAGAATGCCCTACTACTATACTATGACAAACCTTACATAGACAATACTTCTACCACTATAGTCTATACTCTACTATACTATGACAGACCGTCCATAGATAATTTAAGTTTGACTATGAAAGACAGAGACCAGAGAGAATCCTGGTCGTGATCCTTATTCTATGATGAAAGACTTCGTGCCATCTGCATAGAAGGGCGGCCGCGACCTCTATCATATCACGTAGCCCATAGCCCGTCTAATGTAGGGTCGACCCAATTTGCGCCTCAGGCAACTGTACTCAAACAAATTACTTATATGAAAGGTCCGTCAGTATCGACGTAACTCATCCTAAGTACTCACATTGACAAAACTATATTGGATGTTACGTATACATATGTGCGTAGGTGGTTATTTATAGATACGTTCTAACTATTTTAATATTGTGAAGAGAAATGATTTGTATATTTATTTTTAATGAATGAAGTCAAAAACTACTTATTTCATTCATAAAACTCTTTCACTAATGGCAAGCTATACATTATCACTCACTAAGTAACATAAGTTATGATTTTATTTGCTCTTTATTACGTATTCGCTGATATCGACAAACAGTTTAAAGTATGAATTTGTTCTTTCCAAGTTAATTTCCTTAAGCCACCTGATCTTGAATTTCGTAACTCTTGAACGATTCAAAAAGAATCGTGTAGCAACGGAAGTTAATTAAAAAGATTAATTAGGCGCGCAGAGCGTTCGGGGCTTGCAACGAAAAAAAAAACCAGACCCCTGTGTAAAAAAGCTTCGGCGAAAATTCTTGAAAGCGTCTCCCGCATAGCATCTCGCGAATGTCGCATATTTTTTAACCATTGCGCTGCCTAGTAGCGCGGGTCACCCCACGTCCTGGGGGGGTAGATAGGACCCCCACGTGAGGCGGCGCGGGGTGGGTTAATTAGTCGCAAACGCGGTCCGGCACCACTCCATCTAAGTTGTTTCCTTCTTTATTTGCCCACTTGATACAAATGTGGGGAAATTGTGACGCGGCGCGGAGAGCAGTGAAGTGAGGACAACGACGAGTGCTTCAGTGTATACCCGCTTCTATACACATATCCTAAGTAATGAAACTAACTACGCTAGGTTTCATCGTTTAAGATGTTCTTGTTTCGAAAACTATTTAATTTACCCATTGTTAGAAAGCTTTATATTCTTGACAACCAACAAAAAGTAATACGAAATACTTTACATAGTGTTTTCTCACAATAACAATGTTATTTGATTCATATTACTTTTGAGTTACAGGTCCTAACGCCACATAAGTAATATAAATTGAAAAGCATTATTATTGCGAGCACACTATGTATTTTAGATCCAAACAAGCTTTGTGCACGTAATTAAATTATATAAAGCTAAACTTTGCCGCAAGTTGATCAACATCGGTCATCCTTAGTTTACGTAGCGGTGGGAACACGGCCGCCGTCCAGCTCCCGGCTAGCGTCACTTATAATACAGTCAAACAACGTTTATTACATAAAGCGAGACCAACAAACTATGAGCGGAGGCAAGGACGTTTCGGGGCGAGCCGGGGCACGGCGCGCCCCCGCGGGGTCGACCGGACCCACGCTAATGAAGGTGAATATCTTCAAAGCGAATCGTTGGACCCGCGTCGCCCGTCGCCCGCGGTCATGCTGAATCTTTAAACGGGTCGCGAGCGAGGGGTTACGCAAATGGAAACTAACATTTTGTTTGAGCCGCGTACGTGGACCGCACCTATCTATATTTACGATTGTTTGCATTTTATTGCGCTTTGTGAACTCGTTAATGTGAAAACCACGAGAGGTTCGTTACTAACCCGTTTGTTCATTAGTAATGAGTTTATTGTGGGTATTAAACTAGCGATTATTGCATAAAACCTCTTCAATGTTTACAGTATTTAGTTTGGATATGTGTAGTACCTGTTGATAGTTGATTTCGAACAAAACAAATTGTTTGTAGTTCAACACAAAACATAACAATGAAGACCGGACTGCTCATTATATTCACTACAAATAAAATTTGTTTGTTCTCTTTACAAAAGGAAACTTACTTAGATGTGTTAAAATGAAATATTAAAGAAGAAAAATAAAACTTAGGGTACTTTTTTCCGGCCATTGATGTAGTGGAAATATATTATTTCGAACTACGAGTTCATTACAGTTTTTTATGTTTTTGTTTATCGAAAAATATATTTAAATTGTTCAATTATATAATGTATGTATTTCATTATTAATAAGCAGGATCAGGTTGGAGCTTTTTTCTATATAAAGTGGATAAAAGAGCTAGAAAAAATCTAGTTCTAGTGACAAATGTGAATAAACATTTACCTATGTAGGTCAAACATTTTTAAATCTTTAATATCACAGAGCAACAGATAATACAATGTTATGTTCTGTGGTTATGTCATATCAAACCCATAGACAACATAATTTATTCCAAATCATACCAAAAAAAAAAAAACAAACCGTTCAAAAAAGGAACGTTTTAAATGACACAAAACCTTCCAATCCGTACGTAGATCAAAGCGTCGAGTGCGGGTGTCCTGGTCGCTCCTTTAGTGACGGTCGGTCAAGCTTGAGGAATGGTTCGTATACGACCAGGGTGGGGGGCAAAAGGGGAGGGGAGGGGCTAGAATTGCTTGCCAGTGCAGTTCACAGCTGACGTGAAGTAGCAAGCTATATATCCTCTATATACCATGGTATATCGGTGTATATAGGCCGACCTAAGATAACTAAGACTGCGACCTATATTCGATGTGGGTGCATTGATTTCCTGTTGCAAATTTGATACCTTTGTTAGTGACGTGCCTTGTTGATTTTAGTTCGTCTAAGAAATAGTGTTTGTGGTCTTGTACCTAACGTAAATATACAGCAGTATTGTGGTTCATATTTTACTAGTTTACACACACGCGTTAGTTAGGCTTCAATACAAATTCTTTTGGATATAAAACCTTTTTGCTGTATGTATGCTAGTCAACAATTAGCCAAACTTTATTCAAAAATTTAAATTTCGAACACATGATTTCCCAGCCAGTCAAGGAAGGAATGTTATATACCGCTTGACCGCTGCTCCCGTGAAACGGCAGAAATTGGAAACTCGGTGACAATGTCAAAATGGCATTTATTTATTGTCAGTGTCTTTAGTATCAAGTGCTCCGTGTTTTAAATCTTTATTTATAAATTTAAAATATTAAATAATCTAAAAGCATGTTAAAGTGATGCCCCACATACTATTCTAAAGGATGACTAATGGATTATAGAAAAAAGTAAGCAGCTGGTCACTTTATTTCCTTAAAACTAAATACACATATGGATTTCGACTGTTACAGGTTTGTGTTGTCAGTTCTTAGTTAAATTCTCGACATATTTTTCATTACAGTAAATTAGGTAAGTAAGTAAATAATAAAAATTAATACCGTTTGTAATGATTTAAATAAATAAAAATACTTTTATTGACAAAAGCACAAAATAAAAAAACAACATACTGTGGCTTAAAATAATATTTTTTGACAAAAGGTAAAGGTGAATTTATATAACTTATCGAAGTTCGTGAAATACCCAATAACAATTCTTGATTGACGACCGAGTCAAAGACTACAGTGGTGTATTTGGTGGTGACCCTGTTATGCCGAAGGTTACGAGTTCGATTCCCGCCCAAGAGAAACATTTACTTATATTTGATTAACATAAAAGGATTATTGGGGGGAAAACCTACAGCTTGTCAAACTTTACAGAAGTAAGTAAAGATAACTTCTTTTTTTTTAGATTATTTTTAATTGACAGAGGAGCAAGCAGATTTAAATGAAATACAAGTTAGACGGTGTAGTGAGACGGGTTAGCAAAGGGTGTACAGTCTGGACCGCAATAATACTGCGTGTGCACTATCCAAATCTATGACTTATTTATTTCACTATATGTATTTAATAATAAATTTATAAAATACCATTTTTGTGTTTTTATTTATTTACATAAGTATGGTACTGAGAGCACTATAGTCTATCTTTGTTTGTGTGTAATGTTTTGAAACAATATAATTAGGTTTCTAACGATATAATTGCATTGAATATTTAATAGATTGCGTTAGTCAAATTAAACGATTATTTTTTGCCTATATTAAAGCAAGTTAAAATGTAATGGCAATACATGAGAAAGAGATGCCTAGTTCTCTGTTTCATGGAAACCAACGGTGGCGGTCCCCGTTGTTTCACGACTGCGTTGGCTTGTCTATAACTGTTTACACCTATCAATGAAGTTCAAAAATTCGAATTTAGAATACGTATTTTACCAGCCAGTCGGAGAGTGAATGATATACACAGACTATAAAGAAAAGTAAGTTCCTGTGAGAGATAAACCCCTATTCACAATGACGCACAGTCCGAACCATTGGGACGTGTGACCTCGGCGTTACATTCGCGGGTGGACGCAAAGACCGCGTTCTAATTAAAACGCCCCCCTCCCTGCGACTCACCCTCCCTTTTGATGTTGGTCAAAGAGCATTCGAGAATGATAGCTGTGATCAATAATAAATACCTTGTAAATAAGAGCTTTACGTATAAATTATAAGGTTCAAAATACATTGCAAAATCACAAAAATGGAAAATCAAATCCATTCGAACCACTTCTGTAAATGAACTTTGTCTAATCGTGTTTTCGAAAATAACATGGATACATAACATAACCATGTTCTCCCACATGAGCGTCTAATTAATTCAAATCCCATCTAACGGCAACTTACCCAATTATCATAGAGAGCGCTACATCTGCATTTTATTCTTTGAAACGCGGGTTCGCTTCGGGCAACGTAAAAAAGAACATCCACGGATCGCGAGAGTAAGATTGCCTCGTAAAACTCCATACGTAAGTATACCTACCTACATTACGTAAAACCTCACACGAGTCCTCCACAAACACTTCTCAACCTAGATGTAGTAGGAATACGGGCGATATTTGAAGGAAGGCCTTAGTTGCTGACGGTACAGAATGTAGATAAATACGCGAAGGGCTCGCGGATCTTCGGGCCTTCCAATTAACGGTTAATCACATTTCCCTTCGTGTCGGACGTGTGTGTGTCGACACACGGCCGCTTTTACGCAAACCTTTGGGATACGTTAAGATAAAATACCTACGGAATATATTTAGAAACTCCTTTGTGAACATTTCAAATAAATGACGTCACTTAAACGCAAAATAGAAGTAGCGGAGTTCATTGTAGTATAACATATGGCGCCCAACTTGGTAGTGATCGACTACGGTCACTCCTGCGTTCCAACGCTTCGAAAAGGTCGTGACAGCGAATAAAATGGATTAGGGTTATTTAGTTGCAGCTGAAACCGTCTGAGGTGACTGTAGAAGAACATTGATCGATACGTCGAGTGTCGACGGCTCGACGGCGACGCGAGACGTGGCGATGGCGGCCCAAGGGGCGCGTCAATTTGGTCCTCTGCCTCGTCAGTGCTAAATTATCCCGACATCTTTAAATGGAGTTTCGCGGCCCTCGCGTCCCAAAAGTCCGTTGACGAGTCGCCGACACTTTTAACGGTAAAATGGGGGTGGAATTTTACACCGCGCTCGGTTGACGTCCCCTGACGGTAGTGCACACACGATACGCCACCTGGCTCCCGGCATTGCGTCTACACGGTTTTGTTTAGGTTACGGATTACAAAGATTTTTAAATTTCATCAAAGTTTCATTATCTTGTTTTATACTGATGGGTTTCAGGCATCAGATGTTTATGTCTTTTGTTTTTGATACCTTTGTGTAGACGTAAACATTTTTTGTGGTCCAACTATAAAACTGAGTTATCGCTTTATGAATGAAATGATGTTTTTTTATAGTTTAGTGGTATGTAGAAGAATATTTGACTTTGAGGCACAGATAATTAGTAGTTACTGAGAGTTTGTGAGAGCGACCGGTCGCATTATAAAACGAGATGTTATGATCAAGTTTGTACAGTATTATCAGAGTATATAATTAAGTTAACGCACCCGTCTATGGCCAGCGGCGATAATCTCCACCCTCGTCGGGCGGCGCGCGGCGGCGGCGTCGCATGCACACGCCACCTTAATGACTCGCGCGGGCGAAGTCACCGTCCTCTGGTAACGCCGCCGCGTCTCAACGTACACAACGCGATACACATCGCCGAATATCTTGGGGAGCTCTCGCAACGGTTGGGTTATCAACACCAACGAGCCAGCGTAATCACCACCGCCGGTGACCGCTCGCGCGTAAATTACGTACAGAGACAAACGTTGTGAGACCCGCGCGCCCCGCCCGCAAAGCGTTGGGTGGGAGTTCAACGCAAGCTGGCCAACCGGTAACCTACGCGTCCTTCGCTAATGCCCGCTTAGGTGGCCCCCGAGCGCACTCGCAAACACAATCGCGTGCCTTTTATAGCTCCCTCCTAGGATAGGGATGGCATGAATTGTCACTGATTGATTGGATGAATTTTCGAGAAAATCGTCGAGTCGTGCCTCGAGCGAGACGTTTTTTGTATGTGGATACGCAATTCACTGATGGGATTTGGAATTTATCCAACGCCGCATTGAGAATATGTGGATATTGTGTTACTTTGAGACGTGCTGACTTGATTACGATTTGAGTAGCCAAGTACGTTCAAAATGTCCAAAAGTTTTTACTTATTTAAGTATATGAAAACTTTATACACTAAAGCTTTCATAGTGCAAGCCGGATTACCAAATGTTTGGTAATGCGTAATTGTTGATAACAAACCTGGTTATGTTGATTATTTTAAGAAGATGGAATTTTATTTAGGATAAAAAACAATAGGAATCACTTGGTAGTAAGCGTTTAATTTATTAAATAAGTATTACACTAAAACAATTACCGAAATTGAACATGTTTTTGACATCAAATATTCGAAGGTAATATTTCTAACGGAAGCTATGTAATCGCAAAACACATTCTAACTTAATAGAGAAGCAGAATCGAACCGAGGCGAACGTGCTTAACCAACCTTATTAAATTACATCGTGTCCCCGCATTATCTTGCGACACCGCGTGTCCCCGTGTCCCCGGCTCCCTGCGTCCCCGCCAAATCCAATATCCGTACGCGTAATAACAATCGCGACCGTCTATCGGCCCGCGTAAATTATGCACGCCTTTAGCAACCACTACGGAAACACGGAACAAGCAAATGTGAACCTTATGTGCAACCAGTAAGGACGTAAGCAGTAGCATCTGGTATTTGTGTCCGCGGACGGTCTACGTCGTCGATGCCGTCGTGCTAATGGCTAGACCCCCCGCCTCACTCCCGAAGCAAAGCACACGTACTGAAATAAAGGAAAGCCTCGCGCCTAATTGTGTACTAGAGATGGTTGAATACAAATTGTGTTGAATAATTGATGGGGTGGCTACGATTTTCGTGAAATCTATGTAGAAAGAAACTATATATTTTTTCTCTATTTAGGTACTAGTATCAAAAGGCTCCCGGTCTCGTAGACTTTGACAATAGAACTACTGATGTTGAAAACTTATCTATCAATCAAGTACATACTTACAAGAGTCCGAAGTCATTATTTTTTATAAAAAGAAAGAGAATTTCTTACGAAAAATATGTCGTACAAGGTGGTACTACTGTACCGGAAAATAGATTTGGCCATAGATATCTGTGGAAAAGAAAAATGGCACAGATAAAAAACAACATTATACTTGTTCGAATAGCGGGAGTCGGTATTGATGGCCAGTATCAAAACATTTGGCGGTAAACACGGCGAATTTCCCGCGTCCGCGACTCCCCTTGAAGCTACGGTAATTTTTTTCTCTGACAAAGGCGAGGGACCTCTCGGTTCTAATTCGAGCGGTCGCCCGCGGCGGCGCCAGGCCCCGGGAAAACACCATCATTCGTACTAACTGCGCCCGCCCGCCGACTCTACCCAAAGTATTAAAGCCTCCTCGATTCTTTGTGCTCCCAAAGAGAACCGCGCTTTCATATTGATTCAGATTTTTAGGGGAAACGTCTAGACTTTTCTTTATTCCTTTTATGGAAGGATTGGCTATTTGCGGCGTGCCTTTTCAAAATGTTTAGCATTATACAAGTTGGGTGCGATTTTCCAGGGGGTGGCGTAGGTATTTCTAGGGAATTGGTTGTATAGGCGTTAATGTATTGTCAATTTGGTTAAAGCCGGCGATTACGATGGTCAGGCGGTGTGGAAAGACGGCCTTGTGGTGGGTGGCGGTCGCCCACTCCGCATGTGCTTGCGATATAACTCACACGGTGCCCGGCTACACGCGCAATTTGTTTAGGGTTGCCAAAATACAATTTTGTTTTTATACCGTTCGTAACATCCCCTTATAAACTAGTGCCTTTATCTTCACGGACGGTATCACGCTATTTTATGATAAAATACTTTGCCGAAGTTAATCAATAGTTGTAGGTTAAAGTTATTTGAAGATTTATAGTAATTCTATAATTAATAATAAAAAAAAACTGTATAATAAAGCGTATGCATTAGATTGATCTATTTTTCATAATTGTTAGGTACATTTTTATAGATAAAGTTATAGGTGATCCTACTCTATAACAAAACGGTAGTTATAACAACGTCAGTATATCTTTACAGGTTACAGGTTAGTACTAAGGTGTATATGTATAAAGATGTTGTGAAAAGAAATACTGATGTCAACCTTACTAACTGCATTAAACACTACTTCCCTTTAATTTCCTTAAAACTATCTAATAACTACGATAGATACTTTCAGTGCCAACTGCGATACATAATAAAGTCGCCATTAACTGGGCGGTGGCAGCCCTGTGTCGTGTGCGCGGCGGGGGACGCCTTGACAGCGCTGCCGTTAATTCCTGAGCGCTCTCCTCGCGACCGATTGACAACGCGCTTGGAATTTATCGACGCGCACACTCCCAGTTCGCTGCTTGCTAGGGATGGGATGGTGGTTGTATCGATAGTTTTGGTTACAAATAATGAATAGAAATTAAGTATGGTTTTAAATGTATTTAGGAGAATTTGAAAGCGAAGTCAGAAAACAAGGTAGAGTCTGAAGTCTGCCTTTTCCGAACAATTTCCGATAAGCATTTGTGCTTTCCACTCCGAGCGAAACGGGTCTATTAATGACTTGTTAGCTCGCAATGGTAAACTGCAATCATGAAAAACTCTTTTTCGTGGAAGTGCAGTTTACCATTGCGAGTTTTTCTTTGGTAATTACGTCAGTTTCAAAATTGCCAAGAAACCTGTAACTTAATTATCGATATTGCTCAAATCATCGACACATAATGAATCGCGAACGTATCCCTGCCCTACACGTCTCCACTGCGTTCGGTTGCCGTCTAGTATATAGTAGCTATGTATTGCGCAAGTAAATAGGGGCTCGCCTTTTAGGTCTAACCGCGCGTAACGCACCGCCCGTTCAGGCTTCAGACTGGCTAGATAACGGTCTTAATTCGAGAGCAATATCTCCTCTGGAAATGGGTGCAAAACATTGTGCCCTCAGCGGCGTCTCAAGGCTGCGGGGTACCGCATTATGTCTCTTAGAGAAATGTTAAAGGACAAATGGAAGATAAAGAAAGGCTTTTGGAAAGGTATTTTGTACCTGTATTTGTTAAATCCAGCTGTATTTATTTGGCTAAGATTTGGCTACGTTAAAAAGGATAAAGACTTAACACGCCTGCGTTGTATATAAATTGACAATTGTTAATCAAATATTGAGATGCGAAAAGATTAACCACTTACTGGTTTCCAATGTGAGACATCGGGCAATACAATTGATCTCAAATATGAATGATAAAATCAAATCAATTGACATCATAACATTGTCAAACATTCTGTCATTTTAGAGCAACAGAGCTCCCTTATTACATGTATCTAGAGTATCAGAAACGCACACACACACAAATAGTTAGCTAGTCGCGCCAGCTTCCAAATTCAAAATCAACAAACATTATAAATTAAAATGTAAACTAAGTCACGTTGTTGTATAAGAGCAATAAGGCTCGCGGGTCCGGTGACGTCAGGAGGTCGTCATAGTCTGTGGAGCTCGGGAACACGACACCCTTAGTCCATAGCTCTTCTTTCGCGACTGTCGTCAACCATTTGTACAACAAATAAGTTAAAAAGTGCTTTAATAAAACTAAAACACATGTAAAACAAAAGTTTTACTAATTGGTTTAGTTCCTTTTCAAAAACCTGGACACAGAAGACTGATGTAAGACGATGAGATATATATTTGAACACGATGAGATTATATTTGACAATAAACATTTGAATTTGAATTTGAGATGATGTATGTTTATTTATGTTATGAAGAAATCAACCGTCAATATTTTTAAATCTCCTGAAGTTTATGCATTTTCTCAACGATATCAAGAGGCTTATGGAGCTAATAGCAGTATCTTAGGGTCTTAGGGTGTATTCTCAGTTGATTTTCTTTGATTTTTGTTTTACATATGTTTATCTGTCAATAATGGGATCCCAATCAGATGGTACCATTAAAATCAGTTAGTTTTAATACAATAATATGCAGTGTTCGCGTCATCAAAGTTATTACTTAGCCTAACTCCAGTGACGTCACTGTTGTATCTAACAAAGAAACTTCCTTCTCCTTCTACTTTAAGGAAGCCATCTTGGGCTGACCTTTCTAAGGCCCGTTTTGCCACGAGGGACTCAATGGAACTTCCCACTGCTAAACTGTTTCGTCACGTTGTCACGTTTTAGGAAAATGAGCTTTATTGCCTACGTAATAGAGAGGGGGATTAAAAGTATTAAAATGTTGACGAATGCATTTGGAAAGATATTAACAAGTAATAAAGCGTATGAAAGGAAGATTAGAAGAGAACAATAACATAACATAATCATTCACTACATCATCTCATTATAGTAACCAACCCCTAACTGAGCCCGAAGCTTGTATCTAGGGTATCAGAAACTACGCACACACTCATTCACACACACACCCAGACCGAGACCAATATTTGTGGTTCACACAAATATTTACCCCGCACGGGAATCGAACCCGCAACCTTACGGATAGCAGTCCGGCATGGTGACCACTCTGCCATCGAGGTCGTCATAAAAACAAATACATACTAGGATTCAAGATATTCCACAGCGGGGATTTGACTTGACTTCGTAGCTCAGTGGATGGCGCTACGGTTCAGCATGGGTCAAATTCCAAGAGCGAATATTTCGAATGTTTATATAATTATCAGAATATTTAAGTGTATGAAACACTGTAAAAAAATAACTTTTAGAATACCTTAGTGTGTCAAACAACACAAAAATATTTCTTACGAACGTATGTTTATCATGGCTCACAGGTAATGTGGACACGCATTCGTGCGTTGTTCCGTGTTAATCCCTCAACGAGCGCAAAGGTACCTCGGTACAGTACCGCGTATATATTGTATTGTATGAATGTCCAGCGGTCGGACAGCCCCCGCGGCCAGTGCCAGTCGGGAACATCGCAAGGGATGGATCATTGGTATAGTTCACTGGATCGGACATTTTAATCACATGTAAAACTGCATATGTTGAGGAAATTATTTATATACACCCCTATTTTGAAAATATGGGACTTATTAAAATCAGAATATCTGTAGCAGTAACTGAATCCATATATCCAATAAAAATATCAAAAATGATAGTCGATTACTTATCTTTAAAAAATACAAAATAAATGTCGTATTACCAGACGGCACACTAGCTATCAAGTATTCTGTGACGGCTCGGGTCGATGACCGCGCTCAGCTGTGTATCGCAGCGTTCGGTGTAGAATAACAATAAAATTCGGCGGGATTTTGAAAATCTTTGACTTATCATAACTTTTTAAATAAAAGCAAAAGAAAAAAACTAACTTCACTATTATATTGTCACCCGTCGTTTACATTAGCTGTGAGATAAGGTATCGCAATTTCAAAATAAGGGTGTATATTAATTAACTAAACATTTTCAGTTTGATATACTAAAAGTTTGCGATCAATCAAATATCAGAAATAATTCGTTGTTTCGAAAAAGCCTGTACCTGTATGCCAAGCCTGAGGACCTATGTCCTGGACGACGAATGTTTGCTATTTCCTGTAGCTTGGATTTGAAATTACCAATAGTAATTGAGCAAGCGTAGTGATTACACCAAGTCCTCCACACTGTAGTAATATCATCAGTAAAAGAGACGCATTTGCCCTGCAATGTGGAGCTTACAGACCAATACGCAATGGTTTATAGTTCAAGTTATAATCGAGGAAGTTCTTAACTTTGATAATCTTAAATTCAAGAAGTCCGAACCATGTTTCTTATTAATTTTAATAATGTTGTTTTTCAAAGTCTATCCAGTCCAACCCCGCTTTACATCCATGTGTTGGACTAACGAGGCGACCGCGGCGAGGCAGCCCTAATGTCTTCATTTGTATTCAGATTTACCTACAGATACTACAGCCAGATAAATACTAAACGCGTGAAGGTGCATCGGGAGGGACCCGCAAGAAACATGCCCGTAAATTATTATAACTAATGATGTGTACGTCCCTTCTATGTAGACTAGTGATGTGTTAGTTAGACTTAGTGGTTGACAACAGTGTTGTTTTGAAGGGAATTATGTTGTATGTATGTACTTACTTATAAGTACATACATACAACATAGTTACATACAGCGCAGTTTTCGGAAATTAGACCTCTCTAATTTGGGTCTGGGTTTCGCTACATTTTGATTAAGACTATTGAGGGTTACCCGTAAAAAAATATTGGTACGACAACCGGGACTGACGGACTTAATGTTGACCTCTGACATAAACGCGTGACATCAACGCTCTGTCTGAGAGGGTTGATTGTTCTCGTGCTCACAGTCTCAGTTCACAAGGGAAGCGTATCAAGTAGTTAGTTATTTGTAATAAGTATATAATACATTTTTTTTTAATTTTAAGTATTTTAATAACGTTCTGCACTAACGCCTTAGGTAATATATAACCTGTCAGCGTCAGATAAAAAGTAATGCTCACTTTGGTATTGCCAACCAAGGGAGGTACCTTTGATCTGACGCTGACCGTACTACATGCACAAGTATAGTATATCTTCATCCCAAAGTTGTTTAAAATGAAGAGCGTAACCGGTGTCACTACCAACTACACTAGTCTTGATCATCGCCGCTAACATTTGAACTCTAACTTGATGTATTATCAAGGTTTATTATCTAGGGCATCAAAAACAATATACTTATTTGAACACAAAAAGAAAAAGAAACAAAACTCAAACTAATATTACTTCAAACCAAACAATAAAAATTCAATACGAATCGCATCAAAAACCTATAAATAAAATATGAGTGTCCATTTAAATCAATTGTATGAAATAGAGCCAGACATCCAGACAGTCCCACTTACATAATAATAATCTTTCGTAGCCGTAACTTTGACCCACTTTAGCTGAACGTTCAACTTTTTATAGCACCCCCTAACCTCCCCTCTCGGAACTTTTACTTTATAACTTTTCATTTGAAAGCTTGTAAAACGTTTACAATAGTTTCAACTGTTGCGTTTATTATGTATATATAAACTAAACTATGTAACGGTATGTCTGTTTACTTGTTGATCTTTTTTTATTTGCTGTGAATGTTGCGCAAAATTAACGTATAATTAAGATAACGCAATTTAACTTTCGTTCTGAAATGTTGGTTTAATTAATTCGTCAACAAACGGTCAATACACTAGCGGTATATTTTTGTATAAAAACATACATAACTCTAAGGTTGTCAACTTAAATAAAACATATTTAATTAAAAACCTTAATACCCAATATTTAATTTAAACAATACCAATATACAGTGTTTCCTACCTTTATGTACGGAACAAACGTAAACAAACGAACAGCGTCCACCGGGGCGCAGAATGATTCCTTTCATCTCGCGAGGGCGCGTCTTCACTGCATAAACAACGAAGAAAAACTCCCTGAATAGTAATTAGAATTGGAGATTAGGCCAATTTAGTCTCCCGGTATTAATTGCTCAGGCCACGCCGGGCGCTACCACGCTCCGATATATGGCACGATCGTATAGCACTGACCACAGCACTCGTAGTTTATAGAACAGGCATAAAATAGGTTTTATTATAATAAATGAGAAAATCGAAGTTATTTTACATCATTATTGACAATCCTAATGAAGAAATAGTCACTATACTGGACTGATATTTCAATAATTTCACGGTAAAATAACTTAAACATCTGGATGTGTGCAGTACAGTGCTTGCTTGCGATTGTGACAATTAGCATCAATCTATAGAATTTCAGAGATTCAGCTCATCACCTTAAGCGCTTAAGAAATGTACAGAGTACACATATCATTAATTTACAGCTTAATTATATATTTTATTATCAAGCTGTTCTTTATCGTTGTCAAAGTAAGTATCTTAATTGACAACAACAACTACACGTACTGTAACGAGCACCTACTCCTTTTTGAAGGAAGTATTCAATAAGTTCTTTTATTTTTTATCCGTTCTATGAACGCTCACATCTACGGTATCAAGTCTCGAATTTCCGGACATATAGCCTTTGGATACGTGGGCAGCGCGGCATCTCGCGTGTCGCCCCCCCACGCGGGGGCCGCGTCCCCCCCTGTCGCCCCCCTGCGACCCCCACCCGCCGTCTAATTGACGCCGCACCGGACGAGAGGCCCCCGGGGACTCCGCCCGCCTTCCGGACGCGTGCTCGCACCGCCGATTTACAACATTGCCTGATAATCTTTTCTTGATGACGCCGCTTGTTGGTCCCGATCTCAGATCGATTAATCGCAAACGTTGAGACTTGATTCTTTGCTATCGTAAAATAATATTGTCTCTACATTGTGGAGATGTTTGTTTGTCGTTATGAAATTTCATTATTATCATTGATATTTTGTTTTGCGAATCGTGTACGTTATATTTTATTGGAATGTTTTCCTTGGCATTGAACCAATCAAAACACTTCTTAGTACCTTTTGAAGTACTTTTTAATGGCGAAATAAATGTAAACATTTGTTGTTAGGTTACTCTTGCTCTCCTGACAAAACCACCGCTATTTTTCTACACTTCGAATTGACAAGTAGACAATGCTATCAACATGAAGTTTTCCTTGTACAATGGTGTACTAAGCACAAATCTATTATAATTACTCATGTCCGTGCAATCATTTCCTCAGCTACAAACATTATTGTGCAGTAATCGCGCTCCCTGACCACGCACGCTAAGATTGGGACGCTGGGACGGTGCAGCGTGCCAGTCACATTTGTCGGTCTGCGCCACTTCTATTTAAAACCTCCGTCACGTAGACATATCTCTGTGAAACCTATTTCTGGGGATGCATTTGATTCGGCCGCTCCCCTGTGGATGCGGCAGCGTGTTGTAATTTTAGAAATGACGGTAAATATACCGGTACGGATCAGTGATGGATAATGATTCGATTGATAGGGTTGGTTGGTGAAAGGTAGTGAAAACTAAAAATAAATTAATCCTGGTGTTTATTGTCAATAAGGAATAAAATGTCACAATTAAATGTCAAAACCATAGTGGGTTTGAGTTTATGAGCACTTCCGTGCTTCGGACGCTTAACCGCTTAACCGTTAGTCCGGATTGTCGTACTAACATCATCGACTGTCGTTAAAATCTTCAAGTCTAACAGTTGATTTATTTATAAAATATCGCAAGCAAAAAGGACCCAAGATATCCTGAAAGTATATTGAAAACTTGCGTAGCTAAACAGTAAACAAACTTACTAGAACTAGAATATTGAAATTATTTTTCTGTAAATATCTTTAACGTTCTTACAAACAATAATTGAAGATATTTACCTAAAAGTTATAAGAAAACAATATCTCTCGCTGCCGTGTAATCCAAACAAACTACATCAACGTGTACATTGTACGTACATCGTCACAAAGGAGCCCCGCTGTTCTTTATTAAGTCGAATCGCGTCCCAAACCAAGGTGTCAACAACGTGAGTTTCACCCTCGGGATAATTAAAAACTCTTCGCAGAGCGGGAGGGGGCGGGGAGGGCAAGTGGGGGGAGGAGAGGTCCGCGTAACGAACGCACTAATTAATAAGGGTCTGTCGATATTGATTTACGAGGTAAAACGTGTACGAAGTCGCGATTGGGACGCCTCGGATTGAGGTCAGTGAGGCCCCGTCTGCTCGCGAGTCCATCGTGCCCCGCTGGCGGCTCCTCTAATGATAAATTAATTATTTTATTGCAAAGATTACGGACGACTTTGTTGGTAATTAATTCTGGTGAATGTGACTGTTTGTAAGGATGAATGGTTGATTTTTGTTACTCCTTCAGTTCACGTTAAAACTAATACGATTGTTTTAAGTCTTTTACAGTAGGTACAGATGTTCTTTGTTTCTAGGAGTAGGATAATTTTATCCCAAAACTTTTTGTGAGAATTATATACTTAAGTCAAACAATTGGGTTGGGTACTGGCTATTATCTCTACGTTAATACCAATTAATAAATATATTATGATAGGATATAAATAAAGAAATTATATAAGATAAAATCTTCTGCCGGTATTCGATGGCGACAAAACCGCGGCCAATCAAATAAGTTCCAGAATATTATAATAAATAAAATATAATTATTTGGCAAAGAAAACCTATTACACTTATAATAAAAACTTAGTATCCTAATTTTAGGCTATCGTCTATGACATAACTTTGAACAAACTTTTATGAAAACCAAATAATTTAAGATCGATAAACGAAAAAAACATGGTCTTTTTCAACTCGAAGACAATTTTTTGTGAAAACCAACCTATTAGTACTGTCGCCAGTGGCCAGTAAAGTCCCAAAAAAGGTTTCCGATTCTTTATATGAAATTGTTATAGATTTCGCCATTCGACATTCTGAAACCAAAGTCTATGGTTCGCTACCCGCCGAAACCCTGGATATAATGAGTCAAAAATTTCCATAATCTTAAATTTTTACTGTTAAACGGCATTGATGAAAATAGTAAAAAAATGTTAAACCTAGTTTAACAAAACCTGGTTTAAGCATTTGACACCTTGTCAGTCAAATCTGTCACTAGTCATTTATGTATTTATTTATTTAATAGTTTGCATAAAAATCAGTGTACAGGAAGAACTTTATGCTAGCAAGCATTTTCTACCAGTCTCCCTTGAGCGTGGAGAAAGATAGTAGGGCTACGCGACCGCATTTTTGTCAGTATTCAAAATTGTACTTAGATCAGATTGTAAAACCTGGTTTAGTGCTAAACCAGACAAAAAATGCAACGCAAATAAGACGGCAACAGACTAAAAAGACTGTCCTTTTTCATCTCGAAGACGAATTAGAAATATTTCGTTTTCACAATTCGTGTGAACAGTTCTTTGTGCGCCACTGAGTATTGCATATTTGCATCGCTTTGAAAGACAGGCAAAAAAGACCAAGTGCTCGTAGGTAGCCTTTCACGTAGACGTCCCCCCTTTCTGAAGCCCCCACCCTTAGGATGACGTACCATTGAACGTTTGCGTATTCCTGACTTGAATTGTGTTCGACTTTTTTATTTATTTGATGGACTAAGGCTATGGGAATGGAATAGTTATGTATTGAGATTTTAAAAACTGTATTGATGTCTTTGTGGATATGAATGTTTTTGTTGAATTTTAGAGAATATCGTCGTATATGTATGTAATACCGTATGTGAGCCGCTCACATATAGTTTTTAAGATCTGAAATAAACCAAGACACACAACATACACATTTCCACGCACACAAATGTTTGCCATGTGCGGGAATCGAATCCGTTAACCTTAGGAATTCGTCCATAAGTCACTACCAACTACGCCACTTGGTTGCGTAATCCTTAAGGCCTATTTCACCATCTTCAAGTAACATTCCGAGTAGGTACTCACATGTTTTGTTTTTGTCACTTGATATAAAGTTAGAAAGAGACAAAACTAACTTTACTTGGTGAGGAACTTTACTTGAAGGTCGTAAAATAGGCCCTTATCTTAACAAATAATTATAAAAGTAACGACAAGTTTTTATTTTCATCCAATGCACAATGCAGTACCTCATGCTACTATGCTATGTCAAACAAATTGCTTCATATCATAAAGAAAAAGATTTCAACGCGTGCTGTTTCTACCGGATTAATAGAAACAATAAAAACGGACCAATTATACATATTTCGTTACTTTTGTCGTTCGTTTAAACACATAACTTGCCTACATTAGTAATGATATTTGCGTGAAATTTTAATGTTACTACCAATTTGAAGCTCAACCGATATAATAGAAATTGTTTATTAAAACATAGTTTTAAACAAGGTTTTCCCGTATTTTCAAAATAATATCTTAAACTCAAAGTTTCAAAAGTTTATCAGTGGATGACTATTTTACTTTTCTCTCTTTGTCATTCATTCTCTGTTTGCTACCACTATCAGCCTGCCTGCATGACTGTGCGTGATAAAATATATAGACACCACGAAATAATATCGATTTTGCGAGCATGACCAAATGAATATAGCGTGGTACGATTTGATAAAATTAAATATGGCGGCTATATTTATTATATTTTGACAGTTGGATGTCGATTAATAGCTATATCGATTTCGCGAGCATGACCAAATGTCATAAAATTTATTACGTGGTAAAATTAAATATGGCGGATATTTTCATCATATTTTGACAGTTGGATGTTGATAAATTGTTTTATCTATCGAGTCATGCTAGCCCGGCTGAAACTGTTAATTCCGGAAACTTATCCTGACTAGCAGAGCAACAACTGGGACCTACATACACACTAAAAATAAAAAACACATAAAAGTCTTATCACCCAATTACAGTCCGTATACCCAATTAAATAAAACCTAGATCTAAGTAATTCCTTGTCACAGCTGAAGTCTGACTTACGAGTTATAAAAATACCATTATTCTTCGAGTGAGTAGAGGTAAAGCGGATCGATTCGTTTCCGATAGATGATCGTCACGTGCCGAATGTCTGTATTTACTGTCGGTTTATTATCATGAGTGAGCTCGTTAGTTCGAGGGTCGTAAACACCCGTACTGACTCTCACCTGCGCTCTGCCTTCGATGCTCTTTGGGTGGCATTACGTGTGCTGGTTTTGTGTGTTTCGGTTGATGGTAAACGATTTCTATCAAGTGCTTTAAAGTAATGCTCTTTTCAATGTTAAGAAAAATGATCTTGTAATCTTTTGACTTTTTAAGTACGGCCTACAGGTGCAAGCCATAGTTCATACAGAAAAGTCTTATATTGTTGTTTTCACCTTCCTTTTTCAGGAAAATTTATTGACGCATTTATAGTTTTAAGAAAAATAAAATTAAGTACTAATTTTGAAGCAATTCAGGGTAAAATGCTCAAATTACCCACTAAAAACGTCACGGTAATCCTCTTACACATATCCTTAAACACTTTCTGCTAAAACTTTACCATCGTGATATTATAAACATTAGATCTACCTTCCTTCAAAAACTGATACCCAATACTATTCCCATAACCACACGTAATATCGCCAAGACACAATAAACCCGCGCGCAGGTCTCCTCGTAAACGCGATACCGGCATGAGACGCCGAATGACGTCATTATCTCACTAAACCAGCGCTCGCCATGAGAACACTGCACTCCTTTATAATAATACTCTTTCTTACAGTAGGAGTGTACCTTTTGAAGAGCAAACCCTTTGACCGGAGTATTCTTTTTAATTGATCAGCCGGGCTAGCATGACTTCGAAAACGCGATAGATATAGCGATTTATCGACATCCAACTGTCAAAATATAATAAATATAGTCGCCATATTTAATTTTATCATATCGTACCACGCCATAATTCATTTGGTCACATTATTTCGCGGTGTCGATATATTTTATCACGCACAGTCATGCTAGGGAGGCAGGTGCTGGATAAAGTATTAAACAAACAATCTGCCGAATGTTAAACTAGGGATCCGCGATGATATTGCTTACGAGTACTTTTTCTGAGCCGTGTCATAACAAAACGACAAATATTCTGAATAATACATAACAATATGGCATTTGATGTTGTTAGCTCTTATGAGTGGGATTACTAAAAATCATCACCTACACGTTCCCCGCTAAGGGGTTCGAATCTACCCTGAATTGGACCGATCGACCAGGCTTTCAGGTCTCAGTTCACGCGGGTAAAACCGCGGAGCATAACTATTTCTTCATGAATAAATTAAATAAAAATGCATTAACATATTGATATCTTTGATTTACACGAAAACTACACATTAAAATAAAACACTTAACAGTCTTCTGTGATCACGGGTTATGTAAAGAATCCGAAACGTCAGAAAATGTAAAACAAAATATAACCACGACAAAAATCCGTTTAAGTGTTTTATTTCAAAATACATCAACATATTTTGATCCAGCAAATTACATTGCACCTATGCTTATTCTCATTACTTTCCACCACACAGTTAATTGAAAATTTTCCTTTAATCCAAACAAAGTTAGGAAATTTCGACTCAACAAACTTAGTACGGTCGCGTTAAGCTAAGCTAGTGCTTAACTTGTGTACACAAAAAGGCCTAGGTCCACAAACTAATTAGCGCGGGAACATCATATCACGTTGGCACCTTTTGTTCGCAATTACTTCTTAACGGTGGGAATTTTAGGATAACCCTTTCCTCTTTTGGTGGAAAAGTACTGGAACATATTTTGCTGTATTTTTGTTATTAAAAGAAAACCACTTCATTACTATTAACTTTATTTGAATACCATTGTTGTTAAATTTTGATGATTAAGTAGCAGTATCAAGTGTGTGGAGTTGGACTCCCGTTCAAGGCATGTTCTATAAATAAATAAATAAAGTATGTGCCTATCTTATTCTCTAAATAAAAAATCCTTGCGTAATATCAAACTCTGTGTTATACAGAAACATGCTGAAATCCAGTTTAGGTAGTATAAGAGAAAATTCTGGGAAGAAGTGACTCCCATTAATGAGAACATGAGACTAAGAGGAACTACCGTAAGCTGTTGTAGTTAAGAACAAAGTAGTTCTACCACCATAAAGTTACTTTCGAATAGATCGCAGTTATGTAATCTCAAATTACGCGAGTCCAAAAAATATGGTTTGCGACGATCCTACTAATATTTTTATGGGTGTGTGTGTGGATGTTTGTTACTCTTTCGTGCAAAAAGTATACACCAAATAAAACTTGATAAAACTTGGTACATATCTTTGAGTATATAGACATATAGTATATCAATGGTACATATGTTCCTTGTGAAATTAAATTTGATGAAAATGTTGATAAATCATGAAACACTTTTTAAAATCCAACCAATATTGAAAAATCTTTTTCTGTTAAGCTCACATCTCATACGACAGCATAGGTACTGTAACGACTCATACCCTAGCCTGATAAAAAGGGAACTTAGTTCTAAGTGTATGTCAAATAAAATTAAATATGAACATATACATTCATATGGCTTGAAGTATTTTAAGTTCATACAAATTAGTTGCCCTACTTAAAAAAAAATCATGCCATTATAATAATCTATGCTTATAAGTACAAAAAAAGAAGTTGTTAAAGTAAGGGTGCGTGCACACTATGCGTCCGATTTTACCTTTTAACTAATCCGTCGCAACTGGGAGTAATATTCACATAGTATTTAGAGGACACATTTTGGCGGCTATGTCACTACTGGGTTCTCGTTCTTTATATCACCGAAATAATTATAATTAATTGTTACATTGTCAATGCAATAAAACAGATCAGTATTTCTGCTGTGTTTGGGATTTGCTGGATCCAGAATGCTGTCATGTGAGTGAACTGGTTCATACAATTACTTACACTAATAACATTTATACATTTAAACGGACTTTTGGATTGGGCGTTCTGTGTGTGCGCCTTTTTACCTTTATAAACAAATTCAAATAATATTTAAAGCACTCTCAGGACCTTCTCAACATTCCAATTCTAGGAACAAATGTTATCTAAAACGTCATGAACAAGATAGATTTATTGGCATTTGAAACACTTCTCTATTCAATAGCTTAACTAAAACAATTCACTTGATGTTTCCTTCTCAGTATGGGGTACTTTAAGAATTGGATAATGGGCTTGTGCAACAAAGTATACAGATATTGTAAACAGATGTGTTGACAAAAATCGTGAGAATTATAAGTGGTCAGTTGGGTGGAGCCCAGGGAAGCGTGGTTTGCGAACGGTGGTGGGGGTAGTATAAAAGAGGTAGACAAAGATTATTCGGGGTGCGGAATTAGGAGTCGCTTAGAGGTAGTTTGGGTCTCTCGGGCAGTTAGTGTTTCAGATCGAACGCGGGGAGTTTTGATTTACCAGGGGATAGAAGTACATTGTAGTTAGGATAATTCAATTGGTTAAAGTTTCATATTAGTAATGGTTTATTAGTGACATATATCAGCAGTTGGTCGGGGATAGGAGGTCGATAGATGTTGCTGAAGAAAGGCGAGAGGAGTCGTCGGAGTTGCGGTTGGTGGTTCCAGAGTTAACGGGTTGAGGTATTAAAATACTTCAGGAATAAGGTATGAGAACTGATATCTTCATAACTAACTTGTACTTATATTTTAAGTTGACTTTGACTGACAAATTCTAAGTTCCCTCTTTGTATGTGAGTGTGAAGCATGATTAAATTATGTATGAGTAAATTTACGTGGGTGGGTTCTGTTTAATATAACTCGAATTCGTCGGGCAGTTGAATCAGGATGTATTTTATCCGCTGGCGTGTTGTGGAAGAATCACGATTGAAGCCTAAACCCTCATTATTTCTCTCGTCAATCTAGGCTACACAATTGTGATTCCAAACAAGACGTTTGTGAATAAAATATTTAGATTAGGGTAGTTATCATTTATCCATTCACGAGCCATGGAAGGATCTTGACTGGGACCTGCTAAATCGAAGTACCTCGAGTAAGGGGAACCCGGACTAGCTTCGGCGTGACAGCCCCGCTCCTTCTTGTTTGTGTGGTCTCACAGTCACTTTCCCAAAGTAGAACGTGTTTGTATAAAAACGATGCTACATAGCGGCTAGGGCTCAGGGGAAATGAGGACGTCCTCTTAGGTGCGTGAGCGAGCGTGACAGTATGAATGCTCTTCCCTTTTGGGTATTCCCGCATCCCTTACTGGATACAGGAGAATTTTGGCTTCAGGCTGGTTCTGTTAGGTTTATTTCGCTAGGGCTGGTCTGAGTCATAAAAACATTGCATTTGAAATTCGCATTAAATAGATCTTCGGATCTATTAATTTAATGCTGTAAATAGTAAAGTAAGACGTCAACTTTGGCGGGCCTAGATCCGGTTAGAAACCCATAATCCGCGGTTGGGGTTTTTACAAACAATTTTTATTAAATATTATGACAGACGAACGGACAGAGACAAAGACTATTGATTGACTTGAATTCAGTGCGGTGAACTCTTTCTTATGAAGCACCCTTCTTTGATTCCATACGATCCTGTGAGGATGGTTCACGGCGGCGCGGCAACGAGAAGCTGGTTTCCTGTTGTTGGTGTGAAACGTGTAAATGGAGTTCTTCGGTTCTACGTACAAAAGGCGGGTTCCGGTAGTTGGTGTTGCACGTAGGCGGAGTTCTTCAGCTCATCGTAGTATCTTCACATAAGGTTGTACCGCAAATCACTGACTAAATATTATAATTCTCAAGGTTCTTAAATAATATAAAATAGAGTTTTGCGAAATGAATGTAAAATTAACGATTCGTTTTGTAAATGCAGTCTTGTATTAAATTTTAATTAAAATTTGTAATGAAACTTTTATATTGTGTTATTTTATAGAATTAGACGATCACAAACCAGGCCTTAATATAAAACACATCTTTCGTTTGAGTTTGAGTAAGGGTAGGGGTGTTACAGTACGTAACTTTATTAACAATTATTTTGGATGAGCAGCGCCCCGCGGTTTCACCCGAGGAGTACCTTCTCCCGTGCGAATGCGTAGCTCGTAGTATCATACAATCTCGGCACAATTCACCATCATTTGTTAAAAAATTAAGTAGTCGCAAATGGTACCATTAGACGGCGTTGTCCGTCTAATGGTACCATTTGCGACTACAAAAAGTTAACAATAAAACATACAATTACTTATACACAATCTAGAATTTCAGGATAAAAAGTATTCTATGTGTTATTCCTAGTTGTAAGAAGCATCTGTACCAAATTTAATCTAAATCGATACAGTAGTTTTTGCGTGCAAGAGTAACAAACATCCAAACTCACAAACATTTATATATTAATTATTATTTTTTAATTAATAGTAGTAGGATTATTTTGGATGTGTAGCTATGTACGTGTTGGGCTCGCAAAGCGAATATAAGCTAAATAAAGTTCGAGATACCCCTTCACACAAACAAACATAATCTATAACCGTATAAAAGTAAGTAAGATCAGCTGTAAAACCGATGATAATGATCACATTTATAACTAGCATTGCCTAAAGTTTCTTGTTACTACGTATCTTTTTTGTAACTATTAAATGTAGCAAACAAAACTAATACGAGCCCACAGCCAACCTAACCAACGAGTGCCGTAACCATGGCAACCAGACGTCGCGACCCATTTTAACTCGACGCATAAACTGGTGGGTTATTATTGAAGGACTACTCAAAAGTTACTTGTTGAACCACAGACGTATTATAGCGCAAAGGGTGAGAAATTAATACGTTATTACATACTTAATACTAATACGTTATTTGTTACTAGTATTTAAATGGGATAATTAGATAGTACTTAAATAGTTATTATTAACTAACAGAGCCCCGCGGTTTCACCCGCGTAGTTCCCTCTCCCGTGAGAATTTTGGGATAAAACGTATCCTATGTTCTTTCCCGGACCATAAGCTACCCCTGTACCAAATTTCAATTCAATCGGTTTAGTAGTTTAGCCGTGACAAGGTAACAGACAGACAGAGTTACTTTCGCATTTATAATATTAGTTAGGATTAATAACATAACATAATCATTCACTACATCATCTCATTATAGTAACTGACCCCTAACTAAGTTCGAAACTTGTGTCTAGGGTATCAGAAACTACGCACACACTCATTCACACACACACCCAGACCGAGACAAACATTTGTGGTTTACATAAATATTCACCCCGCACGGGAATCGAACCCGCAACCTTACGGATGGCAGTCCGGCATGGTGACCATTCTGCCATCGAGGCCGTTAAATGATTAATGATTAATTCGTCGTCGTAATTAGCGACCTAAATTATCATTACAGGAGGTTGATAACCATAAAATAATTGATATACTTTCCAGTTTCCACGAGTAGCGTACTAAGATACAAGTGACAGTCTAATTAAAAATGCGACCCGTCTCGTCTTTGCTTGGGACATTTTTGTCCAAAATTTTCTTATGATCACACTTTTTCTTACCAATGCGGACAGAACAATACATAATTACTTATCTAATTTGGTGTAATCGTTCTAAAGTTATACGCATATTTAATTTAAATACATCACATTTCATATTGCTACAAATCATCTGTTTGTTTCGCGTGAAAACTATGATAATAGTAAAGGTATATTTTTTTCAACACACTTGCTCATAAAGGGGCTCTTATTTGTGCAAAAACAGTTGAATAATGACACACTTGATTCACAAGTGAGTTATATATTGTTTTTTTAAATTGCTTTAATTTTAAAAAAGTTTCGATACCAAAAAAAATCGTGTCCATACATTTTAAAAACAAACTTCAACTATGTTGCCTTACTTTTGATAGGTCTATGGTCGATTCCTTTCATTCATTCATTCGATTTTTTTTAATAAGTATATTCTTTTAGTCTTTGGCGATCACCATTGTTGTGTTGAATGCGCGCGAATAGAAAAACTGTTTATTTATTAGCGAAAAATGATAATTTCTTCGCAAATGTGTTGAAAAACGTTGTATGGTACACGCGTGTATTGATGATTACTATCCTCGGCTATCTTCAGACCCTCGCCTGACGGCTCGGGCCTCAATAGCGCCTCGGAAGTAATTACCAACTTACCTCGCTTGTACCATAAATAACTATTAATTAATTAAAAGCTATATTTTTTGTCTACTTAACTATGATGAAGGTAATCGAAGTATTAATATTTAATTATTACAACTGAATTCATCGCGACTGAAGCCGTTGAAAAACAAAATGTAATTATAGTTTAAAATGTATTTCAATACTTCCATTTAACAAACAGCATCTCATTTTATGATTAATATTATTGTTACTGAAATCTTTACATGGAAGAAACAAAGTTTGAAAAATGCTGCTTTCTGCTGTGCGCTTAGGTCTTCAGTTTCGGGTTTTCAGCTATAGAGAGGAAGGTGTATGCGAGGGACGGCTAGTACATTGACAATCAAATATACTAAATTGTTTCTCATTATATGTGACTATTTTATTTAGTCTGAAATAAGTACTACTTAAATATGATTATATAGGTATATTAAACGATATTAATACACGAGCTAATACTACACGTGACGAAGTAAACAAACCAACAACAATAACCAAAACCATTGAATACAATATTGTGTACTAATAATTGTACAATACAAACAAAATACTTAAATATTAATACATATAATTCATTATAATACATATGTATTGTGTAATCGAGGTCTTTGTCTTTGCACGTAGCGTTCGGAGCGTTCTCCCGGCGCGGTGGCGGTGGCGGTGGCGGGCAGTGATTACGGTGCGAACATCACATAAATACACAGGTATATAAGGTGGGTATATAAGCCTGAAGCACAATCGGGAGGCAGCGTGGTAAGACGACCGACCGCACCGGCAGGCTTTGTGCCGGCTCCTACCCAAATTACGCGGTGTGCCCGGTTATAGGCGAAGCGGATATGTATAGCGGAAAAATGGTATTGGTAAAGCTATCTTATAATTGTGGATGTAGGGGTAGTGATTGGTTTCATTGAGAAAGGCTTTCTATTTAGATTATTATATCATCACGCGCCCAAGAGACAATTTTAAGGCGGGTGAAACCGTTAGACACTGTTGTCACATATTTACTCAAATAAAATATTTTAAAGCCGAAGAGTTAGCTTCAACGCGCTAAATCAGGAACTACTGGTCCGATTCAATTATTTCAATGTTAGATAACCCATTTATCGAGAAAGGCTAAAAGCTAAAACATTACGATATGATCAGCGTGACGTTGAACGACCAGAATGAACGCAACTAACGTGGGTTAAACAGCGGGATGCAGCTAGTTTAAATGGTGTACGAAATAATTCTTATTAGTTGATTCTTATTTATACAACTAACATCCCATACCAGCTTTACATACAAAATATATATAAAATGTCCAAAAATCCGGTATCAACCCGCGTTTCACGTCACTACGTCCCCAGTCTACGGGGTGGTAGCGTCAGGTGGCCGTATTTTGGTCGGCCGCACCGACTAGCTGTCGCCGGCCGGTTCACTTTATGTAACGCGAACACATAGCCGCTATACTTATACCTACACACGCTATACATACACCCGTACATTTCAGCTTTATCTACAGTAACGTACAACTGTATCTGTATATGTGTGGAAGGTTTTCATTACTTAGTGAGTTCGACGAAAAGTTGATACGGGGCTTACACGCAATTACGTCTCGTTTGTAAGTTTGGACGAAATTACTTAATTACTGACACCGAATTTAATAGTCATAAAGTGGTTGAAAGAAGCCGCATCCTTACGTTTTCCGAGTTTAAAAAAGGTTGTCACTAAAATTTCATGTTAATCTGTGCAGCCGTTTTTCCATCGTTGAGCAATCAAAGAAAAAACTGTGCTCTATAAAAATCTGGTCTAGAACTGCGAACCCTTCTCAAACTCATTGTAGCAATCACTTTCTCCCAACAACAGTCCAACTGTAGCTAAACATAGTATTATAATACTTTCAACTCAAAGCTAAAAGACTTCAAGTCAAACACCAACGTCAAATATAAAATTTGGCCAACCCGTAACTTCTTCGGTCCGTTTGACCATCACGGGCGGCAGATAAAGTGTAGTACATACAGGTTAACTATGTACGTACGGCTTATTACGCGAGGCGAGGGGCCAGTCCGCCGGCAATCTTCTCGCGTGTCGACGCAGCTCAAATACCGCTTTAGTTGTAGCTTGGGACATACTGGTGTAAAGGATGGATGTTACGGGGGTTTGGTGAAAGTTTTTTGACGTTTATGTGACTTTTCAAAGAGCCGAGAAATGTATTGCGAAAAAAAGAGTTTTCAGTGAGTATTTAGTGCGTAATTGCAGTATTATGATTTATAAAGTATCGATCTATAAATCCCACTGTAGTACAAAGCTAGCTTCTCACCGACTGATGATATTAGTAAATACAGTGACAAGAAATATACATTCGCACTATCTTCTTCCTAATCATTATTTAACATTGATTGACTGGCATCAGAGCATTACAGAACACGACAAAACAATATTTTTTGGTAAAAAAACATGCCTATTAAAGTCACTCTTGACGAAAAGTAAAACCAACACCATCTCATTCGTGTTGCATTTTTGGTCTGGTTTAGCACTAAACCAGGTTTTACAATGTGATCTAAGTACAATTTTGAATTCTGTCAAAGGACTAGTGACAGATTTGACTGACAAGGTGTCAAATGCTTAAACCAGGGTTTGGTAAACTAGGTTTAAAATTTAACACAAATAATACGAATAATGTTTTCCATTGTCAATAGCCGTGAATACGGTAATACGTTCGACCGTCTAGTGCTGAGTGTGCGTCGAACTTACGACTCAGCTCATTCTCCGAGTGCCCAGTTGGCTGCCCAGTGCCCACCCGCTCGAGAATTATTTCACCGTCCTCAAAAACACTCGGAAGGGAAATTAGATCCATCTCACGCGGTCACGTTGGACTTATACTGCTTATTGGTGACTCCACACCTTTTGACAAATATAAAAAGATAGAATTATAGTGGGAATTTGGACGATTAAAAGAGAGATAGAAATGGCAGTGGGATTGTATGATGGGAGGGTTAGGGGCGATTGGATTGGGCTTGATTAGCCCAGCTGTGAGGGGAAATGGATGGACAAAAACTTGCTGAATGGAACTTTTTTATTGACACTTGGTCGAGAAGACACCAACATTTTTGTAATTACCTCATAAGGGAATCGCACCGGCAACTTTCTGTTTGGCAGTCCGATCTTACTGTCACTGCACTATTTGGGTTAAGTATAATTATCAAAAATCCTACAGGCCTGCTTTTTTATTTATGTGGGATAGAAACAGAATGAAATATCCCGTTTTCCGTCATCTCTCTTCATTTACTTCCATCCCATTTGCAGCGGTGATCGCAGCACTATATATATACAAACTGAGATGCGCTATATAACAGAGTGTTAGGTTTCTCAAGTCCGTTAGTACATAACGTTTGGCGTATATATGTACGTAACAGTATATAGATAGGTACTAAATACATGGGTTATACGCGGGCCGCTCGCTTGCATGGCCGAGCTTAGAATACGTGCTCCTCTGATGACGACGTAAAGTATAGAGTGTAGTGGTTAAGAGAAGCGAGAGAGCAAAGACGAGATGAACTTTATAAAATAATCATCAGTAACGGTTAAGGGTGCAACAATTCACTTCAGTTTATCACGAATCCACGGTATAACTTTTTTTTTACTTGGAGCGATGAATGGTGAAATTATATTATGTATTTAATAAAATATTAATAACATATTAATTACATTACATAAGGCATCCCTTTCAGAATATTTCTTTCTGCCTAGTGAAATCTTATCGACTTAATTCCGAATCAATATGCATTTGAATGAACCGTTAACAAAATCAGAAATCCGACTGGATCCAAATATTTAAGTGATTACTTATTAAACTTCTAATTTTCCGCGTTCGCTTCCGCTCCCGCTCCGCCTATCACCAAATCTGGACCGCAATAGTGCGGCTGGCAGCTACAGCGTCACGGTAACCAACCGTCTGAGCCGCGTCGTGAGACATAAAGGACTTGCATAACTTGTACACACCTACACCCAGTCTAGCTATACCTAGGTACATCTAGGTACCCTACAATGAGCAGACGTCGATGAATACCTAACGTTAACGTCCGAAACCCGTTAGTACGGTGTTCTAATCTTCACATAAAACAGATACGAGCAAATAAATTTGTCAAGACCCGAGTTGAAACGTTTGGTTTTCTTGTTTCGCTTGAGAAGTGTTTTGTGTTGAAATTGTTTGAAGTTGATGTGTGGAGTCGCACGTGTATGAGACAATTAATTAATTGTGATTTGTTAATTTAATACCTATTAAATGTTACGATATATAATTTTGTAGGACATAAATAAAATCACTAATATTGCTAAGCCATACTTGACAAATAACTTTTAATTGTATTTGGACTTATGATAGCTTAAATAGCAATTTTTCTTTCAATTCCTAGACACGTTGATGAAAACCGCATTATAACAATCTGTTGCATAATCTATATAGATCTATATAGATATAGATCTTAGCTTACAAACAACGGCAGCGACTTTTTTCATACTATCTCTAAGATATCAATGCCTTTAAACAAAAAAACGTTCTACATTTTCTTGTATTTTATCTGTAAGCCCCAACATGGCGGTTTTGCTTTGAAAAATATATTATATTTCACGCAACCTCGGGAATAAAGTCTTCACTTAGCCGCGTATTTTATACTTTGAAGATTCGTCCGCGTCGCCGCTCCCCCGGGACCCCATAACCGGGATAAAAGGTTGCCTAGATTTTAATCTGAACCTTAGACATTCTGTTTTTACGTGACTAGTTTACAAACAAGTCATAGTGGAGAATTTTCTTATTTTAAATAATACATTTGGGTTGGGTTCTTTTGAGTAAGTTTCAAACGTACTTGATCTTGTCTGGGTCAAATTTTTAGCGATCCTTTTACATACATTTTGAGTAAAAATTGTGATGCATAATATTTGATTTTGACGGAATAGAGTTCATAATACCCCAATTAATGAAATACATGAAAAAGAGAACACAAAATTACATTACATCTATGAAAACAACACAAAAACATCATCTAACACCACAATTTTTCCATCCAAAGTCACAGCTGCACATCTCAGGCCCGCGTACTTAGACCCAGGTCACCTAGGAACCAGTATATTGCCTAACAAGTGGCCTAAATAGTTAGAGCCGAGGTGACGACCGCACACGACGATTCAGATGTACTAACACAACCTGACCGAGCGGTGAGTACGATTGGGACATCGACCATTGAGTGGGTTAGATTTAATGAGGTGTTTTGAATTAAAGAGGTTTTAATTGAAAATCAAAGTATGATTGAAAAAAATAATCTTATGATTATTCTTTGTTTAATGTAATAAGGAAATTGTAACGAAATTGGTTTGGTTTATTTCCGAAATACTTGCTCTGAAAAAGCTCTTATAAAAGTTCTACAAAAAATAACCTTAACCTTTAAAATATTTAAAATAATGGGGGAGATCTCTGCCCAGCAGTGGGTAAATATAGATTGATATAGTTTTAAATATTATATGCCGAGATATGTTTTTCAACTAAAGTAACTACTCTATTTAACCCTTTTATTTGAATCTCATAATTTGCCCGATTTTAATAACAATTAAGCCAAAGAATTTATAATCAAAAACAAAATCAATAACCCATCTCAAAATAAAACATTCAACAAACATAAGCTACTAAATTAAACTATCATTACAATAAACGTTCAAATACGCAGCAATAACATCACCTCGTAGATGCGACACTCCATTACAGCGGCCATAAACTAAACTACCACTACTAGTACGACGCCCATAAAATACAATAAACAAGTCAAAACAAAATAAAACTAATGCGTGAACAAATCGCTTCGTCTAGAGGGCGGGGGGTGAAGCGGGGAGGCTACAGGAGCGGGGAGGCTACAACTCTACTACAAACACTCTCGGTTTCATTCATAACTTTTTACAAGTTTATCTGCGGCAATACCTCCTACATATTTATGTTTGTGATTCTGTTCTGATTCTATAGAGTAAATTAGTAGCAGATGTTCTGGTTTGTTCAGTGGGTAGATTTGTTGCTAATGTGTAGTATTAGGATGTATTAGGATACGTTTTTTGGAATAGGCACTAGTGTTTTGTAATGTGTTTTCTTACAGTGAATAAAACACACACAGTACGTACATCCTTAGTGAGAGTAGAAGTATGTATTTTCCTTGCACTGCTTTTTTCTTTCTTTCTAATAATCAAGCTCCATATAATCTCTCAGTACACCAACACATCCAATTCAAATTAGAAATACACCAACAAAACTGACACGTCCGTACATACCAGCCGATGGGGACGCGGGCGAGTGGCATTTTGTCGATTCGGGCTAGTTAAAGGAATGGAGCTGGAGCGAGTAAGGAATCCATGCGCAAAATACTGGCTGCAATGAGAGCACGCTATGCGCGGCATCTTTCTCTCAGACAGACTCGACGGATTCTAGACTCTGACGCAGAATACATTGCATTTATGTTCTAAATGGATACGGTTTAAATTTGGATGTAATTGGCTTTGGATGTAGTGAGAACTAATTACTACTGCTAGTGTTTAGTGCTAGAATATTGGCATGCATACTTTTTAACATTTTTCTAATTTTGGGGTGACGCTGTTATGTAATATATGTATGTATATATAAGGGACACTTATTCATTAAATTTTTATTACATTTATTATTAAGGAACTGTTCCAAAATCAATAATGATTGTTTCCTCATAAAACAAAACGTTTTTCCAAAAACAACTGAACACTTTTCTTCGCCTGTCAAAAATAAAATGCAACAATTTAATCTTTGACAAAATGGCGCACACATGCGCAACAGGGAAAGCAACGACGTAGTTATTAGACACACATTTATAAATTGAAATAAAGTTTGTTTTATGTAGTTTGCCAACGGTCATGAATGAATGAAAGCGAGAAAGTGTTGCTCAGCTGGAAACGATGAACAATAACTTAGTTGACATTGAATATTATGTATTAACTTTTAGGTATGACAAACTTTATGATTAGTGTAAGTTGCTTCGATGAGTGTCATATGTTTTGCGATTTGCACTTTCATCTACAACTGAACATACTTAGAAAATTTTACTATTTTTATTAAAGAGCAATATAAATACTTTTTTAATATAGCTTTATAAAACACATAATTTCCTTTATAACTTTTACCTCGACGTTTCTTTCTCGTTTCTCGACGATCTTTTAACACTATCCGTGGTTTCTTAAAATCTGTTTATGATATCCATTCATTAAAGTTATTAAAAGATAATAATCAAACCAAATAATCGAAAATAACAAGGATTATCGTTAAAAAAAACAACAAATAAACAAAACAACCAACAACACGTGAAAATAACAACTGTCAGAGTTTAGTGCGTGAAAATGTCAAGAGATGGCGTTACTGTGACTGAAGTTCATTTGAAAAGATTTATTCGTCTGATCAAGAGTTGTGAAGCTAATGTTTGGATTTGTTTTTAAAATAATCTTTTACTTATATGAAATATAATAATGGTAGGATATTAAATTTACTATTGTAATAGTTTGAGTATTAATAAAACATGTTTTATTGATTTCTTTTTTGTTTTTATTGTTATTTAGATTTCAATGTTCCTGCATTAAAATGTATTGAATCGTATATGAATTTAATCATACGAATGTCGTTATTATGTTCTATTTAAAAGCAACAAGTATACTCATAATAATAAAAAATATGGCTAAAAAAGTGAAAATCTTTTATAAAGTAGTCGCGATTATCAATCGGTTTACAAGTACCACATTCTCAATAATTTAGTACCATAAGTTAGACCAAAGGATACCAGCTAGGCTAGCATGGCTTCTAAAACGCGATAGATACAGCGATTTATTGACATCGAACGGTCAAAATTTGATAAAAATACCCGCCATATTTAATTTTACCACATGATTAATTTTATAACATTTGGTCATGCTCGCGAAATCGATATAGCTATTTATTGACATCCAACTGTCAAAATGTAATAAATATAGCCGCCATATTTAATTTTATCAAATCGTACTACGCCATATTCATTTGGTCATGCTCGCGAAATCGATATTATTTCGGGGTGTCCAAATCATTTATCACGCACAGTCATGCTAGGCATGCAGATGTGAAAGGCGAAAGATTTTACCTACTAGGTAATAGTTTCAATACCTGTGACGAAATATTAAGTACTAACATACTAATTAACTTGCCCTTTCTCTTGTCAATTAAATCTATAATGTACTATATACAAGCTCATAGTTGAATTATGACATCTTTTGCTGCAATTTTACGAGAAAATGAAGACACTTCAGCTAATTAAATTGCTAAAAGTTATAAAACATTGACTTTCGTAGCAAACCAATCAATTTATTATTAGTTATTACTACCTTCAATTAAACGACCGTACACATTAACTATTATTAACTCTCCTATTCAGTAACATTAGTTGGTTTATATTTGTCAAATCACGTCAAATGTTTTGTTCGATGCTCGTGTATTGACGGCTAAACAAAACATGTGCGGAACTGGCGACATTATTTTTATTCCGGGGTATTTGCATGTGTATCTAATGCTAATATTGCAGCGAACGAGTATAATTAAAGTAAATAAATATCTGGATAGATCTATCACATATCACCATCTAGCCCCAAACTAAGCTAAGCTTACCAATACAAACTTTTTTTTTCTTCAACCTATAGTGTCCCACTGCTGGGCAAATGTCTCCCCCAAACATTTCCAACAATTCCTATCCTTCGCAGTGTCCCACCAACTTCTGTCGAAGGTGGAAAGATCGTACAAACAATACTAACTTATTTTTTTGTAAATACATACTTATATAGGTAGAGTCGATAGAAAACACCCAAACCAAGACAAACAGACATGTTTATGAACACGAATGGTTGTCTTGAGCGGGAAATGGGAATCGACCAGTAACCTTTGGTATAGCAGGCAGGGTCACTACCAACTACACCACTCGGTCGTCATAGAACTTCACACACAGGTAAGTTTATTTAATACACTATTCTATTTGTGAAATCACGTCAAATGTTTTGATCGATGCTCGTATTGACGGTTGAACAAAACATGTTGTCGGTTGTGGTGACGCACGCGAGGGGCCGGCGGCAGGCCGGGGGCGCGGGGGGCAGTCGCGGGGCCGCCCTTGCTCGAAGGTGACGCGACAATTAACGCGCGGTCATTCCTCCGCGTCGCGGGCGGTGCGCGGCTGGCGCGGTGTCAACGATTCCGATCATCCTGGTGCGATAGCGGCGACCGGACGCGATGCCCGCGCGACGCCGTACACACCACATTATGTATGGTAACAGGGCTGTCGCTAACTCATTATGGATATTAGTATCAATAATGTAATTTGTGGTTCTATTAGTTAAGAGCCATTATACAGACAGAAGGACATATACAAGACTTACAACTTTAAACTAAACCAGAAAAGTTAAACATCATCATTTAGTAAACAAAAAACAGTAAATAAAGAGTTCCTAAACGTAACGTAAACATGTTTCCCAAAAACTCAGAGTGATTACTTAGTGAACCTTCTTCCGAACACAAAAACATCATTTTACGACCGCAAAAATGGCAAATGTCAAGTAAGTTGTCCTAAAGTTGTTGTCTCGAGTACGATATCCCTTGGTCTCCGCAGTTACATAAACGCCTCGCGTCGTAAAACTCGATATGGGAGCCGATGGACCTATAAGCCCCATAACGGGAGAACGGTTAACTGGGAAAATTCTGCTGAAAAGTGGACCTTAATCCTGTAACGTTTATGCCTAGTGGAGATAAGTTACAATGCCTAATTTGTCAGTCGTGAGGAACAGTGCCCCCTCCCGCCCCGCCCCGCGGCACACCCTGGAGCTAGTTAATATGACGGCTGAAACTGCTGAGCGGGCATGGCCCGGCATAAAATTGGGGTCTGACTTTGACCTTTGAATAATAATTGTTATACAAGTTGAAAAATATTGAAAGTACTTTTAGTAATTTATTTATTATCTCGCTAAGGTATCAGCCTGTTTATTTCCACTACGAGGTAAAGGTCGCTTTCTCCCACTGATAATATTAGTACAGTTAAGTACATGTCTAATGCATGTAAGTAATTTCAAATTCGAGCGACGTTTGAAAACCAGGTGCTAGCTCGAAACAAATTGCTTCCCAATTTAAAAGAGAACCATTGGCATAGCAGACAGAATTACTAGTCACTGCCAACTACGCTACCTGTCATTTATTCAATAAATAAACATATTAAAACTAAGAAGCAGCCCTGTTGTACAAGCGTGTGTGCTAAATTGTGAGGTGCACGGTGGCGCGCGGCCGTGGCTACCACTGCAGTAATCTTGGGACACGTCACACGGACACTCACTCCCACACCACATTAGTGTATTGTTTGCCAGATATTGGTACACACCGCAATAGTTTGAAAGAGAATTGGATAGGAATAGATAGTCATAGCTTGCATGTATAATTGTATATCTAAGATCATGATATTTCTACTCGTAATATACAAAATGCCTTAGATTAGATATTCTAAACCTTTTATTGATGAAGGCTATACAAATAACATAGGCTAATAATTCAGTTTATAACATGTCAGTTAATGATCGCTTAGTAAAAACAAACAAATATGAAACTGAAAATTAAATCAAAAAAGCGATTCAAATTACAAATTACAAAAAAGCGATCGTAACTATAATTTGTTCGCCTGTAATTACCTGACTTAAAACAGCTCTCAATGCCTCAAGTATCGCATTTTAAATATTTTTTCTGAAACGAGTAAAACCTGTACAAGTAGTACTAGTTTTCATAGTTACTCGGATGAAATAAAAAAGCTTCATACATTCTCAAAGCAGCGCCTCTGGTGGACAGTAGATGAACTAATTTTTTTTATGAAAGTAAATATGGTCGATCTATATAATCCCACACAGACAAATGTCTAATCCTCACTAATATTAATATTAGTTAAGTGAGGAGTACGACGCGTTATCACTATGCCTTGCTCAGTCTAGGTATAGAATCCGGGATCTCAAGTTTGGCAGACAAGAGCATGCATATACAGGGTGTCCGGGCATTGATGTTGGATACTTTAAGGGAGTAAAATATGGTATTTTTTATCGACAAATCACGATTCCAATTTTCTCTAGCTACCTCCATTACAAAATGGCAGCCATTTTGTTTTTTTCAACTCGACGCGCGGGTGCTTTTACTGATTTAGTCATTGCTATCCATGTAAACGTCTTAGGAAGATGAAAGATGTCTCATTTGAAAGTAAATAATGTAGGGCATTATTGAATGTAAGATTTTATTCCATATCTTAATTATAAAATAACAAAAATTCATTACAAAAATAAAAATCAATATTTTTTTACAAAATTTTTCTGCATTTTTTAAATTTTTGTTAAAATTTGACCCTACGTTTCGAACCTACGTTTTTCATCTTGTTTTTTGATAGTACAGAATATTTACTTAAAAAAAATCATACATCTTATAGCCTTATGTATGATAGTTCTAAAGATACGATGGTTTGAATATGATCCTTAGCCAAGAAAATCGTCTCGTATTGCGAGGAGTGCTCGACGTGCTCGCCCATGGGACTGCGTTGTTGGGATTATCTGACTTGGACTATTATTTAGTCCGTCTAAGTGAAGGTAATTGATCAAAAAATGCTACATTTTATTCCATATGCTTATCATAAAGTAACAAAAGAGGATGATAAAAACAAAAACCATTATGTGTTTTCGTATATTTTTAGATTATTTGTCTTTTTCTTAAAAACTGACCCATTAGGCAATTTTTTTTTCTTTTGTTTATTAATAGTACAGGATATTTACTCAAAAATAAGCCATGCATTTTATAGCTCTATGTATGATAGTTAAAATGTTACGGAGGTTTGAATATGACCCTTAACCGTGAAAATCGCCTCGCATTCTCAGGATTACCCGTCCGTGGGACTGTATGGCTAAGGGTCATATTCAAACTGTCTAACCTTTTGAACTATCATAGATACCTTAAGTAAATATGCTGTACTATCAAAAACAAAGAAAAAAGTAGCTTAATGGTCATTTTTTAAGAAAAAGACAAATAATCTAAAAAAAATACGAAAACACATAATTGTTTTTGTTTTTATCATCCTCTTTTGTTATTTTTTGATAAACATATGGAATAAAATGTAGCATTTTTTTATTAATTACCTTCACTTAGACAGACTAAATAATAGTCCAAGTCAGATAATCACAACAACGCAGTCCCATGGGCGAGCACGTCGAGCACTCCTCGCAATACGAGACGATTTTCTTGGCTAAGGATCATATTCAAACCATCGTAACTTTAGAACTATCATACATAAGGCTATAGATATAGATTTTTTTTTAAGTAAATATTCTGTACTATCAAAAAACAAGATGAAAAACGTAGGTTAATGGGTCAAATTTTAACAAAAATTTAAAAAATGCAGAAAAAATCTGTAAAAAAATATTGATTTTTATTTTTGTAATGAATTTTTGTTATTTTATAATTAAGATATGGAATAAATTCTTACATTCAATAATGCCCTACATTATTTACTTTCAAATGATACATCTTTCATCTTCCTAAGACGTTTACATGGATAGCAACGACTAAATCAGTACAAGCACCCGCGCATCGAGTTGAAAAAAACAAAATGGCTGCCATTTTGTAATGGAGGTAGCTAGAGAAAATTGGAATCGTGATTTGTCGATAAAAAATACCATATTTTACTCCCTTAAAGTATCCGACATCGATGCCCGGACACCCTGTATATGTATATTATGCCACTAGTCCGCCGCCCTAGGCGTCCGTCATAATCTTCTAAAATATCATGCGTCATAGAAGATAATATAGAACTGTATCTTAAAATAGAGAGATAAAAACAAAAAAAAAATAGTTAAGATTATGATAATAAAACGGTTAAACATAATATTGCACTTTATGTGTTAATATCCAGTTAACAATACTCATATTACAAGTACATAATGTGACAGAAACTCCAGTTAAATTTTCGTTAAAAGAAAACAATTTACAAATAAAATTATCAAACCGATTGTAACAAACTTGAACTCCATACAGGCCTATGAAAGAACAAGAACAACATTATTATTACATAATTACTATACGTAATTTTATTTTTTATTTTATTTTAATTTATTTGGGAAACAAACAGTTATTACTAGATCTTAATAATTAAGTACAAATATTACACATAAACCAGCGACTATAATAATTAAGTAATTCTGAAATTGTCCTTTAAAATACTAAACCCACAACACACAGTTGGTAGGCAGGTATTCTATAAAACCCAAACCACATTCAAAAATAGATTTCACCTTTCCTAGAGTACCTTATTCGTCCTACAATCTCCTCCCACGTGGGTTCACTCAGTTCAAACTCTTATCTTCTCGTCCTACAAAAGTTATCACGTAACTTTTTTAAACAAAGTAGGAGGTTTTTAGCTATGCTATAAAAACCATACGAATACATACATATATGTGTATATAAGTCTTATTTATGTGAGAGAAAGACGCAGGTGGCGACGTCCACAATCCATCGATCTTGGCAAAAATACGCTAATACCGTATATATTGGCCACGTCACACTCCCAGAGGAGCGTACTATACGTCTGTAATACCGGCAACAGTGTACCGCTCAGGTCAAGGAGATGGGATAAACTTTAAATTACTTATACATTTTTAAAACTAGGCTGTACGGTAAGTTCATGCGGAAATTAAGATGTTAATATAGAGATAGGTAGTCATTAAGATAGTTTTGGACAATAGAAATTGTAAAGTGGTACTTATAGTAATAAGTAAAATGTATTTGGTACCATTTTAAGTAATTCTAGCATTCACAGAGTGCGAATTTTATAGGCAATAAGTTTTATCTGTACGTCTCCGCTATCTGTTTAGTGGTGGCATTACTCTCTCATCGGGTTACGGTAAAACGTCCGCGCCTTGTACCGGCCAACGTAATACAGTCTGGGCTCCCACGCCCGTACACGTGTGTACATCTAATACATCAACTGGAACTGGGTAAAGCCCACGGGTAACTGACGTCCTACATAAAACAGTTGTCGCCCCAACACAAAAACACGATAATATACGAGTACCCGGTATATGATGCCGGTACGACCGTCGCCGACGAAATTGGTGCAGTCAAACCATTCCGCCAAAGCCATGTGCCATGTGAAAACGTATAAAAGTTTATACGGTGCCGCCTCAATATCAGATAGCGGGATAAATTTATCCCGAGCAGCGAGTGCAAAAGGCGGACTCATAAAAAGCGCGGCACGGTTGATTACAAAGCCGCGCCGGGTTTATGTGTGCGCATCTCGCGTGCCTCGGCTCGGCCGCACCGCGCCTCGCGCGCGCCGCGCCGCTTCCACGACGCGAGGGTAGTTTTTCAGTCGGCGAGCGAGCCCCCGCCACATAAATAAGTGATCACGACGCTACCCCCCGGCCCGCCCACCACCACCCGCTCGTAAACTAAGCGCAGATAGCGAGAGGACTTAATGGCTGATCGGATTTTGATTAGCGCGGGCCGGCGACGCAGCCCCGCACCCGGAGCCGAATTTGAATAGATAAGTGGGCACCCGAGGACCGACGCTCGCGACCGTAATTTACATACTTACTGGCTTTCGGCGAACATAGAGGGTGCCAAGTTATGGACGACGCAAAAACGATAAAGTTGAAATAAAGCTTCGGTCATCGATTCGGTCGCGTCGAGTGCTTTTTTACAGAATTCTGTTTGTTATCGGCGGCTGCGGACCGAAAGGAGCCGCCGCCCGGTATGACCTCGTTTGTCACCCAAATTAATACTTCACTATCATCGAAATTGAAACCGAGCAAAAGTCCAATAACTATTTCATTGTATGAAAAGTTAAGACGTTATAACTCTCTCGAGAGCGGGAGACGATCGCGAACTGAGAAAAATAGTGAAGCGTTTGATGTCGCTGGGTGTTGTGACTTCGACCGGCACGTTTCCCGGTAGATCGGTAACTTGTCGCTATTGACGGAGGTCGGAACTTGGCGAATGTTCCGAGAAGCGTGTAGAGAGGTAGAGACAGGTAGGTGCGGGCTGGGCACCAGGGCCGGCTGCGGTTTCCGCGGGTCGCGGTTCGATATCACGCGGCCGGCGGCCACACCCGCCACCCGGGCGCGGGCGGGAGCCCCCCGGCGAGACCTCCGCTCCGTCGCGTTTGTTTAGTTTGGCAGGTAAAGCACAACAACGGAGCTACGAGGGGCCGAAACGTGTTGCGTGGGAGTGATCGCCGGCTGACGTATCGGTCGACGTGAGACGAGACGAATAATTGAACCACTGAGAAAATACGCCGACAATTTGCGATAAGAAGCAGTTTTATACAGCTCATAACGTTTGTAATATTCTTTGTGGGGAATAAATTGTAGCCGAATAAAGGGCGCCTACACATGAGGCTCAAAAAAAGTTATACGAAAAAGGTAAAGAAAGGTCTGAGTCGAATGTTTCGATCGTAAGACGTTTGTCAGGGATATTTAACCTAGATAACAGTTTCTACATTTTAGTAACTTAGTTCGGACTTGTCTGATACTACTTAGGCACGTACATATACAGCTGGTTAGGTATTTGACGCAGATCTAAACTGAAAATCTCGGTCAGTTCCAAACGGGACAGTGCGAATATTAAAACCGGTAGATAGTGCGCCGGGCTCCCCGCAGGTATATTACTAGACGTGGCAATAAAGCTATATGGCGTCCAGCGGCCGGCGTACGGCGACCGGGCGCGCTTCGTGCGCTGTTTAAAAGGCCATCAAAGAGCCGTGTACATAAAACGAGTCCCATTTTACATTCGGCTCGCTAGGAGTCGGGTTTATGGCGAGCGGTCCGGCCAGGAATTCTGCAGTAATGAGGATGTCGGTCGGCAGTCGGTACCACGGTGACGCGATCGCGATCCGCGCGTGATACCGCGACCGCGGGAAATGCAACTGGTCATTATATGAAACCGCACAATCATACATAATATCTGTCTTTGTGAAATATTATGATGACAAGCATTATCCGTTCACACTAATTGTTGGCTGTTGAGAAAGCTTTAACTCTATCTACCTAGTTTAGGGTCAGTTGCTATATAGAGATGGTAAGAGTGGCTGCTGCTAATTTATTAACCTACTAAAAAGCAAAATAAGCATCGTTAAAAGTATCAAACACGCTCAAATCGTCATCATTAATTAATTTACCTCCCGTAACGTAATAAAACTCTCAAAAACAAATATAGAGACGCGTAAATTCGTCCGATTCATTAAATCGGTATCATCTCGGGTCTCGCCCCATTCGTATGTTATGAGAGCTATGATCGTATTTTGTATGCTCATTACGCATTCAAACCGACTGTTCTCGATATTAATTTGATCATAATTTCAGCCCTAACTCGGCCTAGACCCAAATCGAGTTTAGTATTCTCGTATACTGGTTGTAGAGTTATAGTTATGGTTTAGTCGAATGATTCTTTTACTTTTATTGTGCCTTTGTGAGGTTGTTCATTTTTTGTGTTACAGTTTTGTTTAATTTAAACTATATTTTATTTTATTAGTTTTTCATTTTAAACCAAACATAAGAACTTACATACGATTTATGTCATCTCATCGTAAACCCAGACTTCTATCGTAATCTCTACTATAATATTATAAAGAAAGAGGCAGAGTTTGGTTATTTACACATGAATCTAGAGAATCACTAAAAACCCAAGTTGAAAAAAAGTGTGCCTGTTTATTGACAGCTTGCAACTGCTAATTTAAACTCGATTCAAAATCAAATAACAATCGAACACTCACAGACCTATGGTAGAGGCTGATGAACGAAAATGGTTGACTATTCCAGAGCTCGGAGCCACCTTATCAGTGGAGGAAGGTGCGCGTCTCGTCCTCTCAGACTCGATAACAACACTATCAGATCTGACTTAGCATTTTTGGTGCACCTACATTTATATCGACACCTTTCTAACTATCGATAGAGTATTTTCAAGAATTTAATTATTTATAAAATGTTTTTAAAGTAGTTGATGGGAGACTGCGATGGATAGGGATGGTTGGAAATGTTTGGGGGAGACCTTTGCCCAGCAATAGGACAATATAGGTTAACAAAACTAGCAACTTTTTTATAACCTACGGAAGCCATAGCTTCTTCTTGTCTATATGTGTTTCTGATACCCTGAATGCAAAATCTTGGGAAAATCGACGGAAAAATGGAACCTAAGCAAAGCCTTGAGAGAGCCTAAGATCTACATAAATCAAGTTTTACAAAAGTAAACCTGCGCAATAAAGTACTATAATTTAAGTAGCACTTCATAATAAACCGTATGAGATGCACAATTTAATTTCCACACCTACTTTAGCGTAAACATAAACTTAGCTATTTGGATGGAGTGTAAGGTACACGCGAGCCGCCTGCCCCCCTCCCGTGCGATTTAATTAAGACCCCGCGCCGCGACGTGCGTGTTTCGCGCTAAGCTTACGCCTACGAGCGCTCGTGTGCGCGCACCTTCACAGTTCACGTGTTTCAAGAAAATTGAGAAATTTCAAAATACTCACATGTTATTATTATTACGTAATAACTGTTTTGCGGTATTTTCTTTGCGAAAAAACTTGAAGGAACTTCAATAAAAAATGTGAGGAAAATATATGAAGAAACTATTAAGAAGTTTTGAGATTGTCACGTCTGTTGATATTTAGGTTGATAACCGTAACAGGAAGCTGTCTACTTAGTAAATTGATTGACAGAATGGACTCGAGTCTTAATATGTCATACTATGTTCAAAGTTTTTTGTAGACAGGCTTTTTTCCACAATTAGACGTCTCGTAGTTACGTCTATTTTGGGTGAGGTTGGCTGTACCAGTAAGCGAGTACCAAACCGACCTCTTAGGTTACTGGTCATCTTTCTAGATCTCTGTCCAAAATCTTTTTAGTGTTGATCAGGGCATAGACCACAGCTAGTTAACTAAGAACACAAAAATCTTAAACCATCCAGCAAATGAAGTTAATTCACGTTTAAAAATCAAATAAGCTTTGAAGCTAGGATTAAACTGATTTGACGACCTCGATGGCATAGTGGTCACCATGTCGGACTGCCATCCGTAAGGTTGCGGGTTCGATTTCCGTGCGGTGTGAATATTTGTGTGTACCACAAATGTTTATCTCGGTCTGGGTGTGTGTGTGTGAATGAGTGTGTGAGTAGTTTCTGATGTTCCGGGGTCAGTTACTATAGTAAAGTTAGTTAGGAGTCAGTTACTACAGTATAAAACTTGTTGAATACCCAATCATTAATACTTCTCAATACATATAATTAAACATATTTACTAAAATTTACCTCTATTCTATATACTAATAAAATGTTATATAAGTAAGTCTATAGATCGTATATATAGACAAACAGGGGATTATAGATGGTGGTGCTTTTACCGGTAAAGCGATTATACGTGCATAGTGGAGCGGGATACTCCAAACTTGAGATTTGCGGTTCATAACAACTTATGACAGCCACTAACGTTTACAGGTACTTATATATTACTAGCTGTGCCCCGCCGTTTCACACGCGTAAAAATTTCGGGATAAAAAATAGATGTTGGCCGATTCTCAGACCTACTGAATATGCTCACAAAATTTCATGAGAATCGGTCAAGCCGTTTCGGAGGAGTATGGCAACGAAAACTGTGACACGAGAATTTTATATATTAGATGTCATATTTTAGATAATATATACTGCAATATATAGATAGATAGATAATATCTGATAAACGGGCAGAAAAAAAGTTTTATTTTCAAAACAAGCTTTTATGATACTTTAATTATTTTTCTTAAAAACTTTGACTATCTCATGGTATAAAAGCTTGTCGAATCAAATGTAAATGATCTAATGTAGATAATTTGAATTGATAATGAAACATAAGTTTACGTTAGTGTTCTATAACATCTGTATACATAATGTAGACTTGTAGAGTGTGACGTCACCGGATTTTCTCTCGTTTGTTATAAGAACTAGATTATCAAATCATACGACAAAGTTCTTTCTAAGTTCAGACTAAAACTACGAAAGTTTCTAAATCTGTAGTAAATAGGAAAACTCACTAAACACATCATAACTTAGCCCTTATCGCAACGACTTAAGGTGCAAAGTATTGTACATTTACATGTTAAATATTCACTTAAAATTGCAAGATCTAAATTACTTAAAAACTCGAGAAGGTGACCTTTTATCAGGAGAAAATTGACCTTTATTGGCATGAAAATAAGGTTTAAAATATGTGTGCTGTCAGGTTTACAGCTGATATTACTATCACTAAAGGCTGGCTGGCACCCATTCAGCGCTGATGGCGCTTAGTACACATATTGTATAGTTAAACGGGTAGATTGGTGCAGCGCTGGTGCAAGCGACGTGGAGTTATTGAGAATGATGCACTTCATGCGGAGAGAGTATAAAACTGGGAACTCCCTGAACTGCGAAAATGTGATTTGAATTATCGTAGCCAAGTTCTACAGTTTTCGGTTTTGTTCCAATGACAGTTTTATTTTACTGCAGTGCTGTCTTCGTAATATGACTTGGATGGATTCAGGATCACCAACACGGCTTAGAAACAAACTTGGTGATTAAACCTGTTCCTCCTATTAGTTGATCAGTGATAGAGGGTCGTCTCCTATATTGCCTACCTATGCCTGGTAGAGAGATCTCGTAGTAGGTAACTACTATTATCTACAACTGAGACAAATTAATTTGCCGGAAAATGTGTACCATTTTTTCCGTAACATAAACCACATTATGTCCAAATTCAATTATTCAATGGTCGAAATGAGGAGCTCGATGATTGAGGAGCCGGTATAATAGCCGATTATCTGATTACGCCCGCGCCGTTTGCTTCAATATCTCTCTCCGTACGAACCCATATCATCAGACGTCTTTTCCGACTTACGCAACTGAATTTACGCTCAAGCGAGCAGAGGTCCGAGCACTCACTCACACCCATGCAATTTGTATGACCCGTGGTGGAGTACGACAAGACTCGCCCCGCCCCGCGCGCTCGCCCGCTCTCGGGCGCTCGAGGGGTCGGCTTCACTAGTGGTCACGGCTCCAGATGTGACACACTATGGTATACACCGATATCGGTAGTTGGCCAGTACATCTTGACCCGCCTCGTACCGCTACTTGTTTGGTTCGGGCGTACCGTTCAAAGCATGGTGAGGGGTCCAGTTACAGCGGCCGGTTGGTAGTGTATTAGGGTAGGTATGTATAGCGAGTGGCGAGCGGGCGCCCGCGGCGTGTGGGTGAGACGTTTACGGTCGGATCGCTGGTCGACGACAATCGGGACACCATTATTACTATAATTAAACGTACAAATTTTCTCTGAATTAGTATAACAGACTTATATGAGATCATTATTATAGAGATAAAACCATACCTGCTGTGGTAGAAACTTGATATGTATAATTTAGTAGAAATATAGGAAAATGCATTTGAAAATATTCAATAGAACATTTCATTCGATATCCACAATGGTACTCACTGACGAAGGCAATTATTGCAAAACAAAACTCTCTATTAATTTTAACAGCAAGTTTGTTTTGCAGAATTTTGAGAACGTGATTTTAATAAAACAATGATACAAAAACTACATAGTTTCAATAAAATTCTGAATTTTACTAGAATAACATTTGATTTAAAATGTATTTTCAGACGTCAATCACGCATTGAAATATTTAAACAATAAAAACATTGTTTAGGAAACATGAGAAAAGTTTTAAATTGATAACATTTTGAATAGTATAGAATGTCTGAAATGAAATCATACATGGATGTTCAGAAAGCTGTTACTCCATGCAAGTATAAAAAGTAAAAATTCAAATGTCAAACTCATATATAAGCATTATGACATGCCATACTCCAATATTTCAAACCCTACAATACCAATAGACGCTACACGAATCATCTCACGTAGATGTCAATGACCCATGATGACTCCAATAGTATACTCGTATGTGTCTAATACTTATGTATACTTTAGAATGTAATATTGTCAACTTAATTAAAAATCCGCAAAAATACAAAAGCATAGTCACCTTTGCGAGCGCAATACCGCGTAGCGAGCGAGACGCGCCGCGGTCGGGCCCTCGCGTCGTGCCAATTAATTACGGTGGCCATCTTAGCCCGGACCACCCTCCGCCTGCCTCCCTTCCACCCACTGACGGACAATAATTGCCGACGAATCTACGCCGCCAAGCCTCTACATACCGACATTACCGACAGATCTATGCCGACAACCATAACATACCGACCGGCATAATCTATTCTGGCAAACATCACAACAGAACCATCTAATGTTACAATCATCTCTATGATGTGGAATTGGTCATAAGCTAGTGATAATGTATGTCAAAGTATCGGCTCACTGCAGGCAGAGGCAGAGCTTCTCTCCTGTTGTTTGTTCATGTCAAACATTTATACAACATAAAAAATCAGCACCTGCATGCATTACTTGGATATTAAGAGAGAGTCAATTTAATATGTCTATTTTTTTAATTATGCTCTTCACCATTGCTAATCCAACAAGCGCATTACTTAAATAATTCTTTATACAGAACAAAGTGTACTAAAACAAACATGAGAGTTTAGTTGCGGGTCGAAACTTGGCTGACCTAAGTTGTAAAACTTAAACTTTACATTCCCGAGAGAGATTGTTAATGAGCACTGCAGACGTCATGGAATCTACGTTCTGTTATTTGAGGATACCTTAAGAGGTAGAACTGCTAGTTTCACAGTTCGACGAAACGGCTCAAGAGATTATCAACTTCAAGGATTAAGAGCAAACAGTTTTTAGTCATGATCAAAAGTTGGTCAATACAAAACTTTGTGATTATTAAACAAGTGTTCAGAAGAACTATAGCGCTGACGACATTGATAAGAGTCTGAGTCAACTCGTTAATTATATTTTAAGGAACTTATGCTATCGAAACAACTCCCTACTACAACGGATCATCTCGGTAGGTAGGTATGATATGATTTTTGGGGACTCAAATAGTAGAGAAACCACAAATGTTTATCTCATTTCATATCGAGTATGAATGACGTCATCGGCCACATAGATGTGACACCAAATTTCTATGAGGCTGGTGACGTCAATAAAGGCCGTGAACCCGATCACCAAAATGTATTAACAAAATAGAATCCGATCCAAATAGAATCGAACCTGCAACATTGCATCCTATTGCAGGTAAAGTACAACAACTAACTACGACACTTGTTCCGTAGACTCTTTCTACTATACTTGGTCGTGATATGTACATATAAGTACAAAAGTAAATAGAACAATTCGAGTATATTCTTGTAGAGTATTGCTATTAAGTATATTATTGCGCGCGGGTGGCGTTAACTGTGCTCGCCTGTCCTCCGTCCCGCTAATAACTGCGACTTCCGCGCCGTAATCGCGCGACCCGTCGCTCTAATGGACCCCTTACGTACTCGCCGTCTTTGTGTATAGTTTATATATTCATTATTAGAGTATATTTGTATATAATAATTATTTTTTGGCGACTTTTCAATAATAATGTTTCTTAGGGAAAAAAAATCGGAACTCACAACATGGGGAACCAAAGTTAACTCTATTTTATTTTTGATTTAAGACATAATTTAAGAAATTAGAATACCCAAAAGGAACGAGAATCACGAAGCAAAGCTAGTTATAATTAAAAAAACCGATTAACTTTCTCAACAAATTTATAACCGCTTAGATACATACAAAATGTCATGTACGATAAAATTTGTAAGTTAAGTACACGTCAAATACTTCGCGGTCGACGTTGTTAAGTTTTGTGCGGACAAAAATTGACTTTACGGGTAAAGCCGCGGTCAGACCAAACTGACTGTTAGCCGCTGAAAGTGTGCGAACGTTACGCAGTTTATAGTATATTTCCATACATATTCACTTTTTGTTCACATCTCACCGATTGTATTTCTTTGTTTACATTCTCCGTTTTCGTTCTTACTGACAATATGTTAATAATACGCTATGCGTAGACGTTGACTCCTTACTTAATATCTTTATATCCCCTACTTAATATCCCCTAGATGATGCAGAGGGTGTCCACAGCATTCCTCTATCGCATTCGGTCCTGAGCTATGCGTACGCTGACGAAAAATACCCAATATTTCCACGTTCACAATAAGGTTCACGTTGTCTGTTCAGTCGGCGGGTCACAGTCAGTTTGGTGTGACTACGGCCTAACTGTAGAGGTATTTTAGGATTTATACCCGCGTGAACCGGTACTGAATGTCTATTAGCAGTGAATCAAATAGCAAACGACACCTCGCCATGTCCCGGTCATTTGTGTTGACCAACTGAATAGAATACTATATTATTATGAAATATTCAGGTAATGAACGCTGGAATTGATAAGGGTTTTGGTATTTGTCGTATTTTATTTATAAAATAAATTAAAAATTATATTTTAGTAGTGTTTTTCGAAAAAGGATTAGCTATACTATAGCTAGTCGTCCCGTTCGGTCATGGACTTATAATCGAACTAACATCATCTACAGTTAGTGCGAGTAGTTAAAGATCGGAAATTTTAACTAAAATATATCGTAGCACGCTAACAGAGCCAAAATTAGAGAAATCTGATTGCGGAAAACTGGTTAAATTGTTCTTACAACTTTACCTTACTTACAATTCACTTTAATTACATTCACAAAGAGTGTTTCACTTTATTAAACTTACAAAATTCAATCATCTTGGTTTACTACATATTTGTTTATAGTTAAAATCTTTACAAAACAAGAAACAATACACAATATAAATCTCAGAGTTTTCTTCTGCAAAAGACATCAACGCAGACCTTACATTAAGAATGTGTTCGTTTATAAAAATATTATTTATATTTTAATATTACTAAAAACATTTTATGGGTAGACATTTTCATAAAGTATTATATCATTTCTAGTAACTTGTCCGTAGTTAATATTAATAAAATACATATTTTATGCATAAAACTTTTTTTTATACTTATATTTTCTTTTAAACTGTCTTATATTTTTGACTTGCTTATATCCTAAATATTATTTTTTATTTTGGCAATATATAAACGATGCAGTGGTCTAGTGGTATATGCACCTGCTTACCAAGCCAAAGGTTCCGGGTTTGATTCCAGGGTGAAGTGATGTATATTTTCTAATTTTCATACATTATAAGATTTTGATTTGCTTAAACTCAATAGTCAATTAAAATAAATAAGTAAGTATCCGAATTGTATGTAGTATGGCATACAGATCAATCAACTTCAAAATAGCAGGTGACACATTAGTTTAAATCCTCATAAGTTTACGTTACTAAACCGTTAAAAAAACCAACTAAAACCAGCCAGAATAACCCAAAACCAAACACCAGTTAAAATATAGAAGTTCATAAACGTTGCTAAATCTGTGTAATTACCAAACAATGTAATAGACAAAGCAACTTTGGATTCGGCCTCACAAACAAGGGGCGAAATAGAGGCGCGTCACAGCCCCTGTGTGTAGGGCTGTCACTGTGTCACTGCGTTATTTAAGCCCAGGGCTGGCAGTGGGCTATAAAGAGCCGGGTTTAGAGGCGTCCTCGCAGCCCTATTAGTCGACAGTATCACACAGTATGTACTACACAGATTACTAATAGTTACTATGGTGCCACAGATTACTAACAGTTGCTATGGTGCCGCGAAGTGAGAGTTATTAGGAGATGAAATTGTCGGGTTTCTGTCGAGATAGCAAAGGATTTATTAGATACGCCTATTATCGGACAGCGATTGGAATATGATTATGAATTTTGTTTTTGTTTTGTGAAGAGTTGAATTGATTAGGGAAAATTATAACTAAAATATATCAGGACCAAAATTGTATTAGATGTATTTTTTTAATGAGTTAATTTATTATGTAATTTATCGATATATGGCACTTGTAATGAGTCTACTAAAGCATGGGTTCCGAGTTCAATTCCTGAATCAAGCCCTGCGTATTTGCTATTTCCCAAACATGGTTCGAGTTTGAGATCACTAACACGCATTAGACTAGCGTGTTGATTACTTACGCCTATTACCGCTTCATTATTGAGAGAGAGAGGCCTTTACCCAATATCTTACAGGCCATAGTAAATGTACCTAAGCTAAGCAATTACTTTATCGTTCTTATAAAACTTTTGACCAACGATTGTAACGATTGAACATCAGTATAGTTTAATCTACCTCTTCACATAACCCATAGACACCCAAAAAGCACCCCATACATCCCCAATAATTAAAAACCCCCTAACACTTTCGCCATCTAAAAAATTCAGCACACAAGTTTGTTTGGTCCAAGTTATCTACCGAAGACGATGTCCGGTCGGTACATATTAATGAGAGCAGGTAGGTGCGGGCGGGCGAGGGTGGGGGCGCCGCGAGGGGGGCACGTGGGGGTGTCAGCAGGGGGTCAGAGGGGGGGTCGTCATGGCGACGCGACGCGGCCTCGGGCGCCGTATTACAATGAGCGTGATGCTCAGCGGGATCAGGGATCCGTGAAGTGGCTCGCAGAAATACCAACCAACATGCTTCATTACATTATACTATATATGTAGTGTAGGTATATTGTAGCCTTGTTTTATCCTTTTTGTGTAGGAAAAGTGTCAGTGATGGAAATGGATGAAAAACATTTTTCAAAAAGTATAATTCAAGTAAATTGTTATTGGCCTGTAAGACTGTTACTGTACTAATTCAATTAAACATTTTTTTTATGGAAATTCATTCAATTACAATGCTTATAAATCTATGATTTGTTCCACAAAATTCTGAACATACAGTAAACTAAGTATCGGTTTGTAAGATCCCAGTGCACGACATAGACCTCTGTAGGTATCATGATGATGTAGCAAAGAGGAATACCAGCTAACCAAACCATGACTGTTATAAATCAAAGGATCATCATCTATTTTTTGCGTAAACTTTGACACAGAAACGTTAGAAATGAAAAAGGTTTTAAAAATATACTTTTTATCCTAATATTCTTAGTTCAAACGAGAACAGAGGAGAAACCGCGAGGCACTACTAGTAGCACCCTACATTTAGAAGGCTTGTATTGTTCATTATAATTATGTCAGAATCGGTAACCAAATTGGATTTAACGTTCAAACGATAATTGTCATGTTATCGTGAGATGAATTCACGGTTCATCGACTACAGTGTTATTTATCTATTCTAATATAATCCTACTAATATTATAAAGCCGAATGTTTGTGAGTGTGGATGTTTGGATGTTTGTTCCTTTTTCACGCATAAACTACTAAATGGATTTTAATAAAACTTTACAATAATTTAGCTTATACATCAGGATAACACGTAGGATACTTTATATCACGAAATTTCCACGGGAACGGGAACAACGTGGGTGAAACGGAGGGTCGCTGCTAGTAATATTATAAAGAACCGAATAGGCTCCGAAACTACAAGACTAATTAGAAAAAACTTTTACAATTAAATGGTTTACTTTTCAGGGGGTAGGCTATATTTTATACCGAGAAAGAGAACTACACGGGTGAAACCGCGGGGGTTTGCTAGTTAGGTTATGTTTAAACAAGTTTCTTTATTTAGTAAAGTATTTGTACAGTCAGCGCGAAAAGTAGATTCTTAATCCAAATGCGAGCTATAGTTTTCATTTATATTAAACTAGCTAGATTTAGGGCTTATTTCACCATCTTCAAGTAACGATCCGAGTAGCTCACATGTTTTGTCCTTGTCACTTGATATGAAGTAAGAAAGAGACAAAAATATCTTTACTTGGTTAGTAACTTTACTTGAAGGTTGTGAAATGTGCCCTTAGAATTATTAGATTATAGCTCTCCTCGATAAATGGGTTATCTAAAAGCAGCAATTCCTGGGATTAGCGCGTTCAACCTAACAAACAAACCCTTATAATAAGTACTAGTTTATAAGTGATAGAAATATAGTCGAAAAACATATTTATGAAAGTCACAAATTGAATGTAGTAATCTACTTTCGAGGCTGTCTGTACAAGAACGAAAAACTTCAATGGAAAACCTCAGTTGTGTTATCAAAGACTTTCCAAAGTTTTTGTTTTGCGGAACCTTCCCGAGGGGAAAGTACTTTCGGGAGTCGAAAAATTAATAATAATATTTGTGTTCCGAAAGCATATTGTAAGTACTTTACTTAAACATTTTCCTTTTCATAAAAACTTGATAACGTATTCTTAGTAACCATGAGAAATTACTCCAGCCTTCACCATACTTCTGAATAATTACCGTTTCTCAGAACCATATTACTTACCGTTTAAATAATACATAAAGTTCCTACGTGATGTTTGTTCAGATAATGCTATAAAACACACGATAATTCAATATTTCCCATTTTGCCGTTAAGTTGGTACTAAAAAGTAAGCATTCAATTTCACGATACCTAACAAAATTCTGGAGCAAATTCAAAAATGGAGCAAGAACGTTCCATTCCGTTGCTGGCACGAAAAAAAAACTGGAAACAAAAAGAGGTTGCATCGCGTTTATCGTTAGCGGGAGCGCGCTCAGTCGCTCACATTTCGCGCCACCCCTATTCGGAGGCGCGCGTGTTCTCGCGAGGGTGGCGTGGTGGCGCGGCGGGCGGTGGGCGGCACTGAATACGTGCCACGACAAAAAACCATCCGCTGACCCCGGTCCGGCTGCCATAAAGCGGCCCGGAGTACGTAATAAGCTCCCAGGCTCCCCTTTGCTTGCCTTGCTCCGATGTGCGCTCAAAGGAACGCACGTACCAACGGTCTAATTTCGAATCGAATGATCCTATCGTATCGATCCGGTATCCGAGAATGTGCCAAACATGAGACGCCAGCCCAACACACTAACTGTATAATATGTGGGTCAAATGATATTGTTTTATAAGATACGCACGAGTAAGTCCTTGATAAAACAATATGGCCCTAGAGCGTGGGACGATCACTAAATCCTACACGGTTTGCGGCTTCAAGGATCGCGTTCAACTTTTTTATTCGTTTCTAATAAAAAGCTCGTATTTTATCGTGTGCTCTGATATACTACGTGTTTTATTATTTTTTTATATAACAACACTTTAATAAACGTAATACAGATAGAGAAATTATAATCCATTTATAGTATCTAGTGGTATTAGGTCGGCGTTCGAAGCTCGTGTTTCAATTTCATTCAAATAGTAACATGCAAAAATGTTTATTGTATTTGTAATAAGGATTTAATTGTTCTGAATTTAATTCGATATCAGTTTGTGTTATTGTTTTGATAAAACTTTAAGCTAGCGACTCGTTTCGGCTTTGTACGTGTGCTATTTTCTCGTGAATGTTCCAAAATAATCTATCACACAGACCTTCTTCTGACAATAAATAAAACAACAAGTCTAATATTTAGGTGTCAGAAGTTATGCTCGTCATTCATATTACGAGTATTTAAACATACTCATAATGTTCCATCATTATATCTAACAAAAATGAAAGTCAATTTCCTTACGTAAAGCAATATTCTGCGTGTATCAAATCGCTACATCTAAGTTGTTAACAAAATAAATATTGTCCAAACCAAAAAACAACTTAATTAATAAAAATCTGTAACAACGTACATTGTCCCAATCGCAGATACTTTGAAAACTTCTCGACATAATCATTAACCATTAACTGGAGTACAGAGGTGTCTATCAAAAATAGGACTTCATCGCAAATGGAAGAGCCATTAACGAAGTTACAGACAGAGTTCAACAGGTGGCGGTATTCGTTTCAATATCTGCAAAACTTTCCGAGGCAACTCAATAAATCGACCAATTACATGAGAACCGTACACTCGCCATCTGAAACCCTTCAATACTCCAAAACTCGAAACATTTCGGGACGGGAGGAGGCTCAAATTAAACTGGACTTTCTTTACCCTGTTGTTATTATCATTGGCCTTCATGTTTTATACAAATTTGAACTTTAATTCGCTGTCTGAGGGCTTGAAATGAGGTGTGAAACGAACCAATTGTTGTATTCAGCAGTTTAGTGAGACGTTTTATAAGTTACAAAGGCTTATGGAGATGTTTCGGTGCGATCAGCTGTTTCATATTTTTTTTTTTTTTTTTTTTTTAATTTATTTAATTAATTCTAAAAAAATCTTAATCGTATTACATATTCTGCCAAACTGAATACCAGTTTATCGGCAGTCAGTTCTCAATTACATTAATTTGATTTCGATTTGCTTAGACTTGCTTACTATAATAATTTTCATTATAAGTAAGTATATTACGTCGTATTCATTTATTCATTATAAAATACAATATGAAATTAATAATAGACTATATTGACTTTTAAAAAAGAAAAAAATAAATAAATGGAAGCCAAAATAAATCATGATTGAAATAATAAACAGGTACAGTGTTTATGCATGTTTCAATCTTACAAAATACAATATACAAGTACTTACTAACCAGTTTACAATACAACGCATGGCGGCTACGGACACAACGACAGATAGTGTTTGGTTAATATTTTTTTTAACTGTTTTCTTGTCGTTGTGTTCGCGACCAGGCCCCGCGGTAGCTCATTTAATAGTGTAGGTATTATATATTTTCTGGTTCTGAAGCCATAATAGTTACGCACTTTAGGGACATATAATTTATTCTTCTTGCTCATACGTGTTGGATAATTAAACTTACGTCCTATTTTATAATCTGATTTATTAAATTGCTCTGTGATTAATTGAATATTTATCTTTTTTTCTATGGGTAATATGCTAAACATTTTAAACATTTTCTCATAATTTTTATTTAGACCTTTTTTTGTTTTTTTATTGAGTAACAATTTTAACAAACTTATTTGTAATGATCTAATTTTATTTAAATGAGTCTTGAAGGTTAAACCATATGCCCCGAGCCCGTACTCAATAATAGAATCCGCAAGCCCATAATACAACATATACATAATATTTTTACTAACAATATTTTTAAGATGATAAAATTTTCCAATAATAGATCTTAGTTTATTACACACTGTATCAATATGAATGTTCCATGTGAAAGTTTTATCTATTGTTATTCCCAGATATTTATAGGTTTCTACAAACTCTAATGTATTACAATTACATTCATTCGGGATGTTTCTATGAAGGCAGTCATAGGAGTGTCCTTTTATATTTAAAACGACATTTTTGTGTATACTATAAGGGGAATGGATTAACATACATTTTGTTTTAGTGATATTTATAATTATACCGTTATCATGCGACCATTTTAAAATACTATTGAAATCAGTTTGCATTGCTTTTTGTAATTCGTAATAATTTTTATGAGTATATAACAAACAGGTGTCATCTGCATACATGTATGCTTTGCAGTGTGAGAGTACATTGGTCATACTATTTACATGCATTAAATATCCAACAGGACCATAAACCGAGCCAGTTGGGACACCATATTTAATTTTTCTCTCACAACTATGTTGACCACATATTTTAACCTTTATTAATCTATCATTTAGGTAAGTTCTGAACCATGCATTTATGGGTCCTCTGATGCCACATTCGCTCATAGCTAGTAATAAGTCATCGTGATCTAAGGTTTCAAAAGCTTTTTTAAAATCAATAAATAACAACATTACTATATTTTGTTCGTCTAGAGCATTGTTGACGTCATCAGTGAATTTTTGTAATACCGTTGCCGTGCTTCGGTTTGTTCTAAATCCATGTTGTACATCATTAATTATATTATACCTCTCTAAGAAAACTGTTATTTGCCCAACTATGGCTTTCTCAACAATTTTATTGATTGTATTTAATATTGCAATGGGTCTGTAATTATTATAATCGAGATGTGAGCCCTGTTTATATATTGGTCTTATTAAAGCTGTTTTAAGCTCGTCAGGGTATATCCCCATCTCGACACTTTTATTAATAAAATTAGCAAGAACCGGGCTTAATTTTTCTTTTATAGTTTTTAAATCAATTACTCTAATCTGGTCTGATCCCGAAGACTTATTACTGCTGAGGTTATTTATAATTTTAATAACATCAAAGGCTGACACTCTTTTGAATCTAAAGCTAAGGTCTGTTTGCTGTACATATGCTTGTCTGTCTAATAGTTTTACATTGCACTTATGTTTAATACACTCAATCTCTCTAGTAAATGTATCACAGAATGTATCGCAGATATGTGGTATTGGATATCGTTTACCCAAGTATTTTTCTATTATTTGGTCCGTGGAGTGTGTCGTTTTACCTAACCAAGAGTTAATATTATACCATATTTTTCTAAAATCACCTTTACAATTAGCTATTAATTTTTGCTTATGTCTATTTTTAGCCAAATATATAAGTTTTTGTGTTTTGTTTCTATATCTCGTATAGTCCAGCCTTTTCTTTACATTTTTAGGATCATTTTTCCACTGTCTAAACAATCTATCATTTTCTAAGATCCTTTTTTGTAACGACTCCGAGACCCATACCTGCGAAACTCTATTTTTATTGTTACAAGTTTTAATACTATATCTAGAACTATTATAAATCTCATTAAAAATGTCATATAGTTTATTGTATAATGTTGTCGGATTATTTATGTACATTAATTGTGACCAGTTTATACTATTTAATTTATTTCTTAACATTAAATTATTATATACGCTCAATTGCAAACTACACGCTGTCGATGCTATTTCAATATCAACAAAAAGTCCCGTTAGGTAGTGGTCAGCAATCCTACTCGTCAAAATATAAGCACACATATCAGTTGGGTTGACTTGTACGGCGCTGCCTGCGCCCGGGCCGCTCCCGCTAGGTCCGCCGCCGCCGCCGCCGCCAGTCCGCACGAACACATGGTCGATGCACGACATCACCAGCCGCTCGTCACGTATGGCTTCCCGCGTCACGTCCCGTATCCCACACTGCAATCCCAATTCAGCCATAGTGCCTAGGTATTGGGAAGCACATGTATCTTTATGTTGTGGTAAGATATTAATATTGCAGTCTCCCAGCACAATAATGTTTTTAAATGCAGATATATTACGTAGGACTTGACGTAAGTTTGATATGAACTGTTGTTTATTAGTATGTGGTGGTCTGTATATACATATTATATCCGTGTAGTAGTTATCTTTTATTAAGCTCCCGTGTATCAACTCACATTCTGCAATGTAAGTATTATTTTGATTGAAATGTAATCCATTTTTTATAAATAGAAGAATTCCACCTCCTCTTTTGTTCTCTCTAGTAATTGAAAACATTTCAAAACCTTTTATTTCGTATCTGTATAGTTCTTGTTGTTTTACATTTATTTCTGTTAGACATATTACATCAATATTTAGTATGCAATCGCCTAATAAAACGAGTAATTCATTAAAATGTTTTCTTAGTGAGCAAACGTTAATGTGTATTATATGGAAACCTTTGTTATTGTTTGTGATATGTGTTCTCCACTTAGATGAGTCCGTAAATTTTAGAAATTGTATATCTTCTAATAAATTATCTAAATCTTGTGCCATGGAAATTAATTGAGTATTTATTGTTGAGTAAGATATATATGTACAATAAATTAATACACATATTTATTTCATTATTTATTTTTCATATTGTTCAATATCACTTTCAAATCTAATTTGGTGTATTTTTTTGTTTTGATCGTCTTTTCTTACTAATATTCTTGCATTTTGGATCCAAATATATTTGTATTTATTTTTCAGCCGTGTTTTAACTGACCAGAACAGTTGACGGAGAGGTTGTGTCAGGTGTTCATTAATAAATATTCTACTCTCGTCTTCATCATCACACACATGTTTGTTTGTTATGATTGATTTGCGTTTTTTCAACCATTCGGACCTCGCCTCCTGTGTACGCAATCTTATTACTATTGGAGCGGTTGGATTTTTTTCACCGCCTACCCTCCAACAATTTTCAATATCTTTATTATTTAAAGTTAGTTTATTTGCGATGTTTTCGACTAATTTATACACATTCTCACCTTCCTTCCTTTTTACGTTCCTCAATTCAATATTCTTAGCCAGTTCTTTCTGTTCTAACATATTTATTCTCTCTTCCAATACTTTGTTAGTTTTTTCGAGGTAGATGTTTTTCTGTATGATATCTTTGTATCTGTTTTCCTGCTTTTTCATGCACTCTAAGGTGTCACTCTTAAATATTTTCAAGTCTTCGTATTTTTCACTCAGGTAGTCGAGTGATTTTTCCATATCGCAATTAGTTTCAATATAAATTGGCACCTTTTATCTCTACACTACCATGTAATCTTTATTTAAACAATGAATGAAATGTATTCTTTTGTAACTAATTCTGTAATGGCTCGCTTTTAGTGTTTATTTCTACGAAAATTTGGTGATAAAACGTTTCTTTAGATCTGTTCCATTGCTTAATGGAGGGTTTAAATAACTAGCTAAGCATGATCAACATCAAAGTCCACTCAATATTTCGCCTCATCAAATTCTTCTTAAACCAAAATTGACTATCTACTCGGAACATGCTCTGTACTAAAAGGAACTGATAAGGAATGAGTAGCGTAATCTTTTTGAGAGCTATCAACGCATAAACTAATAAGTGTCTATAGCAAAATAATTGGTCCAATGTAATGCAATCAGATCTGACCTCAAGGGACAAAGATCTAGAAATGATGCCCTTCGCGACAGTCAAGAATAAATATAAACTAGGTCTCGCAGGTCGGTAATTTTCCATTAAATTATAAGTGAGCGATTCGACCGCGGAGGGCAATGCCGTTTGATCGACGTACGCGACTCAATGTCACGGATGCGATGCGCCTGCGCCGCGCCGCTCAGTCACTGCATCAAACCGCGTCAAGGTCTCGTCACGCGCCTTCATATCTCAATCCATTACAACTTTATATACCTACTAAGATTTGCTTTATCCTGGACAAGGTTAAAATATAACTCCTTTTATAGTCTGACAAACGTTATATTACTATTGGTATTACTTTTTGATTGGATGACCTAATTAAGGTCATGGGGAGTCGTTGGATGCAGAACGCAAGTGATGGGGGAAGAAGTCGATGGGAGAGGCCTGTGTTCAGCAGGAAGGCAAATTGGGACTGAGTTGATGATATACCTGTTTGCGTCGAAGATTAAAAATGGGCTAGGTATTTACTACAGTACAGATACATTTTTTAAACTTTCGCGATCGGAATTCATTGTTGCCTAATGTAAAGTAATTATAATTATGTCACACGCGATTAAAACCTATATATTTTGCTACATTTCAGATGTTCCTCATAAGCCTGGAATTACCCGGGTAAACAGTATAGTATAAATAGCCGTTAAATACATACTCGTACATATTATATAGGTCATCCTTACAAGGCCAATAAACACAAACATCAGACACGGGTAAAGTTGCACAAATATACATGGGTAGATTTACTAATTATGCAGCCACAATGTAGAACAAAGAAGAGTCCTTTACAGATAGTGTCTGTACCGGTGTCATCATTAAACCCTAAGCTAAATACATGTTCCAATATTGTAGTCGGAAGTCTCGGAACACGCCGTCTAAAGTCTCGTTTACACCATCATGCTCGTTACATTCCTTAACGTTTATCAGTTAAAGCGAGCTGTAACACGAGAACCGCTATGTGTCGCCCGGACGCGTATACACGAACGACAAAACAATACACACGAAATGCTCTGTAGCTCTCTAATGCTGTAGAGTTTCAATTTGAAGAGTTCACTTGTTCACAAGTACGGTCATGTGACGAACAGTTTGTTTGAAATTAAATAGCGTTTTACGTTTTCGAATTGGTTTTAGTGCAGTAACTGAGTCACATTCACGGAAAACTGACATAATAATCCATTTGCATCAATGTAACTTAACACATTTGCGTATTTATTATTAGACATATTCTCATGTAATAAATCTGGGAAATCAGCTATTACCAGTGTGGTGGATATATTATTAAAATGACGGTAGACCTTGATAAAGGGAACATGTAAAGACTGACGAAAAGTAGAACTAATTTCGGCTATATTCAAATTATCTAAAATCCTTACTTGGAAGAGATAAATGTACATATTTATAATACACATTTATAATACACATTTATAATAATAAACATGACTTATTATTTCTACATCTCTTTCTTTTATAGTTGAAACTGGCTAATAGGTTTCACAAATTTTTGTACAGATGTAATTTGGCAGTCTTAGTACGGTCTCTTAGGTCAAGTTTACTAAAGTGGGTGAAAGGACGATGTCCAAAATTTGGAGTAAGTAGTTGGCTCACCCACAATCGGCAAAAGTACTGGGTGAGATGACCACTAAGAATACACAAGGTGGCTACTCACCCAGTGGGTGAGTTTATTGTAGTGTGTATGGGGGTATGGGTGAGTAGCCACCTAAGCCATGCTGAATATTATGTATATTTTACACCCAGAACCAAACCCACGTTTACAAATACGCGTCCCCCTCAACGTGGAGGTAAATATGGCGTCTCACGACGTCTCTACTAACGCACATAATGCGATCGACAAACAACACCGCGACGCGACGCGCGGCTCCTATTCTAAACCTCAACTCGCACGTATCGATTGGAGCTAGATTCAATATTAATTATTTGTGAACGATAGGTATGTACGATATATTTGTAGTTGCTATGTTGGAAAATTACTAGTCTTCCATTCTTGTGGATCGAAGGTTCCATCCTACTAATATTATAAATGCGAAAGTAACTCTATCTGTCTGTCTGTTACCTTACCACGGCCAAACTACTGGACCGATTGACTTGAAATTTGGTACAGGGGTACCTTATGGACCGGGAAAGGACATGGACTATGTTTTATGCCGAAAATCAAACGGGATCGGGATCTATGCGATAAAACCGCGGGACGGAGCCAGTATGTATTATAAACGCGAAAGTTTGGATGGGTGTTTGTTGCCCTTTTACGCGAAACCGACTTAGAAGAAAGGTATATAGAATAACTCTTATGGTACTTTTTATCTTGAAATTTTCACAGGATTTACGCGGATAAAGCCGCGGAACATAGTCTTCATAAATTATTTATTTATTACTTCATATATAGGTTGTAAACTGTTATACAGACCTCTACATATAGAGTAACCACTATACAGTAACATATATCTGCAATATACAAAGGTATAGGAAATACATGTATGTCGAGTAAAAGCTTTTTAATGGTCATGTCGAAATTGAACACCGTTGAAACGCTGAAAATGGTATTTTGTTTAAAACAATACAACTTTTTTTATGGTTAGTATATCAGCATAGGTTATTGTTTATCAAGGGGTGTGAGTTATTAATGGCGAATAAAATAATCATTTGTAATATTTTCTTAGAATGCAAATTATGAATATTTCTTGCATTTTGTCTTAAGTTGAAAAAATACTTAAAACACACGGAAATATGAACAAACTCCTAGAAAAAACAACGCATAACAAAAACTAACGGTCATCCAATCCACAGTCACACAAACAGACCCTTTGGAAGCGTAACAATCGTGGAATAATAAATTTCTAAGTAGTGTCCGCGTGTACGTGATTGCAGTGGCGCGGCGGGTGCGCGCTGCGCGTGAGTCACCCATTACAGCGGATAATGCGCCCGCGCAGCCCGCGACCGCCATCCGTGCGCGGACCAAATGACAACCCGGAATAATAGGGTGAGGGCTCAGTGAGTACAGGTAGCGATATGCAGGCTTATTGTTGGAACACGTTTGGAATATTTTGTTAGTGTTTTGTTATTATTAGTATTACTGATATTATTAAGGGATTTGCAAAGAAATTTAGTGAGGAGTTTTAGTTAATATTTTAATCTGATTATTTGTAAAAGTGCAACTTTATGCTCGTCACATTTCGTCATAATGATTGGCATCAGATTAAATCTCTATCAAACTTCTCTATCAATTTTGTAACTCGTAGTTTACTCCTAATTTTACACTTACGTATAACGTATCACGAAATCTCAGGACTTAAAACCTAATATGTGCCTAAATATAATAAAGTATCAGAACTCTTTGACAACTGAACCGATTTAATAATAATAATAATAAATTTCTTTATTCAGGTACAGGTCCCATTTTACATTACACAATTACATAGATTAGAAAAAAAAATGTTACAGATACAATAAACCAAAATACATTATAAATAATAAAAAGTAAAATTAATAGAGTAAAGAGAGATAAAATATAATTAAAATTAATATAAAATATGTATATAAGAATACAATGTCCACGTCAAAAAGCTAAGTATAAAAACATAAATCATTGGTAGTCATTTACGGTTAGTGTCTCGATGCATTTTCAGCCAATATTTTGCAATCGGGCACGTAAAATCATCACTTAAATTAGTTCGCTCACGAGACCGTAATGTAATTACTATATCTAGATTTTAGAATACAATGTAATACGTAGTATAAATTAAGTTGTCACATATTAATTAAGTTATTGATAAACGAAATAAGTATCTTAATGAATTTAAGTGTAAAAAGATTTTTACAAACCGTTTAAAAAACCAAGCCATATGCCATTTAGAGCAGATTTTATAAAAAAAACACCGGTATGATGGGAAAAACTTACATATAAATTCCAGAGATTTCAAATTTACAATCAGACTATACATAAACCGCTAAGCTACCCGCTCCGCTCATGTTTAAACCTACAGTTAAACCATCACATCTGCGAAACGTTAGCATTGCACCAAAAAATATTTAACAGCTGCTGTTGGCGGCGCGAGGAAACACCGCTAATGACCACACATCACAGAGAGACCACGCTAAACATATGTAAACTTATATACTGGGTACAGATAAATATATGGAACATATTTAAGAGTATGTACGCACACCCGGAAGGTATAAAGCATACTATTAAAGGTAATGAACATACAGAGACATAGCGTTGGATTTTTGTATGATGGCTAACACTTCGGTGCTGGTGGTCTGATTTCAAGGATGCGTGACTACTATGTTTTTTTTTTTTTTGCGCCACCGGTATTTAATTAACTTTATTATTTTTCTCCATCCAAAGGTTGCCTGGAAGAGATCGCTGTCAGCGATAAGGCCGCCCATTGTGCGACTCTATTATTTCAATATGTTATATCTGAAATTTGTATTTTCGTATGTGGTGTAAGTTGTACAATAAAGTGTTTATCTATCTATCTATCTATGTTTGAGGTACTGGAATCAATCCAAGGTTTGAGGCATGGAGATTTACACTAGGCGTGATAATTACACATTTTTCTCTCCAATAAAGCGAGAGACGAGAGTTTCTCTTAATAGAATCTCACAGGCTCTTTCTTAAAACCTTATTTTTAGGCAGTTATTTAGGAAGATCACAGTAAAGACTACGTCTGTATTGCCCAAGAATCAGCTGTATGCAAAAATATACGCCACATTGCGTCAATCAGTGTAATGTTATGTCTTGAAACGAGACCTGTAAACACATGTTTGTAATCGTAACTTAAGAAGCGCTCCCGTCAGAATATGTGCATGTTCTTGGAACTGAACGAAAGTACTCCGATTATAATCGTTCTTTTATAAACTAAAAGTAGTTTAAGTACTTTGTTTGTTTTTTTTTTTACTTTTTTCTATGGTTTACGGGCAAAACTGGCATATAGCAACTGGCTAACCTAACAAAAAACCCTTAATTTTATCGACAACGTCCCAAAATTAAATAAAACGTCCAATCAACATTCAAAGAGAATTAAAACAGTATTATTTCCCCCAAACTAATGTAAACTAAGCTCGTCATTATGTACAATATTATATGGTATTTAAATACAAATTATTTGATAACATTCAGTTGGCGTTTAATCGTTGGTATACCTTTGGTTCTAAGAAACACCTTTTGGTGTAGAGTACATTGCCTGGGGGGATTTGAGTCAAATTGCTAGGCAAAGCTATCCTTTACAAGGTAACTACTGTAACTAAATTATAAGACGCGCCAGCGCTGGGGAGCACCTCGTTAACTATACAGTTTCGCAAATCACCATACAACTCACTTGTACATTTATATGTCTTTAGTGGAATGGACATGTTTAGGGTTATGTAATAAATATAAATCATCAGGCATCGTTACCTAGCCTCCAACTAGGTAAAGCTTGTCCTATGGATACTAAACAACATACTCATACATTGGTACTTTCTGTATGTATGTAGAAATCACCCAGATTAAGACATACGCACAAGTAGTTTCATTTAATAAAATATTCTTGGACCGGTAATACAAGGGGATAAACAACGCTTTAGAACTTTTTTGAATTACTAGTTGAACTCGAGTGAACAACAACTACCCTGGATGCTGTAAGCAAATAAATATCACAATCAATACCAGAAGAAATATTACCACTTATAAAGAAACATAATTCTAAGACCTCATCATTCTAACATCTTTTACTTCAAACCACAACTAAAAAAGCACTGGCCACCAATAAAAACTAATAAAAAATCTGAAGTTCGTAACTATATGTATCTCACAAGGAAGCTGTGTGTATGATAGTGATCGATTCATGTTGTCTAGTGACGCAACAGCCTACGGCCTGACGGGGACCCAGTTCAAATTAACAGTTAGCGCGAGACTAGCTGAATCTGTACGCGTTTCACATTTATTTATATAGCTTTTCAATAATATATTACTAGGAAAGTAGGAATGATACCTTGTTATCATTTGAAAGACTGTAATTTCAAATCTATTATTAAGTATCGCGCAAGTTTAAGATGAAGACATTATTATATTTTAGTAGCAGTGCGTCGTAGTTCGCGTTAATTCCTCCTAACTAAATCCCGATTTCGAGGCAATTTCGGGATAAAATGCATACTATGTGAGGAGAAATGAAACCCTTGACGGAAAGCCTTCTACTCTACTCCCTTTCCATCTGCAACTAACTGCAATATAGTTAGGAACATTATAAAGAGAAAAATGCGTAGTGATGCTTGCCCAATCCATGTTAGTGCTCTCAAACCCGATCTACGTCTAAAAGGTATCAATATTACTTATACAGGTATCTATCGATAATAATGCAATGTTGTGTTCGTCAAAGATCAGATAGCTTCGGATATAAATAGAGTAGACACATAGCGGTTGAAGTGAGACGGTATCTCTAGATATCACGATGCAGCGCATGCGCGAGGCTCGCGGACGCAGCCGCGAGGTCACCGGCGCGGGCGCAGCGCGACATGCGCGAGCGCAGTGCGCGGTACTATAGTCGTATATTTTAAGTTAATACTGGGAAAATTGATGTTGTGTTTATTGTTTTGAGGATAATTATGAATATTTTATAGTTTAAACATTGTAGTAAGGCTGAATTAAATGAGATACTTAAATAAAACTGAATTCGTTAGAACTCTGAAAATGAACATTATGTAGGTACCTATGTATTGTACTTTGAACCTGTAATGTATGCAAATTCTCTCGATGTCTCGATTTCTTGATCTTATTGTTTCGGCTTATAATAAATACCTTATAGTAAATTAATCTGCAATTCACCTATTACCAATACTTTCAACTAACTTCTTTCCACGTTTTACCCGCATAACTCCCATTTTTTCCTCGACCGGGAACAATCACACGTCAATCCCTCTCCACCATACCATAATTACGAACACCCAAACGTACTTTCACATGAATATTAGTAGAGATAAATAGTGCTGATACAGAATTCGTCCGCTACTTCGTACCACGCCTCGCCCGCATGACTGTACTTCGGAAAGATGGTGATGCGATCAGTCATTGTCAAGTTACGAATGGTATAACGCGGCAAAAGAGTGTTTACATCACTTGTGAGTACTAGACTTGCGCCCACGGATTAGGATAGATTGACTGGGAATAGATTACTATTCTATTTTTAAGAGATGAAAGATTCTGTGCCCTTTTTGTAAATTGTCATTCTGAAACGTTAGAAAAAGTAAAACCTTAAAATCTATGGTTCACTAAATTCTCACAACTTCATCAATCCCATACGTTTAAAAATATTCCCTTTCCTTACTAAAATCAAGGTAAACATGTTTACATAATGAAAACGTTACTTTATAATTTGTTATTTTATATTAACTTATCAATTAAAAATACAACCACGTGGACAAACATTTCGTTAATACCCCGAAAGACGTCGAGTTATAATAGAGGATAGACTGATGAGATGTCTAGCTTAAAGTGGAAAGTACACTTATGTAGTAAAGTACAATACCACCAAAGTGCCACCCGAATAGGGAGCAGTACATCACGTGTGAGCGACGTGTCTGTCTGTCTGTACAATGGCGACGCGATCCGCGGGTCACTGGCTGTCCGCGACGCGATTAACGCATTGTTACACTACATAGGTGTACAACTTTCTAGAAGCCATGGACCGCTTTCGCCGGTCACTCCATCCAGTGCGTTATTAGGAGCATGCCGCGAATACGGACTACATCCATCTACAGATAGACACAGATAAACACCCTGTGTGTATAGTTTGTAATTTGTGGTAAAATATTCGGTATGTAGGAAGGTAGGTAGGTATGGAATAGAAATAAAAACAAAGACGGATTAGATAGCAATTCTTGATAATAGGTACTTGGTAGGTATATCAATTTTGGTTACTAAGTTTATTTAATACTTACCTATTTTTGATGACTAAGTACAGTCACGGAATGAAAAGGTTCGTCACCTTAGAGTCGGTTTTCACTTGCACTAGTATTGCGAGAGACAATTATGCCAACATACAAGTGTAAGAAACAGTGATGCTAACATTTAAATAAATAGAATGACGTTTGCTATCGAATAAGGTATTGCTTGATTTTTCTATCCTTTTTTAAACACTGTCTTGTGCGCGCGGCATATAAAAACCTCTTTGATATTTTGCAATGATGACATTGACCGATTGACAATAGTTTAAACAAAAATAATAATGGCAGTTTGAACCAACAAGAAGGTTTTAGTTAATCAAAAATCTTGTTGACAAAATATTTATCCTGTCAAACAACACTGATCTGAATAATTTTGAACGTTATTATCGAGCAGTAGAACATTTTTTTCCCTGACCCGAGTCTATTCTTTACCATAGTTTCATAAGGTAATATGTTTTCGCGACACATTATACGAATCAATTTGAAAATTGACGAACCTTTTCATTCCGAGACTGTACAATATTGATGTAGGTACCTAGGTGAGGTTTATTTTATTGGATAGTGTTCGATGTATGTATGTATGTGTTTGTTACATAAAACTAATGCGAACGAAGCTATATTAATCAACAGGTCAACGTACACTATTGTTTTGATGACTTCAAAAATATGAAACCGCAGATATATCCACGGCGAACTAATGATTAACGATGTAGATAACGAAGTATAAATAAAACCGGTCCATATTCGCCAGTAACCGTCTCAACATTAATCTTAGACCGCATCGAGTGACTAATTGATATTCGCGTTGGAGGCACACGGAGCTTTCATACAATTTGCGAGAGAAGAGCGTCTCGTGGCCGAGGCAATTAGCAAAATGGATGGAAAGGCGAACGTACTTGCACATGTGATTGTGAGCGTAGGTCGGGCGGACTCGCCGGCGGCGGCCTCCCAGCGGGCGCGGGCGCGGGCGTCGTCACTCCTATTAATAGTACGAACAGCGGGTAATCAATATTCGGCGTGCAAAGCAACCCTCGGCTCGGCCGGCCGCCGCAACGCGCTTCCAGGAAACGCGGCCGCGGTCCGGGGACGCGCCGCACCGCCTACATAAATCTCCAGGGCCGTACCGTTCGCCGCCGGCGCGCCGCGCGCCGCCGCTTCCTTTGTTTTTTTTGTCCTTTGGTAATAAGATCGCGAGCGTCAACGTCAGGTATAGACAGAGCCAGTGACGCGAGGAAGCCATTTGCGCGCGACTTACGACCGGCCATTTGGCGCAGATGTGAGTTTTGAAAGTCCGATATTGGGCCGCGTCGCCGACTCGTGAGTCAGGGTTGACCGCGGGCGGAAACAATTACACGTGGAGATAATCGCTCACAAACTTGGGCGGTGTCGGTCGTTAACGATACGTACCTCCGCTTACCTGAGAGAGAACATTAAAACTTCGAGATGTCCTCTTATAATAAAAATAAACTGCACCATCTGAAACTTACATAACAGAACATGTTGACTTTATTGTACCAAATACAGTATTTTGCACCTAAACTAGGTGCCGTTGCATTGTATCCAGTAAGCTCAAACAAAGAGCATTCCATATATCACATTATAAGCTATTCACAAAACTGGTGGCAATGCCTGCAGCCGCCGAACACCGCCGCGCTGCCGTTCCACATCGAGGTAATTACTCCACGGTATAATCGTGACCACATGTGCAATGAATAATAATGTCGCAAGGCGAACCTGTCCGCTGATAACAGATCACGGACAGTCGCGCACTCACACACACATACGATAACAAATAGCCGGCGCGGGGCGATAGAACGCAACGCGATTACGTAATGGCGGTGCAACGTTTCCCTTCGGTTGCAAAACAAAAAACATGAAGGGGTCCAATTAAGGACAGGAACGACTTGATCTCACGCGAACACAACAACCGACGCATCGATAAATTGATCCTTTTTTCTGCGAGCTCGCGGGTCCGGGTCCGCGACTTAACCCTTCTCAGGGGAGCGTATTTACTTGCGTTCCCACGAATATCCGCCCGCGGATCGTCGTTACTCTGCCAGTAGCGCTCTCTAATACAAAGAGTCGGACGGGTGTGCAGACATGCCACTCGCGACGACAAAAAACGGACGCCACCCTTTTGATAAGGCACGTCCCGACATGCCTTTGAGCAATACTTCACTCGGTAATTGTCAACATCACTTATATACAAATATAAAAAGTGTTGCTATAGGTACTATTTATAAAATTGACACCAAAATAACGCTACAAATGAAAAAAGGCTAATACACCTACTAACTTTAGAGCCCACAAAAGTAATGTGTATTACAAAAGCAGTGGAGATATCATCTCAATTGCTTTCGCTACCTGTTGTAAAATACTGTTTGGAACAAAACAGAGCGGGTTTTCCACGAAATATCTAAATGGACGTCAGTTCAGGGATGTGGTACACTCGATGGTAGGATAAGAATAAGTAGTGAATGCTATTAGCATAAGTCATCGACTGATTGCCATTGCGATTACAGAACAGTGATACACTAAGTGATGATTAACGTTTGGAAATACTTTTGTTTTAGTAACTCCATGTACTGTACACACACAATGCTACGCCCGCCCGGCCTATAATCGATTGTATAAGGTATCTATACGAACTATATCTATTGTAAAAGTATACTTGTATCACAGAGTGTGTGTCACGTTGTCATATACACGGTAAATTAACGGTATAACTAGATCATAAGGATTTATGATTCCTATTTCCTTCACCTGGGCAGAATAAGTAGTATTATAGTTTTATTATCCATTAATCTTCAGTGGGCGAGTAATTATTGATAGTGAAAAGGATAGGCGTGAACCTAGATGTTGGTAAATAAATCTTCGTACGCGTAGGCCATAAATCGTCGTCCGCACCTAGTGGAACTGGCAGTCAGAACAATACTAATACAAATCTTATAGGTTATGACGCGTATCCGCGGTCTCGGGTCTGAGTAGGACCGGCCACGCGCCTATCAGCGTCCACATCTCCTCCAACTTTCTATTAAGACATTGAACAGAGAACACCTTAGATACTGACACGGGTTTACACAAGCCCATTATCATAAAGATGCTGAGTTAAATTAGTTTGTGAAATAACATCGCGGCTCATCTAGTGATGGGTACAGGTGCGGCCCACCAGTATGGGTGTCGGAGAGAAAGCCGAGCCAATACTGCAATTATTGGCGCATCGCAGCAAATGTGCAGCATGCCTGTGCACGTTTTTACGTAACGAGCGCGCAGCGGGCGGCGGGCGGCGCGGCGCGGGGCGGCGGCGGCGGCTAAATTATCGCCGCTCGCGACAAGACGACCGGATGGCGGTACCATGAGCTCACATTTACATTTACGTACGCATTTTACGCGCCCGTCACCGACCGATCGCCGCCTCCGCGCCGCCATTAGCGCGACACAGATACGTGTATACGCTATAACTTGAAGGGGCACGGCCGCGAAAATTGCCACCATCAATCGTCGGCAGAACGGAGCGGTGTAGCGCGATCGGTATTTCATGAGCACACTTGGGTTTAGCTCACATTACTTTTGTATATTTTTTACCGTCCCGTTTTCTGAACACGATACCGAATTTTCGCTCTCCATAGATCAATGGAGCTGGGATTTCATTTTAAATTGTTTTGTAAATTGTTGCAGATACTCAACAAAAACAAACAATGCTGCACTTTATTGGCCGTCTAACTTGTATAGGTACTTAATTCTGTGCAATAATACAAGAACCAGTCGTAACATAAATACTTGCTCCTCTGTGTTAAACACGTTTCAACCTATCTATTCCAGCATAACTAATCGACAAAGTAATTCATCACCATCTGCTGCAAAAAAGCCGGTTCGCGTAAAAGCGCGGCGCGGTGCGGCTAGCGGCTGTGGGCTGTAATAAGGCGCATCCAGACGTATTGTTTCCGTGAGCCGCGACGCGTAGTCGCGTACCTGCCCTCTCATTATCCTTCTACCTGAGAATCGCCGCGGCTATTACACGTACCTACACGAGTTTTTACATCCGCGCAATGCGACGTTGCCGTTCGTCGCTAATTGTCAGCGCGCGGTGTTGCAACACTATACAACCTACCTTTAAGTAGGTATGTGACGTTTAGGTGTGCCCGGTGCCCGCCTTTCGGAGTTCACAAGAAAAATACAACCGCAAATACTATGTGTCGACAATAGGTACATTATTTACAGTTCATTATTTTCCTGTTGCGATTCAATGAAAAGTCGCTTATAAAACTAAGTTTAACAATAGGATTATAAACAGACATTAACCACAAAAAAGACGCAATCGCAATTTGTTAAAATCTTAAGAATTCTGAGCTTATTTAGGTACATACAAGAAAACAAATCCCTTTCATTATTTGTATCTGGTAAGTTCTAAATAATGATGTAGAAGAATTTAACGACACACAGAACTACAGTAACGAAGTTAATCCGATAAAAAGACATGTAAAGGTTTTCAAAATATACGTAAAAACAATCTGAGAATAACTCTTGAATCCATATCATCTTTAGTAAATAAAGCTGAAAGGTTTACAAGAAACAGAAACTACGCAAAATAAAACTGCTACTACGTACTTTCAAGTTACTTTTAAGTGTGGGTTCACCTTAATAACTCAATCCTAAAATTCCCTGGACACTATTCACACAAACACTGAACATTTACATATAAAATGTGTCAATACATTTATGGTCATGTTGTATTAAGTTGCGTCACTGTCTATCCTATATCCCGGTCCTGGAATGCATTAGTGTCACATTCATCCGAACGCCGCTTGATATGACACGCGCCTTCGAACTACGCACGTTTCCTCCTTCACTCCTACTCTATATAGGTACATAGATACATTAATAACTGTGACATAAGTTATGTATTACTTAAATTAAATTAAATGTACAGAAGTATAATAAACAAATAAGTTATGTATTAGAAACTAGCTTTGTCCCGCGTTTTTACTCGTGATTTACCTATACGTTTTTTTGTAGCGGATGTCTACGTTATATCTGCGTGCGAAAATTCAGCACAATCTGCCGCGCTCAGTGGTTTGAGCTGTTATTTGATAGATCAGTCAATCAGTTACGGTTACCTTTTATATACATACTACAATATACAGATGAAATAAAGAAGTTATAATAACTAGTAAATTGGCAGTTTACACCTCTTTAATTTGGGTCCCTTATGAGCATAATCACAGAATAATTAATAGTATAATGCGATATTTTTGAAGCCTCTTACCTCCCTGTTACAATTGTCGATGATATAAGTTTGATAACCTTTACCAAAGACTATATTATAACATTGAACTTGTAATAAAATCTATATAAAATTATCCCTGCAAAATACGCAGTTCCTTTAAAAAAGAACGGGATATCCACGCCATTACCACATCGGCAGGCACAATAATAATAAGCTCTTTAATTCGCGCTGTACGTTCTCTTAAAATACATAAATACTACACTAAAGTTTACAGACACCTAAATTTAAAAGCTTATCAATTTAATAGATTTAATCAAGCCATTAGATGTTACATGACCCATCAATCTTTGATCGATAGAATCTCTAATTACAGAATTTACGATCTAGAAAGTTAAACAGTGAGTGAGTTAAAGTTAAACAGTGAGTTAAACAGAGAAAATAACATAAACAGTGAGCTGTATAAGCGTAAAATAATACGCGTGAAGCAGTGACTTATAGTATTATAGACGCGTCATGCGGAATGCGCCAACATTTTGGCTCTCGAAAACTGCGTAAATACTGAATTAGGTTCCTATTCACATATTGCAAAACAGGCAAAGAAAGAGACCATGAGAGAGATAAATAAATCGTAGTAGATACATCGTAATAAGAATATAAGACTGTAATAATAACACGCGATTTTATTTTGGCAAATGGTTCGCGACTGTAATTAGTGCGTAACTAGACAGAATTTGGTAATTACCTCCTTTTCATATTACCATTTCACAGTCTTCTATCGCATCTATAGTATATTATCTATCATTGGTCCACCTACTATTTTATATCAACGTTCCGCGCACTCCCTACGCGACACACTCGAAAGCTTTCACGTGTAACATGCATAGCGGCGGACAACGCGAGGGTGCTATACCCAACAATAACTATACTAACTGTTACTTTAACTGTGACGGTCACAACTACAATACAATAAGTAAAAACTGTTAGTTAAACTGTGGTAACAAAACTACAATACAATACAAACTACTACTTAAACTGTGACAGCAATAAAATAAACTGTTACTTAATCTGTGGCAGCAATAGTAAAAACTATTACTTAAACTGTGGCAGCAACAGTACAAAATGCTAGTTAATCTGTGGCGGTTATTGTCGCACTTTCCGGGAAACGTACGAACGTACGAATGGCCGCGATTACGCCTCCGCCGCGCTGCAGTAAATCATTATCTCGCGGCGCGTAAAAACTAATTGAAGGGGACCCTTCCCGCCATTGTTATTACCAAAATATTCGGTGGCATTACGGTACAGACGGACAGCGAACAAGCACGATTAAATACGTGGAAATTTACGAGGCACGTATTTTCCGATGTATCTGGCACAATTGGAAGTAACTTTAGTTGTTTTAATTTTTGAAAATAATTTCTGCTGTTTTTTTGTCCGGATGCATACTTATTATATTTATTGCACATAGCCTTCTAGTCCTGAACTAAGCAAAGCTTGTTATATTGTTCTGTACTACTACTAGACAACGGATAAACATATAATTACTTATACACATGTACTTATTTATTTCGGGTCAAAATTTCGGTAAAGGTACTTTAGTGTACTTTAACTCCTTTCAACCCTTTGTCCCGTGTCTAATTACGGTCAGATTTTAATTTAAAAATTAATTTTATTAAATAAATATTTAATTGTAAATAGCACATAAATCATGAAGGCTGTATAAGTAATTATTTTTAGGTGCAAAAATGCATATAAAACAAATTGGATTTATTTTTTAAATGTTTAATTGTTAATTGTATTTAAATAAGTTCTCAAGTAATAAATAAAACACTTTTGAAACGAGATAACAAAATTAAAACACATATCTATAATATAAAAATGAATCGCAAAATGTGTTGGTAAGCGCATAACTCAACAACGCCTGGACCAATTTGGCCAATTCTTTTTTTGTTGTGTTTGTTATTGTCAGGAGATGGTTCTTATGTAAAAAAAACTGGAATATCAACGGGAAAATTGGACCCGTGCGAAGCCGGGGCGGGCCGCTAGTTTTTTATAAATATATATTTTGACCCACCTATATTAAAAAGCTTACATAGGTAAGTATATGAGCAAAATATTTTCTTTAGTTTAAAGAAAACTTTATTAAAATTCACGATTTCACACGCCTCATAAAGATAAAGAAACAAAACAATCCATAAATCGTTTCTTAAGACAGAAGCAAATTATGTAGTCACTAGTAATATCTTGACAATCTTAAAGCGTAGTCAGAGGCTTATGTACAGCTTATTAGCTTACAAGCTCTTGCAAGCCACTAAGAATTAATACTTAAATCTTTACTAATATTATAAAGAGGTACAGTTTAAGTTGGTAGGTTTATAGGTGGTAATCTCTTTATCTACTGAACTGATTTTGAAAATTCTTTCACCACCAGAAAGCTACATTATTTGCGATTATCATAGTCTATAGTTTATCCCCGTATTCCCACGGGAACTAGAACTACGCGGTTAAAACCGCGGTGCGGCTAGTACCTAAATAATTATACTCATACACAAGAGATTCGTAACATGAATTGCCGTGATTATCGATGGTGTTCAACAAGATCCGATTACAACAGAAATGAGGATTTGATTGTCATTCTCCGAACTACGGCGGTGTAATCTTATGGCCGCCGGCCGCCGTGTCGTCGCGTCGTTATGTGTACGATACAACGTACGTGTGGCATAAATAAATGATAATTAAAAAGATGTTTCATTTACGCGTTCCCATTAATACTGGACACCTTTGGCATAAAATAAGAGTGAATTAATTAAGACTTGATACACTACACAGCGAATTGAACGCATTTCACACACTTTCCGATTTTAAAACTAACATCCTAACGAAGTCATTCGTATGATAATCAAAATTGTTTGTTTGTAAAAAGAATTGCACCAAAAAGAGTTTCAATTATAGAACAGCGTTCTTTTTCTAAACAATACGCGACCAACTGTCACTCAATTATTCCATAGATGCAGCCGCGACTTTTTTTCGGCCAAGTAACTTTTGTATTGTGCCAGTTACATTTCCTCGTAATAAACAAAAGACGAAGGGTCATTCTGCCGCGGGATCCTTTCGGATCTTCAATGGATGCTCAACAAAAAATGGAAGTTATTTGAACTGGTACAGTGTACGTATCGAATTACAGACGAATAATACAACGTGGGTATTATGTTAATAAGAACGGAAAGTTCTGGAACAAACGTTTTAGGGAGAGATTTTAGGGTTATTGTTATAAAAACATCTCGCTGTTCAATTCTGTGTTACATCACTAACTGTGATAATTTTCCACGCAGTCTAAATGCTCATTCTTAGTATTATGCTTATTGCCAAAATGCTTTTATATACAATCTATTCTTTAAGACACATAAACACATTATTAATAAAAAAACTTACAAATATAAAGCAATAAAAATTACTGTTAATGTTTACTAGATGATAATATTACGGTCAATAACTTAACACACGTAACCGATAAAGAAAAATGCAATGAATGATTCATAAAAATCATAAATCGTCACAGACTACATTATCCAATCCACCAAAAAGTTTTCAACCAAGTTTACAATCGTAAAAACTTCGTAACAATCAATTTAAATATTAATAAAAAGCCAATTTAATATGATTCGCAACTCATTTCACGAACGTACAATATCTATAAAGTAGGCTTTGTTTGTAAGCACCTGTTGCCCGCCCTTGTGTATCATACGATTATGGCTCGTTTCAACTAATTAAAATCGTTTTATGACCTTTTGTTGGGGCTCTCCAACACTTTGGGGTTGTTTACAACTGTTTATCAATATACTAATGAACTACTTCATCCAGTGAGTGTGTATTTGACTTGTCGTGCGGTTTTAATGGGATTGTAATGGATATTAGGATCGTTTCCTGTTTAAAATTAACTTGAACTTCTTCGTTGCGTGTCGATTCGAGCTTATATTTTGAGGATCAGAACTTAGTCATTGATATAGCAGTATATTCTATTTATCTGTATTTTTCTTGTAAAAAGTTAGAAATTACTTGTTTATACGCGCTAATTTTAAGAAAAACAAATACGACGATTTTAAAAACGTCTCTTTATGCAAGATACCCTATTTATTGATTTTATTCATTAAGCTTACTACCCTAAGGAGAGGGAGTAGTAATAATTAAGGCGAAAGAAACTGTGTAACACAACTAGTTACACACCCAACACGTGATAAATGCCAAATGAGATCACATGCTGACCATTGACGCAAAAGTGAATATGTGAATCTTAAAACAATCTTGGTATCAAGGACGGCTATTTGAAATTTAAATGTTTCTGCCGTTTATAGGCCATAGTCTACCTGTATTTTAACTAAAACATTAAATTAAAAATTTAAAAAACCCCCAACACAAATACTTTCAAACCCCCATAACTTTTAAACGGGTCAACCGATTTTCATCAAACATATCTAAGAACACTCGCACGTAAGTCCCCTTTAATCCAAAACAATTTGAAATCGGTTCATTCGTTCGGGAGCTATGATGCCAAAGATAGACAGATACACACACACACACACACACACACAGACACGTCAAACTTATAACACCCCTCTTTTTGCGTCGGGGGTTAAAAAATACTACACATTGTAATGTTCTTAATTTTCCGTACTTTAATGAATTTAATTGAAAAAGCTTCGCGGATGCTGGTATATGGGTCTATCACCATACTAAGAGGGAATGAGTCAAACGACCGATGATATACAAAAATAAATTATAGATGCGTTGCCCGCATGCAATGACAACATGAAACGTAGTTAAATACCAACATTCTGCTTAGTTGCAGAACAACTACTGTCACAGCGATTTGTAATTTTTTTTAATGTAATGATCACATAACAAGGATTACATAATTAACCACTCCTTAATCTTCATAGCATCTGCGTTTTTCCCACTGTTGGGCAAAGACTTGTAAGATGAACAGTAGCAAACCATTCCTTAATATGTTTATTACTTTTATTCATCTCTTGATGCATATTCATCTCTCTTTTACGATATGTCTCTCGAATGGAGGCATTTATTTCCCACTAGCTGTGCCCCGCGGTTTCACCCGCGCAGTTCCCGATCCCGTGGGAATTTCGGGATAAAACATAGCCTATGTTCTTTTACCGGATCATAAGCTACCCCTGACCAAAATTTCAAGTCAATCGGTTCAGTAGTTTAGCCGTGAATAGGTAACAGACAGACAGACAGAGTTACTTTCGCATTTAAAATATTAGTAGGGATACTTCCTGCCCCTGAGTAGCTAGCTATCTTGGATTTACGCTGTTTTTGAGAAGCGAGAGGTAGTTGCATGTCGCCTCTATATTATATACGTCATTGTTCTATATAACGCGGGTTGGATGATGTCACAGTGACGTCACATGTGACGGGACACGTCCCATGCTCCCTTGTTAATAAAATTCAAGTTATTGTTTATAGTATTAACATGTAGACTTCCGTCCGCGGCTTCATTCGTGCGAAAGTCAATTGTAACGCGCTCCCTAAAGAATCTTTTCATAGGGGATTGTAGTCTAATCTTTTGTAGCAGAGTAAGTTTGTTAAAAAAATGGACGAAAAGCTGTTTAGTTTACCTTCTTCCTGAATTATGATATACCTAACTATTACTCATGCAGGGTAAGCTCGAACTCCTCGGTGGGGACATTATGAGCTGATGAATTGATTATGGACTACTCTGAACTATTTAGACCTCTCTCTCTACGTATTCTGCAATATTTTATAAGCTCTAACTACCAGACTATCGATGTTAATAACAACATGTTATACATACTGACATAGATATAATAGACATAACGAAAGTGTCCTGCGTCTATGTGATAAGTACCGAACTCGTGTCACGCTCCATTGAAGGTTGTAGGGTTGGTCCGCATTATCTATGCGTCAGACGTGCGACCTCGCGCCTAGGGCTGTCGCAGCTGGCGACGCCGACCTATCATATTTACTTACAAGAAAAATAACGCTCGAACTAAGGCTGTGTTCGGACCAAACTGATTGTCAGCCGCCGCCTGTGAGCAGGCTTACTGTGCTGTGACTCCCAGTGTGAGCCCTACTAATATTATACTGCGAAAGTTTGTTAGTGTGTATGTTTGTTACTTCTTCACGTCTAAACGACTTGCCCTATTTATATGAAATTTGGTACAGATGTCCCTTGTAACTAGGAATAACACATAGGATACTTTTTATCCCAAAATTCCTACGAGATAAGATTACGCACGGGTAAAACCGCGGTCCACAGCTAGTGCGAAAAAAATGGTATTTTTCATCAGCGTCTACGCATATCTTAGTATTGTCGTTTAGATGTTTACGATAAAGTTAAAATGTATAGAAAATAATTAACTGCGTAACGCTCGCTTACTTTCGGCAGCTGACAGACAGGTTGGTCTGAACACGGCCTAAATGTTTAGTTTGATCTATTCGTTTCAAATTCAGAACATGGAATCGTTTAACATTCTTAATTGTTGTAATCACTATGAGTGCTTGTACATTACCAACATTACGAAGTTAGTTTAGTCAGGTTTTTTATTATTTAGTTGCCAGTTACTGATGTAATTTATTAATGATACCTGTACAATCTTATACAATCGGAGCGGTTTTATAATAATGTAATCCAAATCCAATAATTTAAATTAAATAATTTTAATGTGCCTATGCCTACCTACTAGATTTTAAACTAAATTTTATTCGTATCAACTTTAGTAACGAGCACATATGAAATCGAGACCGGTTCTCAAATTACCAAAACTAAGAAATAAACAAAACATGCTATTTAATTTAAACATTAACATCACATTACATGATTAAATATGATTCATATACATTGACCTAGACCTAGACTGGCGCGAGTTACGTAAACATATTTACACCTAACTTGGGTATTATTACTTTTTTGTTTACTTAGCGTATGTTTACAATTTTGTTTTAGTTTCATTTGGTTTGATTTGAGAAGTTGAGCTCCGCATTTTTACCCACTTCATTTAAATGAAAAGGAACTGAAGTTCCTTTTGGTTAAAACCATCTCGAGCGAAAATAAAGAAAGAATTGTTCAAATAATTCATAATACTTACTTATAAAAATACTTAACAACAATTCGAATATTACAAATAAAATAATAATAAAAACAACACGACAGGACTAAACCGATAGCATTTCGAAATAAGACATTATTACAAAAAAATTAACAATGTCGACAACCCTACGAGCGCAGCGCGCGGCGCGGTGGCGCGGCGCGGCGCGGCCCTGTAGCACTCGCGGTGTCGCGATAACAATTACAGAGAAAACTTATTGTGTTGTTTACCAACTAGCTAGCACAAACACACGCTAATCTCAACCTTATTACTTACATACTAAAAGCTACTTACGTATCAAATTTGGAAACAAGAAGCGCATCGCAAATGGTAGCGATCAGACGTTCGAATTTCGAATCGCATGGAATATGTAACAATATGGCCACCAGTCGTTTCGTTTGCTCTGACGCACGTAACGAACCCGTTTCGTATATTTTTCGCGATATTCAGTTTGATTTTTCCGTTTACGTGTCAATTACAGCATGCGAACTGTTGTTGACAAACTGGGAATTCTAAAAAATTAATTACATCATAATATATACCGATCAATCAATCATTTTATTTTGACTCAGACAAAAATTTTATCTTCTTTTTTATATAAAACAAAATCCCATCCCGTCGTCTGTCTCTCTGTATAAATACATTTATCTTGAACTTGAACTACGCATCGGATTTTATTACGATTTACATCAATAAAGTGATTCGGTTCATATGTATGTTAACGGGGACGAAATCGCGTAGCAAACGTTGTTTAATACATTATCTAATAATGTAAAATTCTCGTGTCACAGTTTTCGTTGCCATACTCCTCCAAAACGGCTTGACCGATTCTCATGAAATTTTGTGACCATATTCAGTAGGTCTGAGAATCGGCCAACATCTATTTTTCATCCCGAAATTCCTTCGGGAACGGGAACGGGAACTACGCGTGTGAAACCGCGGGGCGCAGCTAGTTTAGTAAATAAATATATGTAACTTTATAATAAACATCTGTTTTGTACAGAAATTCGTACCGTTTCAGTGTAATTACGTACCGAAATTGTATTCCATTTTGGGTACAAATTAAGGGACCAATTCAGTTTAATTTATTTACATTCGCGCGTGCCAGGTTAAGTCTTAGTCCAGGTTTGGATCATAATTTTAAAGACCAAGGTTCATGAAGTATCTTTTGTACAGTCAGTGTCAGGTAAAAGGTAACAGGGGCCTAACTCTGCAATTTGACATTATTGATCAGACAATATGTCGATATTGAGGCACCATAACGAGAGTGTCAGAAATTTGGTATTCTGCTAAAATTTATTCATATGGCTATGGTGTCTCAGTGGTCTTTGTTGCATATAATTTTTTTGTCTAATAAACGTCAGAATACTGTTTCCATGACAACTAAGTTTTATGGAGCTATTGAGTCAGCTGAGTAGTTTTCACTAAGAGAATAATGACAAAAAAACGGCCATAATGTTGATATTAAAATACATTTGAGTAGCATTATCACAGCTTAATAGTTTAGTGAATCGGGGCCCAGGTATCCCTTGGTTGGCAATAGGTACATACCAAAGTGAGTACTATAAAGGGGGGTATCTTTTCTCTGACACTGACTGTACTAAGAGTGTTTTCTTTTCTTCAATTGCGCGGCGCATCATAATTATAATTCATCTCACACCTTGAAGTTTGTTTTTAGTGAAAGTATATTTTTGTTTAGGACCATGAAGTGTAATTCCTTACGTGACTACATAAGTGTGTATGTACGCAGTACGCACCGCACGCCGTAAACAACATTCACACAAACACATAAGAAGTTTAACAGAAATTTTCCGTGTATTTAAAAAAAATCCTAATCTTAAACCTGATAGTTAATGAAATACGAACATATATTTGGCATTTTTTTCTTATTCTTATAAACATATATTATAAACTAGCTGCGCCCCGCGATTTTCTGAATCCCAATCCCATGGGAATTTCGGGATAAAAGGTGTCCTATGTGTTATTCCTAGTTGTAAGGAACATCTGTACCAAATTAAATCTAAATCAGTTCAGTAGTTTTTGCGTGAAAGAGTAACAAACATCCAAACTCACAAACATACAACCTTTCGCATTTATAGTAGGTATTAGAAGGATGTAAAAGTTGACATAATGGTTTCTCAATCACACAAAAAAGACAATAATTCGGTTATACTTCACATAAGATTAAAATTGAATGTTGATTGCACCTCTCAAGACTTCTTATTTTGTAAATATTATCCGTTAATGCTGTTAGTGTAACTTATTAAATAAATAAATAATTTGGCTGTCCTCTGTCACCCGATACTTATACATTAGCCACCCAATCATACGGGCAAAACCGCAGTGTTCAGCTCCTACTAAGGGTGAGGCCAAACGAGCGTAATTTTGTGAGTTGTGAGCAGCAGAATTTTCCATCGCAGAAATTCTGCTGCATTCAGTTACATAGAAAAGTTCTATTTGATTCACACGGCGACGCAAAATGAGTTGTCTGCCGACTCACACGCATAATATCAACTGAATTTCGGTCGGCGTGAGGTGGGGATCTTGCACGATACAAGGATCCGTACAAAAGTTTCGGCAACACAACTGAAAATACGACCGTCCGTGTGGCAGTCTAACCGAATTTCAGTTGAACGTAAATATCGCGACTCATTTTACGCGACTCACGACTCACAAAATTACGCCCGTTTGGCTTCACCCTTAGATGTAGTACAATTTTGTAACCACATAGAGGTGAGTGCTTGTCATAGTATAGTATTGATGAAGAGTGTCATCTGTTGTCAACCTTGGTACGCAGAGGACAATGCACTCGTTATCACGCGGCACAGCGGACGGCCTGACCGTGACGACATACAATACATAGCTGTTATGTATAACATACATATTGTATTATAAATAAATGTATCCGAACGCATCGCCCCCTAGACTAGGTAGTCCCAAATTAAATAAAGCTAGTAATAGGTATACTAGAAAACTAACAAAATAACATAACATAATCATTCACTACATCATCTCATTATAGTAACTGACCCCTAAGTTCGAAACTTGTATCTAGGGTATCAGAAACTACGCACACACTCATTCACACACACCCAGACCGAGATAAACATTTGTGGTTCACACAAATATTCACCCCGCACAAGAATCGAACCCGCAACCTTGCGGATGGCAGTCCGGCATGGTGACCACTCTGCCATCGAGGTCGTCAAATAATAAATTGTACTTTATTTATGTAAATCTATATTAATATACCTATTATGTAGGTAGAAATTGCCATGACGATATGAACAGACATGTTCACAAATGTTTGTCTTGAGCGCGAATGAAACTTGTTACCATTAGCATAGCAGGGAGGTACACTACCTATGTATAAGTTACTCTTCTTGGGTAAAGACACAAGTTGATATTTCAAGTAAATCCATTTTTCTTCGCAATAATATGTGTCATTTAGTAATTTAAGGGCTTATTTCACAACCTTCCAGTAAACCTACTCACCAGGTAAAGTTAGTTTTGTCTCTTTCTTACTTTATATCAAGTGACAAAGACAAAACATGTGAGTAGTACTCGGAACGTTACTTGAAGATCGTGAAATAGGCCCTACGTAAAAAAATAACATATACGAGTACAACAATCATTCACTTGAAGTTATCATATAGTAGGTATATAAAACATTGTACATAAGGTATATAAGTGAAAAGTATCTCAGTCGCCCGTGACTGTTTACATTCCTGTAACCGAATGTACCCACATATGTATTATTTGCCTCTTAAGCATACTCGGTAAACTTAGCAATAAACAAACCGCTAAATATTATCAGCATGACTAATGTCGTTATAACTCTTTGTTACTTTTTTACCATAATAATAAATATATTACTAGCTGCGCCCCGCGGTTTCACACGCGTAGTTCCCGTTCCCGTAGGAATTTCGGGATGAAAAATAGATGTTGGCCGATTCTCAGACCTACTGAATATGCTCCCAAAATTTCATGAGAATCGGTCAAGCCGTTTCGGAGGAGTATGGCAACGAAAACTGTGACACGAGAATTTTATATATTAGATTTAAGTATATTACAACTTATTGTAAGTAAATAAACCTCGATGGCAGAGTGGTCACCATGCCGGACTGCCATCCGTAAGGTTGCGGGTTCGATTCTTGTGCGGGGTGAATATTTGTGTGAACCACAAATGTTTATCTCGGTCTGGGTGTGTGTGTGAATGAGAGTGTGCGTAGTTTCTGATACCCTAGATACAAGCTCCAAGCTTAGTTAGGGGTCAGTTACTGTAATGAGATGATGTAGTGAACGAATGCTTATATTACTTTGACGAGTAGTTGGAAGTGATCCTGCCTGCTATCCCAAAGGTTACCGGTGCTATTCTTGCTCCAGACAGATATGTATTTGTGAGTTCAACATGCCTAATGTTTAGGTTTGGGTGTTTCCTGTCCATTACAATTACCTATGTATTTACAAAAAGGAAGGTATAAAGGAACACTAGCTATGCCCCGCGTAGTTCTTTCCCGGACCATAAGCTACCCCTGTACCAAATTTCAAGTCAATCGGTTTAGTAGTTTGGCCGTGAAACGGTGACAGACAGACAGAGTTACTTTCGCATTTATAATATTAGTAAGGATTCGTAGAACCAGACATCATATTTACCTTACACGGGAATCGACTCCGCAACCCTCTATTTAGCAGTCCCGCATGGTGACCACTATGCTATCACCTCGTCAGTAAAGAACCGAACCACACCATACGTGTCTACGTCATCAATGACAGAACAAGTCCGCACGGGTTTCCTTATACACGTAAACACAAACACACAGGAAGGTAAACCATTATTTATTGTTTGTTATATAATAGTCAAATCGTATAATTATTGCAAAATACTCGTACGTAGTAAAAATCCGTGCTTCGGAAGACACGTAAAGCCGTCGGTCCCGGTTGTCGTACTAACAGCATCGACAGTAGTTACGGGTAGTTAGAGCCCTCGAAAGTCTAACATTGGGTTTAACCAAAAAATGTCGTATAGGCCCTGGGTTGTGAAGGTCTGATGGAAGTCGCTTCAAGTAAAATACTGTCATTCCGCCAAATCTGGTTAAAATGAAAATCGACCCAAAATAGACGGAAAAAGAAACTCGTAAGTAGTAAAAAAACGTCACTGTAAATGTTTCGTTTCCAGGCAACAAATGTGGCGGGAAACCATTATTGCAATACAAAATACAATACAATACAAAAAAAATATTATTGCTCCCATACATGTGCCACACACCGAGGACACATTTGCTTCTTGACAAATGTATGGGGAAAATTGTTGCTTGGAAACATTTGCTACCTAGAAACATTTGTTTCTTCGGTGTGTGGCCGGGTTTAGACGTTGTATATTTTAATCACGCGGTTTGACCCGCTTAGTTGTCTTTCCCGTGGACATGCTGAGAAATGTAGCCTATAGTTTATTCCTTGAAAATTAAACTATCTTTGATTGAAAGAATGTTTCAAATCAGTCAAGTAGTTTTGGAGCTTGCCTAGTCAATGCACGCAAAATCTTTCCTCTTGATTAAATTATTATGTATTTAGTTTAGACTAGTATAGATAAGGCCAAAATTTTATCGTCAATACTATTTTAAAACCGCTCTAAAGTGGTTTAACTATCTTTAACTTTAAATAGTATTAACTAAATGCGACATAAACTAAAAGGTTATCTTTTTTACTAACGCGCCTCTTGACCTTTGGAACCCGCAGACCAGACAGATATACATTATGTTGGGTGCTTTCTATCCAGATTTTCCAACAAGATGAATAGTATATAGTATCTACACTAATATTATAAAGAGGAAAGATTTGTTTGTTTGTAACGAATAGGCTCCGAAACTATAGAAAAGATTTCAAAAATTCTTTCACTAATCGAAAGCTAATTTATCAGTGCGGAGTGCTTCGTGTATATAGATTCAATTTCAATTCAATTTTTTAAGATTCCTGCGACAAGTATTACGATATTTTTTAGTTTATTTCTCAATCTTCATCTATACTAATATTATAGAGAGGAAAGATTTGATTGTTTGTTTGTTTGCATTGAGTAAGCTCCGAAACTTCTAGACTGATTTGAAAAACCTTTCATTATTACTCGTAGATAATTTACTTTTCAAGACTTTAACATAGACTATATTTTATCCCGGTATGCCCATGAAAAAATCCCCCTTGTTATTGATCAATTAGTGACGTGTTATTCAAAACGTCACATTGACGTTTAAACGTCATCTTTTAGGTTAAATGTCACTGTAGGGAAACAACACTATTTAGGTACCAAGTAAATTGAAAATATGTGGTTTTGCTGACCAATGCTTTATCTTATTAAATTAACGTCAACGTATTATGTAACTATTATGTATGTCACGTGTACACAATTATTACCAGGTTATAGTGAAGGAAAATATTACAAAGTAACTCATACGTCATAGGATCGACTATTCGAGGATATGTGACGTCACTAAGCAATGCTGAGTCAGCGTGGTTTTACTTCGAACGTCGATATACCAACAGAGGGTGATAAGCCGCTGATAATGATAATGAAGTCTTGGTATTTGGTTTTGTTGATTGCGATTAAATGACGAGCCAAACGTAACATAATCATTCACTACATCATTTCATTATAGTAACTGACCCCCAAGTTCGAAACTTGTATCTAGGGTACCAGAAACCACGCACACACTCATTCACACACACACCCAGACCGAGACAAACAAAGTAAGTTATTTGTTGGTTACTATATCAACAATTAAAAAGTGTACGTAAATAAGGTATAAGTAAGTTTTAATGAAAATTTGACGGCGGCAGTGGTAACAAAAGTTGCATTGATTTAAGTTACGTGAAAGATTAGTAAAATCAAAGAAAAGTAAATACTTTGTGGACTACAACTAATTATTCAATCAGCTTACAAAACTAACAATAAAAATAGGAAAATTTTAATACAATACGCTAATTTTAAACAATAATAACTATTCAATATTCCACGAACCGCGTTCAAAGTGTTACAGAAGTTACCCGCATACTATTCACCTGGCTATAGCGGCCCTAAGCGGCTTGGGAATAAAAATGTACGCGAGCGATGTCATCAAGTGCAACCGCGGCACAGTATAATGTTAATGACTAACTGAGGGGAACGGACTTTCACTCCGTGAGAACTTTATAATTTACTAGCTGTGCCCCGCGGTTCAACCCGCATAATTCTCGATCCCATGTAAATTTTAGGATAAAACATAGCCTATTTCCTTCCCCAGACCATAAGCTATCTGTGTTCTAAAGTTCAAATCAATCGGTTCAGTAGTTTAGCCGTAAAAAGGTAACAGACAGACAGAGTTACTTCGCATTTATAATGATAATGAGTAATACTATATATAATAACTAATTACTTAAAAACATTTATATTGTTATGTTGTCTATGTATCCATTTAGTTTTATATATTATTTTACTCTATATCTATATGTGAAAGCTTGTAATTTGCCTTCTGCATACATGACTCCATATCATGTATTTATTCTAAGTTTATTATAAATAAGATTATAGCAGTAAGCTTTCCTCAATAAATAAATAAAATAAAATAAATAATCACCACTCTCGATGCTCACTGTGATGATTACCTAGTGTGGACACCTTGGTAAAAATATATGAACTATTTATATGACAATGTTTCGATAACAAGAGTAAATAAAATATAAAATTCAACCTTCTTAGGCATATCATAAAATACGAAAGTGTGTCTGTAGTGTCGTCCACCTTTCGCAGACCAACGTATCAACGTGAATATTCACAATAAGTCTTTAAAAGCTTTTTATAATGACGTAGGAAAAACGGAGAACAAAACAACTTAGCACGTTGAGGGAAAATCAAACCAAAAATAACTCTGGTACCGACGGAGATACGTCACAACATAGAAGTATACTCAAGTAACACTAGTAGGTTTCACCCGCGTAGTTTCCGTTCCCGTGAGAATGCGAGGATAAAATATAGCCTAAAGCACGCACGGATAAATTAGTTTTACATTAGTGAAAGAATTTTTGAAATCGGACCAGTAGTTTCGGAGCCTATTCGTTACAAACAAACAATCAAATCTTTCCTCTTTATAATATTAGTTTAGATACATGTCTTATCAAAACACTGGCTGTGTGATTTAACCAGCGTTAGATCCACTTATACAAGTCGTAGAATAATATTTTATAGCCTATAGCCTTCTTCGACAAGTGAGCTATCCAATTCTAAAAGAAGTTTGCAATGAGACGCAATACCACTTGAAATTAGCGTGTTCAACCAAACAAACACTTCAGCTTCATAAATGAAGTACAGACTTCCATTCAAACAAGATACCTTATACCCAAATGATCCGTGTAAAAGTTCTAGAAAAAAGAATAGGAAATCTTTGAAGGAGTAGGATACGGTATGCGTTTGATGGTAGGTCCAAAGCAGTGAGGTGAGGGCGACAGGGGGGGGAGGGGAGGGGAGAGGTAATGGCGAACGGCGTCGGATGTCGCCGGGGGGCGGCCGCGCTGCCGATAACAAAATCACTAGAGAACCTCGACACGCACGTTAGAAACACGACTTAGAAGTAAGATGCGGCATTCTGAAACATACTGGTTGGAAACACTACTCAAAGTTAACAGAAGAAAAACAGAATTTATGTTAAAACTCAGCTTAATTAATCCAATTCAATGTTATTTAATTTAATTTTAGTTGTGTTAATTTTGTAATGTAATTGTAATTTTATTTGTTTTTGTAATCATGACTTTACTAATTAATTTGAAAATTTTATTTATTTTATTTTTATGATGTGGAATTTTATATGGGTCTGTGACCTGAAATAAAGGAATTTTATTTTTTATTTTATTTTTAAAGTAAGATGCGGCATTCTGGAGATACCCATCCAAGCTGTTAGTCGAGTTTTGAGCGACCTAATATGGTTTAAACATGATGTCGGTTTTTGCACATCAACTTTAATCATCATCAGCAATCAATAATCTTAATTACCACCAACAAAATCTAAACTTTGGTACAAAATAAGATAAACTAAGTTAGTAAAAATACATACTAAGACTGCTACGAATTTAAACTACGTAATAAAAAAAATATGTCTTATAGCGAACAGCATACATCGTATTTTGTTTTTCTTTTATCCTTATGATACACAAAAACACAACAATACAGAGAGCCTACAAATATAACTACGTAGTAACAATGCCGTATCCAAAGTATCGAACATGAATGTAGATCGGCAATGCCCGAAATACAGTGCGGGCGACGCGTCGTAAATCGCGCGAGTCGCCGTCGACCAAACACAAGGACCTTTTACGCGGCCTCAGCAAAAACATACATACATATACACATAGGTACATACTTATACAACGCTCACACCTACTGAGACAAAACACAGGTACGTATTAGGGTATTCAATCTCTAAGCTACGTTAATTCTGTCTAAAAGGAATATTTAGTTACTAGCAGCGCCCCGCGGTTTCATCCGCGTAGTTCCCGTTCCCGTGGGAATTTCGGGATAAAAGCAGACAGAGTTACTTTTGCATTTATAATATTAGTTTGGATTAGTTAGGATAGTGTCCGTCTGATTCTTTATACTTTTTATGGTTAAACGGGTGTTATTAGAATATACATAATAATCATAATTATTCACTACATAATCTGATTATAGAAGACTAGCTGCGCCCCGCGGTTTTACCCGCTTGAATCCCAATCCCATGGGAATTTCGGGATAAAAAGTTCTATGTGTTATTCCTAGTTGTAAGGAACATCTGTACCAAATGTAATCTAATTCGAAACAGTAGATTTTGCGTGAAAGAATAACAAACATCCAAACTCACAAACATACTTTCGCATTTATAATATTAGTAGGGGTAGGATATTAGAATATACATAATAATCATAATCATTCACTACATAGTCTGATTATAGAAGATGTTTCGATCAAAAGACGTAAGTTATTTTTCTGTTCACCGCCATGGAAGAAAGATTTGTGGCTAAAGTGAATTTGTTATCTTTTTACGACTTCCATCGAATATTTTGAATTGTAAACATTTTTATTTTTGATTCCCGTGCGGGGTGAATATTTGTGTGAACCACAAATGTTTGTCTCGGTCTGGGTGTGTGTGTGAATCAGTGTGTGGGTAGTTTCTGATACCCTAGATACAAGCTTCGAGCTTAGTTAGGGGTCAGTTACTATAATGAGATGATGTAGGGAATGATTATGTTATGTTATATTTACTTATAGAAAATACCCATAGACCATGACAAACAGACATGTTCTCGTACATAAATGTATGTTTATATCGGGAGTCGAACCCAACCACGCCATTTTGTCATCAAGTTTGATCAGAAGTATCTACATTACGTTTAAAAACTTCTTGCCCACACAATTTACCTGTGTTTCTTAATAATATCATAAACAGTTAGCAAAATAAAATTCTATGAATTAATGACCCGCGACTTGGAAAGTAATTTACTTAAATCCAGATTAGTTAATAGTTATTGTCTAAAAAGTATTCGTTCAATAATCCCATTGTTGTATTTATAGATAACATTTACAAGGAATTTGTATGTTTAGGTGATGTTAAATTGCAGAGAGTCTAAGCTCTTGTTCCAAACTTACTTTAATAATCTAAATTACCGCGAATTTTTTGCATGGACTAATATACCCAAATTATAATTTTTAAGTTACTTATTGTGGTTATGTGAATGACAAGAGTTTTAACTGTAGCAAAATTTGTATTTAGATATATTTTTCTCATAAGAGACCGCCTCATTACAAGTTTTAACTCTTATAAAATAGTTAACTAGTAATAAATCATCAAAAAATTACAACTAAAGACTTAATAAAGGATGGAAAAACGCATTAACAAAAATGAATAATCTATCATTGAAATTAGTATTCTTTCAAGGAAACAGAATTGTCACCATAGACAGCTGCGTGGACTTTAATTAATATTGTAATGTGCGATTGATATCATCCGCACGTCGGCGACCAGTTATGCAAATTGAACAAATATAAACAAAGAACGCTACGCAACTGCACAATCGTAGCCATCGCTACGAAGCCCCGTAGCAACACGATAAAAATATATTTACGTTACGAGTATTTATCTAAAAACATGCTACTACAAAAGATAAATAATAAGTTTGAAAACAAACTAAAAGTTCGTAGATGAAAGGTGTAAGTCACATAATTAGTTGGCAACAATGTACCGCGTAGACGGACGCGAGACGAGACAAGTTACCGCGAGACAAAGTTTGCAAGTTTGCGAGAAAGCGATCGCGCTCAAACTTAGCAAAAACTTTTCGTCGAGTGTTTTTTATTAATTACGGGTGCCGCAGTATAGGTGGTGTGTGTACGGGAGGGTGGCAGGCATCAGGCAAGACGGTCCCGGGAGCGGGGCGCGGGGCGTGCGGCGCGGGGCGGCGCGGTGCTGTGGGGGGCGCGGAGGGGGCGAGCTCGCGGGGTTGTGTGCGAACGGACACAAAGGAGAGCCGCCGGACGGTCGCCGCCGCGCGTTATCACCGGGCGCAGTCCACAGTCGCGATCCGCGGGTGACATCGCTCGCACGCGTCGACGCCGCACACCGCGACACTGTGCCGCGCCGCGCCGTGCCGTGTTTACAATCACAAGATTCACAAGTGACGTGCATCGCTCTCTCTGTGCTACACCATATTTATTTGGATTCATTCAGTTAGTGTTTATAATACGCACAACACGGTTGGACTGACTCGTATTGTAAACAAACTCCACGTGCTGACTCGCAAGTAAGTTTAGTTTGATTTGCGTACGTTTGTTAGGATTTTGGATGCAAACTTTGTTTTTAATTGATTTGCGAAATATTGGGTACTAAAAAAGTTTTAATTTAATACTTTATTCAGTAAAAATGTTAAGATTTTCATTTTAATTTCGTACGTCACAAGATTTTAATAAACATACATAAAACGTCTACCCACAATTTTGATTAAAGAACAATTTTGATTCATAAAAATAACATCGGTGCAATTTGTAAAAAATGCGATTTATTAGGTCCCTATTTAAGCAATTCATTGATGAGACCGGTTTACTACGCACTTTTACTAAAAACTCGAGAATTACAATTTTATTGATATATTTCTGACATTAATCGTACAATTATGAAAAAAAAATCTTATCAAAAATGTTACTCATTAAAATATCAAAATCATTTTATAAATCTCACGTAATAATAAATAAGTTGACAAAGTCAAGTTAAAAACGTGTAAATTAATAAAAGAAATAACTACGTTTACAAAAAACTGCGACGCAATACAGTTTCAGAGTATTTTTCATCTTTTTTATTTTGTAAACTCAGTAATTCTCGTAAACCTAATCACGTAGCATTCGTAGCAAAGGGTCTCGCTCGTAGCTAGATAAATGTTTAATCAGTTGTTCATTTCATATTTAATAGAAAAATAGAAAAAAAAACTCGTTACTGGAATATTCTTTAAATTTTCTTAATATTTAAAGCTTTATAACTATCTGTGTATAAACTTGGAAGTTTTAGAAACTAAAATTATAGTATTTATAATGAAAACATTTATAATGAAAACTGACAATTAAAACTTAAATTACATTATAATCTCTCTTTTATTGCTTAAAAACCTAAATAAGATCATTTTTAAACTAAAATTTCTTTTAAAAGCATCGTTGTTATCAATCGCACTGATTACATTACATTCAAGTTCACAATAAAAACAAACAAATATTTGTATTTGAAAAGTGCACATTGTGTGTACACGTAGCGCCATCTATCCGTGACTGGCGCGCACTACGGTAACCGTTTGCAAGGTCACCGTGTCAACGACCCGCCAACTTTTCCCGCCTACTGTTGTCGTAGGTCATAATTTTATGTCTTCTTTTTGTTTATCTTTTCGTAACTTTATAGCTTTCCGCCTAAATGTTTTTATAGTTGATGTTTTGTTGAAATGTTACGAGATTTATTTTGATAGATTACGCTACTTATTACCGTTTATGACAATTACATTGCAGTTATCTGAACGTTTACGATTATTTTTATAGACGAGTAGTAAATCAATGAGAGTTTATTAAAATTATACAGTTTATTAACATTTTCTGCTGTCAATTTACACGTTATGTAATTGTTGTATTGTTTGTTACAGTAAGCGAGACGCCAGAATGGCAACGAAGGGCAAGCGTCCAATGCGCGCCCTGACCCCAGGTGACAAGATTGAGGCCATCCAACGCGTAAACGACGGCGAGTCCAAGGCGTCTGTGGCGCGCGACATCGGCGTGCCAGAGTCCACGCTGCGCGGCTGGTGCAAGAACGAGGACAAGCTGCGCTACATGACCTCGCGCCTCTCCTCGCCCGACACCGACAAGAGCAACGACGGCGAGCCGCCGGAAAAGCGCGCGCGCACCGAGTCTCCCGTGGCGCCCTCCTCGCCCGCGCCCTCCGGCCTCGACCTCACGCAGCCGGCCCCGCAGCCCCTGGCCCAGCCGCAGCCCGTGCCCGCCGAGGCCCCCGTCGAGCTCACCACTCGCCGCGCCCCCTCGTCTCCCCCTACACACATGCCGCGTGACCGCCGCGCGGACCCCGGCGCCAGCGTCTCTATGAGTGCCATCAGCCCCCTGTCGGGTCTCGCACACCTGCCCGGCCTCACACACTCTCACCTCGGTCTCAGCTTCAACGAGATAGCTACCAATTTAACTTTACTCGCACAACTCAACCCTGGACTGTCTGCCCTCTCGGCCCAACCAGCCAGCAGAGCGCTACGTTCAGTAAGATCTCCGAAACCGGCTCACAATGGAGTGCTCAACTTAAATGAGAGCAAACACCGAAGCAAGTCGCATCACTCGGACCCATACCGACACAGTCATAGCTCGTCTAAGTCTAGTCATCACGGGACTGCATCGGCAATGTCAAACCAACCAGTAGATGACTCGCTTTGGTATTGGTTGAAGACGCAACAGGCTATGTTAGATCTGACGGCGCAAACGACGGCGGCACATCCCATGCAACTTGGCAAAACAAGTGAACCAAGCCTCCAGCCGAAACCGATCCCACCGGCGACCACACCCATGAACTCCCATCTCGACTACAACAGGAACTCGTGGCTCTGGCAATACTACAAACAGTTCGGAGGTGCAATGCCGCTGCCAGAAGACAAACACAAATCCGCTGCTCAAGTTCCCAAAGATAAAACGGCAGAAAACATTCTATATTCCCAACTTACCAAGGGAAAGATGGAAGCGGAACGAAATGTCACTAGTCCTTTACAACTGGTTCAACCTCAACAGCCTCGAAGCGAGGAAGCTCGTGAGACGAGTTACGAGGAGCCACGAGTCGCTGAACCAGTAGCTAGTCCAGAGATTGGCACTGAAAACAAAGAACCCCCCTCGGAAAAGAGTCAAGAAACGGGGAGAAGCCAAACGAAAGCGCGCACTGTGCTAGACAACCTGTTGTTCAACAACAGCAACCAAAGTATGATAGCGGAGACAAAGAGTGAGGTGTCGAGCAACGGGGAGTGGGAGGAGGGCGCGGCGGAGGCCCTCGAGCACGGCGACAAGTTCCTGGCGTGGCTGGAGGCGAGCGGCGACCCGAGCGTGACGCGCATGCACGTCCACCAGCTGCGAGCGCTGCTGCACAACCTGCGCGCGCGGCGAGTGCCGCCCGCGCATGCGCACGCGCACGACCACGCCGCGCGACGCAAATAGACGCACAAGCGCGCATCGCGTCCGCGCTCGCTACAGGGATACTTCAATTATTGTAAATAGTTACGTCGTCGTCGCCAGTAAGCGTTTACTTGTGATATGTGTAGCCAAATTTGCGTAATTTCTTTGTTCTAAAAGGAAAGCTATGCATAAATCTTCTTTAGTTGTATAGAACAGATTCTATTATAGCGGACTGGTCCGCGCCTTCGTGCTCGCCGAGCGTACTATATGGTCGTCAGTTGATCTGTTTTCGAGTCTATATCTAGAATAGTGTACAGTAATGAGTGTTACGTAATATATTCAACTTTATTAATTATATTAAATATTAAAGCAACTTGGTTCGGTTTCGGATGCACACAAACTGTATAATTAGTGTAAGTAGTTACAGCTGTATGTTGCCATTTGACAGTTTATATATGTGTAATGATATGTATACCTAACATTCCTAGTTTTACCGTACGTACGTGTATTGTATAGTTTATAGCTAATCCCCTATGTTCTACCTCAAGTCAAACGTAATACTAAGTGGGTGGCGAGCGTTGATTGTGTCGGTGTGTACTCGTAATTAAGTGTTTGTTGGACGGTCCGGTCGGGCGCTCTCGCTGACCGCACGCGCACATACCAAATATCTTTGGGACGCGATTCGTAGTGCCAATCGTACGAACAAGGTAATATTGTTAAGATATAGATGAATCTATTGATTGCGTTAGCGCTAGGCCACACGTTGTATAATTGTTTTCTATTGCTCAGTATTTTATATGTCGATATAATAGTCTCGACTCGGAATTGTATTATACGTTAAAATTAAACGACAAGTTAAGGACACTGTGATCAAAATTATAAATTATTGAGAGATTATTACTATTGTAAGTACATTCCTAATTAAATAGAGTGTATTATTTTAATGTTAAAGCTAAGTGATGTCTAATGGCGGAGATGTGGAGTACCAAAAAACAAATTGTGTTGCTACATCGTTATTTTGTAAGTAAAGTAAATATAAATTGTCTTTTAGCAGAGTTTAAACTTGTGTCTACTTTCCATGTAACATAGGTACGTCGATTTGCATTTCATGTTAAATGTTATTAATAAGCTCCATGGAGAAAACTACATCAGAAATGATATTTTGTACAAAATTTAAAATTAAAAAATTGGTTTATATAAAATGATTCTCTTATCACAATTTGTGATCTCAAAATGTTGAACAATTAAACTTAATTAAAACATTTATAATTGTTTTATTATCATAATATTTAATATAAGTACGAGTACCTACATAACAAACTGAATTATTTCTTATTCTGAACACACATAAGTAATTATAATTAAGGAGATATTCATACTTTATAACACACCTCTAAACCAAAAGTAAATAATGATATACACGGAATTGAAAATTAAAAACTATACAAAGTAATATCTTATAGAGGCAGAGTTTGTATGATCGCACAATTTCTAAACGCTAATATTCTTTAAAATTATGCTTCTACTCGAGACAGCTGAGCAGTAATCTTTATCGCGGGTAAAACAGCGAGACGCAGCTATCTAGCTAGTACCCAAGTATCATAATAAAATAAGAAGTACCCGGTGAGTGTCTGTCAGTAAGACCACCCTAACCCCGAGAACTACTAACCTAATTAGTACGCAGTTTTACTGTTAAAGTACCTTCTTATAAGTTTTTTATTTACGAAAAAGATGCACTGAGAAGGCCTGTATTTATTGCTAATACTTATATTATCGACCTAACATTACTTATCTTGATAGGTACATATCAAAATAAAAATGAGACTAAAAACAAATCAACATTCGTAGATATAAATATGTAAAAACATAAAAAGAAAAGACTACGTACTTACATAAGTGTAATAAATACGAGTCTGGTATCATGCACTGCATGAAGGACAAGTGAGTAACCGCAACAAATTTCAAATTACAGTCATCAATCAATGTCAACTAAATTCGGCAGTTGGCTCGGAACCGGGTGGCTGAAGATATCCAAAGATCATTTCGATATTTGCTACTACTAACGCCATCTATCCTCGAGTAGATGAACTATTATTTCGTAAATATTCAAAAGTGGTTTCAACTTTACAAGTGTAGTCTAAATTTAGTTCAGTTACAAGTTATGAATGTTAAATTAAGTAAAAAAAAAATAATTTAGTTACAAATTAAACTAGTACTCACATGCAACATTGGTTTCTTGAGAGGTTCATAATCAAAAAAATCTGCCACCAAAGAAGCGAGCCCTTGCCATGTATGCAAACCGTTATAGCAAACCTTGGTTGGTCTTATGGACGTGCACACCATTTTCTATAATAAGAAACATAGTTTTTGTTTACCATTTTAAAATTATGTTACTTAGAGACAATAAAGTTTATATTATGGTACAAGTAACGCCATCTATCCGACTCTGGTAACAACAGTAGGTTCATGAAATCTAATGAAATCCGTATCTACCTGCAACCCACATTCATTGGGAACTTGGAGCAGCAATGGTTTCGTTAGTTTAAAGTGCATCAAATACTGCCTTCGAAAATTCTCCGCATAAGCCAGAAGAAGACGCTCTTTAGTTGAATTGTTGTAGTAACTGGGAGGGAAACATGTTCGCGTCTCAAATACAGGTTCGGTAATCTCAGGCCAGCATAGATTTACTACGCCATTTTCATAAATCGCGTTGTTCAACGACGGTATAGTAAGCGGTTCTTTAACAGTAAATAAACTAAATATTCTCGGAGAAATTTCTTCATATTCGCCTTCTTCATACGGCCGGTCAAATATTTCACTTCCCTCATTCACTTCTAACAACGGATCTAGAGGTCCAATATCCGATTTTTTTTCAACTGAAAATTCTATTGCTGATTTACTCATTTTCGTTTGTTATTTAATATAAAGATCTTGAACGGCAATTATTAAAATAACTATTTTATTTGTATTGTTTATATCACTGAATATGAAGTTGACGATTGCCATGTCAATACTCTGCCTGACTTTGAACATTTATGTAAACAATGGGTTTACATTTCACCTTTTTTCAGCCCTTTTCAGTACTGATAGTTACTAGGCAACAATCAAAAAACAATCTTCATCAATACAATTTATTCCATGGGCAACAAATAACGTACACGTTTCTTGTTTTTGATGCCTTCGCGTTAGCTAGCGTTGCAAAAAAAACATCTAAGTAGGAAAATGATAAGCTACGATGAAAAGAAATAAGCATTTCCATACTTTAAAAGTAAGGGTGTATATGTGAATATTATAATAACCTAACCGACTTCATCTTATCATAATCATCATCATTCTGCTTATTCAAGTGCTTATAATGTGTTTTTATTGTCGTAGAACTAAGAAGTTTAGTCTAGATTAGTGTTTGTGTTTAGGACTTTCAAAGTTCCTCTTAGGTCTCTTAGAAATTCCATGACTTCCTTTCCATGACATTGACTTTCTAAAATTATCCAAAAAAATAATGCTGTCAAGTGCTGTCAATATTTGACGTTGACGTCAAACTTCAAAACAAAGAAAAACGTAAAAAAATGCAAGCAAATTAAAATTACAAAACAAGGGCGAATGGCGATTATGTTGATTGGATTAAATAAAATTACAAATTAATCTTGGATAACGATTATCTCATTTTCTTCTGTGATAAAAATTGTCGGACCGAGTCATCTGCACTTCGAACTGTGTTGTTTGTAGTAAAAATAGTGCGTGTCAAATCTGTGAAAAATCAATTATTCTTACATTATTGTTTTTATTTGTGCACTTGGAGAATAAACTCCTTATCAGTTGACTTTGAGGCAAAGGTCTTATTTGCACGCGTGACAAACAATAATCAGTCGTCAATATGGGCAATAAATCGTCACTTTTATTGAGAGAAGAAGAAATCGCTCAAATACAGGAAGAAACTGGATGTGAGTCAGTTTTATTTATATACTCATTAATTTTCAATATTTCATCGTCATTATACATTTAATTTTTTTATATACGTTTTAAAACGACATGAGAACATCATTAAAATTTATTTCTAAATACATTAGTTGGTACTGTATTAAGTACTTACCTATCCAAGGTTATTTACTAATGTTATGGCACTACTCATTAGTTATTTTATTACTTTAAGTTATATACATCTTTGTAATATATAGAACAAAAGGATTTTTGTTTGTTCTAACTACATTCTTTGTTTTCTTTGTGAGATGTTTTAAAACTTCGAATATTTTATTTGAAAATGTAATTACCTTTTTATTAATTTAACATCTCTTTGTGCTCAAAACACTAAGCTCGGAACCCCAAACTGAAAAGTCAATTGTTATCTATCTTTAAAATTAAATATATCTTTCAGTCACACCAAACCAAATAGAACGCCTCTACTCCCGGTTCACATCTCTGGACAAGAATGACTGCGGCACTCTCTCTCGGGAAGACTTTCTGCGGATCCCTGAACTTGCCATCAACCCGCTGAGCGAGAGGATTGTCCAGTCGTTCTTTGCCGAGAGTCATGATGACCGGGTGAACTTCCTGCAGTTCATGAGGGTGTTGGCCCACTTCAGGCCTATCAGGAAGAACAGGGACAATAAACTGAATAGCAGGGAGGAGAAACTTAGGTGTAAGTAATTACTATTACTTATAAAAAAAAAATTCTTGCCTCAAGAATTTTTTCACAGACTACTCACTACTTCAAACATTCAGAAACTATGGCTTTTATTTTATTGTTTTGTGAAATATTTCTGTAACAAGTATAACTCTTATTTTCAGTTGCATTCTCAATGTATGACCTGGACAGTGACGGTCTCATATCTCGGGATGAGCTGCTGGCAATACTGCACATGATGGTGGGAGCTAATATCAGGTTACTATACCACTTACTTATACTATAACACTTACACTTACTATACCATACATACATACCCAATGAAGATACTATTTTTACAATATACCAAGTTTATTCATCACATTTTTAGTAAACCAACTTCATCCAACTACTAGGCAAAGGTAATCCCTATACTTTTTTGTTAATAAATATTTATTTTTCTTTCAGTGAAGAACAACTAACCAGCATCGCGGAACGCACGATCCTCGAAGCCGATACGAACAACGACCAGATGATATCATACGACGAGTTCTGCCGCGCCCTCGAGCGCACCGACGTCGAACAGAAGATGTCCATCAGGTTCCTCAACTGACCCCCGAGCTCCTGAACCGACTACATCAAGTACATCCTGATGGCGCAACTAGCCGCGCTCGTGTACGCCCTTTACAATAAATGAATTGGACAATGTGTGTTAAAGTGGTCTGTTATACCAGGATTGTATTGTATTCGATTAAATTAATTTTAGGATGATTAGGGAATATTGTTCTGGTTTTAAAGCAATGCCTATGCAAAGCTATACCTGAGTGGCGATAGAAATAGCCATGCAAAAGTAAATATTTTTCAGGATTTGAAAATGTTTGAAAATTTGAAAATCGTTCTGTCTGATCACTAGAGTGGTGGTAGGGTAGGAATAGAGATAAAGAAAGAATGTGTGGTAATCTGCACAGTCATAATTACATATATTGCATCACATTGCACGAAATTGTATGAGATTTTAGTGGACACAATGTCTCTATGACCTCCATGGTCTTAATAGGTTAAATTAAACATGCTCCTAATAGAGACCTATTTAAACAAGATTTGAAAGTTTTGCTAAGTATTATGGTTATTTGAACAAGTTTTAAATTGGCAGAGTACAAAGAAAGAAAATAAAAGAGAAAAATTAATCAATGCGGTGAGAAACACAGCTTTGCTCCACTCTCTCCACTTCAGTGAAACATTTGATTAGGTCTTTAAAATTAAAGTAAAAAGTAATATTACTTGTCGATTGACATTCGGTAGAGTAGGTTGCATGTATTACAACACCAAATTAAAAAGCGAAAGTATTAAATGTAAATAAAAAAATGTGTATTTTTTCAAATTAATTATATGCGTGAAACTTATCTTAATGTTTATTGATCAATTGCACATAAATGAATTTTGTGATAATATGATCACAAAAAGTCAATTTCATTTGAAAGAAATATTGATTGAAAACAACAAATGAAAATGCCAAATTCTCTCTATTTTGGGATTAAATATTCTTAGAAAAGGGTAAGTATGTAAGTTGTAGAAAATAGCTTTGGGCATAAATTATAATAATAATGTGTACTTAGCTAGATTATTGTTGCTAATATATTTATTGTATAGTATCTTTGTCGTTGCTGCTACTACGTTTAGGGTGAGGCCAAACTGGCGTTATTTTCGCGTAAAATGAGTCGCGATATTTACGTTCAACTGAATTTCGGTTAGACTGCCACACGGACGGATGTATTTTCAGTTGTAATCCGAAACATTTGTACGGATCCTTGTATCATGCAAGCTCCCCCACCTCACCCCGACCGAAATTCAGTTGATATTATGCGTGTGAGTCGGCAGACAACTCATTTTGCGTCGCGGTGTGAATCAAATAGGACTTTTCTATGAAACTGAATGCAGCAGAATTTCTGCGATTGAAATTCTGCTGCTCACAACTCACAAAATAACGCTCGTATGGCTTCAAGGCTTCACCCTTACTGAAACTATTTTCAGTAAATCAACTACTGGAGTTAAGGGACTATACCTGCCCGTAAGTACGTATGTACAGTCAGCTCACTTTGTATGTATGCCAACCAGGGAGGTACTTTTTATCTGACGCTGACTGTACCTATGTTTCTTGTGGGCATTTATCGTCTGCGATATTCTTCGCGCGATGTTCTATTTGATTAGAATTTGATGGTTTTACGCTACAATAACAACCAAAACAATACTGCATACTAAAATATGTATGTTTTTTACAAATTTATTGTAATCTTTATTTAGCTAATAAACAACAGCCTTATTAAAATATGGAAATAAAACCATTCCTAAAAATAATCGATATTATAATTTATTCAAGAAGACTCAAACATAATACAAACGATTTATTTAGAAGTACAAATGGTATGTTTGTTAGTTTTGCATTTCAAACTTTAACAATTGTATATTTGCATTTAGGATTAATTTAATTAATTATGTATGTTTAGTGTATATAATGGTGTTTATTTATTATATTGTAGATTGTTGTTAATATATTTTATTATTGAAATTAGCAGTAGTTTCATTTTGTGCGTTTGTGTAAACCTAGATACAAGTTTCATACATCTATAGAGAGTTATTGTGATAGAGGATAAGAAAATGTGGAGGGGTTTCTTCTGTTTAAAACTGTTATTATTTAAATAGTTTTTCATTTATTGTTCATACTTTTCCTGATAATCTTCATTTTTTATTAATTCGGACGAAATACTCCTAGTTATTTCTTTAACGAATCTTTACCCAAATCCTACCAAAACACACAATAAAAATAATATAAATCATTAATATTTATTTTCCATAAACACAATATTGACAAATTCATAAACATAATGCCATTATAATTTACATAGAGGATATAAAGTTATAACTTATTGCAAAGGAGATCCTTATACATCCTTTGTTCAGGCCGTGGACGACACCGCTAGCTTCTTCAAGTGTTCCATGAATACTTGGAGTGACACATCGTCTGTCAGCACGGGGGCGCCACCGTCCTAATAAAGGAAATATATACGAAAATTAATTTTAATGTTCACACAGTAAATTACCATCACCAATCGTTTATTCCCAGTTGTTTAAAAAAGTGTGATAGTCAACTGGGAATTATTTATTTCTGGTTGTTTTCCCGGGAAAATTTGATAGTCAACTGGGAATTATTGATTTCTGGTTGTTTTCCCAGGAACGTTTGATAGTCAACTGGGAATTATTTATTTCTGGTTGTTTTCTCAGGAAAGTTTGATAGTCAACTGGGAATTATTTATTTCTGGTTGTTTTCCCAGGAAAGTTTGATAGTCAACTGGGAATTATTGATTTCTGGTTGTTTTCCCAGGAAAGTTTGATAGTCAACTGGGAATAAAACCTTTATTCTCGGTTGTTTTACCGGGAATAATGTGATAGTCAACTGGGAATAAACGTCACCAATGTAAGTTACAATTGAGAGTTGAAATGATGTTGTTAGTAACAAAAGCCACCACCTTCCTATTGAAAATGAACATATACGTTTGAATTACCAACTGATATATTTCTGTATCGGCCTGTAAAATCTCACTGAGGACAAAGGCCCCTGGTGTACCCAGTGTACGAATAACACAGTTGATATTAGTACAGTGAGAAGAAATAGGCGTAATCACCACGCTCACTTATGCGTGGCTCAGTTACCGTGAGCCATATTTGGTAAATAGCAAATAAACCCAGGAATTAAACCCGGGACTTCTGGCTTGGTATTCAAAGGTGTTACTTATTTGTCTTAAAATATAGAAATTCGTCTGAAGTAAGTTTTGTTACTTTAATATAAGTATATTTATGCACATGCGTTAGACAAAATATTAAGCTGCATTATAATAGGTTATATGAAAAAAATATATGATTGCTAACATAGCAAAGCACATAATTATGTACAATATAAGTACATATATTTAGAAAGCACATAAATAAATATTCTTAAAGGCTAACATCTTTAAAGCGAACTTGGACTTTGCTCAAATTTAGTTGCAAGTTAAGTTTGTCTTAGGGACTATTTCACTATCTTCAAGTAACGTTCCGAGTAACTACTCACATGTTTTGTCTTTGTCACTTGATATAAAGTAAGAAAGAGACAAAACTAACTTTACTTGAAGGCCGTGAAATAGGCCCTTAGCTATAAAGACAAGCGTAGTACGGTCTGCGTCAGGCGTACCTCCCATGGTTGGTACACCAAAGTGAGCATTACTAGTATTTTATGAATTACCAAGGGGGGTGCCTTTTCTCTGGCGCTGACTGTACCAAAGTTTTACGTAAGTTAAGTTTGAGTAAAACCCAAGTATTCCGCTTATTTAAATAGATTTCAGCCGAACCCAACACCAAACAAATGAATGAGAAAATAAAATAAAAAAGTGTCACTACCGCTGACGGTATCGGCATCGCCTGCTCGCCATAACAATGATGAAACAAAAAGAAATCACAATCAGTACAATATCACACCATGCTATGATGGCTCTAATACCATTATTTAATTGTACGTGAATTTGATACACACCATGCTTTTAGTTCTATTAATGTATTTCATTTACATACAATATTTATTGAAATAAAATTTTAAATTGTTCAAATGTTAGATTTGTAAAACAAAGTCTGAGGCGGTGAAACACATGCCGTCTTACCATAAATCGATGTTTAAACACTCTCTAGACCACTCTTCAGTCAAACACGATTTTGGCATGTTAGACCGTGTTTGAATTTTTCTTACCACAAATCGTTGTCTTGCTCTTGTCTTGAGAAAAATGGTTTTACTCATAGAATAAGGATCACGATACTATTTCTCTCTGGTTTTAATAAAATACGTATGGCAATACATAAACGCGTTACGTTATATGCAGGACAAGTTGAGTACAACATAAACAAATGTATCTCAAAAGTTGATAATAATAATTGAATTAAGTTATTAATTGATATAATTTATTTTTAAAAGTATTATTGTCTATAAATATAATTGTTGATGGAAGAAACAGTAAACTAATTACTTGATGTTTTCATCCTCAAAGATCGTTTAATCCGTAAAGGAACGTTTTTTGAATTGACTTTTGATCGACGTTGTCTGACTGACTCATGTCATGTGTGACTATTATTTATTCGATCGACGTTGTGTTTAATTTTATATTTTCATACAATTTTAAATAGTTAAAACACGGATACGTAGAAGAGTTGCAATTAATGGATTTGTACCGTTGCGTTGCGTTTGTACCGAAAACACGAGCAGTTGTGTCGTGCCGCAACAACTGCCTCAATGTTCGGCAGAATAATCGTTTTGTCTATCTACTATCAACAAAGGCGAGTTACGAAGTTAGCTGCACCGAAGAAACAGCGAGCAGCAGTCAGTGCAGCGGAGAAAGGCGACGTGGATGGCTTCATCCTGGTGGAGAGGAAACGTCGACCGTATCCGTCCCGTAACCGACGTGGTATCGCCCCTGCTACAGCAACAGAGGTCACCTTACGTGTTGTGGAGCCTACCTGCACCGTATCGTTTACTTCAAGTAGCTACGAAGTACACGGACATGTTCCTCATATATTTGAATGATTTTATATGTGCGCGTGGTTTGAGAGGCCTTACCTTACCGTAACACAGTTTGTAACTAGCACGGGAGGTAGGGTCTCGAGAGGGGCTCTCTTAGAATATAATGTACTTATTGTCTAATTAAATAAATTGAATTCAATGACACAATACAGTTCTTTCATTAGAATATAATTACATTAATACGTTTCGAATAGTTTTTTTACATCTTTTCATATTCTCGCCGTTTTGGAGTTTGTGCACTAGCGCCATCAAGCGGCACCTTGTAGTAACAATATAGCAAAGAGGTTGAATAACAAACTAAAGAGGTCATAATATCATAATCGATATAAAATCACGTTGACGTTTCAAATCAGCTGATACAAATTCAGGCGGCCATTTTAGAAATAGCTTTAAACAAGGGCATCAGAGTTTTTAGGTAGACTGTCATTCCAAACACTGCCTAAACCAATTTTAGAGGTAGACATCGATTTGTGGTACAATTTTTTGTAAAAATCATTTTAAACTATGTTTCAAATTTAGACTTCGTTTTGTGGTAAGACCGATGGTGTTTCAAACTATTAATTTAACATACTATTTGAGTATTTATTGAAATAAAACTATTTTTAAATGTTTAGTGTTAGATATGTATTATGTAAAACAAATTAAGAGTTGCGAAATTCATTTTTTGAAATAATTTTATTTCAATATTTTCAAAAATGTATTATGACATATTAAAAATAAATGTATCTAAACAAAATATAAAGGTAACTATTTATATTTTACTCAGGTAGGATTGTGTAAGAAATTTAGCAATAGCTACTAGGAAATATGCTAATAAAAACTCTATTGCCTGGCAATAAGACTCATAATAATTAATCAAATAATTCTCGGAAAAGATTAATTAAAAATTGTGCAGTAAAATGAGGTACATGTTGAAAATACGTAAAATTCATAAATTATACATAAGAGTTTTTTGAATTAAACTTTTTTGTTGATATTCTGTAGTCTTTTTAATTTATACTGAATTAATATATTGATAATCTTTTGTTTGACCAAAAGTCAAGAACAAACTTGGTCTAAAAACCTTTATATTTATGACTTGAATGCAATTTATAGTTTATTTTCTTTCTTTAAAGTTTAGTTACTTCATGATGATATTAAGTTTATCGATATTGAATGTCAACTCACCCCTCCATAGGCGTACATGTTGTTGTGTGTCTGCGAAGGGTTCACTTTTGATAGCAGGAATCGAGCCTGGAAAATAACAAGGAAAAAATGTTAAATAAGTAGTTTCCTTAAGAGGGTTGATCTGGCGCGCGACAACTCAAATTTTCACTCACACAGACGCGCACGCGTGTCCGCATGCACACTGTCTATGTGGTGACGGCGCGCTCGCTCTGAATACTCCGGCCGAATGGTTTTGATCCATTGGAAATTATAAATTGTGTAAAAGTTATTGACAAAAGTAAAAATACGAGTATATTTTTTTTAAGATTCGTAGTAGGTAGTATATGATTAGATATAATTTACGTAATAACTTTCGATTTGATATTCCATTAATCACAACAAGGAATAATGAATAAAACAAATAAATGCCTACATTAGTAATGTGGGTAAATGCCTACATTAGTAATGTGGGTAAATGCCTACATTACTAATGTGGGTAAATGCCTACATTACTAATGTGGGTAAATGCCTACATTAGTAATGTGGGTAAATGCCTACATTACTAATGTGGGTAAATGCCTACATTACTAATGTGGGTAAATGCCTACATTACTAATGTGGGTAAATGCCTACATTACTAATGTGGGTAAATGCCTGCATTCTAAAACATTATTTGTTATCATAAATGTAATTTTTTTTTTAATAAATAATTCAAATTATAAAACAAAAATTATTATCGAGTATCAAAACATGTTGATGAGTTATCGTATAAAATTCGTACGCGCCGCAAAGGTCAAACGCTCGGTAGGAGCGATACGTCCTCTCTCTAAAAAGCCTCGCGGCAGACTGATTTGAATTGTTTCGTGCGTCCGATTTTATAGTAGTTTTATGATGATTTTAAAATATTTGTAGAAAAAAAGACAATTTGTTTTAGAGATTTTTTTTTAGTATAATTGTTGTAGAAAATATTCTTTTATTATTTGAGGTAATTTTAATAACGTTTTGAGCATCATTTATCAACGTAAATTACGATTTTCTTGAGTGTGATTTTTACAAATTCTAACTTTATATTTTTTTCGATTTCAATAATAATTATAATAACAATTAAATTTTCCTATGAGTATTTCCTTAATAAGGATCTGGACTTTAAGTTTGTTTAATTTTTAGTGCTAAATTGGTCGAATTACTAGAATCCGAAGGCATGGAAGTTAATGCTAAAAGTGAAATTCAGAAAACATATGTTCAGTTTTCTTGATATATTTTTTAAGTTTTCTGTATAATATTGTTTTTCTCTGAGTATTTTTTAGATGACAATATTTCCTTTAATTATTACCTAAAAGCATGTTTATAAAATACGCTTTTCATATAATATGACTAGATCAAAAAGTACAAAAACCGTCAATTATCGAGTTTAGGGTCTTAATAATAATATACTTGACTGAATAAAGAGTAATATGGAGTCGATCAACCCACGCTTGGCCAGTGTGATCGACTAAGGCCTGATCGTCTTAATTCAGAGTAGGCCCGAGCTTACTCTCAATTAGATGAGGCCTATATGAGCTGAAGATAAGAATTATATAACTCGAAGATTATCCTCCTAATGCCCTGAATTCACGCCGCGAATTCGCGTCATGGACGCGATATTGTCGATTAAAGAAATAAAGCTTATAGTCTTATACTATATTTCCTCACTGTATTAACATCATCAGTGATATAAGACCTCGTTGCCCTATAGTAGGGTCTCATAAGACGTTCTTTTACTTTTAATAAATACTTATAAAAAGGGAAAATATGTAAGTACCTAAGTATTTATGGCATAGAACAGATCAACGAGTGTGCATAAACGTTTATTACGCAATAATCAATATGTACAACAATAAAACATTCAATTCACAAATTCCTTCGAAAAAACATTATAATAAAAAGTTATCTCAGTCGTAATCATAACATAAAACCGTGTGAATGCACATTGGTGTGTGCGCGGGGGCGCGTATCAATGCATCAATAAAACAATGCGCTTACAAGTAGTGTTGAGGCGATAACGCGTCGCAATGTGGTGGCGGTGTGTGGCGGCCGCCGGTGTCCTCACAATATGTACGTTAATACGAGCTCACGGTCACACACAAGTCCAGCCAAAAGGTTCCCAACACAATAATATATTAACGAAACAGTCACATCGTAACGCAAATGTGACCCCACACCAAACAAAAACGCGGCTAAACACGGCTACGGAATCTGTGGTGGCTATAAATATTTTTCTTTTTTTTTTTGTATTATTATAAATAAGATTGTTGCCAGATAATAAAACTGTAAAATTATTAAAATAAATTCATGTGTATGTCGACGCGACGAGCAAAGTTTAGTGTCCAACAAATGAACCAGCCAAATTGTGTGTACGGTTAATATGAAGCTGATAATAAAAGTGTGAATTAAAAAGGAATAAGTGTTTACTGGTGGTGTTTCCGTTTAAAAGATCAATAATATTTCAGATTTGTTATGCGTGCTGTTACTGAGTGGTTTGCAAAAAGAAGACTTGGACGTCGCCATTCTAAAGAAACTGCAAAAACACAATGTCAACATTGATAATATTGACAGCGAGTGAGTACTCAATGATACCTTCCTTACATTCTAATGCTATAAGTACTATACTTTTTTTCTATATTATATACTTAATTTTTTTTCTATTTTTTATCTAAAATATAAAAACATCCTTTACCTAAATTTCACTCAAAAATGCTTTGGTCAAAACCTAAATCCCCAAACGTTTCAACAAAATTGATAGTAAACGTACGATTTTTTTTATAATTTTGGCTGAAACTAGTCGAGGGATTCGACTGCATACCGTACACGATTCTGAAAATATCCCAATATTTTTATCACATGAATATTTGTCTATAGACTCTTAGTTAACTCACTCATATAGAATATGATAAATCTAGACCGCGTTCGGAACATCACGTTGCGTTCCATAACAGGCATCACAGACGTGGCAATTAAAGCTGCAAAGCTAAAATGGGATTGGGCGGGTCACGTTTGTAGGATGGACTCTGATAGGTGGGCTAAATTGTCCACGAACTGGGAACCCAAAGAGCGTAGGCCCCCGGGTCGCCCCCCGACACGTTGGAGGCAGAATCTTGAAAGATTCGACATAGATTGGAAAGAGCTGGCTAGGGACAGAGACACATGGAGGGATTTGGGGGAGACCTGCCCAGCATTGGGACAATACAGGTTGATTATAAATAAATATGATTTCAAATTATTTGAAATCTGTTATAATGAGAATGAGATCATTGTTTGGACTAAAATACTATTAGTACTTAACGTAGTGTAAAAATCCATAAGTTTTACGTTACCCCTACTAAAACCGCTCAACGCGGCAAAATTTTGATATTCACCCATTAAGTACCGAGTTAAAAAAAAATATCAAAGTAAATATTCTTGGTAATCCATAACATGATTAAAAACAATGTATGTAAGAACATACTTCTAAAATGAAAAGAAAATCGACTTCAAAACTTTGCCAAATAAATAATGATTCAATGTTATATTTTAATTATGTTGACATCCAGTATTATGTAATCTTAATTTGTTATTATAATAATTAATTGTTAATAACAATAATCAATTCAAAATCCTAAAAATACTTGAAATCAATCACAATAGATGCATTCCATTTCAAGTTCATTGTTTTCGTTAATATCTCAAACGTAAACAATTTGGATATTTTCAATTTCGACAAATTCTTTTCTTCTCGCGTGTGTTGTAATGTATGGCCTTCCATAAAAACAAAGGTGGACATTTCTCCTACTCATACTAATATTCGTAATGAGATAGTTTTTTTTTTGACGTAGAATAGCAAGCATCTTACAGGCCGTACTTGTTTATTAGAAAACCTTCACCATAAGTTAATTAGAGATAAGATTTGTAAAAATAAAACGAACAGAAAACCTATTTGCATATGTTATGTGTGACGAAAACTTAGGACGCAGTATTATTAAAAGTCACTAACATTCTAACACTATTTTTTATCAAACGAATTATTTCTAGAGCATTACGGAACGAATGTCTGCAGATTTCTGAAAAAAAATGGGGCGAATTTAGAAGAAATGGAAACAATGAAAGTAAAACAACGATAAACATGCCTATTAAAAGTAAGTAATCATACAATTTTAACAAATCGAGAATATTTAGAAAATTTTACTTATTAGTATAGATTATGAAACGAAAATATCATTACCCTAAAGAAAATTAAAAAAATAATAATTTATATCTAAAGAAATTTGAACCAACAAAAAGTCCTCACTGGGTGTGTGTATGAATGAGTGGGTGCGTAGTTTCTGATAACCTAGATACAAGCTACGAACTTAGTTAGAGGTCAGTTACTGTAATGAGATAATGTAGTGAATGATTGTTGTTATGTTATTTAACCACCACTGTGCCACAAAAGTCAGTAACTAGACTTAAATATAAAACACATCCTTTATTAGTTACAGTTGACGACATAACACCCAAAGAGGAGAAAGTAGATTTGAAACCAATTGAAGAAAAAACGGATACAATAGCAAATGTTACACAATTACTGACGTTATTAAGTAAATTTACTAAAGACATCAAATTTATGCAAACTACTGTACCTACTACTACTAGTACAACGACGGTTAAACCGATAAACGTTAACAACTATGAATCGCCATTGAGTTTAATTAGCAAACTACTAGAGAAATATATAACAATAACAAAAATGATCACAACTACACCGGTTCCGACTACACCGGCCCCGACTACGCAAGCCACGACCACAGTCGATATCAAAAGCATGATGGAAGAAATAAAGAACATACTGCTAAGCAATAAACAGCAAGAACTATCACGAACGACAAAAGAAATAAAAATCGTAACAGAAGCTCCCAAAATTGTCGATGAAAAAATAGACTTATTCGATATTTTCAACAATTTCTTGAATAGTTTTAAACATAAAATTCAAGAACGACCTGTGGCAGATACGCAAAAATCATATACTTTTGGAAATGTACTAGAAAATCAGAAAAATATACCGCAGTATCTAGTGCAAGATATAGCTAAAAACATAAAGGAAATTGTGTTGAAGGAATTAAGAAGCGAAATTACAAGTAAAGCAACCGCATACGAAGGTATTATTCTCCTATTTAATATTTTTACTGTATGATCTTAATAATATCATCACATAACTCTTTTAATATTTTTACAGAAACACAAACGACTACAGTTAAAACAGATATCATGAAAGATACACAAGCATTATCTCAGTTCATGGAACTATTTCGTCAATTTAAAAACGTAAAGGTTGATGTACCGGTCATAAATAATACAAAAACAATTATAAGCAATCCGGCCGGTGTTTACGTATATCCGAAAGTGATACATTCATCAATGGACGTGTACAAGCCAAGTCCTTTAACAGTAATGCCGAGCGCGGGCGCTATATCGTACGTAAATCCTGTAATTCAACAAGTGCCAATACCAATGGACCAACAAAATGTATTCCCACAAGTTCCAGTTTACAAACCAAATCCAGTGAACAAGATAACTCAATTGAATATTTACAATAGAGACCAACAATATCAACATCCTATCATGTTGCAGACGAACCACGACGAAATACCGCCGTTGAGCGTACCGATGGATCCGCCTGTCAAATTGTTATATCAAAACATTGTTGTGACCACAGCGAAACCGATCCGACATCACCAAAACCAAAAACTCAATAAAGACTACTTGTACTACGGTTACCGTGAAAACATAAACAGTGATATAAAACAGAAAATTAACCATCTAATGCGTGCCTATCCGCCTCATGAGCTGCTTAAAGAATATGTTATGAATACCGAAAAGACACCTACTCGCAAAGACTACTATAATAATATGAAACCAAATAGTCGTCCACCGATTATGCATGATAAATACAAATATGAAAGGGCCAGAATGCCATCTGCATATAGAGATTACATGGATAATGTACATTACAAGCCAAAGTATCCAGATGAAAGGAAACAAACTAAAATTGATACGACTAAGTTTCATGAAAAACTGGAGAAAGTAGACGATTACATCGTACAACAGCGAGATAGAAAACCAAGAGTGGCTGCAAGGAAACTGAAACCTCTACAAGATGAAAAGAAATATGACGACGGACATTTTAGAAATTTCCTCAAAACTCAACAGAAAGTGAACGACATGCTCGAGAAGATACTAGCAACCAAAACTGGAACAAATCGGAAACCGACCAGTGTTGAAACTACGTGACTTTAATTTATAATTGGGTTGATTTTTCACATTTATTGAATAAATAAATTATTATTTGCATTTAGGGTATTGTTTATTTGAGTACCGATATTTCACAAATTCATTTTCAGGGTTTTGTAGAGATAAAATAATTAGTATACAAATATATTTTATCAATATCGTTATTTCACAATTGATCTCTATGTTGTAGATACGTATCATTCTTAATATTACATACTAAACGAAACAAGTTTGTTTATAAATACCTTCAGCTGACTTGCCAGTGTACACTTACCACCTTTATAATACTTTATGAACACTTACCAATTTTATATTTAAAACCACTGATAGACTTATCGATAGCTTTCGATACCTATATAAATTTAAATAGCTACAATTCTATTTACCTGTGAACCACCATGCTCGGTATCAATGTACCGCGGCACGGGGAACCTGGTCTGCAGGATCTCCTGTGCGTCGTCAATGGGCGCCCGCAGCAGCTGGGCGAAGCTTTCGTACTCCGCCATGTCTTGGTACCGCAAGGCACGCCATTGGGCTATCGTCTGTACAATGGATATGTTAATGACTATTAGGTTTTTTTTTTTTCAATATAATGTTAGGGGCTTGTTCTTAATGAGTGCCAAATGTACTAAGTACCTAATAAAATTTTAAAAATGGGGGAGTTGAACGTAAGGAAAGTTGGTAAGGATCGAATTCCTTTTTTTTGCTCTTTTACTTCTAAGATGATGATTAATAAAGAGTAGGTTTGAATGTAGAATATAATCTCTTAAACATAACATAACATAAACTACGGAATAGATTTAAAAAATCATAATTAGAACATTATTCATGAATAATATGGCCCATATACTGTATCATAATTTCAAACAAAATAAATAAAACACATGCCCAACCATATAATCTGTAATTACCTCTCCATGATAAATAAGTATTTGGAAGAAGGTGTCCATAAGCAGTATCCTGTCCGGCTGTATGGACGATGTGTCTAGCAATACTGGCTCGGGCGGACCGCCGAAACTGTACGAATACAGAATCGGCTGAATCATGATGAGTGACTGCGTCAGGTCTTCACGCATCAACATGTGTCTGTGGGTAGAAACAACATAAAAACCTATATGTATGTAGTAAAATGGTATATAAATTGTATAAATCTCTATTCCATCCTGAAGGATGTTATTACATATCGCCAACGTAAATATGTATCCATAATTAAAGGTCTTTTCAATAAGGTAGCTCGAATTTAGACAGCGTTTAGCGGCCATCTTGGTAAAGCGATAGCTTACAAACTTGACAACAAACATTATTTTATTTTTAATTTATAAAGTAAATCATCATTATTTTATAAAGTAAATCATTTTACTTTGTTTAACACACATTGAAAATTGTATGTGTGATATGCAAAAGTAAACCTTAACACCTTACCTATAGAAGGTAGTCTCGTCTGGTGAGTTGTTGAACACCTGTAGGAACTGCGACCGCCGCAAGTGGTACATGAACTGCGGGTACAGACTGAAGTTCTCCGACAGCCGGAAACTGTTCGGGTCGTCCTTGCCGTACTCGCCGAACTTTTGACACTGTTAATAATATAAAATATGTAACATAATCAGTTACTCAATAATAGCAACTACTACTCAATATAGCAACAGATACCTAGGTTACCACACACTCAGACCAAGATAAATATTTGTGGATCACACAAATTTTAACCTCGCATGGGAATTGAGTAAGAATGAGACAATACACACATCACATTTGGTATTGATTCAGTAAATCTTCTTGCAGTTGAATAAAATAGCGCAGCTACAATGTGTATAAGCTAGGAAGTTATATTTAAGTACTGCACCGTTTTTGATACAGTTTTCATAAATATAAAGAGGAATTAAATAGAATCTCTATCATTTAGACTAGGTTTATTATTACTATTAGTTGGTAAATAAATTCCCTAAATATAGTAGAAGCACAACCCATACCAATCTAATAAGCATCCGATCCAGCCAGCGCAGCACATCGGGCGAGTCCTCTATCTCCGCGCGGTAGACGACGAGCCGCGCCATCACCACGGCGCCCGCCTCCTGGTCGAACCCGGCCGCGATGTGGTGCAGGTGGGTCGACGCGTCGCCCCAACTGGAACACGGGGGTTTCAATTGGGCGGGTTATAGTGTGATAGTGTAAATCATAGAAATTACAGAGTCCCATTGGAATTTTGGGATAAAATGTATCTTATGTGCTATTTCTAGTTATAAAGGTCATCTGTTACCATATAAATCTGTTTGTTAGTAAAAGAGTAATAAACACCCATGTATGCTCCTAAACTTTCTCATTTATTATTATAACCACATCTTTAACCACACTGCAAGCTGTTATTATAGCTTGCAGTGTCTTGCGTTAAAGGTGCTAATCTCAGGAACTGTTTCGATTTGAAAATGTCTATGTAGCTTGCTTTTTAGAAGTTATTTCCAGATAAAGATTAATTCATAGGTTGAATGGAGTACACAGTTCTAAAGAGGATGGTATCTGGCGACCCATTTATCGAGTGCGTGGCATAGAAGCGTGGAATAGAAGTGAAACGGCTGAACTACTAATCATATAAAACTGTCAATATATCTATTCCATACTTGCGTGCTATAGTAGTGACCCTGACGCGGCGCTGTCCGCTCGAGTGCTGGTACTGCGTGATGAGCTGCACGCACCCGCGCCCGCCCTGCGGCACCGCCGCGTGCTGGTTTACTACCTGTTTGATGGAAACGAAATTTAATACATACTTACCATAGTCACACTAGGAAATAATCAATCTATTGATTGATGATGCACGCACAAAAGACCTAAACTGAAGAGGTCTAGTTGTGGCGGATACCCCAAGAAAGACAAAAGTGTCGTTCTTCCGTTTTGTCAAAATTTGATAGTTAGGGAATCAGAATCAGCCTATTCTTCTTTTGAGCGTAAATGAGATAAAGATGATGAATATTTCTTTACGACACTACTACCATTATTGCTGTTTCGTAGACTTTAGCTTACAGTAGTAAAGGGACAGTAAATGGCTATTCTCCATACATACCTCAAAGAATATAGCCATGGTAGTGCTCGGTGTGAATGTGCACATCTTCCATTGACAAGTGTTGCCCATGCCGACTTCTTGGTCCGAGACGCACGGTCCTTTCACATTCAGGGACACGCATGAACCGATTGCACCAGATACTAGAAAACAAATACATTTTTAAGTCTACTAATATTACAAACACGAAAGTTTGGATGTATGTATGTTACTTTTTCAAGCAAAAATTACAGAACCAATTAAAAAAGTAATTAGGAGTTGTTTCTTATAGCGTTTCCGTGCTTCGGAGGGCACGTAAAGCCGTCGGTCCCGGTTGTCGTACTAACATCTTCGACAGTCGTTACGGGTAGTTAGAGCCCTCAAAAGTCTAACATTCAGTTTAACCAAGAATGTCGTATAGCCCTCTGGGTTGTGAAGGTCTGATGGCAGTCGCTTCACGTAAAATACTGACATTCCGCCAAATCTGGTTAAACTGAAAACCGACCCCAAATAGACATGGGATAAAGGTTCGGAAAAGAAGAAGAAGAAGGAGTTGTTTCTTATAACTAGGAATAAACACATAGGACACTTTGTATTTGTATAAAATCACGGGCCAATCGCGACATTGTTAGAAAATCTGTGATAAATAACTTACTTTTTAGTTCTCTGCTGCATTTAACTTCTAAAGTCCCATTGAAAGCCATTTTGTAGTCTCCCTTCTGATCTTTAGCAAAGACCCTTTGGAATGTCTGCTTGAATAGTGACGAGTTGAAGGAATCTCCCATCACCATATGGCCACTAAAACAATGAGGTTAAGGTTTATAATTCAGTAGCAAAGTTATTGTGAAACTAAGTGATAATTTAACAACATTTCTAGCTCTTACCCAGTAGAATTACAACACTGCTTCATCTCCATCAAACCAGTTTGATCTAAGGCACATGAGTAAATATCAATAGCATGCCCATTAGTAGCCGCTCTCAAAGACAAAGCCTCGTAATGCTTTATCGCTTTCTTCATGTATTTAGCATTATCTTTATGAATATCATGATGAGAGCGGATGGGTTGCTTCAGCTCGTCATTGACAACTTGACCTGGGCCTTGAGAGCAAGGACCTCCGAGGAACAGCATGACTCTTGCCCCCGTGTTTGGGTATGTTACTTCTAGAAGACCGACTGCTAGTGATAGAGCGACACCACTGCTTCGTAGTGGTCTCTTTCCAACACCTAGAGGCCATGGGTCACGTCCAAGTTCTCCGAGCAAATCCGTAAGAGCCATGTCACATTGTTTGACAGGTTGCAAGAAGCGATGGGCGGGCGGTTGTGACGCAGGGCCCCCGGGACGCTGTGTCTGTGGGTTAGGTGCATTTACCCGGCCAATAGCCAGCTGCTCTTGTATTTGTTTTGCACTCAAATCTTTAGTGCCTTTGAATACGTAACATTTTGATATGCCTTCTGTGCCTGAAATATGAAGACATTTGTTAAAGAAATCTGAGAAAATATCAAAAAATCATTTAATCTTGAAAATCTAGAAGTGAAAATATATTTAAAATGTCCAGTTGGCATTAGCTTTTATCAATCATAAACAAATCAATAATCTATTCTCTATAAAAAGTTAACATTCATATTGATTAGATATGAAGCCTTACCCAATTCATGTATCTGAACCATACGGCCAAATGTAATAAGTCCAACTAAGGCATTCTGCGGCATCAAGCTAAGGGATGTTTGGAGGGAGTCCTTCAGAGCTCCAAGTTCTTCCTCATCCATACAAGTGTCCACAACCAATAGGAATATGGGAGGCATAGTTTGAGCACGAGTGATTGTGTACTCTATTGTCGAGAAGTTAGGGATCAATTCTGCAGGTTGATGTTGCTCTGATATTGCTGCATATTGCGGCGGGAACTGAAATTGTATGAGTAAACATATGCTAGTAAAGTTTTTATAAATAGTTTACCTACCCACTTGTAAAGTTATTAATATTCAACAAGGTAGACACGAATAAGATACTTTTAGTCAGTCTTTATTGATTTAAATTGACTATAATGAGATGATAAAATGAAATGTTACTATACTATAAATTATTTCACAATGAAAATTTATATTAACTATAATAGTAAAACATAAATGCGTCGTCAAACAACAGGGATACAGATATTAATGTTAAGAGTGATACTCACTGGATTTCTTTGGAAGCAGAAGTTACAGACCCATAATTTGGCTCTATAATCAACTTGACACATCGGATTGAGGATCGCCCTGCAAGTACTGCGCGTACATAGCACAGGTTCATACTGTATAGGCGGCAAATCTGGACGTTCCTTCAGAGGTTGGTAAAGGCAGGCCAGAGGCACAACCAACCTAGTAGTCTCAATCCTACTCGACGGCCACACATTCCATGTACACCGTATGCCATCCCGATCTTCGTTCTGCTGAATAAATTCCTCGTACGTGGCCATATCGCCCTTCTAAAATGAAATATCAATAAAACACCAATCTTTTAACAACCCGGATCGATTGTTAATACACAATTTATACTGTCATGTTACATACCAACTAACCGCGCCCGGGTATTTAATCAGCCACATATAAAAAGGCACAATATCCAGTCACTAATTCATTCAGAAAATGATATTTATTTAGATTTTTGGTGTAATTTTCAACCAGACGGGAGAGGCTGGCTGATTTGGCAATTGTCAAGCAAGAACATAGACAAATCAGCTGTCATTTCGGCCACGTCATTTACGTAAACGCAATATTAAAAATCTTTTATTAAATGAATTAAACACAGTGAAAATGAGTTCCTACAATATTACATGTTTGTTCAGCCTGTCATGTATTTTTGTTAAATTTAATAATTCAAATAAAATATTTGATTAATATTTTAAAAAACAAAAATTGTCGTTGATTATGCCATGCATAGAGAATAGAAAAACTACGCGTCCTTCTCAATGGTTTTTTACGTTCCATTCCATTGAATTTTTTTAGATGTGTTTTCAAGTCTTCGTTTTTATAACTTGATGGATAAATATTAATCTTATGATCTAAAATAAATTGTAAATAAACTGATACTAAATATAATATACAGTGTTTTTAGCGAAATTCAATACATTTACGAAAAGATAAACAATAATTTAGAAAATAATGATCGGAATGTAATCAAATGTGAAGTGCATCAGTTGAGTGTGCAAGAAATGAAACGTTGATCGAATGAATTATTTTTTTTTATTTTTATGGCATTGTAAATTAGACTTCAAATATGGTCAATAATTGTAAAAAAATCCGTATTTTATGATAAAACAACAGTTTCCAATATAAATAAGTGGACACTAAAATAATAACATGTCATTGCTTTGTTTCAAGAGCAGGAAGTTTACGCCAAAAAGTGCGACTGCGCACTGGCCAAATTAGTAGTGTGAAAGAAAATGGCGATCAGCGAAAGGCGTCCGGAGTTAACGTGATGAAAAACATTGTTAAAAGCTCAATTACATAGTGTTATAGTTATTAATTGTGTCAGATGTAGAATAATTAAGTGTTAATGAATAGTGATTGTGTATAAAAATGGCTGCGAATATGTACAGAGTCGGCGGTAAGTTCAGTAATTGGTTATTTTTGTTGTAGCTTCGCCGGTTCACCGCCAGCCGACTAGCGGTGCTTTGCTTTGATTGTCGTACCTTCATTAATTGCTTACATTAATTAGTTCAATAATAAAATATCACCTACATCTGCGAATATTGGAATGAAAACTAATTCCAAGTTTGGCGCGATTCATATTGTTTGCCGATAAAAATAAATTATTTTACCAAATTTCGTCGAATAGGACATTAGCATTTGCATCTAGGTATCATTGTATCGGCTTGCGTATCAGAGTTCGGGTGGTAACACATGAAGCGCTTTCAATTATCAATAGAATTTAGGAATTATTATCGTTGTTTTGGCCGATTTTGATGGTTTTGACGTGAGATTTTAGGTTATATTCAATGTTATCAAAATATTTTGATCCTGGTTTATGGTTATTTTATGGTTTAGGTGATGATGAATGAGCAAGTTATGATGAGATTCTGTATTATTATTCATAATTAAAATATAATATGTAGTTTGTTAGTTGACGCGAAAGTATTATTGATAACATGATGGGATGATCTTTCGTGGTACAGTGGTCGCGGAGTCCCGACGCCTCGCGTGGCGCGCTCCACCGTAGTCGCGTCGAATGCTAATTAGCTCTTCCTTATACACAACTTCCTATCAATACAGTTTCATTCATCATTTTGATATTTTGATCCTTACTGTTCACCATTCTTTTGTTTATAAAATTGTAGAACTAGATTTTAGACATTAAGGTTTTGTAAAGTATTCTATCTAATCTATAAAACCTTGGGTTAGATCCCACCCAGACAGACTAAACTTAACAAAAGATATGGAGTTAATTCATGAATTTTAATTTTTATTACTTTAGTCTAGAAAATTTTAATTAAAATATTTTTTATCAATATGTTAATGAGTTGTAATTTCTATTGCATGTTTAGTAGTAGTCTTAGACATTAAGTATATCCGATGAAATTTTTTTTGACCTAACTATAAAAAAAACTGTTTTCTTCAACAATGCACTAACTCTGCTTGTTATTTTTTATTATCTCTAAGTGCTAATTCAAGATAATTCTAAGTTTGGGAAAAGAAGTCACAACTTATTTATGTTTCTAAAACTTCTTAGTTTTTTAAATATTGTTGTATGAGGTATTTTAAAATTAAGTTGTTTCACATGCAAAACATTTAATTAACTGTTAGTCATACATTTTCAAAATAGATACCTACCAGTTGAGAAAAAAAAGAAATAAATTATAATTTTTAAAACACATAACATAACAAATCAATCTCTCCTTTTCATATAGCAACTGACCCCTAACTAAGTTTATTACTTGTAATTATTACAAATCAATACAAAAAAAATATCATTTTATTCATACAAAAACTGTTTATTGAAGGTTAAACATACACAAAACGCTCAGCAGACACATTTAAAATAATTAAAAAGCCCAAGTACCTACTTAACTAGGCAAATTAAAAATGAACTTTAAACAGTGTTATTATTTTAAAAATAATCAAGGAAAAGTGAATGTCTTATTTATTGCGTAATCATACATTTAGTTTCAAAAATACTGATACCTGTCCAAAAATTTAATCTCAAAATTGACTAAGATATTCGAAAACTTTGTATGTACCAATTATCTTAAAACTTTGTATTGAATACTGTTTTTACATTAAGACAACAATTAAATATTTCTAATACCTAATTCTAGTGTCTCTCTAGTACATAACTCTTGTCTCATCTTATATACAAAAACTACATTTAATATAGTATCACAGAATACTAATAATATCTGTTGGCTTTCAACAACAACCACTCTCTAAGTATTATACCCAATATTGATAATTCAACTCCAAACAATTCTCATAAATATTTTCCATAGTCTCAAGTATTTTGAACTTCTTAAACCCAAGATGAAGCACCACAACAATAAGTAAACATTATTATTATTGAATCTCAAAACTGTCTGCTTTGATTACTAACTTAATTAAATTCAGACTTGATTTGTTATTCCATCACCGAAGGTTACATCTAAATTTCTACCTAAAACCCAATGAATATCATTGAAAACACTGAATAGAACAGTTTTTTAATAAATTTCTGTAAGTCGAAAATATCCAGATTTAATAATTAAAATGTCATCTCTAAATTAAAAAATCTATTGTTTCTATCACCAGTAAAAAGTGTTTACCTAAGCTATATTGATGATAACTACAAAACAGTTTTATATCTAAGCATAACCTTCAGTTATGTGAAAGTATAAGTTCATTGACCCATTACTTAGCCTAGTAGTAAGTTACCTAACCATCTAGTTTGTGTTTTACTAACTTATCTAACATAAATATTTCACTCATGTTATGTACTGCATTCCTAATACATAGAAAAAAATATATGATACGTATTTTGTGCCTAGATTTTGAGTGGTGTAGTTTATCTATATTTCAGTTTGATGTAGATTTACACTCTCAGGCTCAGATTTATATTATAACTAGCTGTGCCCCGCGGTTTCACCCGAATAGTTCCCGATCCCGTGGGAATTTCGGGATAAAACATAGCCTATGTTCTTTCCCGGATCATAAGCTACGCCTGTACAAAATTTCAAGTCAATCGGTTCAGTAGTTGAAAGCCGTGAAAAGGTAACAGACAGACAGACAGAGTTACTTTCGCATTTATAATATTAAGTAGAGATAAACGCGACCTTATTTTTCTGTGACCACTTACTACTACATATTTGTAAAGCATCAAAAACATTAGAATATCAAATAAATTTTAACCTCGACTTTAATCCTTTTAAAGACAATCTAGCAATTTATCGTCACCTAGCTGCATTGCACGAATATATCCGCGTTAACAATTGGAAAATTAAATATCCTGTGTCTTTTCCTAGACATATCCCTATTATTTTAAGTCTTGATCAGTTTTGACCTAGAGTTACTGGATGGTTATTTAACGAGTAGCCAATGATCATCTTTACGCAAGTCGTAAATCAGAAGCGAAATTAATAGAAAGCCTTACGAGATCTTTACTAATATTACGAAGGTGTGTTGTTTGGTTGAACGCGCTATTATCGGGAACTACTTACTGGTCCAAATTGAAAATTTCTTTCGAGAGTTCGTTAATTGAGAAAGGCTATATGCACTAGGCTATATGTTACTACGCCCAAAAGAAGCAAAGCTATAGCGGCGCGCGGGTTAATCCGCGCACCGCTAATTCCTCATAGCATATGACAGGCAGCAGTCGTTAGAAAATGAATCGTACAATTAGTATTCACATAATACTACTACAAATTTTTGTATCCCACTCGTCTGTTGTTTCGTGGCACATTGTATCGAAACGGTTTGTTTACAAGTAACATTGTATCAATTGAAACAGAGTATCATCTGGTACAGTGACATCATTATGATGCTAAGCTCCTGCCGGTCGACGCTCCGAGACGCTTTTTTATATTTATTCATACATCGACTACTAACTTATAGTTGTAAAATAAACTCGTAAATTGCTCACAACGGATGCTCTAGAGATAAATGACAGTAAAATTACTTATGTTTGCTTGTGGTTACACAATAACAAACGCAACAGACCCCATTCTGACTACTAATACCATTATACGCGGTTTCTGGGTATTGTATTGAAATTGGTTATTAAAGAAATTAATAAAATGTCTATAATTTGAATCCACCGTAAGTGTGCCCCATCAAGCAATTATGTTCTTTCTATCCATTACATTTATAATGGAAAAATAAATATACGTAATTGTACTTCTGTTCTTAATAATATTTAATAGACAGGTAATTATTGTAATAATATAATTAAAATATTTCCTATACTACTTAATGTATACTATCCAAAACCGATTCGCGATTGTTATAGGTAATTTTAAAATCTCCGTGTGAAAGGTGTTCATTTAATGATAAGCTATCAGTGTTTAAAATTATTCTTTTTGGTCCAAAAGTGATCACTTGTTTTCACCGTCCTTATCTTAATGTAAGATTGTTGCCCAATCTGTTTACAAAAGAACTAAGTTTGACTCATTTACAATTCTCTTGTAGTGTTCCCTTATTTGTGGCTAGCGGTAGCAGGTGAACGTATTAACGATTCAATGCACATTAATAAAATGATCGTAAATATTATTATGATGTCGTAACGTGAAGGTTAAGTTCAGGGTTGGTTTTCTAACCACAAAAGAACGCATGTTCATTGTCGACACGTGAAATCTGGTCAAAGAGAATTCAATCATTGTACCGCCCTCAGTGATGACGTGTCCATGCTAAATTTACTATACACTTACTTATTGACACGTTCCAAAAATATACTTCTTGGCAAAACTGAACGGGCGTTAACATCGCTATCAGCCGCATAATGCCCCTACTTACGATCATAACTATACCTATATTATATTGTAGCATTTGCCGGCTTTTACGTACTAGTTCCTGTCCTATTTCGGTTACTGTTATTGGTTAAATAGACGCACTCGGTTGTGTGCTCAGGCTCACTATTAAAATTGCGATGCGTTATATTTTGCTTTTATCAAAACCGTCGTAGTTAACATTTAGTAAAACAGGATTACAAATGACTAGAGTGGTCAATGTTGAATTGCCAAACAAAGGGATGCAGTTGCGATTTCGTACAATAACAATACTCTAATTTTTGCGATCTAAAAATGTTTATCGCGGTCCGGGTGTGCATGAATGAGTTTGTACGATTTAGATACTCTGGATACAGTAAACTTAAGGGGTCAAGTACTATAAGCTCATACGAGTTTTGTTTAACACCGGCAGCTGTTCTTTGGAGAGCAAGTTAAGCCGTCTATCTAGTTGTCGTACTAACATCGACAGTCGTTACGATTAGCCCTCTTAGGTTGTTGTTGGTGGGCTGTGTCGCTCTACGTATCATACTGACATTTCATCAACCAAAAATCGACGCCCATTAGATGGGCTTGGCAAAACTTTGAAAGAAAAAAGAAATCACTCACTGACAAAACGTTAACTGTATCCAGTACCCATCCTGTACCCAGTTTTTAACCCACACACATACTTACTAACTAAATCTTGTCCAAGTTAGTTCATTTCTAGTTAGGCACTAACTATTACCTAAGTATGTTTTTATAAATCCAAGTTATAAAATATAAATTACTTGAGTACACGTTATTTATGTTTAAGAAAAAATTAAACGTGTAACATAATCGTGATTCCTCTCAATTGTTAGACTCGGTAACAGCAATTGATTACGTGTACGTTTAAAACAATAATATATAATTATGTTTTAGTCTTACTATGCGGAAACAAGTAGGTATAGTTGATAAGAGAAATAATTATTACGCCGAGTACATATGTAATTCAATAAACGTTCCTAATAAACATTTTGTCGTAAGAGAAGTAATAACATTAACCGAGACATTTTATAAAAACTAACTGTGCTCAACGGTTTAACCCGTGTTAGCTCTGCTTCTATAGGTAGCGTGATGTTTGTAGGGGTTACCCGAAACAAAAAGTATATATTTTTAATTCGAACCAGTAGTTCCTGACATAAGCGCGTCCAATCATACAAACTTGACCTTATGGCCTGGACGTTAGGCATGACATGACCCTCAAAATAGAAGACCTAAAACATTTTTGTATACTATTTTTTTTACTAAGTGAGTGCCGAAGTTAGGGGAAGTAATGACCCTTTGTGTTTTTATTTTCTTAATGTTTTAATGTCAATGGTTGCAATCAAATAATTTGATACAAAGTGGCTACGAATTCTCTTATTCTTCTTCCAAACCGGTCGGTTTTTTACTTTAACGCCAGTATGTTACGCGTAGTGACTGCCATCTAATCTCCACAATCCAGAGAGCGATACATTTTTGACCAAAGCAATTGTTAAGGTTAACCAAAAATAGATTAAAATCTGGATGATTAACAGACTACTAGAACACTATCATCGATTCGTCTCTTTAACGCTTCCAGCCAGTCATTGTCATACTGACACAAAGGTCGAATCCAACGGATTTTGGGATCACTGCCTTTATCATTATCGTTAGCCTCGGGATAACCTTGTACTATCAGTCTTTCTTACGGATCAACACCGTATCCCACAAATGAACTAAAGTATCAGTTTCTAAAATCTTTGGCTACAAGCAGGTACTATTACTATTGTTTCGTATCTCCTAATCTTAGTATTTGGTTGACTAGACTAGGACTAGACATGCGTTATATAGAATGTATAACTTTTGTACCTATGTCTAGCGCCAGTCACATTATTATAAAAACACGTAAATAAATGCTATTTTCTATTTTATACATGAAATCGCGTCTCATCGTAAGTTAATTTTAGTTCACCTTGTGATCGTACCAGGATGGAAAATTTCATGCGAAGATATGTTTACGATTACATTAGGAAAGTCATTAGAGTTTCTATTACATAAATGTATGTAGGTATTATGGAAAATTTCAATTGTGTAAAGTTTTCATCTATACTAATATTATAAAGAGGAAAGATTTGTTTGTTTGTATGTAACGAATAGGCTCCGAAACTACTGAACCGATTTCAATAATTCTTTCACCATTAGAAAGCTACATTCACCCTGAATAACATAGGCTATATTTTATCCCCGTATTCCCACGGGAACGGGAACGACGTGGGTGAAACCGCGGGGCACAGCTATACATTATAATACGGTTTTAAAATAATTAGACTATCATATTGAAGATAATCTTTTGCATAGATTCCGAAAAAGTAAAGAACCGCATATTCAGTTTGTGAGTGTACCAAATTATTCTAAACTAATGCGCTCTGAACTAACCATGTTTTAAAATGAAAGGTTTGAAACGTGTCATTATGCGCGCAAGTATTTATTTGTGTTGTGCTGTGTTGTGTAACGGTAAAAAGCGCCATTTTCATCAGTTAGTCAAGAGGTACAGTACTAGTAATGGTAACATTAGTAATGTAGAGACAGTATGTTACGCATCACCTACTATGAACCGTGTGCTACTCATAACCATAAGCGGCGATTTGTACATCGAGCAATTATGTTCTTTATAGCGTTCCAGCTTCAAGTTATATTTTTAGATTTTCGATCAATAATCTTTGACTATTGTCTGTCCCTTTCAATCCAACTTATATTGGCATATGTGGGACGCCCGCCCTTAGCACCAGACAAAACCCTCTTTAGGCGTGGGCGTCTAAATGTTAGGGAAAATATCATGACGACTTACAATAAATTTCATTTGAATGATTGGTCCTTGAGGCAAATGAAATTTAGGTGGGTATTTCCCTTATATTCGCTTCGGTGCTTTATATAAAAAGAAATACCTACAAAATAATATATTTATAAATATAGGTTTATGTTGTATTTTATTATCACGATGAAGCGATTACTTTAAATATAACACATACGGGATTTTCAAATATTACTACATCCTACATCCTAGATATAGCAAAATGACAATAAAATGAAAGCGCTAGAAGGGCTGGGTTACAGAAATACCTTAGACCTTGCCCATATGTTTGTGATAGCCACTGAAAGACTATACTAGCACTTTCAGTGGTTTCATATTGTTTTAGTGCCATCATCACTCATTATCACGTGCGTAATGAAATGCTTGCGTTACCAATATGTAATTACATATGTGTTGTTTGTCCACAGACTGCGTCTATTTCGAGACGTCGTCGACGTCTCCGTACCAAATCCGGCGGATAGAGGAACTGAACAAGACCCCGTCAGGCAATGTGGAAGCAAAAGTCATGTGCTTCTATAGGCGGCGGGACCTACCCAATCCTCTTATACAGTTAGCTGATAAGCATCAAAGTAAGTATACACATAATTTAAACGAATTTATTACATCATACTTTAGGTTTCTCCGAAAACATATTATAATAAGCATATAAACTATTCAACTTTATAACTACTTATGTATATATAACTTTCACGGGTTATTTATTCGGTTTAACTACGTGAATTACTACTTAGTTATAATCCTTCAACTTATTCATAATTAAACAACAGAAACTAACATGAACCAATAGAAATTGAATCGTAATGACGATCAGTTTTATTTATAGGACAATTTTATTATTGATTTTCAACACTAACCACGCATACTTACAAAGTCTTAGTAAGTTCAGTATGGTTGACGCTATATTTAATGTACATAGTTGATTAATATAATTTGTGCAATAAACTATGTACGTCACGTGGACCTACACACATCAAAAGTGTCTAGGGATCAACATATATTTTTGCAATAACTTTTCTCCTGATTGATATTAATTAAAATTTTCTTTAAGGATTCATCAAATAAAGTGTTTTCGTTTGTCACAGTAACGATAAACCAAGTCACCTTTGCATTAATAAAGAAATTTGCCATTTTCCTAATAAAGGGATTTTTGACATTTGAACCACTAACATTAAAGTTCGAAAAAAAGTCTGAAATAACAGTTTTCTTTAAAATTTTATTGGGTAACTTAAACAATTAATAATCCGTGTTTCTACCGCGAACACTAACAACACAAGAACATCGGTTTGGCATACTCAAAATGAGTTCATCCAAATCACGCTGTGGAATGGCCGCCCATGTTCGTTGCAACAACAAAAAAAGGTCTTCTTGCGACTGGATACCCTCCATATTCGGCAGAGCTCTTCTCTGTAGCATATCCCATGCATGCTCAATCGGGTTCAAGTCTGGCGACTGAGCAGGCCAGGGCAGGACATTGATGTTAGCTGCGGCGAGAGTCTGTCTTACAACTCTTGCGGTGTGCGGTCGTGCATTATCATGCATTAACTGAAATAAGGGACCGATTTGCACTTGTAGAGGAACGATGACGTCTGATACAATCGTCTCAGCATAAATTTGAGCGTTGAGGTTGCCTCTGATCCAAATCAACTCAGTTCTTCCGCCGATCCAAATACCCGCCCATACCATGATGGTTCCACCACTATAAGGATGGACTTCCTGGAGGGATTTTAATCGCTGTTGGCGTCCAGGGGTTCTCCAGTGTCGTATACGTCTTGTATCCGGTCTCATACCAAAACGAGACTCATCAGAAAAGCACACGAAACGCCATTGTTCTTCTGCCCAATTTCTGTGTTCAAGAGCCCATTGATATCGAATCCTACGATTGTGCATTGCTATAGGTGGTACCCGTAGCGGTCTTCGGGAATGAAGGTTCACTTCATGCAAGCGGTTTCTGACTGTTTGGTCGCTAATTAAGTTCCCTGAAGAGTGATGAAGCCGCACGGCTAACATCACGGTTATTGTTGGAGCTCTTCGAGTTAAGATTTGAATGTATCGGTCTTGTCTCCGTGTGGTGCAGCGATACCGTCCTCCATGGCGCTCAGCCACGGTACCAGTGCTTCGGTAACGTGTCCAAAGTCGACTGATAACACTCTGACTTGTATTCAGAGCTAAAGCCACAGTACGTTGCCGGGAACCAGCTTCTATCATTCCCACGGCTCTGAGCATTTCTTCCCTGCTTAAATGACGTCGCCGCTCCATAATAACGTTGGTTTTAATCAGTAGTAGGGAAACAGTAGCACTAATAATGTCTTCAATGCGTTGTATGTTTTTATAGGGAAAATATTGACAGCTGATTTTCATCTTTTACTCGAATTTGATTCACAGTTCCTGATTCAAATTATGAAATGCAGCAAAAAGGATCCATATAAATTTATAAAATCATAAATTTATTACAAAGCCACATCTCAATCTCAAGAAATCCGCATAAAAATGCTTGATCCCTAGACACTTTTGATGTGTGTATATGGATTGACGCGTGTTTGTTATATGTACAATATACGTACATATATGATACATTCTAAAACGGTAACAAGTTTCAAAGTCTCTAACATAGTCCGCCCAATCTCACAATCCCCCGATCTCCGATGTGTTTCAAAGTCGAAACTGGGTAAGGACACACCCTTCAAAGGTTTATTAAATTTATATGTACACTTGTTCGGATACGTATCAAGAAAATCGGTTTTCTTATGATACTCTCTATGAAGAATTAGGTAGTTAATTATTTAAAGTCTTAGGAAGACACGGTAAGAAATATTGTTTGAAATTAACGTAACCAGGTAGAATGTATAGATAGAAATTCATAGGTACACGATCACGCTCGTAAACTAACTTTGAATCGATTCATACCGATAAAGGTGAGCGTCTAAAAGCTAGGGCACACGCGATTATGCGGTAGCTTCGATTACCGATGTCAACTCGGTAGTCCTTGGACAATATCTTTTGTGTTAACGTCGAAACGTCGAGAACGAGTATCCTCATGCATATGCTCGCTCACCAGTCGATAGGTGAAACTTATTTGACAAACCTGTTTAAATAAATGCTGACATACATTAAGGTCATACATTTATTTGGTTGCAATCGTTAAGATGAGTTGAAATAATATATGAGTAAAAATTGTAAACGACGCAAAAAAAACCTTGTCAATACGCATGGGATTTTCCTAAAGGTTATAATTCCTTCAGTAAATAATGTTATCTTTCTAACAAACTAGTAGATTTAAAGGTTTCGCTATAAGCATCTAGATGGCGACTTTAATCAATTCTAATTAAAGCCGGAACATTCATCTCATCGACTTTCATTAGGGACCCTCTACCTGAATAGCCTTGTGCTTACCAACTTCGCAGACACGCCTTAGCTACGATGCTCCGTAAACATTATTTATATTATTGTAATGTGAATTTTTTTATTACATTTTACTTTTTTATGCAAATATTATGTTCTATTAGTTTATGGTTATGGGTATACTTTTCCTTTCGGCAATACAATTCAAATACAAACAGAGCTCACCCTACAAAATCTCTATACCTGAATTCTATGATCAAAAATGTAGAATGAAATCGTTACTCCTTACAGTTTACTACTAGAAACCAGCTTAGCTAGTGCATTTTTAAAACTCTTTGTAACAGTTCCTTTCAAGTCAACTAAGCTCAAGTCCCGAACTCTTTCTAAACAGTTTCTTAGTTTGACAATGGTTTTTAAACGTATAGTTGGAAGTAGTATCAAGGACAGGTCGAGAAAATTAATCAGAGGTGTCATAAGGATGGTGTTACGTAAACGTTCCCGGGGAACGGTTGGCGTTAGTGGGATCGCGCCCCCAGCCGAGTGGTAATGACCCTTGCCGCGCTCCACTATGTAACCGTCAACAATCACAATGTTCAGTTTAAAAACAATATTGTTTAGTAATACATGCTAATTTATATTTACCTAACCATTCAAATTAAACTGATTGGTGCATTAATTGAATGCCTTTTTATACTTTATCTTCACTAAAAATAGCCAATATTATTTAATCATAGGCCTAAACACAACCATAATGATTATTTATTAAAATTTATTTTTTCTAAATAAAAAAAAATAATAATATAAAAATATGAATTATCGCTATAATAGAAATAAATAAAACAAGAACGGTGCGTCCCTATTGTAATTTGGTCTCCAACAAAATTATTAAAATACCGTGTGGTAACACACGCATACCGCGCGGCAACCGGTGGTCAGGGGCTGGCGAGACTCGGTCGAGTTTTTAGACGATTACCGACGCCCGCGGTGAAGCTCACACAGGATCACTAGGCCAACGAATATTTACTGTGTAAATAATGTAATCCCATCCAAATATTATTGATACTTCTGGTTTATATCAACGTTTCTTTTCAGCCACCGATACTCTATTATTTAACACGAACCACTCAACAAATTCGGTCACATAAAATATTCAGCGGGTTTCTGCTTCCTAGTTTTAACATAAACAAATTCATGAACTGAGACCGTACCTGCATACCGAAATCTAAATACGAATCTCACATGGCAACACCGATCGGCAGCGGTGGGGTGGCTATGTAAAGACCCAGACTCGGGACAAAGATCGTGTGTTAATTCGGACCGCGTAGACCAGGGGGCGCGGGCGGTCGGGGTTAGTAAACATAATCATGGCCTCCTCCCGCCGTACAATTCAGTAGCTAAATGGGAATGAAGAGTTGGCTCGGTCGGCCCCGCCTCACACTCCGGACGCTATCTGCCGCCTCGACACCCACACGTCTTATACACCGCAAATGTTAAAATTGTACAAAAGATACATCTGTTTTGTTACAATTGTCGCAATGTACTGTTACGCCTTTACAACCAACCAACCCACCGATGTCGATCTCTGTCTCCTACCTATCTGTATTGATTGTAATATTACGTTGTTTAATTTATTTAACATAACATAATGGCACATGTGGTGTCGGTCTAGTTATTCCCACAGCATGTAACAGGATGAGATCATTATACATTATGTCCTGGCAGGTATTTATTTATTTTTCGCAATAAAAATAGAGAGACATCAATATGTCCGTGACTTGTATTCTAAACTCCTTAATTGGATGGCTGCCTCGCCCGCCCCCAGCGGCTAACCCCCTCGTATCGACCGTGGCGCTCTCATCTCGCAGGTACACGCAACACTTATCCCGGTTTTAATTGTCGCCACGCGCCGATGACCCTAGTCGCCAGCTCTGATACTATTCACCGTTACGCCGACTGCTCGCTGCCATCGATACAACTCATTTTAATAATTCTCTAACTAAACACACTAATTATAAATTCAATTCTAAATGTTCATTAGCGACTGATAAGTAACAACTCTAGTTTTTTCTGAACATAAACGTGACGTTGTTACATTAACAATAAGATTCAGTTTTCAACATTAATAACGCTATTCAGAATCTCATGTAAAATTTTAACACACGATAATTTCAACTACAACGAAATTGATAATAATAATTGTTTGAAATAATATGCTTTTATGTAATGAATTGTTGCTTGTAGTAAATTAATTAAATACGTGTTACGCTTGAATCTGATAATCCGATCCAATAAGTGTCAAAAGTATGCTTTTCAATATAAAACGATTGAAAACAATTATTATTATCTGGTCCAGGGTTGAAGATTGAATCGAGCAAGATTTCGTTTTTTCAAAATTAGGAAAATAAATTGATTCAATTCCTCCTCCCTTTCTCTAAATGAACAGGGTCGAGTCAATATCTGGGTAATACAAGAATCGACCCTTCTACTTCTTTATAGTCTTTGATACTCCCAAATCTGCTTTCATTAATGAAAAGCGTCATCATCACTGAATGACTTATCATGATTTATCTAAGGAAACGGGGTGAAACCGCGGCACACACTGAGTACAACAATAATAGTAGTTCTACCAATGAGACATTAGTTGAAACAATAGTGTAGATTCTAAATTAAAACTTAAACGTTTACCGGTTATGTAATCGCTAGTTTTCGCTAGTTAACTTCATTATTACAACAACAACGGATAGGTATAGTTAACATACTATGTTTTCCGTACTTAGTTTACTAAATATACATACGACAGCACAACAGTTTACTTCGAGAGAGGTGACGACGAATGAGATTATGAGACGTAGGAAACAATAAAAAATATTATATGAGAAAACACTGCTCCATATTATTTTTTCTATTTTATGTAATTTATAAATAAATAGCACACGTATCTATTAGAACCGTGTCTGTGAAGTGTGTGACGTAAGCAGTGTTTGGTTTGTTTACGGGTTCGTTTGCCTTACATTTGCACTAATGCGTGATATTTCGCACTTTCTTCGAGACTAAACATGAATATTTTCAGTGCTAATCCTATATTTTTTACTGGATCTATCTTTAAATACACTAATCCGTTACGCACAAATAGACACTTACAATACGACATTTACAAATAATACGAGGTAGCACACAAAAACCTTTCAGTTGATTATCAGGAATCGTGTAAATTCACGTAATAGATGTACCGCGTGCGTCTGTTTGGGGAGGGTCAACGTAAGAACCATTCCCATGAACGTCCTAATGAAAAGCACAAACAAGTTAACGCTCTACTGGCTCATACCGGTGCGCCGTGCGCGTGGTACTGAAGATTGTGACGTCACCGCCGACGACGCCGCGGCCCGGCGGTGGCTGCGCACGGGCACCGCGTCGGGCACGTGGAGTCGTGGAGGCCTCAGGCGCATCGAAAGTGAGACTGCCGAGTTGTGCGAGCAAGGGGGGGGGGAGGCCGATTGAGGGTCAATGAACTCTGCGCATCCGACTGATCTGTACTTACATGTACAACACCATCGCATTGTTTTAACGTCTATAACTAACACCATCTCCATTAACGCGTTCGCTGCCCGCTGTCTACGCCCAGTGCCCACCTTTTTCAATTTTTTAAAGAGATCACTGTGTGCCCCCGACTCACAGTTGCGTCCCAAAGAAACTATCGTAGTGCCCTTGGACGCGTCTGTGAGTCCAACGCATTTCGCGCAGTGCCCATCGACGCCACTGTGCGTTACCGAATACAATGGATGTTTGAAGACGGCTCGGATTTTATTGTGGGGCAATAAAACAAAACTTATTCCTAAATACAGCGTGTTCTTTCTGAAAATATAATTTTATACTTACATTTTTTTTTAAAATACTAGATTGTTGAATATTCGAATAATATTTATCCTGTGCCTCGAAAAATTATACTCGTAATATAATAAAACAAAATTATTCCCTAATTTGACAATATCGGTAGAGGTATTCGTGAGCAACAACAAACTTTCGAATTTAATGACGACCTCGATGGCAGAGTGATCACCGTGCCGGACTGCCATCCGTAAGGTTGAGGGCTCGATTCCCGTGCGAGGTGAATATTTGTGTGAATCACAATTGTTTATTTCGGTCTGGGTGTATGTGTGAATGAGTGTGTGCGTAGTTTCTAATACCCTAGACTAGATACAAGATTCGAACATATTTAGGGGTCAGTTACTGTAATGAGAAGATCGAGTGAATGATTATGTTATGTTATTAAATATGGTAAGGATTAAAAAAAACACAAATTGAAATCACATTATTTATTTAAAAAAAAATTAACAAAATAACATTAGGTTACATATAAAAAATACTTATAAATATAAAAAATAACAAAAATAAAAAACATAATATATATTTAGCGATTATTTATTATTAGGTATACATTGTATATTTCAAATTAAGACAGCAGCATGTTTTCTATGTGATAAGGGCCATAACATGCGATGCACAGCCCTTTATCACAGTCCTCACAATACATGCCGCTGTCTTTGCGTTTTTTATATAAACTCCAACATCTAGTGCATTTTCTCCGCTTTAATGTCCCGTTATTGTTTCGGCCCAACTCTTTGGGCATGTGAGTCGCGTTCTGTGGCGGATGCGGTCTAGATGTTGGAGGTAATATTTGTTTTATTATTTTATCCCTAAACTGTTCTAATGATAATGTTTGTCGTGTTCCTTTTTTATATAAAAAGTATGCATTTATAAACATAATCTGAAATATATGTATACCTATTTTTTTATACCAACGTGTGGTTTTATGCTCACAAGAGTAATACGACAGCATTTGATCTTGTCGATCGACCCCTTTCATGTTTTCATTATATTTGAGAATTATATTGGGCTTTTTGACAATTTGCCCTCTTTTATTTATAATTTCTTTCATTTCGGGTGTATGTTCAGTGGAAATGGTGAGCACATCTCTCTTATCTTTCCATTTCATGACACATACACCCTTTTGATTATGCCTGTAAATCGTATTACCCCTTGTGAGCTTCTTGCTGGTCACTACTACGGGATTTCTTTTTCTGTTTGTCATTAATGTCCCTGTTACATACGTTTTATTTTCAATTAATTTTTCTGACAAATTTACGCTATTATAATAATTATCCATATATATCGAGTGACCAGCATTTAAATAATCGCTCATTAGTTTGAGGACGACTTTGTCCGCGTGTCCTCTACCACCAACTTCGTTGTCAGCTGACCCTTTGTACATATGGATTTTATGTACAAGGCCATTAGGGTCAGCTAACACGTATAATTTGACGCCAAATTTGTGTCTTTTATTTTTAATATATTGGCGGATCATCAGTCGTCCTCTGAATAACACCATAGACTCATCAATGGAGAGATCTTTTTCGGGATAAACCGTGCTTTTCATTAAATTATTAAAATAATTTATTAAAGGTTCTATTTTAGAATAGATGGATGAACTAGCGTCATTAACATTAAAATATAACATTCTTAAAATTAGTAAAAATCTGTTCCTACTCATATAATTTCCTAGAGAAAAATTAACTAGGTAGTCCTTACGCCAATAATAATTAATTTTATTTAATTTTACTGTTCCCATGAAAAATAAAATCCCCAAAAATGTTAATATTTCCTCCGCCGTTGCAGGTTTCCACCTTTTAAGCCTGCTGTCGGGTTTAAAACCCCTACGTAAAACGTCTTCAGCATGTTTGTTTGTATATTCACACAACATTGTTAAAAAATTTAAATTAAAAAATATTTTAAAATATTGATACGCTGACATGGTCGCCGCATTGGATATTTGGATGCCTGGGTGTCCGGTAAAGGGTATCGCCACCGGAGTGACGGGCTCGTCGACCCACTCATCCAGCGGTCCATCATCAGCCATCAAATCGCCAGGTTCGGTACTGTCAGATTCGCTGGATCAATAATATAACATACAAATTATAATATGGTCTCAAATCCTTTGTAATAATAAATAAAAACATAGAGATAAGAACCTTTCGTTGTCCGTATGAAGAGAAGAGTGCTCATCATCAGAAGCCGCAGATGAATTACTTCCCGAAGTACAAGAAATGCGGCGCGGGCGTTCTGTACGCAGTGTTTGAACCCCGGAGGAGCTACTCGCCCCCTCGTCACGAGACTCCTCTCTGAATGCTTCAGCATCCTCTTCCCCAAACATCATCCGAATGTCGTCCTCAATGTCTTGGAGTCTACGGGCCATCTAAAGGAGATAGGAACATCATTTCAATAATGCATTATACTGAAAAGACTACAACCATATATTTAACTAGCTATGACTAGGCTTTAAAGACTGTATTATAGTATGCTACATAGACAGAAGCGCTATAGCGTTCCTTGATACAAGGTTTATCTAACACTAAACAAGAATTTTAGGAATTGATTTTTGTTGCATGTACTTTTATCAAAAATTAATAAGATAGTATATTACGATACGCTACCTACAACAAAATTCATATGATAGTATATTACGATATAGTACGTACAACAAAAATTAATAAGATAGTATATTACGATAAGGTACGTACAACAAAAATTAATAAGATAGTATATTACGATATAGTACGTACAACAAAAATTAATAAGATAGTATATTACGATAAGGTACGTACAACAAAAATTAATAAGATAGTATATTACGATACGCTACCTAACAAAATTCATATGATAGTATATTACGATATAGTACGTACAACAAAAATTAATAAGATAGCATATTACGATAAGGAACGTACAACAAAAAATTAATAAGATAGTATATTACGATACGCTACCTACAACAAAATTCATATGATAGTATATTACGATATAGTACGTACAACAAAAATTAATAAGATAGTATATTACGATAAGGTTCGTACAACAAAAAATTAATAAGATAGTATATTACGATACGCTACCTACAACAAAATTCATATGATAGTATATTACGATATAGTACGTACAACAAAAATTAATAAGATAGTATATTACGATAAGGTACGTACAACAAAAATTAATAAGATAGTATATTACGATACGCTACCTAACAAAATTCATATGATAGTATATTACGATATAGTACGTACAACAAAAATTAATAAGATAGCATATTACGATAAGGAACGTACAACAAAAAATTAATAAGATAGTATATTACGATACGCTACCTACAACAAAATTCATATGATAGTATATTACGATAAGGTACGTACAACAAAAAATAATAAGATAGCATATTACGATAAGGTACGTACAACAAAAAATTAATAAGATAGTATATTACGATACGCTACCTAACAAAATTCATATGATAGTATATTACGATATAGTACGTACAACAAAAATTAATAAGATAGTATATTACGATACGCTACCTAACAAAATTCATATGATAGTATATTACGATATAGTACGTACAACAAAAATTAATAAGATAGTATATTACGATACGCTACCTACAACAAAATTCATATGATAGTATATTACGATAAGGTACGTACAACAAAAAATAATAAGATAGCATATTACGATAAGGTACGTACAACAAAAAATTAATAAGATAGTATATTACGATACGCTACCTAACAAAATTCATATGATAGTATATTACGATATAGTACGTACAACAAAAATTAATAAGATAGTATATTACGATACGCTACCTAACAAAATTCATATGATAGTATATTACGATATAGTACGTACAACAAAAATTAATAAGATAGCATATTACGATAAGGTACGTACAACAAAAAATTAATAAGATAGTATATTACGATACGCTACCTACAACAAAATTCATATGATAGTATATTACGATATAGTACGTACAACAAAAATTAATAAGATAGCATATTACGATAAGGAACGTACAACAAAAATTAATAAGATAGTATATTACGATAAGGTACGTACAACAAAAATTAATAAGATAGTATATTACGATACGCTACCTAACAAAATTCATATGATATAGTATATTAATACTATCATATGAATTTTGTTGTAGGTAGCGTATCGTAAACCATATCATAATTGATATGGTACGTACAACAAAAATTAATAAGATAGTATATTACGATGAAGTACGTACAACAAAAAATAAAATAAATTGAGTAATAAATAATAGTACTTACAGTTTCCGCCAATCCAATAACACTTGAAACAACACTTGCACTGCACAGTACACCAAAATCCAATCAAAGGCAATCGTAGTCCGTAAGCACAAGCAAGGGTCGTCACAAGTTGAGGGTCCAGAATCCGTGAGACAAGCCGGGGTCAGAATGTCACACAGAGATCAGAAAACAGAAAACAAGCCGGGGTCAGAGTTAAGGAATCACCACAAAAACAGTCGGAGCACACGAAACAGAGGTACGTCTTCTACAAAAATATGCAGAAGACTGATAAATTATAACATAATATTCATGATAATCTCCAAAAAGCGAAGTACTTGTACTATATACTACTTACACCTTTGTTCGGCTAAAAGGATTATAAAACAATAGAATTAAGGCTGCGGCGAGCTTGAAATTTCCTTTGAATTATATAGCGGCATCTCAAAGTAAAACGTTTGTGTTCTTAAGACAATGGAAAAAATATTAAGTATTTATCTCATATTTTAACCACAAATAAAGTCAACACCTGTGTGCAATATTATCAGTGCCCTATTATTTTACTTTTTAGAACTCGATTGTCAACTTTTTTTATAAAAAAACAAAAACCTAGAGAGAATTGTTACGAATGTAAAAAGGTACTTAAGTATAATTCAAGATTTAAAAGGAATTTAATTTATATTTTAAACACACTTCTGTAAAAATAATAAATTGCTCAGAGTGCCATTATAGGTACGTAACTGCATATTTTTTGGGAGGTACATGGTTCTTCTAGCAATCTACAAAAACTTCACTTCTATCACACTGTATAAGAACTATTTTTTTATATTTTAGATCGACATACCTATATCATACAGGAGACACACCGTATACGAACATTTTTATATAAGACATTAGTACGGCTTATTCGAAGACGGGTCGATTTTTATTGGGGGCAATAAAACAAACCTTATTTCTAAATACAGCGTGCTCTCGGTTTCTTTCTGAATAAGAATTTTTAATTTCTTAAATTTTTAGATCATTTGTTACGACTAATAATTTTAGAGTTTAAAAAAGTACCTAACTCATCGTCCACAATAATATGCAGAAAGCAGCAAATTAAAAAATTATAGTAGGTTACTCTCACCAAAATGTTTTTTTGATAAAAACAAAGTAATAGAATAGAATGGATCGTTGACGAAGCGATCGACCGTGGTACATCTGTCCTTTTATATGACAGCAAATATCTATTTATATTCTATTCTAATATAAAGAAAATAAATAAGAGGATATATTGACAGATGTACATACATACCTATTTATCATAGTTGTAGATTAGTGAACCAATTATGTAAGGATGTAATTTGTAATTTTTTTTAAAGAATTTAGTCAATAATAAATAGTCCAATTTTCAGGGTAGAAATAAAAGTAGATAATTATAATTTTCAAATTTAATTCATTGTTTTATTTTGGGGGAGCCCTGGAGCATTAGCTTCATAGCCAGGGCTCCCCATAATTCAGGCGCTCCAACAGCCACTCTTGTAAGCAGGGCAGCGGTGGTAGAGGCGGGAACGTCGGTGGCGCGACGGGACTGAAAACAAAAAAAGAACTGTACTAATATTATAAAGCAGAAGAGTGTTTGTTGGATGGGTAGCCTGTTCATAATAACACTCTGGAACTACCGTCAGATTTGTAACTCAAAGGATATTTGATCCTGGAATTCCCATAGGTGTGGTTAAAAATGATATCATGTGGATAAAACCATGAAGCACAGCTAGTTAGATAATCCAAGTACCTACCTAGTATTTTAGTAAGAGGTTTATCTAGATTCTATTTTAGCTATTGAACAAAATCATATACTTAATTACAGGTAATACATTTATATTAATTCCCTACATGTACTTTTAGTACCTGTTTATCATAACACTAATAACTATAGGTACTTACTAATAAAAACGTTAATAATATGTTAAAACAATATGTGAGACTACATACCGCATGAGGGTGTAGCCAGCTTGCTCCACCCGGAGCATTTCTAATATGGTCCGGGTGTTCTAATGAGAGAAACAAGTAACACAATATGACATGGGTACTATTCTATTGGGACTTATTGGTTAGGTATTATATGTGTGTGTATTATCCAAGTTGAATATTGAAATATGGGTTCCAATAAAATATGGGATTAGTGACATTAATCAAATAATACACAAAAAGACAGCCATAAGAAAGATATTAAGTTTAGGTCAATACCGTTATTGTGAGTAATTACTAATTGGGTAAAGAGAAGTTACATACTGCCAGCATCTCCTCAAGCACGTCATCGTGCCACCGACTGGAGTCGACGGTTGCGTACTCGTACCTGGAACAAAATGTACGTGTCGTTAGTTATTGATCGATTGATTTTAGTAGAATAACGAACGTTTATATAGATTGTGAGACTTACTCAGGGGATCGGGGTCTGAAGCTCTGGCTTCCGCGGCAGCTGGGGATCCCCCGAGTACGAGTACTCGACCGTACGATGCTCCCGCCGCATACGCACCACTGCCACCACTTCCTCCAACGGCTTTGGCGGTCGCGGCCGGTGTGGCCGTTGGAATTGGGCTGGCTTCTAAAATATTAACATTATTGATTATTAAAAGAAAACGTAGGTATATCATCAAAAAATATATATAATTTTCAAATTTACTCAATACTTACGAGTTCATTTTTAATCTTATCCTTTCCGTATCCACACAAACAACTACCGACACAAAATTCAAAATGGACGGCCGGCCGGACGGAAAGAATCGAAAAATGAATGAACGGAAAAAAATGAATGAGAATGAGAGCACCAAAAGAAAATGAATCAATGTAGGTCTGTGTACATATCAGTAAACAATCGAAATAAATCAAAACGTCAGAAAATTCTGCTGCAGACTTAAGATATTATTCTTTGTCAAAATTATTTTATAATACTTATTTCTATATATTTGATTAACAATAATAACAAAATACTTCATTAATAAGTAATTTACATGACTGTGTTGTGACAGCCCCGATGGACCGGATGTTATAAGGAGTGAATGAAGTTTATTGATTTATTTTATCGATCGATCGCTTGTCTTTGGTTCTGTCTGTGTCTGAGTTGGATCGAACTGAGTGAGAAGACGCGTAGGTAAACAAACAAAACAACAAAAAATAGAAAAGAAGCCATTGTCTAAACGGTAAGTTTAAATCTAATATTATTCTTTGTTTTATTTGAAAATAACTAGGTTTATCAATCAATACATAAATATAATATACATAAATCATCTCACGTAGATGTAAATGGCCATGATGATGATGATATCAATCAATATATTTTTTATTGTTGTTCCAGTCCAGATCCAGAATGGCTTTGAGCAGGTAAGTTATTTACTTAATTGACTATTACTCTTATCGACATAGGACAAACAAGTGTAAGGGTTATTAACAATAATACATGCAACTAAAGTTTGTTAAAGTCTGGGGGCTTATTGTGTGCAAATTAGTACCTATTTCATATTTAAGACGTGTAAAACGCGAAGGTAAACTCAATATTGCTACTTAAGTACCTTATTAGGTTTCGTTGCACCAACTTCAGCAACATGCATCAATACCTTCTATTTTCCATTACCAAAAATAATTTGGGAAATCATTATTATCTAAATACGTACGTCCTATAAAGTTTTCATTTTAAAACTTCGAACTATTATAATGTCTAACAACGAGTCTATTTACCTAACAGTAACCACTAAACATAACATTGTGTAGGACTAGTTGGGATGCCAGGCACGCGAGCCCCAGCCCCAGCCCCAGGCGTCGGTGGTGGTTGCGGTGGCAGGAGTGTTGGGGAGGCCGCCAACTGGAGTAAGTATCTACATGCATGAAAAGGTACACATAAGAAGTTGACAATCACAGGATTGTTACCTTTTTATACGGTGACAAACAGAAAAATCTGTTTGGTAATGGGTGACCGTTCAATGCCTGTTGCATGATTTGAAAAAACATGCATTGTTTTTTTGTTACCTTTTGGATTTCAGACATTATATAATATCTCCCATATAATCATAATATAATACCTCATACTCATACTTTATTTTGTTCTAGATAGCTTCATTGTGATATCAACATTAAAAAAATATATTTTTGATTCAACAGAGAGGAGACTTCACCGCTGCTAGAGCCGGTGGAGTCCCGAGGTGAGCGTGCATGGTGGCGGATTGGGTATGTTGTGTTATGTAAATGTACTAACAAATTCAATTGGATATGCTTAGTGGGTGTTTTTTTGATCTTCTTGGGCAAAAAAATATGGTGTTTGTTTTAATGGGTTGCATTTACTTATAGCCAAATAATAAAATATGTGTTCGCTATAATGGGTGGCTTTTAATTATGGTTATAACACAATTGTTTCATACACTATTATAGAAATGAGAGATTTTAATGGGGTTATGAGAGTAATAACGATGCATGTAATAATGAAGCTTCAAAATGTGTTTTTTTGGTTGCATCCAGCTTCTCACACTTTTGACAAACCCTTGTTGTGAATGTCAAAATGTTGTTGATGCATGTATCTGCAGGAGGTTCCTACCCTGGCCGATGCCCCCGACGCCGCCCCCGACGCCGCCGCCGACGCCACCCCCGACGCCGCCCCCGCGCCGCCCGCGCCCGCCGCCCAGCGCGCCCATCGCCATTCCCCGGCGACCCAGGGATGAATTTTGAGGGGGGCCCTGGAAGATGCCAATGCACCAGGGCTCCCCACTAAGTTGATTAAAAGAATGAATTTTTTAATTAAAAAATGTTTTTATTTGCAATTAGAAACCCAACTTTTACGTATATAATTTATGTATACTTATGTATTTTTATATACTTAAACTATAGGTAGGTACTATTTGTTTGTGAAATCTTTCAATGTCAAGTAGGTAAATTAACATAATTATACTCTTATAAAACTGAAGTCCATGTAAATAAAAGTAAGTAAAGCCAGAATATGTGAAGGTAAGTATCATCTCTAACAAATCAAAATTAATCCTTATTTCCCTTGATCACGCGTGAACGACTGAACCGATTGACTTGAAATTTGGTACAGGGGTAGCTTATGGTTTGAGGAAAGCTATGTTTTATCCCAAAATTCTCAAAAGTGGCGGCGGTTTTGATGGGCCGAGCGTAATCCACACATAAAGGTATTATACAAAGAGCATCGATGAGAAAGAGAGAGACGATCGCGGTTATTCGTATAACGACTCAAATGTTTGTACAATAATATGTGACCGATCGCGATCTTCTCTCTCTTTCTAACCATAGTACGTTTCCGCTTACAGGCAGCCGTATGCCTTCCTGCTCTATGTGTACTCTATGAATCCACACCGCGCGCATTTATGGGTCGCGTTGCTGCCTCGCGCGGTGGATCGGATGTTGCAACCGCGGTTGAGTGGATTTTTCTGCCCAAACACCCAATATGTATGTTAAATGTAGGTAGCAGAAATTATCCATATTATTTGTCATTATTGTGACATTGACAAACGACATCGAAAAATGTTTGTTTCTTGGCAGAGCTGGGACGTAATGCCTGCAAAAGCCATAAACTTTAATTCGTTTTCGATACGAAGTACGAGCTGTATGAGTGACGAAATTTTAAGTTACTTAAATATTTTAAAGAAGAAAATGTGAGTACCCATTAAAATTTTAGCTATAATAAACCACCGATTATACGAGAAAGAAACTACCTACATTAATTAGAAAGCAGTTTTTAAAAAACATTTGATTTACAGGAGTGAAGACGAAAACACGTGCCCAAGCGTTTGGGTCCCGGCCCCGGCCCCGGCAGAAGCTAGCGGCTCGCTGGGTACGCTGCTCGAGGAGGCAAGGGCCACGGTCCTTGTTAAGAAGAGGCCGTGTCCCTCGGAGGATGACGAGCGGCCGAACCAGCAGCCTAAGCGGTGGAAAGGAAAGGGGCCGGGGAAAAAATCCAAAATAAAAATAATTAAATAGTAACTTGTTTTTATAAACCCAGATAGTCCTTCAGTTCAGGTAGGTAAGTTATGTACAGTCAAAGTCTCAGGGATAATCTCTGGATCTACTAATTCAATATTTAAAATTTCCTCGTACTCATTTGCATCTTGTGCTGCAAAATTAAGAGATATTTAGCGTTAAAAAATATGTAGGTATTACATTTTATGAAACAATGACTGACGCAGCTAGCAATTAATGATTATAGCAGATAGTATTACTAAAAGCTACTAGATGGCGCCACACGTAAATTTAAAACACGCTATCGTTTTATGCCCAGAAATCATGACCTCTACATCGGAATTACTGAAAGATTATCAATGAAATTTATTTATCAAATCAATTGTAAATATGTAAATAGACAAAAAGTTGATTTTAAATGAATTTCAAATCATAACACAGATCTCGTATTTTTTGAAAAGGGAACTAGTTTCCCTAGTAAATATTAAACAAAATCTTATCCAAACACTCTGTATGAGAGAGCTAAACTTACCATTTTATGACTTAATTAACTATGACAATGGACTATGACGAACAATGGGCGTTCGAGGCGATATGAATAGGACGCGTTAGTGAGTCGTGGGCACATAGTAATCAGTTCAAAAACGCACAGACGCGTCGTCGGCACTGAATGTGTTAAAACTAGTTTTAGTATTCTTGGTATTGTTAGTATGACTGAGTTCAAATAAACTTGAACCTGACCCCAATGAAGGATGTCTGTCTATATAAGCATCTACTTTTGTAGTTTCAGTAGCTTGTAAATTCGCTTCACGTGACCGTGTAGCCGTAACAACATTGTCATCGGCGACAATATTATAATATTTGAGTCACATTTCGTGCCCGTAAACAAATAATATAATAATTGTTAGTGCCACCGTAGGATTCTTACAATTACCCAGCGGAAGCGAGCAGGTGAAGCGAGTATCCGTTTCCTCGCACTCTGGTTGCCTGGTTACGGTCATACGGCACAAAAGTTTAACTGTGACATCGTTTCCTCGAAGGAGAAAATATAATAATATTGCTACTTTTATGATCAGTGAAATGGGAACATTGGTTTCCGCGTAAGTTGTACCATTCGTCCATTCTCGTGGAATACAGTAAAATTAATATACCAAGTTCTACTTATCATGCAATAATTGATTCCATAGTTGTTTACACAATTGCTAAGTATGTTGATCAGGTTTTTCTTTCTAACAGGTTTATTTGTATATTTACTAACATAAGTAGTCTAGTCTTCAGCTTATATTTCATTCATATTATCCGAGTCTATGTGCATAGAAAAAAAACTATAAACAAATAAATTATTCATCAGAGTGAAGTTGTATGCCATGACATGACACAAACCGCAAGCGAGTGTGACTATCCGATCCGTTCATAAGCTTAGCGAGTTTTTGTTCTCGTATATTATCTTTTATTTAATTATTCCATATGTATTAAAATTAACGGTGACCGTTTAAGTGTTGCGTATTAGCGCCAAGGTCGGTCGATTGAGGCTCTGCAGGTGCCACCAGCCGACCAGCCGTTAACTTCACGCACTCGACTACATGTCAAAACCACTAGATGAATGAACGTGCACTTTAGTACTTGTTTGTGTAACATCATAGTGTCAATATTAGTCCAGGTTTCATCTTCAAACTTTTATGTGTTTGCTATCAATCCTCTACAATAACAGTATGATTAGTGCTTGTCTGTATGTACTCGTAAGTGGGCAGTATTCCGCAAATAGACTTCTCTAATTTGGATGCTGTGATATTTTTGTTTAAACTTTTGAAAGCTCAACTATACTCGTAACGACTGTCGAAGAAGGCGTGTTTACTCATTATTTTATTGACAAAAGGTTAAAACTTAATAAAAATGCTGACGGTATCGGAAATAATCAATTTTATTACTAAACCTCAACAATCAAAATAATCCCATAGAGAAGAAGTTAAGGATGTCGAATAGCAGCAGTAGTTACAATAGATCGAGCTGGAGACAAGCAGAGAAGAGAAGCTTGTTAAAGTAAGCCGACACCGTGTCATTAGAGGGCGTGAATATTTAAGTAGATATGGCGAGAGCAAGCCGCGGTTAGCTCCCGTCCCCGCTCGGGTTATAGGACGGTTGGGATTACCTCCTCATTGAATTAATTCTGTTTGTTGATGAAAAAGGCGCAGCCATCCAAAGCGGTTTTAGGATAATGAAACAATATCGAGTGAACCAAATTACCAGAAAAGTGATTTTCAATATAAAAATTTAGTATTCATTTTTTATACTCTTTTTTGTGATACCGTTTTTATTCGTCGCCCTATTTGTTGTCAACTTGGGCAACGTATACAATACAGAGAATTTAGTGGTTAAAGCTGTTTCGTATGATATTCGGGGGAAAGATTGTTGTGCTTTTTACGACAGAAGATTTACTTTTATAACAGTTATAAATCTGTTTAACGCTTTCTACAACAACGGTACAGACAAAAAATATCATCGTGAATATTTTGTTATGACTAGCAACAGGTTAAATCATATCTTTTGAAGAGTTATCTTTTATAATAGGACTCATAACAATATATATAATGTTATTTTTTACTGCTCATAATATGTATATTCCTATTATAAAAACTGAACATTTCGAGGACAACGTTTTTGAGATTTCGATATTAGATCGGTGTCAGGTTTGAATGTGGGAGCTGTCGGCTCTATTGTTCGCAGTCGGGTTTGCGTTACGCAATCAAGAGGGGTCATTCTGTCCGCGCCCAAAAGTCGCACCCGCGAAGTGGAGAACAGTCATATCCTATCGATTTGTTAAGATGGCGTGCGCGGGTGGGCGGCGGGGTGAGGTGAGGCGTGGATGTGAGGGTGAGGGTGGCCGCAGCCTCCGTGCGGCGCAGCGTGCAGCCTCGCTTGCACCTGCCCGCGCGCCGTAACCACCGTCGCCGCCGCCGCACCGCGCCGCGCCGCCCGCGCGACACACTGCTTCCACTAATGTATGACGATTGCACGCGGTGCACATTATTGTACCCGACACCCGTATCTATCTATGTGTGGGTACGTTTCTTTTGGGCCCATCGTCGCTCTATCTCAGATCTCATCTTTGTTTTGCTTTTAAGATTTTTTGTGCAAGTCTTATTCTTGAATTAGAATAGGCAAACCAACACTGTTCTCTTAATGTTTGGTAACATTCAAGTACGTTGAATATTACAATTATCTTTAAACTTTCTCTGACTTTAACTTTGGACTAGACTTGAAGTAAATAATTATCAATTTGTGCCTATGGAATGATACCTCTATATCTATACGAATATTATTGTATACCTCAGTTGACGACACACTGAACACCTGGCAATATTTATCAATATGTTTAGCCCTATTGTACATCTGTCCTGTTCGCTATAATGACCGTGAAATTACGCTTAAGACATACGCACATAAGGATTGTATAAGGGCATTGCTACTCGTTGTTTCAAATAAAAATTATGGAAATAATGAATCGTGTCGATTTTAGAAATATTTGTTTGGTCCATCACAACTGACTTTGTCGCTTTAGGTGTGTAAACCACACTAGCTATGACCAGAAACCCTTCTCGTGTTTATGCTTATTTCGGGGAAAAAAAGCTGTCACTCGAACCATCCGACTGCGCATAAAAAACCAAGTCACCATCGTTTCGCTACGCTTCGACATAAAAAGTCGGACAACAAAATCACATTCATAATAAAATATGCACCAATTAAACGCATTACACTAAAATATCAATTTAATACGAATATACCAAAATTATTGTGGTAGGTCACGGTTCTGTCAGCATGTATATGTATAGCAGTGTGCGCGTACCTTTACCCCGGGAGTCGAGTCGAGTCGTCGCGTCGCGCCCTCGACCGCCCCAGTCTCCGGTGGCCGGCGCTCATACCTTCAAGGTCGCAGACTCACTCCTGGCACACATTTTGATAATGTTACCTTAGTTTTGTTTTTAAGTTTCCAATGGTTTTGTAGTTTTGTAAACAATTACAGTTTTATGTCAATAGGGTTTTTAGTTATTTATTGACTGCATCGTGCAGTTTCTTCATCAAAAATCGGGATAAAAACTTGGTCAATATTTTAAATATTGAACAAGTTTTTATTCATAAAATAATACACTCCTATAAACTATTTTACTATTTCAGAGATATAACGATAACTTCTACAAGCAAAAGTCGAAACCTGTAACGTAAACAATATTAGTAAAAATATACACTACAGATAAATTTCTAGGTTATTGGTGACTTATGCTTCATCACCACAACCAGCCTACCTCAGTCAAGTGCCGGACATACGCATCTCCCAATCTTACGCTTAAAATAGTAAAATTGATTTAAACTGTTACATAATACAAAGTTGTTCACCCGTTGGAACGTTTTTTCAACAAAACGCATCTCTACAGGGAGTCCGATTTTAATTGATAAAGAGAAATATACTTTGGTAGGCACATTATTATGTTAAGCACCGATTGCACTATTAAAATGGTTTATTAGGTATTCAACTGGAAGTTCAGGGTTGAGGTTTATGGTCCGGGAAACCGAATCTTTAATGGATGCAGTAATATTATAAATTCGTATTATAGGATTCTAATATCTTGCAAAACATCTAAAGAGTGTTAACATTTAGTTAGTTTCTTTTAATTATTAAACTTTCCATCAGGCGAGTTGTAGTCAAGTGCAAGCCTATTCTAGTTAAAATAAAATGTAACTGTATCTTGTGTGGTTTTAACTCCTTCTCCTGTGTTTATAGTTCTTTATTTAAAAAATGAAAAGGAGGATAAGAAAGATCCAGATGGAAGCGTGTACGAATTAATTAAGAGAATATTTATCCCATTTTATGATATTGGTGAATTGTATAGAATTACAACAAATGATTATAATTGGACAGAAGGTCTATAAAACCGTGAAGTTATTTACACTTAAATTGGGAAAAGAAATTACATTCAATTAAATCGAATGTTGAATTGAAGACGTAAGACCGAATAAAAACTTTATAGAAAATCTAGATAACGAGGGGACACAAGTAGAGGTCAAGTGCTAAACTGTGAATGATGCTCCTATATTAGCCGAAGAAGTAGGAAACTTCTTGATAATGATCAAAGAAATTTGTACCCTATTCACAACTATTAGAGCACAATGTAAACCTGTATAACCTGTATGTTTTATTCTCTCATTTATATTTCAGTTACTAATCTAAAAGGAGGAAGCACGAAGTATAATTTTATTAGGATGTCTGGAGGTAACTATTAGTTATCTTATCAATCATACAAGCGAATGCCCGCATCACCGCTCACGTACGAATATCTTTATTCAACAACGACCAGTCATCGTGAATCTCGCTTTATAATAGGACCGCATAGCATGGATAGCTCTTCTAATAACTTTCTTCTGTACCTTTCTTCTTATCTGATCTACTTTAAACTTATCTTCAGATAGGCTTTACCAAATCTTTTGCAGTTTATAATTTAAATATCTAGTCTTTGCGTTCTTCCAACGATGGGTAATTTATAGATGGCCTTAAAATCCTGAAATACATTTGTAGGGTATTGCTGGGTCTTGCTCTACCTTACCAACATTGGAATAGTTAAAACTCAAACTGGTTACTTCATATCATGATTAAGGGGTGCAGAACACGAAATCTGACTGATTCTTCACATGCGAAACGGATTCCGTGTACTGAGATATTTTCTCTAGATTTGCATGGGTGTAATCGAAAAATGTTTGGAACTTGTCGGGTTATAGAGATAGGCACCACTTTACTCTTATCTCATACCTGTGTGACACATCATTTTATAATTTAAGAAAAAAATACTTTGCTAAATTCGCCAAATTGATGAATGCTATAATGTTTGTTATTATTTAACTGCTATAATTGTGAGGTCAATCTTTACAAAGCGCCCGCAGCTAAGCGTTAGATTAAACGCGCTATTAACGCCAAGGAAAACGGAACATGGTATTAAAATAATGATAACAATAACCGCAGTCTCCCTCTACTATAATTTGTAAGGAAGGATTCGAGATACAGTTTTGAAATATGGAATGCAACCATTCAAATAATATAAATTACTTACATATATTTAAGCCATAAAATTAATTTGAATTTAATGTTTTTATGGTCTCAAATCTCAAAATTTCATTGAAAAATTAAGAGAACACGTTTTCTGCCTGAACTTGTATGAGGAAATGCATTGTTTTTACTGTTTCATTGGTCATTCTAGCATATTAGTAATTTTCAATATCGATACTGTATTTATTTGTATCAAGAAATAACATTATTTTATTTTACAGTGGCCCAGTCAGAAGACTCACCGGTCGCAATGAAACTCAAAAAAATATGCCTAAAAACGCCGGTTGGCGAGGAACAGGCAGCACAAGCAGTCCTCGACCCTGCGCTAGGTGAGTTTAAATATCATTGTCCTTTGCACCGTCATGTCGTTTGGTTTCTTTAATTACAAAGCTACTTCTAAGAATACGTTTTTAATAATCAATCTAATAAAAGTATGTAATGTACGAAAGCTTGTTAGCTAAGCTAGTCCTAGTTAGTAGTTATATTAGTTGAAGCGGAAATATGTGATCTCTAGGAACCTATAATGAAACCGACTCTCCAACATGGCGGAAGAGTTGTTTGGACTTGTATTGAAATCGAGGGTGAACCCGCAGATGGCGCGGCTTTTAATGAGCTAAAAAAACTTATTTGTATTAACTGTCTTGACAATGATAGTGTTCTTTTACGGTATAATACCAATGTTTCTTGTAAACAAGGGCAAGTTTCGAAACGGTTCCTAGTAGTAACGTAATAAGTAATTACCAAAGTGAAAGTATTGACTTTTGGTAAAACACAAACATGTATACACAACATGAATCATTATTATAAACATTTTCGTACATTAATGACCGTGTCGCCGTGTTGTGGCCGTTGATTGAATTGTGCTTTTATATCCCATCGCGCCACCCATCCGAGCTATGATGTCATCGATTTAATTGTGACGGCCACTTCATTACCTTCCTATAAAAGCGACATTTATAAAACATATCCCAACCGAATTAACTCAAAATAAGTATCATCTTGGATAGGTTTTGTGCATTATGATTTCTTTTATGGTTAACTTTGGAAGTTCCATTTATTTATTGTATTATATTGTCTGGTTATGTTAATACCAACGACACTAGTACATAGTACCATAAGGAGTTGAATATGCGTGACATGTTACATCACACATTTTGTCTGTGTGCACCGGCTGCGCGTGGTGTAAGGCGATATATCGTGTTGTTATAGGTAGAGGGTAGATATTCGTGCACAGGTCGTTAATGGTACAACGTGGATCTGTTGTGTGGTACGCGGGTGGAATAACCTATAATTAGATGCGCGTACACCAATCCTCAGCCGTGAAACTCGTAGATGTCTCGTTTATTCTACATCCGCTGACACATTTTATGCCAACAATTGACAAACACTTTTTTACTAGGTTTTGATAAATTGTAGGATTAGGTTTGGTGGCTACATACACATTAGCGTCTCATACATAGTTTGATTTGTCATTCATTACCATTAGGTTAGAAGTCTTAGGACTCGAAATGTGTCTCTATACGAAACGTATGGTTCATGAATTTGATGTAGATAAATATGTAAGTCATCGAGCTTTTCCATAAGCAATTTCTCTGAAAAAGGATGGGACAGGAAGACTGTAACCCAATCAAGATAATTTGCTGATAGCACGTTATTGCAAAGGTATATAATATAATCTTAAATCCCAACCCACATACAAATTGCATCGACCCGAAGAGGGGGGGTTATGGGAGGTGGGCCCCGCGTATCGGGTGGCTTGATAAGTGACGACTATCCGTCAATGTGTTGCATACGCGAACGTATGTGAGTTGGTGTGTGATGTATTGGACAATAGGAGTCTCGGTGCAGATTCGGCGTCGGGCCGCGCGGGGCCGGCGCGGGCGGTGGTGTTTCTCCGGCGTGCGTGCCACTGCAGCACTCCTCCACGGCCGGTAATTTGATTGGGCCCGAGCTGTCACCTATGCGCCACAGTCGCCCGGCCGTCGCTCGCCGGCTATCGATTAGAGCCCCCGTCCCCTGCCCCCGAGCCGCCCGCGAACCGGATCTCGTCACGCCGCCATTGTATACCCGCGACGCTTAAACGCATTCGTTTCTCCCGATGCGAAAACGACGCATTCCTTCCGCGCGCCCTCCTGCCCCGCTCCCACTGGCCGTACCGTTCGGCGCCACACAGGACACACCGACACCGACCCTCTCATTACACTCTTTCCAACCAACTCGCCATCGACAGTATACACACTGCTTAGATAAGAGCTAGAATCACTAATCAGGGGTAATCGCCCGAGTAGTAATGAACTGTCGCTCAAAGATTAGTATACCGCACATTATGTAAACTAATGTTTTATGTTTATCTATTATTATATTTATTTGTTTTATCTTCATTTTATTACTTTGAATATATTAAAATATTTTTATGCCACCCATGTCAATAGTGTTATATGTAAAGTCACAAATGTCCAGCAATGTGACGAATAGAATGAACGAAATCTTGAACTAAAAATAAAAACCCTCATCTTTGTCTAAATACGAGGGTTGCGCAAGAACATTTTTTCCTAATTCACTAAAACCAACATTACCATGTTACATTAAAATTGAAAAGATGCTTTTTCTTTTAAAAAATTTGTATATGATATACACAAAATTTGATTCCCCAAAAAGTCCTCTTATTTTATCTCTAACTGAATACTGTTTTTCAATTATGTATTTAAAGAATGTTTAATTGTATTCTAATTTCCTTTCACGTGTGACCCCATATCCATCCATGTTGCAGATTGGGTCACGGAAATCCATATTACGTACAAAATTCCTCTTAATCGTTTAGATTCCTAAAAATTGTCTGCTACAGACACACGAATTCTCTTATTATTATTGTGGAATTTATTTTCATTAAGGGACTCAAAGGTCCAGGAAGAAAAAAAACTCAAAAGGTCCACTTTACCTCAATAGTACACCATTTATAGACTAGCACAACTGACTGTTTACTGGTAACAATAAGTCCAAAAACTACGTAACGTAAAACCTTTACAATGCTGAATTTTATTAAAAAAGAAATGAAGCGCATCCTGTTACATGAAACTAGAAGAGGGTCCTATTGGTCTTTTACCTAACTCCGTCTTCTACAATTTTATTAAATACTATGTGACGTATGATGACGTTACTTTTTACGGGCACCAAAGTAAATTTTATTACACCTCTGTCATACATATCTAAGCGACGCAGGTTGAAGGGGAAATGTAGTTTTCCAAGAATTTTCTCGGTTTATTAAAATTGAAAATGAAAGCCAAGACACAATACATTTTAAACGTAATCGTCTCATATACATCACAAATTTTCAAATCTTGTCCAACTAAAATTTGGACTAACCTTAGAAATCATTGGTCATCTTTATGAAGAAGTGATTGACTAATCTTAGTTGAACATTTGATAATGTTACTTTCTACTAACATAATTTCGTATTATCAGCTCAATAAACCCCTTCTGAATTCAATCTGCCTTCGGGAGGCTTAGAAGCTGTAACTTTAAACTTGCACCTACAGGGGCAGCGCACGAAATACAAGCATGCTATGCCATCCTCAGGTTGCGGTCAAGCTATCCTCATATATTTCAATCAGACACTGAGAATGATGTGAAGAGTCAGATATACGAGTACTAGAATACATTCAAAGGGTTTTCTATGAATGGAATGAGTCCAGGGTACTAAATATTTTATGCCAGCTCTACCCCGCTGCTGTTATAATCGGGTTAATCCGTCACAGGTCATGATCTGCGTAACTGAACAACAAAACAGACTCGCATTTACAATATTAAGTAGTGTATGTCTGACTACGTGTGATTTATTAATTTATTAATATTTATTAATTTTATTTAATACCCGTTATTCTTATTAATATTACCCATAGTTAAAAAAACAAACCAGTATTAAAACCAACAAAAACATGTCAGAACTACTAAACCGATTTTGAATCTGCGGTAGTATAGTGGATTTGGGGCACCACATTTTTAGTGTAGAAACTAGTTACAAATCAATTTCAAACTGATGTTCTTCTTTCTTCCAGCTTCGACCTCTTAGATATTACACTCCTTATAAAGTAACAAAGATTTGTTTTTGTCGCCAAGACAAATAACTAGAGCTTTCTTTCGTTTTAAAATCACTCGTGCTTCGGTCAAATATTTTTAATAGCGATCAAAATTGAAACTTCATTATTGGGTAATATCTCGATATGTTTTGTTACTCGCTACTTTTTCAACTATTCTATATATATCGATATGTTTCGCTACCCGATGTTCATCGTAACTTTAACAAAGGTTCAGCGACGTTTCTTAACTGTCAGAAAGTTGTTCAAGTTGGGTATTTGTACAGTGATCGTCGATGGTAACACTTTGAGCACTTGAGTCTTCTTCTTGACTCTTACGTTATATTTGACAACTATTCTCGTCATTTTTCTTCACAATGATATGACTGCAACAGGTCTCATCTAGATTCAAGACTTCTTCTCAATTAGCCTCTCCGACTCACGAAGGTTGGCAGCAAGTCGCTATCCCCGTCCAATCACCGTTCATATCTTAAACCAGGTTAATATTTTGTGAAGTGTTAACTTATCGTATCGTTCGTTAAAATTATATACATTAAAAATTGACTGATACCTACTCTAAGTAGGTATCAGTCTATTTATATCAGAAATAGGTGTACCTATTTATATTTTTCGGCTCTCCGTCTCGGCGTCAATTCGGAGGTGGTGGATACGATTCCAGTCAAGAACTTTGTTTCCCAAAAAGACTCGTGGGTATCCGTAACACGCATTCATCATTGTGATTCATCAGACAAGCATTATAATTCTTGATTGTCTTAATATCAGTGTGTAGAGAAAGAGCAACCCTTGTGTACATACATGTGTACCCTTCAACGGCCAAGTCACACAACATTGACTATAATAATAAAGAAATCTCAGTAAGAAACCTTAGATAAACGAGCAGCTCCATCGAGACTTGGCTAGTTTTTTACAGAATGTTTTTGGTGGGTTTAACTTACAGTGGATCGATCTAGCCCATTTTAAATAACTTGCTGTTCAAAATATTTCCTAATTATTTTCCCACTTAATCTCAATAACGTGACAGATGGACCTTTGTGTCTGTCCATCGTGTATACTAGGGGTATCCTACCCTTAAGTGTCCACTTGAATAATATAAAAGTTTAAATTTAAATGGGTTCGCCTACTCATTTGTCATCACTATATTACTGTATTTATTTTCACGAAATTGTTTGAAAATATCCAGTATGTTTTAATTTGAAGATTTCTGGTACTAAAGTGGAACCCTTTGTTTACGAGTCTGACTTGCTCCTGGCCGGTATTTTTAAGGCAGACTTATCTTTAAAAATGGCAACGTTAGCCTTTCTAACTTAATTAATCACTAGATTATATCGTCTCTAACAGTTGACCCTTAACTAGGTTTATTACCTAGAAGGGTAGATATCTAGGTTGTCAAAACATTTACATGTTGCTGAGGCAAATGTTTCTTTGTCTTTGAATCGGTTCAGTATAGGGTGGGTCGCTAAGGTAACTGAAGTAACACATCAAAATATCGCAATATCAATTTGCAATGAGAAGAAGAAATGTTATATACGGTCATCCTGTGTGTGTATGTATTATATGTCTTCTTGTTATGTTACCTAAGAAATGAAGTTTGTTATTTACGAGTGGTTGCCTTCAATGGGAACCCTCGACGCTTATGGTTTAAGTACTGGAAACTGCTTGTTTTTTATAGTAATTATGAAGTCGTCCATAATAGGTCTTGGTTACCATTCAGTAATTATTGGTAATGTGCATGTCTCAGGATTTCAACCAGCCATTTGCATAAAGTATCCATTACTGTTATTATTACATTTAATAAATTTGTATAATTATGTACAAAAAGATAATAACTGATGTTCTTTGCGACGTCATTGACCCCTATGAAAACGAACGTCGCGGCTTAGGTGCCTTCAACGATCGCGCGCATGCCTGTTTCTAAGCTCGTGCCCGACGCTCTTGCTTTCTGATGGAAATGATTCCAATTAAAATGGCACTTGTTATTTAATTCATGTAAATAGAAGCGCAAGTACGACGTCGCCCGAAGGCGCTGGTTGAAGATAGAAAGTCTTCTGAGTAGTGATAGAATAGAGACATTGCTACCGCATCTTGCCGGCCGCCACTGTTGTCACTGCGGTGTTTCGCGGGCGGGCAGATTTATTTGGACGTACCCCCTTCGAGGGGGGCGCGGGGTCGGGCGCACCACCCACCGCGCCACCTCCACACATTTGACTGGATCAATAAGTAAGCAAAGGATGCCCGAGCAGAAAAACCATACACCCGACCACCCCAAGGGGGCATACGTAACCGACACCCCCCCACTAACGGGGGAGGGAGGACTCCACAGATTGCCATTTTCTCTTTGCCTACGCTTTAATTAGTTGCGTAGTAACGTATGTATATCCGTAATCCTTGATTATTAAATCGCCGAACCAACCCTGACCAAGTCCCCACAAGAACGACCTACATAGAACCATCGTTAGAAAAGCCAATAATACCGTTTGAATAAAATTTATCCACTCAATTTATTTTCTTCATAATCTCCAAATCTTTCTTATCGTCTACTTTAAATAACTCGTCGTAACCACAGACGTAACTTTATTGCTCTACGTAGAATATCTTTGTCTTCAATGCAATATTTTACACAACACTGCCACCAAGGATTCAAGATAAGATAAAAATTTATAAAGATAATAATGGTAAACATTGCGTCTCGCCTTTTAATAATTATTTCAACAACGTTATCCTAAACAATAACAGAATACATGCATAGATAGGGCTCCGGCGGTGGCGTGATCTCGAATATAGAAGCCTGTAAACGAGGCGCCGGAGAAAAGCGAGCACGCCTAAACAAGACAAACATTATGTACAATACATACACTAGTCTTGAGCCAATACCAGTAATACTTGAATATCGACAAACAGGGAACTCTACAACCATCACACACAATTTGTCTTCTCACTCGAGATGTATTTGGACTTAGGTCTCTTTTGGAAAATGAAAATTAGAGATCTCATCAATAGTAGACACTAACAAAGTCTTTATTAAATGGAAAATACCCATTTTATTTAGGGTAATGGAAATGTTATCAAGAAATTTGTTTCTTTGTTTATTTATATTAGTTGATTGTGACAATTCTTAACAGTTACTGAATAAAAGAACCTTCGGTTCAATTCTGTTAAAATATATCTGAACCGATGATAATAATTTATTATTATGGTATAAATTATAACTGTTTTGTATTCACTCGCTTCGCATGTTATGTTGTGTCGTCATTCCGCATTCCATTTACTTGAATGTTATGAGAACACAAAGTCTTGTTCTGATATTTGGTCCCTTATTTGTAAAATCATAAAATATTTATTATAATATTGAAAAAGTATAAACACGATCTCATAGAAATGTGTTTACGTAACCATGCCGAGCTACATTAAATAAATTAAATAATTATTGTAAGAGTTCGTGTTAATAACAACAACCCTCTAAGAGCATCATAATTAGTCACTAGATTGCTTTCTAATTTCAGCCAATCACAGTGCAAATTATCCTCGACGTTAAAGTGGTTCGTTGTAAAACCTGTGATTTTTACGGGCGCTTCGTTCGCTCTCGATATCGACGCTCAAGTGCGGCCGGGCTTCTTTCCTCGCGATGGCAATCGAAATAATTATCATAAAGTAAATCCCCCGCAATTCGGCGGCCGCCCCCGTCCCGGGGCGTCGCGGTAAATGGCGGGCCCTCACCGCCGCCGCCGCCGCCGCCGTGACGCTCTAGTGATGTCTATCGCCCTTTCGATCATATCGATATACCTTTTTCACTGCATATAAATAATAACAACAATATTCTCATTAGTTATTGCACTGGGACTTGAATGATTCTTCGCTTTTAGAGAATTTATATGGTTTGACTGCTTTGCTGATATTAGTTATTACCAAGGTGCTAAACAAAGCCTTATATATAACGCAGTAAATAAGATTTATATTTAATTTCGGTTCTGTTCATACTCCTATCTCAATGATTTAGTTTATCAAACAAATTATTATGAAATGAGATTTTGGCAATTGGCCAAGTGTTCTGTAAAATTGTTATAGGTGTTCTTTCAATTCCACCGGTTCAAATATGCTGTCTCATTATAGTGGTTAATACACGTAATTAAATAAATAAATGACCGGTCAAATATCACACATCGCTTTCTAGTTCCAAACCTTAATTATTATTATTATAGCTCATGGAATATTACTAAATTCCCTGAGCTACGAGAACTTTAGTGTTAATAACTATAAAACTAGTCTAATAATAATTTCTAGTCTGGTCTACTGATACTAGACAACGGATTAACATATTCTTTTAGTTCATAAAACCTTTGTCAAGATAAAAAGATTAATTAATTAATTTATTTATATAATACTTAATGTATAATAGCGTTTACAAAGGCGGACTTAATGCCTGATGGCATTTTCTGCCAGTCGATTAATATACTTAATTCGATCAAATGTTACATTTATTTAGGTGCAGTGAGTGTATATCGACGTGTTAAATATCGCGTACACAAAGCCCAACACACAAATTTAGGGTCTAGTGGGGCGGGGAGATCTCAACAATCGCATTTTCAGTTTTTGTCTCTTCGCCTCCTCTCATTTCAATATTGCCAATGGAATTAAATTCTCCAGCTTGTTTTAACGTCTTTTCCCCTTTTTTGTTACGTTCTTAATCTTACGAATGTATAGTGCCTGTCTTGGAGCAAATGAAAAACAAAATCAATATCAAATGTTGTCGTTGTATTATGTTTTCTGGGTGTACACCGCGGCGAATGTTAGCGGGACTGTTTTAAATGTTTATTCCTGTGGGGAAATTGGGACTTAAATTAGACCTTGTCATCGTCCCGTTCATAAATGTTTAGACATGTAAAAAAACCAACAATGTATTTTATTTTTAATTTTTCCAAGACCAAAGTTTATGATAAGCAGAAATAAAATGCTGTGATTGTGGCTGTAGCGTCTAAATTAATACGAGTCAAGTAATAATAAGCTCGTATAACGCCTGCCCCTTATAGTTAGTTACCCACGTCTCTCCCCTCTGTTTAACGGATCATATTTAAAATATCCTTGTTATACTAATCATGATTATAGCTGATCAAACGATCCGATTCATTTAGAAAAATATAGTTTATTATCGTTATGTACTTAAAAATGCTACTTTAATAGAAAGATGTTTGATTTATAAGAGACGCTACAAGCAAGGCTAGTAGAGTACTCAATGCCTCGGTAAGGGCTTGCGCCTTTGTCCGTCCCGCGGGACGGACGTCCCTTATGTTTACCCATTCGTCGACACCAGCGACCCTTCCGGCTTCAATGCTAAGCAAACAGAATCTCTGGTCACTTACATCGGATGACAATATAAACGCATCAAAAACTCACCATTTACACATCTCATTACCCTTAAATTCCAGTCGTCTGTAGCTTTAATTAAAACCTAAAAACTTTAAAAGGAAAATTATGAATTCAACTTTTTTTCGAAAACGATGTAAAAATAAAATTGCATCTTTATCTTTACACAGCCGGCAGGTGTAAGCGCAGTCATATAAAGACATTCAATTGGATTACCAACGTTTCATGACGATTCGTAATAGCCAATCAAATAACGCGTTTTGTTGAATGACAATAACGCTGTCTCATTCAAAGTACTTTTACTCAGATACGAGTTAAACGAAATGGCCGACATATTGGTGATACGTAAGTGAGTACATACGTGTACGACACCGACGCTTGTAAATGGCGGTCAGCACGTCGGCCTATAAAAATCATAAGTTGTTATTTCGTAACGCACCTGCCACCACCCCGGTGTGTGGCGGCCAGCGCGGCGCCATCCAACCTGACCTGACATACTCTTATGGAACCCCCTATCGAGACAAACATTCATCTTTGTTTAACGTATTTACCGTCATCAAAAGATTCTGTCCAAAAAACTCCTAGTTTGAAAAGATACCCAATAGTTATAATTAGACCACCTATTAGTTGTATTGTCAGAAGTTGATATGAAGTTACTCATGAACTCGCACAGTGAGCCAGTGACCGAAGTGCAGCGGTCCGCGCAAGGCAACCATGTTTCCGCTCTTACGCAAATCGTTCCACTAGCTCGACCGCTCTCGACTCGGCTCGTCTATGGGTCTCGAGTGATTCACCGCCGTGTAACATACACACACTGTGGTGTGATCACACGAGATGATGTCTTGCGAAACTGTAACGTTGATTAGTGTTTTATTGCAATCATGTCATAAGTATTACTGCTAAATGTTTCCTAACTACTTTTACTATTATGTTGGTCACATTTATTACCAGTGTTTGTCTTAAATACTGTCAGAGAATATCTTATAAGTGATAATCAACATCGGTATATTACTCAATTCATTCCGTGCATAATAATTGCGCTTATTGTCTGAAGTCAATTTGTTCTCATTATTTTGTACTTGATGAAGGAAAACCATCGATAATTAAGTAATGTTTTATATTAGGTACAATTTAAACTAGATTTACATGTACTTTATAGTATAATTTCGATGATTATTTCCTTGTCAATGTGGCGATTATGCGAGTACGTCCTTTGGAGGACGGCCCCTGAACGTCTTTCGGAGAATAACCTTGAAACATTTATATTTAGTGTCGATACATACACACAAACATAACTAGTATAAATACTTAATACATTTCCATCAATATGGTATGTCTATGTACTCACTGCTCTGCTATATAAACTAATGAAGGTTATTCGATATCAGCTTCTGAATTATAACAATATAGAGATAGATTTGAGTTACATAGCACCAGCACTAATCGGACAAACATTATGTCTGTCACATAAACGTTAACTAATCGATATAAATTGCTTTAATTTATACGTATTTAATAAAATATGTTATGTAAATATAGTATTGTTGTGATCGATATTATTGAATTTCTAAACAGATATCGATCGTGTGAAATGTTAACATCAAATAGATGATAATAAAAATATGTCGCTCATATTATTAAATATGTTTGAGCTTTTGTATTTGTGACAAAAACTAAACAAATGTTACGTTACCTGATAGAAACAGCTGCCACGTGGCCAACGCACGTGTTCAAAGGTTTCATACCCCGTTGGAGACCGCGCCGCGCCGCCTGCGACAATACTCGTACACATTTCCTTCACAAGTTACGAAACATGAACGAGATGATAAATGGAATAAGATTCAGGAATAAATATTGTAGTAGTTCAGACATTTAGGAACATTTACATTTTAACTTTACATGAGAACTAGCCATTTAGGAAGTTTGAAAATATCACTTTCATTTTCCCCTCTTTTGAGACTTGAACTCTAGTCGGCGCTGAGTCAAGTGATGATGCTCTACCGAGTACTTACAATGTAGTATGTACTCGTAAGTGGGCAGTGTTCCGCAATTGGACCTCACCTATTTGGGTCCTTTATTATGATTAAAATAACTTCGTCATTATATTAATTGTCAAACATCTGTTGTTTCTTATTTAATAATGAGTGCGATTTAACTTGCGTTAGCTCCATCTGTAAGACGTAGCGTATTTGTAGTGTAGTCTTTACTACTTGCCTTCCTCGACAAATGGGCTAATCGATGAACACTAAAAGAATATTTCAGTAGTTTCTGAGCTAGATAGATAGTTCAGTCGATATAAATGCTATAATAAGGCGTAACATTCTGTAAATAGGTATGCGTCTGCAGTTTGAATGGTTGATACCTATTAAATAGTGCATACTGTTTAATTTCAGTGGCGATGGAGGAGGAATCTACAGATTTGCCGGGCACAGACGGTTTGGCGCCGAAACAGCGGCACCAGGCCAAGCATCGCGAGTTGTTCCTCTCGCGGCACGTAGAGACGCTCCCGGCGACGCACATCCGCGGCAAGTGCACCGTCACGCTACTCAACGAGACGGAGTCGCTGCTCAGCTATCTCAATAAGGATGTGAGTATGTACCGCACATGAACGGGACACACTACTATACTACTAGTACTACTGTGTACTTGAACGTCTTCTTCATATCATACTCTACCACTCGTCTCCCGGGACACTACAATGAATATTTTACTATTACCAGAAAGTCGTCTTCATGCCACACCCACCTCTACTATCGTCTTGCCAATATTAACAACCATACTTATGTAATGTTTGCACTCACTCTTATTAATGAACGTAGAATAACAAAGGTGTGGTTAATCCTCTTTTATATATATTTGTTTGATTTTGTTTTGGTTTTCATTATTCCTTATGCCAGTTGCAGATCGAAAATTAACATAAGGTAGAGTTCTTAGCGCGCTTAGCTACGCGCATATTCAGGAAAACTGCGTAAGCTATGCGAGCTAAGCGAAACTAACTTAGGTCGCGGTCTACAACCGCCATAACGATGAAATTGAGAAAACGTGGACTAACTATACCGTTGTTTTTCCACGTTTATAGATAAAAGGGACAGTAGATTTATATTCTACAATAAATTAGACACAAATACGTTTGTGTTTAGTGGAACCTGACCAAGCCGTGAGACCACATAGTAATTACATTAATTGTTTAAGATCATACTATATTGCGTCACCGACAACAATAACCACGATCAAAGAACTATAATTAATTTGAAACGTTGAAATCGAATATCGGACTCTGCCGTATTTAGTAGCATCATCCGAATTGTGAATTGTAAAGTAAAAGTACTTTAGTTTTATAAAATATGTGTTGTAACGATAGAAATGTTCTAAAATAAAGGTTACAACCATACTGAAACCTACGGCATAATTACTATTTAAGTATTTAATCATCTAAACATTACAAAATGGGTAGTCCCTGTAGTGTTTGTATTTTATCAAAGACTAGCTATGCCCCGCGGTTTTACCCGCGTAGTTCCCGTTCCCGTGGGAATACGAGGATAAAATATAGCCTATGTCATACACTGATAATATAGCTTTCCATTAGTGAAAGAATTTTTGAAATCGATTCAGTAGTTTCGGAGCCTATTCGTTACAAACAAACAAACAAATCGTTCCTCTTTATAATATTAGTGTAGATGATGTGATTTTCAATTATGAAATGAAAACAATACGTGAAAGAGACACAAATTCATATAAATGAAAACATTTGAAACACGTTATCTTTTCGGCAATAAAGAACGCCGTCTTATCGGTAATCAATATTTTGTTTGACATTCAGACACGGCAAAGTTCATGTAACTGAATAAAGTAAGTATTGGAGATTCGAAACTTTGCTTCGTTGTGATTAAATTCAACTCTATTGCTGGAGGCAGTATTTAAATTTAATCAAAAACCGAGCAATAATGGAGTATGAATTATAAAGCGATTCTTTTGTTTCAATTTATTTTTAAATAGTCTCGTTCACGGCTTATTTCGCGTAGATTTTTTGGCAAATACAATCATTGTTATGAATAATGTTATAGTTTATAGTCAAAATTTAAATGCAAAGTAAAAAAAATACAGCCTGGTGACAGACGGACGAACAGACGGACTGTGAAGTCTCAGTAATAGGGTCCCGTTTTTACCCTTTGGGTACGGAACCCTAAAAATATTGTGCTGTAGGATCCCATTGCAGTGTCAAGGATTCACTCACTGATGTATTAAGATCATAAAATCCCAAATCAAGTCCCTCACTGTATCCCTTCTTCCTTATATTAGTACTTACCTCATTATATCGCACGGAAAGTGTGGGAGGTTATTAAGAAGCATAGCGGCCACATTTAGAGAAGTTTTGGTAAAGATCCGGTATCAAAAGTACTTAGGTGTTTTGGCGTAGATACATAAATTACAAAGAGATAATAGTCGTGTTCGTAGGCAATCAGAGATCGAAAAAAAATATCACTTCGGTTGGCCTGGACGGACCTCGTTTGTGGCGAATCCTTTAACGAGGTTATATTCGTTTTATTTTAACTATGTTTTACTTTGAAAACTTCAATGATATTCTTACTAAGTATTCCAAAACAAAATTACAAACCTTAACACAGATAGACAAGAGAAATCATATAAAAATTTAGTGCCTTTTGATACAAATATGAGATGATCGAAACTAAATTAAATAATTATTTAAAATATACAATAACTAAGACACTTGAAGTAGATAATAATTGTATTATGTTCGACATTTACAAGGTCAGATTACATTCGCACGTACAATGTTATAGGATAATGTCGTATGGTTTAACTAATTTATATTTCCTGTTTCCTCTAAACATTCTCTTTAAAACACCTAGTATTGATAAAATACTTGAATTTTTGTAGTAGACATCCTTATTATCTGTATGGTTTATTATAAATTTTAAAGTCTATATTTGTAGTCTTTACGTGGCAAAATTAATATACTCTTAGAATAATTTTGACAAAAAGTAAAAAAGCAGATTGTATTCTATGTAGAAATGGATACCTTTATATCCTAACTAATATTATAAATGCGAAAGTAACTCTGTCTGTCTGTCTGTTACCTTTTCACGGCTTAACTACTGAACCGATTGACTTGAAATTTGGTACAGGGGTAGCTTATGGTCCGGGAAAGAACATAGGATACTTCTTATCCCGAAATTCCCACGGGAATGGGAACTACTTCAGCTGGTCCGGGAAAGAACATAGGATAATTTTTATCCCGAAATTCCCAACGGGAACGGGAACTACGCGGGTGAAACCGCGGGGCGCTGCTAGTATGTTATATACCTGTATACCTGTTATATACCTTTAGTATGCTATACCTTTTGTATCCAAGATATTAAAGAGCTCCTGAGGATAGGAACGCGGAAACTCGATCGACTCTTATAAAAAATAATTTCGATTTATAAGTTAGTTTCGCTAAAACGGTCGTCGGATTCAACATAACATACAATCAGTCACTCACTATTAGGAACTGACCTCTTGAATAGGTTTATTACCTGTATCTAGCTTGACCCTAGAGCACTCTACAATCGGATTTGATGACGAAGCATAAACGAACTTTTTATAGGTTTATTATAAGCAATCAAACAGATATTTATCACAATATTTCAACTCCCCTTGTGTACCTGAGATTCACATGATACCTGACAACGGTAGCCATTTTCTTAATTTATGATTATTGTTTTCTTATATTTATTTATTGTGTATATTTTAATTGGAATTGTCAGTTTATGGGATATCAGATATCAATACCTAAAGAAGATATGTAAATTATTTGAAGTGTTTATTAAATGTTTAATTTTTTGTTAAAATAATTAAACGCTGTTCGAAATTAACTAGGGTTTGTGAGTGTTTAAAGAAAATACCAAAAAAGTAATATGATTTCGGTAAACACTGAAAACCCTTATTTCTATAGGATTATCAATAAAATCGTCGACGAAACAAAGTCTATCGAAATTAGTCGAAGTATTAGCAATCATTTAGTAAGTGATATTAACAAGACTTTTCTCTTTTGTTTCAGGACGCATTTTTTTATTGTTTAGTATTTGATCCTTCACAAAAGACTTTATTAGCAGATAAGGGAGAAATCAGAGTTGGAAGTAGATATCAGACTGAAGTAACTAATTTATTAAAAGAAGGTAAATAAATAAAATACATATTACAATACATTTTCAATGGTGATTGTGACCAAAAACATCAAATAAAAATAAAAAGTGGTGGTATTAAAGTGTGTTGTTGTGCCGGTGTAGGCGAGGAAGACCCGCGCAACAGTGAGGAGTTGGAGACGCTGGTGTGGACCCCCGAGCACGGGCTCACGGACCGGCAGATCGACCAGTTCCTGGTCGTGTCGCGCTCCGTCGGCACCTTCGCGAGAGCCCTCGACTGCTCCTCCAGCGTCAAGCAACCCTCGCTCCACATGTCTGCTGCGGCCGCTAGCCGTGACATCACATTGGTATGATTATTATTTAATTTGTTATCTTCATTTCGGCCATCTCGTGCTCTTTTCTCGAAGGTATGCGTTTCCTTTCTGTTTCATATTATTTTTATATTATGTTAATTAAACGCGCTAATCTCAGTAACTTCTCAACCGTTTTATTAAGGTTGACGGGAAATTGTGGTTGAAAAATAGTTTATATAATGTTTACAATATTGACCACAGACTGCTTGCAGCCCGTAAGAATGTTTGGACTCAAGTTACCTTTGATCTCATTCTTGTGACTAACCAAGACGGCAAGAATAAAAAAAAACGTCAAAAATTGTATAAAATAATTTTACGTTAGGGCCTTTTGTGCACCAGACCCTGATAATCACATAAGTCCAACGTGTTCCAGTTCCACGCAATGGACACGCTGCACAAGTCCGGGTACAGCATAGAGTCGGCGCTGTCGTCGCTGGTGCCGGCGTCGGGCCCCGTGCTGTGCCGCGACGAGATGGAGGAGTGGTCCGCCTCCGAGGCCAACCTCTTCGAGGAGGCGCTCGACAAGTATGGCAAGGACTTCGCCGACATCAGGCAGGACTTTGTGAGTAGCACAACACAACACTATTTATAGATATACTTTATTATAACTTAAAATCCCCTCAATTTCACATTATTGATAATTGTCATGCTAAATCATACAACTACTAATCTGGAAACCTATTTGTTTGTAGTTTATTTGTGTGTTCTAAACGCCGATTTCAACCAAATTCTTTATATATTTTATTTAAATTCATCTTATAATCCTTCAATTATTAAATCAGTTGTCATAATATATTGTTGACAGACCAGAACTTAAATTAATATCTTGATGTCTATCAACGAAACAGTCTAACCTGCATCTTAGATTATCCCATTAATCTGCACGTTATTTTAACAAAATAACACGCACAGCTGAACATAAATCCTCCTTCTTTTTTAGAAGAAATTAAAATAACGTTATATTGTTGCAGTTGCCATGGAAGACGCTAAAAAACCTAGTTGAGTACTACTACATGTGGAAGACGACGGACCGCTACGTGCAGCAGAAGCGCGTCAAGGCGGTCGAGGCCGAGTCCAAGCTGAAACAAGTGTACATTCCCAACTAGTGAGTGTTTGTACCGAACAATCATCAAACAATATTTATACCTTATTTATTATACAGCTTTATCTAAATTTAGACAAAAATTACTTAAGTTCTGTAACACTTTTAATTACAATCTTAAAAAATGATTCTTGTCGTGTATATTATAATAGTTTGATTACAAAAATTGATTTTGCTTCTGCTCTAGAATTTGTATTTTATACTTTTTGTTAGTGAAGATACCGTACAACTAATAAGCTCTGAATATTACAGCAACAAACCCAATCCTGCATTGATCACAAGCAACAATAACAGCGGGGGCAAAGCGCCGGCCGTCCTCAACGGCGGCACCAACGGCACCGCCGCCATGACCGCCGCCACGCTCTGCACCTCCTGCCAGGGTAAACTGAACTCTACCACCTCAGTATTAGAGATCACACGCTCATCAGCAGGAACAGATTCTAAGTAATATCTCATTGCAGTGACAAACTCAACCCAGTGGTATTCATGGGGACCGCAGCATTTACTACACAGATTATGTGGATCATGTTGGCAATATTGGAAGAAGTATGGAGGACTCAAGGTCAGGGTAATGTTACCAGTTATAGTTTTTATTATTATATTCATATAAATATTTTATGTATATATAAAGAAACTTATTAAAATACTCGGGTGAATTAATGTTAAAATAATGTGTCGACAGACGGCCGGAGTGTTCGGCGAGACGGAAGTGGAGGCGGCCAAGGGCCCGCGCGGCGAGGGCGAGGACACCGCGCTGTCCGTGTCGCACCGCCCGCATCGCTGCACCGTGCCCAACTGCGCCAAGGTACGGGCGGCGCGCGGCCGGACACGCTTCTACCATTGTACCTGGTTCGAACAGAGTGTTAATGAATGTGTACTTGTCCGCAGGAGTTCAAGTTGCGCGCGCACCTGGCGCGGCACGTGGCCACGGCGCACGGCGGCGCGGAGGGCGCGCGGCCCGTGATGAAGACGCGCGCCGCCTTCTACCTGCGCGCCTCGCCCTTCACGCGCCTCGCGCGCCGCCTGGCTCGCGCGCTGCGCCGCCCGCGACACTTCGCGCGCTCGCCCTTCTCGCCCATCAACCTCGCGCAAGTCAAGCACGAGTGTCAGTATTCAGCACCACAGTCTCCACCTTCCCCCCTGCCGAGCGGGCCGTGACCTCTTGTGATTGTTCGCAGGCACGCTGGCGATGGCGGGCGTCGGCGGCGTGGAGGCGCGCGCGCCGCGGCCCGCGCCGCGCGTCATGTCGCGGCCGGGCGGCGCGCGCGTGGCGGCGGTGGCGGTGCGGCTGGCCGCGTCCAACGGCGTGCCGCTGGCGCCGCGCCCGCACGAATGGCTGCTGCTGACGCCGCGCGACCGCATGCCCGTGCCGCTCCACGTCGCCTTCCCCAAACCGCCCAAGGCGCCCGGTATGTAACCGCTCTCTCCCTGCGACTCCCTCGACCGCCCGCGTCGTTCCCCGCTCTAACCGTCGTTTGTTCCGCAGACGGCAGCCTGATGTACGAGCGAGTGTTGTCCCGCGCCGAGATCGAAGCGCGCCGCGCCGAGGCCGCTGCGCCTGCGCCCCCGTTGAAGCGTCGCGCCTACGACGACATTAACGGACTAGACAGTCAGTATCCGCCACCTTTATACATATATTTTTGGTCAACATTTTATAATAAGATACATGATAATAATCAATTTATCTTTCTTCCAATGCACTCACTATTTGGAAAGTAGATGCAGGTAAGTGCGTCCCTGTGGAATCGGTGTGTTATGGACTCGTTTCACTCGTGTGATAGAGGGCGACATGTCCACAGGAGGCGGCGGCGCGGGGCGCGGCGTGGCGGCGCCTCCGCCCGCCAAGCGGCCCAACAAGCACCCGGCGCCGATGCAGCGGCCCTCGCGCGAGCAGTACGCCGCCATGTGTGCGCGCGCGCAGGCCACCGGACAGCCGCTACCCGCCCACGTATTCACACATGTACGTACCACTGGCGACGTCTGCTCCGTTAGGGACCAGCTCCCCACCTACAACTCGTTATGCCCGGGCTACACGAGGCTAGTTTTTCAAGCTAGGATAGCAAGCTAGTTTTTTACCAAACTGTCCTGGCTTGCTGACCTAGCTAGAATGATGCTAGTTCTGTTTACATGAGGCTAGATTTTTTTAAGCTAGTACTTACTGGATTGCTGAGGTGACCACTCTTTTTAATTTTACTTTTAATGTCTTTGGTAGACATATCAATACCCATTGTCTTTAATTCGTCACGTATTTTTTGTAGTGCTGAATCACGTTTACACTTTTCTTTATAACCTGGAAAGTAGGGATTCCAGAGGCATTCATGGTCACGGTACAGCTGTACAAACTTTTAATTAATCTGCGTACTTAGTTTGGGCATTTTAAAATCTTAAAAAACTCGTCGCGTTAGAAAAACAAACCAAACGCGTGGTTCCTGTTTACTAGCCAACTGCAAACTAGCTTCGCCGGTCACATGTAGCTAGTAAACAAGCCAGGATAGTAAAATCAGTGGTGGGGGGACGCTACTAGCCTGAAAATAGAACTCCATTCTATTAAAAACTGTCCTGTCTTGTAAACTAGCTTATTAGCTTACTGGCTTACAAATGAAGATAGTTTTGTCTACACGAAGACAGAAGTACTAGCTTGCTAGCTTACTAACACTAGCTTGCTATCCTAGCTTGAAAAACTAGCCTCGTGTAGCCCGGGCATTAAGGCTCATATAAACTTCTTTCTTATTTTAGGTAAACGGCAAGCCGACGAACATTAGCGGCCGAGGCGGTCGCCGACACGTAATCTCGTGGATGGACGCACCCGACGATCTCTACTTCAGAGCGACGGAGGCCGCCAAGTGAGTGGTGGCGCGGGCGAGCGTAGTGCGAGTGGGCGGCGGGCGGGCGGCGGTGCTGACTCTGAGGGCGTGTGCGTGTTGCAGGAACGCGCGGCGGAGTCTCAGCAGCGGCGAGGTGCGGCGCGGGGCGCGCGCGCCGTGGCGGGCGATGCGCGGCGCGGCGCCGGCGGCGGGCGGCGCAGTCGGCGCGGGCGCGGCGGGCAGCAAGGCGGCGGGCGCGGCGCCGGCGCCGTCCATGCACCTGGTGATCCTGGACTGACGGCCGCCGCGCCCCTACACCATGGAGGCGCTGCTCGGCTGACGCGCCTTGTACATACCGCCCGCGCCGCGACCGATCCGCGTTCCTCGAACGAACATTGTATTTTTGGTAATCGAATCGCCGAGAATGGATTCTGTAGATAATATTTTAAACTATATTGTTCTTATGTGGTTTGATCTGGCGTCGAGCAAAATAATGTATTTGATACATAAAGCGATATGTAAGTCTATTTCATTCGGAGATTCATTGTAGGATAATTTACAATTTTTTTCATAAATAAAGCACAAATCGAAATACTGGGATGTTTTATTTACTTCGTTGAATTGTGAGTGTGGTGATTTAATAACATTTTCATATATCGATCAAGTGTATAGTACTTAACTTACCGCTAATTGTGTTTTATAAAATAAGTAAGCTAAGTTTTTTAATAAAACTGCTATTGATATTGTAACAATATTGTCTGTGTCTATGGCGAGAACATAAAATTGTAAATAACTGTCAACATGTTTCTTTAACTTTATAACCCGTTTTGTGATTTTAAAAACCAACTTCCTACAATATATTCCCTATTCATTCCATAGTTAACTTAAAAATTATGCAATCATTACGTGACTCTTTAACGAAAGTGCAAACAATTATTAAATATAATGAGTAGGGTACTCATATCGTTATACACAGTGCGTCGATGGCGTAGCTGTTTGGTGGTGCTTTGACTTCCATTCGGAAGGCACTGGTTCGATTCCCGTCGCGCACCAATGTAATTTGAATTAACATGTATGATTATAATTATATCTAAATAAAGAGAGTAAAGTTCAATCTCTTATTTTTTTAATTTCGAGTAGTAGTGTAAATTAGTAAACCAAAAAATAACAATAAATGGAGCTGAAAGAAGACCAAGAATGGCGTTGAAGACATCGAAGACAAAATAGAGTTTTCATGAAATTTGGTACATAGTGTAGTTTATTTTCTGGATTATGTGTATCCGCAAAGTTTCTTTCTTTCTTTCAATAATCCATAAATATAGTAACTCACCATTTTTGTCCATTCAGGTTACTTTACTAATAAATGAAACCACCTATTCATTCCAAACGTTGCCCGCCATCTTGTTTTAAAGAAAAACTAATGTACCTAACCATATTTTTGGGAGGTTTTTTTCACCGTAATCGTTGATTTTTTTTTAAACATAAAATTGAAACATCTACCCTAACATATATTATAAAGAGGAGAATTTGTATTTTTGTGTGTATATGTATGTAATGAATAAACTCAAAAACTACTGTGCCGATTTCATAAATTCTTTCACCGTTAGAACGCTACACTCAGTCTCAGTAACATCAACTATTTAATATTATTTTATACACGTATTCCCACGGGAATTACCCTGGTAATAGGCCATTTTCTTATATCAACAATAAATTATGAAATTATATTACTTGGATAGTTTTCATCACGGAAAATGCAAATATAAAGTTATTTTCCCATGAAAACCTAAGGTTAATTTTATTTTTCAAAATTAAAATTGAGGTTTCATTATCTGTATGTCACGTGATTGAAAACGCCGACCGCCATGATGTGACGTCAATTTCACTAAAGCAATGATACCGAGCTATGTAGTAAAAATAACCTCAAAGTCTCGTTTACATAGTAAAAAAGAGAGTAATATCGTAATTTAAATAAAAATTAATAAAAAAAGCTTATGTACTTACGTCAAAGTGATCCTCACAAAGATATAAATGAGATTTCTTAGAATATTTTACAGGATCTCGTCCCGCGAGTTCCAACCAAACATTTCTCATAGAAACGTCGGTCGGCACATTAATAAATAACTTTTCTGGAGTCTTCAACGTAGAATTTTTACAATTCAACGCTACACACCAACGATATGGGCTATAAAAACTCATTTTTACTTGAAATTAAATTATATTAAATCACTACAAGAGTACAAGACAAACTGGCATTTTGACATTTCTTCATTTTAGTTTATATGACGTCAGTCGCCGCCACCATCATGGCGGTCGGTGTTTTGGCGCGTATATTTTAAGTCAAATTTTTGATATATTTTTTTTAACATTTAGCAGGTATATTTTGCAGAAATAAAAATAATCCTTGATTATCTGATATATATGAGCATTTTAAAAAATATTTGAAAAAATAGGAGAATAGCCTAATAGGCTAATATTGAGTAAACTGACCGTACTAGTCTCATTTGACCAATAGTAGACTTTTAAATCCTTAAAAAAATTGCCTACATCTCATCTAATTCCTATCATTATGAAGCTTAGCTTATCTACTGACAACTAAGAATCTGATGATCTGATATTGTTTCTAAATAATAACCAGTACTGTAAAGGTAGGTAAAAATAATGGAAATACAAAATTTTGGAAAAGTTATATTTATTCGAGTACATAACTACATCTTAATATAAATGGATATTATATAACTATTTCTCCTCGTGATAAATATGCTTCGAATGGATCTAAGACACCTGCGTACTTGCGTCCAAGCGGTATCACATTATTTTGTGGTATATTGTTCGCATATAAAAATATTATCTCATCTATAGCCGTCAATCTGTGGAGCGAGTGAGAGCGATCTGGACTTGGGAAAAAAAATAAAAAAAGTATATCGAAATTTTGAACTAACACTTTATTCATTAACTTTATCTTAACGACCCTCGATATAATACAAGTGTTGAAGTACTGATACTGTAATAGATTTACCAATATTTGTATTGGGTTGAAACAACAATACGAATGAATGTCTAAAAATGGCACAATATGTACTTTTCTTTAACTTACTTTTTGATAGTAAAAAATATGCAATATAAAAGAAAAAGTTCAAGTTAACGCAAGTCATTGTAGAGTGATGACTAGCATGAACTCAAAGAATATTTTAAAATAAATAAATATTATAAAAGAACAGATCTCTCCCAAACGCGTGTCACCTGTTGTTCATATCTATTATAAAGTACCCAAACGTTAAATTGAGCAGGATGTATTACATCTATATTTATACTAAATCAACTTTGTTGTTGGACAAAACGAACGCTACAATAGGCCTCCGATTACAAAACAATATTTTATACAATTCCATAAAATGATAATATTACATCAGAAGTCAGTCCCTTACCGTCGTTTGCTGTCCTTATAATACAATACATACCCCATGTTTCAACTAAGATTGCAGTATAACTACCACTATGATTTAATCTCAAAGCCTACGCGTCCCCGGCCTACATTGCCACAAGCCGTGCTCTGCCCGCCGCCGCCTCCCTCGCGGCCGGCACCACATACAACACAACACAAGACTAACGTCGCACATCATAAAATACTCATTATAAAAATACTGTACAATTACATAATAATTTTGAAGGTAATAAAACTTTACTCGTAAATCTTATCCAGTTAATGTTTTGATAATATTCTACTCCATGTCTCCCTCAGTAATAATACACCATTCACATAATATATACAATGTCTCTTAGTTTTATACATGTTACATAAACACACATCAAAATTTGATCCCAAAAACTGTAGTCTTTACCTCGTTATATTTTCTAAATTAAATAATGAGATCGAACATAAACATTATGGAATTTTGCCAATGATCGAGGAACAGTATCAAATATATATGTATGGTACAAAACTGGTCATAATATAATGTATCAAAATACAACAGTACCTAAATTATGTAATATTAATTAATTAATTTATATTAATTTGGACGAAGCCAGATTGTATTCTTTCATAATACTTTAACTTTTATAAAACATGATCATATATTTTATTCTTTAAAGGCACTGATTGTTAACAATTGATAACTGTTTTGTTTATTATTTCGTCTTACCTTATCACTAAAATAATAGCCAATATTAAAATAATTTGCAGTACAAATATTTTATAAGAAAATACACACAGGTCTCTGCATACATACATCTATATACTAAAATATAATATTTTCATGTAATATACATTTTTATTTGTAAATAGTTCCCGACAACCATCTTGTGGGGAAGTTACAATTTATAGAAAAATATTTGTTCGCGAGTTGGCAAACAGGTTAACAAATAAATACCGCAAAGCTTTCTGTATATGTATCTCGTTATAATCTGATTTAGGTGGGATTTGCATTTTGGGATTTGGTTTGCCAATGATAGTGGAATGTTAGCAGGATCACTGGCAACATAACAATCTCACTGTTCAAACAACGTTATTTAAACGACAGTTATAATGTTTCTATCATAAAACATGAATCCATTTTGTACCACTCATTGTGTCACCCCATGTGACGTTGCATAGCGCAATATTTACCGCTCATCGGGTTCCCGTATCTTATGAAAGCTATGATTAGTGAGGCAATAATTACATATACATAATATACTTGTATTTAGCAGCTATAACAAAAATACGTTACCCCGAATGACCGATAATTGTCTATCGCGCATGTAAAATTGACCAAATTTATCTAATCGTAGATCGTGTGTTCAGTCACGTGAGAATCAGACTTGCGCCAGCGCCGTTCGTCTTTTTCAGTGCTTCGAAAGGTTCAGCGGCAAATCTGAAATTTGAATACAATTATTAGTTTTCAAACACTGCTTTACAACAAAAAAGAAACTATCACATATTATTTGTTGTCTAGTTACATTCATATTCCATCGTCGTTATAATATACACTACAGTCACTATATCTCATTTCCTACCATAATGTTATAGAAAGTGGTGGGTAACCATACCAACCTGATGTGGGTTCGTCCTTGGGTATGTGGTCGGTGAGGAGCGGGATGGCGAGCGGCGCCCAGGGGCTGGGCGCCGGCGGCACCGCGTAGTGCATCCACAGCGCGGGCGGCGCGCGGTACACGGGCGCCATGTACGGGTACGGGTACACCAGCGGCACCTCGCGCGCCCACTCCTCGCGCGCCGGCGACCGGTACGCGCCGCCGCCGCCGGCCCACTGGCGCGCGCCGGCGCCGTACGGCGAGGGCGGCGCGTACCCGGCGCGGTAGTGCGGCGGCGTGGGCGAGTCGCGCGCCACGCCCTGCCCCGGCGAGCCCGCCAGCGCCGCGTACCGGTACCGGTAGTTGTCGGGGCTCGGGCTCAGGTCGGGCGAGGTGACGCTCGACGGCGACTCCGTCTTGCACGAGGCGGCGTACGAGTGCGGCGACCGCTTGGCCTCGGGCGAGCGCCGCGTCGGGCTCTCGTCCGACATGCTCAGCAGCGAGTGGATGCTGTAACTGCTCACGTTCTTGGAGACGGGCGGGTCCTTGCGCGGCGCGGCGCCGTTGTGCGCGCGCGGCTGCGGCGGCTCGGGCTGCGAGCGCGCGTGGCTGGGGCCCGGCGACGGCGGGTACGACGCGGTGCTCAGCGCCGGCGCCGTCTTGGCGCGTCGTTTCGTCGCTTGGTCTTCGAGGCTGACTCGTTCGAGCTCGCGCAATATTCGTTTCCTCGGCGACACTATCATGTGCTCCTGACGACAGCTCGCCAGCTTCGCGTTGACGGGCACGGGCATCGCGGCCACCCGCTCCACCAGTCTGTTTATTGTCTGCGCGAGTTCCTTGCGGCGGAGCGCCGGCCTCGTTTTCTTGTATACCCTTAATTTACGATACTGATACGGTTTCTTTAATTTCATATGATAGTACTTCTCTCGATCGTAGTCGGACCACGGATCGTCATCGTTACTTTTCGTCTTGGCCCCCGGCCCGTCCACCGCGTCGGTGCCTTTGCTCTCCGAGAGGCTCGTGTCACCATTCTTTTTCTTGTCGCAGACGCCATTGGTGAGATGTCGCCGCGCGAGGCCCCCGTTGGTGAGGACGTCCTGATTACTGGTATCGTAGGGCCGCCTCCGTTTGATGCGGGAGACCGAGTCGATGGCGGCGACGGTGAGCGTGCTCGGTCGGCAGTAGTACATCGCTAGCTCTTTGGATATATTTTTGCGCGGGGCGGTCTGTTTCCAGCAGTGATCCCGCTGCCAGGGCGAGGACTGCACGGAGCTGTTGTCGTCGGAGACGGAGAGCGAGGCGGATGGCGGCAGCGCGCCGGCCGGCGGCGTGGCCGGCGCTGCAGCCGGCGGCCAGAAGGTCTTCCGCGGCACTGACACCCACCCGGATCGCTCTCCCTCGCGGGCACATCCTCGCACCAATTCCAAGATAAACTTTCCATCTGCAAAAGTCAACATTCAAATATCATTTAAAGTTCCATCAAAAAATAACTATCAATGATGTCATGCACATTTATACAGCTTACATTTCTTATAAAGTTATGTAATATCTAGAGAGTACATAAAGTCAACAGAATACAATAACCAAAAATTTGTTTCTACATAATTGAATAATGATAACTCATTATTGTCTATCAGGAGTTTGTATTAGATATCTCATTACAACCACTTGCTAAATTGTTTACTTAAGTTACAGAATGTGCTTACTTATCTATTCATTACTTGTAGTGAACTCACAGATAGCTATCACAAGTAATGACATAAAAATACAAGTTTAAAACTTAATATTTAAAACATTTATTTGTGTGTTTATTTTTGTCAATTTTATAGGTTTGGTTTATGTAAAAATATTAATTTTGACAGTTTAACACAAGTCTGAAATGTTATGAAGGTTCCGAGTTAATTTCACCATCATTTAAATTATCAATCCTGATTAAGTAAATGGGAAAAGTTGTAGGGATCTGTGAATGTTTGTTATAATGTCATACAAAACATACAAGAACAATCAATTAGGAATACCTATATTCGGTTTCGGTATTGACATTTCTCATAACCCAAAAATGTTATGCTTGCTATTTGCCTACATTCTCACAAAGTACTTTTAGACTAATGATATTTATCTACATGTGAGGGAATTAAAATTAGAGTGATAGGTATATTGTGACTAATACTCAATTACTTAGAATAAACATAAGATTATTAAAGAACATATTTAACTTCAGCTTACAACTTCATTAGTAAAATGATGACAAATTATAAGGATATGTGGTAACTAAATGAATCTTATCATGGCACAGCAAACACCACAACATCAAGAATACTGTTTCTTGTAGAAAGAAAGAATATTCATAAAAGTAAAATAGTCAAGAGATTGATAAACTCAGTCAGACTAAAATCAAAAGAAATTCATATTTCTGTGATCTAACATGAATACACTTTATATTCACACATAGTTCACGATTCAAGACATATTTTGAGTAGTTATAATTGAGTAATATTTAATCTAATAGTAGCTGAGATCTGGTCCTCAAACTTATGAGTCAAGAAACGAAGAAGAACTTTACTGTTAATTCATTTTTACATTAATTTAGCCAGGTCCCTTATTTTAACCCCCGACGCAAAAAGAGGGGTGTTATAAGTTTGACGTGTCTATGTGTGTATCTGTTCTTAGACATGTTTAATGAAAATCGGTTGACCCGTTTAAAAGTTATGGGGGTTTGAAAGTAATTGTGTTGGGGTTTTTTTTTTATTTTTAATTTAATGTTATTTAATATCTAAGACATTGCTAAACTCCAAAAGGAATCTAGACTGTATGGATACTAAATAAGGCTGTTTATTTAGATAAGAAATATGGTCCTATTAATTGTTTAACTACTAAACTAGATCCAAATACAATTACCAACATTCAATAAGTGTAACTTCTATTTTGTTACCCCCTATTACTAAACTGGATAACTATACTTCATTCTCAAAAATATAACAACATGTATGACAAAGACATGTAATAACTTTACCATTATTTTTCCTCATTAATTAATAAGTATTCATAGCCAAAGTTAATAAATAAGAAGGTGGGTATTATGTCCAAAATACTAAAAACAAAAAAAAAACTAATTTATATTGAAATACAGCTTCATCAATTAATTTCCCACTTCTTCTGTCATGTCAATGCCCACAAAATCCTAGCTTCATGAGATTAAGTTATGCTAGATTTCTTCAAGGGTACTTTAATAAACTTGCTATAATCCTAAAAGTCACATCCCTATTAATGATCCCTAAATTATTCTTGCTATTGTAATTCTGGTAATGCAATCATGACTTGAGAATGTTCTAAAAAATATGAGTTCTAAAGATTACAACAAACGAACTCTATATAATATGAGTGTAAATAAGTAGCTACATATAAACTAAATGCAAACAAATTTTAATGCTTTTATTTTATTTGAATCATATCTTTATGTACTCTGTTAATTTAGTTAATAACCACATGACTAGATTTTTATATATTTATAACAGTGATTACTATTATTTATTTAATTCATGTACTTGACTAGAAGACATTATATGATTACCATTATATAAATAAATATTTGTTACAAAATAAATATTTTGTTATAATTTTAATGATAAAGATTTTAGGTATTATCATTAGGTAATAAGTATTTCATGTACCTAACTTGGATTTGGAGTTGATATTTGGTAAATAAACAAGTGCAGGGCAGTTTAGGGATTAACATAACATTTGATATATCATTAAATAATGTGCAATTAAAATAGTTTCCGGTACAGTGAATGTGGCTCCTGTTGAAACTAACAACAATAGTACAGAGGCTGTGCTCAAACAAATTGTCTTCAACAGACAGAAACATACTTATGTATGTTTATCAGAGCATGAATGACTTTCTAAGTTTTTCTACCTTGTTAACTGGCCTGTGAGCTTACACCCAGACCCTCAGCTGATGGGGGACTTACAATGAGATTGCTATTAGAGAGGAGACAAACCTTTGAAAAACTTGAGCCTCCCACCAGTTGCATTGAGAGCAGAATTGTGAACAGGAGCATCTTCACTCACAGCCTTGCTACTGCTGTTACCATTCACACCATGTCTTCTGTCTACTTCCTCTGTCATTTTGGTACATGTTGTCAGAGTTGTGTTTGTTCCTTCCTGTATATGCATTTCATTTCTAAGGGCTTATACAGCGCACGAACGACACTTCAGTTCGATTCCTCTCGCCATGTCCCACATAAACTCGGGAACGGCGACACATCAAACACTCGCATATACTGATTGAAACACAACCTATCCGTCACAGTCCTCATCCTAAGGCCACCAGCGGGTTGAGAGCTCCTGCGAAGCTATCAAACACATTACCGCACGGGGACTACCGAATTCAACCACTGATTCGATGGATTTTGTTATCGTCGACACTTTATGATCTACGCTCCCCTGCGATATCACAAAACAAAACGGCGACGCCGGATTCCCGATTATAATCGGGCCCACGACACAAGACACAACTCGATAAAAAGCTGTTCGTTTTTCAGTACATAGTTCATTCACACCCAGCATCCATTTTGATTCGTTCAAAATCAAATGATCGTTCTTTGACCACCATAACTACGACAAGTTGTGGTCCACAACAAAAAAAAAACAAAATCCGATAATACTGATTTTAAAAAGACCAAGGAGGTTTGAATAACACTACTGTATTGATGTAATATTGACGGATATTACCGGTTATTAAAAAAATAGTATTACAGTTTCAATTTTCTCATGGTGGTAGAAATTTTACTATAATCGCTATATTTGTATTTTTCAGTATGCTTGTTTGATATAAGTTTCAGGTGTATATACACCTGAAACTTGAAATATTACAAAAAATAAAATTATGAAACTGATGTGATGACGTCACGCCTTGATTGCTAATTGATTGATTGAATGTTTTGATTTTGACAATTTGTTTTTGCGTCTTTGATTGAGTGAATGAACGAATGAAGGAAATGAAGAACGCCATACTTTCGACAAAACGACAACGATAGCCTCATTTTTTTCACTAAATATTCTAATTACAGGATTTATTGTAATTGTATTGCTTACGTAGAGGATTTTATCATCAGGAATAGAATACTGGGTGAAGATGGCTTCGTCGGAGGTATCGTATAATCGTAAAATAATATCAGAAGATTTATCGAACGTCGAATTCGATACAAGCGAGGATGTGGAAGTTATTCCTACTTTCGACTCGATGGGCCTGCGAGACGAGCTTCTGCGAGGAATATACACATACGGTAAGTTTTTAATAACAAAACGCCATCAACTTTACACTATAATGTCAATTAAAAACGAAACTTTCACATTTTAGGTTTCGAGAAGCCATCAGCTATCCAACAACGAAGTATATTGCCGATTGTAAAAGGTAGAGATGTTATAGCCCAAGCTCAGTCAGGTACAGGTAAAACGGCGACATTTTCGATCTCGATCCTGCAGTCATTGGACACAACATTGCGTGAGACCCAGGTGCTAATTCTCTCCCCTACTCGTGAGTTGGCTACACAGATTCAGAAAGTAATATTGGCCCTCGGAGACTTCATGAATGTCCAGTGTCACGCTTGTATCGGAGGCACAAACCTTGGGGAAGATATAAGGAAGCTGGATTACGGACAGCATGTTGTATCGGGCACACCGGGAAGAGTGTTTGGTAAGTAGCGGGAATACAATAATAGCTAACCAATGAGCAGAGTTTAACAATGTTTACTTTACAATTGTCTTGTGCTTTTGATGTAAATTGTAAACAATGCATGTTATTTATTTACATAAAATAATGTTTGATTATCGATCAAGATTTTGACTGATTGCACTGAATTATTTAAAAAGTAAAGAAAACAAAGTTATTGCATTGATTTGAGTTTTCACTTCTGTTGGCAATCCTTACGACTGCCTGTATTTTATAAAATGTATATTACATCTTCATCTTACAACTAGTGAACCAATTTAAGTAACATTTGGTCTGGTTTAAGTAACAACACAGATGTTCATAACTAGCAATAACACACATAAAATATTTTTAATAAAGCAATGACATACTTAAAATCATATTTATCTCAAATTAATTTCATTTTATATAAATTTAACAGACATGATCAGAAGACGTGTACTGAGGACCAGATCAATTAAAATGCTGGTTCTTGATGAAGCTGACGAGATGTTGAACAAGGGATTCAAGGAGCAAATATACGATGTATACAGATACCTGCCGCCTGCCACACAAGTTGTACTCATCTCTGCCACACTGCCTCACGAGATTCTTGAAATGACGTCCAAGTTTATGACAGATCCTATCAGGATTTTGGTCAAACGGTTTGTATTTTTCTTTGTCATTTGTTGTCCTACTTGGTCATAATAAGGTCTCCTCTGATACTATTAAAAGTTTCTCAGCTACGGCTAGAGTAATATAATAAGTTTGATGAGTCATTTCATTACTATTATTGCACAATATTATTTTGACTAAGGGCTGATTTTTCCATCGCCAGATAACTTTATTCGACGATTAACTTTGAAATTTTGACAGTTATTCCATACAAAATCTGTCAAACGTCAATTTTATTCGTCGAATAACAGTTATCTGGCGATGGAAAAATCGGCCCTAAGATTGAGAAAGGGTAACAAGCTAGCACCCAAGGGAGTAGAGTAGTAATCATTGATGCAATGAAATCAGCAGGACATAGTCATTGAGCTTGGTCTTCATTCAGCTAATCTCATCCATCTGTTGCTACCAACTTTGCGGACGATGTGACCCCACCATATACCCAGTGGGGTTTTTTTGTCAACCCACATGAACCAGTCAGGCAAAAGTCTCCTCCTAACATTTACAACTCTCCCTATCTTCTAATAAAGTAATAATGATGTTTAATTGGTGTCAATTGGTGAAATTGGTGTTATGTTAGACATGAGTAAAGCATATGACCGAGTTCTTTATGGAATATTATTAAATAAGCTGTATGGTATAGGAATAAGAGGTATGGCTTTCAAATGGATCGAATCATATCTAAAAAACCGCATACAATATGTAGACATAGAGCATCATAATTTGGGTACTGGACAAATTACTGTTAATAGATCTGACAGAATCACCTTATCCAAATCTATTCCACAAGGAAGTGTCTTAGGATGTTTGTTATTTATAATTTATATAAATGATTTGCCCAAAGTTATCAACATACCCTGTACAATATTTGCAGATGACGTGTCATTAGTTTTTTCGTGTAATAATAATTTAGATTTAAAACAAATTTTAGACATTAATTTAAATAAAATAATAGCATGGCTCAGTGACCATAATCTACAAATAAACATTAAAAAAACAAAATTAATGCAATACAGGCCATATCAAAGGCAGCCTTTAGAAATAACCCACACATTTGAAAATAATATTTTAGAAGTAGTAAATTCAAATAATCTCCTAGGTATTGTCATAGATACTAATTTAAACTGGAAAAATCATATAAAAAAAATTTCGGGTAAATTATCAAGTTTTATTTACGGTTTATCAGAATTAAAAAAAACTACAGATCAAAAAGCAGCAATGAGTGCATACCATGCGTATGCTAACGCTTGGTTGAGGTACGGTGTTATACTCTGGGGCAACAGCACAGATGTTAACCACCTCCTAATATTACAAAAAAAATGCATTAGAATATTGGCAAATATTAATAATAGAACCAGTTGCAGACCGTTTTTCAAAAAATTTCAAATTTTAACATTACCTTGTATGTACATATCCGAAGTCGCTATTTTTGTAAAGAAAAACATAAATATGTTTCCGGTACACACACGTCCAGAAAACCTCAGACAAGTATCTAAACTAGCCACTACCAGATCAAAACTCGAAATAGTAAATTCCGGTCCTTACGCCATGTCTACAAAAATATATAACAAAATTCCGGTAAATATAAAAAATATAGAAGATATAAAACAATTTAAGACCCAGTTAAATAAATATTTATCAGAAAAATGTTATTATTCATTGCAAGAGTTTTTCAACGATGATCCACTAATATGATCTCATACAATTTAAGGTTGATTATTAAATTTTAAAGTTTATATTATAGATTTATATGTAATTTTAATAGGAATATTAAGTATTGATAATTTTATTTGTAATTTTTTCTCTATCTTATTTTATTATATTCATGTGTCTCGTTTGTAGTGCCCAAACAGGGTCCTTAATGTCTATTTGTAAGTTGTTATTATGTATTAGATATTAAGGAACAAATAAAGAGAATTTTATTATTATTATTATTAATAATAATACCTATTGTTTACTTTTTACTAATTCCAGTGATGAGTTGACACTTGAAGGTATCAAGCAGTTCTTCGTAGCTGTAGAGAGAGAGGAGTGGAAGTTTGACACTCTATGTGACCTCTATGACACACTGACGATCACTCAGGCCGTCATCTTCTGCAACACAAAGAGGAAGGTAGACTGGCTGACACAGAAGATGCAGGAGGCGAACTTCACAGTTAGTTCGATGCATGGAGATATGCCACAGAAGGAGAGAGATAATATTATGAAGGAGTTCAGATCTGGTCAAAGGTAATTTATTTTTTCTACTATTCTATATATTGTGTTGTGTTAAAATGAATATCACTCTCAAATTCATATTCATATCAGTCAATTGCTCCATTGCATATTTTAAGATAATAAATTAAATAACATTAACATGTTACGCATTTTTAAGCAATCAACAAAATTTTACTAAGTAGAAAATCTTAATATTAAAATCTTGGTCCAAAAAACACTATAAGAATTCAAATTAAGCCTGCACAAGAACTAAACTGAAGACGTCTAATTGCGTAAAACCGCCCGCCAACAAGTACATGATTAAAAAATATGTCTTCTGTTTCAGCCGCGTCCTAATAACCACAGACGTGTGGGCGAGAGGTATAGATGTGCAACAAGTGTCTCTGGTCATCAACTACGACCTACCCAACAACCGTGAGTTGTACATCCACAGGATCGGCCGGTCAGGTCGGTTCGGACGTAAAGGTGTTGCCATCAACTTCGTCAAGTCAGATGACATCAGGATCCTAAGAGACATTGAACAGTACTACTCCACACAAATAGATGAAATGCCCATGAATGTGGCTGATTTAATCTAAGTTTTAAGCTAATTATAATGTTCTTTAATGCACCCAGAAAAGACTGGTGAAACACTGGTGGTAGGCTATCAAACACCATTTTCTGCTATTGATGTATTTACCATAGCAAGTACACTTCTAGATGTATGACTAATTAATTATAAAATTTTACTTCGAATAATTGGTGTTTTATTTACTTATGTATTTCGACCTACTAACATTATTTATCTAGCTAACCCCTAAAATAAATGACGTAATTCGTAATAGTATGTAGATGCGAAATGCACACCTAGGTATATCGCAAATCTCGAAAACAGCGTACATATACGCGTGAAGCGTGAATAAACGAAATTAAACAGAATGTAAGTATAGGCAATTGCATTCTATGTCGCCATGTCAGAGCTTGCAAAGTGTCTGGTGTTGTTGCCTAAACCTTAATATCCTATGGAGGCTACTCTCCACCTCTATACTAGGTCTTAATACACAACCTATTCAGGAGCTACATACAGTAAAGGTAAAAAACTGACACCTAACTAGGCACTAAAAATAAAATTGCTTTGTACTAATTTGCTTCCTATTTTTTTGTATTAAGTTCATAGCCTTCGAAAACACTTGACCTTTCAGGGAAATAAACGAATAATTTAATTATAAACAGTTTATTTATAATTTCAATAGCAATATACACATAAGTAAGTAAATAAATAAGACTAAAGATTTAAATTATGTTATCCCTAAATCTAAATTTGAAAAACAATGTTAAAATTCATTTACATTAACTTCATATTGGAATGTTAGGTAAGCCGAAACAACTCCAGTAAGTAAGTATATAAAACAAAAACTTAATCTATGGTTGTAATTTGAGCCAAAATTATTTCAAAATTAAGCCAAAACGCATAGAAGCAGTAAGCCGGTACAGTCAGCACCAAAACATTCAAACAATTTTTAACACTTTCTTATAACAAACTGTAGATCTAGAGAAACCTCGAGAAATATATATTTTCATATATTACTAAGGGAATTTGATATAAAAGAATTAAAAAAATAAATTTTATCCACTTTTGATGTCGACTGTACTGCCTAATTATCTAAATGCGTAGTTACGGACCTATCACGCGACAACAATTCGATTTTATACATTTCTATATACATTATGTGACCGAAAATAATACTTCTTTCTCATTATAATTAGTCCTGACCATTGTTATATACACGCAACGCTATAGGACGTAACATTCATTACATATTAGCTTTCACAGTCGACGCGGCGATTACGTTTTTACTGTTTCATAATTATAATTCTTACTTCCATTTAATTGCATTTATACTGACCATTTTGTTTTTAAAGGAAGTATAAGAGCTCCATTTTCTTTAATATTAAATGAAATGTATGATGTAATTTGTTATCTAAACAGATTAACACTGATTATGTTATAATGGATGAACAATATTGAGCTCTATTAACAGTAGTTAGGGTTCATTTATTGTTTTCTGATAATTGGTTTTCACAACTATCACAAACCATTTAATTTCCTTTAATTATGAAAAATGTAAATACTTATACATTTTTGTTTTCATATCAATTTATAAATCACAAACAATTCAGAAACAATCAAAATATTTTATATTTAATAAATTAAAAGGTACAATATTTAATAAAATACCTACATTATATCATTTGTAATAGTGTTAATCTAAAACATTTATTTTAATTAACAAGTAATATAGAATTTAATCAAATGATAATTTAAAAGAAATCTCCAATATGATAAGTGAGAAGTTACTAGAACACCAAAGTCAATTACAAAGAAATATTATGAAACAAACATTGTTAGCATTCTTGTTCATTTATTTTAGTATAAACTTAGCCGTTATAAACCAACCAAGGCAAAAAAGTTAGGTGATTAGTATTTTTAATTCATCCCAAGAATAATTTGAGTTATGCCTTGATCATAATAAAGATTTTTTATTTATAATAAGGCACATTATAAAATAATAAATTGTTCCAAACAATTATTTACAGTATGAAAACAAAAACAATGTTTGTAAACGACAATATATAATATTTTCTGTTATAATTTCATTTTTAAGTGTTCAAATTACTGTAGTCATAAAATTTATATAATGTCAACTTTTATTGATTCCTTCTTAATAAAACTACAGTTTTTGATACAGATTAGTTGTATACACTTAGTAGTAGACAATATTGATACCATAGTTTGAAAATGTATGTTTAATTAAGTTCCGTATCAGATGCAGCATAGTAATTCCAACGCCTGTATATGAAAATGCCAATAGCTCCAATGAGAAGGGCGACTAAAATCTCTGTCAACTGATCTAGGAATCCTGAGCTGGGTTCTACAGATTCGAGTATTTGTGGTTCAACCTCTTGTGGCGGCTCCTCTGGGGGTTTTGGAGTGTTTACCTCCTCGCCTTTGAAAGCAATCTGATTTAGGACTGATTTTTCTTCTTCTGTGATTGGTTTTGCAGCAGTAGATGATAGCAGTAAAGCTATCTCTCCACATTGGGAACACGCCCAAGTTCGCGATTTTTTTGCCAAAACCCTGCGCTCTTCTGGTGAGTAATCTAAAGAACCAATCGTACCTTCCGCGGGTGTTGGCATAAACGCGATCAAGGCCAGCAAAGCTGTTCTTATTGACCAAGACGGTTGCCAGGTCTCAGGATGATGGCCAGATATTGATAAACAAATCTTTTTATTGACTTCAAATCTTCCGTTTGGTGTCAGAAGGATAATGTGAGGTGGATGCATTGGGTATTCTTTCGGTAATAATATCCTACCGTGATAAATTCCACCTTCAAAGTCTGTGCCTTTAGGACCTTGAACGGTAAAATGCCACTCGAAAAGGTTGTCTTCGAGAGGTCTCGCGCAATATTCTTCTGTTGCTTCAGCCAATTCCAAGGCCTCTCTCATTAGGCGTTTTACCCCAGGACATTTTGTGTTGTACTTCTCAGTTATGTCTGTCATTTTGGTGTAGGGATGATGATTTTTGTTACAATTTAGTTTGTTAAATTACAATTACACAAGGTAAATACCGAAAGTAACACGTAAGTTTTAATTTAATCACAAGGATATTTGTTATCAATTCTTTGACTTGTGCAACAACATCAACGAAATGCATGACATGACTTGAATTTCTAAGTTCTGTCAATGGCAATCATTTTTGACACAATCCAATCAGCGAAACATTCGTATAACTTCATGCATGGAGGTATGAATAAATTTAAAATGGTTATTATGTTTTTAACCCCTCATTTATACTATGCTCCTGCTCCTGCTACTCGCGTTGCCGGAAATATTTCCCAAAATACTTCCGCGGCAGTACGCTATCTACACTATGCTGCAATGAGCAGGGAAGTGAGGAGGGAAGTGGGCAGCGGCATAGTATAAAGGGGTCACTCGTGCTGCTACTCGTCATGCTGGTGCCGTCACTTGTATGTCACTTGGTACGTGAGGACTGAGTGAAATAGCGTATATGTTCTCTCTCGCTCTCCCTCCTTTGACTTCCGCACGAAAAACCGACACTCGCGGGAGCGTCGGGCAGGAGCAGCGGCATGACGAGTAGCAGCACGAGTGACCCCTTCATACTATGCCACTGCCCACTTTCCTCGTCACTTTCCTGCTCATTGCGGCATAGTGTAAACGAGGGGTAAGATAACGGACAGACTGCTGAAAACCAGTGCTGTGTCGCACCAGCGGTGTCACAGCGGACACTGAGTCTGCTCCACTACATCGTAAACTGTTTTATATTATAACATTATTTTGTAATTTTTTATTTTGTATTAGATGTGGAAATAAATAGTTTTAAATATCGTTCGTCGCCCGTTTATATACAGAAATAGAAAGAAATAAGCAAAGATCGATATATTTAATTGGTGGGTAGTGTCAGATTTTAATCCAGAGCGACAAAAATAAACTCGTGACTTTAACTCGAATGCGAGAGAGATAATTTTCGCCCGGGCGGGCGGCGCGTGTGAACAGGCGAGTAACTGTAATGCAATGTACAACTATGTGCATTGTATTATTTTGTTGGGAAACCTAATAAATAAATATTATTAACTATATGCATCTCTTTTGTTTACACAGAATGTTTACTGTCCTTTTCTTGGGCGAGAAAATCGCCGATAGTTCATCGCTTACTTCCCCGCGGCGGTGGGACCACTGCCTAAAAATTGTAAGTATAATCTAGTTTTCACTTACAGCCATTATGTGCTGTAATATATGTAACTCAAAGCTTGTTTTTCTACAAGCTTTCTAAAGATTTTGGATAAACAAGTTTGTTGTGGTTTATAACTTCATGGCACATTCGCTTCCACTCCACACCACGCAACCACTGTGTTATCTGTGGCCTACATTATCAAACGAAACTCAAACAAACAAACGTATCAAACAAAAAAGAATGAATGAACAATTATGTCATGTCAATAATAATAACCTATTTGTTGTACGTTATGCTTTGCTTTCGTGTTGTGTAAATTAGTAAAATAAGTGACTATTATTTAATTTTATAGTGATAGTGAGAGAAAATATACATTAAAAGTTGCCTTACCTCTCTCCGCAATGGATTGCCCACCTGGAACTGGGCCTCCTACTAGTAATAATGGTCCACCCGGAATGTCTGGTTTTCCACCAATGCCGCCGCCTCCTGGATCAATGGGTCCAGAAAGTATGCCTCCGCCTCCGGGGTCTATGAGCTCAGGTACTTTGCCGCCACCTCCGGGGTTTATGGGACCCGGAGGAATGCCGCCGCCTCCACCGGGACCAATGGGTCCAGGCAGTATGCCACCGCCTCCAGGGGCCATGGGCCCGGGAGGTTTGCCTCCACCGCCGGGGTCTATGGGCCCTGAAGGAATGCCGGCGCCGCCGGGCGCTATGGGCCCTGGAGGCATGCCCCCACCGCCTGGGGCTATGGGCCCAGGAAGTATGCCACCTCCTCCAGGCACTATGGGCCCGGGAGCTATGCCACCGCCGCCACCAATGGGTCCTCCAATGTCTATGCCTCCTGTTTGCTCATCTGGTGGTCTCCCCATGAGCGGCCCTCCGAGCATGCCTGCCGCGCCAGGCGGAGCACCTAATATGTCTGGTCCCCCAACATCTACAATGAGCAGTGGACCACCTAATATGTCAGGAGATTTCACTAGTAATTCAGGAGGTTCTAATTACACAGGAGGTCCAAATTCCATGCCTCCTGGAATGGGACCCCCAGGTATGATGGGCATGGGTCCACCGGGCATGGGCCCTCCGCCACCCGGTATGGGCCCACCAGGAATGAATATGGGTCCCCCTATGGGACCACCAAGAATGCCTCCTCCTCCTCCCAATATGATGCGACCTAACATGAAAGGTATGGACATGGGTCCACCGGGAATGGGCCCTCCTCCTAATATGGGTATGGGTCCTCCGGGATGGGACAATCAGGGCCCACCAGGATGGGGGATGCAGGGTCATGAAGGGCCTCCGGGCTGGGATGAGCAAATAGAAGGTGAAGAGAATGAAGGAGAGGAAGATGAATCTGACCCCATGAACCTTCCCTCCGGACTGCCGTCTCTGTTGACAATGAAGATAGACACCCCAGAAGAGTTTAGGAATAAACCAATGCCTGTGGGTGGCGTGGTGTTGCCCAAGGCCTTAGAAGAAGCCTTGGCATACAAGGAGCAGAGACAGGCTGCTGTTGGTGATGTGGGAGAACCTGAAATTGGTAATTATAGCCTTTCTATTTTGATTTTATTACTTACTCTTCTAAAGTCAATGTATATAATCCATACAATATTTCTTATATTAACTAAACTCATTGCATTTAGATAGTATTGCATTTAAGTAGACCATAGTTCACATTATATTGACTTAAAACTTAACTAGCCATATACATAATATTTATAATTATTATCCACTTCATTTATTTTATTAATATATTGTACACAGAAGAGATTGTTGAGCCAGAAGCTCCACCAGCCCCTGTGATCAGCAGTGAGTACGATGCTGAGGAAGACGAGGGAGACTCTGACGAGGACAACATTCCGGATGCTCCACAGCCACCCATCATATCTAGTAAACAAGAGGTAAGGTCATAGTTGTGCATTCATAAGATCAGTAGCCAATATAATTATGATGTTGATATTATTAACATCATATGATGTGAAAGTATCATATCATCATAACTAATAAAAAAGAAAATTAAAAATAGTCATATTCTGAAGAAACCTAATTAGTTCCTTTATTTTAGTGAACACTTCACAATATTGATGCCAGAAAAAAAAAAAAACGCGAATTTGTTCCTTATAAACTACCTTTACAATCTGATGTTCTATCATTACAGAGTCTAGCAAACAGAGCAAACAAAAATAAAAGAAAGAAAAAGAAGAAGAAGGAGGCCAAACAGAAGAGGAAAGAGCAATCTCAGACCAAGACTCAGGAGAAACCAGCCCCCAAAGACAAGGAGGAAGGGAAGAAATCCAGTGACAAGGAGAATGAGAAAACAGCCGCAGAGGTCGAGTAAGTATAGTGATATACTTTATTTAAGTGCTAGCTGCGCCCCGCGGTTTACCCGCGTGAATCCCAATCCTATGGGAAATTCGGGATAAAAAGTATCCCATGTGTTATTCCTAGTTATAAGGAACATCTGTACCAAATTTAATTTAAATCGATACAGTAGTTTTTACGTGAATGAGTAACAAACATCCTTATGTGAAAGAGTAACAAACATACAAACTTTCGCATTTATAATATTAGTAGGATATTTTTTGTGGGGTCTCATATGTTTGGGAGTAAAAGCTACTTTAATCTCGTATTCAAGATGTGAATATTTTCAATAGTTGAAGTAACAAGTGGTATTTTATGTTTGGTGTGTGTATTCTGAGTCTTAGCTTTCAACAACAGATCAAAATTAGGTTTATATAGAAAAAAGGTTTTTTTTTTCTACTATTATATGTATTAACAAAAAATATGTGTGTCTGTTGTCTAGTATCCAATACAAGTTATATCTAGGTTTGGGGCTATGTAGTGTATGATATTATGGTGTCCATATACATTTATTAATATAATAATTTATATTTATTTCAGATATGTACAAGAAAACATACAATTCCACGAATTGGAGCCGATGTACCGTCAGTTCCATCGTATACTGGAAGCTTTCAAAATAACTGAGAAGAAGGAGGAAATCAAGGAAGAGAAGGACACTTTGAAGAGTTCTGCCAAACCGCTGGAGAAGATCCAGGATCAGTTCGCCGCTGATGAGGAAGCTGTTGAGGTAATTATGGTCTTTAAATCTAGTAAAATATCTCCATTTTTTGTTGTGAAGGTCTGATGTTAATTATAATATTCTATAAATTCTAGTATAATATATCTCTTCAGGTTGAAGGTCCTATGTTAGTTATAATATAAGGCTCTGAAGGTAGTAGTTATTCCACTTCATTCCCCTGCAGAAATTTCGCCATATTTTGCAATGGTAAAGAGCTGCCTAAAAGTAAGACGTCCAGTATAGGTAAAGGAGATTTTCTAGTTTCGGAACAAGAAGAAGAGAAAAATCTCCTTTCTACGAATATAATTTGTAGAGACTTCGTAAAAACTATTTTCGTAGAACTTCGGGACTTCTTCTTCGACGACACGAAGTCAGAATTACTTTCGTAAAAAGCAGATTTTTAAAAGAAACACCCTACATATCTTGTCACCTAATAATGCTTTCGTAAATTTCTCAAAACCAAATTATCTTTATTCCTTTCAACAGAAAAACGCAGCCGATGAAAAAGAGCGGTTATCTAAACGTAAACTCAAGAAGCTATCCCGTCTATCCGTCGCGGAGTTGAAGCAACTAGTATCACGGCCTGACGTCGTAGAAATGTATGACGTCACAGCTAAGGATCCCAAACTCTTGGTGCAATTGAAAGCGCATCGGAACACTGTACAGGTGCCCAGGCATTGGTGTTATAAGAGGAAGGTAAGAGAAAATACCATATTATCCAATGAAGTTTTTTTTTTCAATTAACTTATTGGCTTGTCGAGTTAAGAACAAGCAACAACCACTTGTTCACAAACATTTTAATAAATAAAATGTCAATGTATTATAGTACATTTTGGTTCTTTATTGTGTACTATCAATGAAATTAAATTATTGGTTATCGAATTTAGAACACGAGCAAGCAACAACTTTTTAAATTAGAATTTAATTAGAAGTTGATGGCGTAGTTCTCAGATTTTAATTGCGGTTGATAAAGCACGGTCGTAATTCACATGAAATATCGTACGTTGACCTGTAACTATCTATCTCTGTCGCTCCTGCGTAAATTATAATGCGTCCCGCTCGCCATTGCATCCGTGCGAGCGGGACGCATGCTATAGAAAAACCTATTAAAACTAGAAAACTAAAATATTAATAACATTTCCCTTCCAGTACCTACAAGGTAAGCGTGGTATAGAGAAGCCTCCATTCGACTTGCCCGATTTCATTAAGAAGACGGGTATCATGGAGATGCGAGCCTCACTCCAAGATAAGGAAGAAACCAAGACTCTGAAAGCCAAAATGAGAGAGAGGACTCGTCCGAAACTTGGCAAGATTGACATCGACTATCAGAAACTCCATGACGCTTTCTTCAAGTTAGTGTTGTTTATTATTTGTATATTGTTTTGTGGTTAGTTTATAAGAATTTGGGTTAAGTCGTTATTGTATTGGTTAAACTTAATGGTCAGTTGCCATGTAGTGAGAGCTTTAGAAGAGGTCTTAAAAATAACATTGCTCACTCAGTGTGTATGAATATGTGTGTCCAATGTTTCTGATATCCTACAAAGTTAATAAATATAGAACCTTATGATAATTAAGGTAGATGACAATAATTATAATAGAGGATTTGTTTACATTTTCTTATGGAAAAGCATTCCTAAATAAGGGAAAATAAAGCTTTAAAGTTCAGTAGTAAACAACTTACTTATCTAAATACTAATCTGTCAATTATTTTAAGAGCTATGATTGCCAAATAAAGTTTGATTTCAAACTATGAATTTGCAATCACTATGCTTCCAGGTTGAACACTGGTTCCCATTTTTATTTTACCAAAACAGGAATTTAGGTCTGGGGAAATTTTGAAACTGTTGATTCGGGTAAGTCTTAGGTACTTAATACACATAAATATTTAGTTCTGGTCCTCAAAAATATGAGTCGACATGCTATGAAGAATAATACTTAGTACATAGTACACATAATCAAGTATGCTAATGACTCTTTGACTCCAATACACATATTGAACGCTCTATAATCGTGTTGCGATAATCGCAAGCAGTTTTTCGAAAAATAAGTCCGTCTAGTTACCCGAGAGAAGCGTTCGGACCGGCGCGGGCGGAAGCTGAAGAAGGTAAAGAAGCCTTTACAACAATGAAACATGGTATTTTATTTACTTATAGTTGGTTTCACACGCGAGGATCTTTACAACGCCACCGATAGTGCCATATTGATAGCTGAGTTCTGGTCCTCAAAAATATAGTTTTTTTATAATTTTCTAATATTTTTTAGATGGCAAACCAAGCCTCGCATGACGATTCACGGCGACCTCTACTACGAGGGCAAAGAGTTCGAGACGAGACTCCGCGAGAAGAAACCCGGAGATCTGTCGGAGGAGCTGAGAACTGCGCTCGGTATGCCGGTCGGGCCGGGATCACATAAGGTACAGATATTATGGTTTTTATTATTCGTCGTAATAAATAAATAAAGTCTCCTGGAATCTTGGTCCCTGATATATTTCGATTTAAACTATAATAAATATGTCACTATTTTGAGTGGAGTGGAAATCTCCACAACATTATATTAGGTTTCACCAAATGTTAGACTAACTACTCGTAACAATAGTCGAGAATGTTAGTCCAGTTACTACTGGAGCGCACTCCAAAGTATCGTCGCAAAAATAGCTATAGACATCATCATAATCCATTCGAAATGTATGTATGACATACCATAATTTGAATTTTATTTATGTAATAAAGACTACTAACCTTACCACTCTCCACCCGCAGGTCCCTCCCCCCTGGCTGATCGCCCAGCAGCGTTACGGGCCGCCGCCGTCGTACCCCAACCTGAAGATCCCGGGGCTCAACGCGCCCATCCCCGACGGCTGCGCCTTCGGCTACCACGCGGGCGGCTGGGGCAAGCCGCCGGTCGACGAGACCGGGAAACCGCTGTACGGAGACGTGTTTGGACATCATACTAGTGGACAAGATGTTAGTCTTAGTGCTATGATTATTAGTGAAATTATTCAGTCATTAATTTAATTTGAGTGTTAACTTCTAAATCTGATGTTCTGTTAATATTCAGGATGCTGAAGACCTAGACATAGACCGAACAATGTGGGGAGAGCTGGAGTCGGAATCGGAAGAGGAATCTGAAGAAGGTAACATTGTTGTCTAATATTATAAACGCGAACGTTTGGTTGAATGGTTGAATGTTTATCAGTCTTTCACGCTTAACTACTGAACCGATTTAGACGAAGTCTACTACGTATATTATTACAATTAATAACACATAGAATAAAATTCTTTTGCGACTGGGATTTAGACGGGTAAAAGTGAGTGAGTGAGGGATCCAGTTAATAAATGTTCCTGTTCCTACCCCAACAGAGGAATCAGAAGAGGAAGGCGATAAAACCGAAGGTGACGTTGCGGCGGGGGTGGCGACGCCGGGCGAGGGGCTGGTGACGCCGCTCGGCATCAGCTCGGTGCCGCCCGGCATGGAGACGCCCGACACCATCGAGCTCCGGAAGAAGAAGAACGAGAGCGATGTTGAGGGGTGGGTTATCTATACTAATATTATAAAGAGGAAAGATTTGTTTGTTTGTAATGAATAGGCTCCGAAACTACTGGACCGATTTCAAAAATTCTTTCACTAATGGAAAGCTAATTTATCAGTGCGTGACATAGGCTATATTTTATCCCCGTCATCCCACGGGAACGGGAACTACGCGGGTGAAACCGCGGGGAGCTACTAGTTATTTAAATATAGTCGTTTTTTAATGGATTTTAAAAAAATTGGTTTCTCGTACAGTTGTTTTTCTTATTTTATATTTGCTAAGTTGTAACTCCTCAATTTAAGACCCTAAACTCGGTAATTGACGGTTTTTGTACTTTTTGATCTAGTCATATTATATGAAAAGCGTATTTTATAAACATGTTTTTAGGTAATAATTAAAGGAAATATTGTCATCTAAAAAATACTCAGAGAAAAACAATATTATACAGAAAACTTAAAAAATATATCAAGAAAACTGAACATATGTTTTCTGAATTTCGCGTTTAGCATTAACTTCCATGCCTTCGGATTCTAGTAATTCGACCAATTTGTAACTAAAAATTAAACAAACTTAAAGTCCAGATCCTTATTAAGCAAATACTCAGAGGAAAATTTAATTGTTATTATAATTATTATTGAAATCGAAAAAAATATAAAGTTAGAATTTGTAAAAATCACACTCAAGAAAATCGTAATTTACGTTGATAAATGATGCTCAAAACGTTATTAAAATTACCTCAAATAATAAAAGAACATTTTCTACAACAATAATACAAAAAAAAAACTTTAAATCAATTTGTCTTTTTTTCTACAAATATTTTAAAATCATCATAAAACTACTATAAAACCGGACGCACGAAACAATTGAAATCAGTCTGCCGCGAGGCTTTTTAGAGAGAGGACGTATCGCTCCTACCGAGCGTTTGACCTTTGCGGCGCGTACGAATTTTATGCGATTAACTCATCAACATGTTTTGATACTTGATAATATTTTTTGTTTTATAATTTGCATTATTTATTAAAAAAATATATTAACATTTATGATAACAAATTATGTTTTAGAAATAATGAGCAATAAAACAACATTATTTTAAACCGACTTTCAAAAAGGAGGAGGTTCTCAATTCGGCCGGTATGTTTTTTTAATGAATATGTACAACGATTTCTCCGTCAATTCTGTACCGATTACTAAAATTCTTTTTTATTCAAAAGAGTGGACTTGCCATATGGTTCCATGTCAAGGAAACCAGGATCTGATGATGGCATTCTAGAGAAATTGAGAGGAACTTTAGATAATCGTAGGGTGAGCAGTGCATTTGTTAAGTTTTTCGTGAATCTTAAAGCATTATAATTAAATGAAAGTTTAGAGTCGATCTGATGATGGACCTGGAAGATAGTCGAGGGAACTCTTCAACGACAAACAGCAGTTACCTCGTGTTTGGGCTTGATTAATTTGTATCGATGAGACCTTTACAACCAGATAGGTTGTGACACCCAAAAGTAAAAAAACCGACTTCAAAAACTGAAAAGTATAAAATAACAAATATTTAATTTAATACACCTCTTATGCGATGCTAATTAATACTTTTGTGTGTATGTTACCTATTGATAAGTGTGAAGTCGGTGCCAAGCCTCAAAGAAATAAAACTATTAGAAAAATAAACTACAAAATTATAATTCGAGATGACCGTTAACGAACGTTTGCCCGCTTGGGTTGGTCGCATTTTTATTTTATTTATGTGCTACATCGCATAAGAGGTATTACATTACATATTTTTTATTTTATACTTTTTAGTTTTTGAAGTCGGTTTTTTTTTAACAAAAAAGGAAACGAAATAATTTAGAAAGTCCTGCTTTTAGCGCTAAAAGGTTATCCCGATAATATATGTTGTACATATACAGACGATGCATTTTTCAAGTAGGCGTGGTAGACGATATTCAAAACTATAAGGAAAGGAATATCGAAAATAGCTGGCGATTTTAATAAAAACTAAAACTGCAATTAGTATATGAAAAATCAATACCCCATTATGGCAAAAAATATATTATTCACAAGTAAGTTATAGATTTTTTTTATTCGTATGTTGCTTTGTTTTTAAAAGGTTTCGTTACTTACCAAAAAAAAATCATGTCTTATTTTAAAAACAAAAAACTAAGTATTTATTTTATTCATTATTCCTTGTTGTGAATAATGGAATATCGAATCGAAAGGTATTACGTAAATTATATCTAATCATATACTACCTACTACGAATCGTAAAAAAAAAATATACTCGTATTTATACTTTTGTCAATAACTTTTACACAATTTATAATTTCCAATGGATCAAAACCATTCGGCCGGAGTATTCAGAGCGAGCGCGCAGTCACCACATAGACAGTGTGCGTGCGGACACGCGTGCGCGTCTGTGTGAGTGAAATTTGAGTTGTCGCGCGTTAGATTAAAGCTCTTAACTGTATTTTTCGTTTGTTTTATAAAAAAAATTATGAACCGATTTTATTTTCATGGTATCAGAAAAAAATGCGACTTGTAAGCATTTTGTTATTACAATAATCTCCTCGAAAAGTTCTTGTTTGTCTTGTCTTGATGTGCACATCCAAAACAAAATAAATATGTATTAAATTACTTAAATGTATTTTATATTTCAGTGGCGACACCCCAGCGTTATACCAAGTGCTACCGGAGCGTCGTGTCGGTCTCACGGCGGGCATGATGGCCTCCACACATGTATACGATATCAATGCCGCTAATCCGGGTAAGAACAAAGATATAAAATACTGTATTTATACTAAAAACACCCTATTGTTACAAGTATAAATAAAGTTATACTATGTAATGTTACAAATATTGCAGAACTTTTGGTTTATTTTCGCAAATATTTGGCAAAAATGAATGTTAGGGTATTTTTATTTTTTAGTATTTTTATGCATTTACGTATTAATTATTTTTTTAGTTTTTATTTTTATCTTTTGTAGATAATGATATTCGTAAAAATGTATCTGGCTAATAATTTCGACCTCCTCTTCAGCGGCCGAAATAGCTCAGTTGGGAGAGCGTTAGACTGAAGATCTAAAGGTCCCTGGTTCGATCCCGGGTTTCGGCAGTTCTTTTTATTTTGTTATTTTAATGTTTTATATTTATAAGTATTTTAAGCAGATTATATTATTGTTTTTATCTTTTAAATAATTATTTTAGGTCCGTAATGTATATCATTTCATCATCAGCAGCCTATATTGTATGTAAAACACTTAAATATTATGAAACAAATAAATATATTTTTGACTTAATTTATTAGGAAAGAGAACCACAGCAGCCCCTCCTGGTGGTGCCAGCGAGGGTGTGGAAGCCAGGAGTGGTGGTGTAGAAGTAGCTTTGGACCCATCAGAGTTGGAATTGGAACCAGAGGCAGTTGCTGCACGATATGAACGTCACCTCAGAGAACATCGTCCAAAGGCTCAAGAAGATCTATCTGACATGTTAGCTGACCATGTTGCCAGGCAAAAGGTATATTTATTCCATTTGAAGTTATTTTTAAATAATATGATATGATTTTAAATAAACTTGTGGTGAAACCTTCGATTTTGTATTTAAAATGTGACTTTATTGTTTCAGAATAAAAGGAAACGTCAACAGAATACAGACTCCAAACAAGCAAAGAAATATAAAGAATTCAAATTTTAATTTTCCTATTTTAATTTTTAGTAAGGTATAATAACGAAAGATGATTCAATATCCATATATCTGACTGTGTGACTGTGACTGTACACTTACTAATGATAGTATAATAAATATAAGTTCAAATAAGTATGCTAATTGTTTTATTTATCCCAAAAAATAATTTATAACAACGTTTTTTCTATTCTTCCTTCACAGTAATAATTTTATCAAATGAAATCCGTAACTTTCCGGAAAATCAAATCAATCTATATATGTTGTGTTACCTGTGGTACTATCTAATTGACAATCATGACGTTTACGCGTCTTTTTGACAGATAACGTCAGTTTTTGGCTGATTACTGGCTGGTTGGACTTCGAACCTGAATTTCAATTGTTTTCATTAAATTTTAATAATTTGTAAGGTTTTGTTAAGTTTTAAGTGAAAAAATGTCTCGCGTATTAGTCGGAGTTAAGAGAGTTATCGATTATGCCGTGAAGGTAAGTAACTTTTCCTTAGTTCAAAGGTTACAAATACATAATAATAAATATTCCAACACTTGTCTTTTTTGTTACAATTTTCTAAACTTATTAAAAAAGTATCTTAATTAACTTTTATGAATTTTATAGTATCTGCTTAAATAAAGACGTATATTTTCTTGGTTACATCTATCACGAAATAAAATCCCTTATCAGTTTTAACCTTGAACTCATACATAAGTATTGTGTTAAAACCAACTTTTATCATCACTAGAATCTAATCAAAATAATTCTTGCGTTGCCATGGACCATCTCTTAATTATTTATTAAATGGGACATGTTTAAAATAAATATGAATGCTAAAAACTGTCAATGACCCATTAAGTTTATCAAAAAGTTTGTTTGTTAATTTTCAACATCATTAACATAAATGTGGTTTGAATCTTGTGAGGAAAATTTTGGTATGTCCTACAGTTTTTTATCTCGATTTTAGTTTGTAGAGTATAAGAAGTTTCTGATATCCTAGATAAGAGTTACAAACTTAGTTATGGCTCAATCATAATATTATCTATGTTTATTTATGCCCAATAATATTGTAGGTTCGCGTCAAGCCAGACAAGAGTGGTGTGGTCACAGAGGGAGTGAAGCACTCCATGAACCCGTTCGATGAGATCGCTGTGGAGGAAGCCGTCCGCATGAAGGAGAAGAAGTTGGCCAGTGAAGTCATTGCTGTGTCTTGTGGACCTGCTCAATCTCAGGTAATATAATCATAATTCTATTTTAAAATTTATATTTTTATAACTATAATTTTATATGGGTTATTGTTGTGATGGACTTATATCTGCATCTGTAACTACAGAGAGACATTGTAGCTTGTATGTTTATTATAAGCTGTCAGAATTTGAAATTATAGGAGAATATCATGTATGGATGTTGTTTAGATGTCTCTTTAAGAAAAACTACTACTAAATAAGCCATATTTGTGTGGCAATGCTTAATTATTTGCATGATAAAGCTTATTGCTAACCACTTTTTTGTCAACAAAAAGATTTTAACATTTTTAACAAATAAATATTGTATAATTTCAGGAAACCCTAAGAACAGCCCTAGCTATGGGTGCTGACCGTGCCATCCATGTGGAGGTGGCCGGTGTTGAGTACGAGACTCTCCAACCGCTGCATGTCGCCAAGATTCTTGCCAAGCTCTCACAGGATGAGAAGGCTGATATTGTTATTGTTGGGAAGCAGGTGAAAATCTTTGTTATTTTTATAATCTATCGTAATTTAGTACTCTGTCATCTCTCTATAATATACGGAGAGTTCAGGACCTACTTTTAGGTTCATAGTTACCTAAAACTAAGGTTTGAGAAAATATTTGTGTACCAAAACATTAAAGATTTGTCTAGTGTTTTTTACTAAATTATATTTAAATATAACATGCAACATTTTGTTTTTCAGGCGATTGATGATGACTCCAACCAAACTGCACAAATGACAGCTGCAATACTTGACTGGCCACAAGGTGTTTTTGCATCCAAGGTAAGTTAGGATGACTAAATAAATTGTTTCTTTCTTTCGTTATATGTCATTATCAGTCATTATTTATATATTATTTTTATCTTTATTAAATATTTGACCTTATCAAAACTGACAAATATTTAGTAGTTATCATTTTGTTGGATAGGTGCAGATAGAGCACCTGTTACACCGACAAGAGCAACACTCTTAAAATGAAAAAAAAAAAAACATTATGTTGGTGTACCTTAATAAATGTTTCTTTATATCTTTTCTTATTGTTCCTCTTTATTATTATAAATAAACAGTAAAATTAATATAAGTAAATAATATTGTATGTTTAAATAAATATTTATATAACAGGTGGAGAAGAGTGATTCTGGTCTGACAGTGACTCGTGAAATCGACGGTGGATTGGAAGTAATCAAGACCAAGCTACCGGCCGTGCTCAGCGCAGACTTGCGACTCAACGAACCCAGATACGCCACACTACCTAATATTATGGTAAGGAACAATAGTATACAGCGAAAAAGATCATTTTTATATTAGCACTAACTTATCCTTTGGCAGAAGTAGCCTTTGATCTTACACAATAGTTTATGAAACAGACCATGGAAAAAGAACTAGGCATCTCTTTCTGACTTTTTCTAATTCGTGAAACAAGAGTCTGATTTTGTATTTATATGGCATTTATTTTATTAATAGTGTTTCATGATTTTTCTTTTAGTATATCCTTTTTAATTGGATATTTTTGTCTGAGATATTTTTATTGTTAGGCCTGTCCCAATGTGCTCCACTGAGCTCAATCTTTGAATATTTCGCTATTTTTTAATTCAATGTTTCTATTTATAGAAAGCCAAAAAGAAGCCCCTAAAGAAGGTGACAGCCAAAGACCTCGGCATCGACATATCTCCGCGCATCAAGGTAGTGTCCGTCGAAGACCCGCCCGTCAGACAAGCCGGCTCCATCGTCCCCGATGTAGACACCCTCGTAGCCAAGCTCAAAGAAGGAGGACATGTCTAAATCAACCAAAATTTTTAATAGATTTTTCCAAGACTATTTAGGTGTTCCCAGATTTACAACACTTTTACGTAGTATATAAATGTAATTATGTTTTGTAAATGGTTCAATATACAACTGTTTGTATTTTGTTGTTTTATTTTTTACCAAGTAAGCTCTATAACTAAGGAGATTTAGACCGAACGGTAACACGACTGCCGTGAACTTGCAGCGTGTTTATGAAACACCTATTTTCATTTAATTCGGATACATTTCATCTTTTGTGAACAAGACTGGTGGATTAAAAGGAAAAACATAATAACGGTTCATGTCTTTTAATATTGAATTCTTATTTCTTATATTACAAACCCATCAGTACAGTCGACAAAGGTAGCCTCTAATAAGCACGGGAGGTCAAAAATAACAAAATGAAACACGCAATGGCAGTGGACTAAATTGTATTAAGTATCTAATAGAGGGTTTCTCCGCTGAACGGTTGGTACCATACGATTTTGCCTTCGAGACAGCCGGTGACAAGCATATGGTACCGGGGGCTGAATTTGGAACTGACTACTAGGTCTTGGTGGATTCCTAGACTCTGTCCGACTTCTACCATAGGTCTGGGTACTGTCAAGTCTTGGACGCAGTGAGACAACTCGCTACAGTTGTCGTTGAGGGCTAGCAAACGCATGCCGCGACCAAACGGTGAACATACCACACGCCCGTCTGCTGAATAACATAATTCCTGTAAAAATAACAAACATATTCATTTTTATTAAATAATTGAACTGTATTGGTTTTTGGTAAGTTTACTAAAAAGTATAATGCATCTCATTCTAGCCAAGACTAGCATTGCATGGCAGCAGTATTATGGGTAAACGTACAATAATTGCAAAGCTGTAGGAGACATCTACCAAATTTAATCCAAACCGATTCAGTAGTTGTTTTAAAGTTTAGAAAGAGAAACATGTATCATCCTAACCAGTAGTAAGAGAATTAACTTAGAAGGCCGATAGTTACCTTTATAAAACCTTTTCCTTTATTTGTTTCTTCTATATAATACAAAAGTCGATCCCTGTTTTGTCTGATATAATGTTTGGTCACCGCTCGCGCTTCTTCGCTCAGGAGGTAGTTATGGGGAGTTTGGCCCGACGTTGATGGTCTGTAACAAATATGAAAAAAACTTGATAAGTTTGTGATTTGTGTGTTGCGCTATTCACGTTTGTCAACTATGCGGGAATTATGGGATAAATAAATACTTGGCTTCAAATATGATGCTAAATTACTAACACTAATGCTTGGCACTAATTACAAAAGGAATTCAACTGGACAGATAAATAATTATTATTGCGAAAAACTATTCGCTAACAAGTATTTTTAACATAGTCTTTGCTTGAATACGCATATCTCAGGCAGGAACTACAGGTCCGATTTGGAAAATTCTTTCAGAGTTAGATAGCCCATTTATCGAGGAATGCTATTTATCGTCCCGTTAAGACCAATAGTAGAATAGTTAACGCGGGGCGCTGCTAAGCTATAACTAACACACAATAATCATTCTCTACGTCATCTCATTATAGTAACTGACCCCCAACTAAGTTCGTAACTTGTATCTAGGTTATCAGTAACTACATACACACACACTCATTCACACACACACCCAGACCGAGACAAACATTTGTGGTTCACACAAATATTCACCCCGCACGGGAAGCGAACAACCTTAATTATGGCAGTCCGGCATGATGACCATGATGAGATTTTTTTTTCACCACTCTGCTATCGACGACATCGATGGCAGAGTGGTGAAAAAAAAATCTTTTTAAACACAATCTTTTCTGTGCCGCCGGCCAAAATTGGAAGCTACTATTGACACTTTGACTATAACGTCATTTGAATACATTTTTAATAAACTGACAACCAAAAGATGCGATTACAACGACTCTGTCACCACTTATTAGCACAGAAAAGATTGTGACTCTATAAAGGTACTTAATACTTGTAATATACCTGTCAGGAGGGTGTTCGCAGGGCGGCTGGCCGCGCTCGGGCGGGGGCGTGATGCCCGTACTGATACCCGTTATCCGCTGCATGTTGAAGTTACGACGCACCTGGCCTCTGGCAACGGGATAATGATATATTGAGTATAAATTATACAAAAATTGTTAATTAATTATTACATTTATAAAAGTTTTTTGTATGAGTGTTTAGTTTAATTTCCTTTTTAGTTAAGAATAATAAATAAATCGATCACTCTCTCATCGTAATTATAGCAACTGGCCTCTAGGTTCATTACCTGTACCATTACACTCATAAATTCACACACCCAGATTGAGACAAATATTTGTGGATCATACAAATATCGGCTTTATTATCGATAACTACGAATATTGATATTATGATTTTAATAGAAGTAGGTTAAAATAATGAATAGTATGTATAATTTGTGTAAGATTACCTATTATATATTTCTTGTAAAACTCTATGTTGTTTGATCGTGATAGCTGCTTCCCAGACGTCATTCTGTATTCCCTTAAAAATAAACAAATTTCTTAACCAAAACCACAAACTAAAAAGCGCTAAGTATTTATTAATACAAGAATTTCGAAGACCCTCAACAGAACTATTATTTAATTAGGGAGGTTTTTTAATTTAAGGGGGTCTATTTAAGAAGACCCTCAAATTTATTAAAAAGCGTGTTTCATCGTATAAAGCCGTAACATCGCTTAATATCAAGTAAATTGCAGTCAACCGTAAGCCTTTCTTGATATAAAAAATACTATTTAGATATTGGGGGTCTTTTTGATAATGGAAAAGGACTGAGACGTGCAGAAAGCTATGATGTGCGAGGTGTGTGTACACGTTACGTACCCGTCCGTATCTGGCGGCGGAGTTGGCGGGGGCCACGCCCGCGGGGAGCAGCAGGGAGGGGGGCAGGGGGGGCGCCGCCACCGGGGGCGGCGGGGACGGCGCCCGCGACCCCCACGAGCTCGGGCCCGCCACGCCCGCGCCCGGCTCCGACACGCCGCTGGGGGCACATTACTTAACTAGGATTCGCTATTCGGCCATTTCCATTAAGCTGGCTTCTCACGGGCGGGTATATCACACGTCGCGCCGTGCGAGCCAATTTGTACGAACGAGCCCGCGCTACCAGCTTCCAGGCACGGCGCGCGTTGGCCCCGCTGGTCGTTGAGCACTTCACATTTGCGCGGGTTGACACGAAATGACCGTCCCCGAGACCTCACGAATGCGGTCGCGCCCCCAGACGGAGGGTCCTTTAAAGTATCGACTTCAAGCGAGTCGGACCAACTTACACGCGCTACCCCGCGTCACCTCAAGCTATTCCTTTCACACGGCGCATAGGGCGAGCTTGTGAGATTAAACTTGTTATATTGCGCGCCGTGAGAAGCCAGCCTTATATTTATTTGTGTGATCTACGAATGTTTATCTCGGTCTGTGTGAGTAAATGAGTGTGTCCGTAGTTTTTAATACCGTAGACACAGGTAATGTAAGTAACCTAGATAAGGTCAGTCGCTATCATAAGATGAAAAGAGTGATTGATGTTACAAGTATGTAATAAGTTTAAAAGTAAACTGAAGCGAAAGCGAATTTGATATCTAATATTTATTTTATTTATTAACAAATATTACAAATTATAAAGATAATCAGTAAAATAGTAAGTCATCTATCTATATACAACGAAATCTGATTGATGTCGAATGGTGTCAATTACATTTCCGCAGCAACAAGTATACTGACAGTATGGGGCCGGCTGTATATCGTTAAATTGTAACCACAGCGAAGCGTAACTCGTATACTCACAGTATGGGCGGCGGCTGTGCGACGACGGGCGCGGCGGGCGGCGGCGGGCGGTAGGGGCGCGCGCGTGGCCGGCGCGGCGCGCGGCGCAGGCGGCGCGGCGCCGGCGTCACGTCGCTCGCCGACACCAGCGGCGCCGTGTCGCGGCACGACTTGTTGCTCGTATCCTCGCCTGGCTGGATGTCGTGGATACACGTCCACTGCGACACATACATCTTTATTTACAATGTCATCATACCAATCGTTAGTATTCAATAACAAAGATACATAATTTAATTATTCATATAAACTACTAAGATTTTTTGACGTGGTTTTATTCTTCGAGAAATCTAAAACAAACATTAAAACGGCGGTTAAAGTAATTATAACAATAATATACGAACCTCTGACTTATCATCATGACTTATATTCCTACTTAATGCACTCCAGCCTTGAGGATGTATCTGTGAACACAAAAACATAGTATCACTAAGGGTCAATCAAACTTGGGACTACTGATATTACTATAAAAGTGAGAAACAAAATAGAAACCTAGAAATAAAGAAGACCCCCCAAATGACTACTAAGTAAACGTATACTACAAAAAAAACACTACTAAGATTTCGGGGGTCATGTTGAATATTGAAAATAAGAAGACCCCCAAAACTCACTACTAAAATTTTGGGGGTCTTGTTGAATATTGAGTAAGTAATAAACATTTATTTGCCTTATGAAAAACATTTAATAGTTACCTATTTATTAGGCAGTACTTGCCTGTAAAGCACTAACAACTTCAGCATCGTTTCCTTCGGGAAAGTCTGAGACGAACTCGACTCTATTCTGTTTCCGACTCATATCGAACAGGTGGTCATACAACGCTGCTATGGGAATTAACTGCTGGCTCATTTGCATCAGTCTGTACAGGTTCGGCTGTTGGAGAAGTGAAAGAGGTGGTACTGTTAAATGGGTTGACACACAATTATGTGATGTTCAAAGGGTGAGGATGATTTTTACGGATTAGGGCTTAGTTTTTTCCCTTCCTTTTTGCATAACTTCATCTGCTTGTTTGTCCCCCCTCTTGTAATAAAAAGGACAATTATTATGATGAATTTGGGCACCCCTTGGAATTTCCGCCCAAAAATCCCCTAGATGCCCTTAGATCTAGGGACCATTTATTTACCGAATTTTAAAACTCTTTTAATTCCTAGATGTGTTACTATAGCTGTGTACAATATAGTCAAATATTGAACCAACTCACCTTAAATCCATGTAGATCGTGTGCCAAGGTATTAAGGTTCAAATTGTGTATAATAACGAGCAACCCTCCCGTGGTACACATGACCATCTGCTTCGCTTCCGGCGAGAGCCTACACCGCATCAGGCTCGAAGTATGAAACACTCTTTGGTAAACAAGATTACATTCCGTATACGAATTGATATCCCACGTGTAAATACTCCCGTCCAAACCGGATGTGACTAACAGTTTATCTTTGACTGAAAACTCGATGTTTTTCACCCATTTCGAGTGCCCGTGGAGAGATCGTATTTTCTTTTTTAAATTCCTAACGTCCCATAAAGCTATTGTCGTATCGTCTGAACATGTCGCGAACATTCGCCCGTCAAGGAACCTGGAAACAGACAGATTAATTAGGTAAAGAAATCTTGTAGTTTGGGGGACAAAAGTACCTCTCTACATTCAGAAATTTAATAAATGAGACTTTGCTACGTTTTGAAGTCAAAATAAACTAGCTATGCCCCGCGGTTATATTTTCATTCCCGTTTCTTGCGGTACTTCTAGTCTACCCTTGAACGCAGTTTAACCAAAAAGACATGGTTCCAAAATCCGCAACCGATCCGTGGTCCAACCGCTATTCCATACGAAAGTAACTTTTTACGCCTAAACTAAACTACTAAACGCCCAAACGAAACAAACTTTGACGTTCGGCAAAATGTAGAATGGAAAATTTAGACATCTCATATAGAACACCTAACATTAATTAAGGAGGTCATTGAAAATGTTCTATTTTTGGATCGCCGAGGACGAAGTCGCGGGCGAAAGTATTATTACGACATAATATCACATACAAATAAGAATAACCTGTTTAAAAAAAAACATTATCAGGAAATACAATCAAGATTGCAAATTAAAAGTTAACTTATTTTGGTATATAACTTGTATATTTTTAAATGTAATAAGAACAGGGTCATTCATTCATATTCACCTCATTACTATTTTTGGGTACTTACATTCATAAGCAATACCAAAAATAAATTCAAAATATATTGAAATTAACTGTGCTTCGCATTTGCATACTGATCCTACTGGTAATATGTGTTTGAAGACGAGAAGTAACTAATAGCGCTAATTTTAGTACCTGGTAGATGTGAAAAATAGTGTTTTCATTAGATATAGTCCTAAATGGACTGAGGAAGACTGAGAATTGAGAACGTGCATGTAACCGCGAGGCAAAGTTAGTTTATAATTTATGGTAGGATTCGAAAGTAACTATTTCATGGCTAAACTGCTTCATTGATTTTGATTAATTTGGAATGGACACTGTGTTACAATTACTCATACCATCTAATGATTTAGAATCTATATCATTGGTTGTCTATCTAAATTTTAGATAGACAACTGTAAAAATGTGGTTTCTAATCTACAACTTCAACCAAAGTAATCTTCTGTCAATGGTATAAAACAAGATCACTCTCGCTGTTTGTACACTATGGTCTTATGGATTTTAATTCACTTTTTATCAATAGAAGAGGAAGGTTCATAAGCAAGTGAAACTGCTAGTATTATTATAAACGTGAATGTGTATTTTTAATCCTTCAAAATTCGTTTCTATATGAATATAATGAGAAGCTATTAATGCAAGTAGAGTTGAAATACACAACCAATAATAGATACCTAGGTATTCAACAAAAATATTTTTATTAAAAACAAAACAATAATAGATAATGAGATGTGTCATATAAATTTGCATTAGGTCAAACAGTAATCATACACAAGTGTTTATCCTCCCGCCATGCCATGTGAATGTGATAACAAAACAAAATTATTTTTAGCTCAGATACTAGACTCCAAATAACACTTTGTATGTTTAGTTTTATACCAATCTGAACCTTACTAGCAAGTGATAGAGTTCATTATTCTGTAACATGTATTCACATGTTGCTACGTTTCAACTCTGCACAAATACAAATAAAGCCTAAGAGAAGTTGGTCACTTATTATTCCTGAATCTAAAATTCAATAACAGCTTCGAGGTCAGAAAACGGGCAGAATTTTTATTATTAACAGAATGCATGTATCAAGATTTTTAAATGGCTTTGGAGTGAGGTAATACATACTAATATAATTGAGAAAGTTTATCTGTTTTTTTTTTTGTTTTTATTGTATCACTTTTGAAGGAATTATAATTTACAACATTAAAAATAGGTTTTAAGGATGTTTGGCATTTAGGAAGTAATAAGACCGAGAAAGTTTATCTGTTTTTTTTTTTGTTTTTATTGTATCACTTTTGAAGGAATTATAATTTAAAACATTAAAAATAGGTTTTAAGGATGTTTGGTGTTGAGCAAGTATAATGAGGGATCTAGGATACATTCTCGAAATTTCTCGTTGGAATTTATGCAGATAAAACTGCATAGAACAACTAGTGCAGTGTACCAATTGAACGAAAAAATATTAAAGAGAAGTTATCACAGAGTGACCACTTCTTAAATCAAACTGCCAATTAGAATGTTCTGGGTTTGATTCCAATATAGATATTACATAGACATGATAAATATATAATTGATTGATACATGTTTTATCTAGGTTTGGGTGTGTCTGCATCTGCATATTTTTTGATACCTTATTAAGCCTAGTTACCAGATTATTTATTATTATTATCAGCCTATTGTGTCCCACCAAATAAATAGTTACCAGATAAGTGCTTAATTTATATACTTACTTTACACAATTAACACAGTCCAGGTGAGCTCCGACTACCGAGTGAACTCTCTGATGAGTCAGGGGGTCAAATATTTGTATGGTTCGCTTCTCACACGCCGCCACTAACATAGAACTGTAATACATGATAATTTAATTAAGTATAGGTAAGAAAGTATTTGAAAAATGGTTTTGTTACTATAATTTAGGATATAAATACAACTTCTAGAAAGAAATAGTAATGTTAATGAATATTAAAATTAATTCAATTTTATTTTTAAACATATGTTATTGATGGTTTCTTGACATTATTACTTTTTAATGACATTAGTGTTGTGGCTATTATGACTAGCCTTGACTAAAAAGTAATGAATATTGAATTCCTTTACAATAAGAAAAAAAACATTTATGAATATAGTATAGTAGTAATGGTTTTCTTTTTATCTTCATTTATTTTGAATTATTACACCTAATCGTTAATCTATTAGCAGTCTATTCCATCATAAGCTGCCAATTATTTTTTGTGAAGCCAGCTGTATAAAAAAGCTTCTCGCATATTTACATTACGTCAGAGACGTGTAAACAACTTTAACAAAAAGCATCCAACAAGTACATTCGTGACCATCTGTTATTACTTAATTGTACGCAATTTTTGAATGATATTGAACTAGACCATTGTGAAGGCGAACTTGTAATTGTTTAGTTTGCAAACACTTACCCTTCCGGTGAGAATTCAAGGTTGAAAACACCTCCAGTTGGAGGCGACTTACTGCTGTCGTAAGACCACGATGCGATCGGTTTCATACCACAATATAAGCTCTTTGCCATCGCATCCTCGTACCCTACAGGGTTCGGGAACCCCATCTCTTTACACCGCCAACGATAAGGATTGAAGGCAGAGTGCCTAGCCATAAATATATCGTCATTGTTATCCATCTTGGGAAAAGATACTCCTCAAAATACAACACACTTCGCTTTTCACTATCGAAATATTAAGTACCTGGCATAATAATACAATTTATACAGTAATTATTTTGAAGCCTACATTATTTTACAAATTATTATTTAGTTTTAATTCATTAGGAATAAAATAAATGTACGTATAGCGCACAAAAATTCACAGGAGTTTCAGTCAGTTGCTTTCTTTCACTGATTTTGACACAAAATGTTTTTTTTTTGACAACTTCAACAAGGTGTAACCATGTAAAGAAATAATTCAATAGTATTGCCAGTCGTTAGAATCTTTTAGCCCAACTTCAGCGAAGGAGGTAAAAGTTATTTACTATTTTTTTTTGTTTCATAATTATTTATAGCATTTTTTTATGTGGGGGATGATTAAAAAATGAACTGAAAATAAATCAAACATTTTATTCCAAAATAAGTTCAATACATAATAATTACTGTCCTTTACTTACAAAGGAATAGAAAATGTGTAAATCACAATTATTATTTACTTAATACAATTTCCCATTATAATCTTAAAGGTGATAGTTAACAATATAGACAACAAGAACTAAACCGAGTTTTATTTACAATTATTTCAACTTAATTAAAAGATCATGCGAGACAAAACTATTTTTACAAATTCATTATTTAAATTATTAACTAAACATTCCTTGAGAACATTTACTATTCTACCAAGTATTGGGTCCTAGAATACCACTTGGTGGTTGAATAAATCCAGTTTTTAATACATTTTGAAGGAAAACTTCCAGTCTTGTCTTAGGGCCACCCTCATCAATGTTCTGAAGTATTGCCAAGTACTCTGTACTTATTAATTTTATTATCTTTGTGAACTGCTTTTTGTAATATTTGAAAAATTCTGAACCACAGACTGTAAAGAAATCTGTCAACAATGTGGCACAAATATCTGGTTCTGGTTTCAGGTTTATAAATGAAGCAACCCATTTCCAGCCATATTGTAGTCCGTGTGGGTTTGCCATGTTTATAAATTTGGGTGTACTGGCAATCCAAATAGCACATTGGAGCCTGAATATTCCGGACATTCTTTTCAAAAACTTATCTTGTTTTTCAACAACTCCATTATCATCATAAGTGTAGCCTCGGGATAAATAAAACTCTTTATCTGTCTGTCCTTCTTTCTGTGGTAAAAACATAGGAACAATGTATGGGCAAAGTCTATGGAAGTATGCTTCTAATAATCTGCCAAATTCTGGGAACTGTGACCATAGTGCTACAGTCAGAGCAGCTAATGGGAAAGCAGCTTCAGGATTGCTGGATACTAAGAGGTCTCCTTGTCTTACAATTTTCTTAGCCAGCAGAGCTGTGCAGTAGGCCAGACCCTGGGAATGTTGTGAAGCATGTACATATGTATCGAGGACTTGTACCCTTTCCCCTTTCAGTAACTTCGATAACTTGTCATATTTATCCCTAATATGCATACCGCTCACAGATGATAATGCATTCACTGGAGTGTTGACTGCTTTCTGGCAATCAAACCTGAATTTTTTCAAATTTACGTTTTCTAATAACTCTTTGTACTGTGCCTCATATTGTTCTAAATAGTCTTTAAGTTCTGTGTAGTAGTTGTGATTTTTGGGGGAGTAAAACTGTGGAGCAGTCTTTTTATTTTTTTCAGCAGCAGCTTTCTGAGCTTCTAATAACCGAGCAGCTTGCTCTTGCTCTGCTTTAATCCTCCTTTGTTCAAATTCTTTTTGCAACTCCATTTCTATTTGTCTAGCTTTCTCATCGAGTTCATCTTCTTTTATTCTTTCTAAATCGTCTATTATCTTTTTCTTAATATTAGCTATATTGATTGCTAAAACTTCAGCTTGCTTTACCTCCTTATCGGTGGTAGCGTCAGAGTTACACAAATCCATTATGCTTGTGATGTTTGTCACAATGGTATTTAAGCTACTCACATAGTTATTGTAAATATTTTTGCCATTGGGATCTGTGTTTAATATGTTAGTGATTTCATTGAAACAGATGCATATCTTGGTGTGGCTGTCTGTGATCGCAGCAAACCGAGCGGTGGCCTTGTTTTGTTCTTCTAATACTCTGTTCATATTTTCTATCCGCTGCCTATTTAGAGCTTGACTTTTTTGCTGATCAAGCTTTGCCTTTTCTAATATCGTTATGTTATCATCAGTTTGCATCTCCTTCAATAAAAACAGTTTTCGTTCGGCTATTTTACGTTTGCATTCCTCAGTTTGTTTCCGTCTACACTTCTCCATCGCCTCCGAATGTTTGTCGATCATATTTTCTAATAGACTGTTGAAAATTCTTTCAGAAGCTTCTTGAAGTTCAGACTCATATTTTTTCATGATGAGTGTGATCCGCAAATCAGAACGAAGTTTATCTTCAATTAACGATTCTTCTTTACATTCTTCTTGTTTCACTGGTTCAACAACTTCAATTATTTCTTTTTTAATCGGGCTATTCTGCCCAATAGTGACTTCTTTAACATACGGACTCATCTCGGCAGCTTTTGTAAGAGCAGAAATTCGTAACCTTTGGAAGTCAGCCAGGTGATCACTAATACTTATATCTCCTTTTCTGTTACTGTAGCTTAAATCATTACTTAAATCGCTATAAAGTAATATATCGTCTATAGAATTATCTTCCTCGCTGCTATTCATTGTAAAAACGTTTGTAGTTGCGTGTAATTTATTAAAAACACAATAAACACTCTCACCACCAACCGTCGCAGTCGGGTTGCTTGCTCCGTGACAGGACAGTGTGACACATTGCCGGCGTTCTTCTATTGACATTGACACACATTTGACATGAATATGGGGATAAAGTTATGCTAAAAACCTTCCCACTGAATCACTCTATTAAAATAAACCGCACCAAAATCCGTTACGTAGTTTTAAAGATCTAAGCATACATAAGGACATAGCGACATAAGGACAGAGAAAGCGACTTTGTTTTATACTATGTAGTGATAGTGATATCGAGATTGAATTTACACTTTTTGTCTCTATGTTCGGGAAAATGCGGCAGTATAAATAAAGTCTGTTGTCCTGTTCAAATCGAGGAGTAAAAAACTTATACAAAAAGGCGCGAGTTTTGCCAGTTCCAGTTTAGATAATTTGACAACATCAAAAAGTGTTTTGGAAAAGCGGCAGGAACGTTTTGAGACATTTTAATGTTTTTATTTTTGTTTTTAAGTGAAAATGGTGTACCAAAATAAAGGGAAATATAGATCGGAACGAGATGATTCTAGTAAGAAAGAAGCTGGTTCTTCGGGCCAGCAAAGGTAGGTTAAAGACAACAACAAAACAACTTCCTAAACTAACCAATCACTTTAAAAACGTATGTTTTTCAAATTAAAGGGAAGAATCATCAGAAACGCGAATCAGGGTGGCTGCAGAAAATGACCGGATTGACTCTAAATATGGTTTCGATAGAGTTCGCGACGCTAAAGAAAGGACTGGATACCTGATAAATATGCATACTGTAAGTAAACATTATTTTTTACTTTCATTCAAAACTTAATTAAAAACTATAAAGCACCTTATCTTCCCATAAATTAAAAATGAATCTAATATTAATTCAATACCTCCGATTAAAAAAAATAATGATAAATAGTTTTCAATTTTAGATTCTGTAATAAGTTTTATAAGGTTATAAACAGTCAAGTAAGTGAAAACTTAGGAAGTATTCCCTTCTGAAGTCTACAAGTGTTTACTTTGATAACTTTTTTTTTCGTTAACCAAATGAGATGAAACAAAGCCTATATATTGCGCCAAATTAAGCTTAATCCATATGTGGAAACGCCATGAAAATCCGTTCAGTACTTTCTGAGATTATCGTGAACAGACAGACAGACAGACAGGAAAGAAAGTCGAAAATTGTTTTTATGTATTCCTTTGACCTTCTTTTATCCCCCCCTATCAGTTTTAGGTAAATTTATGTAATGTACAGACACGGTGGTTCTACTGTTTTATTATTAGTATAGATAAAAGATCAAGTAAGTGCCAACATAGAAGGTATTCCCTTCTAAAGTCAATACAAGTGTTTACAAATATAATCCTACTAATATTATAAAGGCGAAAGTTTGTATGTATGGATGTTTGTTACTCTTTCACGCAAAAACTACTGAATGGATTTTAATGAAACTTTACAATAATCTTGCTTATACATCAGAATAACACATAGGATACTTTTTATCCCAAAATTCCCACGGGAACGGGAACTACGCGGGTGAAGCCGCGGGGCGCTGCTAGTGTAGGATATATTTATTAAAATCCTACTAATATTATAAATGCGAAAGTTTGTATGTATGGATGTTTGTTACTCTTTCACGCAAAAACTACTGAATGGATTTTAATGAAACTTTACAATAATCTTGCTTATACATCAGAATAACACATAGGATACTTTTTATCCCAAAATTCCCACGGGAACGGGAACTACGCGGGTGAAGCCGCGGGGCGCTGCTAGTATTCCAAATAAAAATAGGATTTTTGTTGATGAAATCGCAGGTTTCTGCTAATGTATCATATAATTTATTTATTTACTTACAAAATTCCAGGCTGAAATCTTAGATGAAGACAAAAGACTAGTTGCAGCTATGGACTACTATTTCATTGAAATGGACGGCTCCCGGTTCAAGATATCTTTAACATTTCAACCATACTTCCTAATCCTCGCCCGGAAGGAGTGTGAACAGGAAGTTATACAGTATTTGTCAAAAAAATTCATGGGAACTGTACATAAGATTAGTGTTGTTGAAAAAGAGGACTTAGATCTGGTTTGTATTAGGTTTATTTTGCATTGACCCTATATTATTTTTAATTCTTTAGGCCTTCTAATTTACCAAAATGCAGCCTGCATTAAGTTAGATTTTATTTAGGTATGAATAATCACAAAAAACATGTATGTGGGCAAGCTTTATAACATAAATCATCCTAACTAATATTATAAATGCAAAAGTAACTCTGTCTGTCTGTTACATTTTCACGGCTAAACTACTGAACCGATTGACTTGAAATTACAGGGGTAGCTTATGGTCTGGGAAAGAACATAGGATACTTTTTATCCCGAAATTCCCAAGGGAACGGGAACTACGTGGGAGAAACCGCGGGGCGCTGCTAGTAAATTCATAATACAAAAAATATAGTAAAAGTCACAGCTGAAGTGATTTGCATGTGATTATTTTCAGTCAATATGAAATTTGTATCCCAGTAAAAAAATAGAGTATTCTAACATTGAGTAACTTTCTTAAATAAAATATATTTTAAAATTCCAGTTAAACCACCTATCAGGCTTAAAACAGCGCTACATAAAATTATCATTCATGACACAAAACGAGTTGATGAAAGTTAGAAGAGAAATATTAACAGCTGTGAACAAAAACAAAGAGAGAGAAAAGAAAGACGCTATTTACGCTGAAATGTTGACCAATGCATTGACAAGTGCTGCCGCTATCGAACATGCTAAGAAGACCACTGATCATATGGAAAATATACTGGATATTAGGTAAGTTGTGATTCTAAAGTGTCTAAATTTTAACTGAAGAATGTGTTTTGTAATGAAGAGCTGACAACAGAACAATAACAATAAATAAAATCACTGGAAGTGCTAATACATAGTATGTGAGAATGTGCACATTCTCACAAAAAATATAGATCAAATAAAATTTAATTAATATCTGTGAACTAGCACTTTTAACACTTATTTTTTTGTCCTGTTATCACCACCCTACAAGTTAACTCTGTAAAAATAAAGTATTTAAAAGTAACTTTGTCTGTATGCCTTATACATCTAAATGGCTTAACAGATCTGTATACAATTTTATTTTTAAACGAAACATACGTCATTGTTTATCATTAATATCTTTTAACGGGTATTTAAGATCTGTATACAATGTGTCAAGGAGGTACATTATACAACGGCAAGCCCCCAGTGGATCGTACGGTATGATACTAGTCCGATCTCAACATGGGCTTACCGCGCGCGCTCAAATGCCTGCGACGTCTCTTCATCATCATTTCATTTTTCAGAGAACACGACGTCCCCTACCACGTGCGAGTATCAATCGACCTACAAATATTCTGTGGCTCATGGTACACAGTCAAGAGCCGCGGGACAGAGATACCTATATTCACAAAGCGAGACGACATCATAGAAAGACCAGACCCTATAGTTCTAGCATTCGATATTGAGACAACCAAGTTACCTTTGAAGTTTCCAGACTCGCAGACTGATCAAATTATGATGATTTCCTATATGATAGACGGACAAGGGTTTTTAATCACTAATAGAGAAATTATTTCTGTTGATGTTGAAGATTTTGAGTATACACCTAAACCGGAGTTTGAAGGGTAAAATTTATATTTAAATATAAAATATTTGGGTCCATATTGGCTCACCTAAAGTTCTTTGCCCGAAAATGATTTTCCTAACTATTTGTAGTCCGAATGATCATTCTTCCTAAAAATTTTCATCCTAAAGTTTTAATTCATACTATTTGTAGTGCTACCGACGATGCTCATAACACTGATGTGTCCGAAAATTTTAATTACTAACATCATTAATGTAAACATATTTAAACTCCTACTGTTTTTTATCATAACGCTTTTATCCCTAAACATACTTACCATAATATTTTCACTCATGCTCAGAAAGAAACATTTACCAAATGTAATAAAAAATATATGTGGGTAGAAGATGATATTTATAGTTTTAATGATTATTATACGACTCGTTTACGGTTATGCTTACGGTTAGGACCAATTCGGTTCTGGCACTTCGCCGGCCGCTGCCGCGGCACGCTCGCTACGCTCGCTCGGCTCGTGCGTTGGGGTCACAGTTCTAACATAACCTAAACCAATAATTAGGAATAGGACCGATTCGTTACTGGAACTTGACTGAATGATTGGAGCAGGACTCTGGTTTTGCTCGCTCGGCTCGTGCGTTATATGTTATGCCTACATGTTATGTAAAAACAAAGTTACGAAAAATTTATGTATATAATATTGATTACAATAAATAAAAATAAATCTAAACAAAAAAAATATGACTTTGAATAATAGTATGAACGATGGTTATGTTGAGAAAATATAGGAAAACAAATAAAAGTGTAAAAGATGTTTATTGCTACTGACTTTATGCAGTTGAATGTTTCGGAATTAAAACATTAGTGACAAAGATTTTAGGAGTTGCGATTGTTAGGATAAAAAATGTTAGGAAGAAAATTTTCGGATTTCCAATTATCGGAGTTGAAATTTTAGGTGAACTTTGGCGCACCCAAAATATTTACTTAAAAAAATATTTGAAATTCTGCTCATAATTTATGTATTACATTTCAGACAGTTCATAGTTTTCAATGAAGAGAATGAGCTGGCGTTATTACATAAATTTTTTGATCACATCATGGACGTTAAACCGCATATTTTCGTCACATATAACGGTAATTATTAGTTTTATATAACTTTCATAGCATGATTTAATGATGAATAAAGAGCTGATCACAAGAAAAATTTATTGATAGAAAAAAATATAAATCAATAAATAGGTATTTATGACCTATGACTCCGACCCGTCTCTAATCGGATTAAAATATACTTGAACATTTTATAACCACTGTTTTTCTGAAAGTAGCCGAAAACTCCCGATGTACCCAACTTCCATCGTAAATCTAAACCTTTTCTCATATCACCAGGTGATTTCTTCGACTGGCCGTTCGTGGAGGCGCGCGCCGCCGTGCTGGGGCTGGACATGAAGCAGGAGATCGGGTTCAGTAAGGTCGCCGCCCGCGACGGCACTTACGCGTGCCGACCCGCCATGCATATGGATTGTTTGTGGTATGTATTTAGGCTAAAAAAACTCTTCAAGAAAATCATATTTTCTTCAAAACTAAGCTAGATCGAAATAGTCCGAGATGATTGGGGAAGACCTTTGCTCAGCCGCTGCTGGGCCAATCTTCCCACTTGAGGATAGGGTTGGCAAAAAAGCTTGGTCGAATTAACTCCCTTCCCCTCCTATTTCTGGTCTTCCTGTTCCTCCTAATACGCTCTTATCCCCTAAAGCTTGGAAATTTATTTATGACTTTCTGAGTTGCAGGTTTAGGGCGGCAGTAGTTACCAACCATCAGTCTTTCCGTTTGTCCGCCTATGCCATAAAATGATTACCATTGTCTAACTAGCAGCTTCACCACCAGACTCGTTTGGCGTGCCTTCATAATGTATAGTCAGCGTCAGATGAAAGCTCCTCCTACCTCCCTTGTCTGGCATACCAAAGTGAGCATTACAAGAGGGGGTACCATCTGACATTACTAAGGTGGAGGGTTAACTTTTATCTGACGCTGACTGTACAACATCAAGTCATTGAAGTAATTAATATTGTTAATTCCAGCTGGGTAAAAAGAGACTCCTACCTGCCAGTAGGTTCCCAGGGGCTGAAGGCCGTGGCGAAGGCCAAGCTCCGCTACGACCCCGTCGAGCTGGACCCGGAAGATATGTGTAGAATGGCCGCTGAACAGCCGCAGGTGAGGATTCATATTTATATTTTCCTAGATATAGTAAAATTAGTGCTTCAATAGGCACATTAGGAATATTGGTCATGATGATGACAGGCGTAAAATTATTCGTACACACATATCAATGGTTTCAATGCTCATAAATAAATAAATTGATTGAAGTCAAAATCATTCAATTTTGTTTAGGTGTTGATATTGTTGATATCTAGTCTCAAACTCCTAAGAAACGAGGTCTCAATATTGAGTCCTGCTATTATTTGGTTAGCATAATATGACTTGGAAAACGCGATACATATAGCGATTTATCGACATACAACTGTCAAAAAAAAAAAAAAAAAACCGACATATTTAATTTCATCATATCGTAGCACGCCATAATACATTTGGCCATGCTCGCGAAATCGATATTATTTCGTGACGTCGATAAGTACATTTTATTACGCACAGTCATGTTAGGGGGGCTGGTATTTTAAATCTTGAATTCTAAATCATGTAGGTATCGCTTGACTACATAAACCAATATTTTTTTTATTTTGCAGGTGCTATCAAACTACTCAGTATCGGACGCGGTGGCGACCTACTACTTGTACATGAAGTATGTGCACCCGTTTATATTCGCTCTCTGTACTATCATCCCCTTGGAACCGGATGAGGTGAGTTGTACAAATATATTTTAGGTTTTATCCGCCCTGAAACGTATCGTACCGTGGGAAATTTGGATAAAAAAGAGCTTGTCACAAATTCTATTCCTGTACCAAATTTCATTACAATCGGTTCAGTGGTTTAGGCATGAGACTCACAGAAATACATACGTCTGTATGTCTGTGCGTGATTTCAGACAGTCATTTGATTCCAACGACCAATGAAGCACGACAACCGGGATCTAATCTACATAGCGCGTCCCACCAAAGCAGATAAACTTAAACCCACTTCAATAAACCCATCATTATCATCAGGTACTCCGTAAAGGCTCCGGTACACTATGCGAGTCTCTGCTGATGGTGCAAGCGTTCCACGCTAACATAGTGTTCCCCAACAAGCAAGTGGAGGAGCTGAACAAACTGACCAGTGACGGACACGTGCTCGAGACTGAGACGTACGTGGGAGGACATGTTGAAGCGCTGGAGTCGGGTATGTACTATCTATATTAGGAGAATTAGAATGACATTCGGTTGTGAGCCTTATTTTGTTGGATTTAAGGTTTTAAACTCATATACTTACAAAAAACATCTGATTTTTGTGGATCTTGTTTCAAAGTCTAGTTGAGAGAAATAATGTTTATATTATAACAGATATTGTCTGAAACACTAAAAATCATAATCTTCATCTACATCTATTTTGAACTCTATACTGTAAATATTAAAGTCCAGTGTCCTTAAAAAAACAAATTCCCTTTCAACCGCTCTACCAAAAGCCGACCACTTTCAACCAAATTCATCCATTACAGGAGTTTTCAGAGCAGATATAAAGTGTAAGTTCAAGATAGTGCCGTCAGCTGTCGACAAACTGATAGAAACCGTTGAAAAGACAATGAGACACGCCATCGAGGTAGAGGAAGGGGTCCCTTTAGAACTGGTGAATAATTTCGAAGAGGTCTGTGGGGAGATCAAGGCGAAATTACAACATATGAAAGACCATCCCCGAAGAGATGAGAATCCGTTGATATACCATCTGGATGTCGGCGCTATGTATCCGAATATTATTTTGACTAATAGGTAAGATTGATTGACTGATGAAAATTTTGATTCATAATATACTTATTACCTACGAATATTAATTAGAACATAAAATACTGTCAATAAAAAGTATACCTTGAATAGCGCGGCGTTTAGCTATTGCAGGCTCCCTTTGGATAAAGAAATTAAATAGAAAAATTTTCATCGCCACATTTTCTTAATAACCCGCGCTACATTATTTTTGTTTTCTACTGTTGAAACACGCGTCTATATTATAGTTAGTTGATACGTAATAGCGACTTCGAATACATGCAATTATTTTTTGGCTCTTATTATTTCTTTACCACTAATTTTATCCCATAACTCAAATCAATTAACTCCAAATTTCCGTTCTCCCATCAGATTACAGCCGTCGGCGATGGTGAACGCGAGTATCTGCGCGGTGTGCGACTACAACCGGCCCGGCGCCACCTGCCAGCGGCACATGGAGTGGATGTGGAGGGGGGATTACTGTAATTATATTATTACCTATATACTATTCATAGATCTAAGTTCTCACTCTTAGGATGAGTAGGCATAGCGTGTCCCAAGGGTTGGAAATTGAAATCATATTCATGTTGATCCCTGTAAGTTATTTTTTTTATAACAAATCATTCCTAAAAGGCAATTATGTTACGTAAAGAAAAAATATACCTAAACCTGATTCAAATAAGGTTGAAAATGCTTTAAATTCCCACAACATTCTTCAAATTCAATCATCTCACATAGAATGAACCTAATAGCAGTACGAATAAGGTTAAAAATATTTCCTCCATTAGTGCCGGCGTCCCGCAGCGAGTACGCGCGTATCCAACAACAGCTGGAGACGGAGAAGTTCCCCCCGCTGCATCCCGGAGGGCCCACGCGCGCCTTCCATGCGCTGCCCAAGGAGGATCAGGTATGAATATGAGAGCCTTATTACTAAGGCATAGAGTTCTTTATGGCACTCAAGATAGAATCGTGGAGCTGGTGATTGCTGGACTGGTGAGCATGGGAAAAAAAAGCGTCCATGATTAGTAAAGTCGCATTAGACCCAGACGAATATAAGTATAGGATGCCTATATTCTAAGCGTAGAGACGAACTGAAAAAAAAAAGATCGAATTTGAATGTACAGTTTGATTACTCGATGGTTTGTGAGGTTATGTTTAAGATTTAGTAAGATTATTCTCCTAGAATTTAAAGTAAAAAGAAACTTAACAATCTTACCATATACGTGTTTCAATATAAAATCATGAACACATTATAGGCAGCATACGAGAAGAAGCGGTTGGCTGATTACTGTAAAGTAGCGTACAAGAAGACCAAAGTCACGCGGACGGAAGTGAGGACCACCACCATCTGTCAGAAGGAGAACTCGTTCTATGTCGATACTGTGAGAGCTTTTAGGTAAGAATTAAAATAAATAGGTGTTTTTTAATTATGAAAATATCTCGTTTTTGATTGAGCTTTCTTGAGTATAGTCGAGTAGCAAAGTAAACTTTATCTCCAATTTCTTAAAGTATATTTTCGACTGTATTGACATCGTCGATTTTAATATAAAGTTCAAAACAAGCAGAATTAGTCCTCTTGCTTTGTCTGTCTGTCTGTCTTCAACATAATCTTATTTGTTATGTCAACTATTAAAGTGAACTTTATCCCTGATGCTTAAAGTATATTTTCGACTGCACATAGATAGACCTTTAATACTAACACAAATCTTTGATCAACCTAGCTAACAACCTCCTACTCATCACAACAATTTACCAAACTAAACCTTACCCCCAAACCATAAAACACATTATCCTCTACACAGAGATCGTCGATACGAGTACAAAGCGTTAAACAAGCAAGCTAAAGCGAAGGTAGCCGAGGCGGTGGCGAGCGGCGACGCGGCGGAGATCAAACTAGCTAAGAGCAGAGAAGTGTTGTACGACTCGCTACAACTCGCTCACAAGTGTATCTTGAACTCGTTCTATGGATATGTTATGAGGAGAGGGTATGTATGGTAGATAAATGTTTCTAGAATATACGCTCTTTGATGTTCATAAATGCTTGTTTCATACTCTCCTTGAGTAAATGTTCATGCACGTCTGGAAAGTTGGAAAAAAAACTTATTTGAATATTGTACAGTCAGCATTATAATTATGTTAAAAAATATTCTAACGTTCAAACATTTTTAATGGCTGTTCTTAAGTAAAGTATATTTATTAAAAGACAAATAATTCTGAGAACCTTTAGAAAAAATATATTTGGCGATTATATTTCCAATCGCCAAATATATTTTTTCTAAAGGTCATAAAATGGTTTGAATATTTTAACGTGTTTAGATATTTTTGATGCCGACTGTATATCTCATCTAATTATCCGATCGAAGCATAGTAATCTTTATTCATTTTCAAATTATCCATATAAATTTATTTTTATATTATCCAGAGCCCGTTGGCACAGTATGGAGATGGCGGGTATAGTGTGTTACACCGGCGCTAACATCATCATGAAGGCGAGAGAAATTATCGAACAAATCGGTCGACCGCTCGAGCTGGATACTGATGGTAAGGTTTGACAAGCAAGCAGCGTCAAGCAACATGTTGGTGATGTTAAACGTGAGCCATGTTTCGTAAATAAGAGACATGCATCAGCATAGGAACACATACTATAAAGATTTATACTTTATTCTATGAATTGAAGAAAGCAATTGCATGTTGCCTTCTTAAGAAACATGGCTTAGGTTTGATATCACCGACACACATTAGCTAATGGGTCTATTTCTCCTCACAGTAACGATAGAGTATTCTTTCTCACTACGTTAATGAGGTATAAGTATTATCATCAGGCATAGATAGAGGCCTCTCTCACTGAGGGTCAAAAGAAAGAGAGAGGTCTTTAGCTTATTCCTCCTTAAAGTTATGATAGAATATTCTTTCTCACTAAATTATTGAGGAATAGGTATAGACACTGAGGGTGAAAAGAGGTCTTTACTCCTAATCTATGGACCTCTGGTTATATCTTATTTTTTTCAGGAATATGGTGTGTCCTCCCGTCATCGTTCCCAGAAAATGTGACAGTTCACACAAATCATACGAAGAAGAAGAAAATTAACGTGTCATACCCTAATGCGGTGCTAAATGCTATGGTTAAGGTAAACTAATATTACTACTATAAGTAATTAAGTGTATGAAACAAATAAGCCCATAGAAACAAGGAAAAAACATAACATAATCATTCACTACATCTCATTATAGTAACTGACCCCTAACTATGTTCGTAACTTGTATCAGAAACTACGCATAGACTTATTCACACACACACATCAGAGATAAACATCTGAATAATGGTTAAAAGTAAAATGATGTATGTATTAAAGAAAAATAAAATCAGGACCTCTTATTTTCTAGACCTCTTATCTAGAACATAGATAATAAAAAAATTGCGTCTAAACACATTATATTTAATAAAAACTTTTTTTAACCCTAATGTTTTTTTTTATCAGGACCACTTCACCAACGACCAGTACTACGAACTCACCGACCCAGAGACAAAGAAATACGAGCAACGTGCCGAGAACTCTATATTCTTCGAAGTCGATGGTCCTTACTTGGCTATGGTATTACCAGCTTCCAAAGAGGAGGGTAAACGATTGAAGAAACGATATGCGGTGTTTAATTTTGACGGCTCTTTAGCTGAATTGAAAGGTAAAAGCATTTAAAATTGATTAAGAAATGTCCATTGATAAAGATTGACGCAAACTGCATAATTGTATTTTTTTTTAAATTAGTTATCCTAGCCATGAATCGAACCAGTTGATTTCGAAATGTTATCTCAACATCTATAGTGTCGTTAATAAGAATTAAATTCCAGAATGTAATGACATAATGTTAAAACGTAGTGACATAATGTGCATTTCTTGGTCAAGATAGTTTAGAGCCTTTGGCTCAATCCTTACAGGGAAAGCGAACGAGACTAAGATATACTCAATGATTATCCAGTATTTATTAACTTCAGGTTTCGAAGTAAAGCGCCGTGGAGAACTTCAACTCATAAAGATATTCCAATCGTCGGTTTTCGAGGCGTTCCTCAAGGGTAACGACCTCAAGTCTTGCTACGCGGCCGTCGCTAAGGTAGCCGATTACTGGCTAGACGTACTCTACAGCAAAGGATCGAATATGCCCGATTCGGAGCTATTCGAGTTGATATCGGAGAATCGATCTATGTCCAAGAAGTTGGAGGACTACGGAGGTCAGAAATCGACGTCGATATCTACAGCGAAGCGTTTAGCTGAATTCCTCGGTGATCAGATGGTGAAAGATGCTGGTCTGGCTTGTAGGTAAGTGCTGGTATAGTTTTTTTTTATTACATACGTATATTTTTAGACTAATCTTAGAACCATATAATCTATGAAGGAACTTATTTTTTCGACTATTGTTTCATTGGAAGATAAAGGAAGGTCTACCGGACCGGACGACCCACCGCGCTCCGATACGCGACCCGAGCGCGGCCCCGCGGGGGGCGCGTGAGGGCCGCCCCCCGCGCCCCCCGCGCCCCCTGCCAGGGGGACCCGGCTAATGAAGCGTTTTTTCTATTCTACATCACAGGCGCGATTTCAGTAACTCTTATCCACCTTTCTATTCATCTTCTTCTATATCTATAATATAAAAATGAATCGCAAAATGTGTTGGTAAGCGCATAACTCAACAACGCCTGGACCAATTTCGCTAATTCTTTTTTTGTTGTGTTTGTTATTACCAGGAGAAGGTTCTTATGTAAAAAAATCTAGAAAATCAACGGGATAATTGGACCCGTGCGAAGCCGGGGTGGGCCGCTAGTATGTCATGAATATTACTGTACAACAGCCTTTATCCCGTTACCATTAGGTTCATAATCTCGCGCAAGCCGAAGGGCGCGCGGTGCCGCTGGCCATCTTCCAGTCGGCGGCGGGCGCGCGGTGCCGCTGGCCACCTTCCACCAATAACAGTCCCTATCTCCCCGTCATTAGGTTCATAATCTCGCGCAAGCCGGAGGGCGCGCCGGTGACGGAGCGCGCGGTGCCGCTGGCCATCTTCCAGTCGGCGGCGGGCGCGCGGTGCCGCTGGCCACCTTCCACCAATAACAGTCCCTATCTCCCCGTCATTAGGTTCATAATCTCGCGCAAGCCGGAGGGCGCGCCGGTGACGGAGCGCGCGGTGCCGCTGGCCATCTTCCAGTCGGCGGCGGGCGCGCGGTGCCGCTGGCCACCTTCCACCAATAACAGTCCCTATCTCCCCGTCATTAGGTTCATAATCTCGCGCAAGCCGGAGGGCGCGCCGGTGACGGAGCGCGCGGTGCCGCTGGCCATCTTCCAGTCGGCGGCGGGCGCGCGGTGCCGCTGGCCACCTTCCACCAATAACAGTCCCTATCTCCCCGTCATTAGGTTCATAATCTCGCGCAAGCCGGAGGGCGCGCCGGTGACGGAGCGCGCGGTGCCGCTGGCCATCTTCCAGTCGGCGGCGGGCGTGCGGCGCCACCACCTGCGGCGCTGGCTGCGCGACCCGGCGCTGGCCGACTCCGTCGACATCCGCGACGTGCTGGACTGGCCCTACTACATCGAGCGGCTCAGCGGCGCCATACAGAAGATTATCACTATACCCGCCGCTATGCAGGGCGTGAGTACCCAAGTTGATCCTAGTCTAATCTTTATAGGTTCTGTCATTAGTTGCCTCTGCGTCTCACAGTTGAATGTCGCGGTATAATAATCGCACACGCATTAATGATAGTACACATTCTAATTCTCCCGAAACAGCTAGACAACCCGGTACCCCGAGTACAATATCCTGACTGGCTTCACAAGAAAATGTTAGCGAAGCAAGACAAATACAAGACCAGGAAAATCACAGATATGTTCTCCATTAAACCTAAGGAAATTCACCAGAACGGTGACGATGAGGACGAAGACGAAGAAAATAATGAAAATGGACGGACTGAAATGGATATAGAGGATATAGGTTCAAATAAGAGTGAGAAACATGAAATTAGACCTGTGGTGCATAAAGTGAAGAGGAAACGGGAAGAGTCCCCACCGCCTGAAGCTACCAATTGGAGGGAAAAGTTCGGCAATCCACCGCCTTTTGGAAATACTAAGGTATAGTCATCTAGTTATTAAGAATTTCGCCAAAACAGCCTGATAGTTTTTCCTGATATTTGTCAGATAGTATTTCTTCATAGTAAGTTCGATGGTGTGATTTTCAGGAAGAGCGAATACAATGGATTGTGTTCCAAAAGAAAAAGTGGTTATGGCAGATGGAGCAGAGAGGACTCAGAAGCAGGAATAAAAGAGGTATTTGTTATGAAAGTGCATTCTTTTTGCGATTTAGTGTTATTTTATTATAAATGTTTCAAAAAATATTTATTCTTGACTCTTAACCCTCTAGAGAATTTATGCTACTTTAGCCGTGTAATCGTCTGACTTCTATTTTGCTATATTCCGGAGTATTACAGCTAGCAAACGCGCGCTATTCAGCGGTTGAGTTGGTCGCTGCATCGCTTTTAGAAGGGTAATCCCACAGCAAAGTTACCTGTGTGCAAGCATTCTTAATTTACCAAATATGAGCTATAGTTTATCCTTACATTACATATTATTAGGTAAACACGACACCGACTCCGCCCTCCCCCCGCCGCGCAGCTCGGGGCCCGTCAACACGCTCGGCGGGTTCATCAAGCGCGCGCAACGGACTCTACTCAACACGCCTTGGCAGATTATACAGGTACAGTGACAATTAATAATTGCAGTATTTATAAAATCTTCTCAATGCATAAAGAGAAACTCGTGTGTTTTACTCGTCAGTTTCGCTTGTGACTTACAAATACAAATCCATCGCCTAGTCTGAATCTGCAATCAATCAGTTGTGTCGCCCTCCTCTTCCTTCTTTTCCTTTACCTAACGTCCCGTTATCCCATAAAAACCAACAACGCATATGACTACTGACTTGCATATCCACGAACAACAGCAGTCACCATCAAGTGACCTATCTCCTCATTTACCCCCATCTAAACCCCCATTATTGATACAGGTGTGCGAGACAGGCGAGGCAGGCGTATTCCGCGTGTGGTCCCTAGTAGGGTCGGAGCTCCACCAGCTGCGCGTCCGTGTGTCGCGTATCTTCTACGTGAACCAGCGCACGGCGCGAGCTACTGACTCCGGCCCGCACTGGAAGAGATGTATGCGGGTGTTGCCGCGGGCGAGGCCTGTACTGCATTTGTATCAGTATTCTGTACCGGAGGCGCTGTATAGGGAGCATCAGGAGTTAGTATATCACTGCTAATTTATTAGCATGTAATTTATAACCATTATTTCCACAATGAAATCTGAGCGCAATCGTACCTATAAACGGAGCTATGACGTCGCTCAGTTTTGGTTACGAGAATCGAGCGTCTGGTCAAACTTAATGTGACTGAACGTGACTTGAGCAGTTTGACCATTTTTTGTAGTCTGAGTTCCATAGATGATCCTTTGACTTGACTAGTAAAGCTCATAGCGGCTTCATATTCCCTTGATGCTCATTAAAATCGAACTATGTCAATAATCATTTAAATAAAACACTTAAACGGATTTTTGTCGTGGTTGTATTTTGTTTTACATTTTCTGACGTTTCGGATAATAAAATAATAATGTAAATAATGAATAAAAGTTGTCTGGCGATGGAAAAATCAAATTAGTATATTTAGTGAATTTCCCTAGAAGTAGGTACTATAACTTTTTTCTTCAAGCTATTAATTTCTCCCTTTTCTTTCTATTCTCAGAGAACTGATGGGCGAGTTATCTGCACCAGAAATCGAAGGCATATACGAAACGCAAATGAGCTTAGAGTTCAGAATATTGGTAACGCTCGGATGTATATGCGTCGTTGACCCGCATGAAGCTAGAAGGTATTTTGAACCTTATTATCTACTCGTTAAGGTGCATTTTGACTTGACATTTTAAATAATTTTTCGTTTTCAGATTAATACAATTTGGATCAAACAATATGGATACATTCAATCTCAATCAACTGCAGTTCAAAAGTGTCGCTCATCAGCCTTATTTGCAAGAACAAGTATGTTCCTTAATTTCTACTATTATTATAAATGGGAATAGTAACTCTGTCTATTCTTCTTTCACACTTAGAGCCCATTTCACCATCTTCAAGTAACGTTCCGAGTACGTTCTCACATGTTTTGTGTTTGTCACTTGAAGTAGAGAGACAAAACTAAATTTACTTGGTGAGTAATTTTACTTGAAGGTCGTGAAATAGGCCCTTAAAGTGATACAACTGACTAAATTTTGTACAGAGATAGACTAAAGTTAATGGAAAGGACAGACTACTTGATATACCGAAATTCCTACAAGATAAGTTTCAGCGCGTATAAAGCCACTGGGTGCTCTTTCTGAAAAAAATGTAAAAACACCTTTAATCCAACTTCATAACGTTCAATTTCGCTTATCAGGATGGTGTAGCGCCGTTGAAGTATATCTACCTATACCAACACTCGGCTATAAACTCTAGTCGAAGTATGTGGGCGTTAATACTTGGTCCCATAAAGAAAGGATACATATTCGTCTTAGACACGGTGAAGAACAATCAAGTACCGAATATGAACACCCTGTATACAGCTGAGAGGACTGCGAAGTAAGTATTGTAAGAATCTATATTAAAATTGTAAAGCGGAACAGTTTGTTATTTACTGACGTCATATTTATTGACTTTGGTTTTGCTGATGTCAAGTTTACTGATGTCATTTGTTACAACGTCAATGACTAATGTTAAGGCATCAGTGATCGATGCTACGCCTTAAGGGACTGATGCTTTGACTTCTCTGACTGACGCTACGATTACCGATATTAACGCAACGGCTTTAATGCCAAACGCTAAGATAGAAACTGATACTATGACGTTAAGTAACTTATAGTGCGACTGTAGAGATTGGTGTAACGACAACAATATCTGATACTACTGCTTCACTGCTTGACACTAGTCACTACTACGTCAGTAACGCTTTTATATTTACCACAAATAAATCTCATGTACAGAATAAACTTGGGTACGTCCGAAGATGGCCTGCCGGCGGGCGACATGTCGTGGGAGGTGGTGGCGGAGACGGAGGCGAGGGCCGTGCACCGCGCCATCCAGCGCGCGTTACAGCAGTACCGCCAGCACCAGCGGCAGCACTCCGCCATAGCGCTGCAGGCCACGCTCTCGCAACACGCGCTCCTAGCGCTCATGCCTGGTATAATACTCCCATATACACACACATACACACACACACACACACACACACACACACACACACACACACACACACACACACATACAGCGCGCGGAAAGCCGTGTTTGAGATTGGATGATTGAGTGCTGCTGACGATCTAACGAGTCCAATCCCTGCGCGTCTGCGCGGTATCCTTCCAATCTCAATGGGACGCAGTCTCACTATGATTGAACACACCTAAAACAGTTTGGCTGCATACCGGACCCAGTGTAAGATAAAACTTCGTATACCAAAACCATGACGTCATCACGACCAGGTCTGTCCGAGTTCCCGCTGATCCCGCTGCACGTGCGCGACGTGGAGACGCTGTACAGCACCCTCGAGTGGCAGAGGATCGGAGCTAGAGTTATTGTGAGGCACTTCTTGAATCTGGAGTCTGTACTGAACCTCACTATTGAACAGTGCAGGTAAGTCAATGTTTTTTATTTATTTAGATAGTAAATTACTTGGTTTAGTTTAACTAAAACAATATGTGTATGTATTGCCGTCTGGGTAAAAGACGGTAATCGCTCCACGTAAAAAACTCACGGTTGCCTTAAACTGACAAACCAGGGTTTCTTATAAGAGTTTAAGTATACTTTATATAGTTTTACGGTACTAACTATTAATACTATGCTCCCTAGCCAACTGTGATGAATACAGGTATGTTGTATATCTATTTGTTTTCTCAAATATTCTTCAACAATATTTCTCAAAGTGTATTACCCCCCTAGATACTTCCACGTGCCGCTGGGCAACATGCCCGGCGACCCCACAGCGTTCGGCGCGGACCTGTTCTACGCGCGGCACCTCCTCAAACACAACTTCGTGCTGTGGTGCTCGCCGCTAGAGCGGCCGGACTTGGGCGGCAGGGAAACTGATGATAATAGGTAAGGGGATGGGTGGGTGTGGGGAATAGGTATTTAATATATTTTTAAGGGCAGAAATTACTTTTCTTCCCGATGGAATAAGGGCCAATAGGATGGTATTGATCCCGAAATACTAATGAAATCAGAAAAGTGACATTTACGTAGGTATAACTTTTAAAATGATCTCGAAAAACTGGAAAACGGGCGCCACTTATGCTTTAGCCTTTACATAAACAAAACACACATAGGTGTGTGTGTATGGTGGTGTGTGTAGGGCATCTCGCAGTCGTCCCATTCGTTTGCATGCAGCTCAAAGAAACGAGTGTGAAATGAACTAATAGTCTGACCCATTATGTTATCGTATGTGTGTGCAGACTGGTAAGCTCAGTGGAAGCGGAAGAGAGCACATCGTGCGTGCATCGCGCGGAAGGCACGTACCGCGGGACGACGGTTCACCTGCGGTGTGACGCGCTGGCCGTCTGCGCGCTGCTGCAGGCGCATCATATATTGCAGGTAACGACTCGACATACCATCACATGGCCTATACGGGAAAATTCAACATTCAGTTAACTTTACCCTTGAGCTATTATTTTTAATGTAACATTTGCATTTAATTTCATAAAATACCGAGAACCTCAAACTAAATAAACTATTATACCCCATAGATGGAGGGTACTAGTGCAGCGACATCATTTGGAGTGCAACACACGAACATACAAGAAGTTATCGCTAATACTGGTAAGTGATAATTATAAAGTCTCATTTTGCTAACACTGTGTCAAAAAATATTCATTTAGTAGTGATCAGAACCTGATTACTCTCATGGGTAAATATTTGTTTGATCCACAATTGATTATTTTGGTCATTTTTAAGGTCAATAATTGACCTTATATAGCAATTATTATTAGAAATATTCTTTATTATTTATTAATATAAGTATAGAAAGGACTTGATACATTGATTATGTTATTAAAAGTCTCACAAAAGTATCTTTTTTTCTTCCTCCTAGGATCAAACGCGACGGTGACCTACGACGAAACAGCCCAATGTAGCGCAGCATTTAAAATACTAAGAACGATGATAGCCTCCTGGCTACGTGACGTCACACAATATAAGAACGTTTTCGCCGATTATCAGATATCGCATTTTTATAGGTGAGTAAAGTAATCTTCAATTTATGTTAATCCACTGCTGGTTTTAGTCCTTTCCAGGGCCCGCCTCCCAGCCTTTTACATCAAGCCTTTGTAAGGCCTTTCGGTATCCTTATAATTAAAGAAAAAATAATTTATTATCTATGTTAATATTGATAATACAGCGAAATAAAAGTTCATCGAACGTCACAAAAGGCGATCTCGCTATTAACTTGGCCTATATTACAACTCAAACTGCTTGAATCGTAGCTAAGAATACTCCTAATAAAAAAAAACGATAACTACAAACTTATATATCGGCCTGGTCTGATTACGACCATTTATTTATTCAAGATGGCTAAAAACCCCAACCTCCCTCCTCTACGACCCGGCACTCCGTCGCACGCTCCATAATCTGATGAAGAAGTTGTTCCTGATGCTGGTAGCCGAGTTCAAACGACTCGGATCTACTATCGTGTACGCGGACTTCAACAAGATACTGCTCTCTACCAAGAAGAATACTATCATGGATGGGATAGGTGAGGCGATTGTAATAATTTAAAACATATTATTCATATTCATTGTTGTAATTGATACACCACTAATTTTAAATTACTGAACAAATTAAAATGACGATATTTGAAGCAGTAACTGAACATATTTGGAAAGATATCAAATAAAAAATATCAAAAATGGTAGTTATATAACTTTAAAAAAATGTTTAAGTAGACGGAATACGAGTTATCAAATATTCTGTGAGATCAGAATAGCGACTCGGTTCGATGACCTTACCGGTCAGCTGTCTATTAGCCGGGTCCACATCGGACGACCCACCGCGCTTCGATCGTAGCGATTTTACGTATGCTATTTACATTTTGATTATAATACCAGGGTACGTAGAATTCGTGGTGCAGAGTATCCGCAACAAGGAGCTGTTCCATGGCATCGATCTCCGCTACGAGCAATGTTGGTCGCACCTGGTGTGGGTGGACGAGGCCAACCACGGCGGCGTGCGCGGCGCGCTCCCGCCGCAACTGGCCGAGGTCGGCGGCTCGCAGCGGGCGCAGGGGGAGAACACGCAGGATGAGGTAAAACTTGTTAACAAGGTCTCTAAAGTACGTTGGTCGCACTTGGTGTGGATGAGGTAAACTGTGTTGGCACAGTACAGAGATTTCGAGCACCGTGATTGACCAACTCACGGTCCACTCCTCACAGCTCCACATCAGTGGATACGGCTAAGTCAACCAAGCGATGTTTCCATTGTTTTAAAGGCACGGGTCCACCGTCACGCACGCTGTACACGGCCACGCGCTGCTACCATATAATTGAAATTCCATCTGTATGGCAGCGCCGCGTCCCCGTGGAAACTAATGAAAGATGTTTCTTAATAAATACATATTTGATATGCGTTTGTGTAATGTTGGAAAATTAGCACGCGGCCTAACCCACCTAGTTGTGTCGTCTTGCTCTTATAAATCCTTATTTTCGCTTTATTTCTAGGAGGGTACAATATCAATGCAGTGGAACCTGTCGTCGTTCCTGCCGGCGGGCGTGCGCGAGCAGTTCGCGGCGGCGGTGGGCGGCTTCATCAGCGCCGCGTACTCGCAGCCAGAGCAACTGGCCGCCATGGTGCGCGGGGAGATCGCGCAGAAACTGTTTCAGTAAGACATTTGGAGATTGCCAATAACATTATTTTGTTACTGATGGAAATAAATTGACTCCCTCCTGCTGCGGTTTGATTTAGCGAAGGATGGTCATAGCGTAGCTTGTTCTTTTGTAGCCTTCCTCGATAAATGACGATGAATTTAACGACTTTTTGCTTTTATCTTGGTGTTATATCCTACATTATTATTTTTTCTATTCGAATCAGTAGAGCGTTTAAATAAAATGAAACTCTTCAGCTGCAAATTCTGTCTATATCATATCAATAGTTTTAATTTTTCACTAATAATATTTTATAGAGTAACAGAAAAAATAAAGTCCCGCATGCCGTCCCTCCGTCCTGGAGACATCGAGCCGCAGCCCGGCATGAGGGCGGACTTCCTCAGCGGTGACGTCACGCCCGCCCTGCTCTACGTCAACGCCATCTGCAAGGTGTTCTCTCTGGACAGCGAGATTGAGGAGGAGGTACTTAACTTTGTTATTATAAAAAACAAGATACTTTTTTAAGACTTTCTGTTTACGTCTTCTTCCGAACCTTTGTCCCATATTTAATAGGAAATAATTAAGTGTACAAGTCCTTATATAATATCCGTCCCCCAGGTAACCCTCCTCCGGCGCAACCTCCTCCGGCTGCTGGGTGTGGGCGAGTTCAGTAGCGTGGCGGAGTGGCGCGAGCCGTGCGCGTCGTGCGTGCTCACCGAGCTCATCTGCAAGGTGTGCAACCACTGCCGGGACCTCGACCTCTGTCGGGACACGCACCGCACTCTTAATGATAGTCATGTGTAAGTTTGATAATGATTAATTTATTATGGGTATCAACAGCTTGGTAAAACCACGGGTCATAAAATACCAACGTAGTAAAACTTAAAAACTAGAAACATTATAAAGCAAACAATATGCTTTATTTTCTCTGACTGACAGAGAGAGAGAGAGAGAGAGAGAGAGAGAGAGTTGAAGGAGTGTGAATTTTGTATCATAACCGATTGGTTCGATTCCTCGCCAGAAATACTGATATTTCAAAATACAATGATTCAAAATCATCAACATCAGGCATTGAAACTTCTTTTAGCATTTTTCGACATTTCTATTTTCGTATCGGATTTAATCTACGACACTCTCTTGACAAATTCATTCTTTATAATGTTCACGATTTCCCAATCCAGTAGGATTTTGAAGTAAAAAGTATCCTACGTGTTATCCCTGGTAATAAGGTACTCGCAATCAAACATTTACCCGCTTATTTTCCGTGCAACTTTCACAAACACCTTTTAAGAAAAACATCTACTGTCATCTACATAAGAACTATTCTATATTCCAGACCAGTATGCCTATGTCCCCTGTGCGGCACGGCGTACGACAACCAGGAGTTGGAGTGGCGACTGATCGAGATCATGAACCGGCGGACGATGGCGTACACGCTGCAGGACCTCATCTGTAGCAGGTGTCATCAGGTTTGTGAAGCATTGAGTGTTAACTAGTTGTATTAACACAATTGAATTATCTTAGTGTAAAGAGCAGAAATAGTTATTTATGGTACAAGCGAGGTAAGTTGGTGATTACTTCCGAGGCGCCATTGAGGCCCGAACCGTTAGGCGAGGGTCTGATGATAGCCAAGGATAGTAATCATCAATACACGCGTGTACCATACAACGTTTTTCAACACATTTGCGAAGAAATTATCATTTTTCGCTAATAAATAAACAGTTTTTCTATTCGCGCGCATCCAAAACAACAATGGTGATCGGCCAAAGACTAAAAGAATATACTTATTAAAAAAAAATAACGAATGAATGGAATCGACCATAGACCTACCAAAAGTAAGGAAACATAGTTGAAGTTTGTTTTTAAAATGTATGGACACATTTTTTTTGGTATCGAAACTTTTTAAAAATGAAAGCAATTTAAAAAAACAATCTATAACTCACTAGTGAATAAAACGTGTCATTATTCAACTGCTTTTGCACAAATAAGAGCCCCTTTATGAGCAAGTGTGTTGAAAAAAATATTTTGTTATTCAAGTATACTTATTTTCAATTTATTTCTTTCTTGTTATTTTATAATCATACATCAGCGTCGTAACATCGTACGACCCATGATTATTGTAATTGTCACAATACAGGTACAGACAAACAGCAGAAAAATAGTATTACTATTGTTTTACAAGTGTAAACCAATATTGGGATTAATGTAACAAAATAACTTATATTTCAGGTAAAGAGAGAGAACCTATCCCTAGTTTGCGATTGCGCCGGCGACTTCGCCCTAATGGTCCCCACGCAAGAAGTTCACACTCAACTGATCACCTTCAAAACTATCGCAGAGTATTATAAAATGCCCTTATTGTTAGAACTCATTGAATTTAATCTGAACAATTTGTGATATTATGTAAATTTTAATTTTAAGAATAATAAATTATGTATTTTGTATGTTATTGTTTCATTACCCATTGATAAAATCCTATCCTTAGATCCTTTAGAACTGCGTGAAAAGAGGTGCCAAGCAGCCTAGGACTTGCAGAAAAGGTATATTTGTGACGATTGGTCTCTAATAGAAGAAGCAAAAAATGAAATCAGCAAAATCAATCAAATTATTTATTAAATTAAGTATACATATTCACAAAATTATCAAATTAACAAGCAGACAAAAATAACTATAGCGTACTTCTTTCATCACTGGGGGTCTGTCCCAGTCCTTTGGCTACCTCGCTGATGCACACCCATTGACCTTCGGCACTCTCCCTCCACAAGCTGACTTTGTTGTCCCCTCCGGAAACTGCTAGAATGTTCCCTGTCAAAGACCAGCTGACGCTCCAAACGACATCTTCAAATGTGTTCAATATTGTGGGTGTCCATGACACATTGTCATCGCTGGTCCAAATGACAACCCGTTTGTCCTGAGAACAACTGGCAATCATGGAACGTTGAAGACCAAATGATGGAGCCCACGCGACATCTCTGACCCAGTCCATGTGCATCTCCAGCCTGTTCTCTTCAACCCATTGGTCTCCTTGCTCTTTCCATATCTGGAAATAAAAAATATGCAATTTTTGTAAAAAAAATATAGGTAAAGTAGGTCAGTAAGATACTCAATATTGAGATCCCAAACTTGCCAAATGCAGATTGGCAATCTCAAACCCATATTGGAAAATACTAATTATCAAACAGTGGAGTAATTAGTAGGTAGGTAACTAAAAATATGAATTATTTTTACCTTGATCAAATTGTCACATCCTCCAGTGACAATACGCTTTGGGGCTTCCTTATTGCTAAGAGGGTCTAAATTCAAATCTGCTGAGATAGCTGGACACCAACTGACTGAGTTGACTCCAATGGCGTGCGCTCCGGGGATTTTCTTCACATCCCAGTTCCCAGTGTCTTGAGAATATGTAATAATAGATACGGCACCGTCGGAGCTGCAGCATGCAAGGATCAAGCCGTAATCAGCTGGCGCCCACGCGACAGAGTTCACGGAACTCTCGTGGCCGGTGTATTCGTACAACTTCGTCCACTCTCCAGCTTCCTTCCATATTATAACTTTCCTGTCGTAAGAACATGACGCCAATAAGTTTCCATACTTGGGATGAGCCCAAGCGATCTGCCACACGGGCCCGAAGTGTCCTTTTAAATCAGCCGCCAATGTTTGTGTACCAGTCTTGATGTCGTAAATTTTAACTGAATTATCCGATGAACACGTAGCTAATCTCAAACCGTAGTAGTCCAGTTCTGCATCATGTATCATGTCCTCGTGACCAGTGTCGATTGTGTTTAACACGTTAATCATTTTGGTAATTTATTTAATTTCCAAAATATCACAAAATCAACCCCGCGACTTTACACAACACACTCCAACATACCAAAATGTCACTTTGACAGTTAAATAGTTGACGTGGAATTAATGTTGCTATAATTAAAATCTTTCTCACTTTTTCTCTAAATTATCTAATAGAATAATATTGTTTTTCATGATAAACGCCGTGAAGGTTTTACGAAACTTATGAATTTCCTGCACAACACAATTCCTTACGTAAAGCTTATAGAGTTAGAGTTTAGAGTTGTGTAGTGTTGGAGTTTTTAGTGTTCTGTCCTGTCTGTAAAAGTAAAACAATCATATTAGGATTAGTTTTTCGCTAGATATATGGAATAAATATCTTATTACAAATAATGTTACTTATTACTTACGTTTAAAATATTAAGGATAACATCTTGTCATGCATGAGCATGACACAACCTCTTCAGTGTATTGTTTAAATAAGCTGGCAACCTATAACCTGTCACTTATCAGTCAGTGTGACGTAAAGTTTTGTTTTTATCAATTGTCAAACTTGAATAGCGAATTCCACAACAAATCCGAAAATATTCATGATATAATTTTGTGGAATAATGATAAATTTATATTCGAATAAACTCAAATTGTATCAAAATGTCTAATAATGAAAGGGGCTTCTTTTTCCATGTTCAAAATCTATTAAATCAAGATTACCGCGGAGTAAATGTAAGTATAAACGCTACGAAGATAACTGTAAAAAGACTATGTTTAAATCAAAATAAACTTTCAGATAGCGGTCTACGCACTAGCAACAGCAGGATTGGCCGTGTCAATACATAGAGTTCGTCCGGTAAATATTTGTTTTTTTGATTATTTATTAATATCATTACATAACAATAATAGATTTATTGTATTTAGGTTAGCAAGTTTTCGAAGGCGAGTAAAGTTCCTGATCATTTTATTAAAAACCATGAGCCGCTGCGAGGGGTGTTCGCTGGCGTCCAGCACTCGCCGGTGCGCCTGCTGGTACACCACCGCGCGCCCATCTACCTCCCGCTGTGGCACTCCAGCAAGCCGCCGCTCCCAGTCAAGGTTACCCATCAATGTCATCTACTGTTATATTGACCTATATTATCTTGTGCCAAGTAAACATTTTTTTTTTCAGTTGTGGGGAGTTGATATTGTTAGCGGGAATGCTGTGAACTGGTTAGAATGTGTTGCCAAAGATCAACATGTCACTTTAAAACCAATTGCAAGGGAAAAAGATGACCTGGTTTCTACTGTATTAGTGCATTTACCTCAGCCCAAGGTATGCCTTTATAAACACTACCTTTACCTATATGATAAATATATTCAACTTTATTAACATAACTTTTATCTGTTTCAGTCTAAAACAATAGAAACTCTTGATCTTGGTCAAAAGTTAGTAGAACTTGGATTTGCCAAAGCATCCGTCCCTCAGACCCTTAAGAAGAACACAATAGAGTCTAAATTGGCACCAATAATCCTGTCAGCAGAGGCTAAGGCGAAGACATTCAGGAATGGGATCTGGTCCGATCACCTCCCTCCCGTGCCATTTTACATCATATACTGGAGAAAGGGACTTGATGCATCAGGAGACCTTATGTTACAAGCCAGCAGGAAACTAATGACACTTGTATTAATTTTAACAAAAAACACCCTCATTGGTCTAAAAAACTTAGCTCTAAAACCCTTCAAGTCTTCTCCAAAACAAATACAAAACGCATTAAATAATAAAACTGTTAAAAATCTAGTTCAGGGTTAGTACCGATGAATATAATGTAACTATTTGGTGATAAATTATTATAGAGATTTCTTCCATATACTAACTATACAGTCTAAAAGAAATAAAATTGTTCTTGTATATATTGTTGGGCTAATAAATTGTTTTCATTTTTAAATTGGTTATTTCATTCTTCTTTTTTTTTTTTTTAACACAGTGATAATGCATAAAACTGCATACCACCGTGAGCCGATATTGGGAGGACCCACGGGGCATGTAGGGCTCTCCCAGCCAGAAGAACTGGGCCTACCCACTAAAAACACAGCGACTTCCGTCCGCGTTACATTGGGGTGCCGTAGGATCCCGAGGGGGATTTCTACTACGGCGTTATTTCCTTCTCCTGGTTAATTAATAGTTAATGAACTTTGTTAACCACTATGTATAGTTTTTTATAGGCGTATTGCACTCATCCTCCTGATGATGGCCACCGGACGGCTAAAACTAGTCGAGGGATTCGACATATAGGCATGTGTAAATATCCCATAAAAAGGTATTAATTGTACACTATGTATAGGCAGGTAAATAAAAAAATGAGCTTGTAAAAAAGCAGTTTATTCAAATTAAATAAAATATATTACATTAAAATATATATATCTTAATTAAAAGTAGCAAAAGAAATAGTACAGCTAAAATAATCTATTGAAATAATATCCATAAAACCATTTTTTTTTTCAATAACCAATAAATTTCGCCCTAATTCACTTTCGAAGTAATCAAATGTACATTTTAATTCAAAGAAATACTGATTGTCATCAACTACATACGTAAATGTCTATATTAAGTTATAGTCGCTGTTATAAAAATACAAAAAGCGATTCCCCCGTGCGGAGTTGCACCAGTTAAAATATATGGGTCGAAAAATATAGTTGAGATGAGTATGTACCTATACATTGCGTTCGAGGCGACTCCTTGACAATTTAGTTCAACAATTCAAGTGTGTACTTGTACAAATACATTAAATAATTATGTGCAAATATGATGTACTCACACAACCAACATTTCAAATCTTAAATTAGGATCCAACCGAGTCGTATCCACAAATGAATTGCCGAATGTCTTAGAAATATTACCATAGACGATATTATATTAATATACAAAGGGGTTTCTCTACAAAAAAAATAAACATTGCATCAACTATGGTATTATTTCTTTATTTATGTAAGCGGTCAATGTTTAGTCGTCAGAATCGTCATTTGTTTTGCTTTAAAAAAATGCACACTTCCCTAACGGGGACGGTGTAGTTATAATCAAAAGATAATTCACCGGTTCCGACTGATTCTTGACAACATTCAATGAAACAGACGCCATTAAACCAATACACTTGGAGCATCAAAATACGTTTATCTACATCAAATATAAAACAAAATATGTACAACAAAGGCGGAGCACCTTAATAATAAAAAAAAGTTAAATTTTGCATTGATTTTAGTTAAATTATATTATGTCTTGCCCAAAAAAGAATGTGAGTGTATTATTTTAATGATGTTGTTTGTCCGCTAAATGGCATCTATAGGGAGCGCCCTGTTGGTGCGGGGGAGTGCGGCCCGCGCCGTCAGAGCAGCGCGCACCGCGACAGCCACGAGGTCGGCCTGCGCTGTTGTTCATCTCGAAGCTTCTGCGTGCCACTGTTTCTTGCGCCCGTCGGGTTACTTGCTTCCTATAAGTATATACAAAATAATTATAATAAATGCTCATACTATTTTTGTAACATCAACATAAACTTGTTAGAAATAGCGCACAAATTGTTACGTATCGATCATGAAATTAAAAACATTTTGTGGAACACTTCTAAATATGGAAAAAATACAACTCATACTTTTCTAGCAATTTGTCAAGATAATGTGAGTAATTCCGTTCAAAAGATAAGCAGAATATAAGAGACAAACGTTACAATTGTGTCGTAACTGCTATCACTAGTCTTATCGACTGAAATTACAATCAATCAACTCTATTACACAACACTACAGTACACACGTACCGACAAGTAAGGGCTAGCGCACAGAGACGGCAAGGCAGAGCATTTTGGTGTCTGCCTTAAAAACGTGGAGGGTAAGTAAGCTAAAAAAGCTTTCTAGTAGGTAGAGTCTCTAATAACCACCTGGAGTGCACCATTCTTGAATTTGAGGGTATCGAATTCAATGCTTTTTCACAGCGTAAAAAAATGCTATGCCCTGCCATCCACTGATCATAAGATGCAAGTGATTAAGGGCCTATTTCACCATCTTCAAGTAAGGTCCCGAGTACTTACTCACATGTTTTGTCTTTGCCACTTGATATAAAGCAAGAAAGAGACAAAACTAACTTTACTTGGTGAGTAACTTTACTTGATGGTCGTGAAATAGGCCCTAAAACTAATAAGACTATTGCCAATCGCTGACATGCGAATACTAGATAAGCCATGCACCTATAGACCTAAAAATAAAGGCGCATGCACACATTACGTGTTTTATCTTCTAAAATATATTATCACGAAAGTGTCAAGCATTGTTACTACATGCAACAAGTAAAAACTATATTCAGATGAATATTTTTGTTTAAAAACCAAAATAAAGGTTACAATACTTAAGTTTTTATTTATTTTTAAACAAATATGTTTTCATAAGCGATTAAGACTTTTGATAAACTAAAATAATTGTTTAAAAACAACGATGTTTTTATGCTAAAATGTTTCGACTATATTACTATAATAATGTGCTAATGATCCATCTGAATATAGTTAGAAACAACACGCTATGAGTTACATTAAAAACGCATTGCGTCGTACCTTCTGTGTTCGACAAGTGAGCCATGAAACAAGATAAAATAGTATAAATATTCAGTTAAACATTGTGCAACCATATGTAAGATAAAGTAAAAGTGATTATTAACAGTGAGAGAGAATACTTGGAAGAAGTCATAATCATTCACTACATCATCTCATTATAGTAACTGAACCCTAACTAAGTTCGAAACTTATGAAAAAAAAAAGAGTGAAGAAAAACCATTTATTTGAATATATGAGAAAAAAATGTTAAGTAAGTAATATGGGGTTAAATATTTATTGATCAATAACCATGACCCAATAACCAATGGGGCAATCCGCCCTTCAGATTAGCTAAGTACAGTTAGTAACGAAAGGCGATTTTAATAAAATATTGATTTGATAATCATAATATGAGATAGAATTGTTATATAAATACTTATATAACGATTTTGAAAAGTTATAAAAAAGAATATTATAATAAATTAATATAGACTTTCGTTACGACGACCTCGATGGCAGAGTGGTCACCATGCCGGACTGCCATCCATAAGGTTGCGGGTTCGATTCCCGTGCGGGGTGAATATTTGTGTGAACCACAAATGTTTGTCTCGGTCTGGGTGTGTGTGTGAATGAGTGTGTGCGTAGTTTCTGATACCCTAGATACAAGTTTCGAACTTAGTTAGGGGTCAGTTACTATAATGAGATGATGTAGTGAACGCTTATGTTATGTTATGTTATGTTACTAATTATACTTTCTTTAATTTCTCAAATACAAATAAAAAATTCGGAAGATTTTTAAAACAGCTATAAAACTGTCAAATCGGTCAAGACGTTATCAAGTGATCTTTAAAATAATTAAGTAAAATAGAAAGTGACCTTTATAAAATTGAAAATAAAACAAGTCGGAAACGTGCGAAAACTTGTGATAATAGAAATACATGAGTTAAAATGAAAAATAAATTTTAAAATCTACCAATTAGTACACAATATTAATTACCAATAATTATTCTATAATATTAATTATAAATATAAAGAGTTATTTGAAAACCACGTTCCCTAGACCTACTGACCCAGTTAAAAATAAATATCTTTGTTAAGAAGCTACATATAATACACTATAATTTACCCTATTTCCCCAATCAAACATCAATAAGGGTAAACAATAGGGCACAATCACCTACTAATTATACTCATAAGTAAACGGTGTCATCATCAGCTCATATAATGTCCCCACCGATTGGCTCGAGCCTACCCTGAATTAGGGTGATTGTATGGGGAGAGGGAGTATCCCCATTTGAAAGGGAGGATCCTCCGACCAGACGGGTGTTATGTCTGGTGGGCCGCTGCCCGACGGTTGTAGTCGGGCTCTCGTATATATAGTCAATTGCGCTGTAAATTTCGCTTGCGCGATTCAGGACTCTTCAGTTATTTCCCATAGATGTCGATAGATGGCGCTGTTAGTAAGTAGTTCCTATGTGGTTGTGTAGATGTCGCCACATCACTCCCCTCCGAGACCGGAGGTCGATAGCAGGTTGAGTCGTCCATCTTGAAATGCGTCCATCTTGAGATGTTAGCCGGGCCAGTGGAATGTTCCAGTGAGTCGGAACTAGATGCCGCATAGTTCACGGTGAGTCGGAACTGTGTGCGGTGATGCCCCAGTGAGTCGGGGTGATGCTGCGTGTACTCCAGTGAGTCGGAGTGTGCAGTGCTGCGTAGTGGCTGACTGCTGCGTAGACCAGGAGAGAAGTGCGTCTCTGCTTGCTGACCGGCCGAAGTGCAGTATGCTGTGCCATAGTCGCTGAGAAGGCTGTAGGTGCTGACCAGGTATGCGCGTTCGCTGCATGCTTGTGGTCAGGAAACCCGTAGTAGCCGTGGATGCTGGCGGCTGGCTGTATGACTCGCTGCTCGAGAGCTTGAGGAAGTGATGACGTCACGATGCGTAGCGTTGTGAAGACTGCGCTGACGTTGACGTTCTTGCGGATGGGGGATGACGTCATGATGACGTAGATTTCTGAAGGTTGCGCTGATGTTCATGCTCGGGGTCACCATTATGGGGATGAGGGAATCCCCATTGAAAAGGGAGGATCCTCCGACCAGACGGGTGTTATGTCTGGTGGGCCGCTGCCCGACGGTTGTAGTCGGGCTCTCGTATATATAGTCAATTGCGCTGTAAATTTCGCTTGCGCGATTCAGGACTCTTCAGTTATTTCCCATAGATGTCGATAGATGGCGCTGTTAGTAAGTAGTTCCTATGTGGTTGTGTAGATGTCGCCACAATTGATTATGCCTTAGTCAACCACGCTGGCCAAGTGCGGGTTGGTCGACTTCACACACAACCCTAGAATTTCTTCCCAGGTGTGTGCAGCTTTCCTTACGATGTTTTCCTTCACCGTAAGAGCGTCGAAATTAACGCACTTATGAATTCGTAAATTGAAAACACATTGGTACGTGGCGGGACTGGTAGGGTTCGAACCAGGCACCTTCCGATCGGAAGTCAACGGCCTTAACCCCTGCGCCACATTTATTTAAACATAATATAGAAAAGACGAGAAAGTACAGGACGATAACACCTATTAAAACCATTAATGATATCGAATTTGATAACTAATAAGTGTATAAATGGCCATTGAGATATAATTTTAAGATTGTATGGCAATAAAAGTTGCTATCCTAACTGATTATCTTTTTACATAGTATAAAACAAACTAATTTCCGCTGTTTGTTTTGTACGTATAAATGTGAATATTTACAAAGATGAATTAAGTATTATTTTTAAAATGATTCCAATAACAGGAAACTAATAGAAAGTGCAGCTTTTGAAAGTTCGTAGAGTGATTCGGTGTTTATGCAGTTTTAAAAATATTACGAACTTTGAAAAGCGGTTGCATATTTTAAAAATAATACTACAGAGTTAAAAATGTAGTAGAAAAAATGTACACACTTTAAATTGTTCTATCACAAGTCGTCATAACACGAATTGAATTGGAACAAATATTCATAGTTTTAATAATGTAATGTTTGTTACATACACTCAGTTTATGAATAAGACCTTGGGACAATTAAGATGGACGACGCGTCGATGGCCAATGAGGAGAAAGTTACATAAATAGACTCTTTGGTCCGCTGTAATCAATACTAGCTACATAAATAATATTATGTAGAGTACTACGTTATTTGTTTGTTATATTATTATCTCTATTTATATTATAGTGTAAAAATTGGCGAGTGTAGGTGGATGTTTGTTACTTCTGCATGTAAATAATATATACTGGACCGATTTGCGCGAACTTTTATAATAATTGAGATATTCTCAGAAATTCCCTCGGGATCGATAAGACGGGTATTAGTAACTAATCTTTAAAAAAGCTACTGGAGCTAATAGCTATATGTAGCTATTCTCAAAATTCTTTCACAAATAGAAAGCTATATCTCTGAAAGTACAAGACTATTTTTTATTAAATTTTCCCTATAGAATCACTATTAAATGCAGATAAAATCGCACTATTTTCCTGGTAAATGAAAAAGCTGTACATTACCTGTTTCTTTTCCATTTTCGCTTTAATATCTTTAGCCAAAGTGTAGAACGCGTATTCAACGTTTAACGAGTCTTTTGCTGACGTTTCCACAAATTTAATCTGATATTCTACAGCTAATTGTTCACCTCGCTCTTTTGATACCTGAAAAGTAAAATAATAACATTAATCTACTATATAAAAATAAGTCGGGTTTTCCTTCCTGACGCTATAACTTGAGAACGGCTAGACCGATTTGGCATTTTTTTTATTTTGTAGTTTTCTAATACTCTGTAGAAGGTTCTTATGTTAAAAAGTCTGGAAAATCAACGGGAAAATTGGATCCGTGCGAAGCCGGGGCGGGCTGCTAGTAATATTATAATTTTGTTGTCTGTTTTTTGGAATAGCTCAATCATAGAAACTTATTATCGTTGTTATCGAAGGAGCTTTTAATTTCAAGAGCGATTCCGTGCTTTAGAAAGCAAGTCGCCATCGATCGGTCTTGTTTGAACTCTCGGACTAAAACAAACAGACATGTCTAGGAATTCTAGAACACATATCTAAAGCGGGAATCGAACTAGTAACCTTTGGAATAGCAGACAGGTTCGCTACCAATTACACCAGTACTCGCCCGTTAAAATGATATCAGATTTTCATCATATAGATGAAAAATATATGAGCCCGAATATATGCATAATATGTTTCAGTTTGTTGTCAAACAATATTTAATTAATTCTATTTCATACCTAACGTTTGACAAAAACAGTAGCTGTAGAATATACACCGATAATGTAACATTGATGCGTGCACACAATCCTTCCTGTTGAAGTGACTCCATGACTCATTAACAGCTACCGAAACATGCCGATAAACTGCGTTTTACTTAATTTTTGATTGAAAGTAATTTAATGGGTAATTACCTATTTTATTATTGTAGGTTCTGATAAAAGATTTGTTTTTATTTTAGTGTTTTGGCCTGTACAATCTTACAGCTTGGCAAGGAAATGTTTTTCAATTATGAATTCAGTAGTTTTTAGAAATGAGCTTCTTGCGTTTGTGGTTTCAAAACTAGCAGAAACGAAAATAGCAAGCAGAAATTACTCGATCGGGGAATTGAATCCGAGAACATTTCATTTTTAAACTTCTCTATGCTAAAAAATAGAGAAGTTTAAAAATGACAAAATCTGGTTTTAAAGAACAATTTTTTTATCACGTCAACTAATTTATATATTTTTTATCTCATACTAGAATGATTTATAACTTTATACTCGTATGTTATATAATGACATGTTTGTCCAAATTATAATAAATTAGCACCTTGTTGTGCGTATTCTAACACGTATTTCAATCTCCTATGACACACTCAGTCTTCGTGTATCGGTTATAATTTGATTATAAGGAACTAGCATTTTCGGGATGAAAGGTATCCCAACCGTTCTTTGTGGTAACTAACTAACTATATTCATTCCATAACCAATCGAAGCATGGATTATTACCATCATGCTTCTACCAAAAAAAAAACAATCTAATGCGAGTAAAACCACAGGCGACTCTTAGACAAATTAAGCCGCCGGAATGATAAGAATTATTATGAAGAGCAGACCAATCAATCATTGTGTTTAATTAGTCTGGCTGGGCGCAGACTGAAGATTGAGGATGACTAACAACGCTAATGGCGGTCAAACATGATAACCAATGAGTTTAATATCGTGAACTATACTTCTTTGAACATTTTATTGTGTATTAGTGGCCTGTCCCCTCTTTGCTTTATGGGGTGTAATTTGCGATTAGGGTGCAGTTTTTCGTGGTATTTTCCAAATTTTCTTCATGAAAAAGTGATTAACCAGATAAGTGCAGCTGTTTCGAAGGGGTGTGTGAATATTTTATTTATTCGATTATATTTCAAAAACATCATATATGTATTAATAATAAGTAAATATTAGTTAGTTTACCTGTAAAATAGGGTTAATTACAGGTCTGTATAATTAAAAATTACATACATAACACATACCCAGACCAAAACAGATTTGTAGATTATACAATGTACATACATTTCCTTTGTATAAGAATTGAACCAGCAACCCTTTGTTTATCACTAGTATACTGACTAATTTGTATTTTGTAGTTTTAGTATGTGTTAAATACAAGTTATATGTATTATGATAATTAGATACTTTTAAACAAATAAAATAGTATTATGTAAAACTATACCTGTCTTAATGAATCTAAATCACACTTGTTGCCGAGTATCATCTTCTCGACGTCGGCACTCGCATTCTCTTCAATGTTCCTTATCCAATTCTTGATATTTTCAAAGCTTTTCTCATTTGTAACGTCGTACACTAGCATAATGCCCATAGACCCGCGGTAGTATGCCGTTGTTATTGTGCGGAACCTTTCTTGACCGGCTGTATCCCTGGAATATTTATATTCATGAAAATATGTTTTCTAATGTTCAATTTCAAGAGTTTCGCAAGGAATGATTTTTTAAAGATGGTTATGATTTATTTTATTTTGTGTTGTCAGAACAGAAGAAGTAGCTAACTACTGGAATGTTAATAGGTAACTTGTAAAATAACATGGAATGTAGTTTATAAATATGTTTATAAAAATGTATTACATTAATTTTGGGACATTGTTTTTACACAGGTTTATATGTGTCTGGTGTTGTTATTGAGCTGAATATTAGGCCTAAAATATTCAGATTAACAAGCTCTTTAACTTTGATATTAACTATAATTTACACAACAATTAATGATGCTCAGCAAAAAGATTTTTTATTTATTAATAAAATATTTTAAATAAAGCATATTATTGCATATTGAGTTGGAATTTCCATAATAAAATTTAAGTTACATGAACTTAATAGGATAATGTACAGTTTAATGGGAGGAAGGAAGTTTGTGATATGTCAATAATATTTTTGTTTGGTTTCAACATAATATAATTTTATGTAGATGGTTAAATATTATAATTGAATTATGTACATATACTTTTTAACATAACAACAAAAGAAAAAAAATCAAAGTAAGTATTCTATAAAAAAAATAACACCAGTACATATTATGGAATTGGAATATGATTGTTATTGAACAATAAAAAAACTGTATATTTAGGGTAAAAATAACTTACCATATTTGTAACTTGACTTTTTTACCATCAAGGTCTATAGTTCTTATTTTGAAGTCGATACCTGCAACGAAGCACAGACGTTAAGTGAACTCGCGAGCTAACTAATTAAAATTAGTGACTATGATGTCATGAACTCCAGTTTACTTTGATTCGATAAGGGCTCCCCGGCTGTCGAGATGCCGCGCCCTCATTACAAAAAAACAACACTTAAATCCTCCTTCAAAAAAATGTATCTAATGAACAAAGATACGTACAAAAAATCCTGTTCCATGACATTAGCAGTACAAAAAATAACTACTCGCTGACAATAACCTTTGATTTGATATGACTGGGACTTACCAATAGTTGATATAAAAGATATATTGAAAGCATCTTCGGAAAATCTGAACAATATTGATGTTTTTCCCACTCCAGAATCACCAATAAGAAGTAATTTAAATAAATGATCGTAAGTTTTTGCCATTTTTTACAACAATCTGATTACGATAGGTACATGTAAATCTGCCATTCATTTGGCATTTTTGACTAATCACTAGTGATGTGAATGTAGTGCACTATTCTCGTACATTCATTCTCGATTCAAACTGAATTCGTTAATCGATACTGTCAATTTTATTTTATGTTTAGACTTCTATTATTTTGTTTTTATTTAAAATATTTATTATATTTTTGCATTGAAACCATATAAACACACATATTACCTTTGATTCAGCGCCGTGCTGGATTAATTCACCAGATCCATCAGAGTTATAAAATTTACTTAGTAGATTTCCTATTTTTCATTTTTTTTTTACAATTCGATGACAGATCCATCCATGCCACTACGGAAGCGTCATGCCAATGTTTAGCTAAAGTATACATGATACATGAAATATTTTCTTTGAAAATATTGGTAGCGATTAATCGATAAAAGTAGATCCTGAGTCATTTAGGAATCACTATCATGTTATTCATACTGTCAATTGTCTATGTTTGATTGAATTTTGACACTGATTGTTGTTTAAACTTGACAACGCGGATGCTGATGGTGACGGAAGGATGTGTAAAATATTTGTCATGTCTGTGGTTGTTGCTGAATAGGCGTTTGGCGTTCGGTTTGGTTTTGTTTACGAATTATTATAATTTATTGTACAATGTTTAACTAGAACTTGTATCAAATATTATGTACGTTGCTTATTAAAATTACTTTACATCTATTACAATGTTTTATCACGTAAGTATTTTAAAAACCCTATAATTTTTAATCTTAAAATTTTTACTCTTATTATTTTTAATTTGGTAACTGAAACTTACAGATATCTTTGGAACACGATATTCTTCTACATCCCCGATACTTTGGCCCTCAACTATTGGACACTGTTAAACAGAAACTCTATACAGAAGTAGAGGGAACTTGCACCGGAAAGTAAGTGATACAAACTGGGGTTATCATAGTTTAATAACCATTTAAGTTTTAAATAATTTTGTCTTCTGTGCTTTGGAGGGCACGACGTAAGCCTCGGTCATTCGTTATATTATAGAGGTGCTTAAAGCTCCCAAAAACTAGAGGAGTTTGGTTGTGGGTAACTTCCCACCTTTAAGTATATTTTACACCTATTTCCCCTGAAAATCAGCATTGTGGTTCTTTATAAATACCTTTATAATTACCTATTGGTGTACCAGTTACTTATGAAACTCATTGTGATTTCAGTGTATTTTGTAAGTAAATTGTTACTATTAAATTCCTTCTCACTATGAATATCGACAGTCATTAAGAATCCAATACTATAAACTATTATATTTTCTCACAGGTATGGTTTCGTAATCGCCGTTACAACAATAGACAGTATAGGAGCGGGTCTGATTCAGCCCGGCCAGGGATTTGTGGTGTATCCAGTAAAGTATAAAGCGATTGTATTCAGGCCGTTCAAAGGAGAGGTCTTAGATGCTATTGTAACACAAGTGAACAAGGTAAGGAATATTGATTATTTACTGTCTATTAATAAATATGTAAGTCATAGTTTGATAGTCACTTTATCATCATCATTAAAGTATGGCTTGGTTGACTTCACACACAACCTTAATATTTCTTTATAAATGTTCTTTATAAATGTGTGAAGTTTTCCACAATATGTTTTACTTGACCATAGTTGTCCCAATGTATATTTCCATAGGACTTCAAAACAGCTGCATGTTTTTGATTTGTTTCCATTCATAAATAACAGGACAAATGAAAGTTTGTGTTGATAGTTGCACCCATACAATTTAGTCCATAGATATGTTTTTCTTTTCCAGGTGGGAATGTTTGCACAAATTGGTCCCCTTAGCTGTTTTATATCTCATCATGTAAGTTACTGAAAATGTAGTTTATAATAGAATTGTATTTTTTATGTTTATTATAAAAAATAAAATTTACCTTTTTATCTAGTTATTTTATAATTGGTGTAATTGATGTAGGTGTAAATAAATAACTTTTTTGTTTCTAGTCCATCCCCGCAGACATGGATTTCTGTCCAAACGTGAACCCTCCATGCTATAAGAGTAAACAGGAAGACAATGTAATACAGGAGGAGGATGTCATTAGATTGAAAATAGTGGGTACCCGAGTCGACGCCAATGGTATTGTAAGTAGATTTTATACTTCTTGCAATATGGTTAATCTCACGGCACGCTTACCGTCAGCGCTGATGGCCGAGATATATGAACTTCTAGGAACCAAGCGCGCTGATAGCTACCGGCTACGCGTCATTAAAAACAGTTACTAAAGTTCATAAAATCTCAACCATCAGCGCTGACGGTGCGCGTGCCGTCGGCGTAAGACAAAAACTAGCCTGAGATGTGGGAGAACTTATAATCCCAACTAAGCGAAGTATGCTTGATTCTGAAGTGAGTGAATAATAATTAATAGTGCAATGAGTAGGGATCAAACGACTTCTCGATTGACAGAGCACAAACTATCGATCAGCAGTCCTATTGCTGCATTTTTAAACCCTCCTTCCCCATGGTACTACTGGTCTGGTAGTGTCATAGGTAATTGTAAACAAGTATAATGTATGTGCTCCCCTTAACAGCCAAAATTATTTTCTTCCTACGGTTTGTTTGGGATTTTCGGGAGGGAACTGAAATGGGGGAAAAATGACAAGTATTTTTTAAGGGGCCCTGAAAGTTATAAACGTGAGATATAAACTTCTACAGTGGAGACAGTTTTTCTTTCCTGCTGTACAATCAACTTTCTTTTGTTTCCAGTTTGCAATCGGGACCTTGATGGACGACTACCTAGGATTAGTGACACAGTAATGTTAAGTTTAATAGAAAATAAATATTTTACAATAAAACACCAATTTTGTTATATCATTTATTTGGCATTCAAATAATGGGGTAAAATTCCATACACAAGTAACAAAAACAATCCACTAAAAATGATAAAAATATTTGGACACTCTCAGTCTATTTGGGCAGTATGTAGTGGTCCACAAACCTTCGGGTTTGCGGTCGTCTCTCGATAATCATTGAACAATAATAAATAATCCTAACTTAGTTAAATTAGTCCTAAAAAACAGTACATCATATTGTCTACAAATATTGAGTTTCGTCATTATTACTGAAATGTTACATCACAAAATTAAAACACCTTATTCCATAAAATGCCAAATACATAATTTCAGCTTCTAATATAATATGTATGAGAATTTTCGAGAGTATATTTTGTTCTATAATAATATATTTACAAATTCTATGAATTTAATCTAAACTCATAATTAAAATAATATCCAAAGGGACGAATCAAAGTCTTTGGTTCACAAAATTTATATACAGACATGTCAAAGAGGGGATTAATAAATAATTCCTAATCGAATATTGCTCGTCCTAACACAAAATATGGCATCTAAAATAAATAATACTCAATATGAGATCAGATACGTAAGCTAAGCAAAATCTGATAAGCACCAAATTATTTGTAAAAGGATTGAATGAAATCATATTCTGAGTCATATTCTAATATTAACAATCACTCCATGATTCACAGTCACAAGCTCTTTGAAAAACTTGCTGTAAATACAGGATTACAATAATCAATTTCAAAAGTCTACTATACCCAAATATATATATAAATATTTATTATATAAAATATTGAGACATAACATTGTGCATCATAGTATATTATATGCAATAGAAGATATAATAAGTTCAAACAATCAGTAATTATTTGCAGTCATAATAATTTACACAAAATGCTCAGTGAACAACGCTGGCAGCCATTATAATATTTCTAACTTCAGACATATTGTATTTCAATAAAGTATAGTTATTTATATGGCGTTTCAGCTTTAGTTGAGCTTTACAAGGCACAAAATAATATATAGGATATAATTTAAATGTTTATTAGAATTCGTTCTATGATATTTTTGCTATTATCTATGTGAAGGTAAAATTTCTGGAAGGAACATTTGAAGTTAATTCAACTGATCACTCAGAATTTTGTTCTTATTTTAATGCAAAGACTGATCAGTTTAATTATTCAAATTGTATAATATACACTTTCTTAATAGTATTGTGATATTCTGTACTATATAAAAACACATTAGAGAATCGCAAATGTACTAATATTTTGGGGCAAATATTTATGTTTCATAGTTACATTGCAAAAGACATTCTAATGCGGGATAACATAAGGTTTAATTTAGTACCAGTACGCTTCTCTAAAGTACAGTCTAGAATACTGAAATATACATAAAAAACAAGGTATCGGTTAAGTCGAGTGGCATAGACAATACATTGGGAATCGACATCTAAGTAACCATTAATATGTGTCTTATAACTCTATAAGTACTTAAGAGTTAAAGAAAAGTAATTATTTTTTAACTTCCAATATTTTAGATAGTTCAATGTTGAAAGTTACATATTTCATTACTTTTCAACAACTGTATTTTTTTAATTTAATATGTTGTTAAACGTTAACCATAGACAAAGATTGAGAGAAAGATTTTATGACTATCTAATCGATGTAAGTTTTACCACCAATTACGAATCAAATCTCAACTATTCGAATTATTTTAATCTAACATCGATACACGATAAACAATCGGTGGTAAACACTTAAATTTTAACACTCATAATATTCAATTCTAAATCTGGCAACATTCATTAACATTAACGTGTATAATACTGGCATATATTTAATGGTAAAGTCCACACCGAAGATGGCACATTCAACACAAGCTCCGCTCCGCGAAATACAGTAAAATTTTTGTTCACAATATAATTACCAAAATATCTCCTTCATGATTAAATATTTAAATTTAGCTTTGATTAATGATTATAACGCGTTCATTGACACTTCATCCATCTCCCAAACGACCTTCAGTGTGGACACATTATACAGTAAGAACAGGAATATAATTTCTATTACACAATATCGGATATAACTTGTGAGCTATCAAATGAGCCATTAAATCTATTGTTTTTATTATGCTTCCGCGTCATCCAACAACTGAAATCGTCCATTCCAACACTCAAAACCGATCTGCTGCTATCCTGTCATTTTTGCGTTGAAGTAAATGATGATTGGTTTGTTTAATATTACTCGTAAAAATAAGTAAAAAATAAATACATTACAATATAACACAGGTATACTTCATCTATCGCTCCGAGTGAGCAAATTCAACCTTATGCGGTAGCGGTAAGGTTGCATTTAATCTATCAACATTTACTTCCCCTCACTACCGATAATAACTCGACACCGATCGTTCGGCGACCGACACGACGCACCGGGACACTCCCGCACTCGCACGGGAGTTCGCGAACCGACCGACCACAATACGTATTTAAAATTTAAAAAAGAACTAAATGGAAGACTAGAAACGGAGGATTAGTCAATTATTATTATTGAATCGAGCGATAATAAAAATGCAGTCTCACACATTGAGCTCTCGTTACGTATTAAAGTGGAAGGTGTGCAGGGTGGTGGTCGCGTGTCGGCCTGCGCCCTCGGGGGCGGCGGGCGGCGGGCGGCGGGCGGCGGGCGGAGCGCCTACTTGCGGACGTGGAAGCACTGGCACTAGGCGTGCGGGGGTCACGAGGCGCGCTCGCCCGCCGCCGGGCCCGCCGCCGGCGACACCGGCCCGCGCACCGCCTCGATGTAGTCCTTGATCAGCGTCGCGATTTGATATGCCTGCAACACATACGACACACGTGAGAAAATGATCAATTACTGTAAGCTACCGTATCCGAATGTATAGTATAGTGTATAGTATACCTGGTCGGTGGAGAGCACGAGCTTGGCGTGCTTGGCGTCGTGCGCGTGGCGGGTGACGAGCAGCAAGGCGCGCGGCGCGGGCGACACGGCCAGCAGCTGGTCGTGGTCGTGCGACACGAGCGCCGCGCGCGACCCGCGCCGCAGCAGCGTCAGCCCGCGCGCGTCCACCGCCAGCCACAGCGCGCGCGGCCAGTTCGACGTGAACGATTGCTGCAACCAACACAGAGTTATAAACGTCATGTCATAGAAGTTAGTTCATTTTTTTGTTATACAAAATTAGGGTAGATTGGAGCCAGTGGGGGGTCCATATATGATCACAATGTTGTGTGCGGTGCGTACCGTGACGTCGAATATGGTGGCCCTGGTGAGGGGCCAGGAGGAGGCGAGCGTGAGGGCGCGCTGCATGGCGGCGTGCGGCGGCGTGCCGCGCAGCGCCAGGTGGTGCAGGCGCACGGCGGGCGCGGGCAGCGCGGGCAGCTGCAGGCGCGCCGGCAGCACGCCGCCCGCCGCCGCCGCGCACTCCGCGCCGCCCGCGCACTCGCCCGCCACCGCCTGCGCGTGCAGCGCCGCCACCATCACCGCCTCCTCCGCCTCCAGCGGCAGCCGGTCGTGCCGCACGCTGTGCAGCACCTGGTAGTACAGCAGCTCCATCTCCGCCGGGCACGACGTCTGCAGCGGACGCTCGCCCAGAAACAGCCGCTTCTTGAACACTAGCCTGGAGTAATACAAACATATTGTACATTAACAGGACATTGACCTCTCCCAATATACCTATAACTAAACACAAAACAACGGCTACTATCCAGTGAGTGTAAGAGTAATCTATATATGTACCTGCAAGCTGCAGCCGTGGCTGGTTGTTTCTCCCATCGTGCGAGTACATCTCCGACGCGCTCGGAGCCCGCCAGCGCGCGCTCGCCCGCGCCGCCCGGACTCGAGTTAGCGCATACTTCGTATAGTGCGTAACCTGGATATAATGAATATGATGTGTCAATAACATAACATGAGAATAAGATGAGTAACATCTTGAGATGATATGCTATTAATGGTTGATAGTTGATAGTGCTAGTGCACAAGCTAGACCGTTTACATTAGATGATTAGATATCAATAAATCGGATTAACTACAAGCTATCCTTATATTATCAGTCCTACCAGTAGCGGAGTCGGAGAGCCCTATCTTCTCCCTAAGCATGGCGACGAGGTGGTCGGCGGTGGCGGCGGGCCCGAACACGAGCCCGTGCTGCTTGCCGTCCAGCAGCAACACGCGCACGTGCAGCGGCCGCCGCGCCGCCGCGCACAGCACCTCCTCGCGCGACGGCGCCGACACGCGCCGGCCTACTTGGGCGGTCGCCAGCGCCACCTACACCGATAGTGTCGCATTTAGACTTACAAGTAAGGGCTAGTCTACAGCTAAATTAGTTTATTCGAGCGACCAGGGCAAAAAAAAACTTGTTTTATCAATTGCTGTAGATCTTTGGCTTTCTCAGTTGTTCGAAAAATCACTGCGATGTAATGTTATCTTTTCTCCCTTAAATTATTGAAAATGTAACACTCTGTTTCTACTACTTATCATCATCAGGACATTATGACGTTAATTAGTAAACTGTGAACCTATAACGTCGGCTAGTGAGGCGCCTACCTGTTCCGCGCGTCGTGCGAACTTGCCCTCCTCGCCGGCGTGCAGCGCGGTGCCGCGGTACCGCAGGTGGGCGAGCAGCAGGCGGCGCAGCGGCTTGGCGGGCGGCAGCGCCGCGCCCACGCAGCAGCACAGCAGCGCCCAGTGACGCATCGACACGCGCGACGACGGCTCCGGGTGCTCCGTCGTCTGGGGGGACGCATAGCGTAACATTTAGATTGCGGTACACGTAAAGATACCATTCCGAAGGAGCTGTCAAAAGCACAATCCAGAAATGCAACAACGGTCTTCATGTAATCGCACTGGTCATTGACAATCAAAATCGGGTACTTCTTGGATAGAGAGCAGTCTATAGAGATATAAGAACAAGAAAGCTATAAAGACAATGTTCAGATGGGAATGGCAATGTCTAATACATCAAAAACTTCTCTATGGATAAAGACTTGCACGTCCGCTTCAAGAAAATTGGCCAAAAGTACGACGTCATTTAGCAGAAAAAACCTCATCTACTACGTGACCTAAATAAATACCTTCCATCTTAAAACCCTTACCTGTTTAATAAGTTGCATGTAAAGTTCGCAGAGCAGCGTGTCCTTCTGCAAGCACCGCTGTAACAGAGCCTGCGCGAGCGCCACGCGGTCGTCGTTCTCGCCCTCCTGACTGCTTATACTGTTGTTGTTCGCTAGATTGGTCGTGCTACCCTCGTTTGTGTTCAGACCCGCGTGACTCATTATATCCTGGTGAAAAGTAATGAATTGGTATAAATATTAGCAGTTGTAGGTCGAAATAAAACGGAAACAAATGAAATTCCCGATTACCGATAGTGATCGAAATTGAGAACATCAAACTTGGTGATCCAAAGAGATCAAAATTAGTGATCCAAAGTGAGAAGATCAAACTTATAGTAGGGGAGCCGTAGAACAAGGACCTTCACCGATCTGATAATCAGACAAAACTTACTTTTTATATAGGTTTAGCAATGGATAAATACGAGTATAGTAGGTTGCCTGTCAAAATCCGGTAGTACCTTAAATATTTGCATGGCGGCGACCTCCTCGGCCTCGTTGAGCTTGGTGAGCGAGTGCGGCAGCGCGCGCGCCCAGCCCCAGTACGCCGGCCCGAAGCCCTTGTAGCACTCGCCCTGCGACTCCGCACTCGAGTCTAGCCGCACCTTGTCCAGACGGTGCTTGCTTAGTCTGGGAATGGTTGAAGAAAAAGAGTTGTTACATGCAGTGGGTGTGTGATTAGTTGGTTGAATGAATATTCGTTTAATTTTGTACTAGTAAGCGGGCACTTTTCGGCAACTGACCTCTTCGGTTTGAGTCCTTTGGGCGTGCTGAATGTAAGTAGTATAAGGCTAGGCTATAGTCGTATGATGTAGTCGGTGTACCTTCGCAGCGTGTTCCTGAGGAAGTTGGTGGCGGCGGCGTCGGGCGGGCGGCGCAGCAGGCCGGCGTCGACGGCGGCGCGGCGCGCGGCGCGCAGGCCGGCGGCGAGCCGCGAGCGCTCGGACGCCGGCGCGGCGCGGCGCGGCGCCTCCTCCGCCAGCCCGTTGCCCAGCACGGGGCTGTACGACGCCATCAGCCACGCCGCCTCGTGCTTCTGGCTAGACTCCAGCACTATGCATCTGGAGGAACAAAATATGAGATACGTCAAGATGATTATTTTGTAATAGTTGTCAGTCGTGGGTAGTTTTTGAAAAACTTTATTGGAAATAACATTTACTTAACTAAACATACGACATTGTTTTTAGAACACAAGAAAAAAGCAGTCTGCCTTATAAAAATATGTTTCCACAAATCAATGTGGAACGTTTAACAATCAAAACGCTGCAATCAACCTGTCACAAGAGAGCACAATGTAAACAAAAAAATTATAAGTATGTAAGTTCTAACCTGTGCCCGTCATGTTGCCCGTGATGCGTGAGACTGATCGTCAGTCCATTATCCACCGGATCCATCATCAGAGCAGCTATATTACTGTAGGGGTACTCCGCGAGCACCATCTTGTCGTTAGGGCGGACCAGCACCACGCCTTCTGAACCCACTCCCAGTAACACGTTTGGACCTGGAGACGAATATATGGTGAGGAATTATTTCAAAACAGTATGTGATCGATATTAACACTCAAAAGTCACGTTAGGCAACAAGATGAATAGATCGTCACGGGAAAGTCCTCCAATCTTGAGATCAGGACAGCTGAAAACCAATGGATGCAAACTGCGCTGGATTTGCCTTTGTGGTGCGCAAAGCTCAACTATACTATCTAGAAATTTCTAGAGAAAGAAATATTACCAATAAATTATTGGGAAAAAATATGTTAAAAAAATTCTGTATTTGTGGACTTAATAGAATTTTATTATCTACGTTAAATATTTTAAACTTATAAACCAACTCACCATGAGCCCAGTACCCCTTGTAAGTGACGGGGAAGAGCGTGACGCCGTACAGCGGGTACTGCATCACGCACGACAGGTACAACGCCTTGGCTGTCAGTTCCGCGCGCCCGGCGCCGTACTGACGGTGTGCTTGGGCGAGGATGTTGGCCTAATTAAGAGAGATATTATTGTAAGGTTGAGTCAAGCAATTAGTTGACATAGTGGCTCTCTTCTCAAGCATTTGAGATTCTGTACAAAATTAACTTTTACATGTGACGTCGATTTTCCTGGACTTTTACGCAACTTAAGGCTAGAATGCTCATATCTGCCGGAATAGAATGCTCAATGTTTCGGTTGACAATAATTATGATTACAATTTTGCATGGTCTTTATGGCTATCTACAAAGTAATGTACAGTATACTGACCCACTGATGCGCCGGGCGCGCGCGGGCGACCCGCTGCGGCAGGAACTGGTCCGGATGTGAGTAGTAGGAGCGCGTGTGCGGCGCGGGCTCGGCGCTGGGCTCGCCCAGCGACACCTGCGCCTGCAGCCCCGCCAGCTGCAGCGCCACCTTCTCCGACACCGGGAACTCGTCCAGCTGGGGGGGGGGGGGGGACGACAACGTATGTAACTGCTATTCGTGGTAAGTGTCTTACACTACTTGTACGCAGACATTTTTCTGCAAGACACAAAGGACTGATAAGTTTATGTCATATTTGGGTATCGCTTGTGTTTTTTTGAACCATCCTAGTTCGAGGAAGTTGGCCAACGTTATTGGTTTCAGGTCAGTCCTGGAAATAGGAAAGTGTTTCTGATATCCACCACCACATTTTTGCGTTATTACGAACTGGCAGTGGTTCGCAGTTTTACACGCTTAAGTCCCAATCTAGTGGGTATTTTGGGATACAAATATGTGTTTTTATTCCTGATGAAACTTTTATGAGGATTTATTGACTTATAAATTTTGACGCAGGGGGCTTGAGGCTAGGCTCAAAATAGGCGTTACTTATATTAGACTCAACTATTCCACGTACCTTAACCACACTATGCACAGCCTGAGCGTACAACAGCGCTACTTCGACGGGATCATGCGGCAGCTCCCGACCGCCGCGGAACAATCGACGTTTGAACACGAAGCGGTTCTCGGCAGAACCACCGCCTGGACCTTGTTGCCTGGCAATACAAAAATTTAAATTTAATTTATACAAACACTAAATAAATTGCTCGATTAAGGAATCTAGCCCAAGGTTTCTAGATTTGGCAGGAAAGTGTCCATCTGTCTTAATAAGTAAGCCATGGCTTTACCGATTAAAAATAAGACAGAAACGAACAGAATAAAGTCAACAGGACATAAAATAATAGTCTAAAAGTGTATACTTACATTTCCCATGCAGCGATGACATCATACAAGTACTGCGTGGCGCGCACATGCTCCTCCTTCCCTCCCCGCTGCTGGTACACGGCCCAGCCGGCCCGTGAATGTGGTCCTAGCCCCAGCTTGTCGGCGAGGCGCGCCGCCGCCGCCGCCGCCGTGTCAGCAGGGTGCACGTCGATGGCCTTCGTGCGCCCGTCCAGGAAGAAGAAACGACACACTATCGTGCCTAGGCGACGCATTGCCTGTGTGTAAGTGAATGTTGTTGTATTCGTAGTATTATGTAAAGGTGAAGGGTAGTTTTCATGGTATACCGTCTTACGATGGTTTAAAATAAGTTTTATAAATACACACATCAAAAGTGTCTAGGGATCAAGCATTTTTATGCGGATTTCTTGAGATTGAGATGTGGCTTTGTAATAAATTTATGATTTTATAAATTTATATGGATCCTTTTTCGTGCATTTCATAATTTGAATCAGGAACTGTGAATCAAATTCGAGTAAAAGATGAAAATCAGCTGTCAATATTTTCCCTATAAAAACATACAACGCATTGAAGACATTATTAGTGCTACTGTTTCCCTACTACTGATTAAAACCAACGTTATTATGGAGCGGCGACGTCATTTAAGCAGGGAAGAAATGCTCAGAGCCGTGGGAATGATAGAAGCTGGTTCCCGGCAACGTACTGTGGCTTTAGCTCTGAATACAAGTCAGAGTGTTATCAGTCGACTTTGGACACGTTACCGAAGCACTGGTACCGTGGCTGAGCGCCATGGAGGACGGTATCACTGCACCACACGGAGACAAGACCGATACATTCAAATCTTAACTCGAAGAGCTCCAACAATAACCGCCATGATGTTAGCCGTGCGGCTTCATCACTCTTCAGGGAACTTAATTAGCGACCAAACAGTCAGAAACCGCTTGCATGAAGTGAACCTTCATTCCCGAAGACCGCTACGGGTACCACCTATAGCAATGCACAATCGTAGGATTCGATATCAATGGGCTCTTGAACACAGAAATTGGGCAGAAGAACAATGGCGTTTCGTGTGCTTTTCTGATGAGTCTCGTTTTGGTATGAGACCGGATACAAGACGTATACGACACTGGAGAACCCCTGGACGCCAACAGCGATTAAAATCCTGCCAGGAAGTCCATCCTTATAGTGGTGGAACCATCATGGTATGGGCGGGTATTTGGATCGGCGGAAGAACTGAGTTGATTTGGATCAGAGGCAACCTCAACGCTCAAATTTATGCTGAGACGATTGTATCAGACGTCATCGTTCCTCTACAAGTGCAAATCGGTCCCTTATTTCAGTTAATGCATGATAATGCACGACCGCACACCGCAAGAGTTGTAAGACAGACTCTCGCCGCAGCTAACATCAATGTCCTGCCCTGGCCTGCTCAGTCGCCAGACTTGAACCCGATTGAGCATGCATGGGATATGCTACAGAGAAGAGCTCTGCCGAATATGGAGGGTATCCAGTCGCAAGAAGACCTTTTTTTGTTGTTGCAACGAACATGGGCGGCCATTCCACAGCGTGATTTGGATGAACTCATTTTGAGTATGCCAAACCGATGTTCTTGTGTTGTTAGTGTTCGCGGTAGAAACACGGATTATTAATTGTTTAAGTTACCCAATAAAATTTTAAAGAAAACTGTTATTTCAGTCTTTTTTTCGAACTTTAATGTTAGTGGTTCAAATGTCAAAAATCCCTTTATTAGGAAAATGGCAAATTTCTTTATTAATGCAAAGGTGACTTGGTTTATCGTTACTGTGACAAACGAAAACACTTTATTTGATGAATCCTTAAAGAAAATTTTAATTAATATCAATCAGGAGAAAAGTTATTGCAAAAATATATGTTGATCCCTAGACACTTTTGATGTGTGTATGTAATGATTTAGTACTCTTCACTTGAAGTGGCATACAAATACGGTACAATAAAGCAGTACTAACAGCGATCTCGACGGTGCTGGGCGGGTGTTGTCTTGGCGCGGCCCCGCGGCAGTTGTCGAGGCACCACTGCGCGCAGTGCGCGGCGCGCGCCGGCGCGGCGCGGGCGCGCGCGCGCAGCCAGCCGGCGTACGCGCGCGCCAGCCCGCGCCCCGGCTGCCACGCCACCGCGCACAGGCACAGCACCAGCCACACGCGCTCCGCCCACTCGCCCACCGGGCACGAGTTGATCTGCGGGAGACGGAACATAATACGTCATTACCCCCCATTTATACTCAGGGAAGTAGGCAATGACTAAATGTAAATAGTCCCTCGCGCTGCCGCTCGTCATGGTACTGCCCCTGCCTGACTCTCCTGCGAGTGTCGGTTTAGGTGCGGAAGTCACAGGAAGGCAGCGCCGGCAGCGCCAGGAACTGATATACTTTTAATAACCATAACAAATTAAAACACAACAAATACAAAATAACGTTATTATACCTGTCTCACGCATTGTATCAATATCTCGTCCCTGAGTTCCTCCCTCTCCAATCCTTTAGCGATCAGCGATTGTATCATTTGGGTTTCTTTATCCGCTGTCAGTTCGCCTCGCATGTACCGACATAGCTCCTAAAAATAACGAAAAATAATGTTAAATGGTCTAAACTCAAACCAAGTCTAGTTATTTACTCTAATCTGGTAGAAAAAGAGTTATTTTCTCTTGTAATTGGCTGTATCATGCAGTTTAACCCGCGATAGCTTTAATCATATTGGTTATAGCGTGACGTTATTTGGACATTCCTCGATATGGCTATTGCAGGATACTAGTAATGAAAATATCACATAGAAGAAGTCAATAAGAAGCGGTATAGCATGTTTCACGAATATTGGCCTACGGGTTACAAAACAAAATTACAAAATAATATAATTATCTTGACTCACTCTAAATATATTAACAGCGGCAGTGACACTCTCCGGGTCATGCAGCTGTATGTGTGAGGTAGGTATGTTGTTCCCCTTGTGATATGTGATCATCTCCTCTTTGGTCAGCAACTCCATCGACTTACTTTTGCGGGTCAGTGTTGCCATTATTGTACCTGTTTATAAAAAAATGGTGTTGTTTAAGAGGTATGTATTTTTTTGGTTTCTATTATGAGGTTTTAAAACTTGTTAAAAACATTTCACAAGTAGTGTTTTCTTAGCTTAGTCCTAAAAAACTGCATCATAGTTGGTGTTTTTTTAGGTGTTTGTCATTTTAAATATTTTATTTTTGTCCGTCACTCATAAATACACAAATGTTTTAGTAGTTTTTCTTTTTTACTGCCTAGACCTTTGCCCAGCCGTGGGATAACATGGATTGAAGAAAATTGTCTTTAGACTCACCTTCAGGCGACCGCGGATGATCATTGAAGTACAGTTTAGCGAACTCCGCGAGATCGTTGTTGGCGTCAGCGGGCGGCGTGGCGGGCGTGGCCGACGCCGGCGGGGAGCCCGCCTCCATCTGGTGCAGGCGACGTTCAACACGCTCCTTGCGACGGGCAGAGCGATCTGTGTTCTATTGGCAAAGGGAATAGGGGTTAGATTTGATTGAACTTTAATTTTTGATAGAAATATCTAGTGCGGATGGAGAGCCAGAGGCTCTTTGCAACGGGCAGAGTGATCTGTATTCTATATAGAAGGTTGTATGTTTTGATTGCACTTTTTCCTTTAGATTTTGTATTCTGCGACGCCAAATAACGAGCGATTGTCGTCTGTTTAGATTTTGAATGTGTTCTAAGATGATGGGAATAAGGTCTATTTTTGATGGAAATATCTGGTGCAGGTAACGTTCTACACGCTTCTTGTGACGGACAAATCGATTTGTGTTCTGTCTATATGGAAGGGAATAGGGATTTTTCCTCGCACATTATTTAGATCTTGAAGGCTCTAAGATCAATAGAATAAGGTTCATTTTTAAAAGAAATTTTAACTACTAGGTACTTACAGTATCTCCATTTCCAATCGAGGGTGGACTGACACACGTGTCCATCGGTATGGGCGGGGGAGGCATCGCCTTCTCTTGTGGGGGGGCTTTCTCTATCGGAGATATTGGGACCTCCGACTGAATAGTCTCAGCTTCTTTGGTTATGAACCTTGAATGTAACGTGAAAGGTATAGTTACAAAATCAAGAGATATAAAATATTACTAGCTGTGTCCCGCGGTTTTCCCCTCGATCTCGTGGGAATTTCGGGATAAAACATAACCTGTGTCCTTCCTCGGACCATAAGCTACCCCTGTACCAAATTTCAAGTCAATCGGTTCAGTAGTTTAGCCGTCAAAAGGTAATAGACAGACAAGAGTTACTTTCTTATTTATAATATTAGAAAGGATTATAGGTTAGTATCGACTTACCCATTAGCGTTATTGTTGTCAATAAGTGGTGGTGGCGGCGGTATCGGTGACGTCACAGGCGGGCTCCCAACAGGCCCTCCGGAATTGGGTCGCGGTATCACCGACTCATATATCGGCTCTTTGCCATTTATCACCGAGAGCTTCCCGTTTGGTATAACACCATTTGTCAACTCTGGTGGCGTTGTATCTGCAAGAGAAACCGAAACATAATACTTAGTAAATTAACTAAATATATTGACACAAGTAATCCAAATCACACACCTATCATTTAATCCAATTATTGTTGTACAAGAAAAGAAATAGTCATGCATTAAAGAACGAAAATATTTTATTAGACAAAGACAAAATTGGTCGACTTCACATATAATTTAGCAAGAATATAGCTCCACAATCTTTTCTGTGCCGGTGTCAGCGTCGTTGTAATCGCATTTTTTTGTAGTCAATATAATTGTCAGTGTAATGATAATGTATAGGAATGACGTTATAGTGAAAATGACAATAGTAGTTTCCGATTTTGGCCACCGGAACAGAAAAGATTGTGGCTCGATAGGTAAGTATATCACAGATGATTTGGCGTTGTTATAGACTAGGTAAGGTTAGTTAAAGAATATCTCTATGACGAAGTCACAAGGCGGTATGTGTTCACCTTTGGCGGGTTGCGGCGGCGGCGGCGGCGGGCCCGCGGGCTCGGGCAGCGAGCCCGGCGCGGGCGGCAACTCCGGGGAGTCTTCATCCAAGTCCAACGGAGGCGGCGGCGGCGGCAGGATCAGGGATGACGTCATTGAGTCGCCATTACTTGACGACGTCATGACAGGCGGTAACCCGTTCATTGACGATGTCATTCCGTTCATTGATGTAGTCATTCCGTTCATTGACGACGTCATACCATTCATGGAAGTGGTCATTCCGTTCATTGATGTAGTCATTCCATTTGTAGATGTTGTCATGCCGTTGACTGATGTGGTCATTCCATTGATGGATGTAGTCATTCCATTCATAGACGTAGCCATACCATTATTCATGGACGTCGTCATGGCTAAAGGTAATGAAGACGGCGGCGGGGGAGGTATCGAGTCTGAATCCGCCCCGTCTGGTTTCCTTTGAGCGTCCATGGGCGATTTGGATATTTCGTTCATTTCTGCTGCTAATACGTGTTCCAGCTGAAAAGTGAGAAAACAATGTAGTTAAACAAATATTATGCCCGTTAGCTCGTCTTTTTTCACTTTGAAACGGTGCGTAGGATTGACGTGATTTGTCGAATGGACATGTTTTAGATCAAGAATCGATGGCAATAGTCGAAGATTTAAAGGCATAAGTATACTTTTCAAACGGAATTTTTCTTCCTGACTTCCTTTAGCAATGACAAAACAGATGTTCCAATACTTAAACCGACTCCAAAACCCTTTTTCCTTTTATGTGCAGTGTGTTTCAAGACTTAAACCAACTCAACAACTAACCAACCCCCATACCTCATGATGCAGATCATCCGCCAGCCTCTCCATGGAGTCGCCGATCTCGGCGATGGTGGGCTGCCTGGCGTCCGACTGGCCGTCGGGCGCGCCGCGCGCGGCGGGCACGTCGGCGAGGAAGTCGAACAGGTTGTCGAGGTTGACGGAGTCCGCGCGCGCGCCGCCCGCCAGCGGTAATCCTCGGAGCTGGTCCGCCATGCTTTCTAGTTCCGCGCGCTCTAGGGACGCTTTCTCGGCTAGGCTGTAGTAGAAATTGGGAAAAGTTAGGGAAACAGTCATCGTTGCATCGATGGTAAGGAACAAATGACTGTAGGTTAGCGCGTTCGAACATTTTACAATTATGATTCCTCGAGACAGAAATATCGTTGGTATTCTTTACAGGGAGGAGATATTTTGGAGACTGAGCAAATAGCTCTGCGTAAGGATGTTCTAACTTTAGGCCATCGATGTTAATTCCTTGTTACCTTTTGTCGGAAAGTCTGTCTGTAGAACTCTAGAACATGTTGAAGCTATAAATTTTCTACCTGGTCTACTCTACTCTAGCCCTAGTATCGCTAGAGCATATCCACCTACCTATTCCGTTCCTCCCTGAGCCGTATCTCGTCATTGACTCGCTTCATTTCGCGCAGCGCGGCGGCGACCTCCCGCGCGAAGGCCCCCCGCAGATGTCGCTGCAGCACGAGCGCGGCGCGGCGCAGGCGCAGGAAGGCGGCGCGCTCCTTCCACCCGCGCCACGCCGCCTGCAGCACCACGGCCGCGCACCGCCAGCGGACGAACTGACGCCGGGATATGCTGCCTTTGTACCACTGGGGGCAAGGTATTATAGTTAGTTATGTGTTGGTAAATGGCTTCTGGTTGGCACGAGTAGCTCTTATAGAGGAAAAACACTATTGAATTAATGAATATTTTATTGATTTCTAAGGAGTCTTTGACATAATTGATGAAAAAAAAAAAAACTGCTGATCTGGTTGCTATCAAATTTGAAATTCTTCGAGGAACAGTTATCTTTCCAAAATTCTAATAAGTACTATAAATATAGAGACAAACCAAAAACCATGGATTTAATTTGCTTTTACTTCAGATTGCTCTGTTTTATCATGAAATAAACAATAGTTCAACACTTAAACACCTCAATTTTAGAAATATCAATTATAACTTACTTTCTGTATGCGCAGTGCCGAAGACTGCAGTAGCGCGGTTCGTTTCGCCTCGAGCGGTGAGTGTACGGAGGTGCGCATGAATATCTTCGTCTTGCCGATCTGCCAGTCGTTCTGAGGTGGGTTCACTATGCAAGTTATTGATCTGCAATCAATAATACTTGTTCTTTTAATAGTTCAGTTTGATTGAATGGAATTGAACTTTATTTAAAGTTCAAAATGGTATTACATAATTAATTTTCTTAACCAAGATTAGACTAAGTTAAAGCTGTCTGCAGATGTTTTGTATGAAAAAAAAGTTTTTTTTTAGAATGTATTTATTGCAATAGTGCAACGTACCCGTTCCTCCGTATTTAAATATGTATGTCAAAAGAATTTGGCGAAAAATCGGTTAGATTCCATCATACAAAAAGTCTGACATAGGTCGACAGCTAACATCGATTTCTATAAATTGTATTCGATTTTGGTCCTTACCCCAATAAAAATAAAGCACATATTACTCACGCAATATCCGGATCATGTGGCCTTGGATGCGGTAACAGACATCTGTATCTAGCTTGGAACAGCGGCGCCGGTAAATGTATCGGATACCCGTCGCGTCTAATGCGTACTATCTCGTTCATACCGAGGTATCGTAACTGTTCCAGTACTAGCTGGTCATTGTATTTGCCGGCCTCTTTGTTGTCGTTTGGTTTTATGCAGCGGACGTACCTGTGAGATAAATAAAAAGGTATTTTTATATTTTGGGGGATTTAACTCAATATGAGATAAGCAAAAGGTATCTAACGATGTCTATACTAATATTATAAAGAGGAAAGATTTGTTTGTTTGTTTGTAATGAATAGGCTCCGAAACTACTGGACCGATTTCAAAAATTCTTTCACTAATGGAAAGCTAATTTATCAGTGCGTGACATAGGCTATATTTTATCCCCGTAATCCCACGGGAACGGGAACTACGCGGGTGAAACCGCGGGGAGCTACTAGTTATTAATAAACAAAGTTTAACAACGATTTAGTTAATTCACGTTTTATTTGTTACATATAAAATTTGAGCCCTTTTACAAACGTTTAAAGCTCTTTTTATGATTTCAATCTTAGTCAACTTTTTTCAACATTAAATGGAACACATTCGTAACGTTTACGTTACAGATATGAATTTTCAAATCAATGTATAGTCATGACCTTACAAGCAAATTTGAACCTTATCAACACCATCTTAAAGCCCTATTTATCTTTTGACATATTTCAAAACCTTACCATACATCAGTAGCTTGTAACATATCTACAAGTGACTGTAACTGAGCTCTGAACGTGTCGACGACTGTCGGCCGACCTTTTGACGTGCCTCGTTGTGTAGTCCCCGTGGAGTTAGGACTTGATAGTGAAATGTCCTGGAAGGATAATGTTAAATATAGCATTTTGACATACCCATTTTTCTAAATGTGTATATTTAGGCAGTAAATATGAGAAATATTAGTCCTATGATTCAAGGCATTATATCCTAAATCCATTTTAAAGAAATTTAAAAACTTAGGGGTAGTTCTTTTTAGTATGTCTATAAGTCTACGGTCTTGAAAAGTGAGGGTATTTCAGTTAGACTAAATAGGCTTTGTAAAAATTCCTAATATCTCTAACATACAACAAACAATACTCACATGTCCAGGCGGCGCTAACTCCGCCACATAATCAGCCAATTCTCTCACAAACGGGTTAGCTGACCGACTCAAATGATCAATGAAAGCGTCTTGCTGTGTATCCCTGTTTTTGTCGACAAACCCATGAACGCTGTACGAGACAGTGCCAGCGTAATGGTTGACTCCAAACTCTTCCTCCCATTTTCGTCTAGAGCCTTTGACGAAGCTCTGATGTTCGCCAAATTCTCCTTGTATGTTTGTTAGGTACGCGCTGTCTGAACCCTGGGGAAGACGATTACAGTATGAAAATAGACTGATCTAGAAGATTCTGACATATTGAGGCGAAGATGTTAAATGGCAATAGATTTATTTGACAAAACGAGCCGAAAACTTGTCAATATTCAAAGGGACTGAAGCATTTATGAATGTAAAATAAGAAAGCATTTAACAGGAGAAGCTTGAAGGGAGAATTATTTGATGAGCTTGAGCTGTCTCTTCCATTCACCCTATGGACTTCTGAGGTATGTAGCTCAGAAGGCCTTCCGAAGGGAGTTAACAAATCTAAAAAATGTTTTTGCCCTGAGTCTAAAGGATGTCCCTACACCTGCACACGCGAGGACCTTTACAAGGCCACTATATATATATAGCGCTATATCGCTGGCCGAGTTTTGGTCCTCAAAAACTTGAGTCGATACGCAAAGAAGAAGGTCTAAAGGATAAGGTAAAAGGATTTTAAAAATGTACTAACCTTAGGCATATGACACTGTTCGCTCAGCAATTTGAGCAAACTCCTCGGTGGTTTCTCGAGCAGTTCGAGACAGCTCGCGTTGTCCGTGAACTGTATCTGGTTGTAGATTATACCTTCTTGACGGTACTGGAAATGAAACAAACAAATCAATGATATAATAAGCTACGATTACATAGAAACTTGGTATGGTTGCGAGTCTGGGTTAATCTGGGTATAACACTGAAGCCTTGTGGACCAAGAGCCCGCAACTGCCTGACCTTCGTTATTTTATAAAAGCTGAAAGTTTGTCTACGTGTGTCCCTAGTACAGGTAACAATGATCCCCACCCATGAATCTGAGGCAGCGGTGGCTTTGGCAGATAACAGGTAACAAAGGTGTATGAAATTACATCTCAATTTCGTCATAGTATAAAACTCTATTTTTTGATATTTGATGCATAATCATATTATAACTCACGTTGCTCAATGCCGGACAGCTAGTATGGTTCCAACCCTCTGCCGGACACCCTTAAACTATGGTAATTTATAATTATACTTACGTCATTTTATAAAACCTAAATTTTATATATAATTTTTAGGGGGCCTATTAATCTATGTTTCCATAATTGCCGGACAGCTTCGACGGTTCCATCATCTTGCCAGACGCATTCAAAGTGATGAGCAATAGCCCGTGAGTGCCTGACTTTCGTTATTATATAAAAGCTGAAAGTTTGTCTACGTGTGTCCCTAGTACAGGTAAGAATGATCCCCACCCATGAAGCTGAGGCAGCGGTGGCTTTGGCAGATAACAGGTAACAAAGGTGTATGAAATTCCATCTCAATTTCGTCATAGTATAAAACTCTATTTTTTGATATTTGATGCATAATCATATTATAACTCACGTTGCTCAATGCCGGACAGCTAGTATGGTTCCAACCCTCTGCCGGACACCCTTAAACTATTATGGATGATGCCAGAATATGTTTGGACTCTGTTACCCTCTCCAATAGCTATGTGTAATATGTCGTTGGATAGCCATAGTTGAGCTGACAAAAGGTTCCTAAGGAGTCAAGGTCCAAATCTTAGTCCAAACAGAGTTATGCAGTACTAAACATATCAATTTATCATAATAATTATCATCCACGTAGATTGTTAAAACAAAACAGTGTAATGGTATAAGGTTATTTTAGGTTTTTTATTATTATAAACATTGCATTTCCTACTTTTTTTTTAAATTGAGTTAGTGAAGTGTATAACACCTGTCAGCCTTCTTGCAGCTTCTGCATTTATAGTTTGCTCTAGAACCAGGTCAATAGGTTGTCTTGCAAATGGCTTGGTAGTTCTTTTAATTCCAAAACAGCCTTTTAGGAATCCTTCATACAAATCAGGATGAGTTTTGTCAACTCTCAATAGATTATCATAATATTTGACGCTCCACCTAGCATAGTTTTGTTGATTCAATATAAAAAAAATGCTCGCTGCCTCAGTTTCATGGGTGGGGATCATTCTCACCTGTACTAGGGACACACGTAGACAAACTTTCAGCTTTTATATAATAACGAAAGTCAGGCACTCACGGGCTATTGCTCATCACTTTGAATGCGTCTGGCAAGATGATGGAACCGTCGAAACTGTCCGGCAATTATGGAAACATAGATTAATAGGCCCCCTAAAAATTATATATAAAATTTAGGTTTTATAATATAACGTAAGTATAATTATTGGATGATGCAAATTTTGGTACCCCTTCCAATAACTATGTGTAATATGTCGTTGGATAGCCAAAGTTCAGCAGCACAAAAGTTACTATGGAGTCAAGGTCAAAATCTTGGTCCGATCAGAGTTATGCAGTACCAAACGAAATATCAATTTTTCAACGATTTTGAGGCCCATGTATAGGTATATCATATTTTTAAATGAGGTCATAGTTGACCCAAAATGTAGGAAATGCAATGTTTATAATAATAAAAAACCTAAAATAACCTTATACCATTACACTGTTTTGTTTTAACAATCTACGTGGATGATAATTATTATGATAAATTGATATGTTTAGTACTGCATAACTCTGTTTGGACTAAGATTTGGACCTTGACTCCTTAGGAACCTTTTGTCAGCTCAACTATGGCTATCCAACGACATATTACACATAGCTATTGGAGAGGGTAACAGAGTCCAAACATATTCTGGCATCATCCATAATAGTTTAAGGGTGTCCGGCAGAGGGTTGGAACCATACTAGCTGTCCGGCATTGAGCAACGTGAGTTATAATATGATTATGCATCAAATATCAAAAAATAGAGTTTTATACTATGACGAAATTGAGATGGAATTTCATACACCTTTGTTACCTGTTATCTGCCAAAGCCACCGCTGCCTCAGCTTCATGGGTGGGGATCATTCTTACCTGTACTAGGGACACACGTAGACAAACTTTCAGCTTTTATATAATAACGAAAGTCAGGCACTCACGGGCTATTGCTCATCACTTTGAATGCGTCTGGCAAGATGATGGAACCGTCGAAGCTGTCCGGCAATTATGGAAACATAGATTAATAGGCCCCCTAAAAATTATATATCAAAATTTAGGTTTTATAAAATGACGTAAGTATAATTATAAATTACCATAGTTTAAGGGTGTCCGGCAGAGGGTTGGAACCATACTAGCTGTCCGGCATTGAGCAACGTGAGTTATAATATGATTATGCATCAAATATCAAAAAATAGAGTTTTATACTATGACGAAATTGAGATGGAATTTCATACACCTTTGTTACCTGTTATCTGCCAAAGCCACCGCTGCCTCAGATTCATGGGTGGGGATCATTCTTACCTGTACTAGGGACACACGTAGACAAACTTTCAGCTTTTATAAAATAACGAAGGTCAGGCACTCGCGGGCTCTTACTCCATTGAGCAATTCCCATTAATTTGCGAAATGTCATTACTTACCAGAATTTGATCCTTATAAGCAATATTATCAAATGTCGTGGTAATAAAGGGTTTAATATCTTTGCAAAATCACCCTGTATATATTACAATAGCTTATATTACAATAGAAAAAGAAGGTATTCCACATTGAACTTTCTGGAAAGTTTATAAAGATCAAGTTAGTTTCCAATACAATACAAAAAACTCACAATTTCCTGTTCAAGCGCAAACACGTAGTTATTGAAGAACATGTGAAGTTTCTCGTTCGCGTAGTTGATACAGAGTTGTTCGAGCGAGTTGCTGGCGAAGTTCTCGAAGCCGAATATGTCGAGTACGCCCATAGAGCGCGGCGCCTCTCGGCCGGGCGCCGAACAACTGTTCACGTGGCGAACTAGCCATGCGAAGGTACGCGAGTAGAGCGCGCGAGCCATCGCGTGGCGGTTTTCACGGGCCTGGAGATAGGAAAAAGGAAAATAATTATAGGTGATGTTATATTTGTTTCTGCAGAAAAAATCATCATATGCTATTTTAGACTAAAAACGCAGTGATCAAATAATCCCTATCTAATGTCAAAAATTTTATGTAAGTAATTCTTTCTTGTAGTATAACAAATATACCGCTGTGAAAGTCAGTCACTGTAAAATAAGAGCGTCGTTTCTCTAAATGTGGTTAAACGGACTCCAGTTATTGTTTAATTGGGGTCGGTTTCCGAGGAAGGTGACAAGGTTTAGAAAAAGAATATATCAACATATGCATCAGTAATAAAACACTCATTTACCTCATGCAACCTAAGTGGTATATCAGTGACGTTCCCCCGCACGTTGATCTGTCGCTCCAACAACACTCGTTGCGCGGTCGGTGGCGCTAGTCCTAATAGATTGGCCACTGCATCCACCGCTTCTGCGTCCTCTGGCGCTAACGCTGTTCGTTCTCCGTCTATATCCTTATGAAGAAGAGTTTTAAGTGAGCAAAAGTTACATAAACTGATAAAGAGATATTGTAAAGGATAAGGTCACTTCGTGTCATATAAGGAAAAAGATCTTTTTAAGTAAATACAGATCGGTAAAGTGGTTTCTTTGGACAGAAACAAGGGGAAGAAGATGCACCTAAATACTGTCATTTGTAAATGGTTTCGACAAAATATTTTTTTTAATTAGAAAGATAGAAATAAGACTTTTGGTCCCATTATGACAATATTTGAAGTGGGTTACATTAATGAAATATTCTGCAGATTGTTTTTTTCCTCAATAAAAGTCAAGTCTTACCTGAAACTGTACATTCCCCAGCCACAGAACGGCAGCCAGCACTTTGAACAGTCCCTCGCACATGTGCGGCGGTACTTGCAGCACTGTCAGCGCTAGTTGCAGCGCTTCCAGCTTCCCTTGCTCAAGGCCGCGACCCTTGTGTGCGTCGCCGTCTTCAGGTCGTAGGTATTTGAACTGCACATCGTCTCGGAGTCGCAGCGTGTTTCTGAGTTCAGCATTGTGCTAGATAGAAGAAAAGAAAGATCAGTGTGATATGGTAGTTTAGGAGTTAAACTTTTACTGCTTTATCAACGTCGAAAGCCTCTATGGTTTAACACAAACTGTAAAACCTGTTTAGATTGTAAAGTTCATTGAATGAATAAACTCATAATCCATAATTTTTTGGATTAGGTAATGGGTCTAACTACTAGTTCTGAAAGCTAACATCGATAACTTAAATTCAAGACTAGCCTTAAACGATTTGGTTAAACTAGGTTTAAACCCTTAAGGCTAATAGCAGTTCATATTTAAAAAAAAAATATCTCACCTTAGCCCCTTCAACGAGTTGATAGAACACATGATAGTTGGTCTCCCGAGGCGCGGGACCAGTTATTCTAGCGCGTTCTAGAAGGAAATCCCTAAGTACAGCTCCTCTAATACCACCGCGGTGATCCAATCGCACTTCCACGAATTTGCCGAACCGCGATGAATTGTCATTGCGTACTGTTTTAGCGTTACCTGTAAATATACAACATGTATGTAAAATCAAATTACGTAACAGAAAATGACGATTAGTAAAACTCCGGTTTCTTAGGATACCGGTACCGTATTATAGCGGCTGTAATACCAAGGTGTATGACGTCACTAATACGGCCGTGGAACTTTGCACATGTCGGCACCGTCATGACGTCGCCGTCTTGTGGCGTCTGTTATAATATGGTCGCTTTATGACGACACTGCTATCTTAGGAAACCATAGCTTAAACAACCCAGAAAAATCCCCATCTTTAAACCTTTGTGAATCTGAATGGTGTAATTCAATGTTACACTTACCAAAAGCTTCTAAAACTGTGTTGGCTTCCAGAATCTGTTGTTCAGCCCATGAGGCTTGACCTCCGGCCGCGCAGAGGTACTGAAGTATCAGCTTTGTGGTCTCTGTTTTACCAGCTCCACTCTCGCCAGATATAACAACGGATTGGTTCTTTTCGCCATTCTAGAAAAACACCACGTTCAATAATTATTATACAGGGTGTCCCAAAATATTATTATATAAATATTTTTAAATAGTTGACTTAGAATTTTTTTTCATGTTTTGCCAGGACAGTCAGTCTCCCCCTATCAGCCCTTTCGTGACACCCTGTGTATAGATTACAATCTAACTCGCATCTTCAGGTAAAATTTAGGCATAATTTCATTCTCATCTTTACGTAAAATATATCCAGAATTTCTATTAGTATTCATCAGACTGAAAATATTCAATGAGAAAATTGGCATGAAAATAAAACTGAATCATTCATAATTAAGAAAATTAAAACAGCTGTTGATTTTTCCCAGCTGATTCACATTCATAGGAAATGTAAAATTATTTAGAGAAGACAATACTTATGCATAATCATAATCTGATTATTAATGCAACACGAATCTTAGTCATTATTTATATGATCAAAGTATAAAAAAATCAAATTTTCAACAGTAATAATCACCTGTAGAGAACTGTAAGCCGATTCAGCTAACGCGAATACGTGAGGCGGGAGACTGCCGAAGGCTTTCCCTCTGTAGTGTTGCATGTGTTCCTGTAAAAAGGCACAAATTTTAAGGTCTAGGTTCATAATTAACTAATTTTGCATAAAATCTTAATGTAAGTACACTAGTGTAAGCAAAATATAACATTAGATTGAATATCGGGAACGACCGTAAGATTCCCTGCTTCCCGCAGCTGTATCTGCGACTTCTGAGTTGGCTGGACAGATTTTCCCAATTAGACTGTGTCAATTTGGGTTCTGTATTTATGGTGCGATATTTTTTGGTTTAACTTTTGTTGGCGATCTCCCGCTCGCAAATCAAGATGACCAAACTATCAACCAATAGATTGTTTATTTGTGGTCTAATCTAAAACAAATGTCTACAATCGAAATACGACGTAGAGAACACAGACGTCTAAAATAATCTCTTCATGTTAACAGAATATACTTCTAGTAGAGCTTTTAAGGTAATGTTATTAAATTAAGACAGACTTAAGGGACACTAAAAGCAAGATTCAAAGAAATGCTCACACAAATTCAGTGTGAAAAGTCAATCATGAAATAAATTAGTTTTTTGTCATTATAATAGGAAATGTCAATTAGAAAGTGTACACTCATCGTATGACAATGATAGATTGTGTATCGTAAGAAGTGTTACTGTGTTAACGCGTAACCAATTAACGGAAACGCTTTTACTTGAGAATTTATTTTTTATTTATTTAAACATTAACATAAATGGAAAGTGTCAAGAGTGTTTCTTTTAACGTCTTGTATACAATTTTAATGATGACTGGCCGACGGATAATTTAAGCCACAGCGTCTAAAATTACATATTAAGTCAATCCATAGCCTAGTATAGGGTTATAAGCATTTAAAATTTATATGAATACATAAAATAACATTATAATACTTTTATCCCAAAATATATCCATGGACCTACGCAGCTTAAACCGCGGAGCAATGCTAGTAACATTAGTTAAAATACATCATTTGTTGTGGATTAATTGGGAAAACCACATTTGTTTATGTGAGAGTGTGATCCATGTTAATTTTAAAGAGTTTGAGGAAAATTGTTATAAATAGGAACTTGTATTGTAACTCACCATGGTGTAACATCCTAATTCCTTGTAGGGATTAACTGCGACTAAAATAGATCCCGTGTACGTCTGTTATTGTGCGGTTAAGGAAAATGCAATTTACATAATTATGAATAAATTATATTTAAAACTTAGATGTCATATTATTTAATTTTAATAACTAATGAAAATGTACATTTACTGTAATTTTCTTGGATGAGAAACTCGCCGATAGTTCATCGCTCACTCGCCCGCGGTGGGACCAACCACTGCCTCTTAAGGCAGTCTCTCTTAAGAGAGCCTTAAAAACCTTTGCTTTAGAATAGAAGATGTGCCTTTCCAAGACACTTCCAAGACTGAGGTATATATTTGTTACAAAAGGATACATAAACGAGGTCGTGTGTGTATCGCCTGCGGAGGTTGTCGTTGATGGCCGCCTCCGTGATCTCCGGCATCAGCGTCATGTCCGACACGCCGGGGCCAACGTCATTCTCCTTCTCCTCCATTTTGGCTGAAAAGAACAAAATTATACTATTAAACTTGGAAGAAATAAAGACTATGAAACTATATGGCTGCTTCAAAAAAAATACTTTTGATGTAATAATGTTTGAAAGGTGTTTGAGAGTTTGATTACTGTAGTACTTTTTTTTTAATTTATTATTTAAACAAAAATAAACAAATACAAATAATAGCACGCCAAAAATCACTGAGATTTGTCCGGTGTGCTTCAAGTGAGTTCTGTTTACATAATCTATAGTACTTAAAGCTAATTGACCATACACACCTAGGTAGATGGGTTGTGTTAGGTAGTAGATATTTCAATTCTGATGAAACCATACATAAGTTTGTATTTGTACCTAATATATACCTGTACGTAGAGGTAAATTATAATTACAGATAAGTAAGTAGGTACATTATTTACCCTGACCGACTGATTTAATCATATACAACGCAAAGCCTAAATTACTGGAGCCATTTAATAATTCAGTTGCAAATGTTGCAATGTAAAAATCAATATTATTTCTTTTCAATTATCAATTTCTAAACGAAACTTTAAATACCGAAGTCATGCGGTCATAGCAGTAGCTATATAGTACCAGTACAACGTTTAGGTCTGAGAATTAGCCAATATAATTGCTAAACTTGTCCTTAGAACATGCAAATTTCTACTAATTTAAGATCCGAATTGAACGATAAATTGTTCAATTTAAGTGCCTCTAAATCTGTTTCCTTTACAGCTATACTTAATAAAGTTATTCCGTGCCGTTCACAACTATTTATGGCGAGATCCATACATACAGCATATCACAGATTTCACACTCGTTTCTCGTCTGTCTAGACTAAATAAAATAAACGTAGAAACTAACTAGAGTTTACTTCAATAATTATTATACTTAGTTATTAACTTTACGGTAAAAGTTTTACGTAATGACGTGTGACTGTTAAATGCTTATTAACTTAGAACTAGTTTAACTTAAGTCTTAACTAGAATTTGACTTTAAAATGAGAATCCTAATAGCATAAGTAGAGAGGTGTTATAAGATAAAATAAGTATGTAGGTGCATGTAAGTATAATGCATATCTGCGTGTTTGTACGTAGCTTCCAAAATGACATTGCAACTTTGAACGCATAGCTTTTCCGTACAGCAAGTCTCTTTGAAGGGAAACTTACTCAATAATACAAGTATCATAATCATAACACAGCTAAAACAATAATAACATCACACCCTACCAACTCCAATACAGGTTATCTATGTAAGCATTCGTTATTTATTTAACGTTCCATCAAAGTGCTCAACTCCACGTTACCCCATCCGCGGCGAACGTAAACCAATGTTTTTATATAACGTAAATAAGGTAATATCATTACATCAATAAAATTCGAGAGTTCTCGTTTCTCCCCTCCGAGGGACGCAATGTTGTCTGAAAGTCAAGCCCCGGAGGTATTCTCATGTCACCCGATTTGTTACAATGTGACAAAAGTAGAACAAGATTTGGCAGGTCTATCGGAGATTGAAATTGATTATAGTTTTTGTGTGTTTGTGGTTTGTTTAGTTACAATGCCTTACTGAATTTTCTAAAAACTTTTTACATTCTGAGAATCAAAATTACAAAGTTTTAATAGATTAACTTAAATATTGATATCTTCCCTAATTCAGCGTTAGCTCGAGCCCCTCGTGGGGACAAATATGAGCTGATAATGATTGATTATCTTACACTAATATTATGCGAAAGTTTTTATTTTATTTTATTATTTATAATCCATCGGTGCCTAATTCAAGCATCCAAAAATACTTATAGGTCTTATTTAGGTAAATAAGAAGCGATAACAGTACAAAACAATCACAAACTACCTATACGAGTACATACATCGCTACATTCCTTATACACACAAACCCAAACAATGTCAAGTTCGCCATACAAAAGGAAAGTTCCGTCAATCTGAGGAAGTGCCTCCATTACGACAACTTATCGAACGGAAATGTCACTCGCGGATAACTACGTCACATATCGCCCTCACACAACACTATCAACAATGTTCGAGATTCGCACGCAAATTGTCCACTGGTACTTTAGTGAACGCACAATTGAGTACGATTTAGATATATTAGAATAGGGATTGGAACTGGTCACTGTGGTCCAGCTTAGGGGTAAATAAACGTTGACTTTGTGAGTCTTTCGCAATTGAACTGATAGGCATTGAGTATGATTTAGTAAGATCAGAATAGGGACTGGAATTACATGCTTTAATGCTTACTTCTATCACTGTGGTCCAGCATAGCAGTATCCACACGTTGATTTTGTGAAACTCATTTACGAGTAAACTGATGGACATTGAATATGATTCAGATAGTCCAGAATAGGGACTCAATGGAACCACATGTTTTGTTTTATTTGTGTACCTCTGTGGTCCAGTCTAGCGTAACGTTGATGTGTGTGTGTGTGTGCGGTCTGTGTGTGCGTATGTGCGTGGGGGGTGACTGTGTCAAATAGTGTATGTCCACCACTTCTCATAGATTCTCATTTATAATATAGGATGTGAGTATGTAGTAGTTATAATTATCCTTTTAGGGATTGTACGACACATTTTATATACTCGACAATGCATTAACAATGTTCTATTTTATAAATAACATATCGTAAAAACATCTATTTAAGTTTTCATACAAATCAATGTAATAATAACACAGACCTAACATAAATTATAATAATAATGACTTGGTTTAAAAGTATTCAGTTAATACTTATAACTTAACATCAAAACAAAGCAGGACTAACTATAATAAATTTAATTAATTTACTTTCAATAAATTGAATTATGGGTAATAATTTAGCATAGCTAAATCTCGACTAAGGACTGAGGGAAATAAGTAAACCCTAAAACGAATGAAACAAGAACATTTCCAAAGTAAAGTTCCGAAGAGAACTGTGGTCATACACCACCTCATATAATATGGACATAATTACAGCGTTTGTAGGTGGCACACGACCACGGTTATTTTGGAACTTTACTATGAATATTATCTTGCCTTTGACCCATAAAACTTAAAACAGACCTACAAAAGACAAGCCACACAAGTATCTCGTCTGCTTTATCTACGTGAAAAGGCACTATCAGACAATTATTATGTATTAGAATCGAGAATTCACTTAAATTATATTTTGTATCCCAATCTTTCCTCAACTGATGCTCCAACTTGTTCATAATTAAAAAAATACTAGCACGACCTAACAACAATTGACATAACTTAGTTGACAAACAATCAATTTGTGACCTGTATCACTTTGATCATACAAAAGAAAACCAACCTAATCCCTGTCACAAATCTCCACGGACATTCGCACACCGATCAAACTAATCTCGACATTAATTGATACCATTATAATTCCTAACATGAATACATGCGATTAAGAGCTATCATATGAGCAAAAACATTGTTTTAATTAAATACAATGCAGTAAAAGCTAACGAGTCTTAGTCCATTTACAGTTTTAATTATTACGATCAATATTGATGGTGTAATAAATATGGTTGTAAAGTTGCGGTTTGCGGTATGTATGTACATTACTGTATCATAAAACTATGTAATATGTGATTAATGGTTTGGAAAATTGGATTGTTGTGCTTACAAATAGTTTTAGAATAGGTATCGCTAAATTTCGCTGTAGACTAAACACCTCTCTTAGTTATGAATCTTATACTCGTAATACCTATTACTCATTGCCGTCGAGTATTAGATGCAATCATTACGCTTGCCTCATGCGTATTGGTGATCTCAAACAAGAGCCTATTTTTAAAATAACCCGCATTTTAACCAATGATTGAATCCAAAACTTGTAGACTATAAATAGCATGAAAAAAATCCGACATTTGCAGAATTTTTTTGAAGCAAAAATCAACGTATACATACTGTATTCATTGTAACTCTTAGTACCCAAACATTGTTGTACAAAATTGTAGCTACATGTATTCAAAATACGATACGACAAGTTAACAAAGAAGTTAAAGTAAACAACAGAGATGTTATCACAACGGGACAATAAATTCGTGTTAATCAAACAGCCATACCATACGCGGAACAAGTTACATTTCATTGAGTTAAAAGCTAAATGTATTTTATATTGAACTGTGTCTATCGTAATAATTTAAGGACATTTATTGGAAAATAAGGAAACAAATAGGGCATTTTATTAGTTTGTTTGTTTAATGAAACAGAGTTCAATAACTTTAGGAAAAATATAATTATATATTGCAGTGTTTAAATGTATTGAAATGGCAGTTTTATTAAAATGTACTGTAAGTTATTATTACAATTACAAATTAATATCCTTAATGCCTTAATGCGTGCTGCGCTCCTTTTCATTAGAAATTTAAGAGTACGTAACGGCAGACGATTTTAGGAATTTAACAACACAAAAAATGGAAATACTTTGAATGCGTATAAGTTAAATTAAAAAAGAAAATACCGAATATAGTTACGCATTTAATCTAAGAATAACAATAATGACACCACCAGTTGAATTTGTCACTGTGTAGGAGGGGAGCTCTTGATGAAAAGGGCAAGTGTTCCATCCCTCACCCTCCTGTGACCAAGTGCACCAGTGAAAATAATAAAACTGTGACTTGACATTACACAAAACGAGGGTGACGAGCGTCCTTAAAAATATAAACTTTGGAAAATGGAAATTAAATGCTTGTTTCTGCAAAGTCCAAACATTACCACCACCTTTTGAAAACAATACATAATGCTGAAATGAACTTTAACACCTTTAGTTTAAGATGTATATCTGATTAAAGTGAATGTGGAGTTTAAAGATTCTAATATGTACAAGTTTGATATGATAAGTGCTTTCGTATTTGAAGAACCAATTACAAGGGCTGACATTCAAGTTACAAACAGATGAAATATTTTCAACCAAAACAAAATTTTATTGAAATACATTAGGCATTATATTAAATTTGTACTTAGTTGAGTGTTTGCTCAAGTTCTATTCAAAGAAATTTGAATAGACAAACAAAGCAAGTTTTTAAAAGCAAAGATAAAGCAAACAAGGTAAGCATAAAATGGTAGAGATATCATAGCTAAAGGTTAGAGTGCTAGAATTAACTAGAACGTTTAAAGCGTCAGCAGGTGAAAAAAATATGTATTTTAGTTAAATATTTGAGACAAACAGGGTTATTTTAATTGTTACACTGCTGTTGTTACATTTTGTTTTGTAATTAATGCAGATTGGTATTCTGTATGATTTAAGTTACAAATTTGCCAAACAACAACAGAACAAATGCTCTGTTCTTACTCATGCCACTGTTCACCATTAAACCTTATCCCTCTATCTCCTTATTCACCACACTTCTCAGGCCCATTATACTAGTCATAGAGTGGCTATACGGTCAGTGGTGTCAAGTTATATCCATATCGCCCACGTCTACTCAACTTGACCACGCAGACCATCACCCTTTACATCAGGCGACGAAAAGGACAACCATTCAACCAACTTGATTTAATGGGACTATTCAAATGCACAAACAGAACTTGAATGGAATGTTTGTAATTGAATGTTACTTTGTATTTGTTTATACTGGACTTGTTCGTGGTTTCGTTTGTTTGGAGAGTGATTTTAAAAAATTCTTTTGAAAATTTCGGGATGATGTATGAAGGGAAATGAATAAGGAAAGGCCTCTTCGTTCTATCAATCATTACGTCATACAGGTATACGAAAAAACATGAATTCGTCGCAGGTGAAGGAAGAATAAAAAAAGCTTTCAAATAATACATATAATTATAAGAAGAAAAGTATTTTCTATCAACACACAAAGAGAATAACAAGATAAAAAGCACATCACATTTAAATAAACATAGAAATAAAATAATTTTCCTTTTATCTACATCGTTATATTTCTTTGAGACCGTATAATTTGCTAACGTAAACGAATTTAATTATTTCTTGAATAAAAAACGTGGGTGGACGACATCCGATAAGATATCCCAGTAATTCCAGTAAAAGGACTTACAAGGACGAGTCGAGGTGGAGGGGACGAGTCGAGACGCGTGGGAGTAGGAATAATACCCCGGGACCCGGGAGCAATTGGCTATTTACGCAATCCTATACCCACTAATAACGCAATTCTATGCCGCTCCACTTTATAAAGTTCTTGTTTATTACTGATAATATGTAATATTATATTATGTGCCAATTAGTACGGTTTTTCCTTTATTTCTATTTTTATTCTTCGTAGTTATGTTTATTGATCATATATTTTGCAATTTCTAGGTATTATAATAAAGGAAAATCCCATTTCATTTAAATTTTGTACAAATATCCTATTATGGTGGTTTGAAGTTACATCATCACTACATATAGTACGAGATCCGGCTGCAGGATTACTGCGCTCATATGTTTTTTGCTGGAAACCATTTTTTATGTATATTTACATTTAGGAGAATATAGATTTACCAGGTTGCCTAGCAAAATTTGGCCGCAAGTACCTTTAAAATCATAATTTTCTCATTTTTATGCTTCTAACTTCTTTAATATTAAATTTAGGGCAAAAAGTTGTATGAACATATTGTAGGTAAAGCAATTTGATACAAATAATGTCTTTTCGATTTTTTGTAGGACGCATAGTTTCCGAGATCGCGAGTTTGCGTCTCTGCATTTTTAACAGCCAGCAACCCTTATTTGCGGGCGGATTTGATTAGACAACCATATATGATAATAAACAGAAAAAAATAGCTTTTATTTGATACATAAATTGAAATTTTTCCCAAAAGTCAATAGAACATAATTTTATTAAAATTACTTGCGGCTAAATTTTGCTAGGCAACCTAGTAAATATATATTCTCCTAAATGTAAATATACATAAAAAAATGGTTTCCAGCAAAAAACATATGAGCGCAGTAATCCTGCAGCCGGATCCTAGACTAATAGTATAAAACAAAGTCGCTATCTCTGTCCCTATGTCCTTATGTCCCTATGTATGCTTAGATCTTTAAAACTACGCAACGGATTTTGATGCGGTTTGTGTTAATAGATAGAGTGATTCAGTGGGAAGGTTTTTAGCATAATTGAATCCCCATATTCCTACGGGAACGGAAACTACGCGGGTGAAACCGCGGGGCGCTAGTTTATAATAAAATTAAACTGATTAATGACGGGATTTTTTTGCGGAAAACAGTAAAAAACATCCACCCACACCTTAAAACTGTGTTTGCTTCTTATAAACAATAGCGTATCGACTATTATTTTAGGCTATAAAGCTGTCAGTAAAACAACTATGAAGTATGGCAAATGATATGATACATGGGAATTTGTCGAAGGCACCGAGCAGAGATGAGGAGCTATCATTTATCACGTCAGAGAACACAATAAACTGTCCCGTCCATACTTTGTTATAAAATATAGATCGAGATTGCAGTGGGAAAATGATTACATAGGAATTTATGACATTGCTTACTGCGTTGTAACAATTTCAAAAGTTACAAGCGTATCGCATAATTATTCACATGTTGGCTATCATCGACATTATAGGACTGACATCTACATAGGATAAAGTAAAAAAAAATGTCTAGTCTCTACTCTACCTAGTACCTACAGGTATTTTTTGCGGGCTTTTACGCACATAACTTGTCAGCACGATTTTAGAAAGACTTCTGAGGCTGCGCATTTAGCAATTACAATATGTATTGTAATCTTGGAGACGTTGAAATGTTTTTTAATGTCTTGGGTTTTAAAGTGAAAAGGACTACAACAAGCTACTGGAAAATCACAGAATCGGTATCTAAATGTGTTTTTTTTATTGATTTTTTGACAGGACATCGTCATAAGTTCACTAAGTTATTTATATTCTGGTAAATATTAGGTAATTATAAACAAGTTATCTTACAAAAGTTTCAAGACTGTACGTGAGCAATTATTTCTTTGTAACTAATTACTTTTATACAACATACGGTCAATTCGATTCCAATTTACGAGCTGAATGTTTGTATTAGGACGAAATTACTTAGTTGAGTCACGATCACTGGCTACTGAACCTTGACAACTAGAGTTCATCAAAGGGCGACTGGTGCTTTGAAGGATAGACATTCAATAACCCAAAATTAGATCGTAATACAAAAAGATATTACGTGTGTAAGAAGATATTTAATATTATGTCTAAGTAGCAGTGAAACGCGGTTTTGTCACTGACAAATTTATCAGCTTAATTCAGCTAACTCGTGGAAATTTTGGGATACAAATGCATTGACACTGAAATATGTCATTTTCTTCTATAGTAAATTAGCTGTGTCCCGCGGTTTACCCGCGTAGTTCCCAATCCCGTGGGAATGTGGGGATAAAATTCCGCATCAAAATCCGTTGCGTAGTTTTAAAGATTGAAGCATACATAGGGACAGAGAAAGCGACTTTGTTTTATACTATGTAGTGATAGTGAAGAGAACAAATTCACGTGCGACATTCACGACACGACAGATGGTTAGATTAGGATATACAACACGCTATTGACTGCTTATTTAACCTGGGCAACAAGTTATCATAGCGTAAATCCCGTTAATCACGATCCCGTCGGAAGTATGGGATAGGAAATGTTTCTGATTTATAGGGAATATCCTTACCAAATTTCATCGCAATCGGTCCAGTTATTTTGGCGTAACAGATATAGAAACATTCTAATACAAACATCTATTAGCTGTTTCGCGTTCTCGTCAAAATATCTGATATATTTGCATTTTAGAACATTCGTTTTTACACAAGTTACAATAGAGTTCATTTTTTTTTCTCCTTAGAGAATCGCAAAATCTTTACAGATTAATTTCGACCACAAGTAACTCCAAAAACCTTTATAGAAAAATAAAAGCTTTATAACCTACCATATCAATTTGGCTAGATTATCTATGTCACGATACATTTTACAAAAGCTGTTAATCTTCAAGGCTTGTTAACGTCAGTTAATAATGTGTGATATACATACTGTTATCCGGATTAAACCACTATAAGCGTGAATTTAAGTGGAGATTACGAGCTTTAAACCTAGTTTATAGTTCTTTTTCGGTTAAAAATAATCACAAATTGTTGGAAAAATATTTTAACTGAAAAGCATTTTTACGATGACCCTTAATGTTTTGTAGCTTTTAGGCGAGTTTACATGAATTTTGTAAGAATTATAACGTGATTATAACTTCGATTAACAATTGTAATGGTATTTATTGATTTCTTTGACAATTGGTATTGTTGATCGAAGATTTATAAGGCTGTACTATGTCGATAACATTGAAAATATAAATTGGGCGTGTTTACTATTTAGCCGTAAGGTGGTTAAAGAATTCTAAGCTCTCTTACTTGTGTTACCTATCATAATAATCTGTTTGATCATCACTTTAGAACATAGGCCTCCTCCATCAACTTCCACAGCGACCGGTGATGACCGGTCACACGCGTTATGCTCTCAACTCCTCAGGAATCTAATTCGTTCGTAATAAACATTGGAACCAACTCAGAAATTATGCATCTTATGGTAACTAAGACCTTTCGGCCACGGGAAAAACTTAGTCAAAATTTTTCCACAAAAATTCAAGAAAAATATAAGGGTTTCACCCTGAATAACAGTCGAGTTCCATCAAACGCGTAGAGTTTTAATGGATACCGATTTGTGGGCGTGAAATCGGTTGGAAAAAGTGATTTTTGCGCTCCACATCGAATATTAACGTTAAACGAATTTGACACTTAATCTAATATTAAAATATCAGAAGAAATATATTGCTCATAGCAACAACTCAATGTTGTTGCTATGAGCAATATATTTCTTTTTTTTTCTTCAATATAAACTATAATCGAGACTCTTATTAGAGAAAAGTCATATTCATATTTTAACAAGTATGACATCTGTACGTGATGCTTTTTATCTTGGGTTATAAATAAATAAACATTTATCGGTCATTATTTAGATTTTTCGATCGGATTTGATTGACTACAGAGATTTAAAGAAAACAATCCAAATGCAATTTGTCATGATCATAACGATCATTAGTTCCAGTCGACTAATGACAGAATAATAAATAGACAATGGACCGAAGTTAAAGAAAAGCATTCACACGGTCGCCGAGACCGTGACGGGCTTTTGAATGAAATCATTACAAACACCTCGCTTTGTTAGGGAAACTGCCCTCGCACTCATTAAACTGCAGTTGAGTAATTAGACTAATTTCAGTTGAAATATCGAACTATATTATCAAGTAAAAGTATCAGCTGGTAAGATCACATTTTAAAGCAAAGCAAATGGCCTATATTTATCTTGAGGTATAGTGAAGAACAAAATCTTCATGCTTGCCCAAACGTCGATCTCAACCCGACTCGTGTTTCAAAAATAATAAACATGCATTGAACGACCTGAGGCCCCGTTCAATTTCTATTGAACGGGACCTCTGGCTTGACAACAATAACAGCAAACATGACTGATGTCACAATACTCCCAAACAGTCAAAGGTCTTATCAAATATTTGTTATCAGCATTTTCCTGTATGCCAAAATTGTGAACAGTAATTTCTATATGCAAAATAATACACATTATTATCAGAACAAACAAATCAGCACGAGTTTGATAATTAAACTAAAATAATAGTAAATTGCTAACAAAGTACTACATTGCTGTACTCTTTCACCGTATGATAGTACCCATAATTCAGTTAGACGACGGTTCGCTACACGTGAACTGGCAAAATGAGGAGACCACCTCATGTAAGAGGTGGGCGTATGGCAGGGGGGATGGGGGCAAAATTCCTTTCCAAACGTGGAATACAATGGCTTTAAGGACCATGTGAAAGTTATTCAGGGCCGCTGTCAAAGAATACCAGACGTTTGACGGAGTTAAACAAAAACATATTCGTGATCCTTTGACAATGTTTAATGTATAACTGATCATTGGTACTTTGAGGTTGGGAACATGAGAATTGAAGCTTTGATGTGTTCAATGGAAGATTATTTTGTTTGATCAGGTGTTGATGTTTGGAATGTGTCATGTACTTAGTGCAGTAATACCGGTAGGGAAGCAGTATCGATTTTTTATCGATAACTTTACAAGTGTGTTTGTTAAGCATCTTTAAAAGATTTAAATTAAGAATGTGACAACCTTTCGTAATTTGTCCTCGTCAAGTTCAAAGTCCTGCTGTATTTTACAGGAAGTCTAATTTAATCGACATGTTGCCGCCAAAGTTTGCTCTTCATTTAGGGAACTAAAATAAACGGCCGCGTCGACTTCTCTTTTTACAGACACCAATTAAGGATATTATACTGACGGATTCAGTCAGCGTGAATAATCTGTTAAACGCAATAGAGTGAAAATAAACACCACCACTGGAACTTCAATGGCTCTTACTATTGGTACTGATGATGATAAACTTATGAATGAACTGACAACTACAAATCTTGTAGCTTTTAATTAATTCAAACGTATAATACCTTACGTGAATACTCCCATTCGCAAAACGTTTACTCATGTAATTTTCTGAATTTGTCCTATCTTTTAAGTTACCTTTTTTATGTGCGATGTCTTTTTGTTAGTTCAGTGAGAGGCTTTTGATCTCACGGACCAATACTTTACTTTGTAAGCTCATTACGGTTCATGAGAGCTTCTTTCAAGCCTCAAATTAATTAATTATTATAAACTTTAAAGGTGAGTTTATGGAAACAGGTTGTGGTAGGTAATTATTACCTACTTAAAAATATTTTGAGTCCTGATTGCACCTGTAAAGGTACTTCAACTTGTTTAAGACCTTTTTTTGGTGTTGCTTATCACTACATAGTATAAAACAAAGTCGCTTTCTCTGTCCCTATGTTCCTTTGTATGCTTAGATCTTTAAAACTATGCAACGGATTTTGATGCGGTTTGTTTTAAAAGATAGAGTGATTCGAAGTTAGAGTAGAGTGATTGGGAAGGTTTTTAGCATAATTTTATCCCCATATTCCTACGGGAACTACGCGGGTGAAACCGCGAGGTGCCGCTAGTTAATAAATAAATAATATTAACATATTGAAAAATATAATAACACGGCTTTGATACCCTATAGATTACCCTGTCCGTGGTCTCAAGGGGACATTAATAGACGCGAAATTTTTAAGGATGTAAACAAAAATATTTGCATGCTGTAGTATAGCTAAACAATCAATAAAATGTAGATCGACAGCAATTACGTTCACGTTCCTAACTATAATAAATTGCCAACTAAGGTAAGGTTGCGGGTTCGATTCCCGTGCGGGGTGAATATTTGTGTGAACCACAAATGTTTGTCTCGGTCTGGGTGTGTGTGTGAATGAGTGTGTGCGTAGTTTCTGGTACCCTAGATACAAGCTTCAAGCTTAGTTAGGGGTCAGTTACTATAGTGAGATGATGTAGTGAATGATTATGTTATGTTAAAACTATTATAATGATGAGACGAGATTACTCTTGTAAAACCAGTAGTAAGGGAACGTGGCACTAAAAAAGGTATTATCCGTCTCCAGAGAGGTATTAAGTTTGTTTATGTTGGCTTACTTAAAACGCAACACGGGGAGTGAATTTGTAGTTCATTAGATACTGAATTGCTTTTTAACATGGACTTAGTTTAAACCAAACTTAATTAATTTGGGATAGTCATTGCTTTATTTACGCTTGACTTAGTGCTGTCAAGAGTGGTGATTACGGCTATTCCCCCTCACTGAATTACTATCAACAGTAAGGGACAGACCTTATTGGGGAATTTTATTTTTGATATTATATGGAGGAAGGAGAGTTTTGATGTTTCGTTTGTAATTAATAGGCTCCGAAACTACAAATACTGATTTAGATTAAAACTGGTACAGATGTCCCTTATAACCCAGAAATAAAACATAAATATCATTTTTATCTCCAAATTCCCACAGGTTTCAGATTCACGAGAAACCGAGAAGCACTGCTACTTTGATTTTCAATCTCAATACTTTGAATTTTACTAAGTTCTAATGCCAGTTTTGTAATGCTCATAGTTTCCATAAACGCAGTATAAAATACTTATGGAAATGCAGTGTTAATGCCTACACTAAATGATGCTACAATCGAGAATAATCTTTAAAGTATCAATAAAAAAGCAATAAAACCCGTTTGAAATCTGATAGAAAAATAAACACCATATTTGAATATCGGAGTCGTGCAGCGAAACGCGAGTAGGGGGACATCCCGTGGGAGTGTGCCGTAATACCAATCGCCTCGGGCCGCTGACTTTACCAAGTGCAACAAACTGATGGCTATAAAAACCTACACAATATTATAAACCTAGTTCAAACTATTGATTTCGTTCTTTAGAAATATTTATGGTCCCAGTGGAAGAACAAAGGAGTTCCGTGGTATTAAAGGTTTTATGTTAAGAGCGAAACATGAGATATTAATTGTGCAATACCAATGAATACAAATAATACGAATAGGTAATAAACATTTCGACGCTGAAAGCACTTGTCATGATCACGGTTTCACGGTTGATCTGATCATAAGCGTTTGTAGCGTCGAAATATCGGAAGAAAAGTAATATATAACCAGTGAATTATGATGATTTTAGTCAAATTGTTTCATAAATTAAACAAGGAACCAGATAAATGTTGGACTGTGAAAGAGTACATATAAAAAACCCCAGTATTTTACAGTCACAATAGATGTTCCAAATAAAACCAGAAGCAACATAAAGCTTAATTTGTTCAAAGGTTGTATGTCTAATCTAATGCTTCATTTTATCTCCACACCCAAAGGCATATAATATCACTATCAAACATAAATGGAAAACGTTGACAGCGTAATAGACATCAGAAAGGATGATTACGATTTTATTCATGAGCGAGCGATTTCATCGTGATTATACTTAATAGAACTGTTGATAAAGCGTTTGATGATAACAAAAAGGTCAACTTAATTTAGATTTTTTATAATAATGATATTAAAAGCACTACTTACGATTAATCAATTCAGAATAATATATTGTAGCAGGATTTTTAACGGTTTATCTGAAGGTAATTTATGATGGGATTCGTATCGAATTATTTGCGTAAAATTCCGTCAAACCTGGTTAAACTTGAAACCTTAAAATTAGAAATGGCATAAAGGTTCGGAAGAAGAACATTCTTTACGAGTTTGAGTAAAAACTTTGGCTAAAAGCAAAACCCAGAAATTGTAATCATCCGCTTCGGGAAATTTTCCAGTCGAGTTTATAAATTGGGTCAGCCACTATTCTAGACCTACTTTTAACGCTTAGCTTAGACCTCTTTAAAAATTTATGCCATGTTAGTCGAACCGGGAGCGTGAAAATTTAAAATTACTCTGCTTAAATTAAAATTTGGTTTAGGTGAACTTTAAAATTTTTTAAAGAGTGAAGAGTTTTTGTAACTTTTATTATTAAGGGTTTAGAGCAAAGCTTTTACAGGGATCTTTGTGTATCTTTGTAAAAAGTTATGGCGTAAAAAAGCTGGGGTGGAGTGTAGCAGTAACAAAGGGAATTGAGGCTTTTAGAAAATATTTTTTACATTTGTTTAAAAACTTGTTACTGTACCTACCTATTAGACCTTTTTTGAAAGTGACAATATCTACGCTAAAAATACTATGAGAAAACAGATTTTCTCTAAAACTAAGCATCAGAGAGATTGTTTTTGTACATTTTATACATCAGCCTACAGAAATAGGCATAAAATATACATGTTCGTGGCTCAGGGGTTCCCCAAGGGTCACAAAAACCGCGTTTTATTTCTAACAACTAACAATGTTACTCTCTACAATTTTAGTTCTAGTGTAAACAGAATTGCAGATTCTACTCTACTAAAACCGAGCTAGACTCACGTGCAGGCAATATATCCGGCGTATAAATGAACTCAGAAGCGACGAGCGCATGCTTGCACTTCATTGGACATCTCACTTCGTTGGCGAAGCTATCGTATCGCCAGTTCAACTTATCCAACACGCAAATGTACTGTTTCTCTACCATTTCCTTCATCTTACAGAAATATCAATAAAGCAAGTAGAAAAACAATTGTACATAAATCTAAAAAATATAGGTGAATTTCGTTAGAAATGTCTAGTGATGCCGCACTGTCAATTTTATGTCATTGTCTCATGTTGAGTTTAGAGAATTTGAATTTGGAATTGTTTGACCAAAAAGTTTTTTGCTTTAAGTATTTTAAAGCTATATAACATAACATAACATAACATATCCATTCACTACATCATCTTATTATAGTAACTGACCCCTAACTAAGCTTGGAGCTTGTATCTAGGGTATCAGAAACTACGCACACACTCATTCACACACACACCCAGACCGAGACAAACATTTGTGGTTCACACAAATATTCACCCCGCACGGGAATCGAACCCGCAACCTTACGGATGGCAGTCCGGCATGGTGACCACTCAAGAAGATTACACAGATAAGATTATCACCTCACATATAAGAAGATTTTAACTACATTTGAATGTCAATTAACGCGTTATTTTTTAATTACAGCATATTTACAAAACTCAAAAGAAACTATATTTTACATGGCAGTATTCTCAGATAGGTGTTCACAAAACAGTTGACTGCACATTATGAAGTCAAGCTAAAGTTTGACGAAACTTTTGCGCTTCTCGCTTGAAATAGTAAATAACTAGGTAATAAAACAGCAGAAGTTTGAAACTACATTTAAAAATTCCTTGAAGAACTGGACTGGAACTAGTAAACTTTAATTTGATTGGAACTTTACCAATTGATGCGGTTCTTGGTAGCTCAGTTAGCATCACTACTGGGGAGTAAGTGAGGTCTTGAGTTTAACTCCCTACATTGATCGAGATAGACCTGATTGGATATTGAAATCAAAGCATAGAGAAACGACGCATCATTTTCATTTCAATACCAAATCTGATGATGATGCCGGACAGGAGATGATACAAAAGAAAATTGAATGAAAATTGCTCTAAAATCCGTGGTATCAGGAATAGATTAATCACATCTCATAATAAACTAATGGAAAAAATTAAGGGATCAAAAAAATATTCCAAATTTTTCGGTACTTTTCAACAGGCCGTAACTTTGAGAGAAATGGTCGTACAGGAAATAAAAAAAAGGAAATTGTAGCTCCAAGTGTCTAGTTTTTGGATTAGAACTTCAAAATTTTGTAGCCTCCGCGGTTTTTGAGTAATCGTAGAAAAACCAGCAACAAAAAAAATCTCAATTTTTTTTTAGTTTTTTTTTTGGTCTACGAGCTTGGAAAATTTTTTTTTAGCTTAACCACCATAAGGATCTGATACTTTGTTCATTTAGCTTTAATTTCTTTTTTTAAACACCCTGATACGTCCACTCCTCGCTGAGATATCGGTCTTCAAATGGAAAAGGATCTTTTTGTCTTTGATTATCGATATCTCAGCAACCAATGATCGCACAGAAAGTTAAAGGTGGGTTTCAAGAACTTGAATGAATTCCCCTTAAATTGAAAATTTAAGCACTTTCTGGAACAAAAATGTGGAAAAAGCTCGAAAAAAACAATTTTTTTTCTCATTTTTAAAAATTGCAAAAAAACGTGATCCTTTAATTTTTTCAAAAATTCGATCAAGTGAAACAAAAAAACGGCTGGCTGGATTAATTTGATTCTTTGTAGGGTTTTTGTGGACATATTGAACTCTAAAAGGCACACTTAACATTAGTGGTTTCCTCAATATTTTCGATCCAGCGCTTTATTTTCCAAAAAACCACTAACTGCCCTTTTTTTGTTGCATTTTCAAATTCATGTGACAGAAAGAAAAATTTTTTTTTTCGAAAAAACAATGGACAGTCGTTAAGGGGAATTCATTCAAGTTCTTGAAACCCACCTTTAACTTTCTGTGCGATCATTGGTTGCTGAGATATCGATAATCAAAGACAAAAAGATCCTTTTCCATTTGAAGACCGATATCTCAGCGAGGAGTGGACGTATCAGGGTGTTTAAAAAAAGAAATTAAAGCTAAATGAACAAAGTATCAGATCCTTATGGTGGTTAAGCTAAAAAAAAATTTCCAAGCTCGTAGACCAAAAAAAAAAACTAAAAAAAAATTGAGATTTTTTTGTTGCTGGTTTTTCTACGATTACTCAAAAACCGCGGAGGCTACAAAATTTTGAAGTTGTAATCCAAAAACTAGACACTTGGAGCTACAATTTCCTTTTTTTTATTTCCTGTACGACCATTTCTCTCAAAGTTACGGCCTGTTGAAAAGTACCGAAAAATTTGGAATATTTTTTTGATCCCTTAATTTTTTCCATTAGTGTATAATAAGCATAACAAACTGACTAAGATTTTCCCATAGATTTCTCAGCAGCATTACGATTTCCCTTTAGTCACGGTAATACTATGATAGTATTACCGTGCTTTAGTCCAAACCAATTACATGTATTTAAACACGCAACAACACCGAACAGGCGTAACAATAAAGATGACAAACTGAAAACTCATTAACCTAAATAATTAACAGCTATTCCACATGATGTGACGTACTATAAACACAGGGGATTAATACGGCTTATAAGCTGATATTGGTTTTCTGATTGTTTACAATTCAGTGCATACTTCGTTACAATGAAATGTTTTTGGATGAAAATTTAATTGGGTTACGAGTGGAACTTTTATAAAAAGTATTGTTTCAACTTTAAATTGTAATGTGTAACTATCATCATGATTGATTTATCAATCAATCATTAATCAGCTGGTCTAGTATTATTTTACCTGTGTTCGTATGTGGTCAGTATTCCAGGACCTGTATGATCTATAGTTAATAAATCGGTTTTCTCTATCTTTGCACAAACGCAAATCGAAAACAAACTAAAACATTTGTGGATCCCATTTTTCTATTCACTATCATTGTTGTCCAATTTGAGTTTGGTGTTTTGCCTATTTATTCTGTTCAAACCAACGAAGCTATGAATACAATTTTTTGCATGGAGATAGTTTTTTGGACTCGTTAGGAGGAAATTTTTGGTCTGTTCGTTCAAAAATTAACTATGAACCTAGTTCTCTTATTTTATAAAGTACACTGACTGGTATTTCATTATGTTCAATAGTAATACAAATACTGATGGTTAATTTGACGTTAGAATGAACTCATTTCCAATATAGGGGTGGAAGGCGTTTAATTTCCTCCCGCTCGGTATTGCTTGCCCCAGATACATCATTGCACATAAACGATATTAGCGCCAACTCTCACTTATAGCTTTGCACTACTGTAATTTTGAAAGAAGCAGATTTTATAGACGATTTTAGGAAAAGGTAAACAGACTATTGTAAATTGACTCAAACTTAAGCCATATTGAAGTATTTGAAGTACAGATATGTAGTGTGCACACATCGATCGACCCGGGGATCGAACTTAAGCCCAATGAATTGATAGGCAGATGCAATTACACCAGTAACTCGACTGATAACCTATTTACTAAAAAGCAAAGAACTAATCTAATGTAATAAATATTACATTTATATTTAACTCCCGTATTACAGCACCTTATATTCATCTCCCATTATCTAATAGCCGTAAAAAAGCGGCGCGTGCTCCGACGGATATAGCTGGTGGCATGAACGTCATTAAGGTGGCCATTGACGAGTCAGTTGAACTGATCAGTCCAGACATAAAACGTGCGGCGTCACTTCAAAAGTTTTAGACCAACTAGATGTCCCCACTGCAATCTGGGATCGCTCCGGTGATAGACGATAATTTTTGGATGGGGGCCATTTCAACTGATCAGTTAAATTGACTCGTTGATGGCTACAGACACATCGGTCTGTTAAACGATAGTTAAAGGCCTGTTACAGGTTAATCGCACGGTTGTGGTTAGAACTAACCATAAATTAGTGTTTTAAGGTTTTAACTCCCGGATTATGTTTCGTCACGTTCCCGTGGTTTATGGTCGAACGGATGTACCGGTAGTGTGACACGTTATTTATACAAATATGGGATTAGTACCGGATTTTGTAAATTGGTTTGTTATTAATGAACACGCCATTAAAATTGAATAGATTTAGATGTTTATCGAGTTACTTAACCACGAATTCTTGCATATTAAATTTTGCTTATCTCTGAAACTGTTTTTTACGGCTCCATTTTTAAGGTTTGTCAAAAACTTGCTTCGGGCAAAGTCCGTTCAGTACCGCATTGAACTTTTGATTTTCTTATGGATAAATGAGGAATGATGAAAGGTATAGCTAAGCTAATCCACCTTTACTTAATAATGTTTCCTCACATAATGTATATGAACAGGAAATGGATTAACTATGCATATCCATGGTATTTTGCGTTTTTTAATGAGAGGGATTAAGACCCACTTAAACCAGCATTAGATTACAATGTCAGGAATGAATAAGGAGCTAGCCCAAATAATATGTGTGACCCCAAACCTAGATCGTACATTAAAACACAAATAGCATTCTCTTATTCTTATATCCTTATTGCTAAACCAGTAGTGTAGGTAGTGTACATCCGAGGGTCTTATCACAGGGGAATACGGTTTATAATGGCTCGATTTAGTTGTATTTACAAAGTGGTTGAGAGTCGAGAAGTTATAAAGGAATAGAAACAATTGCGTTGGCGTCCGCAGATTGAATAAAGTATTTAACCCGTGACTTGCTTCTTGAGGATAGCTATAATGCGCTAATGGACTATTCCTGCGAACCCCCTACTTCTCGAGATGTTTTATTAGAAGCCATAAATTCCATACTTATCTAAATCTATTAAATGTATCCTTACTTCTCTGTAGCGCTATAACCAGAGGTCGACTGAATCAAATTGGATAATTGTTTTTTTTTTTTCGATGATTGAATTTTTAGGATTTTGGACAAAGTTCGCGTGAAAGCAAATTTCGAAAATCCTCTGAAAAATTGGACCCGACCCGACCCGCCAAGCAGGGGCGGCTCGGTAGTATTATTTTGAAAGCGACCCTGTTTGTTTGTTACGTTTTCATGGATGAACAGTTTATGGTATGTAGAAATACTTTGGACCTTGCAAAAGGACAAACTGTGTTTTTCTAATTTTCCGGCACCACAAACGTCAATGCGGTTTCAACCGCAGAACAACCGCACAGCTAATAAACAAATAAATAGTTCAAACAAACATTGCGTATGTAACCATAGTTTCTCTAGTACCCGCTTTTAAGATCCCATTGCTGGGTGAAGGGGTCTCTCTCACTGATCATATTACTAATTTGTACAGCGAGGAGAAATATGCGTAAACCACCACGCTACCTCAAAGCGTGTGAACTAAAACGTTAGCCATGTTGGGAAGTAGCAAGCATGAATCTATCTAGCCATTGGACATGCCACTAGACCGCCTTACAATCCATAAACTTGTGAACCAACAATACTTTATTCTTAAGTCAAGACTTTTCATTTGCACCCAGACATTTCTTACAAAGACAAGTACAACAAAACAACCAGTATCAATAGGAGCAAAGCCATGAAAGGGCTCACGATTATCGCAGAAAGGCTTGAATACGCCGCACCGTACGTACACTACACGAGTAAAATGTACGCGAAAATATTAACTTTGGGTAGGTTTCTACCATTGTGAGAGGAACGTGTTTTGACTTGACATCTCACTGAAATATTGACAAGGGTTTTGATACTTGGCACAATATCATATGTAGCTTGGTAAGTTAGATAATCGTTTGAATCAGGTAGAAGTACGAGGATTAAGTTTTTACCCAAATCTCTTTTTAACCTCTGACGCAGAGAGAGGGGTGTTATAATATTAATAGTTCCCACACGAAAGGACCGCTTTTGAATTAGTTACTTTTGTTTCAAAAGAAAGTGACATGTTGTAATTGATTGAAGAAAATGTTTGTGTGGTGGATGAGAGAATTGGTAATAGGTATGCTAGAGACCAGAAAGAATCTTGGTCGTGATCCTTATTCTATGAGGTATGCGCTATTATTTATTCATTCCTGTTATTGGAAGACTTTATTTTTTCCTGATGCTAAATAAATCTGAATTCAACTCTTAAATGTTTAAGAATCAATTTCCAATGGCAGAATGTTTAGAATAAGCCCTATTAATGTCTTTTAATGACAAGCTAAGAGTAGCATTTCTGAACAGAATTATAGCTCCTAAGAAAAGTTTATAATAACCTAGTATTCAAGTAGAGTATTTACTAACAAATTGCGGTACTTTACACCTTACATTACCTACAAATATTGTAGGACGATACCGAACACCGGATACGCAGTGCTGTATGACTAATCCCTTAAGAACTATTATAAGATTACGATTCACTATATCCATTCAAGCAAATGTTTTGCTTGAATGGATACTTGTGTCTTTAGCAATTTTGTACGTTTTTCATTCTTTTTGAAGTGAAAACTTCTTTAGCGGCGCTGAGCACTTTTTTTGTATGGGTAAAAACTTTCAAACTCGCGTCAGGGTCACGTGATGCTGATCGAAAAAGCGTAAGATCAGCATCACGTGACGTTTATGATAACTGAAGTAACAAACAAACATTGTATTCTACCTCATAAATGATAGTACTTTTATACTTATAATTAAACACAACGTTAATATTGAAGTTTTCACTTCTGCCGGCACTCCCGGAGTGCTACCTTTTTTTATACGCTTATGTTATATTTGTCACAATAATTGTATGTTTGTTACCTTTTGACGGATGTACGGATGTAGTGAATCTTTATGAAATTTGGAACGGATAAGGATTATATCCGGGAATTGAACGGGGAAGGATTAAGGCTACTTTTAAATTAATTTAAAACTTCCATCGCAAAATTTAATATATGTATTACTTGTCTAGTAAATATGTATAACTAGTATTAAGAGTGCTATGTAACAGTATTTGCGTGCGAAACTATTGAAGGAAATCTAGTATTTTTATAAGCTTTTAACCAAATTGAAACTTGTTCTGCATGAGATAATTGTATTCAATAGCACCAGTTTCTTATTTTGTTTGCACAACAGTAGCAAAACAATAAGAAGTTTCAAGTTACTGTTAGATTTTTGAACAATTTTAAGCTCTATTATAAAACGTAGAAGGTTCCGTTTAGTTTTCCATTGTGTTTCATTCAACGCGAACAGATCTATGATAGACATTTTTCTACCACTATGAACGCTGAACAGTCGTCTGGAGTTTGAATTAACAACAAAGGCCTTACTGAAAATCCTCGAGCCTCATAAAAAGCCGAAGAGTACATAAAAATATTCAGAAAGAGAAATCCACATAATGAAATATTCCTTTGTGTAGTTGTGAACAAATATATGCCATTTCCTGTACACACAATACAATGACCTAATTTCGTTTACGGCATTATTAAGAATCTATATTCCTTTATACGAGTAACTTGATTCGTTTCGTCATAATATATTTATTTTTGGTAGTTAGTAACGGTAGGGAAAGTATGAAATCTTTGATTATTCGAATTGGTTCCGTGTCACAGTTATGTTAGTTGTATTGAAAGGTTTTTATTGATATTTCTGTTTTTTGGGCTGTATTCTTAAGATTTTGGTAGGGAGAAAGTGATTTTTCAATTTGAGTACAGATTCATGAAAAATGTAACGATTTGCGAGACAAAGATTTAAAAGTCAGGTAGTTAGAGTATTGACACAGTATAATACAAGGTACTATGAACTCTTTAAATTAATGACTAGATCTTATAATACAGTTCATGAACTCTGCAGCGTTCTACAAAATGTGTTTTAAGACAACTCGTACCTGTACTTAAAATCAAATAGAAAAATAAAAACGAAAGCCAGTAGCAGTCAAAAGAGTATTATCTGGTCTGAACAAGCATTAATTGAATGCGTATGGGCAATCTAAACTAACGTTTATTGAGCAATAAATCTATTACGGGCCCTGTCGAATGTAATGACTGAACTATTAAAGTCAACATTACAAAATTGGTGCACGTTTCATATGTAAATAATAATTTAATAATAAGTATTTATGAGGAAGAAAAAAAACAGAACTTTTTCCTTTGCCATTCTCAATTTAAATGCACTATCTAAAAGTTGGATGGTGGGATGAGGCCAGAGACATGATTTGAAAGAATTGGGGGAATCTTTATGCAGTAGTGGGACAAAAAGCTTGAAAAATAGACTTAAAGTTAACTAAGATAGAGTAGAAGTGACAATTTTACCTAATTATTATGATACTTAGGGCCTATTTCAAGTAAGGTTCTGGATAGCTACTCACAAGTTTTGTCTTTGTCTTATCTTGACGTAAAGTAAGAAAGAGACAAAACTAACATTACTTGGTGAGTAACCTTACTTGAATGTCGTGAAATAGGCTAAATAATAATTAATTTTTACCTAAGAAGTCGAAACAGTTTTCACCATACGTGGTCTATCCTAGAATGTCCATACGAACTGCACTGTAAAGTCAACAAGCCTTCATTAAGTTTTGGATTGGAATAGGTCAAATGTTATCAGGTTTCTAGAACGTTCCAGATTCACTTGTGACCTATTTCTGTGCGGAACTGAATTCATACTAATATAATATAAATGCGAAATAACTCTGTATGCTACCTTTTCACGACTATGTTACAATAAATTTATATTTTCTCACTGGAAATAGAATATTTTTGTGTAGATGTGAACTGGATGTATAGAAGCAAAGATGGATGTAGTAGTGTATTAATTGTATGTTTATGAGATTGCTTTATTCAAAATCATTTGAGTTTAAGAAGCACTTATGTAGACACTTACAATAATTTAGTAAGTACTTGACAATTAAGGTGACATAACTTAAGTTAATTCCTAATTAAGTTTCAGACCGTGGTTTCAGATTACATTATAAATTAAATTCTAAACAGTAAACACAAATTACGAGAACCTGAGCTTGAGCGAGAATTAACTAAAAGCACATTCAAAATTTGAGCAAAGGTAGTAAAAAGGTAGGAAGTAATACATACTTACATAGTAATACAATTAATCAATCAATATCAAAAGTTTCTCAATTAAACCATTTTAAATTAGCGTTAAGCCAACAAAGAATAATAAAAATATACTTAATTAAATTAATTATAACTGCTAGTAATATTTACAAGGAGTTTTTGAGTAATTAAACAAATATGTCCCTGGCATAATAAGTAGGTCAGCGAGTAATTCTAATTATTTAATTACTTTGCGCATAATTTGTAACCTATTTAATGCTTATTCATACTTGGTGTATGGATAAACGGACGATAAAATTAACCCTATGAATATAGTATTTGACAATAGTACAGTCAGCAAGTAAAGTTTATTAACTTGTTCAAATATTCAAACGTTTATAACTTTTTAAAAGCGTAATAAATGTAAGATTCAGAACATGTAACAATAAATAGAGTATACTTAATTCAGTTTTGAAATGACATAAGTATAATATTTGAATATTTATAATGAAACCTGTCTTTAACTAGGCACATTACATTTTATTACTTGACTAAGGACTGATTTTTCCATCTCCAGATAACTTTATTCGATGAATAATTTTGAAATTTTGACAGTTATTCCATACAAAAACTGTCAAACGTCAATTTTGTTCCTCGAATAAAAGTTATCTGGCGATGGAAAAATCAGCCCTAAGTAAACATGTTTCTTTGCTAACAGTACAAGTATTATTCATAGATATCCATCACTTGTTGCTAAGAAACCCTGTTTTGGTAAACAAGAACGAATTTCTACGTAAATCATTCCTTTTTTAGATACTTTGTTTGGAAATTCTATTTTTAACTCCATTCTTTGTAGACGAGATGAATTGTATATGATTTGTGAGTGTAGTGTATGAGTGTGTGAGTGTATGAGTGACGGCATATCAAAGAGAGTGAGGTACCCGCATTTAGCCCGCAGTGAGCTCGCAATTTCACTATCAAAGCGTGTTCCAGTTAGTCTTGCACTATCTAACTTTACTGCAGATAGTATACAGAGTTTGTTATTTACCCCTTTTTGTATTACTAGCTGTGTGACACTGGTTTTAATAGGTATGTCCAGCGATAAAGCCTTGTTGTTCCGCTCTCTTGACTATTAGCGTAATAAAATAACAGAACAGTTTTCTTCCTTTCTATATAAACTTTCTCAGGAATATGAAACGATTAAAACGCAAAAGAATTTTTCACATAGAATTATTTTATTAATCAAAATAGTCCTTGAAATGTGCACGATTATACAAACTCTATTTCATAAAATATTAGCATATTGATCAGTTTTGTTGAAAGATAATGAGATGACACATCGGTATGGTACTTGTAAGCGGGCCACCACCCGCCTCTTCAGTTTTGGATCCTTTGAGCAGTTTTTTACTTTGTGCAGTAGTGTGATAGGTTTTATTACACCAACTGTTAGACATTTGAGGGTTCTGACTACCCACTGGGACCGATGGATTAATTTACCCCTGTATTATGTTATGACGTAATAATTCATACTTAATTTTTTTGGGAGACATTATTTGCCCTGCTGTGGTGTTTTTCTAGCTGGTACTTTATTTTTAAGAATATACCGGCATTTGAGCTAGGTACGAACTAGCAATGGTTTTCCTTAACTCACTCGCAGCTATTAGTTGAAAAGCTCCTTCAATTTTGAAGATCCAATCTCTGAACGAATTTAATCAAGAAGCAATATTCACGGAATTGATTGAAATCTATTGAAATACGATTTCGGAGGTCGAATTCAGCGCACTCTATTTAAGTACAATATTAAACATGTTAACGCTGTCACAGTAATAGAAGTTTTTTTCCTACAAAGATCTCGAAAAGGTTACAAACAATGTTATCGAAGGAAGAGTAGAGAAATTGGTAAAAACAATGAAACACTATCAATCATAATCACAATACACACTACGTTTGCAGTGAAAAGGGGAAAAGTTGAAAAACGCTATGATAATCTGATTTCACTGTTAGTGGGAAAGCCATTCTTCGCGTTTGATGACCAGATACTCCAGATAGGTAATTGAGAAGGCATCTTGTTGATGGCTAGTGCAACTGGGGCGCTGTCGAGTGTTCTGTAGGAGATGGGAGCGTGCCGTCTGGTAACGCTGTTTTACGGTTAATGAACCCGTGTCTGTCGCTACTGCTGTGCTCTTATCTTAAAGATTTTCAGCGTGCATTGTGGGAAAATGTTTGTCTTATCATATGTTTTAAGTAATGGGAAGTGAACAACTGTTAATTTTCTACTAATATTATAAAGCTGAAGGGTTTCGTTGATTGGTAGACGGTGCTAATCTAAGAAAGTACTGGTTCAATTTAAAAAAACTCCCATTTATCGAGGTAGACTATAGGATGTAAAACATATCGCTATGACTAATAGAAACGCGTGTTAAACTACGAGGCGCAGCTAATTCAAAATAAATCAGTTAAAGCAACTCATTTAATCGAAATCCTTAACGCATTATTATTCCCGACTAATATTTGACAAAAAGGAAGTAATTTCCGTTACACGCGATCTAAAAATCGATATGAATACGAGTAGTTCCTGAAAGTTGTGGAGAGTTTAGGGGCGATACCCACTAGCGGGTCACGCACACAGATTGTATCCACCCGGTTTGTATGCAAATCTTTGACGTAAACAGCTGGCGTTTGGTAAGCGGAACACATTTTTCGGCTGCTTTACATGGTTTAAAAGGTAGAATATGTTTGTTAAAAATATACTAATCTAGGATAGTAAGGAAATTAAATTTGAAATTCAAAAGCTTTTACATGAAAGTAAAAATTTGGTAAAAAATAATTGTAAGACATTTTCGCGTACTGCGCTTATTGTATCGATTTTAATGGTATCTATTGGCGCAGTGCAGTTTTAATACGGAATGTAGAAATTTCTAGATAAAAATTAATAATGCCTTTTCTATTAAATGAATTTGTTATAAACAATCTAATTTATAAAATAATAATTTATCATAACTTATTAAGTGATCAGTTAAGTAAACGGACATCTAAATATTAAATTAAATAAATTAATCCTCATTCACATCAGTCACTGGTACACGTTTACACTTCCGCAGAAGCCATCATCCGGAATTACAATCAGGCTATTGTCTATTGTGAGTCGAGTATGGTGTGAGGTGTAGTGTGCATGCGCCTTTAACCCATATGGATGCACTGTATAATGGGCCGATTGCAATCTTTCAACAATACATTCGAAGCGTAATGGTACTCCATTACTGGTCCAAAATAGAGGAACTGATTGTTGTTTTCAGCAACCCGATAAATGTTACTGTTTTAGTTCATGCATTACGTAGCCGTTATGATTGCTTACGTCTATTCTTCCTTTACTAATATTATCAGTGAGAGTGAGGTTTTTATGCTGTACTAAGATTTTACCAGCTCTCCAAAATTAAAAAAAAACCTTTATAGAATACTGTTCTAATTAGTAAATGGGAATGTAAAATAAAAATGGACAGATACAGTTGTATCGGGCCATTTTTAAATTGCAATATTTTTGATTCTCCAGGATCACTATGTGATTTACGCTATAAATAGTCGGAAGCAAGCAAGAAACCAATCTCGATTTTAAGTTGGTACATGTCACAGAAACTAAATACGTAAGATACAGGTGCAACGCCACATTAATACGCACCTGCTTTATGCAAAGTCCTTTGGAGAAATTATTTATTCGTCACGGCTGCTTCATCCTTCACATTCTGTAACAAAAACAAGATAAATATTAATTGTGTGTCCTTCTTTTTAACCCCCGACAAAAAGAGGGGTGTTATAAGTTTGACGTGTCTGTGTGTCTGTGGCATCATAGCTCCCAAACGGATGAACCGATTTCAATTTAGTTTTTTTTTGTATTAAAGGGGACATACGTGCAAGTGTTCTTAGACATGTTTGATGAAAATCGGTTAACCCGTTTAAAAGTTCTGGGGGTTTGAAAGTAATTGTGAAAAAAATTAAAAATTTAAAAAACCCCCCAGGTTTTTTAAATTTTTAATTTTTGTCTAAGTATATCTAGTATTTTCTATATGGCTTGATTTCTATGTTATTTCCCAGGAATAAATGTCATGGCAATTAATTCTACTGACTCTCAAATAATATTTTTATCATTTAACAAAACGGGATGTTAGTACATACTTATTTAAGTCGAAATCCTCGACTAGTTTCAGTGCAGAGCGAGACGCCGACGGCGCGGGCGTATCGCACTCCTCCTGATGAAGGCCACCGGACGTGGCTGAAACTAGTCGATAATAAGTACGTACTAACATCCCGTTTTGTTAAATAATTATATATGATGACGTACGTTTGTTTCGTTTAATAATAAAATATTTTTATTTTATTCTCATTTCCTTTCTTCTGGTTTACTATGTAACCGACCTGTAATGGAATAAGCAATTTTGATATACAGATTAATGATGATAATCATTAATTAATGATACCATCAGAGTGATGCATTGAATATTTTTTGACAGATTTAAGTATCTGTCCTTCTTACAAACCGCAATAAAATAATAGGACAAATAAATCAATTTCACTAATAAGGAATCTAATTATTATCAGTTTTAGAATCAAAATATCTTAAATTCTTTCGCTATTCCATATTTCTTGCCAAACAAAGATCATCAAGAAGCATAAGAAGTGGAACAAATCTCTAAATTAAAGTACTCCATTGAACTTATCCTCGAGACTCGACTTTCATTAATCTTGGCAGATAACAGAGAAGCGTGAAGTTCGAAAGCACTAAGTTCAAACGTTTCACTAATCCTAGATCAAGGAAGGAAAGCTTCAAAAACATTCGGATATAGGAGGATGTAAGACTTAGGGCATATTTCGCCATCTTCAAGTAATGTTCCGAGTACCTACTCACATGTTTTGTGTTTGTCACTTGATATAAAGTAAGAAAGAGACAAAACTAACTTTACTTGGTGAGTAACATTACTTGAAATAGGCACTTATGTAAAAAAAATACCGTTGAAATATATAGGTCGTCCGAAAAAGCAAATATTTCATATAGCCCAGGTAGACGTGACAAATATTGAATTGCTATTTCCCACGCGTCGGAAAACGGAATTTACCGATGCGGTTATGAGTTTAGCTGGATTTTCTTCAGCGGAATGAAACGTAATCCTGATAGAACGACGATATATTTCAATCTTTTTTATTTTTGTTATAGTTTCCGAAATAAAACCTTTGTATACAGACAAACAGAGAGCAAAAATAAATAGCTTTTGGATCTCAGTAAAAACTTGGCGAAATAAATCAGCTTAGCAAAAGACACAGCTTATTAAGTAGTTTGTACGCAAGAAACTGTTAAGCTCTACCAATTCCGTTTAAAATATTATAATGTAGACAATGCACTAGCCAGGTCCTGTCACACCGGAAGGTAGCGGCTTTTATCAGCACAATACAAGCATTTTTGATATAAAGGTGCTTGAACTTCGTGTTTTGATTATAAATTATAGTATTAGCTATTTGCTTACACCTTCTAGTATTATGGCGGCCATTGACGAGTCAGTTGAACTGATCAGTCCAGACATAAAACTGTGCGTCACTCCAAAGGTTTTAAGCCAACTTGATTTCCCCACTGGAATTTGGAATCGCTCCGGTGATTGACGACCATTTTTGGATGAACGCCAGTTCAACTGATCAGTTAAACTGACTCGTCAATGGCACCTTCTAAACTTAGGTAGTGACTTACGTAGGGTTTTGCTTATGCGTTGCCAGTTTGTATGCAGGTTCAAATTTTAATCGTTATTGTAGTCTAAACATAAGTCTGGATTTAAAAATACTAATATTAAAAGTAGCGGGATGTTTGATTCATTGTTTGATAGCGATATTCGCCGGAATGATACATGTCGTAATAATTACGAAATTCTTATTTATATTATAATCAGATTATTTTGAGGAATATAGCATATCGTATAATCTCTGGCATTCAATACTTTATTGTTACAATGTATGTCTCACCTAGCCTTGGATATTGTTTATTTATTGTAAAGTCGGAAGGAAATGCTCCTGTGCACTTTCGTAAGGATATTATGACACGGGCAGACGGAGAAACCGAGATTTTTAGTAATGTTATTCATAAAAGTAAATAAATTGAGATAATCGCGGAATCTACTTACACACTTGTATTTACATTAATAATTGCAACGTTTGCATCACAAGTGGTTACAGTGCAATAAAATTTTGATTACGTTACGGTTAAAATTACAAACCGTATTTATTGATTTTATCAACCACGTCAGCCGTCGAGCCTATCAGCTGTTTATTGAATGCAATTAAAATTACCCAACACTGCAAACGAACTGATAATAATTACGTAACGTACGTAATATTATTAACACGTTGAAGTTGTAACTTTATGTAATATAGGTAATACGGTTACTGTTACTTATAGTTTACAAAATTATGTGAAAGATATTTTGACACTAGTTTTTATCGCCTTATCGGTGTACGATAGTGATAATATTCCACCTGTCTCATCACACGCCTGCACAAGTTGTGGACGCTGTTGCCGTTCCCGCATCGGTTTAACTAGTCACCGGAGAAGGTGTCGCTCAATATCACCACACACTGCTTAAATCATCTGTTACAGATGTAGAGGCTTTTGATTGATTGATCGGTGTAGTAGGTAGGATATACTCGTACATCTCTTAAGTTTGTTTCAAGTTATGAACATAACTTGAAAAATACATAGCTTAGGTTTGAGATCATGCATTCTATTAATGAATTTATAGGTCTTCTTAGTACAGTAAAGTTTAATAACTATGATCTCAGTACTTATAAGTAGTTACGCCATGCGTGTTGGTATAATTGGTGTCTTAAAATCGAGTCTTAATAGTAAACAGGCATCGTTCACTTGACTTCTGGAGCTTGGAGAGTTAATAAATAAAGAAAAGTAAGAGAACTGAACTTTAAATAAATTAATTAAAGTTCCAAATCCCAGGAAACGAGAGTGTAGCGTGAGGAAAATGGAAATTTATTGGTTGTCGCCTTTCGACGTGCGAAGGGGAGTACAAGAATAATGACGGCGATTATGGTACAGCTGTGTTATTGTACACGTTACTATTAATATTATTTATGTTTTTATTGTAAAAAAAAGCCACAGCAACTTTGTGGCAAGCGCGTTTCCTTGCCAGCTTGAGGCCCCGGGTTCAATGCCTAGGTAGAGCGATGGATGTTTGCTATTTTACAAATATATAATATAAGCTTGGGTTTGACAATTTGCAGATATTCTTTATTTTTTGGCCCATCTCATATTAGATAGCGCGAACAGCTAATACAAGTAAGTAGGTTACTGCAAAACACAATAAAATCATTTAACCATGTGATTATTCTCATTTAATTTAATTCCCTTCACAAAAACTAACCTAACCGTAAACAATCTAAATTCAAGGATTTCCGAACCCTTTCCTATTACCACGACCTAAAGATTCAGTTGGCAGAAAACCACAGAAGTATCCCGAAACTATTTGACAACGAAACCCCAATAAACACTTCCAGATGGTTCTAGAACACTTCAAACAACCCAATAATGTACACAACAATGTATAATCATTCCCTACATCATCTCATTACAGTAACTGACCCCTAACTAAGTTCGAAACTTGTATCTAGATTATCAGAAACTACGCACACACTCATTCACACACACACACCCAGATCGAGACAAAAACGGATGGCAGTCCAGCATGGTGACCACTCCGCCATCGAGTTCGAGGTATGTATAGAAAAAATAAATAATAAACATATATAAATAAACATATATATTTATATATGTTTGTATGTATAGCACAAGAACTCATTAAGCTTTCATTAGTTAGTAACGTCGCCATTAAAAAGTGTGTAGCAATGAGCAATTTCCGCCGAACGCTGGGAGTAAACTCGACTATATGGATATCTCACAGTGAAATTGACTTGTATGTTATGTCTCCATTAGAGGTATCAATAGCTACCGTTATTGAAACGTATTGAACTATCACACTAACTAATATTATAAAGGCGAAGGTTTATGAGTGTGTCTGTTTGTTACTTCTTCACGTCTAAATAGTTGTAACGATTTATCTGAAAGATACTGATCTAATAACACATAAGATACTTTTTATCCCAAAATTCTAACGGGATAAGGTGTAAAACCGCGGAGCACAGCTAGTATCCTTTAAGTTTGTAAGGAAACTAATACAGTAGAATAGAAGATAAAGGCTTAGGGAAATAAGGATTACTAAACAAATAATTAGTCAATTTGAAAAAAGTTTGCTAGTTGCGAATAATATTTGTGTATGAGCATCAAAACACATATGCGAATGCGATTACTATCTATCTGATACTCCAGTAACAGGTAATTAAAGATCAGTTGCAATTAAAGATAGGAGTGATTAATTACGTTTTCTCGTATAAACTTAATGTATTCGAATTCCGATTCTTTTTGTATTCATTATATTGTTTTTAAGGGACTAGTAAACAACTATTTTTTACTCGTACAATATTTTAATTAAATACATTTATACGCACTATTTATCCGCAATCGATCATTTATGATACGTAAACAGGAAATAATACCAAATTGGCAATATTGTTTATAGTTTTATAGCGGGCGCCTCGCGGTTTCACCCGCGTAGTTCCCGTTCCCGTAGGAATATGGGGATAAAATTATGTTAAAAACCTTCCCACTGAATCACTCAATCTATTAAAACAAACCGCATCAAAATCCGTTGCGTAGTTTTAAAGATCTAAGCATACATAGGGACGTCCCTATGACAGAGAAAGCGACTTTGTTTTATACTACGAGGGGGGGTCAAAAAGTTCGCGGAACGGAGGGGAAGGGGGGTGAAATAAAATACTGTACTATTTTTCTTTTTCAATATATTCCCCCTTAAGTCGAATACATTTTTCAGATCTCTCTATTAACACTTTCACAGCGGAGCGTTTAGAGCGCCGCTTGATACGGTACGCGGGCGTATTTCTGCATAATTGTGAACATCATAGAAAAATAACGGATAGGGGTATATGGATAATTCTTTTTGTGTTTAAAAGATATACTTTTATATTTTATGGATAATAAATAAAAAAAAATTATAGTATATAAAATAATTTAATACGAGTAAAGTAAACATGGTCATTTTTTATAAAAAAAAAAAAGTCATACAGACAAAAACAGTCACACTCGCTCCGTACTCTCGCCGGCGGTCGACTGAGTGGGCGCGGGCGATCGCGAACTGTAGCTATCGCGTTCTTACTACATACAAACATTGTATATGTGTGTGTAGCTTATGAACTAAGCTACAAACGTGTACAAGGCGGATCACGACAAGACGTCGTGATTTTCTAATAAACATTTGAAAGGCGGTCACGAGTGCTACTCGTGATTCGCGCGTTAGAGAAAAATATGAATGCCGAGCTGAGGTCGTGATCCGCTGTGAAAGTGTTAACTTATTAATACCGTCGAAAAAAAATGATTTGTCTTTGTCCTCAAAATAGGCCGAAATCGCCGACTTGACTTCTTCATCATCGGAAAATTTCTTCCCCCGAAGCTCTTTTTTTAATTTGGGAAATAAAAAATAATCACAGGGGGCTAAGTCTGGACTATAGGGAGGATGGTTTAACATTTCGAAGCCACAGTGATGAAGGGCAGCCATCGCAACGCGGCTCTTGTGTACCGGTGCGTTGTCATGCAAAAGCAGCACACCCTTTGTCAACTTTCCCCGCCTTTTCTCCTTGATTGCTTCTTTTAATTGTCTTAGTAGATTAGCGTAGTATTCTCCCGTTATAGAAACACCCTTATCTTTATAATCTATTAATAAAATACCCTCTGTATCCCAAAAAACAGTTGCCATGATTTTTCCAGCCGATTGTGACACCCTGTATTTCTTAGGGGGGGGCTGACCCTTTTTATGCCACTGCATAGACTCTTGCTTCGACTCAGGCTCATAATGATGAACCCAAGTTTCATCTGCAGTAACAAGTCTTGCAAAAATTCCTTCCTTGTCGGCGCTACAGAGGTCTAAAAACTCCTTTGAATACTCGACGCGCAGCTGTTTCTGTGGTGGTGTGAGCATTCTTGGCACCCATCTTGCGCTGACTTTTGACATCCCAAGATTGTCGTGTAGAATATTTAAAATGGTTGTAGGTGATACTCCAACCATTTCTGCAAGTTGTTTCTTCTTCAAACGAGTATCCTCCAGTATAAGATTCTCCACTTTTTCAACGATGTTTGAGGTGGTGGCCTCAATCGGCCGTCCTGAGCGAGGGTCGTCTTCAAGAGACTCTCTGCCTTGCTTGAAAAGGCTATTCCACTTGTACACCATGGTTTTCCCAGGGCAAGAGTCCCCGTATACTGATAACATTTCTTCCAAAATTTTCTGAGGTGGTTTTCCTTGCTTAGTGAGGAACTTTATGACGGCACGAAACTCGATTTTTTCCATGTTCAAGTTTTTCTTCCGGATTCACTTGTTTGATCGACGACAGGTCAAAGGTTATTGACACAATCAGGTTCAAACTTGGCATATATACTCACAAAGAGTTGCTCATTAGTTACTACCTGCGGCAGGTCCCCCACCCCCCGCTATCCCCTCCATTCCGCGAACTTTTTGACCCCCCCTCGTATGTAGTGATATCTACTTCTATTCTATACCACATCCAAGGTGAACGTATAACGTACCAAACAAGGTAGGTATTGAATAATCTTTGTTTTCTTTATAAGGGTGAGCTGGAACATATCCAAGTCTATCTACAATCAGAGGTCAACAACCATCCTTAGATACTATGAACTATTCATTGTAATTACAATAAACTTGTTTTTATAGATAGGAAAACAATGTTCACATAAAACAGATGGCTGGCAAAAGTTTGTGTTGCTTTACTTTGGGGGTCTTCGATTAGTTCGGAGAAATTTCGTGATTGTTTTTACCTCCATCTATTGGTAATCTATAGGTACTTATATACAACTCTTCGCAAATGTAAGTTTTATTGTTTTAGGAACCCCCCCCCCCTTGTTTCTATAGTAATAAAAGCGGGGGTCTAGTAATGACCATTAGTATAGGGTCAGTGGTCAAAGTTCGTGACCCCTACACCATAATATTACTTCTTGATATCTACGCAAACTTGGATACGCAAGTGTTCAAACTAAGGCATACTTTCGGATCTAATACGTTAAATCAATCGAAGCTTGACCCCTATTTTTAATTTTTCACAAATGCCATACATTATCGATCTTTTCCCTCCCTCTTAAAGTGTGACGTAACATATGGACGCCTCGTCACTACAGCGTATTTTTTGATAAATTACCTACCATTCCGCAATTTTTGATGAAATATTGATGCTTGATAAAGGAATTATTGGAACGCTATTTCAGGGGCATAAGGTTTATAATAAGGTAAAACGTGAACTTATTTGCATTTAATAGCCAGAGCAGCTGTTATTTTTGATAATGTCTCTTCTTATACTGGTTATCTTCGGATGCAAAGGTGTACGCCAATTATATCTCGAGTTAAATTATGTTTTTAAAGTTCATTCGCAGCTTAAACTTTATTAAAGTCGCAGATGGTGAAATGACAAATGATTTGTGAACAGAAATTACTTGATATTGACAACTTTTGAAAGAACAGGTGGGATGAAGTACCTACATTAATACCAAAAAGTACAACGCTTAATACTTTAAGAAATCAATTAAAATATATACCTATTAGGGTTCAGAACCGAAAATCCCGGGATTTCCCGGTTCTTTAAGAAGTCAAAGAACCGGTTCTCAATGAATAAGAACCGGGATTTTCGGTATTTTCGGGAAATAACGAATCATGTTAACTATATAATCATTTGTTTGATTTTAATCTTCTTTTAACAGCATTTATTCTTTTTATACAAAATATTCAAGCTAAAACCATATTCTCATTAAAATGTTTTATCTGTAGGTACGTGGTAGATCATTATTCCATCATAAGACAAAATGTGGTACTTAAAAAGCTTACGAACACCTTCTCACAATTGCAACTACTAGCGTACAGCCAGAAAAAAAATCTCTGGCCTTTTTTGTAACAGAATTAGATCTCGATTAGGTGATGCAACTATAGATGCATTGATCTTTTTGAAGACTCATTAATAAGAGAACAAGAAAGTTTGATTATAAGGACCAAAATGGAGATACTATTTAGGAGAATCGGCCTACGATATACGTTGATGTTTTATGTGTACGATACGATACGATACGATACGATATTCTTTATTGTATACCAAATACATATAAACGAAGGATACAAACATAAAAAAAAAAAAAATAAGTATGTGTACCACTTTATCAAAAGTGAATTTACAACTGTATTTTAACAACAACCATCGGTTCTCCTACAGATGTGGCCAGTCCACTGCCACTTCAGAGAGCTAATTCCTTGAGCTATGTCGGTGACATTAGTTCTCTGTCTGATTACTTCATTGCGAATGCGATATTTCAGAGAAACTCCGAGCATAACCCTCTTCAGAACTCTTTGAGTGAATTTAAATTGGTGGACCAGCCACGTGAGTGTCCACGTCTCGGCACCGTAGGTCATCATTGGTAGGACGCACTGATTGAAAACTATTGTTTTTAGGCACTGTGAAATATGCGATGAGAAAACAAATTCGAAACCCGGCCTGTTCGAGGGGCTGAAATTCGTCGAGTCTTCTTGATAGACGAATTGAGACAACCCTCGAGAACAGCTTGTAAACATGGCTTAAAAGCGAGATAGGTCTATAGTTCTTCAGCAGGGTTTTATCCCTTTTTTTTAAGTAGAGGACCATCACGCTTCTGTTCCATGCTTTTGTAGTTCTCCCGGAGAGATGACATCGTAAAACAGCTTTTGCAGTTTCCGCAGCACTGGCCTGCCTCCTGCTTTAAGAGTCGTGATGCTATTTTAATGTGTTAAAGCAATCAATGCTTATCTTGTCATGCCAGAATGCGCAATATGTGTTATTTAATATTCTTAAATAATATTTTTAGACTATATTTACCTCCAAAACTAAAAAGAAGAAAAAAATCCCGAAAGTACCGAAAATCCCGGGAAATCCCGGTTCTGATTAGTACTGGTACCGAAAATCCCGGTTCTGTTATTTATACCGGTTCTCGATACCCTAATACCTATTAAGTAGAATAAAACCGGTGGAGTTTATTTAATTGAACGCGATAATCACCAGGACAGTTCAGGACCAGGACCAGGACCCTCATCCGATAATCCGATGATAAAATATGTTTGTTTTCTACTGGCCCGTTGGTTGAAAGGCTATATTTTATACAGGTTTCTGTTAGGTATAGGCACGTATGATAATTTCTTTGATACGTCATTAGTAGTTACGTTGTTATAATAAAACTAGCTGCGCCCCGCGGTTTCACACGCGTAGTTCCCGTTCCCGTTCCCGTGGGAATTTCGGGATGAAAAATAGATGTTGGCCGATTCTCAGACCTACTGAATATGCTCACAAAATTTCATGAGAATCGGTCAAGCCGTTTCGGAGGAGTATGGCAACGAAAACTGTGACACGAGAATTTTATATATTAGACATACTGAACCGTTTAGCTGCAACGTTTAATCAATCGGTAAGCAAGTCAACGGAACGCATTAAATTCCTATCTCAATGTTTCCACACCATAAATATTAGCTTGGATAACTCCGAGGGGTGTAAGCTAATCTTAATTATAACGAGTAAACAGTCCAATTAAATGAAATCACTGTACATTACTATCTTCGTGCGACAATAGAACTAATGAACCAGTCATGTGTGACCCCCTATATGACAACGACGCAGTTGACCTCTCATAACTCGTAGTCCTTTACTGATATCCTGTTTATACTAGCTCATATGGTCTAGAATCTAGATGGACAATACCATTATTAAGGGTTTAGGAATGTTTTGAATGGGAGCTTTTCTATAGAGCGGATTGTATGTGGCTGTGCCCGCTTTGATAGCTATGTTTTTGGAAAATTGTGATTAAATATAGCCTGTGAAATTAACGGATAATGTACTTTCGTTGTAGTAATATAATTATTAGAATCAGATTAGTTCCTAAGGGTTTTGTATCATATACCAACACCAGAGAGCTTTTAGTCCTTAAAGAACTACCGTGCTTTTGTAGATGGATTATAATTAACAAAAGCAGCAATATTGTACCAAATTATGATGAAAAAATGATAAATTATGTTCGAAAAACCAATGTTAACATAGTCACAGTTAGTAGATACCTAATAGTTCCAAGTAATTAGAAGAGTTTAATTGTAGACGACGAGCGTGATTACGGGTAGTTTTATGGCACAACACGTTTCAAATTAAGAGTTATAAAACTTCATGTGATTTTTAACCACACCTAAGTAAATTATACTTGGTAACATTTTTTAAAACATTATTTTGTTACATTTTATATAACTGGTAATATTTAGCTGACCTAGGACAATAATGTTTTATCGGCTCATATAATTTTAAGAGCTTTAAAAAAACATGCAAAAAAAAAAAAACTAACAGATCAAAAATCAGCTCAAACATGGCGACACACAAAGAATGAGACTCCAGAACTTTCTTATACACTATGATTAATTAAGCAAACATAAAATTTCGATACTTCACACATGTGCAAAAGAAATTGATACGGAGAAGTGTTGAAAAAGCAATCGGGCACGTAATTAAAGCCAAAATAAAACGTTGTACTTGTATGTTCACATATTTACCCAAACACTCTAATGGCGGCCCTACAATTACATGCGAAATGTAACACATCCTCAAAGCTTTACCGCTTTGTACATACGTAAGTAAGAGTACATAGGTATGTGAGAAAAACCACACATACAAGCTATCTTACAATTAGGGTTGCCTCATGAATCTAACGTTACAATGTTATTGGGCTTAAGATTCATTAACGCTAAAAGTTTTTTGGTCTTAACTAGGAAAATGATAAAGTACTTAATACTTAATTCGTATTGATTTGGATTACGTTTGGGGGAAATCATCATCATCAGCTCATATAATTTCCCCACCGAGGGGCTCGACCCTCCCTGAATAGGGTGATTTGGCCTTAGTCAACCACGCTGACCAAGTGCGGGTTGGTCGACTTCACACACAACCCTAGAATTTCTTAAATTTCTTTGGGGGAAATATGAGGTAGTGTTTTTAAGTTATTGATCTATTCGAATCCCGAATAATCAAATATTGTTAACTGGTACTTGATATGAATTTCTTGTTATTATTATAATTGTGATAAAGAAAATTGATTAGGTAAGTATGATAACAATACGGAAAACCTTATTAAATACCCAATAATATCACAGAACACACAAAAGACCCAAACTGGAGAGGACTAGTTGTTAACTGCCCGCTTTCAAGTACCATTTCTATCTGTGATTTCTACGTATAATTCAAATTTCATTGTTATATTATGGGTATTGCAAAGTTTTGAGTACTGCCATCAAACACTTCACCATTGTACATACACATTATCTGTCTGCAATCGTGATTAGGGCGGGTGAAGGCGAAGTATTTGCATTTCGTGTCATCACGCAAACAGCCTTTACTGTGTAAAAAAACACACCCATAGCTGTAATGAGTTGATGTGTCAGTACCGCATATACTTACAGAAATATGTCATGACCGGGTTATTTAATTTTCTCTTTTACGAGTTCATGTTATGTAGTTACGTGTGTGATGTTATTTTTAATATTTCAGGTTTTGCGAGGTAATATATTTTATTGTAAAGAGAATTTGAAATGGTTTGTATCACGCATTGATTTGTAAAGACTTTCGTTGAAGCTATTTCATATGTTTTAAAAGTCCTGGATTGTTGTGATGTAATCACTAAGGCGTCGTCGGGGTCGGCCGAGAAAGCGTTGGCGGGATGATCTCGTCGCCTTCGCCTCAGTAGCTGGTGGGAGGCTGCGAAGGATCGGGAGAGTTGGAGATGTTTGGGGGAGACCTTTGTCCAGCAGTGGGACAATGTGGGTTCAAAAAAAAATCACTAAGGATAAGGGGAACATCTTTACGTACACAAACTATGCATCAACGTGAATGAAATCGCAGGGCACACCTATTTATTCGTAAATTATTGACGAAAAGCCTAGAATCTTTAATACACATTTACTTATTACGCTGACACACCAAAAGCTTATTAAACAGGGGAGAAATAAAGACAAATCAGGAGGGAAAAACCGATCGTAATGCCTACATCGGCATGCCAGTCAATAATAGCAGCGACGATTGACGGCCTCGCCTTCACAACTTCGTCCCCATAAAAGGGACTTTCCATCTAATTGGTTTTTTGTTTTAAAGCCACTTATTTTACAAAGAATGAAATGCTAGACTCGGAAGTAACAAACTTGTAATAGTTATTAAGGAATGAATAGTTTTTATCCTCTGATATTATAGGGATAAACACCATGGGCAAAACTATGCCCAGCAGTGAGACAAAATAGGTTAGTAAAAAACCTGTGATAGTAATTTCTCTATCTGACATAGAAAAGTTAAACAAATAACAACTATTAAAAAAAACCAGTCACCATCAAAAATGACCATACCATCAATCAAACACTAATTGTTATGTTCAAATCTGACGTTGCGTAAAAAACCAGTAATTAACGTTGAAACGATAAAAAGTAACGCATAATTAAATATACAAAAACGTATTCATTTTCCACCGTTGCGATCGGTTCGTATTGTTAAAAGAGCGATGCGTGACGTGGAAAAAAAACTATCAAAACGGCATCATGCCGATTGTAAAATATGGTATTTTTATGTAATAATTATCTTGGTTATTGGAAGTTCGCAGACGGGTAATGGTAAACTGAGACTGTTGCGTGATACGGACTGACTTACATCAGCACGCGAAAGCTTCTGTGATGCCGGCTTAGTGCTAGTATCGGCTGCACTAGTAGATTATGTTTAAAATAGGTCGTTTTATTTGAAAAATTCTAGGTTCAAGTGGGAAAAGTCAATACCATTTTGTTGAACCCAATAAGTACGTATAAAAGAAGCCAATTTTCAAAAGGAATATTGATTGAACCCTTTTCATTATTACTCTAAGTGTAGAGATAAAATTGGGAACACAGTGCCACTTACACCTACTTGTAAAACCAATTAACTTCCACTAAAACTTTAAGAGTCATTTGTATACATAATTACGCTATTAATATTGAAGAATTGATAGTGAGAAAAAAATCCTAAGCGATAAATGATCGCCGAACTAGTTGTTTGTTAGACCACACCTGTAGAATAATTGGCTTCCTACATTTCAAGCAAAAACTAGTTTAATTATATACATTACTGCAAAAAAGCTTGACAGTAAACTATGCGAAGAAAAATTTGAATATTCAGGTGTCTATTACGATCACTTTCTATAGATTCTACCACGTCACGGTATACTTTATTTCCTTTATAGAGTAAAAAAATGTTACAACGAAGCAAAAAACTTCTAGAAGCTTTTAGAGGAAAAACTAATAGGCTGGCTTGTAAGCTACATGAACAAAAACATGTTTTTTCTCCCCAGTGTTACTTAACTTGAAAAGGTTATAAAACGCGTTGAAAACAAAAGGCACAACTGTACAGAAGTGGCATCAAGTGGATCTTGAAATCCGTTTGCATAGGATTTGTAGTGGAGTGGTACTTTCACTGAAATGGGTCATCAGATGGACATTTCAATATCACTATTTGACACAAGCACTTGTGAAGTAGTATTGGGTAATCTGTTTGCTTTGGAAATTGTAGATATTGGATGTATTCCCATAGCTTATTAGTTAAGTTTTGGAAGAGTTTATATTCTTGATGAGAATTGGAGTACGGTGATATTTTTAATTTGGGAACATTTGGGAACAGCACATTGATGTATGGGTTGAGTAATGTACAATTGTACATATTATAGTATTTTCTTACCGAGTAAATTATGCAGGCAGTATGTGGAATGCAGTTAAATAAAACCCATCAATGTAAATTGCCCTTGAAAACACTCTTGTTTACAAGGTACAGAACACAATAATTGACCTACTTATAGACAAGCAATCGCCGTAGGTAATAATTGAAATACATAGCTCCAATATGGCGCAAATTATTCATTAATTTGTGCAAACAGATGTTATATTACACGTATCATCGAGGGGGTTACAATATTCGGCCATTTGAGGTCAATAACCTACCCACGTGTTAATAGGGACGTTTCATTAGCCATAACTTGGTTCGGTTCATGGACAAAATTAGGACCAAATTTTCTGGGTCATCGCCTTCAGGATGCATAAAATGTTTATTGGTTATTTACGTTAAATCGCTGCATCCATTTTAGGGTGTTTTAAATATCGTACTTAACGTTCGGAAGAAATTACGCAACTTTCAAACAACACACTAAAAACGTTGATTTGTTTTAGAGAACCGTCAAGAATTGATTATTTATTCTGTGAAAGTACAACTGTTAAAGTTGTTATCGCTTTTAGTGGCAATAAAAATAGTTCGGCGTCAACATTTCATCGAGTTGGGTGATACAAATTTGTTTAATGAGCATACCTCGTGGAGTTGTGAGGGTGTTTGTTTACTAGTTTTACGATTCACATGGACAAAGTAAACATCACTATTGTATTTCTAATTTCAATGTCTTACATACGTTTGTGATAAAAGTTAATGATAGTCGGTATGGCTTGTTTGTTGTTAATTCAAGAATTTATACGGCTAGTGTTGCTATCTCATGACACTATCTTGTTAAGCTAGGTTGTATTAAATCTTGATTTTCTTTCTGAAATTAGTCTGATATGTTATTATTATGTAAGCAATTGAGAGACAAAGAACCTAATATTTATGTTTGATATGATTGATTAGCTTCGGCCTGTGATCTCATCACATCTCTTCAGACAGGGCATCTTTCTCACTGATATTAGAAGTCAAGAGTAATAGGAGTAATCACCACGCTCGCCTAATGCACGTCGTTGATCTCAAACCAAAGCCATGTTTGGATAATAAACATGCATGATTGATTGATCCAAAATTTTATGAGTTTATGTTACACCATCTTGAACAACATTGTGTAAACTGCTATTTATAAATAAATACAATTGCTGAAGTCTACCTACCCGCACTTAGCCAGCTGTTGACTAAGGCAAAAGTTCTCTCTAATCAGGGAAACTTGAGACTTTTGATGAGGATATGAGCTGATGAAAATTGAAAGTCTTGTTTTAACCAATTCGTATTTCGATTTTCAATAAGAAGGTTGCGATGCTTCTGCAGCTGAGATAGCTGTACGTTTATGGGTCACACATGTACCTTTCTACGTGGTGCATGCAAGAGTCAAGCAGAAATACTTGAGCATCCAAGACTTCTCATGTAAAATGTACGAGGTTTACGGGTATGCGACCAAATAAATAAAATACCCTTCTGTCATGGAAACTATTAAGAAAACATCACTAATGGCTTCTTGAATAAAGTTTCCAATAAAAAGAAAGAGACATAGGATGCCGCTGTCATAGTTGTGTGTTATTTATTGTAGTATGGGATAAACTATAGTTTTGTTTATTTTCGTATCTAAAATAAGACGGACGTGACAATTAATTTTATTCTAATTCACAATAAATAAAGACAGGACAGGAACACGACTTCCTAAAATAGGAGATTGTTCTGGTGTTAACTATGCAAGGGATTATCGACTTAATGGAAGCAAGATGTATTAACAAGCTTTTATTTTACTTGTCCTGTTAGTATTTGTGGTCCTGCAACTAAATTACAAGGCAATCCTCAGATTATTAAGCAAAAATTTTGCATAAAAGCTCTAAAGAGACAATACATGTAACAAATACAATATGGCGAACTCCTAAAAGTGCCGGATTAGTTTTTTGGTCATCAATTGGAGTCACCCCATTTTTGGTATCCTGCATTTCAATAAATCTAGACAAGAAATTAAATAAAACTTCATAAATAATTAAAACATTAACCCTTTATTTTTAAAACATCGATGTTGAAGTGAGTTGCCGTTGAGTCGAGACAAAATAATAATTATTCCGATCATGTTACAAAGGGCATTAGCATCTTTATCGCGTTGTCGTTGCCCAAACATAATTAGTATCAACCGCTATTTCTGCGTACACGCATTTGATTTCCTTACTGACATATAAAACCTTTTTGCCTACGGTTTTTTAACATCCAAAGTCTGAATTAGAAAAGACAATAATGATTTCTTTAAATGGAGGTGGGTTGTAATCAAAAGTCGACTGGCAGAGTCGGCCTTTCTGCGAAATTTTGTCTCATAATTTTCATATTTTTTGTTTAGTGCCACTTTAATTTTTGACTGCTAGACTTTGAGTGTGAAGGAGTACACAACACAACCACATAAATACAATATAGTGGTGGGTACAACTTTTGCCTTTATAATGTTAATGTGACTACAGATTTATTCAACCGCCCATGTAGAATGTCCATAAATCATTACATTATCATCACACAACAAGTTAACGATAAAAACATATTAATATAAACTTAGTATCTACTATGTATGCATATTTTTTCGATACAATAATGGGTCTAACAAGTTAAAATTGCAAATCGTTTTTTATTGTATCCGTTCGTGCAAAAAATACAAATCTGATGCAGCTGCCGTATCGACGGTATCGGACGATCGATACGATCGAAATGCGAGCAGGTTTCATTTCAATACATGATTACTGGATCACTTAATAGGATCATTGTTGCCAGAACGCGAACGAAGTCGCGGGCACAGCTAGTAAATAGTAAAAAAGCCATAGATAATGTCAAGAACTAATGGTGCTAATTGGAAAAATATTTTGGTGTTCAATAGCCAATTTATCGTAGAATCTTATCCAATCTTAACCAAGGACAAAAACGCGGAGGAAACACAGCCACTATGTAATTCCTATCTTATATAAACATGCCTGGATCTGTTAGGTTAAAATATGGTGGACTTACGCTATCAAATGACCCAGCGTGGGTAGTGGGCTCCCCTAGGGGAGCAAGGGTAATAAACGTTTCAAAGGGTTTGTTCTGTTAATTTCCAACAATAATTGTAACACTTGTTATTATGCTGAGCTAGACGCCTGTTTTGTTTTACAAGTATTTTTTTATTGTTTATTTAAGAGTAATTAATTGGTTATAAGCCGAATAAACTTTCTTTCTGTCTAATAATAAATGGGATGTAACATGGTTTAAATATTTCCAAATAAAATCGATTGAATATTAGACATAATAATGGTACTTTGCGTTCAAAAATTAGTGTGACGAAAAAGAAAAAAATGAAAGAGGCACCTTAGGGTTCGACAAAAAACGAAGAAAAAAACTAAAGGCGCGTGCACACCTGTTCTCTTTGAAAAACATCTGCCTTGGAATATTAACGAGTACCCGAGACAAATAAATACTCGTATATCACAGGTTTATGATTTTGATCAGTTGGAAGTAAATTGTGATGTGGTTTGTAATTACATGCTTCTGTTCGAGAATCCTTGACAGTAGTTGACAGCTTGACGACTGTTTCTGTTTTATTTAAAAGCTATTTGTTGTTAGTAATTTACAAGTAACTTGTGGTAAGTAAAGTTTGTAGTTTATCGTAAGTGAAACAAATGACGATTAAGTGGTGTAGTTGGTACTTTAACGGGTTTGCCAAAGTTTGTAGGCCCGATTTGTGTTGATGTGTGTGTAATCTTTGTCCCAGATCTTTCTATTTTTCAAACCAAAAAGGTCTGCAAGTGAGCATGTTATGTTTATCCACAGTAGGTCATAGTACAAGTTTAGCCAAGTTGCAAGTTTAAAACTTGATGGCGACATATGATTTATGTGTCCGGTTGTTTACTTATTCAGTTACTGTCACGACATTAACTCCGATATTCAACGTTAAACAGCATTTCCAATAAAACAGCTACATCACAATCTTAATAACCATCATTTCACAATTAAGCTACAGCAAGAAATTTCAAACATAATAACGTTATTGTTTAATAAAATTTTCCAGCATTCGCCGAGTCGTGATCAGGGTAATGAACAGACAAAGCAGTGATGTGACATTCACTAGCAAATCGTGATAGAGGGGCCATGCCCCACGCCCCACAGGTCATTTGAGTCGTGTCCACTCCGCTATGCACCTTAACAACGGTATTATTGCCACCGCCACCCATTCTCCAAGCAGTCTTTGGGCAAATGGTGCAAGAGGTTGCAGCGATAGCCTTCAGCCATCGTAAGAGTATTGTTAAAACTAGGCACACCGAAGCAACAAGATCTAGTCTCATATTTAATGATGCAGTTAGAAATCTCCATATGAATAGTCACAATGAATATTTCATTAACCGCTGTGGTTTTATTTGTACCTTCAGACATTTTAGTAGCTGATATCTGTGTTTTATTTGTAAAGGGAATTTTGGATTAAAAAGGCCAGGATCCTTTTGAAGATTATTCTCATCCCAAACGGCTTCAACATTTTTGAGTAGGCAATAAAGCAACTCAATTTGTTTAGTTCAATCTGGAAATTCTAGGAAATCAATACGCTTATCATATTATTTCGGGCTTTCAACAGAAAGGTACTCAAAAGTAAAGGGTACTTTAAAGTCGAGATAATATATCATGATTACGCATTTTAATGACGTGATGAATCATAATGTTTATGGCTTTAGAATTTTAACTGCACATTACGGAAAAAGGTAATTATAAATACAAATTACATAATTAAGAGGTATTTAAAGTTGAAAAGATATTTAAGGTTGAAGAGTGATTCATCATTAAAGTAACTCTTCGGGTATTTAACGTGAAAGGGGATGGCATCGGGTCTATTGGGGCGTTTAAAAATGAATGATGGTTTCGGTCCACCGTCTCTGAATTAGCTATGATTGATTGGGTTATTAACCAACGATAAAAAAGTGATATAGTTTTGGTTATAACTTTATCGGGTTTTGATGTTATACATTGTGGTTTTATAGAAATTATAGTGTTTAAAAACACTTCGAAATTACCGGTTATTATATTAAATTTAAACTATTTAGACGATTCTTTTCACAAAGAAAAAGTACCCCTGATAAATAACCCTTGGGACAGTTTATTTCAATTTTTCTATGGGACAATCATCCACACGGGTGAAACTACGAAACACAATAACAAACACGTATTGTATCAAAGTTTCTCAATAAACGAAGCTACTAGACGCAAAAGTAGAAACTTTTGCTTTTACTTTATCTATATTTTTAGAACATTGACTTCTTGTTTGTTTTGTTATCCTTCATTTAGTACGAGACAAAAACTTGCATCTCCTATATTATTTTAAACTTGGATGCAGTTCATTTACAATTTGAACCTTACTGCAGAGTTAACAAGGTAATAAATCAAGTGTAAAGTTAAAATTGAATCCTACTAGTCGCCACAGCAGGACGTTGTCATATTAAATGGGTGATAAAGATTATTTTGTCGCTATTGTGTTGGTCGCTTTATTTACTTTTCCAATAAAGATATAACAAATAAACTATACTTATAATAAATCTGTTCCTATAAATTTTATTTGTTTCCTTGCCTGTTTATTCAGTCACCATTTGTTATAAGTTCCATTTTTGTCTCAAATTTTAAGAGTAATCCAGCCTTATGATTTTGATCATGTGTGTTTTTAGAGTTCCGTATATAGATTTTGATAAAGATGATATAAATAGTAAAGTAAGTACTCAATCTTTCGTTGGTGGAAGACAATTGGTAACACATTCACTAATTACTTGAGTGAGCTACCAAGTTGGTAGCCGTCACCCAAGTGGCTTGTAATTTCCGTGCTTCGAAGTGCGATCCTTTTTTCGTGCTAACATCACCGACAGTCGTTCCAGGTAGTTAGAGCCTTCAAAAAGTTGGTTTTACTTGGTTATGCCAAAATATTGGCATCACGCTCAAGGGTCCCAATATGAGAAGCCACATTGCGGAATAACATCCGTAATTATAGAAAGGCAGATATTAAAACTAGCATACCTAGAAATGTAGATATAACCATGGGTCTTACTCGTCAGGTTGATATGAGGAGGTACTCCGTTACACAATACCTCGTCTGAGGACGGATTATTCACCGTACTAATGTCAATTTCTAGGAAGTTGTAAGACGGATACGTACGACATTATGACGCATTTTTGTTCTAAAATCCAGTTTTGAACGGCATGTGACGTCACATTGTTATGGTTCTCGAAATTCAAATGAGTACTTACACAATATAAACAATTTTTAGTGATAGGCTTGTGTTTTTGATATATTTTTTTGTTCCTAAAGTTAAAGTAGGTAAGAGGTACAGTTAGCAACGAAAGTTGATTAACATTTTTTTTTAGTTTATGGCGAAATATGTTGTCTGGCTGTAAGTGTAATACCTACCTATAGAATATTTATGAAGGTAGGTACAACTGTCTGTTTATAATCCTGCCTACTATAGAATTAAATCAATTGCCTACCGTTATCTCCAATTAATTAATTTTAGTTGTTTTTATCCTGTACCTAGTTACCAGGTACCTATGCAAAGTCATATTAGGAATAAAAATACATTTTGTCATTTGTCGAATCCCATTGCCCATCTAGGTACCTACTTATACAACGGCATACCGGGAACGCAAGCAAACCGGGTTCCTACGGGAACGCAAACAAAGCGTTCTAATTTTTAGTTAGTCCAGAAAAAATAAGATAAAAGGGAATCCACGGAGGTAGCATATCGGTGTCATGAGTCATAACGACAATGATCTTGATCCCATAATGTCTGTCGTGTTTCAAAACAAGTTCCGTTCTTCGGATCTGACTCATGCGCATTTTTCTTAACATTTACGCGGAATTATTAGTTAGTCTGTGGGAAAGGGGAGGATTGGGTTATCAATATACCTAGGTAGGTACAATCTTTGTATCTATCAATTTCCAAACGCCTTTAATAGTATAACAAAGACTATGGAAAATAAACATTGAACATCTAGGCACTCAAGATAAACAGCTGAGGTAGGTGCTGTTCAATTGGTTTTGTTAGACTTTAAAGTCTTGCTTTAAAGCAGCGCTACGGTACAGCACGATCCTGGATTCAAAACGCAGTTGAGGTGCAAAAGGAATCACCGTAGGTGTTATGTTTATATGTAAAGTACCTAGGTAGGTATTTGACTAAATTCCTACTAGCAAACATTTATAGGTAGTACATAAGGACCTAGATGGTCCCTGTTTAGTACGTAATCAGAAATGTTAAACCTACCGAAAATTAGTTTAATATTACAATGTACAACCTATTTAGACCTATACCTTCTGATAGGTAGATACCTACTCACCAATGGAACTGTAATGTGTAGGTAGAATGGAAACTACCCCAACCAAGATAACGAAAACGACAGCAGCTGATCTGTTTACAGCTACAGTAGTAATATACATACATATAAGTAAATAGATACCTATACGAAGCTATTTATTTAAATCATTATTAGGTACGTACGTAATACAATTATTCCAGTGAATAGGTACCTAGGTACTGGGAAAATCCAAAGTTAAATCGTAGTAATTTTATAGTTACTGATGCGCAGGACTGAGTACGAAATATCGACTGAATTATTATCAAATGCTGCTATAAATCAGAGAATGCATTATTAAAATAAAACCCCACGATAACATTATTACCACTGGCACATGCAATCGTCCAGCCAATAGCTCTCTTGCAAATTTACGAGGGCTGCGTCCGGGCTTCGGCGAACTCGGGGAAGAATAAGCTTTTAAATGGGGCGGAGTACGCATTATAACAACAGAAAACAAATGTAGATTTAAGAAAACTGCATTAGTTAATTCATTAGAACAACAAAAAAGTACAAAATTAAACACTTTTAAGTCACACTTACCAGAAAAAAATAAAAATACAGGACGATAATATCGATCACATGTGAATGTAATGTACACAAACCATAAATTAAAATTTCAGATCAAGTCACAAATTATGAAGAATAAGAATGTGTTTAGACTTAAAAAGTAGTAAACACTGTTTATACCATATCAATAATTCACAAAATAAACTTATTATTTTTCAAACCGAACACAACACCATCCACTAGCAAATCCACAACGCGACTGATTGAATGAACAGTTTAAAATGTGGAATGAGTCAGTTTGGAAATGCGCATCGAGTGAATGAATGAGGAAGGTATACTTTTTCACTCTGTAGTACTTACATTTGTCATTGTTTCCAAGCAGCGCCATCTAGGGACAGGTAACAAGCTAGTTGCAATTTTGTAACTTGTAATACATTCTTATTGTCTCCATAGATGGCGCTTTATATGTTACAAAATAATTTGCAATAAGCTCATTATACATTTATTACAATATTTTAGTAAAAAAATAATTTATGGAGATTATTCTGTTCATTTAAATAAAAAAAACTAAATTAATAATATTTAATTACTTTTGTATTGCCAGATAAAATTTTATCTTGTGCAGCTAACTTCAGGCTCTAGGGACCCGTCAAAATAAAATTGTCAACATGACACTTTCATATTTTTTTTCATTTACTGTACGTCAAAAATGGAGGAGGAACGTCTTTTCGACGAGAGAGTTTCTATTAGAGAATCAGCTCGCCCCCTAAAAAAATACGGTAGTACCTGCAACCACATGAAAAGGAATGAAGAATACATCAAGCATGTGATGACAAAAGGCGATACCCTTCAGGGGATCGCACTAAAATATGGTGTTACTGTAAGTGTACAAATCACAATAAAAGTGTTGTTATCTCTAAACAAACGGTTAAAAAGTTGTTTCTTTAGTGAATAGATGTTTCGTTGTGTATTTTAGATGGAGAAAATAAGGAGAGCGAATAGACTGTTCGCTACAGATAGTTTATTTTTGAGGGAGTATCTATTGATACCTGTCACCAAAGATTCACCTTTCTACGAGAATGGAGAGCGTGTCAGTGTGTCTGCCCCGGCGAGTCACCGCGCCTCAATCGGGGGCATGCCCACGGACTTCTCGCCCGGCAGCCCCGACGAGAAGAAGACCTTTGATGAGTTCCTAAACAGACTGGATTCATCGCTAGCAGACATCAAGAAACATGTTGAAAAGACTAAAGAGAATAGCGAGTGAGTACTTTATTTAATATTGTTCTATATTAAGCTAATTTAAAATCTTAGGCAGTAAATAGTCTAATAATATTAGATAAGGAATCTCATACTTCTCGGAAAGTTTTCTTCAATTATACCCGTCTAGGTCCTTTGTGTGGGCAACATACTTACTTACTTTTCTAATATACATACTCCAGACAAATAATATTTTGTTTACGAAGCAATTATAATTGAACTATTGATAAAATATTAATATCTATGAAAATTTTCCTCGAGTTAATATCTCCACATTTTGTTTACAAAACCGGGCTCCTGTTAGCTTTGTGATATTATTTATATTATGATAAGACTTGTGTGCGCTCTACCAAACTATCATTTGTTTTTTAATGATAAGTACTATATTTTGATAATGCTATAGGTCACAGTCTCATAAAATGTTTCATTTCCAATTTATTTATAAGTTATTGTAACCAAACTTATTTCAATACATGCGAAGTTAAAAATCAATAAGAAATTAATAAATCTTTGTAAAAGTCAATAATAACATTATATTTAAACTTAATTGATACTAAACGAGAGAAGAGAGAAGTGTTTTTAATGAAATTACATTCATTGTTTCAAAGCAGATGCTGTTGTATAAAACATAATAGTTCTATAACAATATGATTTTCTTTTCTATATCTAGTTACAGCACAGTTTTGTGTCTAACAATTAGTTATTACCGTATTATTTTCATAATAAAATCAATCTGTTACATCCTACTTCACAATGTATGCCCTCCTCTCTCTCACCGATGATAAAAGTACAGTAAATAGGTGTAATCACTATACTTGTTAATTAACACAAAATATCTCATTATATAAAATACTAGCAGCGCGTAGTTCCCGCTACCATGGGAATACAGGGATAAAATATAGGCTATGTTACTCGCTGTTAATACAGCTTTCCATTAGTAAAAGATTTTTTTAAATCGATTCAGTAGTTTTGGAGCCTATTCGTCACAAACAAACAAACAAATCTTTTCTCTTGTACTCTCAAGTACATTGTAAGCGGGCATTTTCCGCACCTAGACCTCTCAAGTTGGGCCCCATGTGCATGCTACTTGTGGTGTTAGAACCACCCTGGTTCCTCCAGGAAGTTCGCCAGCTTGTAAGGTTTAAATCTTTCCTCTTTATAATATTAGTGTAGATTTGATATTACAAATAAATCAGCTGAAAATACTCAAATTATCTCCACATTTAATAGTAATATTCAGATGTTAAATATTGTAGTCAGAAATTGCTCTTGAGATAAGAGTGTGTATTTAGTTTGTGATAACAATTATTATTGAACTCGTACAGTATAAGTTAACTATGATATAGGTATGTATATAATACAATGTAATAATATGTTGCCCACAAAATTTCCATGTTTTGTGTTATTGCCAGTGTGTTGAAATTTATAAATAACCCTTTTAAAAATAATATGTAAACATGTAGTAATTACTAGGTAGTAGGTAATTGTGGGTAGGCCCAGCCCTTCTGGCTGGGAGAGCCCCACATAACCACCGGGAGTACTCCTGTTCTCGGCTCTCGGTAGTATGCAGCTCGATGCATATTCACAGCGAAAAAAAAAGATAGTAGGTAATTAAAAATAAAAACAATAGTACTACATACCCACTTTATAATCTAATCACTTGATTCGTCACTTATTTTGATAGCCTAATTAAATTAGTCATTATTAAATAACATCTTTTAGTTTTTATTTGTTTATTGCAATTAAAACTAACTCATTAATACATTTTGAATCATTTTATGCCATCAAATAATTGTTAATATTTTGCTGTACTCATAATTTTGGATTTGGAATAGGTATCAGGCACACTTTAAAATTGGCCCTATCTTTGAAGTACTTATATTTTTTATTTTAATTAAAACCAGTTTTAAAAACGAAATTTACAATTCTTTAAAGAATATTGCAACCAATGTTTTAAATGTCAATGTTTAATGAACTTTGACTTTCAGATAGTTTATTATCTGGATCATTTTCGTCTCAAAATTGTCATTGAATGAATAAAAACTGCACAATACAGCAAGTCTCATCAATTTTTTTTGAATTTTATAAGTGAAAGTTTGTGATAATAAATTATAGATTTTTTGCTACTCTTCTACATAAAAACTACATGACTGATTTAGGTCTAACTTTGCAAAGATATTTCTAATAACCAAGAATAACAAAAATGATACTTTTTATCCCAAAATTGCCAAAGGTTTTTCGCGAGTAAAACAGCGGGGCGTAGCTAGTATCCTAATAATCCTACTTATATTATAAATGCGAAAGTTTGTATGTTTGTTACTCTTTCACGCAAAAACTACTGTATCGATTTAGATTAAATTTGGCACATATGTTCCTAATAACCAAGAATAACAAATAGGATACATTTTATCCCAAATTCCATCCAATCCAAAATTCCCAAAGGTTTTTTCGCGAGTAAAACAGCGGGGCGTAGCTAGTCTGATATATAAATACATTACCTTGTCCTTGATCAAACGAATATAAAAGTGGTTATACTAATTTTAAAGATAAATAGTTGATGCTGAATTGATCGTATTGATAACAAACTAGTTTTATAAATATTTATTATAAATAGGTAACTCTTATGTTGTAACTATGTAAGTTAGTGAGATTAACACCACAGTCAGATTAAGTAAGCTTAAAAACTTATTCATCTAGGTATAACCTACTTAAAACTACTATAATTTTGTTAGGAGTTTAGTCGTAAAAGCTTTTTTATAAGTTACTCATCTGATTTCGATTCATACTTATTGCACTATTGACTATCCAATTCCAGACACAAAAGTATTTTTCTCCACGTTGTGTAGTTCCAATATTAATCTAGAATTATGCAAATTTTACGCATAATCATATACCTAAAACAAGCAGGCTATAAAGAAGTATCTTATTCACAATTTTTAAAACCTTTCTTCCGTGGCTTATTGCCAGTTGGTACACATATGGTTATTTCATTTTTTTTGACGTAGAAATGGACTGTCGAGGATAAAAGTGAAATACCAAAATTGAGTGTTAATAAGGTTTATTACCAAATTGCCTTCCAAATTCAAAAAATAAATAACAGAACATTTAAGAGTTTTTATTTTTTATACATTTAAAAACAGAACATAAGAATAAAGTTTTTTTTACTTTAAAAAGTTTGAACTAATAAAAATGCCGATATATTGAGTGTGCGAAAAAATATTACATTATTTTTCTTGAGCGGTGAGTCAGCCAAGGCCGTAATACTATTGCGCTTTCTATGCGTCTGACCGTTTGACGCGCGATCACATGATGTTTAACTAACCTTTCCTTTTGTTACGGAATCGGCTCAACTTATTTAGATACTAGCAGTTTCCCGCGGTTTAACCTGCGTTGGCTCCACTTCTAAAGGTCTTAGCGAGATGTTATGTTATACTAGCTGCGCCCTGCGGTTTTACTCCCGTGAATCTCAATCGCTTGGGAATATCGAGATATAAAGAATCCTGTGTGTTATACCTAGCTATAAGGAACATCTGTACCAAATTTCATTAAAATCTATTCAGTAGTTTTTGCGTGAAAGAGTAACAAACATCCAAACTCACAAACATACAAACTTTCGCATTTAATATTAAGTAGGATGACCTTCCTCGTTTAATGGGTTATCCAACAAAAAGACGGATGGACGGAACACCCAGTAGTTGCTATGATTATTACTAATCCCATGACATATATTTTTAACTTTAATAAAAGATATTTTGAAATCACACAAACTGCCGAAATTCCACTAAAATTTATCTTTGTTTACTTAATCACGTGTTTTTTCATTCACACGCATTTTTTTTACATTTGGTAATTATTATATGAGGACATGAGTAAATAGCGTTGATCAAACTCGACCCAAGATAGCGATCTGGTTGCTATGAGCAAACCAATACCAGTCTTGTTGTAATTTGTGTCTTTCTTAAAGTGTTTTGAAGCAGTGTTTTCTAAACCATATTCATGAGAAATCTATTTTCGATCTGTTAAATTTTAAGTTCTTTAACATTCTTGATCCTCTACATTTTCTAAATTAAAATAATTTCTCTGAGTTGGCATTTTTACGTCATTGACGCTTTGAAACTGGCAGCATATGATCCAAATCTTAACTTGTCTCATTGTCTCGGAAGGTAATCAAAAATAATAAAATCAATTAGTTAACATGACGTCATTGTACTACGCATGAGACATTATCCAGTAGGTTCGTTGACTTAAAGGTTAAAGGTGTGTTAGTGTTTAAATAGCAGTGGGTAGACAAGACACAGAGGTGGACTTACAAAGTTCTATTTTTCCTTAGGGATTATACGCTTCTGCTGATGAGAAAGCTGCCTAGGAAAGCTTCACTATCACTACGTAGTATAAAACAAAGTCGCCTTCACTGTCTGTCCCTATGTATGCTTAAATCTCTATAACTACGTCACGGGTGTTGATGGGGTTTTCTTTAATAGATAGTGATTAAAAAGGAAGGAGGGACCTACGCGGGTGAATCCGGGGCGCTGCTAGTAATTAATAAAATATATAAGTCAAGGTAGAGACAGAGATAGAGAGAGTGAATAGCTTCGTAAATACATTTTTTGTCCGGAAAAGGTTAAAGGTGTGTCGCAGTAGTCAGTCTGATAAGAGGTTGTCTCTACGTCTGTCTGGTGGGACCATGGGGAAGAGATAAAGCTCTATGGGTAAATATTGGTCAATGTAGAGGGAGTATAACGTCGTAAATACATTTTTGTTTGGAATCTTTAGCGCAGTTTTAGTGGAAGTAAGGGCTCAGCTAATTGAATAAGACAATAAATTGATTAAATTGCTAATTAATATAGCAGTTCATATGAGCAGACACTTAACTAATGTCAACAACATTTCTACTTAGCTTGATTATAATTATTAATTAGCTATATTAGGTATCGTATGCCATATAAGTATAAACAATATAAATACATATATTGGTTTGGTATTAAGTAATAATACTAGGTATTTCATAATTACTTAGACTAATCCATTATCTTGATTCTCTGTTACATAAAGCCAAGTTCAGGGTTATGTGGCCAGTATATTGATTTACTTAAGATATGAAAGTGATATATTTGACGCACTACCGTCGCATGCTTCGGGTTTGGTGCCAACTTGTGTGATAGTTGGTCTGCATAAGAACCAGTGACTTTGCCAAAAGTCCCAACGATTGTATTTCGAGTTTAATTGCTATGTTCAACGTTTATGAGTATTGTTTATTATTGTAACGCGTTGTAAGGTAATAACCTATATCGTTAGAGAGTCGTTTTGTTAATTAAGTCTTTGAATAGAGAGGCTAGAGTGTTTTAGAGGTAAATTAATATGCGTACATACATACTTTTTATATTTTAGATTTAGTTATTTATCAACTCAAACCTCTGTGGTTTTTAGATGTTAAGTAGACCTATGTTTTTTATGTAATTGTTTGATCTGATAAATAAATAAAAAAAAAAAAAAAATTACTAAATAAATAGGAATTCTTTTTTTAATGACCGACATCTATGTACTTATGTATCTCATTTTCCGTGTGATAAGCCCATATAAATAAATCATAATGGACAGTTAGAAGTCCATAAGTAAGATCCTGCAAAAACCAATTAAATATGCATCAGCGTTAGTGCCTTCATCAGGTCATCTCGCATACAGGTGGAAGGGGCATTGTGGGCACAACAGAAATAGGTCATATCCTGCCTCGGAGCACCGTATTCACAAACAATTTGTGCAGTGTGTTGAGTGTAGCTCTATTCTGATTTAAGGGGCTCTGAGATGCCAAATGCCCGTTTTCGGAAGACTGGTTATGATATTTCTACTATTAGTACAAAACTATTTTATGTATTATATGCAACTTTGGTTCTTTAACTAAACTTGACCCGCACCGAAACACGATAGCATTACATTTTCTCGATACATTTTCATTTTGAAAATTGTGCTTTTAAAATTTGTTTTTGCGGTCTACGTAAAAAGTATAAGAGCTGGTACCACGAAACTTCGAATACGCTTAGTAAAGATAAATAAATAAGTCTCACCCGAAAGATTTTTTAATCATTAAAGCTTTTCACTAATAATTATTGAATTTCATTTTTTTATCCAGTCTTATTTGAGCCGTTTCGAGGTTGTCATTGCGCTTCTCTTTCCTTTTAATGCAGTGCGACAGTGACCGCTGAGCGGTGGTGCTAGACGGACGTGTATCACTTCTCCTCGTGCTCAATGCTGTTTTTTTTACATTGCTAAACAACGGGATATGAATAAAACTAAGATTTTAATTGCCTGAACTATATTACTATAATATTTCGTGATGATCAGACAAGCGGTACTCTATATAACATTTTAATATTTCAGACAAAGATAAAAATATAAACACCGATTGCACAATCGTCAACGAATACGAATGAACTATAGATGTGGCACTTATTTTCTTTCCCTTTCGTCATGCGCCTTTGTCTCTTTCATACATATGTACAATTTACGCTATTTTTGAGAGTCGCGAATGTTGACACGGCACGTCTATAATATTTTTTTCGAGTCGTTGACAAACTTCCAGAAGATTTTTGACACTAGCTATGATAATATAAATATAGTAAAACTAAGTAGTTTGTCCAGTACAGGACAAAAAAAAATTGATGATCCATTTCCATTTTTATGTACGTGTAAATTTTATTATTCGGATCAGACTTTATGAAGTTATGATGGGTACAAAAATTGACAAAGTACCTATGAAAAATTACACGGTTTGACCAAACTGTTCAAAGTTTAGTCCAATCAACTCGTTACTGGATTGATTTAAAAATACTTACTTCAGTAATGTAAAGTTTTACTTTCAGTATTATTTTTGGATTAGGTATATAGCCTATCAGGTACTTGAAATCAGTAGTTCAATAAATTCATATAAATAAATAAATGTAATATCCTAATAGACTTTTAACAAAAGCCTAATAGAGTAGGCTCAAGCCCCTCGGTGAGGACATAATATGATGATGAAAAATATTGAGAATGTTTGTTTCTTATTATATCATTAATTGTCTTTCGCGTATTAAATTCTTGGATACCTGGTAAATTGAACCTGAATTTTCAAATTTTATCGCATTAAAAAACAGAATGCACGTGGGTGAAACCGAGGGGCACGGCAAGTATAAATACTCAGTTATACTCTGACACATGATTATTGATTAGATAACCGTACAGAGACAAAGCTTCATACAACCTCACGAATCGGTTGCCCTGCTAAACAGGCACGTAGAGTGTTTTTTTTTATTGATTTTCTTCTTTATTAAAATTTATCATTATGAGTATACAGATATTAGTTATTTATAGTACAAGTTAGTAAAGTTGGTGCTTACCACCGAGGAGCTATTGAGGAGGATAGCCGAGGATAGTAATCACCAATACACACGTGTATCATACAACGTTTTTTAACACACTTGCGAACACAATAATTATAAAATACAATTTTCGCTAATAAATAAACATTTTTCCTATTCGCGCGCATCTAAAACAACAATGAGATCGGCCATAGACTAAAATAATATACTTATAAAAAAATTAACGAATGAATGATTTGGTATCGAAACTTTTTTAAATATGTACAAAGCAACTTAAAAAAATCTATAACTCACTGGTGAGTAATAGGTGTCATTCTGTGCCTGATTGCAGAGAAATAAGAGCCACTTTATGAGCAAGTGTTTTGAAAACATATATTTATTAGGGCGAGCAAAGCGGAGTCCGCCTGGCGGAACAATTTATTCAGTTTTGTGGTCCATTTTACGTAAAAACTACAATACCTACTGATTTGATATTTGCCATAGTTATTAAAATTTGTGTTTTTATATAATCGTTTAAATACTCATTTCAACACACTTGCTCATAAAGGGGCTCTTATTTGTGCAAAAACAGTTGAATAATGACACGCTTGATTCACTAGTGAGTCATAGATTTTTTTTTTAAATTGTTTAGTTTTCAAAAAAGTTTCGATACCAAAAAAAATCGTGTCCATACATTTTAAAAACAAACTTCAACTATGTTGCCTTACTTTTGGTAGGTCTATGGTCGATTCCATTCATTTATTCATTCGATTTTTTTTAATGAGTATTATCTTTTAATCTATGGCCGATCACCATTGTTGTGTTGGATGCGCGCGAATAGAAAAACTGTTTATTTATTAGCGAAAAATGATAATTTCTTCGCAAATGTGTTGAAAAGCGTTGTATGGTAAACGCGTGTATTGATGATTACTATCCTCGGCTATCTTCAGACCCTCGCCTGACGGCTCGGGCCTCAATAGCGCCTCGGAAGTAATCACCAACTTACCTCGCTTGTACCATAAATAACTATTATCTTGTATTGAATTTCCATATTTTACATGCCGCGGGTTAAAGGCAGTCTTGGAGTGATTAAAAACCTTGCGAGACCCCACAGAGCATAGACAAAGTCACGTTTTTAACTACCTAGTTTTATTTTTAAGTATCGTTCATTAATTTTACATTTTTGTTTGCCAATCTCTGAAACTAAAATTGGTTTGATTGTTGTCATAGAGCACTTTTATTATTTGACAACCTTGCCAAAACAGGTAATAATTTTACACGTTCTTATGAAGCTTTGTCTCTGTACGGTTATCTGCTCTATTTTTTAGGCTTTAAGCTATTCGAAATGTTAGGCTCGCCGCTGACTGTGATTTTTTGTCACTAAGTCGAGCGCAAGAAAAATATATGTAAGCTATAAAGAGTGCGCTCATTATGGTAACGTGACAAATAGTTCCAGCGATATGAAACATGCTCACTGGTGTGACTTATTGTCATTCGGCCGGCCGAATATATCGTGTACAATTTTCCTTATTATTATCATTTGCATTATATAGGATGCACCCAGTAGCGTTTTTATTTTCGTTTCATTTTTCTTCTACGTATTTCAAGAGGACTACGTATATCAATCACGACTACCTCTTTGAACCCCATAACAAAAATTAACGCGATTTGACACCCTAGATAAGATTCAGTATAGCGCATTGTGAGTGACAGCAGGTGATAGTGATAAAAAGTCACGGCAACAACACATCATAGTTAGCGGCGGGCCTTACAAAACATTCTGACAATAATCATTTTGAGATAAAGCAGTTTGTACAATTGCACAATCGCAGTCACGAGGCAGGGGGAAGTTAGACTAGATCTTCCGTCCGCCACCCGTCTGCTTCACCCCCTCAAAAACCGAAATTTGACTAGTAACCTCGCCTTAACATGACCAAACTGTTGATAGAAATATCTACCGAATTTCAATTAAACCATCAATCAAAACGAAAGACGATACCAGACATTACACAAACAACATTATCTTACGACACCAAGACGCGTCCATTAAGAGTTATCAGCGAATCTATTAACCAAATCATTGGAGCGTACGACCGAGAATACATATCTATATGTATTATCCAACACGTTACCGCTTCGCATTTTATGTAACACGGAATGCCATGTTTCGATCATAAAATTAATTCTGCATCTCGTCTAATAAAGGTGGCCATTGACGAGTCAGTCGAACAGATCAGTCCAGACAAAACTGTGGCGTCACTCCAAAAGTTTTAGGTCAACTAGATTTCCCCACTGGAATTAAGAATCACTCCGGTGATTGACGACCATTTTTGGAAGGACGCCAGTTCAACTGATCAGTTGAACTGACTCGTCAATGGCTTTAAAACTAACCGCACTGAAATCCTTGGTGTTCAAAATAACTGTGGTATTAACATGTTTTTGATTTGTAACGTGAATTCTAGACGCGCTCCATAATATGAACATGAACGAACACTCCCTGTTTTCGAATAATAGTAATGTCGCTGGATGGAAAAACCGAATTGAATTGTAAGACGAAATAAGAGTAGCTATTGTTAAATCTATATCAAGTATTTGTATGTATTTCAGTTCAGTCATTATACTTCTTATGCATTATAATTTTAAAATAATAACTTCATGTTCTTATAATTATTCCTTTCATTTGTGCACTGAATACCCACACTACATCAATCACCTACTCTCTCTAGCCTCTAAGGTTTGCTGGAAGAAAATATTTTAGGGTTAAGTTTTTATTTATTTTATTTATAATTGTACGTCTCTGTGTACAATTATAAATAAAATAAATAAATAAATAAGTTTTTTTTTTCTGTATCGGTTTTAAGGGTTCGTATCCAAAGGTAGCTTTCGAAATCCCTATTACTAAAGCATTGCCGTTTTCGTATGTTTCAGTTATATGGGTATATGTTCTCTCTCCCTATAAGACGTTTTTTTGGCATCTCATATCATTTTTTCTAGCAAAAATATGAATGTGTTATACATTAAACGATAGTACCGTACATATGTGCGTCCGACTAGCTGCGACCAGTTTTATATCTACATCGTTAGTGTGTTTGTGTAGAGTACTTGAGGTCGACGTTCGCGACACGTTATCATTGTTATCATTCGACGCGCTACCGATTTGACCTCATCTCCGAGATGGAAGCGTGGTATTACGCTTTACTTTTTTAATATTAAAGCGTAATATAAAATGATATATAGGGGGTGCTTTGGGGTAATTGGTTTTATTTATTCTTTTATTCAGTCTTCTTTATTTCAATTTGGTTGCTCCGAGGTTTTAGCCACGTTGCTAAGCTCCCTTCTTCTCCCTCGCCTTCATTAAATAAACGGACTTATGCAAAATTATTTTATCAAACCGGATTAGTAGTTCAAGAGATTAGCGCGTTCAAAGAAACTTTACCTCTTTAAATATTAGTACAGATGTTATTTTCTCTTTGTTATTTTCCCTTTTTTACGAAATAGAAGATAAACGTACGTTTATTTTAGCTTAAAGCGGCGAAAATATTATTCGTTGTAAGTGCAATGTTTTGAATAAGCAATATTTTGCGTCACACTGCCCACACATCGCACAATAAACTAATTTATCTGGTGCATTCACATTATCAGGAACTAAATCCTCAAGCGAGAGGAAATCGCGCATGTCCTGCCCACGCTAACAATAAAACACTTAATTTTAGCAACATCTTCTAACGGAATAAACCCAACTACAATTGACTAAACTTCCTTCCCCCCACGCACGCGCCATTAAACTCTAATACAAACGTATAAAGATCATATTTGTTTAGCAAACAATCTGCAAATACGCGTTTGAACGCGAAGGCGGTAAAGTATTGTGATGTATGAATGTTTTGAAAATATTTTTTCATTTTCTTTGTCATGTTGATGATTCGGTGTGTGTGCATTTCGGCTTTGTTTAATATGTTGTCGCTAAGGAATACTTATCATTAATCATAATTAACCTCTAAAAAGTATAACTACGTAATTTGGCATGGTTAATTAAAATTTAATAGGTTATATGCTTGTAATTAGGCCTTTGTAGTTGTGATGTTGAAGATTTTTAGTTTTCTTCATGTAACCTTTAAACAGTGTAGAATTTAAACAGTTTAAATTTCTCTCCATTTTTTTTTTATAATTTCTGAATAGATTCTGATCAAAAGTAGAGAATGAGTCGATAAACTTTGAGGTGTACGTTATAAAGTAACCTCATACTTTTGATAATTATTTTTTTCCACTTTTTTACTGCTTGCACATATATCTAGAGTACAGAATTACTTAAACACTTTGGTATTTAACAATTCTAATAACTAACAAGGCATATTTTAGTTAAAATATTATGTCGATTGTTTTCAAATTTTAAAACCCCGTTATAACGTAAAACTGCGTCACTATGACGTAATTTCGAGTGTAAACTATCTCTTGGGTTGAGTTTGGCTCACGCGATCGTTGCATTGTGGGCTTGTGGGCTTTTATTAGATCAATAGTTATAGTTTGATACTGTTGTGCTATACCTTAGATCTCTGTGCAAAACTAAATTATGCCTTAGATGTATCCAATCCACAGATTTAGTTTGTATTTTATATTTGAACTCTTTTGTTTTTGTCCGTCGTTGGTAACATTACCGTCCTTTGTACTAGGTATGCTTATAGATCTATCCATCCATAGGTTACATTTACAGGGTAGGTACTGTAGCGATACATTCCGGTAGGTACTGAAGCGATATAACCTATATCGCATGCGATTTGTTACAAACTCTTTGTAAAAAAGGAAACAAATATTAAATAATTTACGAATTTGAATAACAACTACTTTCTTTAAAATCAGTTGTTCGTTACATGATTTTGATCCTTAAGGATTCTTGTACTAACCGCCTACAACACGGGAGTGTTTTGGACTGTTTATTTATAACTAGCTGTGTCATTTGCGTTAATGGGTCTTTGTCTTATTTACTCACTTAAAAATTGTTTATCCACTCGAAACAAAATCGGTATAAAATGTTGAGTAGAAATGTTATACTTACTTCGAAACAATAAAAAGTATTTAATTAAGAACAAATATATTTCCTTATGTGTTAGCTTTATATCAATTTGCAATGGTTGTTAACTTCGACAGCATAAATATAATTTGTCAGTAAGTTATTTTTATAAATCGTTTTTATAAATTATTCATGGGTCGACCGTTAGAATGTGTTTTTAGATTAGTGTCACAATAATGTTAAGTTACGTAATCAAATTACATATAAAATTAACAAGTATAGTTTTTTGCATTCTTGCCTATTAATAATATTCGTTCCCAAAATCTGATGATGCCGTATTAGCTTTCACTCTCTTTTTTTATTAGCTATCCAGCATCAATTCGAACCAGTATTTATTGAGATTAGCCCGTTTAATCAAAGAAATAATTTATATTAAGTACTAGCAGCGCCCCCGCGGTTTTGTCCTCGTGGAAATACGGGGATAAAATATAGCCTATACCCTATAGCCTTCTTCGATAAATGGGCTATCTAAAACTGAAAGAATTTTTCAAATCGGACCATTATGCAGTAGTTCCTGCAAACTTAATAATATACTTATTAAACATTACAAACCATTAAAATAAAATAGTTTATTGTTCCACATAAATAGCCTATTTTGTAACATTTGTGTTGGAAGTTGAAAATTTCATTAACGATCATTAGTTCATAATGTTCCGCAAGTGACGTTCAAATTCACCTTTATCTATTAGCCAAGACCCTTTCTACTGTGACGTCAGATATTCTCCATTGGTGTGACGTCACAGATTAATCTATTAGTCGAGTAGCTAACGCTGCGGTTCAGCACATTCTTATCTAACTCTTCACGTTTGTGGTCAAGGGTAAAACAGTTTACTTTAAAGTAAAAAAAGGTTTGCAGTTGAAAACATTCACTTTTTACGATGTTGGGGGATTGGATAGTAATTACCTAATTATCTACATTGTTTTCGTTGTGGTCAATGTCATTGGTCAACGGTTACAAATGGACAGTTTAATAACGATTCAAGTCTCAGAGTGGTTCTCATTATCAAGCTGCACTGCTAAATAGAAGGTTTCATTTTCATAATAATTACATCACAACAACATACCTAACCTAGTAATAAGTTATGAACCCTACAAATCTTAATCATAGTCTAGCTAGGAGTAAGAATTATTGTGCATGTTTTTTATATAAATAAACAGCTGCATCCAGGTTGTTATCACATTGGAGACCAACCCCTTCTTCAAATTCACAAATTCTAGTATTAATATTTGATTCATGAAGTTTATGAAGAGATAATTAATACTAACTTCATGATAGAGAGAGAGACTCCTCCATACTTCATGACTTGATTGTTTCATTTGAAATTAATTCCCCTACCCTCCAAATTCCAGATTCGTAAAGGACTTCGAAGATGGTTACGTGCGTCACAGGCCGACAGCGCGGCTCCGCCAATCAGCTTCCATGGGTGCGTCGACGTCATACAACGAGGTGATACCTCCGCCGCTGCCGCCGCCGCCCGCGCCGCTCACACAGGGCCGCCGCGTGGACACGTCACTGCGGCGCCTGGAGAGGACACATGATGACCTCTTCCAGTTGTAGCGGCCGAGACAGCGCAGGTAAATGACATTATCTATATATATTGATTTGATATAAAACTCTTCCGTTACTGTACTGACTGACTGACTGACAACGCACAACCGAAACTACTGGTCGTAGAGAGCTGAAATTTGGCACGTGTGTTTGTTGGGGGGAGTACGCTACTATTAAGAGAGGATTTTTGGAAATTCACCCCCTAGGCGGAGAAAAGAGGGAAAAACCTAATTTTTTCCCTCGTTTCAAGCCATTATTCCACGCGGGCGAAGTCGCGGGCAAAAACTGGTGTATTAATATGACAGTTTGTTCAAAGATTGCGAATACACGGAATAGTAACATTTCACTAGGTAGTTAGTGCCTGTGACTGAGACACAGCTCAGCTTTGTAAGATAAATATAAAGTCTCCTTTGCTTTTCCATTCTTATTGTTCAAAAACCATAAACATTTTTAGTACTTTCCCAGTTTCTCGTGAGTCTGGATGAAAATTAGCAATTACATTCTCAAGTATAAGTACGTTGAATATAAACATCCTGTCTTTGCAGAGTCTTTGTTTAGTTGAGAACCCGGAATAACCGCTATGATATAATAGCCGCTAAAATTGTCTAAAAAGACCAACTGTTCCATACCATTACTTCTGTGTCCCGTGGTTTTACCAGCGTTTTTCTTCTCTTACCGTCTCATGTCAATATCTATCTGCGTGCCAAACTTGCACTCGATTCAGTGGTTTTGAACTGTGTGTTGGTAGGTCAGTCAGACTATCAAAAACAATTGCCTTTTATTTAAAGACTAGCTGTGCCCCGCGGTTTCACCCGCGTGGTTCCCGTTCCCGTGGGAATACGGGGATAAAATATAGCCTATGTTATTCAGGGTGTATTTAGCTTTCTAATGGTGAAAGAATTATTGAAATCGATCCAGTAGTTTCGGAGCCTATTCATTACAAACAAACAAACAAACAAATCTTTCCTCTTTATAATATTAGTTTAAAGATAATTCCGTTGTTTACATTTGTAAACATTTTTCAATAAGCTATTTATAAAATGAAAAGTTTAAAAAGTCACGGAAAATATAAATCATCCTCTATTATTATATTTTTAACATTATAGACGCGTGTTGACGTCACGAAACGATAAATTTCATTTTTATTACATTACATGAAATGTTTTAGTGTAAACTTTGCAAATAAATATTTATGGACTGTCTAAAATATTTATTGGATGCGATTGGATGCTGGTGAAATGTTAATGCAACACACTACTTCAGATATTTTTGTATGATATAGTTTTTAAAAACATAATAGATATACATATACTAACTACTCGTAGTTAAAAAGGTTAAAAATGTGTCATTTATATAAACTTGAATGTTATTAATAATGGATGCTCGTTTGTTAACCTTTCAAGCTTACACTACTGGAAAATAATAAGAAATGTTTAGACTATCCTGTTTATCCTGAAATTCTAACGGCATTAGTAAATAGTAAAGAATTGAACAGCAGTCAGTAAACAAACCAATACATTGTAACGAAACCATATTTAAAGTCGACCAATAAAACTAAACTTATTAAATTTAAATTTCCAGATATGCGCGACTACAATGAACGTGTTGATTCGACGGTATGTTAACCACATCGCCGCGATCGACACCATTCATCGAGCTATCTTACCATTACGATACATTTATCTAGCGATCATCTGATATCGTCACAAGATGAGACGATCATCTAGATAGTTCTAGCTATCGCATGATTCAATCGCCAATCTTCGATAGCAAGATAATGATTAAGATCTAATCGTTAGTAATATCAATTTACCGATTTTGTATCGGTATATCCAAATATTAAGTGTAATAGTAGTTTAGATTTTAAGTTGATATATTAACTTTTTGAATGGTTTAATCGTGAATGCAGCTGTGTAAACTTTACCCTTCTAACCAAGTAATGCGTTTAATCTTCCTTAAGTGTATCACACACAGAGCGCAAATTCAAAAAAGGAACAAAAAGATCCTTTATATTGTTCAAATGAGTTTGAGCGACTAGAATATAAGGGCCTGTGCCCATTACCGGTGATCATCGGTGCGATTCGGTACAGCTCGGGCGCCTTCGGGAGGTTTCGGGTGTATTCGGGCTGCCTCGGCAGTTGTTAGCATACCCAGGGACGCTGATCCAAGTCGCATCGATGCACACCGATGGTGGTAAAAGACCCTTAAAAACGACAGAATACATTGTGTAATAACGGCCGTTCCCAATATGATTTTGCTTGTTATCGGATAGAAAGCTCTGTATATATCGCGTAAAATGACAGATTATTCAAAGTTTTCATGGTTTTATATACGACAAGCTCGATCATAGCTCGAATATTGGGACCGGCCATAAGAAGCAGATGATACTAGTATATTTGGAAGTTATGTTATTTGTCAAATTGTAGATTCTAAGGGCATATTTCACGACCTTCAAGTATAGTTACTCACCAAGTAAACGTTATTTGAAGATGGGTGAAATAGGCCCTACGTATCGCATATAACACTAGAAATCAAGAAAAATATAAACATAACAACCAAATATTACCAACAAGCGCTATTCTTGTCGTAAGCGCTATACTTGCCATTAAAAAAAGAAGCTAATTTAACAAAAAACCCAAATATACGATGTAGATGACGTTTCTGGACTGCAAGGCATGAAAGTTGTTTTTATTAAAAATAAGTAATAATACAGAATTTAACAATATTTAAGCATAATAATTTCCATAAATATTTATGTTATTATTATATCTGTTGGTTTGTAATACCAATATACCTAGGTAATCAATAAAAAAAAAACAAGAAAACCTTTTTTTAAAGATCTTTAAAAGTTTTCTAACATCTATGGAATGAAATGTCACTGTCGTATATGACATTGACGTTTCTAATGATATGTATTTTGTATGTATCATATCAGTCCATTTTCGATCAGAATTTCATTGAATAATTGTAGTGTTATGTAAAAATAGATTTATTATTGTCTATAATAAATCTATGTATATTGTTAAAACATAGATAAATGTTATCAAAGTATAAAATAATAATATAAATGTATTTATATCGTTAACTGAGGCACTAACGTAATAGGATAGTCTGTTGATCTTTGTATGCATATTATTAATAATAATATTTGTGATAGATTAAGTTTTAATATTAATAAGTACGTAAATATATAGGATATTCATTAATATTCACAAATGTAAGAAAACATACGTCATATCGCTAAAATGTACCTAATCTCCTTAATATTAAGGTTGAAATTTCAAAATCAATTTCGATATGTAAACGAAAGCTTTATTGGAATTTCAACCTTAAAAATATCCTATTTAAGGTTTTATTTGGATTTGTTCGTGTCTATATTAATGTGACTCAAATAATCGGTCACAAAATGTAATGTAAATATTGAATATGAATTTAAAACTAATGTTTATGGATTTATATAAGAAAAATTGAGTAAAATGTAAAAAACTGGATATCTGTCAATAATGTCATTTTTGACATGTGTCAAAATTTCATTAGGAACATGTTAATCAGGTGAATCTTATGTTTCAGCCACAGAACTCGGAATACTCTATCTATGGTAAGTAAAGAAGTCTGACAGACGCGTGATATTGTCGCCGCAAAGGTGTGTCCCATAGGACACCATTCACCAGTATTGTTCAATTTGTTGTTATAGTATGTCAATGTGTTGGTCACTGTCAACTGACGACACGCGTTCCGATATAACCAGAGAGTAGATAACATTTCTATACTTACCATAGAGTATTCCGAGTTCTGTGGTCTCAACTACGTCCATGATCTATCAGGCTTTGAAAAATAATGTATCTTTTACAAATGCATTAAATATACAAAAAGTTGTATAATAAGCTTTGTATGTCCAAAAACTATATTGTCCTGCTTATTGTTGTACACTAATTGACTTCACAATACATTACATATGTATAAGAGTTCGTTATAACTACCAAATTAATAGAGAAATGCTTATAAACTTTAATTTGGGTTATAGCTGTCTTTCCGAGACTACTGTTCGCTTTCACTCATTTTGAAGGCTTTAGACAAATGGTGATTACGCCTATCCTTCGTCACTTAAGTGCAATGACGAAGGATATCATTATCATTATTATTAATTTTCATTATTTTCATTCAATTTGACTGTAAAACTACTTATACTGGCGAGGTAATTAACATAAACAATTTCAGTATAGATACGACAACATTACATAAACACGTTTTCTTTCAAATTACGTATTAACTACTGTATTAATGTTCTCAGTAAGTATTGTGAGGTCAAAACCTAATCAACTATTTGAGTGCCTTGTGTATGTAACTTATTGTAAGTAAATATTGATCTAAATAAATATAATGAATGTTAAATGTAGATAACACAACATGTTATTGTATATAAACTATATTACATAAATAATAGAGCATAGTTGGTTTCATAAGTAATCATGTATTGTAAATTTAGAGTGGCGTAACTTAATTTTATTTCTGCTTTCTTAGTTATGTTAGGGAAGGTTCATATCTGACGGAACATGCGTAGCGTATTATCGGTCGTTCACACTCAACGCACTAACGTATAATCGGTTGAGTGTAAACGGTCAAGTGTTTTTCTATACATTTGTCTGTTCTGGCGTTACGCGACCGATAATACGCGACGCATGTTCCGTCAGATATTAACCTTCCCTTACTGTCAATTTTGGAAGCCGTGTATCTAAGGACCACACATGTTTACTAAGTAGTAACTGTACTATCAATATAAAAAGTTAAAATAAGTCTTCACAATAAATAAACCCAACTTATTCTTTGACTTGACTCTTTCTGCCTTATTTGCGTTGCATTTTTAGTCTGGTTTATTTGCTAAACCAGACTAAAAATGCAGGTTTTGCACCTGGTAAGCATTTGACACCTTGTCAGTCAAATCTGTCACTTTGACAGTATTCACAATTGATTGTAAAACCTGGTTTAGTGCTAAACCAGACTAAAAATGCAACGCAAATAAGGCAGTTTGAATGTAGAAAAGTTGTCTTGGAACCACTAGTAAATTAATAGGTACGAAAAATTGAAAGTGGTTACTTATTAGAAAGCTTCTTGTTAACATTCTCTTAAATCTAGTGAGATGTACCTAAAATCATTAACATACTGTGAAAACGTAGAGTAAATAGTCCAAGGCACTATAATTCATAAAATAAAAATATGTAATGAAAAAATTAAGAACTTACGACTATCAACTAACATTTTAGTATCAATAAATAGTAAAATGAGCTTTCACTTACATACTAGACTTTGTAATATTATTTTTGTGCAAACAAATATTACATTACCCATACAAACAGACAATATTTTGTTGAAATACTGGTGCTATGTTAATAGTTTCTGTGACAATATAATAAATGGCAACAATTGATAAAATAACATGTTTATTTATGTCTTTGTAATTTTGGAAAAAAGCTGTAATTTGGGAACAAGTTATTTCCGAAATATTTTGATTTATTTTTGTTTTATTCTGTATTACTAGCGGAAAAAATGTTTTGGTAAATTTGATTGGTGTTGCCAATTTATTTCCGTTATGTAATGTTTTTCCGAATGATGTGTGAATAGATAAATAATATAGGTGTAAAATGTATAAACTAAAAATGTACAGTTATGTATGAAATCGTTGTTTAAATGATTATATTTAATGTTGTATTAAAAAGCGAACAATGTTTTATAGGTTGCTAAATTATACTTTACAGCTAATACTTTTGTAAATTATTCATTTTGTTTATTTATGCTAGTTGAGCTTTAATAAAAATATTTTATTACTCGTTTTAATTGCGTTTTATTAGGTGATTTTGAACCCTGTTCTGACATAATATTAATAAATATTAGCTTAATAAAGCATAATAAAAATTCATTATATTAATCATCTAAAATTCCAGATGCGCGAGGATTCCTGTTCCGGAAAACTCGAACTTTACAAGCCTGGCTGGACTCGTTCTCAGTCACGGAAGTCGTAGCATCAGTCTCTGTACTCGTAGCATCAGTCTCGGGACAGTACATCAGTAGCGGGAATCGTAGCATCAGTCACGGGACTCGTAGCATCAGTCACGGGACATGGGATTCGTAGCATCAGTTTCGGGACTCGTAGCATCAGTCACGAGACTCGTAGCATCAGTCAGATCTCGTAGCATCAGTCACGAGACTCGTAGCATCAGTCACGGGAATCGTAGCATCAGTCACGGGACTCGTAGCATCAGTCGGATCTTGTAGCATCAGTCGGATCTCGTAGCATCAGTCACAGGTCTCGTAGCATCAGTCACGGGTCTCGTAGCATCAGTCGGATCTCGTACCATCAGTCAAGGGACTCGTAGCATCAGTCGGATCTCGTAGCATCAGTCGGATCTCGTAGCATCAGTCACGAGCCTCCTAGCATCAGTCAGATCTCGTAGCATCAGTCACGTGTCTCGTAGCATCAGTCACGGGAATCGTAGCATCAGTCGGATCTCGTAGCATCACTCGGATCTCGTAGAATCAGTCACGGGTCTCGAAGCATCAGTCACGGGTCTCGTAGCATCAGTCACGGGTTTTGTAGCATCAGTCACGGGACTCGTAGCATCAGTCGGATCTCGTAGCATCAGTCGGATCTCGTAGCATCAGTCACGAGCCTCCTAGCATCAGTCGGATCTCGTAGCATCAGTCACGTGTCTCGTAGCATCAGTCGGATCTCGTAGCTTCAGTCGGATCTCGTAGCATCAGTCACGAGCCTCCTAGCATCAGTCGGATCTCGTAGCATCAGTCACGTGTCTCGTAGCATCAGTCATGGGAATCGTAGCATTAGCCACGGGACTCGTAGCATCAGTCACGTGTCTCGTAGCATCAGTCACGTGGCTCGTAGCATCAGTCACGGGAATCGTAGCATCAGTCGGATCTCGTAGCATCAGTTTCGGATCTCGTAGCATCAGTCACGGGACTCGTAGCATCAGTCGGATCTCGTAGCATCAGTCACGGGACTCGTAGCATCAGTCACGGGAATCGTAGCATCAGTCGGATCTCGTAGCATCACTCGGATCTCGTAGAATCAGTCACGGGTCTCGTAGCATCAGTCACGGGTCTCGTAGCATCAGTCACGGGTTTTGTAGCATCAGTCAAGGGACTCGTAGCATCAGTCGGATCTCGTAGCATCAGTCGGATCTCGTAGCATCAGTCGGATCTCGTAGTATTAGTCACGGGAATCGTAGCATCAGTCACGGGACTCGTAGCATCAGTCGGATCTCGTAGCATCAGTCGGATCTCGTAGCTTCAGTCACGTGTCTCATAGCATCAGTCACGGGAATCGTAGCATCAGCCACGGGAATCGTAGCATCAGTCACGTGTCTCGTAGCATCAGTCACGGGAATCGTTGCATCAGCCACGGGACTCGTAGCATCAGTCGGATCTCGTAGCATCAGTCGGATCTCGTAGCATCAGTCGGATCTCGTAGCATCAGTTTCGGATCTCGTAGCATCAGTCACGGGTCTCGTAGCATCAGTCATGGGACTCGTAGCATCAGTCGGATCTCGTAGCATCAGGCGGATCTCGTAGCATCAGTCACAGGACTCGTAGCATCAGTTACGAGACTCGTAGCATCAGTCGGATCTCGTAGCATCAGTCGGATCTCGTAGCATCAGTCGGATCTCGTAGCATCAGTTGGATCTCGTAGCATCAGTCGGATCTCGTAGCATCAGTTGGATCTCGTAGCATCAGTCGGATCTCGTAGTATCAGTCGGATCTCGTAGCATCAGTTGGATCACGTAGCATCAGTCGGATCTCGTAGCATCAGTCACGGGACTCGTAGCATCAGTCGGATCACGAAGCATCAGTCACGGGACTCGTAGCATCAGTCGGATCTCGTAGCATCAGTCTCGGGACTCGTAGCATCAGTCACGGATCTCGTAGCATCAGTCACGGGATTCGTAGCAGTAGTCTTATCTCGTAGCATTAGTCACGGGACTCGTAGCATCAGTTTCGGGACACGTAGCATCACACGGGACTTGTAGCATCAGTCATGGGACTCGTAGCATCAGTCATGGGACTCGTAGCATCAGTTTGATCTCGTAGCATCAGTCACGTGACTCGTAGCATCAGTCATGGGCCTCGTTGCATCAGTCACGGGCCTTGTAGCAAAAGTCTCAGGACATGTAGCATCAGTCTTGGATCTCATAGCATCAGTCACAGCACACGTAGCATCAGACTAAGAACTCGTGACCATCAATCATAATCTAAATGGCGGACTTTTCAAGACGACGTATTTATTTATGTTTGCCTGCAATATGGGTGATGGGTATCTATGGGACTGTCTTAGAATACTTTGATTTAAAATAGAACTTGTATGGTTCAAATCGGTTTTGACCAAAATAGGAAAATTTGCGAAATTGGATAACCAATTTCGTAATAATACCAATTTCGTAAATTTTAAAAAGGTCGAATACGACCTTTCGACTTCGACTCTTCTTAAGTAAAGCTAAAATTAATAAAAAGACATTTTTAAATAGTAAAAAATTTATTGTAAATAAAAATATATTGTACCCAATCTAACATAAAATATAATTCGTTTTAAATCTTAAATATAATTATATACATTTTAACTACATACTTTTACTTATTACCTACATATTTACAACAAATTGATGGTATTGAAAAGGCTTAAAGTAGGACATATACAAGTTAATAAATTAAAAAAATAAGTACAGTGATGAATAAAATTGTCTTAAAAATTAAATTATATAAATTAAAAAGCCTCTTCAAATTGGGGTACATTTAGTTAAAGTTTTATCACAATTAGTTAAAAATTAATAAATCAATAAATTGTAATTGTTCTTAATTTTCTAATATCAATTTTCTTTACGATTGTACTTACAAATGTTTTGAGTAAACTTAATTATAAATAATCTTTTTTTGTACATAAGTACCTATACAAGATTAATTTTATTTGTAAATACATTTTTATCTCTATTATAAGATATTTTACAGGGTCTGAAATCAATATAGTTTTCAAAATGTCTAGTTTTTTCTAACTTGGTGTAAAACTGTAATCCGCAAATGTGTTCGGTATCAAAGTGAATATTTTGGTCTTATCTTAACAGTTATTTGAATTTAATTTCGGTAAACATATTATTTAAACGTTACATTATCAATTAATTTATAAAATATGTACAAGATATAAATGTCTAATGCCATTGCACCCCTGTTTCCTTTTCGTAAAATTAAACTACACTAACTCGTCTAACTAAGTGGGGGCCTCTTCAATTTGGTCGAGTATTTTACTGCTCTCTTGGGTGCGGTTAAGAAGAAAATCCAAATCGTCCGATATTTTGTTAAGCATCCGATCCGTTTCGGGCGAATCGTACGCTTTGTTCCACTCCCTGTTCACTTGTTCTATGTCGGATTTTTTGTCTTCTTTCACTTCAATGGACGGGAGGGAGGCGGTGAATTCGGACTTGCTTTTCTTGAGGCAGCTTTTGATGGGTGGGGAAGGTACTCTAGATACGTCAGGGTTGGATTGGACGCAGATAGTGCAGTCTTCTCGTGACGTATCGAAACGTCTTTCTGTGTACGGCTCGCAGTCGACGGCGCAGGCGACGCCGGCGGACGGTCGGCGCGGCGCCGGCACCACGATCGGACGGCGCGGGATGAGGTCGCAGGTGGCGTGCAGCTCGTAGCGCCGCGGACTCACGACTGCTTCCTTGTACTCAACGCAACGGACGATGTCAGCCAGACTGTCTGGGTTTGATTGTCTTCTGGAATTTGAGATAAGAAACTTTTAAACTTTTTTAAATTTGGATAGCATTTCAGATGTTTTGTATCTCGTATCATCAGAGTGATAAATAGAGACTGAGATATGGCTGATAGAGAAGAATGGAAGAGAAAAACATATTGTAACAGGAAGATCATATTGATAATGATTAGGTACAATTTAAGTCAAATGAAAGTAGAAATGTTACTCCTATACTCTTTTGAGACTATTTCAAAATACTTATGATTGAAAAAATATTTCTACCTGTAAAGCCTAGTGGGACTCTCGAGTCCGGGCGCTCTCCAATACGATGTGATCGGCGATACGGGCGATGACGATGTCTCCAACATGCCGACACCACCTCTACTCTCTACTTCACCTCCTTGCTTTATATACACTGGAAATAATAGAAATAAAGCAATGTGTTAAACAAATATTTCAGCAATAGCAACTCCAGACACAAACATCTGAGTTCGAAAGGGTGAACAAGATCTTCTAGTAAGCAAGTAACTTTGCTAGAAAGCTTTACTTATATAAAAAAAAAATTGAAATATTGGCTTGTTCAATAGACTGCATGCGAAGGCCTTACTCAAAATGATGATGTCGACACAGTGAGGAGGAAAAGGCCTAATCATCTCGATTGCCTAATGCGTAGCGGGGATCGCAAACACCAGCCATGCTTGTACTCATTTAGATTTTTAGGTATTCCAAAAAATACTTACAACTTAAAGACGTGTCTCCCGCTGGAGAGTCCTGCCACTCCTTATTGGAAGGCATCGAGAGCAGACGCCGCGCCGAGCGCAGGCAGTCGTCGTCGCGGATCACGTAGCATATTAGCATTGCTAGACCCTGGAATTAAATAAAGGAGAGGTCTTTAAAAAAGAATCTTTTTATTAGTCAAAGGGCTGGTTTTTTAAGAGGTAAGTACTAAAAAGGAAATAGTTGTATTATCACTCCATCAGTTCCTTGCACCAACTGATCCTAAAGTAGGGTAAGGTAGTTTCAATGTCCGTAACTACGGTATAAGGAACTACGAAAGACACTCTTTCATTCACACACACCAACAAAATATTGCATTTACCATTTCAGGAAACTAGGGAATTCAGTCACTAGGATAATGTCAGAAACATATCACATCTTGACGACATCTTCATCTTCTCATCAGATAACCATACACACATTTTTAAGAAAGAAACTTTGCTACTTACATTAATAAGCGCAGTAGCGGAGAGTGCAGCTACTGCAGTGATCTCCCTCGGTCCAGGCTGCGCGTACACTGCGCCTGCTGCCTCCGCACTGGCTGTCGTCACCGCCAGCATAGCGCTGTGAACCACCACGCGCCATCTGTGGGGAGAGGAACTATTCAACAATGGATCTTGGTAAGGGATTTTATCAGATCTCTGTAAGTTTTCGTGTTGTGGTAAGATGTGTGTGTTGGATTAGTGGGAAATTAATTTAGCGGCATTTTTAAAGGCCTTTAGTTTAAAAAGCTGGAAGACAAGGCGATATAGATATTCTCCATAACTCTATCTCTATCTACGTGGAGATGTGGAGGCCCTTGGATTTGTCTGAGATGGAAGAGGAGGAGGAGATGTTGAATTGATTTCGTAGGTACTGAAATGTACGAGTTCTGCCATTCGTCCGCTCTTTTGAGGTGGCAACTAATTGTTTCATTATTACCCAAAATGTTAGGCGGGCATGTAAATGTGCTATGAAGATTTATCATAAAAGATGATTTTTGGTGTGTGTTCTACCTCTGCGCGAGGTAGTTGCGGCGGTCGCGCGGCAGCTTGCGGCGGAGGTGCGCGAGGCTGTGCGCGGCGGTGAGCGCGAGCGCGGCCGTGAGCGCGGCCAGCAGCGCGCAGCCCGCCGCGCACACGCGCGCCGCGCCGCCTCCCCACGCCAGCGCCGCGCCGCCCCACAGCCGCGCCGACAGCCACGACAGTGTGCACACGCCTGGGGGACACATATGCGAGCGTTAATGTAAGGAGCGCAGCCGGAGAATCAGCACACGCGGGCAGTTTAGAAACACAGGTCTTCTACTCGATGCTCCTACTACCAGGTTACATCGGCGTTATGCGCGACCAGTTTGCACTGGCAACAGGATTTATAGGCGTAATATCGCTTTCTGGATGTACCCGATCTGATGGCATGGCACTTGACGTAAAATTATTATTGGCATTCCACCAAATCTGGTTAAAACTTGTTAAAAATCTGGTTAAACTAAAAAACAACCCCAATTAGACTGCTGAACCTCTGTCTCATAGGTTCAAAAGAAGATACATTATAAGTAGAGTACCTGCGAGCAGTCCGACGGAGGGCGCGTGCTGCGTCCTGCCGGCGAGCTCACCCTGCAGCAGTAGCGGTTGCGCGCACAGCGCCGCGCTGCCCGCGCACCAACACGCCGCGCACACCCAGCCCAGTGCGCCCGGGCATGCTTCCTCCTGCACAAAGGTAGTTGTTAATTTTTTATTTATATAGTTCGCCCAAAGAACCCAAATTGGAGAGATTTATGCCGATTGCAGACTTCGAGCTAAGTTTAGCTAGCTGAGCCCGGCACTAATTGTGGTGGATGAGTACATCTAGCTAGGTAAAACAGTTTTTATACATTTGCGGGAATTAGTTTTGAAAATATACCTATGTGATATTTTTAAAACTAATTCCCGCAAATGTAGTCGGCTTAATTTGATCGAAACGTCGAAACTAGTTTGGCAACAAAATAGGCCAATTTGAAACAGCATATTGTTAGTTGTTATTTTAATAACCACATACGTTCAGTCGAAACTAAACCTTTATAATAATCACACTATAAACTATACATGACCGCGTTATTACCCGCTCCTGCTAATCTATCACAGCACACCGGCGCGTCTCAGGACTTAAGCAGATTAGTCTGACACTAATTAATCGTGTTCCGTAGACATTATAAGGTAATTAGATTATGGCTCACTGCCGGTGAGATGTCTAATTATTGGCCAGATATTTAAGTAACAACGTACGTAGTAGGTAACTAACTTTTCGTTAGATATTACTTACTAACCACATTTCTAGGTATAGTTACTAGGGAATTTTAGTTTTAGAACAAATCTGGTGTTTTTGTGAATATTAGCAGATTTTTTTAAGACAAAAAGTTTAGTTTTTGAAAGGAGACATGCATCCAGTAAAAATATTGTCGACTTTAAAAAGAATTAGAATTTCTTAGGCAGTTTTTGACGATGTTTTCCTACATCTTATGAGAGTTCAATAAACGAACAGAAATTTCAAATTTGGAAATATATTGTTACGTTCAGGGAATATAACCGGTGGCGCTTTTCCCGTTGTAAATCAAACACCTTTAACCATTACACCACCAATTACCATTAATGATTCCAATCTTACCTGTCTAGTATCACACTCCAAAAGCGCCAATATGGCTGCTGAATGCGTGCCAGCGGTCGCTGCCTTCAGTAACACTGGCAGTCGAGTCTTCCGTCCCGGGACGAGAGCTAACAGTTGCAGAGCAGCGGCCGCCAGACACATTGCCCCGCCCAGACTGCCCGTGATCTTCACTATACCACGAAGGTCTTTTTCTGTGTCTGTCTGAAGTTTTAATAGGAATATTTGTTTATTTTTGTCTAAGCCAATAAATAAAGACAGTCGATGCTTTCATCCTAGGAATTTATTCTAATTTAGAGGAAGTCGAATTGGGAAATATTTCAGAAGAAGTACCATCTCCGAGGCATCTTCGGAGAACCACTCTATTTTAAGTGAATGGACATGGGAGGTGGTGGGAATGAATAAGCTACGCCCATATTGCAAGGTGTCTACACTAGTACCAGTTTAGTGACAATACAAAGAAATTCCTACCAGTCAACAACCATTAGCTGAATATGGATTTCCATTGGATGAGAATTCAAAGGAATGGAGTGTCTAGTGTACTTACCAGCGTAGAGCGTGCGACAGTGAAGAGCGCGAAAGTGCCGAGCCCGCGACACCGACATGCTACTCGCGCTGCGTCCGCCACGCGCACTTCGCATCTCCGTTCCTTCCATACACGCGGTTCCGACCGCGCCCGCCAACCGCATGACAGCTTTGATGCTAGGGAAAAAAGAAAGTGATTTGACAATGGTCTTCTGTTTAAAGTGCCCTACAAGGAAAGACTAGCAAAGTTGACGTTAACAGAAGGCATGCTTATAAAAATCACATTAAAAGACGGATCATGTGATGAATATGAATGATGAAATCTGAAGAGTTACGAAAGCGTTACTGACCTTTAAGGAATACACAACTTGATGATAATTGACAGGAAAAGGAGGTTGGAATAGGCTGGGATTTATAAAAAGACCGTCTTTTAAAAGAAAATAAAATTTGGTTGTGACACAGATAAATTGTATAAGATAACTCACCAATAGCAGTATAATTCTTGACATGTGTGAACACCAATTGCACGGTATGCTGTAACGTCGGGTCCACTCCGCCAGTGACTGACAGTTGGACTTGCTGTGACGCTATCAGGTATTCTATCTCACGTCCGCTCCTAGAAGACGTCTGGCTACAACAAAGTTATATGTGCACACTAAATAAAAAAAGGAATTTTAAAAGGGATGGTTAGGGAAAAATATAATTGAGGAAAATCTTTGAAAACAAAACTTGGGATACTTTAAATCAAGTAATTAACTTAACTTTAAAGAAGCAATTTTAGTTTCTGTTACAATAGACTGGTGATTAATGGAAACATTTTCTGACGATGCCTTTTTATTTACTAATAACTTTTGTCCTTACGCTTAACCAATAGTAATTCATTTAAAAATCGATAAGTAAATTATGAAACTTTTCTTACTTGAATTCAATGGATCTTCTTAATGAAGGTAATCTCGCTCCCAGATTATGGTACAAAACTGCTACCGCTGACGCGTTTCCAGTCCTTGCTACTACTTCTACTCCAGCTGATGTCAGAACCCACTCTTCAACTCCATTATGAGCAGATTGGAGATCAAAATGAGCTCCTTCTTCACGAACTGGTTTGGTCTTGACAGAAAACTCGTGGTACCGATGATCCAGATTGTCTTTCATTCCAGCCGTGTCGACGATAGCGTTTTGGAGGTCGTAGATTTTCTGAAATATAAAGGCGTATCTTAAAGAATTTTCTAAGAACTAACTAAGATTATAATTTGCAATATTTATGATCATTGGTTAGGTAGAGTCATTGGCTATAGTTTCTTACCTCTTCATCCAAAAAGGCATCAGGATGTTTTAGCAACGTGTCATAAATTTTCAAAAGATGATCAGTACTTTCCAGTCTGTCTTCAATTTGGCCAGCAGGAGACATTAAGTAGTTTAACATTTCTCTAGAATGGTGGAGTGGGAGGGTTCCTTCACCGGGATGTGAGGGGAGAGAACGAAGAACTGCCCCATATTGTCTAGCGACGCTAGATACATTGCTCCAGGAGTAACCGTAGGAGATCTTGGTGAACTGAAAAAAATAATATTGTAAGAAGATGTAGAGATTTCTTGGTTTGATTAAGAACTTCAACATGTTGGGATCAGCAGCGGTAACTTACTTGTTCGTAAATATCTTTCAAAGAATCTGAAACACAACCAGAGAAGTCTGGCAGCATCCATTTCACTCCATGCTGTCCAGTTTTTGGCTCACAAAACCTGTAAAAGAATACGAAACTGATGAAGACAAAACTCTAATAAATGGATCAGATATTAAAGAAATGGAGTTCGCAGTCTTTACCTTGTACTTTCCCCATTATGTCCCGGAGGACAAGAGGCTGAAGCATGTGCTCCAGGCGCAGTTTTCGGCCATCTAAGACCATGAGAAGCATCACTTTCACATGCTTCATCGTTTGATCCTAGAGCCCACATCGTCACACCTTTTGCGTTAGTTCCTGCTACTGAAGATACTTGACATCGGAATTCTCCAGATTTCTGTCAACGAAAAAAAAAAACATTAAGACAATACCTATCAAAATTGTCTACTCTTTGAATTCTGATCTTTTATATATTCACCTGAACATTATAAAGTTTCAATACACTGCCAGCTGGATAGAGATCCTCCCAGACTTCTCGACCAGGTGCTAGTGGGAGTAATGTCCTCTCTCTGGCCCAACTAAAGCCAAGAGCTCCATGGACTCTGCCCGCTCCAGCTAAGCAGGTTATACTTACGTTTTCTCCCTGCAAACAAAACAAAATATACCCTATGAAAATGATAACATAGAACTATAAGTCAACAAATCCTGAATTTTCTTTGATCTCATATCTAATTCACAGAACAGAAAAGACTTTAATGTAATTCTTCCAAACATCCGATCTTCATAGTTACTTCTAAAATAGTCGTATACCTTGTTAACAGTTAATGTTGATGGCACCAGTCTTATATCTGGCGGTTTGAGCACGGATAAGCGTAATGCTCTGCAGCGTCTTCTACCAGCGTCTTCTGCTGCACAAGACCACTTGCCTCCATCAGGTGCTTTGGCTTCTGATATACCAAGTACCGACATACGGCGTCCGAGTGCGTCTTCAGAAACGGTGCGAGTCCAAATGTCTCTGGAGATAGAAAAATAAAATATTATTATTGTTTTTGTACTATCATTATTATCATCATCAACAGTCGTTATAATTGTCATTGAAAGAGTAACAGTGGTTTAAGAAAATCGAATTGCCCGGTAGTAGGAGACAGATTTTTTCAAATCTTAATTTTTGCACTCTTCTGGCTCTCTTCATTTTTGGGACTATACATGTGTTTCTCTGATAGATGTTGCTCCACGTTGACATTCTATCATATTTGATAAAAGTAAAAAGTTGTTCATTTATTTACAGGGAAGTTAAAAAAGGGGAGTTTATCTTTTTTTGTAATAAAAGAGCAAACTATATTAGATTAAGGGCCTATTTCACGACCTACAAAGTTAGTCACCAAGTAAAGTTAGTTTAGTCTCTTTTTTACTTTAAGTATATCAATTGACAAAGACAAAACATGTGAGTAGTTACGCGGAACGTTACTTGAAGATGGTGAAATAGGCCCTAAACAAAATGAATCAATAACTTTTAAAAATTGTTGATGATAATATACAACATATTTTTGATTAGTCTCCATGTACTCGTCAAAAATATTTTAGCCAGCTCATGTTCGAATTCATCATTAAAAGGCCAAACAACGTTAGGTATTTTAATTAACAGCAAAAATGTTGGATCACATTTCCCTACAAATATTTGTACGTTTTCACAGCAAAATTAAATTGAAATTAACATGGAACTCATAATAAACTTTGGTTTAATATTTTAGTTTTACAAAATAGTTGTATACTCACTTTATTCACCATGCTCGTAATATAAGCATGGTGAATAAAGTGAGTATAGACGAAGTACGAATGGCGGTACAAAGCATGGCTAACGGGAAGTCTGTAGGACCTGATAACATACCGGCGGAAGCATGGAAGGTTTTGGAAGTGGATGGATGGAAGTGGCTGACTTTATTCTTCAATAAGTTGTTACAAGATGAGATAATCCCAGATGAGTGGTGCAACAGTACACTGGTGCCCATCTATAAAAACAAGGGTGATGTACAGGACTGTAACAACTATAGAGGAATAAAGCTCATATCACATACGATGAAAATTTGGGAGAAGGTGATAGCGAGAAGAATGAGAGAAGAGAGTGAAGTATCACAGAACCAGTTTGGATTTATGCCAGGCCGAGGAACTGCCGATGCAATTTTCGCACTTCGACAACTTTGCGAAAAATATAGACGTGCGCACAAGAACTTGCACATGGTTTTTATAGACCTTGAAAAAGCGTATGACAGGGTGCCTCGTAAGGTTTTGTGGTGGGCTATGAAAGAAAAGAGAGTGCCAGAGAAGTATGTAAGGATTGTGAAAGGAATGTATGAAAGAGCGAGTACGAACGTTCGGTCTGTAGCTGGTGTAACCGATCAGTTCAATGTGTCAGTAAGCTTGCACCAAGGGTCGGCTTTAAGCCCGTACCTATTTCTTCTAGTTATGGATGCCTTGACATCGGACATACAAGAGGAAGCCCCATGGTGCATGTTGTTTGCCGATGATATTGTACTGGTCGGAGAAGATGCGACTGAGGTACAGAACACACTGGAAATATGGCAAGAGAGATTGGAACGAGTGGGGCTTAAAATCAGTCGAAGTAAAACTGAACAACTGTTTTGCAATTTCGGTGGCTCCTCCAATTTCTCTCACATTTTCATAGATGGCGTACATCTACCAGTGTGCTCCGACTTCCGTTACCTTGGATCGCTCTTCCAAAACGACGGTGACATCGACCGAGACGTGAAGAACAGAATGAATGCGGGATGGATGAAATGGCGACAGGTCTCAGGAACAACTTGTGACCCACGAATGCCCTTTAAACTCAAGGGAAAAATTTATAAGACGGTCATCAGACCTGTCGCCATGTATGGGTCTGAATGTTGGGCTATGAAGAAGAAGGATGAACAAAGAATGCATGTTACAGAAATGAGGATGTTAAGATGGATGAGTGGGGTAACAAGGATGGACAAGATACGGAATGAGTATGTCAGAGGAAGTTTGAAAGTTGCGCCAATTGTAGAAAAAATAAGGAGTGCTAGATTGGGATGGTATGGGCATGTGATGAGGAGGCCAGAACACCATATTGCTAGGAGAACTATGGATCTGTGTGTGGAAGGAAACTATGGAAGAGGGAGGCCAAAGAAGGGTTGGATGGAGTGTGTGAAAAGGGATATGAATATGAAAGGAGTGAATGAGAGTATGACGAGTGATAGAAGCGAGTGGAAGAGAAAAACATATTGTGCCGACCCCACTTAAGTGGGACAAGGGCAGGAAGACGATGATGATGACAAAATAGTTGTAATAAAAAATAAGATATGCAAAGATAGAGCGAGAAAGCATTGCTTCCATAACCATGTTTTGTTTGAAAGAGATTTCTGTTTTAAAACTTATTCGCGTTATATCGTGAATGACAGATTAAACAATTTATCAAACAATGGAACTTGGTTAAACCAGTTTCACTGTATGAGAAATTGAAACTGTAACACTTGAACATCTCCCTCGGGAGTTAACAGGGATGTGTTCGCAGTTAATTAGGTGTGTACTTCTCACAATAAAGGGTTACAGTCAGCGACGAAAATCATAGATTTTAAGAAAGACATATGTATTGGATTGTGTTTGTAAGTGTTTTCAACGATTAGATCTATCAAATTTAGATCAGTATTAAGATTTTTTAGGGCTCTAACTATTCGTAATTACTGACATTAAATGTACCATCTTAGTAATAATCGTAGTATATCTCCTTTTCGAAAACCTTAAAGCAAGAAATGATGTAAAAAATAGTTTAGTGTGTATTTGAAAATATCAATTATTTTTTTTGTAAAAAGAAATTTGAAAATAAAAAAGGAAATATCATTTATCCTTCGAAAAATTTAGTTTTGAGTAATCTAAGGTCTAAAACAAGTCACATGTCATCTCAATTTTACGCTAACATAAAACGCTTAAACACTTTCGACCCCCCCAGTACCTGGTTGTTCCATTGAAGTTGACTTTCACGCCGTCCTTGAACCACGTGAATTCAATATCAGGGGATCCGTTAGCCATACAACTGAGGATGAACTCGGACCCCTCCCAAACCTCTGGACGCTGGTTCACTATCAGTGCCTGCAACAATAGACGTTATGGTAAATGGTTATAAGGGTTAGTTTTGAATGATGTTGCTTTTGGAGGTGGTGGAGTATGTTTTAATTAGCAGTTTTACTAAGTTCGTATATTGTAATAAAATTAAAATTGTAAAATCAACTAATGCTTCAAATAGAAAAGTATCGAAAACGGCTCGGCCGTTTAGAATAATTCTTTGATAGAATAAAAAATACACAATGGGCATCTTCTCTTTCACTCCACAATTCCACATAACTAAATACCATCCTACTTCTCGTTATTATCTAAAGTATGTCGTTTTTGTAGATCGAAAGTCACGTTTCTACCTAAAACATTACAAAAAGCCTTTTCATATATTACTATCTATTCTGTCCCATTAACTTTTAACGAAGTAGACTACATACAGCTTAATAAAACAAAACCGTCTTTACGACCGTAATAATAGGGTTCATTTTTTACATTTAACTGAACTTGTTAATAATAATAACGTAGTAACAAAGACTTGTTAATTTCAAGAGTAAAATATAACGTTAAAAATACGTGGGGTAATAAATAGGAGCTGGCAATACTTGGGAACATAAAAATGAATTATTGCAACAGGTAACAAGCTGCACGCAATTAAAATTCGTCGTGAACAACGCAATGGCAACACCGGTACGGAATGTCGCTAAGAGGATAACATAATTGAGATGTATACGATACACTTAATTCGTTGGGTTGCACCTAAATATTATAGTTGGTAAAAGAAGAGAATGATTCAAAAAGAGTTTTTTGTTATTTAAAAATGTAATAGACAGATAGAGTTCTTTGTTAGGATTACGAAACTCTATAATACCTTCACAACCACTCAAAGCAATACTGGGTTTAGCAAGAAAAAAGGAGCATAGAGAAAACGGAGGTTCTAGAAAGAGCTTCTTTTCAAAAATCGTTTAAAAATAAACTCACACGTTTCTTTGGCGCAAGGACATAGCTAAATAATTTTCAAAATGGCAACTCAGCTTGTATAATCTGGCAGAATGCCAGTACGTAGCGAGACAATTCACATTTCAAGTAATTAAAGTTTCGCCGAGCGCGTTACCGAGACAGTTCTTAGTCTCCAATTAGAAGGAAGGTACAATGTCTTTATTTGATAATATTTATAACAGTAATAATTGTAGTGGAGCTAGAAATAGATTCGGGTTTGCAAAAATAGAAGAACAAATAATTGAGTTTGTGCGTTAATGAAAATTAATATATTATTTTTAAAATAATTCTCTGGAGAAAACTGGGACTGAGGATTGGAGTATGATGGGACTAACCCGTTATTTCCAGTACCTTAGATAAGTACCTATAAACTGGTTAAGGTTGTTGTCTAACTATTAAAAACGAAGATAGTAAATTAGCAATATTAATTAAGTAATTTTAATAAACTTTTCAAAACTGGACTAACTACCTGCGAATGATAACGACTAAAGCCTCCTCTACCAGTGAGAATACTAGTGCAAAAGAGAAAAATTAAACAATAAAAATTACACATATCAAAGTCAAAGTCGCAATATTCGATTCATTATTGATGTTGAATATCCCAAATCTGAGCCTGAATATTCCAAATCCGAGCCTGAATATCCCAAATCCGAGCCTGAATATCCCAAATCCGAGCCCGAATATCCCAAATCCGAGCCTGAATATCCCAAATCCGAGCCTGAATATCCCAAATCTGAGCCTGAATATTCCAAATCCGAGCCTGAATATCCCAAATCCGAGCCTAAATATCCCAAATCTGAGCCTGAATATCCCAAATCCGAGCCCGAATATCCCAAATCCGAGCCTGAATATCCCAAATCCGAGCCTGAATATCCCAAATCTGAGCCTGAATATTCCAAATCCGAGCCTGAATATCCCAAATCCGAGCCTGAATATCCCAAATCTGAGCCTGAATATTCCAAATCCGAGCCTGAATATCCCAAATCCGAGCCTGAATATCCCAAATCCGAGCCTGAATATCCCAAATCCGAGCCTGAATATCCCAAATCTGAGCCTGAATATTCCAAATCCGAGCCTGAATATCCCAAATCCGAGCCTGAATATCCCAAATCCGAGCCTGAATATCCCAAATCCGAGCCTGAATATCCCAAATCTGAGCCATTTTTCGAATATAAAAATATGCATCGTTCAACACACAACGATAACAAAACCTTTACAGAAACCCAATTATAGTATATCAGAGAAACTTATTACAATATTTGTAAAGCCTACAATTGCCACGACCAAAACAACAATTCGACTTTACAATGTGTAGCGATTGCTGCAAACAACACACACATATTAAAATAAAGGTAAACAAAAGTGAAATTAAATATTTGTTTGAACGTTCGCGTTATTTAACGAATAAAAAAATAATTCCCCCAAAACAAAGGGTTCCTTCGCGGATGTCAGACAGAAATATGAAAAGTTGTACAAAAATGTGATTAAAAATTCAAAGCGGCCGAATCAAGTTATTAGGTACGCCTCACCGCCGCGGAATAAACGTGCTTTTGTTTTACCTGAAATATAGGGAAGTTTTGTTTATTTTAAATATTGGTAAGCTTTACAAAAAATGTTTGCGTTTGCGTTATACTGGCAATTATTTCTTAATTAATTAAGGTAGAAACATAATGGCCCTTCTGGCGATGTGGGGTAAAATAGGTTTTAAAAGTATAAGGTTTGCTTAGATAAGTAAATATGTAATATTAATAGTAAGTATATTGTACCGTTTTGGCCAATAAAACAAATTTTATTTTGTCATATTTCCCGGTGGGTGATGCCATAGTAAATTTCACATCGATAACCAATTTTATGTCTTAAATATCGTAAAGAAAGAAAATACTAAAACAAATTTGAAATTTCCCAAAGGTATAGTGTCACTCTCTTTCACAATTTACTTGATCGAACTTTGCTAGTATTCATTCTATAGGTTTAGCATTATGAAGCCTTTTTACATGATACATTTACATGTGAAAGTATATTGCTATATTTTTTGTTATTTATGAAAATACTAAGTATACCCCGTAGGTTTATCGGCGTTGTTTCTATCCTAACTAATATTATAAATGCGAAAGTAACTCTGTCTGTCTGTCTGTCTGTTACCTTTTCACGGCTAAACTACTGAACCGATTGACTTGAAATTTGGTACAGGGGTAGCTTATGGTCCGGGAAAGAACATAGGCATGTTTTATCCCGAAATTCCCACGGGAACGGGAACTACGCGGGTGAAACCGCGGGGCGCTGCTAGTATTATAAATAAAGCTCGGAACTGCTGTAAAGTCTGCTATTTAAATATTGTATTGATTAATGTAGTGTCCTTTTTGTAAAGTTTTTTAACGTTTGTATGCTTTATTGATGCCGAGATAAAAAGGTGAATGACCTAAACAAATTATAATCCCTAACCCTAAATGTCTAATAGTAGATCAAGCAATACACCAAAATAGCTAATATTTTATACTTAATACTAGTAATCAATTTTTTTTCATAAGCCAATGTTGGCAGCGCTATGTAATACGATATCTCGGTATTTGTACCGTCTTTGTTGGCGAGACTTCCTAATTACTTCAACAAGTTTTCTTCTGTGACATTCTTGTTAGACTCATTGTATAAGACCTAATGTAATATTTTATTAAGTATTTTTAATTAGGTACATTTTTCTAAGGACATGTCTAATAGGTCTTAGCGTGTGACCGCGTGTGCCTTATGCTAAAGTTTTTAAGTGTCGTGAAAACGAAAGTGATACTGATTTTGTTAAGTAGATATAGGTATGGAAAACTTATAAATTTTATTATTTCGCCTCAGCTTGGCTGTGAACTCCGGGACGAGCCGAGTCTTGGCGTTACTCTGGCTATTGAAAATCTTGACTAATTACTCCTGTCTTTTATGAACATAAAAAACTTTATTAGACTCCAAAACGTTAAAAATTAAAAGACCTTTAAACCGTTTGAAGAAAGAAACACAACTAATATTTCTATCACTATTAAAAATGATGTCAAATATGAAATACATTACATTGTATTGGTACATTCGTGATTCGTTGCCAAGACTTTTCATTCATTTATTTGGGATGTGTGACCGAAACATACAAATAAAATGTACGCGATTGTATAAACTTTTATATTTTATTTCACTAACAATGACATAGACAACGCAACATTGAAATCGGTACTCCATTCTTAAGAGAGATAATTTTTATTAGTTCATATATTTGGGTATTAAGTCAATATCCGACTAGACCAAGGATTTGTTCAAAGATGTTTGCGATGTACCGATGAATGTATAAGTCACTAGCGGTTTTAACCGCGTGGAACCTTATCCCGTGGGAGTTTTGGGATAAAAAGTATCCTATGTGTTATTTCTACGTATAAGGAACATTTGTACCAAATTTCATTCAAATCCATTCAGTAGTTTTTACGTGAAAGAGGAACAAACACATCTAAACATCCACACTCACAAACATTCGGCTTATAATATTAGTAGGATGATACTCTGACGTTTATTCGTCAAAGTTTGATCCTATGATGGATATTGGCGATAAAAGTTATAGTTTAATCTAGGGGACAAACTATGTGTCAAATTTAATCTTAAATCCGTTCAGCGGTTTTATAAATTAGTGGGCTATATTCCGCAATCAGACTTCTCAAACTCTTGTGAGTGATTTAGTCAGTTCAAGTAATTCCTTTGTGATTTAGGTGACCTAGACTTATAAACTTCACATTTATACCTATTATAGAAGCGCCCCGTAGTTCCCGTTCCCGTGGGAATACGGGGATAAAATATAGCCTTTTAAAATATAACCTTGCTCTATAAATGGGCTATCTATCACCGAAAGAATTTTTGAAATCAGAACAGTGGTTCCTGAGGTTAGCGTGTTCAACCAAACAAATAAACTCTTCAGCTTTATATATTAGTATAGATACTGAATGTATACTAGGTCTTCCTTAGTTTTCTTAGAAGTTTTATTTTTATGGACTTTATCTGCGAGACCAATAAATCATGTCACTTCTATATAAAAGTAATTCCTATTGTAAATGTATTACTACCTACTTCGTTTCATGAGCCATTCATCTTTACATTAAGAAAATTGTTTTGTGGAACATTTTTTTGTCAATCGATCAATGTTTTGTCGCAAAAAACGTAATATTGATGGATTTAGTAACTTGTAACTACTTGTATACGTTTTTTTTATTGAAAATGAAAATGTTTATTCGTCTCAATACACATAAGCACATTACATATGGATTAACAAAAGTCAATGTGACTAAGGTGTAGCGATTGAGAGCTTGTAAGTTCGATTCCTGTATATTAGGTACATTTTATTAATAACTAGCAGCGCCCGCGGTTTTACCCGCGTAGTACCCGCTCCCGTGAGAATGCGTAGCTCGTAGTATCATACAATCTCGGCACAATTCACCATCGTGTGTTAAAAAATTAAGTAACAGCGCCATCTATTGGTAGGATTTGTGACTACAAAAAGTTACAATAAAATATACGATTACTTATACACAATCCCATGGGAATTTCGGGATGAAAAGTATCCTATGTGTTATTCCTTAATTTAATCAAAATCGAAACATTAGTTTTTGCGTGAAAGTGGAACGAACATCTAAACTCACAAACATCCAAACATACAAACCTTCGCATTTATAATATTAGTAGGATAAAGCCACTTTAGACAAAAACATACTTTGCTTAGACCACTAATAATGCTCAACCCATATTGGTAATAAAGACTCAGACTAAGTAATTCAGTTTATTTATTCGTTTTCTCCACCAATTTTCCAAATACCAACGATTAACACACTCGTAAAGTAAAAACTTTTAAAAATACAACGTAATAGAAGTTCGGAACCGTTCCTTATTCCAAATGGTGCCAGAAAAATCACATTTCAAAACAATTAAACTTCTTAGACCATATTTCCATGTTGGAAAATGGAAAAATGGGAATAATTTCTTATCCTGAGGCCGTGAAAACTGGAGAGTTTCACGATTGAGATGGTTATTCTTTAACAACTGGCGTCTTGAAGGAATTCGTCTGGTTAATAGCGAAATTAGGCAAGTAATCTTGGGGAACTTGTGAAGTTTTTGGGAACAAAACTTAATGTAAATAGCTCAGCCCCTCTGTTTTGATGAGCTTAGTTTGTTGAGTGGATGTTTATTAATTTGGGTTTTGTTAATTTGGAGATAGTTTCTCTGAAATAGGTCATGTGAACAAATATAATTTTGGCATGTTCAGCGTATTGCTTGCTATATGTACTGTTTATGTTACAAACATAAGTATAAGTAGTTGTAATATGTTGATGTCGTCTCAAGACTATTGATTTAATACGAGTATATTATTGCTGACAACTTTTTATAGAATAATCGCGTAGCGCGGGAGGAAAATCCGGCCGCGGTATATACTCTATGCGTTAGGACATAATTGGTTGATGATAATATCGCATCAATAATGAAATCAAATGAAAGTAACGCAGACTAGCCAATCCTTCCACCACGACTCAACGGAAATATGAGTTGACACGCAAAGAAGAAGAAGAAATGAAAGTACGTACTTACATTAATCGCTAGTTTAAAGTTTTATAATAAAAATATCTAAAATATTTTCAATCACAGTCTTTTCACTTCCCTAATAACTTGAACTTTATTTTTCAAAGTTTGTTCTGAGTCTTTACGTAGAACATTATCGACATGTGGATGCAATTGGCTTCAATTGGACTTCGCCAAACTTTTGTTTCATGAACTCTTGGACTTTAAGTACTTACTTTAAACTTTGCCAGAAAATTTTAACGGCTTCTGTTTGGATGGGGATTGTTTTATAAATAATTCTAGATTTTACTAGATATCGAACTGTTTTTTAGTTTCCAGTAAAAACGTATTTTTTAAAGTTTTTACCAACATAATACAGGGTGGGGACAATATGACAATAAATAAAGCCGCTGCAAGTATACTCGTTCTTAGAAGAACTTCAGGCAAAGGCTGCACAATAGGTGGCTATTGAAATTAAGGAACAAATAACAAGATTGGCCTTCAGTATAGGGTATCACAAAAATATTGACCAAATAAACTTAATATTTCAATCTACTATCGCTTTCACTAACAGCCCCATTATCGTCACAACTCTGAATATAATTAATTATGGTCAAAAGATTGTCACCACATTACCCTGAAAATATTAAAAACATTACTTACATGTAAACTAAGAGCGGGTTGCATGTCAAAGTGTAGCGTGGCTGGCAGTAGTCTCAGTCTGTCTGCTCGGGACCTGGTGGCAGCGAGCCGAGCGAGCGCCGCGCGCAGAGCCCCCGCCTCACGTCTGAATCCCCAAACGCGGAGCCATACTGTGCGACCGCCATTTGCTTCTATTGAACTGTAGGAGTAATGTTAGTTGGGTTTATGGATGTTATGGTTTTTAAGGCTAGATTAGGGGTGCCAGCCCACCGCTGCACACGCTACACACAATTCCATCTGTATGAGAACGCCGCGTGTCCATGTGCAGATTGTGCAGTTATGTAGTGTGCGATGGGCCCGCGACTTTATCGGGATTTTCTATACTTTGGAAGATGTTTACAAAGTATTTATTAAGTTAGTTATAACAGCGTTTATAACTGATGAAGCTTTTACAAGACATAAAGAAGTTCTTTTTTTAAAACTATACGAATATGTGGTTTGTTACAAGCAAAGGAACGAAAACGTTACATAATAATATTGAAAATTAAATGTTAAATGACCATCGATTCAAAGCCACAATTTGAATGAAAATCAATATCAAATCGGTTCAGTTATTCAGAATTTAAGATTCGACACTTTTCGATAAACACGTAAAATTCAACCCTTCTGTTTTCGGGTGTTAAACGAAATCGTCAATAAAATATTGTACAAAGAACCTCATTATTGTCGAGTAACAGATATAAATGAGAGTAACAATGACTCACCTTATATTTAAAATTTGGATTTCGTCCTCCAAAGTGATATTTGATGCTTTGAGATAGCTCGTTATCTGAAAACGATTCAGATAAAAGTTTAGGGTCGGCTCGCATTGTAATGTTCTGGTTTCTTCTAACGTTAGGGCGGCATCGAATGGTTATACAAAATCAGCTATTTTTATCGGAAAACTGGTAGTTTTTATGTTTTTATCAAACAGTTGGAATATGCGAAAAGAAATTGCATTTCGGGTTTCGAATCTTGGGGTTGGAGTCGTTTAGGTGTTATTAACTTTTGAAAAAATGTGTCTGGGTGTGTTTTATAACATAATTTGAGTTTGGAACTATTCTTTTTTCTCTATTTTGGTTCTCTACTACCTATTTCAAAGGTAATTGTAACCGATGCTTTTTTAACACTGGCAGTCAGTGTAATTTATCTGTAGTTAAAAAAATATCACATATTAATCGTCCTGAAAAATTCATTAAGCAGCAGTTACTTTTCACTCATTAAATATAAAAAAATAAAATGTAGTACCTGTTTTGTAATTTCTTGTGATATGTCAATATTTGGTTGGTCTACAACTTGTAGTCTAGTTTCAAATCTTGCAGCCACTGAAAAAATATGCTCATTTTCAATTTAAAATAACTAAGTTAGTATACAGGTAAATGTTTAGTATAAAACATGCATGCAGGACTCATTAGAATTGACCAAAGCCGTAGAAGAAAAAGTAATAGCCATAAACTTACTAGAATCGCTGTCCTTAGGATTGCAATCACAATTAGCGCCGTCTTTGCATCCTTCAGCACATTCTTCTATTCCACATTCTAGAACAAAAATATTAAATAAATAATTGACAAGCTATGATGCAATGTAAAACCATAGGCTGTACTTTTCTTTTGTTCCTAAGATTAATTTTACTTATTTGAAAGGATCCTTCCTTTCAAATAAGTATGGATTAATTATACCGTTGTTATATCTTATTTTTGTTTATTAATAAAGACGTTACTACCTGGATTTTGGTCTTTTTCTTCTTCTTCGTGTCGATTGACAAGACTTTTTTAATTTTGGTGTAGCTATTTGTATAACTTTAACATATTTTCTAAACCAATTTCGACGAAACCCTTGTTTATCTTGTAATCTCAGCAAAAATAAAAATATGTTTTCTCTAACATGCCAGTGTTTACCCAAAATCCTTATTAATATCTTGGGAATAGCTTCCCTTTATAAAACTAGAGACTGATGATGATGGATCTAGGAAACATTGCACAGATTCTGCCAAAATGAGTGAAGATATTGGCCTTATAATTAATAGTTTGTGAGCGAAATGATGGTGTTTTTCCACTTCTTTTATAAGTTTAATAAATACTAGTCGTGTGTGATCCATTAACTTTGATTTGTAGCTTATAGCCTAGAATAATAGGGCTATCTAAAGGGCAAGGTTGTTTCTGAGATAATAGTGTTTACAAACAAACAAACATCTATATTTTATTATATGTGTAGAATACTTATGTTAGGACACGATCTTGTGAACTAAGTCATTTATTTCTAACGCTAAAATAATACATTTTCGAGAACAACAAACTGAAATATGTAGTATATAAAATGTACACAAATTCATTTAGAGGCAAATGCCAATGAAATGCCAATGAAATTCCGCTATGAGTCCTCTCTAATTTAACATCATTAAATAAAATATGGACTTCAAAAACCAAATCTTTCAATAAACAGACTACAGATTATAAGTACCTACCTAAATCCGATTAAAATTCAAAGTCATCGAAAAACAATATTTCAAGCATCAACAACAATCATAATAACATCATAAATATAGAATGAAGTACCAATTAATTTAACGTAAACATTATAAGTGCTTCTAAAAGCAATGGCTCCCTAATGAATCGCGAGAACGTATTGCAACCTGTAAATAGCCGGGCACACCTGTTGGCACAAATATACTGGCTTTACACAGAATTTAATTGCACTTTAAACGTTCTAGTGAGTTGTACAAATACTTGCAACACCGGTCCCCAGCTAATATTAGAAAATGGGTTTTTCAACACTTTTCAAAGTTAAAACTTTTATTGTGATTGCTTTATGGCTAGTGTCTTTTGACTGCAAACGAGGCAAGGAATTTATTGGGTAATTTATTAAGTAAGGCTAATAGACTATCATTAAGCTTCTACATACATTACTGGGAGCGAGATAGTGTAGCATAACATAATCATTCACTACATCATCTCTAACTAAGTTCGTAGCTTGTATCTAGGGTATCAGAAACTACACACAATGAGATTATAAAATATCGTATTTTGCTGATAGTGTAGCTTTCTATTAGTAAAACACTCTTAAAAACGCTTCAGTAGTTTTTGAGTCCGTAAAATACAAAGAATAAAATCTTTCACCTCTAAATTATTAGTATAGAATATATAACCTAGTTAGGGGTCAGTTACTAATAATGAGATGATGTTGTGCATGATTATGTAATGGTATTTTCTAACTCGTTTAAATATAATATACATACTATGTAACATATTTACTAAGAATTATCAAAGTATTTACCTGGTGAAGCTATCTGCGCCTCGCAGAGATCGCCAGTGTACCCCGGAGCGCATATACAGCTCACAGCGGCTGGACCCATCTGCCTGCGCAAATATTTGGATTAAAACCTACATTGTTATTTCTTTTTACCACTTACTTTTACTCAAATATTGTGAGAGAATAGTTAGTGCTGTTTTAGGGTGTTTGTGTGCTTGGTTTTAAATTTAAAAGGTGATGTGGAAACTTGGGAGTAATCAAGTAATTTTTGCGGACATTTTGTTAAAGATTAATTTACTAGAGGACTCGATAGATGAGGTCCTAGTAAAACTGTAATAGGAAAAGATACTTATTCATTAATTTATTACACATTTTAAAGCTATTCTATATATTTAAGTAATCTATATATATTTAAGTAATCTATATATAATATATTTAAGATTTTTTGGATGAATTAATTAGGACTAATGCGAACTATAGACCATCGCTAGTTCAGTGCTTTTAAAATTCAGAGATTCGTTTTTCATTTACGTAAGCAAGTACATTTAAATAATCTAAATTATCCTTCTGAGAGTTATCCAGACTTAGGTACATATTTTAAATAACGAATACCAATTAGCTGAGAATATTCCAGAATTAGGTATTTTAAATTTCGAATACCAAGTACGTACAAGCTTTCTTTCCCTACAAAAGAACAGTAGCAGACCAATGCCAGTATAGAGAATGAATACGTACTTTTTATTGTAAATCTAGACACAGACAGTATACCCTGTATTCTCGTCCACTATACACAAAATACATGCCAAGACCGTTGTTACGACATATCCTGTACGGAGATGCTTCTAATCCATTAGCTACCCGATACTAGGCTTGCCTCTGAGCAACCTATTGTTTGCAAGCCTTTGCCTACATGTCTAAGGCTGCCTTTTGTCAGCTTCTTTTGAAGGTGATCTTCGAACAAATGGTGAGAGCTTTGATAGGAGTGGGAAGGGATTATGGTACGGATTTACATAGTGGAATTATTTAGTATAGGTTCGTGCTATTGGTGAAAATAGTTTGGGTTTTAAGTTTTATACTATGGAATCGAAATGTTTTGACTCTTTGGTTCCTTTAAGGTTGATTTTTGTTTGTCAGCCATTTTTAACCCCCGACGCAAAAAGAGGGGTATTATAAGTTTGACGTGTCTGTGTGTGTGTGTATATGTGTGTGTGTGTATCTATCTGTCTGTGGCATCATAGCTCCCGAACGGATGAACCGATTCCAATTGAGTTTTTTTTGTATTAGAGGGGACTTACGCGCAAGTGTTCTTAGATATGTTTGATGAAAATCGGTTGTCTCGTTTAAAAGTTATGGGGGTTTGAAAGTAATTGGGTTGGGGGTTTTTTTAATTTTTATTTTAATATTTTTTTACCAAAAGTTAGGCTATTGGTAAATATAGCTCTAGAATTCTGTGATCAAATTCTGTGCGAAGTATTTTGTGTAATCCACAAATATTAAGCAGTGAGGCGAGGCGATAAGTTAAATAAAGTGAAATACAAGTTAAATAAAGTTAAAATAAGCATGAGAAGTAACGCAAAATATAATACGCAAATAAATAATTTTCCCCAATTAAAATCACAAAGAGCTGTCGTAAATTATCTTGTAAAAACTTGTAGTATTTCAATATAGACCCTTTTTTGTCGTGTGCGTATGTTGGCCCAAGTAATTGAGGGTATTTGGTGTAAAAAAGGGTCTGTTTGCTGTACCAAGTGAACCAAACGATCCGCACAAGTCCGACTAAAACTTTTTGTTGTTGACTTATAAACCGAAAGGATTCAATCGTTTGTTTGTAATACTTGTTATGTTGTTTTGTTTTGATTTGCTATGTTTTTTTTAAGATTATGCTTTTGGTAGGTTATAGTTTCTTTAAAGGCTGATTTTTCTGCCAGATTTTATTCGAGGAATAATTTTGACAGTTATTTCATACAAAAACTGTCAAACGCCAATTTTATTCCTCAAATAAAGTTTATCTGGCGATGGAAAAATTAGCCCTAGGAATAAAGTAAAAGTTTTCAGCGAACATACCACTTGTACAAAAACCTTTGTATAAGTGTTTGTATATCTATCCATATATATCTATCTAATCTTCTATCTCTATCAGATACATATATCTATCTCAACATTAATACAATAAAGATTCCACATTAAGTAGGTAAGGCATATCAAAATGGCCGCTCAAACCATTTGCCACAGATTGGTTTAGAATACTTCACCGAGTGGATTGGAGACATTATCGTAAAGGGATCGCTAACGTCTCAATATTATACGCGTTGTCTGAGCCTGCGTTACTATAGTATTTCCAAATACAGAAATTAAACAGAAGTAAAATACAATGCTATTATAAGAAAAAAATACGTTGATAGGTTGTAAGAGAGATGCAAATGACACTTTAAAACTAGAGTAATTAGTTCAGAATTTGTTTGTCACTTTCAATCTGTTATTTAGAAGTTATTGAGAATCGCATATTGCCTTTTGAGTATTGATATAGGCTAGCCAAAATGTCGGTGGGTAAGACAGGGGTATCCTGCAAAGTATTGAAATAAAACTACTTAAAACGAATTTCATGATTAAAATTTGTTTTAAAACGGTTTAAATCTCAATAATAAAATAAAATTAATAAATACTTTATATCAAGTTACAAAGAGTCTGAAGAAGAGAATAATGTAGTGTAGTGTTCACGTAGCGTAGATCAATAGTAAATAATATTCAACAATTAATACCATAACCTAAATCATCGTCAGTAAACACAAAGCCATGCTTCGTCAGCGTTTATCTGACAAGAGATATTGCCTTCATTAGCAAGATAGTAACGCAGGGAACGAAATTGACTAAATGTAATAAAACATAAGTGTTTCCCGTAATATTTTATCCGTACCAAAAGGAACCGCAGAACAAACATTGTGAGTGCACAGCCATAAATCACTCTCGTTACGCAAAGCAAACTTAATTTTCCCTTGTAATCTCAAATAGTTGAGCGGACGGCGAGACGCGCTATGGAAATAAGATTCTAGATAAATTGTTACAAGAAACTATAGAGATGCTATAGTTTAACTTATGAAAGTATTAGCAGCTACGTTATTTTAATAAATGAATACGTGTCATGAATAGTTTTGTGTTATAAATTGCGATGTTGAAAGGAGAATGTTCAATGTTAAGAACGGGTTTTGTTTAATTGTATAAAGTATTAGTCTGTAAAATCCTATAGGTGACAAATGTATATTGTTAGGATATAAGAATCGAATTCAGAACCTTCGATTATTCAGTCAGGTTTTAAGCCTGTGTAAGGTACTGTGTTTGTTACTCTGTATTATTTAAATGTAAGTACTTATTTTGCAGTGAGAATTTTAATTACGAATTTGTATGTTTTCACGTAAAAAGGTTCCAAAACATCGCTATTCAGGAAATATAAGAACGAAATACCAAGTTTTATAGGTACTAGGCAGTTATGTTCAACTTCTATTTACGTGTTAACCTTAATTTCTGGAGCAAACAAAAGTTGTTTTTACAGAGCCACGTTTGTGAGAACTTTGAAAGAAAGAAAGTCACAAAAACGTCGGTTAATTTCCTCGGTACTTCCCGCGAGCTAGAACAGTATAATTAAAGGGAACATGCGAAAGACGACGGTTAACTCAAAAGATGGTACTGCCTAAAGCAACAAAACGTTACTTTGGGCGGAAACATTTTAAAGTAATGTGCATTTAACTCGTAACAGGGTTAAGTTTCCCAACAAATATCGAGAGGAATTCCTGTGGAGACCACCAAATTCGTTATGCTACGGAAATTGTTCAACATTAAAGGGAACTGGTAACCAACCATTTGTAAATGAATGCTTTGGAAACTAATGTTTGATTATAGATGCCTTTTGATACGGTAATATCAAAGCGCAATTAGCAATGCAGCCAATGAGTGGTAATGTCGGTAAGTAATTGGTTTTCACTCATTGGTTTATTCAGCGTTTTTGGAACCGTTCATTGAGTTCGTTTAGTTTTTACAAAGTAACTAGTAGCTCCCCGCGGTTTCACCCGCGTAGTTCCCGTTCCCGTGGGATTACGGGGATAAAATATAGCCTATGTCACGCACTGATAAATTAGCTTTCCATAAGTGAAAGAATTTTTGAAATCGGTCCAGTAGTTTCGGTGCCTATTCATTACAAACAAACAAACAAACAAATCTTTCCTCTTTATAATATTAGTATAGATAATACCTTTTACTCTTTCGCGAACTTTATTCATAGAAAACACAGGTCGGTTATATACAATAGCCTTTTAAACTTTTTAGACTTTCGTGAACTGGTTTCATAGTTCATAACAGTTTATTAAGAGCGTGTTTTACGACGTCTATTTGACGACGACGTGAAGACCTGTGTTTTAATAAACTTTGTACACTTCGGTGATTAAATAGGTGCTTTGTTTTGCTTGACTGATGTTTAAGCTGTTGGTTTTTCGTGTTGGTAGAAAAAGACTGACTGATTTAACAACTAAAATACTAGCTTAGGAAAAGGGATAGGGGAATTTGAATAAGTCTAGTGTGGTTCATCAATCGGATACTCAATTCTTGTCTAACAAAACTCGAATGTAAACGAAAAAATAAGTCTAAAAACGGAGCGATGCCGTATCGCTTAGTTTTGGATAAATACTTTGAAGCACTATCGTCATATTTCTTATTATGTCTTCTAAATAATCTACGAGAATAGTATACTTAATTATAAAACGGATTTCAAACAATTCTCCATAAGTCATTTCTTTTCTAACCAGGACTTAAAATTACAAACCTTATAAAATACGTTAGATTTTCAAAATTAAGTTTATTGCTTTGTTCTCAAAGCTACTTACCTGCAGGTGCCGCCGTTTTTGCACATATTGGACGTTCTGGGACACAACGGTCCGATCCCACAATCCACCCCGGAATATCCTTCGAAACACGAACACTGGAATTCCCTGTCAACAAAATATTTATTTATAGCTTGTATTATATATTTATAGGTCTTGTTATACCGGGTGGCCCAAATAGATCGGTCAGTGAGGGGAACTCTGCGCAAAATGAACGCAACTGAGTCGTCTGATTGCTAATTGCGGAGAAGAGCCTGTCTACAAGTAACAAGAGGGTAAATCTGTAACTATAAAACATACAAAGATTTGTTCTTAGGATCAATGCCATCGATTTTGATAAAAACAAAAACTGCATTCATAGATTTAGAAAAAAAGCTGTCACTAGAATTGAACTTGGAAATTTTGAAAAATAAAACGTACATTATTTCTATGTAGAAATCGATTGTGTATGTCTTAAGTAGTAAATATTACTATGAGACAAATATCGAAAATGAATAACGACCGATGTATTTGGGCCACCCTGTATATTCCAATTTCCGTCAGATTCTGTTCTCTAAGGTTATCATTGATGTTTTAATCTGCCAGAGTTCCGGAGTGATCAGTCGGGGTTGATGAAATTTAAATGTCTGTGAGGCAAATCGGTGCTCAAAATGTCTTAACATTAAATATGGGTTTGACGGATTTTATATATTATATTTTTAAATATAGCTTACTGTTTTAACTGAATAGGTACTATTTTATTTTTAAAGGAAAGCTCCTGTACTTTATTTCATTCAACATCGAGTATTAGATTTGGTGAAGAGACACATAATAAGGTTTTTTTATAAACTAATTTTAAATTCTATTTCGCTAGTAAATATCTTATTAGTTTTTCTTCAATATCTATAATTTAACTAGCTTTTAAAGAAATTATTAAAAAGAAAAATAATGCCTCATAAATAATTGAAAATAGACCCTAACACATCACAAAACAAAAGTTATTTCACACCATCTTTCCATACAAAAGAGTGGGTAAGTGTTCGCTCGATAAGTACATTATTCTTTGTAAGAAAAGTTCAAGGCCTATATTAAATCGTGCCCAAGACTGCGGCACGTTGGCACGGTTTAATATTGTATAAAATATTTTTCAACACACTTGCTCATAAAGAGGCTCTTATTTGTGCAAAAATAGTTGAATAATGACAAGTTTTATTCACTAGTGAGTAATAGAATGTTTTTTTAAATTGCTTTGTTTTTAAAAAGTTTCAATACCAACAAAATTGTGTCCATACATTTTATAAACAAACTTCAACTACATATGTTGCCTTACTTTCGGTAGGTCTATGGTCGATTCCATTCATTCATTCATTCGTTTTTTTTAGATAGACACTTATTCAACCTGATTATTACAGTACAATCCCTACATCCTAACTAATATTATAAATGCGAAAGTAACTCTGTCTGTCTGTCTGTCTGTCTGTCTGTTACCTTTTCACGGCTAAACTACTGGACCGATTGACTTGAAATTTGGTACAGGGGTAGCTTATGGTCCGGGAAAGAACATAGGATACTTTTTATCCCGAAATTCCCACGGGAACGGGTACTACGCGGGTGAAACCGCGGGGCGCTGCTAGTAATATTATAAATGCGGAAGTTACTCTGTCTGTCTGTCTGTTACCTTTTCACGGCTAAACTACTGAACCGATTGACTTGAAATTTTGTACAGTGGTAGCTTATGATCCGGGAAAGAACATAGACTATGTTTTATCCCGAAATTCTTACGGGAACGGCAACCACGCGGGTGAAACCGCGGGGCACAGCTAGGTTATTATAAGATTTCTTTAAAAATCTCACCGCAGATTTGATACCAAAGCAACTCGCTCATAATAATGTAATCAAAATAAGCGATTAAACTCAAAGAAAATGCTCAATTCCAAATGCATTTTCAAGTAATTGAGTTTTTTAAACATTTCAAATGAACAACAGATTTGATTTCGGGGTTTTTGATAATAAATTCCATGGATTTTATCTGGAACATCTTGGAATACCATTAGGACTGTCAATAGGGCGTAAAAATTCAGTGTGAACGGTAGAATGCGATGACAGGGGTCCAGCCATTTACTTGTGATTTAACATCACTTTTGAATACTATGGAGTTGATACAATATACAAGTAATAGTTATTTTCAACACACTTGCCCATAAAGGGGCTCTTATTTGTGCAAAAACAGTTGAATAATGACACGTTTTATTCACTAGTGAGTTATAGATTGTTTTTTTAAATTGCTTTGTTTTTAAAAAAGTTTCGACACCAAAAAAATGGTGTCCGTACATTTTAAAAACAAACTTCAACTATTTTGCCTTACTTTTGGTAGGTCTATGGTCGATTCCATTCATTCATTCATTCGATTTTTTTTTTAATAAGTATATTCTTTTATTCTTTGGCCGATCACCAACAATGGTGATCGCCAAAGACTTGTATATTGTATCAACTCCATAGTATTCAAAAGTGATGTTAAATCACAAGTAATTGGCTGGACCCCTGTCATCGCATTCTACCGTTCACACTGAATTTTCACGCCCTATTGACGGTCCTAATGGTATTCCAAGATGTTCCAGATAAAATCCATGGAATTTATTATCAAAAACCCCAAAATCAAATCTGTTGTTGATTTGAAATGTTTAAAGGTATCAATTACTTGGAAATGAATTTCGAATTGAGTTTTTTCTTTGAGTTTTAAATGCTTATTTGGATTACATTATTATGAGCGAGTTGCTTTGGTATCAAATCTGCGGTGAAGTTTTTAAAGAAATCTTATAATAAACTAGCAGCGCCCCGCGGTTTCACCCGCGTGGTTGCCGTTCACGTAAGAATTTCGGGATAAAACATAGCCTATGTTCTTTCCCGGATCATAAGCTACCCCTGTACAAAATTTCAAGTCAATCGGTTCAGTAGTTTAGCCGTGAAAAGGTAACAGACAGACAGAGTTACTTTCGCATTTATAATATTAGTAGGGATTGTACCGTAATAATCAGGTTCAATAAGTGTCTATTTATTTATATAAGAATACACATAGACGGCATTTACTTTTAACATTAATTCATAACTGAACATTCTGTTGTTCAAATTTTAAAATGAATAAACATTATTTTATCGCACATCAAGTGCAAGCATGTAAATAAATAGCTATCTATACTCATGTGGAAAAGAAGCAATTTAGTCACACGTTTATTATTTTGAGTATTATTACACCCTATGAAGTTTGAGTACAGTTTATGTAATGAATAATTTATAAGGTATCATGGTTAGTGTTCAATATCTATGATATAGCGTTCGGATACTTCGAGAACAAATTTTTAAGAAACAATATTTCATCGCTGTTTTAAAAGATAAAATGAGTTTCTAAATTTAAATTTCAATAAGTTTGTAATGATACCTTTATTTAAAAAGTTTCTTTTTAATTTAAGTTTGGAATGTTTTTATAAATATGTTTGACTTCGCTGTATGTATTTTTACATTAAATTATATTATAATGAGTAACAAGTAACGTACAAGTCGAAGTAAGTATTATTATCATGGCTACTATGACAAAAAGTACTCATAAGTACATCATGTCACATTTTAAGACCCAATTATAACAGTAAATAAATTACATGTATTACTGAAGATCGAATTGTCTAACAATGGCTTCTTAAATGCCTTTCTCTCTTTCCCGTGAACTTAAACAAGAAAGTAAAAAATAATGTAATAGAATACTCACTGAAAATCCTGCCTAGCATAACAATGTCCCAATAGCCTGCATTCGATAGCACTGCAAGTGGTAGGAGCTGGGGGGTCCGTGGGTGCCCTCACTGCATACGTCACATTAAACCCAAACACCGAGAGAAGCCCTAGGGCTCTGAGTTGTGTGCCTTCTAACCGGTTCAGGGTCAGCTCCACGACTAGGACTGGGCTTTGTACCTGGAGGACAAGAGGAAAGAAAATTGTATTTATAATGTAGGTAAAAATAGAGATTCATATACTTGGGGACTTCAAAACGAGCTCTGTTCTGGGTTGAAATTGTAGCTGAGGTGAAAATGTTCCGTTTTTAGACTTTTTACAAGTAAAATACAGTTTATATTGATGTCTTTGATTTACACGAACACTACACATTGAAAAAAAAAGTTGTTTTCAAAATACAGTTTAAATTATATACTTAAATATGATTCTACTGAACATAAATATTTATTAAATTTACTAAGAATACTTTTCACATTGGTCAAATCATATCTATCATTTTTTCATTATTAAGAACAAAGCTAACGTTACGTTTCATATATCAAACAGTATTCCGATTTTTTCGTTCCTAAAAATGCTTTGATATTTAGTATTTCTTTCTTTAGGTTCTTTTAGAAGGTCTAAAATGTCTAAATTGGGTTGTCCTTTTGACAATAAAAAATAAATTATTTGAGATATTCAATACTTTCGTTTATAACGTGACACAAAAATCTTTAGAGTTCAAAGAAATTTCGAATTATTTATGTACACATTCATCAGTTTAGTTTTCTCAAGGCCCATGGATTACCAAACGGATGTTTGGCAAATATCCAAATGTACAAAATCTTAGACTTCTCCCCCTTTTCCAAAAAAATGTTGAAGAGAAACTTTGACGAAATAACGCGTCGGAAACTTATTCGAAGATAGTACTTTTATATGTTACTTTCTATTTATTTTATACGTATTTAGTTGCGAAGTTACTTTTCAATGACGTTATTTTTGTTTCTCTTTCAACTTTTATTTATTAACGCGGAAAAAAACAAGTGGATACTCATCGGGAAATACCTTTTCGTGTTGATATCTTTGATTTACAAGAACACTACATATTGAAATAAAACACTTAAATGGATTTTTGTCGTGGTTATATTTTGTTTTACATTTTCTGACGTTTCGGATTCTTTACAGAACCCGTGATCACAGAAGACTGGGTGTGTCTTCTGTACAAACTGAACAAAATATGAACAAAATATAACCACGACAAAAATCCGTTTAAGTGTTTTACCTTTTCGTGATTTGGTAACAATTTAGTTATTATAGATTTTCGTATATTTTGGTAGTTATTTTGAAATTACTTTTAGTTATAAAGCATGTACAACGTATGTACCTTTGTAAAAATTGTTTTTTTTTTTAGAAATGTTGTTTTTTCTTTTCCCGTTAAGTGGACCTAAGTCGCTTAGGTAGTTACAACAATCTACAAACAAGATCAGATTCGAAATACAAAAAAAAGGTTAAAAATAAGAAAACAAATCTACGCACAAAATATCACTGGAAACCGAGATATTTATTTACAAATAAAGACGACGTATACCTATAAAGAAACTCAGAAACTTCATAAGCCCAAGCAAGTCTATTCGACACACCTACTCGCATTCATAGCAATATGCTCTGATTTCAATATGGGATCTGAGAATGCGAGGTGGAGATAAGAGACTAACTTAATTCTATTGCTGGATGTGGATTAATCCACTGACGATATGGTTTTAAACGAGATCTGTGTTCTACAGATATTGTACGAATAAGTAGGTTACCGAAGTGGCATTTAATTTCATGAATCGGTTGTCGTACTACGACATGATCGGTCGTCACGGATAGGCCCTTAGGGACTAGACCTATTTATTCAGCTCCATTCAGCGTTTGTCCATACAAAACAAAGATTTTGTATGGAGACGCGTACTCATCCATTCAGTTGAATCGTCTAAATACAAAATCGTTGTTTTGTATGGACAAATACTGAATGGATGTTTAACCAAAAATATTGCAGGACCCACAAAGGACCTAAATTAGAGAGTTTTAAAAACGGGAAATTGTCTGCTTTTAATACATACGAAGACATATGTAGGTATATATACATTACTATGATTTTGTACATTATTGACTAACCCTACTGTAAAGAACTGTATTTGTTAAAACAAAGTATCAAAAATATAAAGCATTAAACATAAAACTCACATCCAACCAAAAGATTAAACCGTTTATCATAAACTAGCGGAGCCCCGCGGTTTTACCCGCGTAGTTCTCGTTCCCGTAAGAATATGGGGATAAAATTATGCTAAAAACCTTCTCACTGAAACACTCTATCTTTTAAAACAAACCGCTTCAAAAGCCGTTGCGTAGTTTTAAAGATCTAAGCATACAAAGGGACAGGGACAGAGAAAGCGACTTTGTTTTATACTATGTAGTGATAAAAAAGCGACGTAAAAACCTCACAATCCCCTCAAAAATGTAGGTAAAGTTTAACAAGAGATAATCGTGACCTATCTCCGTTTATGTAACGGGTGTGCCTAACAAAAGTAATGTTTACTCGTAGACTGCTAATTGAGTCGAATTAGACACACATTCCTGTAAATAAACAGGATGAATTACATTGTAAGCGAGGCTTGTGTAACTTGACTTGAACACTTCTTTGAACTAATTCTGGTTTGATTAAGTTCAGTACACGTTTGCGTTAAGTTGCTAGATTTAGACGCTTATTTTAAGCTGTTTGTTTGTATGAAAAATGTCTGAATTTCCAGAATTTTCTTTAGCAGATCTTATACTATTTAATAATAATGACAAAATCGAACTATCCAGGTTTTAAAATAGTAAATTTGCTACTAATGGTCGTACTGATCATTGATATTCTTTACGGGAGAGTCCTCAAAAGTCACAAGGTGTTTGTTTCAACTAGCATAAGCACACGTAAAATTAAGAACTCAAATTAGAAAAGTGTTTATAATTTCAGAAAATATACGACCTAGATTGAAATCTAGTAACGGAAAAACAGCTCACCCTTATCAAAAGAGCGTCTAAACCACAAATCAAATTCAAAGTTATAAATAAATTGTTTAATATTACTTCAAGTAATTGTATTTTATGCGCCGTACGTCTTTACATAAATAAGTTAGGAAGATACGGCGCGTACGGCGTTCGTAATATACAATACTGTCGAGTTTAGCAAACTTTATAAAAGTGTTCATAATTGCAAAAGTTATTTTCACCGCGATAAATTATGAGAGTGACTTACGAAAATTCTTTGGTCTTTTGTGTTAATAGGTTTGTGTTGCGGTTTTGGTCGTATTGGTTTAGTATCCATGATATTTATTATGCAGGGTGGTGATGGTGATCTTTCTTCTTCTTCTTTGCGTGTCGACTCATATTTTTGAGGACCAGAACTTGGCCACCGATATGGCACTATCAGTGGCCTTGTAAAGGTCCTCGCGTGTGCAGGTGTAGGGACACGCACGGCAAGTTATTAGTGATGGTGATGATACTTACAATAATACAACTATTGGAAGAACTAAGTAGTTCATCGGAGTGCTTTATGTTTTCATACATATAACACCAACTAAATAAAAGTTATTCCCATGAACTACCTTTTCCACTACACACGACAGTGTTTGAAAAAATGGAAGAAAATCTTTTGGAAATTTGAAAAGCGAAGAAAATTAGAGTCACGCTTAGTAGATATTAGTCTTACAAATCATTTATGTATTGTCATAATATTGTAAATAGTCGCTTCTTGTTATAATACAATTTTAATTTTAAAAAGAGGTAGAGTTCGTTTGTTTGAACGTGCTAATCTCAGAAACTACTAATCGACACGGAAAACTCTTTTGCATTAGCTCGTTTATCGATAAAGGCTATATAGTTATGGTATGTTATCATCATGCTACTGCCCAAAGAACAAATTTAATGCAGATGAATCTGGTACAGCCATAATTTTGTTTTTTTATTTATTTATATTTAAAACCAACAGCTATGACAAACGTATATAGATATATATATAGGTAAGTACAGAGATAACAACAGTTAGCCAATTACAGGTTTTCACGAATAGAGTTAAAAAATATTTTTTCAATATTTCATTATCTATCAATCTTTCCATTAATGGTTTTTTTTTTACCAAAATGTCACATTGTAGTATATTACAATTTGATTTGATAGACAGCAAAATACATAATAATATCTAATTAATTAATTTAGGAATTCAGTGAATAATTTAATTTTTTCTTAAATATATTCTAGTAGTTTATTAAAACTAGGTATATCGGCCAAATCGTCTAGTCATACATTTTCTGAAATAAGTAAGTAGTGTTAATTGTACTTCAAGTAGTAAAAGTTTGAGTATTTACTCACAATTAATTCTATATATTGTATAATCTTGTTGTAACTCATAATACTACAATAGTTTATAAACACACAAAACAGAAACACACATTTGTGAAATCTATTAAATATAAATCGTTGCAAAACCGTTGATATTATGAGCACTAGGTTTACATTTGCGGCAATTTATTGCGACTCAGTAATTTCCGTCGCAATTTCGAATCCGCGAACGTTAAAATAAATATGGAATGGGTGCAGATTTTATTTCAACGATGCTCCGCAATATGAATTAACGTTTAGAAATAAGTGGTGAACGTTCCAGATTCTGAGCAAAAACCATTGCGCAACCTCATTCGCCGCTTTATTTATGAATTTCGAACACAATGTCCGTCAAGCAAGACTGGCCGAATTTTATCCAGAAATTGCGGTTCGAAATTTGAAAATTTTTGGGGCATATTTTTGTTTATCCTGTATGTTTTTTATGAAGTTGAATATAGAATTTAGTAAATTGAGTAAAGTTGGTTTTTTAAATTGTAAAGGTACTGCGAAGCAGAGCGAAAAATATCGGTTTCCCATTTGCAGTCTATGTAAAAATATTTCCTATTTTTTATTCAATAAAGACCACTTTGCTAGATCACAACGGAATAGCTAAAGGATAAAGAAGTAAATTAGTTTTAGGTAAGTACACGTATTAATTCTGATGTTACGGGATTTTGTGATAAATAGTAACAAATATTGATACAAACAACCTGTAAAATGAAATACTTATCAGTATAGAATTCAAAGTAAGTAGAAAGATTTAGAAACGATAGCGTTTATCTAATTTCAGAATTTAAAGGTGAATGACAAGCGATCAAATAGTAAACACCGTGTTGAGGCAATCTAAAAGCATCCTATTGATAAGTCGGTGATGCGAAAAGTGCCGTCAATGCAGATTGCCATCTCTTCGTTTGCAGTCTTCCGAATGCCTTTCACTGCTTATCAGTACAACCTTAGCATCAATCCAAAAGATAAAATACTTACCTACAATTCAAAAAGGTTTGGCAATTCTATATTTTAAAAATAGAACCGAAAAACAATCGTTTAATGTTTTAAAATTAAAAAAGAAAGGCTATTTTATTCTACATAGATTTAAATTTGAATTTCGACAATGGAATCCTCTATTTAATAATAGAAGCATAATAGTTCAATGGTTTTTTTAAATGTAAAAAGGAAAAAATATAAATGGTTTTGTTCCTTTTATAAAGATTTAAATTCGAATTTTGTAATGGAATACAGAACATTACTTTTTATATTTTAAAATATTTTATTGTTATTTTACAATTAAAACAACATTCTTTATTCAAATATTTATGCACAAATTTCAACCATTTCAAAGAATTATGACTAAAAAGTAGGGACTTTTCCCCTACGTACTATAAAGGGGTATAAAGAAATTAACAACTTGATACAAAAACCACAATGTGAGATTGTCAGGTTGTAAACGGTACATTGCGTTTTTGTGCTCAAAGTGGTCGTTAGTGGTCACAAAGTGAGCTTCAATGAAAATTACAATTGTTCATGTTACAAGAATAACAACGCTTTGTTGTTATGCTTTTTGAGGTTTTATGAGTGAGTATAAAAAGACGTGGCGGTTGATGTTCGTAATACAAATTCGTTCGAAATTCAAATGTTAAAAATAGATTAGTTTCGATATGGGTATTTTATTTCAAAATCGATTTTCAAATCTCTTTGGTTTTTCATGTGTCCAGCATGACACTGGTTTCTTATTGATAACGATTAAAAGCAAATAGTTTATTAGCTTCTTTCCAGCCAGATATCAATCCTCAATTTTGATCATCCTTCCCAACCACTGGATACTGTCTATTTTTCAACCAAGAACTTTCATTTTCGGTACTATAAATGCAAAGAGTCGTCGCAATTTCGCGTCAGACCGCTTTCGGCCATTAACGTGCCACTTCACTTGATTTTAGATATTTCGTATTCTGTATAATGGATATCTTCCACGGTTTATTCTCTTACTTTTGGTCGAATCCGTCTCTCTAAAGATGATTCATAATGATTTAGTTTGTTTTGTTTTAAGATATATTTCTTCTCGGCTGTTTGTAGGTATGTTCTGCCTGCAAAGCCTAAGGTCTGGTTCAAGTGATGCATGTTAAATAACAAAGATTCCATTAACTTTTAACTGTAGTTTAAACATTTTACTATTTTAGCTTTTATTTCAAAATCACATAAACTTCCACAAAGTAACATTTATCAAACAAAAATCGTTAATCAGCAAAAACATCGCTTGAAGCGGTTTTCGTTTTCCGAATACGACGATTTTACAGTGACACAGATTGGACAGTGATTGAGGAAATTTTTCAGTTTGGTCACGAGCCGTGAGCAGCGCTGAAACGCTGATTGTATAAAACTGCAGTTTGGCTTCAAGCCAGTCGGCGGCTAATGTTCGTTACTCCTATTGGAGGTAGGTACCTCGTATGCCTCTATGGTTATAGCCTTGTACTACACGGGCTTAGATAACGTTAATTTTTATGGTAATTTTTCAGTGTGATGTGCCAAGCGTTTATGTTAGTTTTTTTCTAGATTACGGTGAAACTAAAAGGGGTTTAAGATTAGATAATTTATCGACTATGATGATGGAAATAGGGTTTAAAGATTGGACAAATTACTAAGATTTTCGTCAATGAACTTTAAATATACAAATATTTTACGTGTAATTTGGTGACTTTGACGTAAAATTTTGAGATTGGAATATTATATTTCATACATTTGAACGTGATATTTCACTAGTCGGGTAGATTTTGAATTTACTTTTTATTAGATTCCGAGAAGTCTGTGTAATTTAATGTAAGAAGCTTTAGAAATCTATATATATAAAAGAAAGTCAGTGTTAGTTACGCCACTTATAACTCAAGAACGGCTGGACCGATTTGGCTGAAAATTGGTGGGGAGGTAGATAAGAACCAGGAAAAGGACATAGGATACTTTTTATCTCGAAATTCCCTCGGGAACGGGAACTACGCGTGTGAAACCGCGGGGCACAGCTAGTTGAATATAATACTAGCTGTCACATCACGTTATACATTTTGAAGTAATATGCTACAGTACTGATTTTGCTCTTCGCTGCAAATGTATGAAACAAATTCGTGCTATTTTATATGCACGAAAACCCATAGGGCTATTAAGGGGAAATGAAGGCCTACTTCTCATTCTGTTTTCAAACCGAAAATCGTTAAAAGTAATGTTGCAAGGCCAATAAACTGTTCACCTCAACCTATTGAACTCTACGCAACTTCCAAGTAATTGTAATCGCAATTAACTTTCCAAAGGTCACAGATTTTCTTCGGTCTTAATTAAGAACTTGATTTTTTTTTCTTTTACCTAACTTTGGTTGAATATAAGCACTTTGATGGCAACATCGATGACTTCCGGACATCAAGTCTGTGACGTCAAACTTCTATAATTATTGCCAATGTTATCTTGTTATTCGAAAACTTTTTTCATAATAGCCTGATTTATTGATATTAAACTATTCTTATTTCAAGGTTTAGTATTAAGGCTCTTGTTTTTCGAAAACTAACTTTAAGTAAGTGATTGGCTCAATAATACTAATACGTACTACACATTGCGTAGTGCATATTAATTAAAATATATAAATTAAAAATTTAAAAAACCCCCAACACAATTACTTTCAAACCCCCATAACTTTTAAACGGGTCAACCGATTTTCATCAAACATGTCTAAGAACACTCGCACGTAAATCCCCATTAATACATAAATTAAAATCGGTTCATTCGTTCGGGAGCTATGATGCCACAGACAGACAGATACACACACAGATAGATACACACACACATATACACACACACACACAGACACGTCAAACTTATAACACCCCTCTTTTTGCGTCGGGGGTAAAAAATAGAGACCGAATGAAAACGGTATGAAAATTAACCCACAAATGCCAAGATAGGACCTAAAAGTCCGGTTCATAGTCCAGTAATGGCATGAAAATACTGAATGGCGTAATTTCCAAAAGAATAATTTGCCGCAAAAAACGAAGCCGAGATTATACTACGGTGGATTGAATTCGAAAAGGTTTTTTTATTGTTGCCCGTCTCTCGACAAAATTCAATAAATTTGGCGAAAATTATTTAATCGGATGAAAGAGTGAATGAATGAGTTGTATAAAACGTCAGAAACGAATTTTAAAACGTTTTTGATTAAACTTAATCTAACTATTACAATTTTGTGCTTTCAATAAGTAAAATGGAAAACATTATTTCACGGAATAAATAACAGAATATATTATTGACTTGGAAGCGATTACGACTGAATAATGTATGGGAAAATGTTGTGCTTACATAAAGTATCTTTCTGGCTTAGATTTTACGCTCTGAATATTGTAAAGTTTGTATACAATCTTTATCTTTTGTTTCAAGTTAAATCTAACACAAAGTCGACCAAGTTGACAGGCAACAAAATAAGATGATTTCTTACGGTTTTCCTTCACAATTATATGACAAAAGTCTCATCTGAGGATAATATTTAATCTGCCAACTCATCTTTTCGAATAAAGTTTGTGTCGCATTATGAAGAATTCTTTATTGAAATTTAATCTCATTTAGATATTAATTCGTAGAAAGGCGCACTTGGGCCAATTCGCGTTTGGTCCAACCGCGAATTGGACCAACCACAAATAAGGTGGATTGGACTAAACGAGAATTGGACCAAGTACGCCTAAACGCCGTCGGTTTAGTAATTGGGCCAATTCGCGTTTCGTCCAATCCACCTTATTCGTGGTTGGTCGAATTCGCGGTTGGACCAAACGCGAATTGGCCCGAACAGAGTGGATTAGACCAAACGCAAATTGGACCAAGTGCACCTAAACGTTTCTAGAACTTTTAGTAATTGAATCATATGTAGGTACAATAACAGAGTCTTATTGTGAATGTCTATAAAGAAAAAGTTCCAACAATAAAACCAAGTCTTTTTATTTGTATCAAATAAGACTGGTTCCGAGACTTTGTTAAATTGAACATCAAAAGGAGAGATATTGTCACAGTACTTGAACCTTATAACAAGATATAAACTAAACCTTACTATACAATACTTTCTCTAACATGTTTTACGAGGATAGATATAGTATATGTATAGTATATATATACAGGGTGTCCGGGCATCGATGTCGGATACTTTAAGGGGGTAAAATATGGTATTTTTTATCGACCAATCACGTTTCCAATTTTCTCTAGCTACCTCCATTACAAAATGGCAGCCATTTTGTTTTTTTCAACTTGACGCGCGGGTGCTTGTACTGATTTAGTCATTGCTATCCATGTAAACGTCCTAGGACGATGAAAGATGTCTCATTTGAAAGTTAATAATGTAGGGTGTTATTAAATGTAAGATTTCATTTTATATCTTAATTATAAAATAACAAAAAAATATTACAAAAATAAAAATCAATATTTCTTTTATTTTTTGTTAAAATTTGACCTATTAACCTACGTTTTTCATCTTGTTTTTTGACAGTACAAAATGTTTACTTAACAAAGAGTCATACATCTTATAGCCTTATGTATGATAGTTCTAAAGTTACGATGGTTTGAATATGATCCTTAATCAAGAAAATCGTCTCGTATTGCGAGGAGTGCTCGACATGTTCGTCCATGGGACTGCGTTGTTGGGATTATCTGACTTGGACTATTATTTAGTCCGTCTAAGTGAAGGTAATTGATCAAAAAATGCTACATTTTACTCCATATCTTTATCATAAAATAACAAAAGAGGATGTTAAAAACAAAAACCATTATGTGTTTTCGTATATTTTTTAGATTATTTGTATTTTCTTAAAAAATGACCCATTAGGCTACTTTTTTCTTTATTTTTGATAGTACAGCACATTAACTTAGGGTATCTATGAAGTTCAAAAGGTTAGACAGTTTGAATATGACCCTTAGCCATACAGTCCCACGGACGAGTAATCCTGGGAATGCGAGCCGATTTTCACGGTTAAGGGTCATATTCAAACCTTCGTAACTTTTGAACTATCATACATAGGGCTATAAAATGCATGAGTTATTTTTGAGAAAATATCGTGTACTATTAATAAACAACAAAAAAAATGTAGACTAATGGGTCAGTTTTTAAGAAAATACAAATAATCTAAAAAATATACGAAAACACATAATGGTTTTTGTTTTTAACATCCTCTTTTGTTATTTTATGATAAAGATATGGAGTAAAATGTAGCATTTTTTGATCAATTACCTTCACTTAGACGGACTAAATAATAGTCCAAGTCAGATAATCCCAACAACGCAGTCCCATGGACGAACATGTCGAGCACTCCTCGCAATACGAGACGATTTTCTTGATTAAGGATCATATTCAAACCATCGTAACTTTAGAACTATCATACATAAGGCTATAAGATGTATGACTCTTTGTTAAGTAAACATTTTGTACTGTCAAAAAACAAGATGAAAAACGTAGGTTAATAGGTCAAATTTTAACAAAAAATAAAAGAAATATTGATTTTTATTTTTGTAATATTTTTTTGTTATTTTATAATTAAGATATAAAATGAAATCTTACATTTAATAACACCCTACATTATTAACTTTCAAATGAGACATCTTTCATCGTCCTAGGACGTTTACATGGATAGCAATGACTAAATCAGTACAAGCACCCGCGCGTCAAGTTGAAAAAAACAAAATGGCTGCCATTTTGTAATGGAGGTAGCTAGAGAAAATTGGAACCGTGATTGGTCGATAAAAAATACCATATTTTACCCCCTTAAAGTATCCGACATCGATGCCCGGACACCCTGTATATGAAAGTCTTTTTGATATCGTGTGAAGGTAAACTAACGGCGGAAAATACAAAAACTACAAATATCGTTCTCGTTCGGTCCCGCTTTCATCACTAGGTACATAGTACGTATAAAACAAAGTCACTCCCCGCTGACTGTCCCTATGTATGCCTAGATGTTTAAAACTACGCAACGGATTTTGATGCGGTTCCTTTTAATATATAGAGCGATTCAAGTGAGCGGGAACTACGCGGGTGAATCAGAGGGGCGCTGCTAGTACTTTTATAAAATAAATTACCACAGAATGTTGAGTTGCCATAGAGTTAATATTTTAGATTCCAATAACATTAAAAAAACTCGTTAGTTTAATATGTATTAGTACAATCTTTTAAGCTCTCTTACGTACAAAAGTAAATGAAAAGACCATTCATTGATGTTACATTTTCTTCAAATGAATTAAAATCTTTCCGTAATCTGTAAACCTTTGATACATTCGAATCGGGAATTCAGTGCTTATTTTAAAAGGCCATTTTGTTTCCCTCAAAATAAATCAGAAAACAAACAAAGTAATTTAGAAAATGCACTTTCCAAGGAGATTAGTTGAAAACTATCCAAACGGTTTTAAGTTTTGTTTTTAGTTTTTGTTCTAAAGATTACTTTGAGTGGTCTTTTGTAAGAACTTTTTGTTAGCGTTTTGAGTGCTTTCTGGCTATTTATTTATCTATACTAATATTATAAAGAAGTAAAGTTTGTGTGTTTGTTAAATTGTAAGGGGTCATCTCGGGATCTACTGAACCAATTTCAAAAATTCTTTCACTCATGGAAAGCTAATTTATCAGTGCGTGACATAGGCTATATTTTATCCTTGTATTCACACGGGAACGGGAACTACGCGGGTGAAACCGCGGGGTGCCTGCTAGTGTGAACATAATGTAAAATAATTCGTTGTTGTACATACATGTTTGAATTGGTTCATACGTTATGTTAGTTTGACATTTTAATACTTATCATAAAAATATGGAAAACACTTTCAAAAATTAGTATAATAGTGCTATGGAAACTTTTGTTTAATTATAACACAATAATGATCATTATTTTAATTTTAATGATTACTTTTTTAATTAAATTTATTTTGAATGCGTGTGTGCGTAGTTTCTGATACCCTACATTTATACAAGAACTTAGTTATGGGTCAGTTACTATAATTAGATGATGTAGTCAATGAATATGTTATGTTATGTTAATTAATTTTCTGCCCACAAATAAATCATTTATTAAAATTATGAGAACCAGTCTCAAATTATGTACAACAGTTTTAAGTCCAACCCACCTCAATATCAGAATCTTATCTAAATTAATTATAACGTAAGACAAACTAAACTCAGTTTAAAACAGTGTGTTTAACACTAGTTCATTGGGTAAGTTTTCAATTTATTTAGTCCAAGTTTGAGTTAGAGATTAATGTTCTTAGCTCTGAACAGACTGTAAGAAGAAAACGTTTTCCAAATTGAAGAATTTTAATGTGGCTTTGTGTGGGAATGTGATCTTTGTCTTGACAATTTAATACATACTGTACTAACAATTATTTTATTTTATTTGGGTGGCTTACAGCTATCCTTAAAAATTAAGTTATAGGTAACAAATATTTTGATAAAAAATTGGTCGGATATTTCACCTTCTATATTAGTTCTTGATACAAAAGAACATCTTTGGGAAATCACAAATAAATCTAAACCCTTCAATATTTTATTATTGAACGAAACGTACGACACACCTACCCTTCAATATTGTTATTCCAAATACTTCAGTGTAACAATAATTTTCTCCTAAGTACGCAACAAGCTCTAATTGGCGATACTCCGATACCTTTGATCACAAACAAACCTCTTAAACCTGAATAAAACTACATTATCCAATACAGATTTTTCTCCAGACCCTTCCTGTTTAACGCAAGAAGCCGAAGAGTTCCCAAGTAAATATTTAAACCAAACTAACTTTGCTGGTAGAATTTTGGTCGCGGTACAGCCAAGAAATTACCTCTTTACTGAGCGCTATAGTTTAGGTACACATTGACCCTTGGGCGAGTAATTTGGGAATAATTCGGTGAGCACTGGGCGCATGTAATATTCAGTAGAGCAGTTTGCTTAGAGCAAACACTGTCTTTAATGTATTAGGCTAAGTGCGGTGATGTACGCTCATTATGAGTGCGGGCTTTCGGTTCGCTGCCTCTGGGGCTGTTTACGGCGTGCGGCGATATTGCGAGGGTAACGTTTGATTTCTTACTCGAAACATGTGTATATTAATATGACGTATTGTAATTAACGAAACGTAAAAATAATATACGTATATACCGGTGTTCAAATGTTTATTAAGTGTTTTTAACTAATATTAAATGTGCTTGGAATGTTTTAGATTTTATGAATTATTAAACTCAATATAGATTGTGGTAATAATAACAGGATTTTTAAATAATTATTTTAAAACAAGAATGCGTTCCCGCTCGGTCCACATTCTATATTTGAATTATAAAACTCAACATAGATTTTGGTAACGATAACAGATTTTTTTTAAAAATATTTCAAAACAAGAATGTGTTCACGCTCGCTCCGCATTCTATATTTGAAGCAAATAATCCAACTCTTCTCGTAAGCCTCAAATAAATACAAACAAGATTCGAAACGTCAATTTGCTGGTCAAAAAGTAGGGTTTAAATTGGAATCGAATGTCAGTAAGCTAGAGCTGGGGCCGGCGAAATTGCGGTGCTCCAGGCGTACAAGCTAAACCACAAAATTACAAGAGAATCTAAGTCTTATACCCTTGTTATAGGGTAGAATTCTCAGTGAAGAGGTCAAGGAGATTGTATCTGATTTTCTTTGGCACCGCAACAAGTACTTCGAACATCGTCTTAGTGATCATGTATTGGTCTGCAAACAGTCTCGTGGTGGAATCTCGACGATAATAATGGATGTGTTGTAATGAATGTTGTCTCGTAGTTTTATTTACGTTATATTTCGACAAACACTATTGATACTAGACAAATTATTATGAGTATATTTACAAATAGTAATGACGAAAATACCTAAACGTTTGTCTTTGAAAGAGGTTAAAGTAGTACATAATTTAACCAGCTCTAACATTTAAGGATAAATCGAGTTTGGTCTGAATTATATACGAAGAAAACATATTCATATATGAAATATTGTTTTTATTAACTCACAATTTACACAGATACCAAGAGAGAACGAAATAATATAACATATTTTATTTTATACAATTTTATTTTATTTTCTTTTATAAAGAAGAAATATAGCGCTGAATTATTTGAACATTTTATTTCAAATGATGTATTTAATTTAACAAAATTCTTAGTAAATATCCACTATTTTCATTCTAAAATATCTACTACGTTATCAACAGGTGAACCTTTCTCAAACGTCCCCAGGATTGCAATTTGCCCATTAATTATGCAGCCGTTGCTTGCTAACCGTATATTGCTCTCAAATCGGCTTCAAAAGTCACACAGCTGATCATGATCATGAATATTAATTGGAAATCTTCTCGTTTAACTTGTGTTTTTAACGTAAAACTGTGCGTCAGTACTTAGTTCTTTATTATTATTTTAATTTTGAATGTTTGAGATGTATCAAACAGATAAACAGAGTTATTGCTATCGAGTATATTTCATCTCTACACATTTAATAAATAGCTCTTATATATCTTTACACACAGACACCTTTTTAGTTTATTTGTGCAGCTCTAGATGCAGTCGCTTCACGTAAAATACTGACATTACGCCAAATCTGGTTAAAACTGAAAATCAACAACAAATAGACATGGGATAAAGGTTCGGAAAAGTGTGTGCAGTTCTAGATGCACAAATGAATAATTCGCCATTCATGCAATACACATTTTATTCCTATAACTTTTCCAATCACCCAAAAACCATTTACCTCATTTTCTAGCAGTTAAAACACCCATATTTCGAAACAAAAATAGGCATTCCGTTCAATTACAAATGCCACGTGGGAAATTGTGTACAAATGGCGAAATATTCGCAAAATGTAAGCTATTCGGATCGGATTCGGCATGACGTCGGAGATTGGAGAGGCGGATGTCTTGTTAATCTGTGCAAATGTCACATAACTCACATTTTAAGGATTTTAAACACTCCATCGAGGGTTTCGTTAATTTTGGATTTATTTTGAGTAATATAGTATTGAATCTATTTTATTGAGTGATAAATTGTTTTCTTTTTTTACCTGATGTAGGCAAAGATCGTATTTTAAGAAATCTTTTTGTGGAGAGTTTTGTGGAAGTCGAGCTATAAAATCTTCGATTAAAGCACTAATGTCTTCTTTATATACGGTGCATATATGGAGAAAAAATCAAGTAATTTTGCTTATTTCATTTCATTTATTATAGCACTAGCGGCGCCCTGCGGTTTCACCCGCGTAGTTCCCATTCCCGTGGAATATGGGGATAAAATTATGCTAAAAACCTTTCAATTGAAGCACTCTATCTATTAAAACAAACCGCATCAAAATCCGTTGCGTAGTTTTAAAGATCTAAGCATACATAGGGACATAGGGACATAGGGACAGAGAAAGCGACTTTGTTTTATACTATGTAGTGATATCTCCGCAATGTTATCATAAATTAAATATTCTCAGATTTAAAATCAAGTCATAAAAATAAATTAAATTATAATATTAATACCTACTTGAAGTTAAACCTATAAAATATTCACTTACCTAAAACTCAAATACCAAAATCATAATGCTTAAAATTCAAAGACAAAACCATTTGAAATCCTCAAAGAATAGAATCTTATATTTCAAAATCCTTTCACCGCAGCCATTTCGATTATTGAAGATAATTAATTTTGCAAGTGCCCACAATCAAGACTGTGAAAGGTGTCCAAAGTCAGGTTATTTAATTATATTAACCAAGATTGGAATCTTGTAATGAATTCAGAAGGGATCTCGAATTTCCATTAAGACCGTATCAGTTTATGGCCTTAAACTGTTATCGAATTTTATAGATATTGCCATTGAATAATAAATAATGTATTGTGACTCATAAAATGGACAGAATAATGAATATCGGATGAAGTTGAATTATTAAAAAATGGCTCGTATGTAGAGTAATAGACTTGCGGTTCTTTTTAACGCTACGATTTTTATGACAATAAACGAGCTATTGGTTGATTTTTTTTATAAAATCTTCTTATTGTATACTAGCGGCACCCGCGTAGTTCCCATTCCCGTAGGAATATGGGGATAAAAATATGCTAAAAACCTTCCCACTGAATCACTCTTATCTATTAAAACAAACCGCATCAAAATCCGTTGCGTAGTTTTAAAGATCTAAGCATACATAGGGACATAAGGACATAGGGTCAAAGAAAGCGACTTTGCTTTATACTATGTAGTGAAATAGCATCAGTGTGAAAGAAGCTTTCGCCCAATAGTGGGATCGCAAAGGCCGATATTTTTATTTTAAGCATCATATTATTATAAATGATCTGATGTCGATTTAGCTTTCCTTTCCTTTTCAATTTCGTTTGATATTCACGAACGGTACCTTAACTCATTACCTTAGGCATAGTCCATTACCAAATGCACAACTTAAAATAATATAAACAGTACAATCCCACAAATATTAGTTAAGCAATAAACGAAGCTGTATCAAAGAAACCCCTTTGGGTATACAATAATTTAACTGATAGTAACGACAGACGGTAGTAGACAATGGGATAAAATAAATGCAGTCTACGGCTGTCAATAAAATTATCTGAACAAGTAGCGTACAGCTGAAACGTGGATGTACTCAGGATGTGAAACAATAAATTATTGGGCCGAAGAAATATTAATCATAAATGATAGTCTTATGAATACTGGCTGGGCTTTTATAGAGTCACCAAGTTTTCTGTGCCGGTGAGAGCGTCGCTGTAATCGCATCTTTTGGTTGTCAGTTTAAGTATTTAAAATGTATCCAATGACATTAGAATCAAAATGACAATAGTAGCTTCCACTTTTGGCCGCCGGCACAGAAAACTTTGTGACTCTATAGTTGATCCCACGTTATAAGTATAAAAGTTTCTCTTTAATCACTATCTATTACTGAAGACAGTATCAGAATCTGTAGCGTAGTTTAAAAAAAAAAGTTGTAACAAAAGTGTTATTTTTGACAATGTTTGCTCAAAAACAGACTGAGTTACGACCAATCTAAAACAAAACTTCTTAATTCAATCACTTTTAAACAAATCACACTCAAAATTTAACTTTAATAACTCTTAAAGGGCCACCTCTTAACAAATTAAATTAACAAAACTGACCAATCTAATTACAATTTCCCTCAAACTTCAATCACAATTATGTCATTTTGACATTGATAACTTTTACGTTATTATAAAGTTTGACGTAAATAAATGAATGAATGATGTAAATTGAAACCGTTCGTTCGCCCTCAAGTTTATTGAGTCACAATCTTTTCTGTGCCGGCAGCCAAAAATGGAAGCTACTATTGTCATATTGATTCTAATGTCATTTGGATACATTTTCATTAAACTGATAACCAAAAATGCGATTACAGCGACGTTGTCACCGGCACAGAAAAGATTGTGGCTTAATATCGTAAATCAACGAATGCTTAAACGAATGATGTAAATTGAAATTGTAACCGTTGAATTCGCCCTTTCCTGAGTTCGTCCATGGCAACAACGATGAGCTTTGTAAACTTGACACAAATCACTTGTAATAAACTCGTTTCCTTTATTGAGGGCCTTTTTGTCTGTTTGTTCTCAAAGATAAGGACAAATGCCTGTTCTGGCCGAATATCTACAGTTGGGACAGTGAAGTCCTTTACCACCCAAGGGACTGACTGTCTATCATTAATTGGAATGTATTTTTCGTTTAAAGTGTGAGGTTTTATTTATTTTGTTTTTAAATTAATGTAAACACAGTTAAAGAAGGATTATTATCCTAAAATAAGCTAAACTTTGAATACTAGACGACGGATTCTTTGTAAATATTTAGTTAGGAAGACAGAAAACTCACAGACCAAAACAAAAAGACATGTTCACGCACACAAATGTCTATTATGTTGAATGGGAATCGAACCCGTTACTATTTACATGCAAGGTCATAACCAACAACTTTACCAAAATTATTTTGAGTACAAGAAATATACAGTGAATCTAGTAGGTACTGGGATTTAACATGTCTCGAACCGAAAACACGTTTTAAACTGAGACGCAAAACTAGCGTTGTATAATTTTATAAGTTTTTGTAAAGTTGTTTGTACAATAGGGATTTAGGCACAACTACTTCTAGTTATATTGTCCTGGAACACAACAGTTGAATGTTGTACATAGTTTTCATTTGGGACTAGAGAAAACTCAACGAAACACAGAATTTTTAGAAACTTGTAACATTTTATTTTTACGTAAAATTTTACTGGAAAATCTCGCTGGAAAATTTTGTTGTTAATATTTGAAAGGTTCTGTCGATGTTATAGTTCGTTATACAATAATTGGATCGTAACGATGAGATCCGTTGATTAATTATTTTTATATCTCTTTTAAAACGAAGAAATATATTGTTAATATGTATATCGGGAGGGAAAATACCTTTTATAAAATACAAACTTATTTTTATTAAACTTTCAATCAAAAAGGCATTTTAAAATCTAGGCAGTTATAAAAATCCACAGCACTTTTATTTTATTTCAATGAAAGTTATTTTAATATTTCACGATTTTCTTCTTATCCAGAGACATTACTGTTAACAATAAATGTCTTCATTTCTTAGAAAATTTATATCATAGGTACAGATTCTTTAACAGGAGGTTATGTAATTTCATATACAAGATGTATGATATATTCTTCGAGTAAGAGATTGACTAACAAACGATAAAGAGGTTAATCAATAAGTGGGGCGACATCGCTTTCAGAATAAATGGAAAGCAATTTCGAGGGCAGTTTAGCAGATAATGCACAGTGGAATCAGGCTCATGGCATTGTTATAAGCGGAGCGAATCGCTGATAGTAGATTTCTTATGATACTAGCACCACGTTGTTTGTATTTTGAATAATCCTTGTTTCTATACTTTTGATAATGTAAGAAGGAACAACAAAGTTGATTGGAAGAGATCATTTTTATCAACAAGGCTGGTAATTGCATCGTTAGTAACTGTTATTATCTGTAAAATATCATTTGTACTACAATGTGTACAGCGAGGCTCGAGGCTCGAGCCCCTCGGTGGGGACCTTATATGAGCTGATGATGAATATTATGCAAAGATAAGTTTGTGTGTGTGCTCTTCTTTTACTATAAGCGGCTGAACAGGTGTTACATATACACATAAGTAGTTCATTATTACTCGTAAGAATAACATAACAGAACACTACATATTCACAGCAAACTTTTCCGCGCATCAAGATTAAGTAAAGCACAGTAGTAGTGATAACCTAACCAACTTACCGATAACCTAATGAACCCGCTACCGCGGCCGCTCATGTCCGTGTCCCCTAAGAGCAAGACCCTCAGGCAGTGCGCTCCTAATCCGAGTGTAGCACCATCTAAGGTCATTAGAGCCTGTCTCAAGTTCCATTATGCACAACCATTGTCTTGTTCCAGTGTGTTAGTGCTTCTGTTTTATTAATTTAGATTATGTTAACGGAATACTGAGGAGGTTTGTTTTTAGTTTTTAAATGCTGTAGTGGAATGTTTCAAGCTGTAGTGGGATGGTTTTGTTTTTGAAATTTAGTTTTTGTTTGAAAGAATAGAGGTTTTTTGCGTTTGATGCAGCAATGTTTCCATTATTATCTGTATGTATGTAAAAGTCAAGTGAAGTAGAAGGGGAGGAATCGGCGTAGTGCTTCCCGAGCAATTAAGAAAATCACTCGTCTCAAGATCGATCTCAGTCATATTGGCAGGAATCGAATTCGAAACCTACCAATTTGACTGCTCATACCTTCTGACTGTAGAGGTAATAGTACTTTATAGTAAAAGAACTTAAAGTATGGGCTTGTAAGAACCCACTACAGAGCGAAGTCTTCTCTCTCACGGTATTAGTACAGTAAGAGAAATAGGCATTATAATTACGCTTGCTCAATGCAAGGTGATTACTTATACACCCCTATTTTCAATTCGAGATACTTAATCACACAGCTAATGTAAACGACAATATAATGGTGAAGTTAGTTTTTTTCTTTTGCTTTTATTTAAAAAGTTATGATAATTCAAAGTTTTTCAAAATCCCGCCGAATTTTATTGTTATTGTACACCGAACAACAGGCGAACGCTGCGATACACAGTTAAGCGCGGTCATCGACCCGAGCCGTCGCAGAATACTTGATAGCTAGTGTGCCGTCTGGTAATACGACATTTATTTAGTATTTTTTAAAGATAAGTAATTGACTATCATTTTTGATATTTTTATTGGATATATGGATTCAGTTACTGCTACAGATATTCTGATTTTAATAAATCCCATCATTTCAAAATAAGGGTGTATAGTAAACTAGTGGCGTCTTGGGATTTCACCCGCGTGGTTCCCGTTCCCGTGGGAATACGGGGATAAAATATAGCCTATGTATATTCACGTATTTTTAAAATGTCATCATAGCCTTTCTAATGGTGAAAGAATTTTTGAAATCGGTCCAGTACTTTTTGAGTTTATTCGTTACATACAAAAATACAAATCTTTCCTCTTTATAATATTAGTGTAGATAGTGTAGATGAGCGTTTATTATTTATTATCCTCATTAATTAAAGCACAATACTATAATGATTTATTATGTACATTTCAAATTATAATAGGCGGTTCTGAATAAACTGTGCGTTTGAATAACCAAACAGCTTTAAATTATAATATGGTTAATTTATGTTAAAGGTTCTATTCATACTACCTAAAATGGTGTGAATTGAATCAGTCTTATAATAGTTATTTATGGTACAAGCGAGGTAAGTTGGTGATTACTTCCGAGGCGCTATTGAGGTAGGAGCCGTCAGGTGAGGGTCTGAAGATAGCCGAGGATAGTAATCATCAATACACGCGTGTACCATACAACGTTTTTCAACACATTTGCGAAGAAATTATCATTTTTCGCTAATAAATAAACAGTTTTTCTATTCGCGCATCCAACACAACAATGGTGATTGCCAAAGACTAAAATAATATACTTATTAAAAAAAATCGAATGAATGAATGAATGGAATCGACCATAGACCTACCAAAAGTAAGGCAACATAGTTGAAGTTTATTTTTAAAATGTATGGACACCATTTTTTTGGTGTCGAAACTTTTTTAAAAACAAAGCAATTAAAAAAAAACTATCTATAACTCACTAGTGAATGAAACGTGTCATTATTCAACTGTTTTTTGCGCAAATAAGAGCCCCTTTATGAGCAGGTGTGTTGAAAATATATTTTATAATTTAGGATTAATACAATTACATACTTACATTTATTTAAGATACAAGCTTCGAGCTTTGTTAGGGGTCAGTTACTATAATGAGATGATGTAGTGAATGATTATGTTATGTTATGTTATTTACTGTGATGAACTGATAAAAACTGCTATGTGCTTCTTTACTTCTATGCTAATTTATCACATGCTGAGTTTAATTTCATTCTCAATTTTATTATTAAATCAATTTACTTTTGTATTACTATCCATTTCTACCATTTTTTGATACCAAACACTCATTTTCCAAGCAAAGACAGCATAGCCTACGCGAAAATTTAAACAAAAAATTTTTGTACCTACATTTAAACAGCGAAGAAATCCTTACTAATATTATCCTTACTAATATTATAAATGCGAAAGTAACTCTGTCTGTCTGTTACCTTTTCACGGTGAAACTACTGAACCGATTGACTTGAAATTTGGTACAGGGGTAGCTTATGGTCCGGGAAAGGACATAAGCTATCGCGTTATAGCGTTTTATCCCGAAATTACCACGTGATCGGGAACTACGCGGGTAAAACCGGGGTACAGCTAGTTCTTCATAAAAATACAATGTTTAACTTTTAACAAGATGTTGGAGTGTAAATCGAAGATCAAGTCAAGTAGGTTGAAGGCGGGGAATCGAATATACGAGTATATTAATTTGAGTACCCTGCCACGCACCGATCAGATTCCCGTTAACCAAATGTAACAATTACCAATGGGATTTTCTTATCGGCAACTCCCAGACTCTGTTAAACCTAATTCCAGATTTGTATGTGAATTATGTAGTTAAGAATTATTATAATTCAGGTTTAGGATCGATTTAGGCTAGTTTATAGCTTACTCTTTGAAAACGAGGGTGTTTTTATTCACATATTTGTATTTGTTTATAAAAAATTTAGGGGATTTCAAAATGTTTCAATCCTTTGGGTGTGAAGTTTGGAAAACGCAGAGAAAAGGTAAACCTAACGAATAATTGAAAGAACCAGTGTATGAATATAATATATTTTTAAATAACATTTACTGTAGAAGCGGAAAAAAGATAGATCACCTGTTCAATAGAACATCATAGAAGGAAAAGTGTAAAGGTGCATCTTCACCGGGAGCATTCGCGTGTAATGTAACGTTACAGTTCCGTCTTTGAGCATTACGTTACAATAATACCTGCCTGACTAACGAGCATTCGCGTGTAATAATTACAAATTACAATTAATAAATTACAAGGTGCGCATTGTAATGCTCGGTTCTCCTCCTTCACTGATGTAATGCTCAAATCTTTAACGTTACATTACACGCGAATGCTCCCGGTGAAGGAGCACCACTATTTGCCAGTCAAAGCCCATGCTACTAGAGGCTACAGAAACTTTTTGTATTAAGGTTTATACAAGTAAGTAGGTATGTAAAGAATTATAAAAAAAATAAAGATTTTTTTCTAATATCAAACATCTTGATATGTAAGACGGGAAATTGAAACCATTTAATATTGAAAAGGAAATTGGATTTGATGCTAAGTGTTTACAAAAAGCAGTTAATAAAATATGTAAATACCGCGCACGAGGCCTAGAGGTTATGTCAACGGCTTGGGTGGGAAAGGTATCGGGTTCTATTACCGAAAGTATTGGTATGAGACATTTTTATGTACTTACTAGCTGTGCTCCGCGGTTTCACACGCGTAGTTCCCGTTCCTGTGGGAATTTCGGGATGAAAAATAGATGTTGGACGATTCTCAGACCTACTGAATATGCTCACAAAATTTCATGAGGATCGGTCAAGCCGTTTCGGAGGAGTATGGCAACGAAAACTGTGACACGAGAATTTTATATATAAGATGTCTAATCTAGTCAAGATAAAAAATCGGATCTCAAACTGAACAGTAACTCGATCCTTAATTTATCTTGAGTAGACGTTAGCAACTCAAGTTTATTTTTTTAAAATTTCTTATGAAAACGAAGATGGGTATTTATTAAAAGGTTGTCACAATTTATTTGTCCTTTATTTAAACGACAACTTTTGTTTCTGTACAACTATTCCACATTCAAATTTAAAAAAGTTTTCATTCATAAAGTTTTGATGTTCGATTTTTAAAATGTAACAATTGTTTTCGAACTCGGGTTAAACGATAAAACGAATGAGGTTTCAATGGACCGAGCTCACCGAAGTGGCGATATCTAATCTTGCCGCTATTCATTTGCAAAGTGCTCCCATTAATTTATTGGTTTCCGATCACTAGCTATAAGGAGTTTTCATTCGGTTACATGAGAAATGGCCTTTGAACATGTATTTAGAGGCATTGAATCGAATCTTACCAATAGTTTCAAAATTGTAAGTTTGCCAAAGATTAATAGTAATCGATTATTTTGATACATTCGAGTTAGGAATCGTAACTTGAGTAATTTATTTGATGTTTATTTGGTTTGTGATAATTAATTTATATTTTAAAATATAATTATTTTACTCTCGTTAAATTTTCCTCTCGTTATTCTCGTTAAAACTCAAAAACATGTAGACTGACTTTTGCAATAATTGTGATGCCCACGTGACTGCTGGATTAACGAAGTTTTTTTATAATAAAAATGTTACATGCTGTAATTTAATAATCTATTCCTTTGTCATCACATATTATATTCAGTAAATCCAGTAAAAAATACAATAAAAACATAATTTTGTACCCATTATATTACATAATAAAATAAACATATGCCGTTTTGTTATTTATGAAAATATTTTTAATAAAAATGTCTTGTTGACACCGTTTCGCTGTAAAAATGTGTTATAAAAATCTCATTCGCGTTGTTTAATATTATTAGATGAAACATTGTAGGTACACGTCACGGGAAGAAATAAAATCCTTAGGCGCCATTTTGTTTTTTATTCTTTTTTTGTGACAACCTTCGTTTGTTTTTCATTAATTATTTTGTTTAACTGATGTCTTAATGGGTTTATTACATCGAGTTTTTTCTTTAGTATTAAAACCTTTTTTGAAACGTGCTTGTTTTTGTAATTTAATTTAAGTTTGTAAGAATTTCTTTAAGACAGCATTGGTTATCTTTTAAGTCTGGAAAATTCTAGAAAATATCTACCTACGTTGGGTCGTGGGTTAGGCTATAGCTTAGAGCGGCAGATGAGTGGGTGTCCGTGTGATACACTCTCTGTATAGCAACTTTCAGTAGCTCTTTCTCAGGAAGTATTTAATAATAACAAGAACAGAAAATAACAAATATTAAAACGGGTTTAAATTTGCCCGTTTTAATATATTATGTTATTTTTTATATCGATTTCATTTGACTTTCCCAGACAGTGTTATTTATCCCACATTTACAGATTTTTTAAGTACATATATAAAATTCATAGAAATTACTCAAGGTTTCTAAATTCCTCATGTCAAACCTACAAAGAATTAAAAAAACTAACTCATATACCTATACCACTTGGAGACAAGCTTTAGGGACTAGACTATTACCATATTTAAATACCTCAATACAACACATAAATTAATCTATTACAATAAACCACCACATTAAAATACATACAAAAAACAGCACACAAAAACATTTAGAGACCAATAACAATAAAAGCTTAATAATTGTTCCAAATTCAAGTTATGGATGTCCAGAACAAAGTTATGAATGTTCCAATTCTATAGGGACGTTCGGACGATGAATGTCAACATTAAATCAAACTCCAGTTAGTGCTAGTGATCTATTGATTAATTAATTTGAATACCCTTTCAAGCATCGGCAATATTGTACGATGATTTTAGTACCAAAATCCCTTGGTTTATAGTACATTTTATGGGTATTTTGAACCTTGCGGTACCGCAAATTGATTTTGAGTAATACTACTGTAACTTTTGACATGGCTGTGGTTCAGTTGCTAGGGTTTACTGCGCCGTTCCCAAATATATTTCAATTAGTAACATTTCACTGACTCATAGATCTCTGTATTTAAGTTTGATTAAAGAAAATTAAACAATATTGCACCCTTCGTTCATTTAACATAACATAAGCATTCACTACATCATCTCATTATAGTAACTGACCCCTAAGTTCGAAACTTGTATCTAGGGTATCAGAAACTAAGCACGCACTCATTCACACACCCCCCAGACCGAGATAAACATTTGTTGTTCACACAAATATTGACCCCGCACGGGAATCGAACCCGCAACTTTATGGATGGCAGTCCGGCATGGTGACCACTCTGCCATGGTCATAGAGTTATTGAAAACATAATGGAACTCTTTTTGTAATTGAAACGCTTGTTTATTGCTATGAAAAGGCCTTTTAAAAACTAAAACTCAATTGCTAATGGTTAGTCTCGAAACTCGTAAATGGCTCAAACAGTTAAACATTTTTATTTTATTTTATATTTGCTCTAAAACTAGTGTCGCTCAAAGCACAAATGGAAAAAGAATCACTCGTATAAATAGCGAGGCATAGCTTGTATATTATCAACTAAAATCGGAAAGGCGACGCGTCATTCTGTGAGATACAGCAACATCTCTGGGCAAAAGTCATGGAAAATTTCATGCAAAGAGTAATGGCCTTTCATCGGAGCTGTGGAGGTCATTTGCCGAATATTTTCATACTTAATCGGAACATATCTTCTTTAAAATACAATAAAAATATTATAACTCTGTCATAACATACTTGTTTTTATTTTAAAATGAAAAAGTGCAATCTTATTGGGCCACCCTTTAGCTGTGATTAGTGGTTTTAACTTTTCATAAATCTCGTTTTGTTCTGTGATAAGTATTTTATGTAATACGCTTATTATAGGAGTAGATCTATACTAAAGTTCACCTAAATCGATCTAGCTGTTGAGTTATGAATAGTGTAACTAACTCCAATTTGTTTTATGTTTTTAGGTTCCAAGCATTGCCTATATTATTTACTAGCGACCCGCGGTTTCACCTGCATAGTTCCCGTTCCTGTGGGAATACTGGGATAAAATATGTTACTCAGGGTGAATCTAGCTTTCTAATGGTGAAAGAATGAAATCTGTTCAGTAGTTTCGGAGCCTATTCGTTACAAACAAACTAACAAATTTTTCCTTTTTTATAATATTAGTGTAGATTTTTTATAATATAGTTTTTACCTCATTTTCCTAGCTTTTTCTAAATAACCTCTTCACTAAACTAACTAACAACCAAAACTAAATAGGAATACGAAAGCGATATACCCATAAATCAATCATTGATTTATGCATGACACCAATAAATTCGCGAGGTCCTGAACATTATTCATAAATTACACTCTATGCAAACATGTCAAGTAACGTTCAGTAGATAATATTTATAGTGTTAGTGCAAAGAGCAGCTTTATATCAGGGTGGGTGAACAAGGAAGCAATCGACTGTAATAATGAAAGTACGGGGTATTATTAGGTAATATTTTAAAAGGAGTAGCTGTGCCCCGCGGTTTTATCCGCATAGTTCCAGATCCCGTGGGTATTTTGGGTTAAAACGTAGCCTATGTTCTTTCCCGGACCATAAGCTACCCCTGTACCAAATTTCAAGTCAATCGGTTCAGTAGTTTAGCCGTGAAAAGGTAACAGACAGACAGACAGACAGATAGACAGAGTTACTTTCGCATTTATAATATTAGTAGGGACTAGTATTGATAGTAGGGATTTATCGTAAAATTAACTAGATATCTTTCAAATTGTTGTCAGGCAAAATGGATGTAACTAGGACGACTAATTCGTTTAATGACATCTAAGTGCAAAAAGTGAAAAAAAAATAGAAAAAAAATAAAACATACCGGCCGAATTGAGAGCCTCCTCCTTTGGAAGTCGGTTAAAAACTAGCATTTGGTACAGATGATGTTACGAGGACTGAACCATAAGATACTTTAAACAAATTCCCAACGGAATGAGAATACGAGTATACGCGGGTGAAACCGTTGGACATAGCAAGTCAATAACATGGTTTCCAACATTGCACACAAGCATTTATTTTATAAAAAGTAATACAATTGTGCGACACTAACTGTGAATAATGCCTTCTTTATTTGGCTTCTTTCCAAATGTAAAAAATGAGAACTTGAAAACTTGAAAAAATAATGCAAGACGTCAAGATATACAAAATCTTCCTATTTCTTCTTCATCATCATCATCAGCTTTTATATGTCCCCACCGAGGGGCTCGAGCCTACCCTGAATTAGGGTGATTAGGCCTTAGTCAACCAATATTAGTAGTACTAAAGCTATGTTTAACATTTATCTTAGTCATATATTGATATCAAACAAAAATAAAATAACATCTCTTTACGCCATGTTTCAAAAAAGATAATCACAACTTGCGTCTCGAGCACTTCGTAGCGACTACATATTACCAAAGCCGTTGGCAAAACAATTCAGAGCACGAAAAAAATATTAAATATAATACACGCGACACTGTTATCAAGGCAAAATCTCAGCAATTTTATCCCAATTTACATCCGATAGAGATTCAAATCGCGTGAAGGCAGGAATAAGGAATGCTTTGTAGTTTGTAAACACTACTTAGGGGACACAGATGGAAGTGGGCAGGTGAATAATGCATGTATGCAGTCCGACAGACCGGAAGATAAAGTTCTCTATACACTTAGTGTCGCGGATAAGCGAATGGACTTTGAATTTTAGACGATTTAACACTCGTGTGTTTTCTTCTTATGTTTATTTCATTTGACGCGAGACTGCAGTTATCTTGTTTTGTGAGTTTTGTTTTGTGATGTTTGCATATTCTTATCTATTAAATGATCAAACGAACTTACCTGAAGTGAAGTTCGATCCTTAATTGTTCTGTCTTCGTCGAAGAGATTTATAATACGTGTAGTAGTTCGGCTACGCTTCATTTCACTCGCACATAGTTTAGCGCTCCTAAGAAAGAAAAGGATGGCAATATTCTTACTGACGTACAGCCATCTCATGCTATCATACCTCATTCAAGTTTAGAGTAACAAGTGTAATCTAAGTACAACATTGAGTCCATGGGGAGCTATGGGTTGGGAGGGAACTTAAATCTCTTCGACGAAGACAGAACAATTAAGGATCGAACTTCACTTCAGGTAAGTTCGTTTGATCATTTAATTGTTCTGTCTTCGTCTTGCGAGATTTATAATACGTGTAGATGTTTAGAGACATTCATAAACTCAATGTTGTATAGGATTAAGTAAAGTACTTATTGTAATATGTATTTATTTATATATTCGTTTAATCATCACAAAAAACTTTCTTAATAATTATCTTTATATGATTAATCAAATCACAATCAACTATTGGTTTCTACAACCTGAGAAAATAAAGTGTTAACAAAATTTGAAGTATCTTCAACAATTGGCCTATTATAAAATCTGGCAAATACCAAAGATTGCTCTGTCCACCCAGCAGTTCGTCTGATGACGTCCGCGCTAACGCCGGCTTGCTTTGCGGCCGACGTAGTCGCATGACGAGTGCTGTGTGCACCGAAAATTGATGTATCGATGCCACATGCACCCAGGGTCTGCTTAATCCACCGACCTATCGTTTGGGAAGAAGCCGCACGAAAGGGCTTTTTATAAGTTAAAATAACATTGTCAATGGGGTCGGTACCTCTGTTAGACGCTGTTATACCTTTATAAAATAGCAAAGTCTCTGCTGGACAGATACATGGACGAGATCTAAAGAAAGGTAAATCAATTATAGGGGGTGATTTGCCCACACCTGAAGTTTTGATTAAATCTGTGATAACAATAATAATTCTATCATTATGGATATTTGAGTTCTTAATTAGAGATAATGTTTGACATCTTTGTCCAGTAGCCAAAGCCAACAATACTACCAGTTTTTTGCTAACTTGTTCTAATGTTAAGGAATCGTTAGGATACCAAGCCCCTAAATAATCTAATACGACATTTGGGTTCCACATACTATGGTACTTAGGAAACGATGGTTTTATTTTAAAAATGCCTTTAAAAAATCTTTTAACACGTTCGTCTTCTCCTACCTTATTTCTAGAAATAAGGGATAAAGCAGAACGATGTGTATTCAAGGTTCCGTAAGAAGAACCACTGGCGTGACATACCGATAAAAAATCTAAGATATTATATACAGAAATTTCCAAAGGATCGAGATTTTTTTCTGTACAGTAATGCCACCAAATTTTGTAACTGGATGTGTATTGGGATTTCGTACTGTTGGACAAAGATGATAACATTATAGTCAATGCGGAAGGTGGGACGAGTTGTCTGGTGAACGCTTGCCGGATAAGATGTTCACAGCCAGGGAAAGATGTCGGTGCAGCGGATGGACTTTTCTGAAATTAGAAGAGAGCAGAAATCGATCAGGGGGAAATATTAATATCTTTCCAATAGATAAAGATTTAAAAACTGGAAACCACGGCTGTGATGGCCAGTTTGGCACTACCACAATACCAGTAGCTTCATCAGAAATTATTTTATGCAAAACTTTTAAAACAATTGCAAAAGGAGGGAATGCGTAAAAAAAGAACTTGTCCCATTTAATTGTAAAAGCATCAATGTTCACAGCATACGGGTCTCGTTTCCATGAAATATAACTTTTACACTTTGAATTTACTCGCGAAGCAAAGAGATCTATCTCTGGAGGGCCAAATGTATTAACAATTCTTTTGAAAGCTTTTGGGTCTAATTCCCACTCTATATCAATATTCCTAGACTCACTATCTGCCTCCACGTTCAGAGAGGATTTAATATATGATGCAAAAAGAAAGATATTGCGTTTTTCACACCAAGTCCAAATTTTCCGAGTAATGTCATTGAGATGTGTGAATTGAACACCACCCATTCTGTTAATGTAGGCAATAGCTGTTGTATTATCTATTCGCATTAAAATTCGACAGTTATTGAGCTCTCTAGCAAAAGATTTCAAACCTAAATAAGCTGCTAACAATTCCAAGTAGTTAATGTGAAAACTAGTTTCTTTAACATTCCATGAGCCTCCTATCTTTTCACCACTACATGCGGCTCCCCAGCCAAGCATTGAAGCATCAGTAAATATTTCAATCTTGAAATTGTTTGATTGAATCGGATTACTAGACATCAAATAGATCTTTTCCACCATATAAAATCGTCGCGTAAGCTACATGGAATATTCATAAGCCTATCATAATCATCATTATTCAATAAGGCCAAGTATTTAGCTCTTTCCATTTTCTTTGTGTACAGCCAGCCATATAAAACAGCAGGACAAGCTGATGTAAGAATTCCAAGATAACGCGCAAAACTACGAATTGAAAGACGAGTTGTTTTAAGCATTTCGTCTGTTCGTAACAGAATATTATGTTTCTTTTGATCAGGCAATTCCAAAGTCATATTCTTAGAGTTTAAAATAAAACCTAAAAATTGACAAATCTTATTAGGTACTAAACTACTTTTTTCATAGTTTATAATAAAACCTAAATCAATAAAAAGTGAAATAGATTGATCACGGTTAGCAATACAATCGTCATAGTCTTTTCCAATACAGCAAAGGTCATCTAGATAGAATACTGACTTGAAGCCCTGGGATCGCAAAAACGATGCCACAGGTTTCATGATTTTTGTGAATGCGTGTGGGGCTGACGCTAGACCGAACGGTAGAACTAAAAATTCATACAGAATATTATCAAAATAAAATCTTAGATATTTTGTATGCTCATTGTGAATAGGTATTAAAAAATAGGCTTCTTTGAGATCTAACTTAGTCATGTATGCATTAGGAGTTATCAATTTTATTGCTGTTCTTATATCTTCCATTTTAAAATGATTTGAAATAACAAACTTATTTAATTTTTTAAGATTTAGAATTAATCTTTTTTCACTGTTATTTTTAGGAACTAGAAAGATATTAGACACAAATTGGCCCTCACATTGTTCACACTTTCTTATAACCATCGATTCTAATAATCTTTTCATCTCTTTGGCTATATAAATTTTATCAGTCTTTGAAAAATGTGTATTTGGATAATAAGTACCATGAACTTGAACAGGCAATTCAGAAAAAGGAATCTTATAACCGGAAATAGTGTTTAGAACATTTTCATCTTTAGTAATATTGTTCCAACTGTTTGTAAAATGTTTAAGACGACCACCATGTACCTGAGTATTTATTGTTTCCGTTTGTAGCCGGTCGTTGCAGTTGTCTTGCGGTTCGGTGGCGCTACTGTTGCTGCTGCTGGGCCACTGTGTGACGGCGGCAGCGGCGCGCGGTTGTTCATTGCTGGTTGAAAGGGGACGCGGCGGCGATATTGTTGATGCTGAGATGCCCGCGTCTCGCTGGCACGGTAAGCTTGCCGTGGCAGTCGCTGTTGCTGATAACGAGACGCTGGGCCCTTGGAGTTTAAAGTACTCGAACTAGAAGCTGCTGTTGGTTGGATTAACTTACCGGTCTTCTGTATACCTCGAGACCTTTTAATAAACTCACCAAGTTTTTCACCAAATAAATGACTGTCTCGCTTAAGATCTTTAAACGGTTCAATAAATGCCTTATCGACCATTGGTATTATAAGAGAGCGTCTAGTTTCAGTCTCAGAAAAATGAGCATCCGCCAAAACCTTAGCTAAATCAGACAGGTTCTTAAGGACATCAGGTGTGCTAATTGACTTTGTCAGAATATCTGACATTGTCCGACCTAGAATTGTGAACGCACAGCCTAGCTGGGCCTGTTTTTTCCCCAATCTTATATCACGGTTTTTTGCTGACTCGTTGAGAACAGTTGAGATCTCTGGGTTTAGAATAGGTGGTTTCATAAGCGTGCAACTCTTAGGAAAAGGATATTTTTTATTAAATTCGTCTTTAGTCTCCTTTTTAAGCCCGTCTTTAAGTAAAGGTTCCCACCTCTTTGCTAGGTCCTCCACAATATCCGGACCCCACTCGTCATTGTCCGTTTCCATTATCCCCAACACTTGTAAAAGCTCTGGATCGGCCATAGGAATCGTGGCGACCGTCAAATCGTCGTTACCATCATTTTGCGGGGTAGTTTGCACTATTGCAGACTCATGTTCCGATAATGGTACCGGCGGCGCCTCCGTGTCTAGCCCTCCGAGCGGCGCTGGCGTGTCCGCGCGAGCCGCGTGACATGATGCCGCGCGCTCCGAGCTAGTCTCTCGGGAAAACGACCGGTCTCGCTGCGGGCTCGGCGAGGAATTCGAAGGAGAAATCGAGTCCCGGTCACCTATGGTAATACACCAAAATATAAATAAATATATATAATGGGTGATTTTTTTGAGGTTAGGATTTTCATGCATTAGTATTTGCTCAGATTTTTTGAGGTTATGATTTTCATGCATTATTATTTGCTCAGTATGCTTTGACATTTCATCATGAATAGACTTACTAACGAGCAACGCTTGCAAATCATTGAATTTTATTACCAAAATCAGTGTTCGGTTCGAAATGTGTTTCGCGCTTTACGCCCGATTTATGGTCTACATAATCGACCAAGTGAGCAAACAATTAATGCGATTGTGACCAAGTTTCGCACTCAGTTTACTTTATTGGACATTAAACCAACCACACGAATGCGTACAGTGCGTACAGAAGAGAATATTGCGTCTGTTTCTGAGAGTGTTGCTGAAGACCGTGAAATGTCTATTCGTCGCCGTTCGCAGCAATTGGGTTTGTGTTATTCTACCACATGGAAGATTTTACGCAAAGATCTTGGTGTAAAACCGTATAAAATACAGCTCCTGCAAGAACTGAAGCCGAACGATCTGCCACAACGTCGAATTTTCAGTGAATGGGCCCTAGAAAAGTTGGCAGAAAATCCGCTTTTTTATCGACAAATTTTGTTCAGCGATGAGGCTCATTTCTGGTTGAATGGCTACGTAAATAAGCAAAATTGCCGCATTTGGAGTGAAGAGCAACCAGAAGCCGTTCAAGAACTGCCCATGCATCCCGAAAAATGCACTGTTTGGTGTGGTTTGTACGCTGGTGGAATCATTGGACCGTATTTTTTCAAAGATGCTGTTGGACGCAACGTTACAGTGAATGGCGATCGCTATCGTTCGATGCTAACAAACTTTTTGTTGCCAAAAATGGAAGAACTGAACTTGGTTGACATGTGGTTTCAACAAGATGGCGCTACATGCCACACAGCTCGCGATTCTATGGCCATTTTGAGGGAAAACTTCGGAGAACAATTCATCTCAAGAAATGGACCGGTAAGTTGGCCACCAAGATCATGCGATTTGACGCCTTTAGACTATTTTTTGTGGGGCTACGTCAAGTCTAAAGTCTACAGAAATAAGCCAGTAACTATTCCAGCTTTGGAAGACAACATTTCCGAAGAAATTCGGGCTATTCCGGCCGAAATGCTCGAAAAAGTTGCCCAAAATTGGACTTTCCGAATGGACCACCTAAGACGCAGCCGCGGTCAACATTTAAATGAAATTATCTTCAAAAAGTAAATGTCATGTACCAATCTAACGTTTAAAATAAAGAACCGATGAGATTTTGCAAATTTTATGCGTTTTATTGTTTAAAAAAGTTCTCAAGCTCTTAAAAAATCACCCGTTATATATTGGTTAATGTCTCGCATTAACTCTCATAAAATGCTATTGATCAATATCTCGTATTGATTCGAAGTTAGTAAAATACCTATAGCCTAACATCACGTGTTAGATCTGAGGTTAAAATTCGTATTTTGTTTTAACAAATAATTGTAGGTAAGTACCTTCAAATGATCTTTGACTCTTTTTAAGTTTCTTTTCATATTTCTTCAGTTTCTTTCTCCATTTATCTTCATTACTAATCTTTCGCTTAGGCATAATTAAAAAAAGGTAGGTAGTTCACTAAAAATGAAATACTTCTTCGAACCTACGTGCGATGAGCGCGCGCGCGCGCGAACGAATGAGGTATGATAGCATGAGATGGCTGTACGTCAGTAAGAATATTGCCATCCTTTTCTTTCTTAGGAGCGCTAAACTATGTGCGAGTGAAATGAAGCGTAGCCGAACTACTACACGTATTATAAATCTCGCAAGACGAAGACAGAACAACTTACATTGGAAGTGTTCAGTTGAACTAAAATTGTAATAAATCATATTAGTATAGAATTCTGAGCGTTATCTACGAGTATATTAGGTGCGTTTGACCGAGACTAAGATCTTAGTATTTATGTTCTCGTAAGTGGACAGTTTTCCTCAATTAGCCCTCTTTAAAGAACTAAAGGTCGTTTGTGGGTGCTGCGATACTTTTTGGTAACACTTTTGATAGCTCCCGGTAACAATTGTCGATAATGTTAAATGACTGACGGTTAAAAGTGGTCTCCGAACAGCGGAACTAGTGAAATTAAAAGCCACTTTGATAACGGCCACTTAACTTAGACATTGTAATATCTTAAAACTTACATCTTACAAGAGATCTGATGATCATCGAGATCTAACATCTTACATGTTTTAGCAACCTAAAATGGGAAAAACTGAGCGCGGTTTACTTTGGTCTGAACCACAGAATTAGGAATACTCTATGGGCATAGAGTATTCCTAATTCTGTGGTCTGAACTTGCTAACTTTTGCTATCATAATATCGTAACTATACGTCACAATTATTAAGTATATTCAGAAGTGACAGACCACTAAGTAAAATTAGATTAGAAATTCCGCCCAACTTACTAAGATTACTAACATCTTAGTTCGACTGAACACTCCTATTTCGTATGTGATACAGGTCGACTGGTAGCACAGGTCAAAGCAACACATTTGCAATACAATGGAAGATAGAACGAAATTACTGTGGTTGAATTGTACATAACAATTCTATTACATAACATGTTGCAAGTATTCCAGCGCGATCGATAGGACTGCTCTGGCTATTATAATTTAGTTGGGAGCTAATAAAACTATATTATTACGTAGATAGATAGATAATCTCTTTATTGCCTTTCAAAAATAACACAGGTATTAAATACTTCACATAGTAAGAACAATGGGCGGCCTTGTGAAGCGATCTCTTCCAGGCAACCGTTATACATATTTAAGGAGATCAAATCAGAAACTATAATAAACACTGAAAAATAAATGAAAAGTTGTTTCGAGATCGACTTTGATAAAAACAGCATCAGCTAGTCTCGAAGTTCGATTTTGATAAAAACCAAATTTATTTCATTACATTTAAAAAAAAAAAACAATTTTTACTCCAGCTTAGTTTAATCAATTGATTAAAAAAACTGTATCCCTATCCCACCATCCGAAACTATCGCTTAGAAGAAAAAAACAACCAATATTTGTGACTATTTGTTACAATAATTTACCATTTTAATTGACACGAAAAGAAAATCGGAAAATTACCAACAATAATGAAATAACCGCTTGAATCCGTATATCTAGATTTTCCTTTGTAAGTTCTATTAATATCCTTTTTTTAAATGGAGGAAATTGAGTAGTTACGCGGCGCGAATGGAAGAAAAGCAAAAGAACTGAAGGAAATGGCTTTGGACCGCGGAATAACTACAGGAATAGTTTTTATTTGCGCTTTGTGTTATTGAATTAAGAATAGTAATGGTTTTTGTCAAGGATCTTTCAAAGACCAGAGAGAATCCTGGTTGTGATCCTTATTCTATGGTTTTTGTTTTCTAGTTTTTTATATAAAAGTAAATTTTGAATAAAGAAGTAAGTATTTAATTTATTAGCAACCTTTTTTGTTGTGTCGCATATCAATGAGAATAATTTTAAGTAATGTAGATATTATCGGGCATCCTACTAATATTATAAATGCGAAAGTTTGTGAGTGTGTGTGTTAGTGTGTACTCGTATGTTTGTTACTCTTTCACGCAAAAATTACTGAATCGATTTAGATGAAATTTGGTACAGATGTTCACATAGGATACTGTTTATCTCAAAATTCCCACGGGATAAGATTCCACGCAGTTTTTATTATTATCAAGCAAAATTTTACAACACAAACTCTCTCATATTACGCAAACACATTGTATATTTTAAATCCTTTCTAAAACTCATTTTGAAGTACAAACCTTGGTACATTAACGTTTCTATTTTGATAACCATTCCCAGGTGCTCTCGTCGCAGTATCGCCTCGGGCGTGCCATCGTCAAAGCGACCTCAAGTGACGCATAATACTACTATTTACTGGCTGTTTTAAAAACATACAGAATATTCTTTTTGTGAAAACATAGACTATGAGTATATGTCTTAAACTCTTTGATGATGGATAGGGCATACCTTGAACAGGGAAAAACCCTTATACATATAACGAAAGATTAAAAACTGTTTGAGCTAAATGACCGAGTGGTGTAGTTGATAGTGACCCTGCCTGATTTGATAAAGGTTAAGGGTTCGATTTCCGTTGAAGACAAATATTTGTTAAAATAAATATGTGTTTTTATCTTGGTCTGGGTGTTTTTTATCTACATATGTAGGTAATTAAAAAAATGATGTTTATTCGTTGTCTACAAGTAGTATCCATAGTACAAACTTTACGTGTTGATATCTTTGATTTACACGAACACTACACATTGAAATAAAACACTTAAACGGATTTTTGTCGTGGTTGTATTTTGTTTTACATTTTCTGACATTTCGGATTCTTTACATAACCCGTGATCACAAAAGACTAAGATGGAAGACGTCTGTATAAAGTAATGTAAAAAGTTTACTACCTTCAATATTTTGAATATAATTTTAAATACATTATGAATTTACCACAGATTCGGAAATACATCAGCCGAGAAGAATCTGCAAGAAACTCGGTCTGGGATTATTTTTTTTAATGTAAAACAAAATAGAACCACGACAAAAATCCGTTTAAGTGTTTTATTTCAAACTTTACTTGGTTTGAGAGTAGTTGTCGATGTGTAATACGAGTCCAGATATTTTTCAACTATGCGTACTATGTTGTACTATGCCTGTTCTCTTTAGAGAACAGATCATAATAGCCTTAAAGACTTCAAATCCCAAATGAGTAAGCTGTGGTCCGTATGCCCAAGAGAATAGAGCCTTTAAATCTTCAAAATTAATACTGAATAAGCTACGAGCACTAACCAAGTTGGTTCAACTGGTCTCTATTCTAGTAAACTCTCGGGCTTAGATTGTGGTCAACGGTATTGTAACTATCACCTTCAGTGTTATGCCTCATTTACACGAATTATAGAACTGACATAAACAACAAACGAGTATAGAAGCGAAAAGTGTTTGGCAGAACTTGAACGAGATTAATGAGTAAGTATATGTTTATTTATGGAAGCCAGTAGAGGTTTGTCAAGTGTGTAAATGAGGCTTATTAGTTATTGTTTTTCTTATCATTGTTTTCGGCATCCTAATATAGATGACTAGCTTTTTCCCGCGACTTCGTCCCCGTGGAATAATGACTTCAGGCAGAATTTGGGCTTTTCCCCCTTTTCTCCCCCTAGAGGGGGAAATTCTTTTTTTTTTATCATTCACTACATAATCTCATTATAGTAACTGAAAACTCGAAACTTGTATCTAGGGTATCAGAAACTACGCACACGCTCATTCACACACACACACCCAGACCGAGACAAACATTTGTGGTTCACACAAATATTCACCCCGCGCGGGAATCGAACCCGCAACCTTAGGGATGGCAGTCCGGCATGGTAACCACTCTGCCATCGAGGGCGTCAAATTCCAAAAAAAAAAACTCTGTTCTTTCTCTGGTAGTCGAAGCCTACTACTTCCCCAACAAACACACGTTTAACTAGCTATTCCTTGCGGTCTTCCCAGGATTAACGTTCAACATATACATGCTAAAACTTATACATATTGTTTCAAACTTGACTATGTAATACAGCCGTACACATGTATAATTATCCAACGATGCCTCAAAAGGCCGAAAGCGGTCAAAGTGTTAATAATTAAGGAGATACTGCCTGAATTATTAAATGTAACTAGCTAGAATGGATGTGAACTAAATTTGTTTACGGGAATATATTAATATTGTGCTTACGAATATTATGAGGGGTTCTGCTTATTTTGTAATGTTAGCTGTTTATGGTAGAGTAGCTTTAAATCGCGATTTTGCTCGCTTTTATGTATATATTTTCATAACGGATACATAGTTCATAATAAATATCTATCTCTGTGTTAAAATCTTACGGTGAAGGAAAACATCGTGAGGAAACCTGCACATAACTGGGAAGAAATTCTAAGGTTGTGTGTGATGTCGACCAACCTGCACTTGGCCATCGTGGTTGATCATTACCAAGCCCTAATCACCTTAATTCAGGGTAGGCTCGTGTCCCTCTGTGGGGACATATATGAGCTGATGATGATGAAACGTGTGTCAAATTCAGCGTAGTCCGTTCCGCTTGAGCTGCGTGTTGATAGATCAGCCCATAAAGTTGTCTTTTATACAACAGCGCTTTTAACAAGTACTTTTTCAAACATGAAATGAAATATAAACTGAAAAACGATACAAATACTAAGTACTTTACAATTTAATACAATCATGAACAACTAAGTCAACAAAGTTTAACTTAAACGTAAAAAGTGGCAAAGTTTTGAATTGTTTTGATATTTATTCTAGTTTTTGTTGCAACCGGTCTATTGTACTGTAATTTCACCGCATGTGACTTAACGTTCTGCTAAACGAAGTTCACTTTAGTTATTACTATGCTGTGCCCCGCGGTTTCACCCGCGTAGTTCCCGTTCCTGTAGGAATTTCGGGATAAAACATAGCCTATGTTCTTCCCCGGAACATAAGCTACCCCTGTACAAAATTTTAAGTCAATCAGTAGTTTAGCCGTGAAAAGGTAACAGACAGATAGACAGACAGAGTTACTTTCGCATTTATAATATTAGGAGGGATAATTTGACAATTAGTAAACAGTAAAGTTGAAGTACATCTCATTGCAGTGAGTAGTATTTTATCACTGATGATTGACCTGTAATAGGCGAAATCCATACTCTGTATACTATTGGTTAATTTATTAAAAGCAAAAGCAAAAGAAAAAAGAAATAAACCAGTAATAAAACATAAACATACATAAACATAATCATTTTATTATAGTGACTGACCCCTAACTAAGCTCGAAGCTTGTATCTAGGGTATCAGAACTACGCACACACTCATTCACACACACACCCAGACCGAGACAAATATTTGTGGTTCACACAAATATTCACCACGGCAATCGAACCCACAACCTTACGGATGGCAGTTCGGCATGGTGACCACTCTGCTATCGAGGTCGTCAAATATCTCACTGTAGGGCAAAGATTCTCTCTATCATTGATGATACGATTAAAAATGATGATGTTCTGGTATTTTTTTTAATGATTAATTTTCAGACGATTTTATTTATCGTTAAAAGTATTCATTTGAAACTTTAATGAAACAGTTTTGTTTCTTCAGTTTTTGAATTTATATTAGATGAAAAAAAAATCGAAAATTTTCTTTAAAATGTAAATGTATGAAAAACTAAAATTACATCTAAAAATGTTTCGTTTCGTGTTACTAAATTCTATTTACAAAGTTTCAAAATAAATACTAATTTGTAAAAGTTTGCCGCCTTTTTATGAAAAAGTTATAAATATAATAGAAAGTTTGAAAGTCAAGTGACCTTTGAGAGATCGACATTCAATTTTAGCAGTCTTTTAAATTATTGAATTTATTAGATTTCAGATAAAAGGAGAAGATAGGCGTAATTTAAATGCGTTACGTATGTTTGTGATCTGACCATGTGTGTGTGTGTGTGTGTGATCAACCATGTCTGAAAATAGATAACTTACACCGGTCGACTCAGAAATCGAACCCGGAACTTAAAGCTTTGTATGCCGGTTACAGATACACATGACATAAGTTATCTTAGCTCATTTTATAAATTAGCAAAAATGAATAACTATTTTTTTTGGTATTCAAAACTTTTTTAAAAACGAAGCAATTAAAAAACAATCTATAACTCACTAGTAAATAAAACGTGTCATTATTCAACTGTTTTTGCACAAATAACAGCCCCTTTATGAGCAAGTGTGTTGAAAATACTTTTATCAAGCACAGAAATTACTAAGATCACAATCTCACTTGACAAAAAGCAGTGTACCAGAATTGATTAGGCTGATTTAAAAGGTCTACTGCCAATTTCAAGGTTCACATACTAGGTATACTCGTACTAGGCTCATGAATTTTGACCTAAGAGTAAATACCTATTACTTTTGAGTATTTATGATACTCTTGTTTGCGAAGTTATTTTTGCTTTACGTTGTTTTCCCGTGGTTGTCATTAATTATAACAGTACATTGAATTTGTCTTAATAATAAGTTATAGTGCCAACCAATAGTTAGTTATTATTTCTTCAACTTATGACGACGAACGGACAGATTTAGCTGATAGAAATGACGAAGTTTTGTGCGTTTATGTGATTAGTATGAATTTAGTTTGCAAGTTTATCTTATTAGGTATTATATTGATAGGTTTAATCAGTAAACGTTTTACATTACTTTGTTCAGACGTCTTCCATCTTAGTCTTCTGTGATCACGGGTTCTGTAAAGAATCCGAAACGTCAGAAAATGTAAAACAAAATACAACCACGACAAAAAGTCGTTTAAAAAAGTGTTTTATTTCATTGATAGGTTTTGTTTTGAGAGAACGTAGTTCTTTAATGGCTATTTCAGTTTTGTTTTATGAACGACTTTTGTAGGAATCTGATGCGTAGCAGAAAAAAATGTAATCAATAAGAATCTGCATAAAGAACAAAAAAATAATCTTTAAGAAAACCGACTTCTTCATAAAAGCAATGCAAATAACTAGTATCCTTTAACACAGTCCCTAATATAAATAAACTGGAACAGTCCAACCCACTTTAAAGGAAGTGAATTTTCTTCAGAAACCCGAGAACTTAGCGAAGTAATTTATGTTTTCCTAAAAACAATTTATAGGCCATGAAGGGGACAAAATTATGAAGTTGCAACGGCCGCGTCTCCTACGCTCAAATTATTACGATAATAAAATACATTTTGTTTTGTTCTATTGAGTTAACTTTTTGTTGTAAAAAATTCGTTAACAAGCTCGTGGACGGTAAAAGTGTGTAGATTGCCTATTAATAAAGATATTGAGATCTTTATTACTAAATCTTTTTTGTCTAACCTGCGGAAATATTAAATCTAAGTAGATTTAATATTTCTAGATTTAATATTTCTGTATTTCTAATATTTCTTTTAATATTTAATATTAAATCTAAGTAGATTATTATTTCTGCAATGTTACCTACTTTAAAAAAAACTTTTAATAAAAAATACTTAAACTCTTTTCAAAAATTCCATTTAAAAAAACTTACGTATTTGTTAAACGTATTTCTCTGAAATTTAGTTAACCGTGTAAACGTGTGTTATATTATTCCCCCATTTGTCACGGATTCCGTAAACTTACTGTTGCCCAAGTAAAAGTTGGTTACAATGTATCTTGGTAGTAATAAATCGTGTGTATTTTATATAACTTCGGCACAGGTGGAATATCTATGAGTACGATCGTTTTCCAACAGAATTGAGTTCCTAGTTCGAAACGTTCCAACCTACGTGAATATTGTCACATGCTTAAAATGTAGGAAAATGATTCAGGTGGTACGGAACGTTCGGCGGTTCACATTTTTGAAATGTTGCATTCTTGTTTATTTGAATTTGGAACACTTTCTCGCGAGTTGTGTTTTCTTTTTCTATGTTGAGTTAGATATTTGAATTAAGAACATTGTTTAATTTTATGGTTGTGCGTATATTTTAAAAATAGAACACAATCATAATTTATTTTTTTCTTACTTTGCATTGCATTTGACCAATAATGGCAAAAATGTAGGCGTTTCAGTTATGATTATTTTAGACCAAATGAATTTACCATGGAGTTATGAAAATCATCAAATGATTTAACCATGGAGGTTCCACGGTTAAATGATAGTAATGTCTACTTGCAAGAGGGTTTCTAAGTTCAGTTTCCTCGTAGATTAAATATCTGTGCGAAGACAAATGTTTGATTTCGGGCCTTGGAATGTTTGCAATGCGTGTGTGATTGAGTTTGTTAACCACAGGGATCATTTAGTAGCGTGGGGGTGTGAAAATGAAGTGGTCCTGTGGCTTATATTTACATTAAAACATTATTTACAATAAAATATAATCTAAGTAATTTTATATCTTCATATTGGAAGAAATTCTGTAAAATATATTTTGAGTATATCACCAATTCTCGAAAATACACATTCCATTGTCTGTTAAGGATCGGATGATTCGTGGAATTTTACTTTAATGTAAAATTAAACCTTATTTCTTTGTATTTTATTTTTGTCTGATGTTTGTTTTAAAAGATCGAAACTAAATGGTTACTGCGTACCTTCTATGTCCATCTTAAAAAATATAAACTTAATAAATAAAACATATTAGTTCAGATACAATTGTAATGAAAGCAGAGTTTCAAAATTTATGAGGTTTTTTAAATACAATTAAAAAGAACCGATACCAACCTAAAAAAGCCTTTCGTGTGAAAATGTTTATGCAACATTTAAAATTGGAATAAAAATAGAACAAAACTTAATAGTAAAATGATACCCCAATCTAATAAAACAAATAAACAGCTAAAATTTTATATTTAGAACACAAATAAATATTTACTGTAAACCTGCATGGTGCGATTTTAAAAATGGAATTCCGTATAGCTCCAGTTATTTGTCAGTTCGTTGAACACGTTTCCAGAATTTTCGACTGATCGTATGGAGTCGCCGATAATAATGGCGATATTCATTTTAAAGCTGGGATATTTAAATATAATCTTGAATTTGATATACATGTGACAGAATCTCTTTACTTATGTTTCGTGTATAATTTAAACAGATTAAATTACTATATCAATTCATTTACAGGAATAATTAAAATTTAATTAAAATGTGTGTTATATCTTTTAGGATTAAAGTCGCTTTTGTACATGCGGTGATCTCAATGAGATTTGCAGAAAATATTTAGGTATAAGTAGCAGTCCTAGACTTAAGTTTTATTCAAATCACTTTTAAAACCTGTATTTTTAGTAGTGTATTCTTTTTACCAGTACATGTGATTCTTTTTTGACACCACAGAAAGCCAAACTTCCGTATACGGGTATTCTAAAAAAGGCAATAAAAACTAAAACCATCTAAACATTCACAAAGTGAAATGCGGGCCGCATTTTATTGATGTCAAAGGGAATAGGTAATTTAAACATTGGTTGTAAAGGCAACACGACAAAATGTATATTTTTGTAAATGATTTGTATGTATGAGCTGGTTCACCCCTGATTGATTGCTTATTCTCACTCTCTTGGGCGTTAAGATTTATGAGTAAATTGGCGAAGACGCCCCGAAAGTACGGCGGGAAATATGTTTTCACATGTTCGCTTGTCTTATTTGATGATCGAGTATGATTGGGTACTTATTGGAGTGAGAATAAGTAAGGAGAGGGCACGTTCGAAATTTAAAATTGGGTAGAGGCATTCTTAATTTTAATTTGGATACAGAGACATAACATTCGATATTTGAATTTTTAAAAGTAATTTAATCGACACGGAAGAAGATAATTAATTAATGTCGAAAAAAAACATCATTAAGCTGCCTTTCTATAAGTATATCGTAAAGAATAATAGTTAAGTAAATTAATAAAATAAGTAAAGGTATCGGAACACCACTTCGGTATAAACTGTTACAATGCCACAGACAAAACAAGTCTGTACAGTCAGGTCAATAAAGTCTTACTCAAACACAAAATAATGTACACCCAAACACAAAAGCCAAGTAAAAATTCTATCCATTACTTATTGTTCAAAAACTTCCATATCCCGTATTTAAGTTTTCCGTTTAAAATTCAACGTCTATATTCCCACGAGAAGAAGGGGGGTTTAAAGAGGGTCAGAAGAGGGTTCTGTAATAAAAGAGGGGATAAAAAGTGACGTAGTATTCAACTTAACCCACATACCTTGAGCAAGTAAACATATTTATTCAAATTCAATTTTGCATCAGTTGGAAAATATTTTATGATTCTGTTTTGATATTTCCGATATTGGCATTAAAGGTTATTTTGGCGTAAAAGGTCTGTTATTAAAATGGAATGTTATCTAGTTACTTATTTTGAGTCGTTAATATTTAAATCAAATTATATGTGCAGTCATTTGGTTAGTTCTGTTTTTGTTGTTACAACAAAAAGTATAAAACGAAATGTTGGATTATTCATAATAAAATTCCATGTTATTTTCCGGTGTTCCTAATTTAAAAATGTTTCATTGTATTTATAAAGTCCATATAAGTACTTAATTATGTTAGGCATCATCTCAATTGTATATCAAACAGAGACCTCCCATTAGCATTAAGCGCGGCATAATGACCCTAACCAAATATTGACTTAGTCCAAATATAATTTGCTCGAATAACAAACGGGAATTAGCATAAAATACCATTACATCTCAGATTGCCAACAACGCCATGTGCAACTCATCCGAGATTGGTAAAAATTATACATTCCATCTCTTTCTAGCCCGTAAATAAAAAAGGGACGGGATAAATATCATCACAAGATAACGGGACTATGCCTCCCACTCCATACTTATGCAAATGAAAGATATAATTTCGTGCCCATTTCTTCTTGACGGTTTTTCCGGTTATACATTACACGGGGTAGTGTGACTTGGCTTTTTATTGCCCTGTCTGTACTTTAGGTTTTATACTTGTGGTTTTAGTATTCGGGTTTGGCGTATGAACGTTTAGCAGCTAGAAAATAAATAAAAACTTCAAATTATAGAGTATGGAACGTTTTTTGCAGTCAAAAACGCGCGGGTGAAGAACATAATATATTTTCTTATATTGAATGGCAATGAATGAATGTTTTGCGTATACTTCAAAACTCAAAAATAAATGTGTATTGTCCTCTTAATAAAAATAAATCAATAAGGTAAGTATACACTATTATTATTCTCTCTTTTCGGAACCTTTATCCCATTTCTATTTTGGGGTCGGTTTTCAGTTTAACCAGATTTGGCGGAATGTCAGTATTTTACGTGAAGCGACTGCTATCAGACCTTCACAACCCAGAGGGTTATACGACATATAGACTATTATTCTTTAACTAAAATCGTACTTAATACAAAATAGATAATTAGTTGTTAATCAAGAATTAATTAAAGTATTCCACTATCACATAATTTCATCCAAGTTTTTCTCAACATAACAAGAATGAGCTGTCCACAGCTTTATGTTAATGTAATTTAGAGATCTCGTTAAACTGGTTGCCTACATTATAGCATCGTATAACAGCTGAGCTTTCAGCATGAAAATCTCTTTTTATGTATGATTTAATGGAACATTAGCACTTTTATAATCTAGAGTCTACAGTGGTTGGTTATAATGTGGCAATGTGACTCTGTTTTATTAAACGGAATTCGCAGTTATTTGTTGTGTGATGTTAAGTTCATTTATTTATTTAAATACATAATATTTTATTAACTACCTAGTATTTTTTCTAATATGTAATTGTAAGTCTTTTAAATGTAATACAGGTCAAACAAACATACAAAAATACACATTTGTAAAGTCAAAATATAAGAAATGCAGACGTATGAACGAACATATTTTGAACAAAGATGCAGGCTTAAATATTATACTCGTAAAATCACGTAAAATTGTTCTTTTATATCTTTTTTTATATGTAAAAATTCTAGACTTCTTGTAATTCTTAAACATTTCACTTTAAATACTAACTAAAATTAGACCTTAACACAAACTACATAAAGAAGAAAATCCCTAAAATATTTCCTACATTTTTACCTAAAATACCTCCATTTTTACCTTCACCAAGCAACAGATTCATTAAATTCATGTCACTATTGCGGAGTTTAGCATAAACCGTGGTTCAGGCACTTGACAAAGACCGGATTAAATACGTGTAGGTATTAAGTTAGTTATCTCGAACAAACGTCTCCTCTGTAAAGTCGGCCAAGTAACTGGTGCATTTCGTTACAGTAACTGTCTTTCAAGTAGGTGGTTTAGGGATGGGACAGTTTCTGGAATCTAGACTTAATTTATAAAAGGATAATATCTATAATAGAACTGACTTAGTTTTTTAAAGTATAGGTTTGTAAGACTCCCGGTAAATGTACCTTTCTCCTTGATGATATAAGAAAAATTAAGACGATTTGACATAATCCCCATATTTCAAGCATTATTTAGCTTATTTTGTATGTAAGTACATATAAGTATAGAAAAATGCCCCTAAAGGACAATGGGCAGATTTGTATGGAGTGTGTCCCAAGTGCTGTAGCACTTCGTGTGATACATCATTCGATAGCTATCGTTAAGAGGAACAAATGATTCTTCGGGAGTGAAGCCGAATTCCCCGGCAGAAAAAAGTTACAGCCATTAAAAAAAAAAATATGCCTACTTTATGCAAGGAGTTCTAAGTGCTGTAGCACTTAGTGTGGTACATCATCCGATAGGTATCGTTAAGAAGAACAAATGACTCTACGGAAGTGAAGCCGAATTCCCCGGCAGAAAAAAGTTACAGCCATTTAAACAAATATATATGGCTACTTTATGCAAGGAGTTCTAAGTGCTGTAGCACTTAGTGTGGTACATCATTCGATAGGTATCGTTAAGAAAAATAAATGACTCTACGGAAGTAAAGCCGAATTCCCCGGCAGAAAAAAGTTACAGCCATTTAAACAAATATATATGGCTACTTTATGCAAGGAGTTCTAAGTGCTGTAGCACTTAGTGTGATACATCATTCGATAGCTATCGTTAAGAGAAACAAATGATTCTTCGGGAGTGAAGCCGAATTCCCCGGCAGAAATAAGTTACAGCCATTTAAAAAAATATATATGCCTACTTTATGCAAGGAGCCAAATAGCTAGCTATTTGGCTGAGCTACTAAACTTATTTAAACACTATATTTCGCTATTTCTTATAAATTATGATGAGGTAACGGTAAAGGAATAGGTAAGTACATAATATAAGATATAAAATAAAAATAATTTGTAAGACTTTGTGCGTCTTAATCACTATCATATCATTCTAAATCATTTTGAAGCTCCAAGCTTTCCAACTTCCCAAGAACTTTGTCTGTTTTTCAGTAAGGCTATGATTAATGGACTCCTTGAATCAGTTTAACGTAACACAACCGAGCATAGCTCACTTTTGTTCCCCCAGAGGCCATTTACACGGACTCCTTGAATCAGTTTAACGTAACACAACCGAGATTTTTTTTAAATGGCTGTAACTTATTTCTGCCGGGGAATTCGGCTTCACTCCCGAAGAATCATTTGTTTCTCTTAACGATAGCTATCGAATGATGTATCACACTAAGTGCTACAGCACTTAGAAATCCTTGCATAAAGTAGCCATATACATTTTTTTAAATGGCTGTAACTTTTTTCTGCCGGGGAATTCGGCTTCACTCCCGTAGAGTCATTTGTTCCTCTTAACGATAGCTATCGAATGATGTATCACACTAAGTGCTACAGCACTTAGAACTCCTTGCATAAAGTAGGCATATTTTTTTTTTAAATGGCTGTAACTTTTTTCTGCCGGGGAATTCGGCTTCACTCCCGTAGAGTCATTTGTTTCTCTTAACGATAGCTATCGAATGATGTATCACACTAAGTGCTACAGCACTTAGAACTCCTTGCATAAAGTAGCCATATACATTTTTTTAAATGGCTGTAACTTTTTTCTGCCGGGGAATTCGGCTTCACTCCCGTAGAGTTATTTGTTCCTCTTAACGATAGCTATCGAATGATGTATCACACTAAGTGCTACAGCACTTAGAACTCCTTGCATAAAGTAGCCATATACATTTTTTTAAATGGCTGTAACTTTTTTCTGCCGGGGAATTCGGCTTCACTCCCGTAGAGTCATTTGTTCCTTTTAACGATAGCTATCGAATGATGTATCACACTAAGTGCTACAGCACTTAGAACTCCTTGCATAAAGTAGCCATATACATTTTTTTTAAATGGCTGTAACTTTTTTCTGCCGGGGAATTCAGCTTCCTTCCCGTAGAGTCATTTGTTCCTCTTAACGATACCTATCGAATGATATACCACACTAAGTGCTACAGCACTTGGAACTCCTTGCATAAAGTAGACATATTTTTTTTTAAATGGCTGTAACTTTTTTCTGCCGGGGAATTCGGCTTCACTCCCGTAGAGTCATTTGTTCTTCTTAACGATACCTATCGAATGATGTATCACACGAAGTGCTACAGCACTTGGGACGTTTTGCCCAATATCCTTTGTGACCTTTTTGCAACTAATGCTGTTTTCGTCACCGAATAATGTTAACTAATATTCGATAATTGAATAATATTAATTAAATACAATTTTGAGTAAAGCTGGTAAATAAAAAGGTGTTTCAGTTCTATAGCAAATTTTTCGTACAATTTCTTGAGCCATAGTAAGCGCTCGTTCAAACAAAAAAATCACTATCACAAGTTTGGGGGCTACCTATACACACAAACACACATGTACACATAGAGATATTAAACTTTCACCCCTCTTCTTACCCCGTGTTAAAAATACCCTCCATTTCCGAACCCTATCACGCCAAGCACATCACTATGATCTTCAAAGTTACGGTTCAGTTCGATAACATCTAGAATCGACAGCCAATATCTCTGACCGAGAATTAATTATGGCTCTTAATTCAACTGAACAGAGTGTAATATGCTTTGAAGGCAGTGCTTGCTTAGTTTACTTAGTTATCGTAAAGGTATTGTTTGAGTATTGATGAATGGCTCCGCATAAATGGGAGATTAGGAGAATGCTTGTCTTCTGTTTTTCTTTGGACGTTTATTGAAATGTTGTGTTTTATCAGATTGTGGATGCTTTTCATCTTCAAATACGTTTGGGATCCGAAATATTTATAATATAACCACATAATCATTCTACATCATCTCATTACAGTAACTGACCCGTAACTATGTTCGAAACTTGTATCTAAGGTATCAGAAACTATGGACAAATTATGAAAGTATTTTTCTTAGAAAGTAGTAATAGGTGCCTTTTAAATTTCAAGTAACTATGTAACACGCCTCTTTTAGTTTAATTTCAAAAATATCTTTAAGAACTTATTTACTAAATGCCTATATTTCGTCGTCCTTTTGGTGAACGAGAGCTAGTTTTAAAACCATTGGATATTCAACATCTAAGGTAGCTTTGGAGATTGAATTAATGAAAAATACTTTCTGAATATACTAGTTCATGAAATTCAATCAAAAACCAGATTCTATAACTTGTTGCATACAACACCACAAATCAATTCACCCGTTAATAGTCGCGGATGTATTTCAATACTTTTATGTTGATTCCGAATATGATATGACAAATGCAAATGTACATAGACCTCTCATTTCATACACAAGTTATGGAACCGCGGTTCAACTGAATCTGGTCACCAGATAACGGGAACATTTACCAATTAAAGTTTATAGTTTAGATAAAGCAATAACTATTTAGTTTAATGTGTTTGCCGTAATGAAGATGATGTGATATTGGTTTGGGTTCAACAATACGTATTTTAATTATGTTTTAATTATTTTGGAAGTAGTTCTGTCATTGATTTTGAGGGAATTTCAATTATGAAACTTTTGGTCGTCGACTTCTTAATTATATGCCATAGCTATTGGGCTATTGCCGCTGAAGATAATATTTTTTAACTGTTTTGGTATTATAAGTAGGATACAAATTGTAAGGATAGAGGTTTTACTATCGTAAGATGATGAAGTACTTAACTATTTATACTATAGTGAAGTAAGAAGTGACTATTACTTATACAAAAAGTTAGAAGAAGAGTAAGAAATGACTATTATACGTTTGGGCAAATATTTTTTTAAGAAAAACAAAACTTTACTTTTAAGGCCAGAACAATCCCTTTCACAACCAGCCCCTAATCACACAACAACATTTTCAACAACCCCTGCAACAAACATATCATATCATATCAAAAGACATAAAACGTTGAAAATGTTTCAAAACCATTAAACGAGTATACCCTAACCGATTCGCAAGAAGATTCGAAACAGTCGTAAATAACAGTGACCAGTTACTCCCAGTTGTAACTTGTAACCTATTGATAAATTCTGACGAAGTTATTCGTTACATTGTAACTTTGGCCGGCGTCGATAGTAAAACTTCAAATTATTGACTTTGACTTTGATGTCTTCGACAATGTTGCCAGTAATAATGGTGCGTTTAATTTTTAGTGCTGGCAATGTGTTGGTCGCATAAGGTCTTGGTTGCTATTTTCTGAGTATTTTGTACAAAGTAGTAAAGATTTGTTCCAGTATTAGTGGGACAAAGCAACGTTTTGTTGTGATTTTGGGTAAAAATGTTTTAAGTTCTAATTTTCAAATTTCTTAATAACCATTCGCCACCCATCATTGTTATCAATTTCTCAATTTTTTATACATTTGCAGTCAAATTCTCTACTAAGGAAACTGCATTAATATTTTACAAAAAAAAAATCTTAAACAATCAAAAGCAAATATTTAAAGTATTGTATTTAAATCTATATTGACAAAAGCTGTTTTCTTAAAGTAGGATAGACACAACACTTGAACGGCACTCTGTACAATCGGACGATATCTCGAGCAAAGCCTTCTTAAAGAATGTCCGAAAATCCGGATGGCCTTAGGATTTTCTACTTTTTGAAAACGCTAAGCCTTCGGAAATGCAATACAAACGAATGTATTGAAGGTTGAAATTCCTTTGGCAATAGCAGATTTAATATAGCTTATCTCCGTCACACTTTCATCTATTTACTTAGAGACTATTGAGATTGAAAATTTATATCTGCTTTTCAAATATTGTGTTTTGATGTTCTTTGAATGTTTTTTTTAAGATATTAGCAAATTTTAGCTACGTAGATATTTTTCCTAGTTAATCTGTGTATTCATTTGTTGAGGACTAATTTAAAATAGCTGTAACATTCTTAACCTAACAAATTTTTATTTTTTTATTTTTCAATTTTTGACTACTCAATCGATGATAATAATGATCGCATATTGTAAACACATTATCATGAGTGTTTAGGGGTTTCAGTGTATTCATACAAAATCAAGGCGGGCAAAACCATGCGACACAAGTAGTGTGCTAGTTCATCGAAGTACAACATACCGTATTGGTATATTGTCTTCGCCACCCTGTTCGTAATTTAAGAGCAAAATACTTGTATATGACCAACAACTACATTACATTAAGATCACTCTAAAACAAATATTTAGTAACATTTCCACACATCTTCTTCTTTACCGAACCTTTATCCCATGTCTATTTGGGGTCGGTTTTCAGTTTAATCAGATTTGGCGGAATGTCAGTATTTTACGTAAAGCGACTGCCATCAGACCTTCACAACCAGCTATACGAATTTTTTTGGTCAAACCGAAACATTTCCACACACATTCCACCAAAATAAACCATACCTTCTTCACCCGTCAAAACCCCCCACATTTCAACGCATGGACACATCAATGAGATAATAATACAACCACGACAATATGTAATAACATACAACGGTCACAGTCTAGTGATCTGATTACATCGCGTTCTATATTCATTTGTTACTCGTACATCGACGAGTAACAAATGAATAGTGTGTTATAGATAATTAAACCTATTGTCTGAAGCTTACTACGTATCGGCGCTGCAAATCGAGGATTATACAGTGAGATGGATGGACGTGCTTCAGCTCTAATTATGTGGTTGTACACGACAATGTATATATTAATAACTAAATAGGTTAGGCTGCAGCAATGTGTGATTGCCAACAGTGATAGTTTGTAAAGCCTGAAATTGTAAGCTGTTGGTAAATTGTGAATTTTAACGTGCTGGTTATAATGTAATTTGTTTATTTTAAAAATGAATGAAAATAACGTTAATTTTATATATAAAGATAAGTTATGGCCCAGCTGGTATAATACTGACATTCCGCCAAATCTAAACAAACTCCTATTTTACAATATAAAATTAAATATTTAAAAAAACCCCAACACAATTATATTCAAACCCCCATAACTTTTAAACGGATCAACCGATTTACATCAAACATGTCTAAGAACACTTGCACGTAAGTCTACAATTTAATACAAAAAAAAACTAAATTGAAATCGGTTCATTCGTTCGGGAGCTATGATGCCACAGACAGACAGATACACACACACGCACACACACAGACACGTCAAACTTATAACACCCCTCATTTTGCGTCGGGGGTTAAAGGTATAAACGTTCCTCATAAATCATCAACTCTATCTATTGATGAAACCACATTAAAACGCGTCGCATTGTTCAAAAGATTTCACCGCACCGATTCCGCTATTTTTAATCAACATTCACGTCAAATTTAAAGCAAATTGATGCATTTTCATTAACACTTCCATACACATTATTAAATCAACAGTGTTTCTAATAACAATATAAAAGGTTAATGGATAAACTTTTTAATTGAGACCCGGATGTAGTGTCACGTATCCGTCGATACGGTTCACCTGAACTTTGATTAAACCAGACTCGCTTAACTTTAACTAGGAACAGGGGTTCTCAACCTAATGGGTGTATTGTCTAACGAGAATTTAATACAATGTTTGAGAATCGTTTTCCGATGGTTCGGGAGTAGATTATGTTTGAGCTCCATCTTAGGTTGTATCGACGTTTTTCATCAGGCGAGTTATAGTCAAGTGCACATTCAGAGTAAAAAAAGATTTGTTTTAGTAGGATATCGTTTTAGTTAAATAGGTTTCGGGGTAGGTTGGTTTATTAATAAGCAGGACAAATTACTGCTGCAATATTCAAAAGAAAATTGGGTGGTTTTATATGTTATTATGATTAGGGAGTTAAGGATAATTTGAAGAGAAAATGATTGGGGTATTTTGTTGTGATTGTGTGAAAATCTTAAGTTTGCCGATTGAAATTTTGCGTTTATTAGATTCTTTCGTATTCTATTTCCTTTAACACCATTCCCCTGCGAGGTAAGTATGTATGATGAAATATTTAGTATGGACTAAGCATGTATACAAAAAAATGATCGTATAAATGCGTCAAACGTAGTTTCAGTTAATACCCTAGATTAGATGCTGCTAAAAAGGTTTTTAGATTAGACTGGGTATTAGAAAGTTAGGGATCCTTTACTATACAATGATGATAGACTGATTGATCATGTTTATGTTCGCCTAAGTTGTTATTACTTGTTTTGTTATTACAAAACTCTGGCTAAAATTGTTTATGTTCGCTTAGAAGTAATTACAAAACTGTAGCTAAAATTGAACAGTTTGAGAGCCAGTGTGTTGTGTTCAGAGTTAGCCGATATTACAACTAGATACAAATTGATCAAGTCGCTCGTTAACTTTGTTCAACAGATCAAACTTTCAAACTGATAACATTGTGATAATTTGTTTTCAAGAACAACGAATGTTTTGATGATTGACGATAAATATCTGAATGTTTTATGAGATTTTTGTTGATTTGTTAATGAGGAAAGTAGGTATTAATAGGTAGTAGTTTTGTATTGTATTATTAAACCAAACGTACGTCATTGTTTATATTTTATATATTTTACGGGACATTTGTTTTTTTTTCCTGATGATGGCCACCGGACGTGGCTGAAACTAGTCGAGGGTTTCGACATAGGTACGTGTAAATGTCCCGTAAAATATATTAAGTAGTTTTGTAGTTTTATATAAATGGAAACTAACAGTAAATCCTTTGTATTGTGTTATATTTATTTCCCAAATATTTAAAAAACGACTTCGATTTGGAATTACCAACACGCGAGTGCTGTTCTTATACGTAAATGCTCGCTCTAGTAATAACATTAGTGATGAGAGGCGTTTTTCTTCCATAACCTTAAAAGGTAATTTTATCTTTACATGTTGTTGAATAAATCTAATGTGAAGGCCAATCACAACTTTATCAATTTCAATTCATATTTCCATTTACAAAACATCGAAAGTAACACGGAATATCGGCGCTTATACTTCAATGAACCCTCAAAAATCGAGCCTATTTTTACACGAACACAATCTCTGATTTTGGCAGTAGAAAAAGTAAAAAACAAAATGGCGGCTACACAGTAACACGAGAGGTCAACATCGGACTAATTACTTCTTTGTGAAAACAAACAAAAAGATCTTTAAAGGGAATAAATATCTTCCAGGAGATTTTTATTTGAAGCTTTCCTATTAATAAAAAATGAGAATTAATTAGAGAGTTTACTAAAACGGAAAATTGAACCCGTTACTTTATTTAAAAACCTTTTTTATGTTAACATTATGAAACGGTAAAACCTGCTTAGCGGAAGAATTAATATTATTTTTTTATGTATTGTTATTTCGTGACTTTGACTCGTGAATCTGGGTGTGTGTGTGAATGAGTGTGTGCGTAGTTTCTGATACCCTAGATACAAGTTTCGAAGTTAGTTAGGGGTCAGTTACTATAATGAGATGATGTAGTGAATGATTATGTTTATTAGCATTACGCTGGCTTTCAAGTGCGAAAAAAATGGGTCATTTATGACTAGCTCGCAATGGTAAACTAACATACAAGCTCTATATTAGAGGCTTTTAAATCGGCCAGAACTAAAGAACGAAATGAACGGTTGCATAATAAAATGCTGATTTTTTTGAGGCGCCATAAAACGATATTTTTACAACAAGTGACTTACTGAGCATAAACATGTTATGTTATTTAAAACATTATAGTGCAAAATTAAATTGAAAAAATGTTTTAAAAGTAAAGATAGCAGAAAGCCCTGTTATTTATTAATTAAAGTATTATAAACAAAGGTGGATAAAAGCTTTGTTTTCCACGAATCCAAATAATCTCTTTTAACTTTATTTTATTTTTTTACCCTCATTATTTTAAATAACGAACGAACAGCCTTATGTTGGTATTTATACTAATATTATAAAGAGGTAAAGTTTGTGTGTTTGTTAAATTGTAAGGGGTAATCTCGGGATCTACTGAACCGATTTCAAAAATTCTTTCATTAATGGGAAGCTATATTGTCAGCGTGTGTCATAGGCTAGTTTATCCCTGTATTCGCACACAATGGGAATTACACGTGTAAAACCGCGGGGCGCAGCTAGTATCATATATAATATTATCTTTAAGGTTCCGGACATTTCGTTGAAGTAGTTGGTAAAATAACTAACTGTACTACGAACATACTACGTCGTAGCAGCGTAGTGCTATACGAGTACTACGAAATCTTGATGTAGCGGCCATTGTTCAAATATTGATTAAATAATGAAAATTTTAGTTTTTTACTACTATTTATAGAATTATGATGAGCATAATTGGATATTCGCATTCTCGCTTGTTGTATTTATAAAATAAATATGTGATAAACATAGTCCAGCTTTATTTTATTTTCACATTGTACTGTTCGTAATAATTATTAATAATAACGTTATGGTAATAAGTACCATAATAGTGTCTCTAATATAAGATGATCTATGTTTAAATTGCGGCTGAGGAGACCATAATACCAAAGACATATTTTTTCCATTTTGCATAAAAAGATCCTTAGATTGTACGTACACGTTAGGTTGTATATCACCGTGTCATTTATAAAGCCGAGTGCACACTAGTCTGTTTTCAATCCCGCATAACGCAGCGTGACGTCACCGGCAAGTGGTAGTTTTTCACTCAAAACCGGAACGCGACATTCCAATCCGTTCCCGTGTGATTAAAAGCCCACCACTCACTAACTAGGGCTGGGGGTACATTTATCGATGTTTAGACGCTTACATATAAATGTAAAATTATAAGAGAAACTGTAAATATGTATGGACAGAAATGGACGAAATATTTTAAAAAATAAGTCAGAGTTTTGCCGGTTCTTGGAAAATAATAAGAATATTTGAACGTGTTGATTAATTTTAGCCGACCAACTAAATTGGCTCGGAAAAAATGATGCAGTTTTCGTTTCATCATAACGGTATAGGGACTTCTTTACGGAATAAGACATTGACAAGTTCGTAAATACATTAAATTTAAAATTTTAAAAATCCCCAACACAATTACTTTCAAGCCCCCATAACTTTTAAACGGGACATGTTTGATGAAAATCGGTTATTTTCATCAAACATGTCTAAGAACACTCGCACGTAAGTCCCCTTTAATAAAAAAACTAAATTAAAATCGGTTCATCCGTTCGGGAGCTATGATGCCACAGACAGACAGACAGACAGACACACACACACACACACACACACACACACACACACACACACACACACACACAGACACGTCAAACTTATAACACCCCTCTTTTTGCGTCGGGGGTTAAAAATCTATATCGACGTGCTAAATTTTAGCGCAATCTGACCAGTACGAGCTGCGTGTTGATATATTAGTCTGTAAGTCAAAACGGTTGCCTTTTAAATTTACAATAGTTTCTCTCCAAGGTAACCGTGGACTGCACTATCATCTATGAATGTTACTATTGAATAGATTGACACAGTTCGCGCGGTGCGGTGCGCGCTGGTTGCCCCTATGGCATGCGTCAAACGTTAGTGAAGTCTGAATGGTTGAATTCTCTGACAAAAATCGAAAATACGAGTATAAAGGAACACCTATAGGAACGCAATAGCTGGGCTAATAGTTTAAATTGTGACGTAGTTTTTGGAAATATTGTAATTTTTTAAATATATGTAAGGTATTAAAATATTTTGAAAAGTAATTTCCAGTCTATTTCTTGCACTAAATAAATAAAATCCAAACAGTTACTTCTTAAATTCTACAACGATTTTCAACTTAAAGACTTATTATGGAAAATTATTAAAATTATAGATAAATTCCCTTATAAACACACTAATAAATCGTTATCGATAAATTCCCTTAATCAGTCCTTTCCCATCACTACTAATCAATGCATTTGCAATTGAAAAATGCCACAACGACCTCAAGTAGTATCGTTCAACACCCGTGGTAAACTCGGCTATGCGTTGAATACTAGATAATCATTGGGATTTATGCCCCATTAAACTCAATCCGACGGACATTTGTTCTGAAAGTGATGGGAAAATGTTATCGATGTAATGATTTATCGACACGTTTACAACTAGGATTGTGTTGGTACTGGTTATCACTTTAATATTATTAAGTTAAAAGTTTGTATCATCGTATGTGTATTTGTTACTTAATGCTCAGATGTCTGAATCGATTTAAATGAAATGTAGTGCGTTTGACGTTAAGATCAACATGTACTGCCTTATTTGCGTTGCAGTTTTAGTCTGGTTTAACAAAACCTGCTAAGCATTTGACACCTTGTCAGTCAAATCTGTCACTTTGACAGTATTCGAAATTGATTGTAAAACCTGGTTTAGTGCTAAACCAGACTAAAAATGCAACGCAAATAAGGCAGGTAGGGTGATACATATTATGGTCATGTGTTTCGGCAGCGCCGTTCGTCGGAGCGCGCGCGTTTGGAGATGTATGGTGGTAGTAGTTGCGTTTGTGTATCGCGCGTTTGAGCGGCGGCGCCGCACGGTGGGCTGGAAATAGACTGTCATAGAAAAAGGAATTTAATTTTTCTATGGAAGCCCATGACAGCGGATTTCAGCTCACCGTGCGCTGCCCAGCGGTCCGTCTAGCAGCGCGACGATAAAACCAGCCGTAGACTTCTTTTTAACCTGTGTTTTCTACGGAACACGGATTCACGTCGGCAAAAAGCAGGGAACAGTTACAGTATCACTAAATAAATTAGCAATCAAAAACATTTTGAAAAAAGAACCTCTTAACTAAATTAACTACCAAAATTCACACACACCAAAAAATATGATATAATAACATAACTTCCAACAAAATGATTACATGTTATTAATTAGCAATAAAATTGGCTCGTTTTTAGCACCATGTGGTGTCGGCCAAACGTTAATTAACAGGGATAACGAGCTCTTACCGGGAACAATAGAGCTTGAACTCACCGAAGACACCACTCGGTCAATACAAAACAGACCACAAGTTGTATTCCATAAGGGTTAAATTCCAATAACATAAGCACATTTTGTTGTTGTTATTAATTATTATCGTGCGATGTTTATGTTTGGGAATATTATAGTCTGATGTTATTTAGAGAAGTGAGAATAATTTGATTGTTTATTGAATATTGATTTGGTGTTCTTTAAAATAGTATTCTCTTCTTTTTTATTACTAGCAGTGTTTTGCAGCCTTACTGCTGTTGGTCGTTGCATGATGTTTTGTTGCCTTCTACTATAATGGGGCTATCTAACACCCAGATATTTTTCCCCAAATAAGTAGTTCCCGAGATAATTTTATTCAAACTAACAAACAAATTCTTTGGATAATAATATTATGTTTGTGTCATTTACAAACGTTTATCTTAGTGTAAGGGCCTATTTTACTATCTTCAAGTAACGTTCCGAGTACCTACTCCCATGTTTTGTCTTTGTCACTTGATATAGAGTAAGAAAGAGACAAAACTGACTTTGCTTGGTGAGTAAAGTTAGTTGAAGGTCGTGAAATAGGTCCTAAGTGTAGGTATATGAATGAATGTGTTAGATTCTGAAACCTTAGATACAAGTTATATCAGTTATGTCATAATTATAAGTCATAACAATGAATCGTTGATTTTAGAGCTATGATAAATAATATATTTTTGTAACATATTCCTAAGATAAACATTTTTATCAAATAACATAAAAAATAAATATCGCAAAGTCAGAATTAAATATGAAACGTATTTTTTTTATAATTAAAGTTGAAGTGAAAAATAATGAGAAAACGGGGTGAATGAAATATTTCTAAAGGGAAAACCCACATTTTATTACAAAATAAATCCCAAAAAAATACAAAAAAATGAGAAAAGAAAAATCATTTCACCATTATGAAAACAATAACTGTCACTTACAAAGATTTAGAAACTCATAAAAAGTATTCAATAATCTGCATCAACGTCACGACAACTGTCAAAATAGGCGCGAAAAAGACAAACGCGCGGGAGAAAACGTAAATAAATTATGTAAATAAAGAGGAACGCCGTTAAATAATGTGTCGCGAAGTATGTTAATGTATATGTATGATAAATACTCGTATTGTATGCGGAGCACACTCAGCTTAATGCCAAGTTAACTAATGATATAAATCATAGTCGGAGGCTGCGTCTCCGCGATATGTACAAATCCTTATATATTTCCCTTTTACTCAATTGAGAGCTCACTGAGATCTATGTTGTCAGATCTTATTGTGAGTTATTATTTGTTTAGTTTTTAACTTGTATGAAGAATGGGATTTTGGTTGTGTAATGTGTATTTTATAATGATCGTAATGTTGTAAAAGTGTATAGGAAATAGTACAGTGGATGTACTTATAAAAATATAAATAATGATAAAATTACATTAATATTGAAATAAAACACTTCAACGGATTTTTGTCGTGGTTGTATTTTGTTTTACATTTTCTGACGTTTCAGATTCTTTACAGAACCCGTGATCACGTACACTAAGATGTAAGATGTCTGTACAAAGTAATGTAAAAAGTTTACTACCTTCAATATTTTGTATATAATTTTAAATACATTGTGAATTTACCACAGATACGGAAAAATCCGTTTAAGCGTTTTATTTCAATGTGTAGTGTTCGTGTAAATCAAAGATATCAATTACATTAATATGTTTTTATAATAATGCCCAGAAATGTTGAAAAGTGTATAGGAACGTATAAAATTTTAATGATAAAATTAAATACATTGATACTGAAAATGTTCTTGGTAAATAATTTACAATAAATTGTAATTCAATACAATTTAAATTAATACCTTTATTTAATACGTGTATTGAAACTGTACAATTTAAATTAAAATATAATTTTGAAACGTTAATTAAAATTTTGTTTTCTTTTCAACATTTCATTTGTACCTCACATTTTCATAATATAAAATGTTGAACAACTTTATTCAAAGTTTTTACTTGAAGCGTCTCTTCGCGTTTACGTTGATGGTATGAAACATTTGAATATCAAAACAGTTACTTACTATATCAGATTGCTTTATACATATAAAGTTGTTATTACCTGAAACAAAAATAATATACATTTAATTATACATAAAAATGTGAGCCCGTGTAACTTTTTTACCGTGTTAATTTTAGTAAATTGCGAATATTAAAAAAGTGGACTTAGATTTTTTTTCTTGTTTTGCCAGGATCGTGAAGCTCCAACCTACCACTTTTTCGTATGGACGTTGAATTTCCGGACACCCTATAGTAAAATCTAATTTTCTTATCGTGGAAAACCCCTCAATACTTTTTTACTTTTTCTTCTTTCGTGTCAATGGCCACAAAATAATCTAAATTTTCCCGGACCAAAATCCAGCTACTACGTTTTTTACTTGTCACTAGGGTATCAGAAATTACTCTCTTATACATACATCTATACACACCACACCTAGTCCGCGAAAGACAATACAGACAATGCATTACATAAATGTTCGCTACGCGTGGAAATCGAACCTACTACCATTGTTTCTTAATCTGGCAAGGTAACCACTGCTATTTAGGTCACCATAATTGTTTGTTTTTGTTTACCATAATTATCAAACCCGGATAAAGAATTCAAGTCAACCGCCAATTAAAAACCGATTAAGCCGTAGTTCCGTAATGTATATACAAATATTAAGGTAAAATTACAACTTAATGGGGCCAAGCAAGTCGTTGAAACAACGTTGATCGACAATTTGGTATTTTAGTATTACTCTTCGCGTTTGCCGGTTCAAAGAACGTGAATTTACCGGAATATTCTCCGGTGATTAGCCGGTAATTATGCAAAATGGCCGCGGATGTAACGGATTAACATAAACATACACGGCGCTTACAACAGGTAGGGACGTTACGCTTAACCTTAGGATATACTTACCACTCTATTTGAATATTAATAGGGTTTATAATCGGATTGCACCGTTATGAGATACTGGAGTGTTAAATTATTATGATGTTTTGAAGATTTTTTTTATATTTTTATGGAAAAGAATGTGAAAAAAAAAAGAGATGAAAATTACATGGGTTGTAGATTTTATATTTCTTCAATAGTTGATTAAATAAATCTTAGCATAGTTTTAATCGGTTCCCCTATTCGAAATCTAATGACGTTTGATCAAGCATGATTTGCTCGAAAATCTTCACTTAATCACTACACAAAACTTTATTGTTTTTAAAACAATTCTCACTATTCTTACCAACCACCTGAATACAAAATTCATTAATAAAGTACATCTCTGTCGACAAAGCAAATTTAATTACACAATGCTACTAAGGTATTCGCGTTTTGCTTTTCGTTTTATAAACAGTTTCTGTAAGCGGAGACGTGGTTTGAATGAATGAGGAATTTATTCAGGAGGACGAATCGCTGGTCCAACTTTTGACAATTTATTTGAGTTCCGTGGTCCGACCAATTGTCTGCTCCTGGTCGGATTAAAGGATCAGACCATGCGGGTCTGAGTTATTTCAAAATTTTCTCTTTTGGCACAAGTTTTTATTAGTTATTTGTTTTGTTCATATTTTTTTATTGATCTTGATATTGAAAGTTTATTTTAAACTTTTAATTTAATAAATTAAAATATATTATATCTTACTAAAAATAAAAAGGTTCAATACTACACTACAATACAATAATATAGTAATATAAGTAGTAGTTTTAGGTAGAACTTAATGAAAGAAAATACGAAATTTATTCGCAAAAAAAAACATTTATCTCTTATTGATAAACGCGGATACTCTTTGTGTAATTACATATGTCCGAAAGAGGGGAAACATGGTACAAGAATATGATTTAAAAAAACTTACAAGTTATAACGAGAATATAATTTTTAATACCAAATTGAAATCTGCGTTTCAGCCAGACTTTTATGGACGTAAAAAAAATAAATTCTTTGAAAGACAAAGCTTTAAAAAGCTCGCTAACTACACGCTTTCCTTGTTAAAACTTTTGAACAGTTAGTTATCGTTCATATCCTTTAGTGCAAGCCTTGATTGAACCCGCGCTTCAATGAACATGCAGTAATTTTCCAAATGAGCTGTTACCACCGCGTCTAGTTAACTTTATCATGCCATAATATTCTTTGTTATTGTTGGTAAAACTTTAATGTTCTTGAGTATGTTCTATTCTTTGAAACTTTTGACGCTTTAAAAGATATCGACTATATAAAAATAAGTTTTCCTTCCTGACGCTATAACTTGAGAATGGCTAGACCGATTTGGTAATTTTTTTCTTTTGTAGTTTTTTTATATTCTGTAGAAGGTTCTTATGTAAAAAAATCTGGAAAAACAACGGGAAAATTGGACCCGTGCGAAGCCGGGGCGGGCCGCTAGTGTGTTTATGTAATCTTTGATGCAAATTAGCTTCAAATGAAAACATAATATATGTACGAGTATAATCAATGACTAGCCCAAGGTTCTGGATTTTATTCCTGGTTCGGGAAAATGTGAAAAAATTGGGTATGCTAATACTTCAAAAGATTTAAGAATCGAACCTAAGTAAGACCTGAGCCTTGGCGGGCAGCCACACATTTATTGAGCTATTTTAAACTTTATGATTCTTCTTTTAGGTATTTATTTTTAAGTCTGAACAAATAACTTAAATATCTAAATACCCAAACCTCAATAAATCCAAAACATTATTGTATATAATAGCCCCTATATGTTTGTTATTAATGCGTCCATTCGTAAGTCACAGGTCGTTAAACTCCCGATCTGCGTATCAATCTGCGATTAGCCCGAAGGAGTGATAGACCATTGTTTATGGGAACTAGAGGCTTGGGGGCTAAGTTTATTGAGTCTGGGGTACAGCGTATATATTCAGAGGACTTTAATAGTTTTATTTATATCATGGGATTAAACGCTCGTTTTCCGTAAAATGACGATTTTCCCACAATTGCAGAATCAAGATTCTAAAATTAGTAAATTAAGTCTATAAGATCTCTTAGTATAGCAAAGTTCTCTCTCTCTCTTGGTGATGATATATGTAAAGTGAGAAGGAACAGAGATATGACAGGTTTGCCCAAAATGTGTAACTGACTCATACCTGAGCATTGTTTGGTAAAAAATAGAAAACCGGTATTCAATCTGGGACTATAGGCTTGGCAGATAATGGCACTAGATTGGTAAACGTTGATAAAAAATCTGGTTATTTAGGTATTCAAATTTTATAAAGAATATTTTAATCCATAAATGGATGCAGCTAAGTAAAAAGATCGGTTAATACATCACCCTAATGAACTTGCTCGCCAACTCACCATGGACCATTGTGTGAGACGACTAATACGTCATCATATCCTGGAGCTAGAAGACCGACAGTAGCTCCGAACAACAGATGAGTTGATGCTTCCAATGGGAAGCCACTCCGCATGACAACATCACAGACCCAGTTGCTCATTGTCTTGGGACCAATTGCAAATACATGCAGAAAAAAATGGATGCAGTATGTTTAATGGGTAGATTTTCGCAATTTGACCACTCCAATTAAGATCTTTTGTGCGTGTAGTGAAATTTTTGTATACGTCAACTGAGAGTTTTAAAGGCTATAAATACACGTTGCAACCGACTGCGATGATTTTTTATTTTTCTGAAACAAGCTTTGTATTTTGAAATAAAACTACTTTAAAGGATTTTGTCGTGTTTATATTTTGTTTTACATTTTACTGACGTTTCAGTAGATCCGTTAAAGTAGTAGGTAGTAGTAGGTATTTTTTTAAATACCTTTAAAAAAGTAATATTTTTATTTAACAATTTTGGATAAGTAATGTCTACATTAGCAAGCTCTTTGACAGTCATAAGTACTATTTTAAAGCAAAAACTAAATAATTTCAATAAATTATACATTTTAAAGAACAAAATGCAACAAACACCTATATTTATCACATTTCGAACCCAAAAATGTTCGAACACAATCGAAAATTATCGGAATTGTTTTCAAACGGTGGCACATGTGACCGCATGAGCGGTTCATAGAATACCGCATACGATATTCTGTAGCGTAGCGGTCGAGATACTAAAATACAACGTACAGTCGCAGTAGGAAAACCTTTGTCGGGTTTTGAATTTATGCTTTTGTCGTAAGTAGGTTTTGAAACTAAACAATAAGGAGACTGCATGTAAAATTATACGAACATAATAATGACAAATAGGTTCAAAATACTTCAACATCTTTACACTACACTATATACAACTCAAATAGATCAGTCATTGGGCAAGTCTGAAACAATAAGAAAACTATGCCATCGATTTTAGTAAAATAAAAAAACTTCATTAGACTACATTAGCAATAAATCTTAGTATGCCTTCTAGTCTCAGACTTGCCCATACTGACCGATTTATTTTCGCTGATACTGAGCAAGCGACAATAGACCATAAGGTGACGAACCTTTTTTTACCACGACTGTACAATATCGTACATATTGTTCGACAGTCAATTCACTATTTTCTACGAAGTTGCCGCCATTCGGTATCAGCGGATTTATTGTCGTTTCGTGTACGGGACATCTTTATGTGGCCGATATCGGTAAACCGTTTTTATCATATTTCTGAACAACTAAAACGTACTACTTACTTATTTATTGAATGGTAAGTGCGGTCTCAATTGGAGTTGTAGTAAAAAAGTGATAAAACCTTTTTTGTTTTAATTATTTTTCTATAATATAAAAGGCCACTGACTCGGAGAGACCACCAAACGGATTGAGCCAAAATTTTGCACGCGAAAGTGATGATGATTCACAACCAGGGCCCTGATTCTCTAAACTATTAAGCTGTGATAATACTATTCAAATGTGTTTTCATATCAACATTATGACCGTTTTTTTTGTCATTTGTTGTCATTTTGGTATTCTCTTAGTGACAACTACTCAGCTGACTCAATGGCAACTTAGATGGTTGTCATGGAAACAGTAATCTGACGTTTATTTGTCAAAATTTTGATATGCAACAAAGACCACTGAGACACCATAGCCATATGAATAAATTTTAGCAGAATACCAAATTTCTGACACTCTCGTTATGGTGCTACAATATCACCATATTGTCTGATCAATAATGTCAAATTGCAGACTTAGGCCCCTGGGTCACAAGTCACAACGAATAAAACTATAAATTCGTTTCTATCAATCAATCATATCACAAATTGCGCATTTATGTGTAAAAATGTTTTGTACACCCAAAGCATGTAAAACATGCATGTAACATGTTCAATACTGGAATCTGATACACTCTAAATACCAATCCCGATTAAATTGCAAACAGATGCCACAAACTGACGGCATGTAAAGTGTTATTTCAGTTTACACTCCATTGCCGCGTACGTTCGCGAATTTCTGAGATTCGATTAAGCAAATACAGTGTTGTATACAGTATTACGTTAGTGTAAGGAATTCTCTACAACGATATTGGTAATCGGGGATGTGTGGAAGTTGGTATGGTTGGATGTGGCATCTTCACAGAATCGTAATCCTACTTTACTTACCATAGGGTATTCCAATTTCTGTGGGCATCTTGTGGGCATCATTTTTGTTCCTGGATTTTTAGGCGTTTTTTTTTTGATAAATACCAACACATACAATATGTCTATGGTTTCATAAAAAAATCGTGAAGCCCTTTTTAAGATTTTTACGCACATACAAACATGATGGAGGATGTAGCACCACTGTTTTATAGTGAGAGAAAATTAACATAACACAATCATTCACTACATCATCTCATTATAGTAACTGACCCCTAACTAAGCTCGATGCTTGTATCTAGGGTATCAGAAACTACGCACGCACTTTACAAACACATCTGAATAAGCAGAAACTCCAAAATAAATTGCGCATAAAAACTTGATCCTTGTTGAGAACGGAACCCGAGACAGATCACTTAAGGCAATATGAACACCACTTGACCAAAGGCTTACTCAAAAGGGTACACAGACACTTACATCAATCAAATCATATTATTAAACCTACAAACTAAAATGAGCTCTATTTACTTCTAAACTAACGATCAAAATCAAATGGAACACGAAATCAAATCCCTGGAACAATAATCGTATTGAAATATGAAATCCGGTTGAAAACTTTGAAATCCGTCGAAAGATTTTGATGAATTCCCATGGGATCCCGGGAATGGGACCAGATGGTATTCAATTAAGTAAATCTATTCCCGCCTACAAATTGCGTAACAGTTTCTGTGTAAAGTGACGTGAGTATAAATTCGTTAATTGAATTAGCGATTATAATTATAATATTTTGGGAAAAGTAGTTTTACGAGCCTGAAAATAAGACCCGTTTTGCGATGGAATGGGAATATTGGGAGTGAAATTTTGAGCTTTTCTGAATATTTAATTTAATAAGTAGAGAATGTCGTTAAAATATTATATTATTTGGTTAAATTTATATTATTCTGTCATTTAATTTCATGTACTTTATTTAGTTTAGATGAAATTAAGAGGTAAGATTTTGTTTAAAGATAGTATCCCATTTCAATATTTTAACAGAATTTCTTGGGAATTTTTTTAGAACGTTGTATTTTAATTAATGCTACAAGCTGAGTTAAAAAAATAGCTATTGTTTGTAAATAGTGGGGTTAATATAAATAATTAATTGAAATACTTAATTAGTTACCTAGCTCCATATTAAGCAGCAATAGCCCAATGGATAACGCGTCAGTCTGGCTACCAAGAGATCATGAGTTTTATCTCCACACATTATACTATCGTGAACCTTATTAGTCAACAATTAGCAAATGCAGTCCACATTACAAGTAACTAATAAAAGTCACCTACTTATATAACAACTTGTATAAACAAGCAATAAAAAAAATATTTTTTTAGAAATATATTTCTAACTTGTTTAGTTTATGTTTTTGCTATCTGCTTATAAAGTTGTTTGTATACTGTTTGTGCCCAATATAAAAATAGCTTTTACCAAATATAAAAAGCAGCAACATTAAACTTTTTTTATTATCATGTCATTGTTTTCCCGGTAACATACCATCTCATCAAAGGGCTAATTTGCCGACGCACCGTGTATGAGTGAACGAGGTCGTGTCACAACGACAACACTAGTTTTGCTAATTTAAAACAACAAAGTTTAAATAATATTGTATTATTTCACTGTAGCTTATATTTTTGATTTTGTTAAGGAAACTCTAGGTTTTGTATTAACATGGGAAGTGAAGTTAAACCGATTTTCATAAAATGTATGTCATAAAAACAATTATTTATGATATTCAGCGTTACTTCTACTTCTTTTCCGAACTAAGTAATACTGACATTCCGATTAATCTGGTTGAACTAAAAACCGACCCCAATTAGGCATTATGTATATATATACATTATGTACATAGTGTTGAAATGTCAATGTCATACTCTATTACCCATAAGGCAATACGACATTATTTTTTGTGTGTAAATGTAGTCACTCTTGAATATTTTAACTACATTTAACAACTGTTGACATCAATTTGTGATGTTTGTACGATAATTTGACAATTTTAAGAATAGGAAGAAGAAGGTATAAATACACTTAACACGAAAGAACTTATCCAAATTTCACACATCACAGTTCTCAAGTCAAGACACAACGTCTTTACATACAGTAGCATTACTAAGACGTACACCCAGACATACCAGTGCTACGGGGATCACGATGCTTAGAATAGGAGTCCTGATCAAACTCTCACAGTTTTGATTGAATCACGGACAAACATGCAGTTTTATGAACAAATATACAGTTTTATGAACAAACAGTTTTGTTCTTCGCTATCGTTATCGAGATCGACATGCACCAAGTTCGTCGCTCCTATTTTTGTGTTTGTCAACATTATTTGATATATCTTAGGAGGTTTCTTTGTTTTGATTGGATGTATGTACTCGTAAGTATATGTTTATGTAGAAAGTCAACTCAATAGTAGTCTAAAACTGTTTTGTGAAAATCAAGTGCGTAAATACTTAAAAATCCCGAAATAATTTTAAATGAATCTTATGGCAATTATTTTTTCAAATTTGTAGATTATAAAGTAAAATGAGCAGTGAAACAATATTACAAAAGTTTTACAGTTAATTTTACAGGTATTACAGTCAATAAAATTATTATACCAAAATTTGCTAAACTACCAAAACTAATAAGATTTAAGTTTCAATATTAAATCATACATTTCCAATAAAAGAAAATCTCTAAAACAATTCTTTCCCTCTAAAAGGTATAATAAATAACTAAGTTAACAAGTTAAAATTGTACTTTTAGCTGAATTTGTGGGTGTTGAAAGGCAGCGCAGGATTACGGTGACGTCACGCGCCGGCGATGGTGACACGAGACAAATTTATGACGTCATAAGTTGCGTGCGCTCCACTATAATCACTTGTTGTACTACAGGAATATACTATTTAAATACTTTTTGGTATTTTAAAGTTTTATTCAGGACTTCTTTATTCACTTCGGTTAAAAATGTTTAGATCTTCGCTTGTTAGTAAAGTCTCTATTTTTGACTTGCTATCTAATTATAATAGGGGACATCAGTTTCTGAATTTTGACGATAATAGAACGATTACTTTTTATAATCAACTAGCTGCGCCCCGCGGTTTTACACGCGTAGTCCCCGTTCCCGTTCCCGTAGGAATTTCGGGATGAAAAATAGATGTTGGCCGATTCTCAGACCTACTGAATATGCTCACAAAATTTCATGAGAATCGGTCAAGCCGTTTCGGAGGAGTATGGCAACGAAAACTGTGACACGAGAATTTTATATATAAGATTTATCTACAATCATAAGCATTTTCTTATCTATCGCTACCCAAATCACACCATTCAATACCCAAAACCAAACATAAAATAATTGCGCATTTACAGGTAAATCGCAAACACCCAAAACATTCAATTGGACAAACCTCCCAAACACTATCCGACAATACGTCAAGGTGCACAATAAAAGGAAATCGGCAATAGACAGCGACAGTTTGATGAGTCGGCAACAAAACGCGCTATACACATATTTACAGCTGATTTTTTAACAATCCGCAACTCAAACACCTTATTACGAAGACATAAGGTGTAAATTATCACGAGAGAAACGCAGAAAGTTTTTGAGGAACGCAGTAAATAAATTTGTCAGTACATTCACTTTCGACGCGCAGTCATAAAGTGAGTTTACTGCCGTCCAGACCCATCGCAACCCACTAAATGTCTGTCAGATCATAATAAACTGAATAGAAAATAAATAAAATCGTAAATAAAGTATTTCCTTTTGATTTGTCGTAAAGTTGCAAATTAGATTCGTGCGGGTTTGTTGAAATGTCTCATTGATCCCACAACATTGTGTACAAGATGTTTCAATTTATTCAATGGCTCCATATATTATAATTTGCATTTTTCCTTGTTAGTAAAATATGGAGGGATTTGAGGGAGACCTTTGTCCAGCAGTAGGACGATACAGGTTAAAAAAAGAATCGATTCAATATAAGTACAGGTTGAAAGTGTTTGGATAAAATTACAAATTAAGATAATACAAGGCCCAAAAAAAAGAAAAACTCGGGCCTAAGTCTGCAATTTGATATTATTGATCAGACAATATGGTGATATTGTGGCACCATAACGAGAGTGTCAGAAATTTGGTATTCTGCTAAAATTTATTCATATGGCTATGGTGTCTCAGTGGTCTTTGTTGCATATAAAAAAATTGACAAATAAACGTCAGAATTCTGTTTCCATGACAACCATCTAAGTTTTATGGAGCCATTGAGTCAGCGGAGTAGTTTTCACTAAGAGTATACCAAAATGACAACAAATGACAAAAAAACGGCCATAATCACAGCTTCATAGTTTAGAGAATCGGAGCCCTAGACTCTTGAAGAATGATCTTTCGTCTGGGCTGCAATGGTCATTAACAGTCAACAAATAACAAATAAAAAAAGGACACAAATTAGAGAGGCCTAATTGTGTAAAGCTGCCTACTTACACCAACTTCACAATCACAATGCAGCAATTGAATTTTAATAATACAAAATTAATATCCCTTTATTTTCGTAAACATGAACGCTAAAGTTAAACTGAAATGCGCAACTTGTTATACAATATTTAGATGTATTTTGCTGCTCGTAACCAAATTACTAAAGTTAGAAACAACACTTCGGTCCACTATTGTGCGAATCTGAATGTTTATTCTGTAACAGTGCATTGCAAGTTATATTCGGAGCCATTAGTGTTTATTATTAGTGTAATATTATATTATTTTAAATTACTGTTTTGCCTTAAACCAATGGTTGACTTGGTAGTCGAATTTTGAGTTTGGTTGTTCTACTATCAAGGCGAAAACTGCCGTCAAAATAGTAACTAAATTTATGGGAACCGGAACATGCGTCGCGTATGTTCGGTTGCGTAACGCCAGAACAGACAAATGTATAGAAAAACATTTGACCGATTATAATTTTGTTAAGAATGATATTTTCCTACTTGTTTAAGAAATTTAACTTCTTAATTTTATTGTAAATTTTGAATGGAACGCTATGCTTGGAGGTGGGCGTTGGTGTCTGCGACACAGTTTTTCTTAACTTCTGCAGGTACCATCGTTTATTATTTTTGAAATTGTATGTGTTTCTGGTTCCTCAATAAAGATTTTATTTATTTATTATATTTATTTATTTTAAAAATTAGGAGATTTAGGAGAAAGGTATTAAAATAAAAATAATAATAATAATTTATTTGTATTGTTGTATGTTACTATTACCAAGTACTCATTATTATACTGTACTATTACATAAATATAAAGACTTTTAAATATTTAACGTTCATTGTTTATTCAAAGCCCAAACTGAATAAATACATTTTAACTTTGTTAAAAAACGTTTGAGACAGATAAATATCTAGAATCTCTTTTGAAATACAAAAGTATTTTTCTTCAAAAATTCTATTTATCTGGTCTACATTTTATGAGTAAAAGAATTTGGTATTTATTAAGAATAAATAAAACTGTTCTGTTTGACTCGTCTATAGTAAAATAAATAATAATTTAGACGAAATTTTCAAACATATTTTTGTTACTATGTATTTTATTTAATACTAGCTGTGTCCCGCGGTTTTCCCGCGTAGTTGCCGATCCCGTGGGAATGTGAATGTGTGAGTTTGAAACAAATTCCTAGGTAGGAATATGGGCGCGTCTCGTGCTATCTTATAAGGAAAAAACTATCCTGGGCTGGAACATTTTTATTATAGGCGCGTCTCGTGCTATCTTATAAGGAAAAAACTATCCTGGGCTGGAACATTTTTATTATAGGCGCGTCTCGTGCTATCTTATAAGGAAAAAAACTATCCTGGGCTGGAACATTTTTATCCCAAAATTCCCACGGGATAAGGTTCCACGCGGAGAAAACCGCGGGGCACAGCTAGTATATCAGACAGGCTTTCTCATAGTACTTTGGCCAAATGCGTCTCTCTGCAGTGTGATCATACAAAACGGTAAGTATAATTATTTTGATTTCAATATTAGTTTAGGCTCCACGACGCTCATGTTTCACGATGTAATACGGTACTTCGCTTTACAGCTAATGAGGTCACAAGTTACTGTGTTTGCTATCAAAATAATTATAAACAACTAGTGATGTAATGTTTGTGTTTAAGTAATGTACTGAAAGTTGGTAGTAAAATGAAATTAGTTTTATTTGGTCACTAGCCGTGCCCTGCTGTTTTACGCAGGTAAATTTCAATACGGTGGTTATTTTGGGATAAAAAGTATCCCATTATTTCTAGTTATAAGAAATATCTGTACCTAAATATATGTAACTCAAAGGTGACTGACTGACTGACAAAGTGATCTATCAACGCACAGCCCAAACCACTGGACGGATCGGGCTGAAATTTGGCATGCAGGTAGATGTTATGACGTAGGCAGCCGCTAAGAGAGGATTTTTGGAAATGAATTTCCCTCTTAGAGGAAAAAAGGGGGAAAAACCCAAAAAAATCCACGTAAATGAAGTCGCGGGGCGTCGCTAGTCTCATCTATATCTATTAAGTAGTTTTTGCGTGAATGAGTAACAAACACACTCACACGCTGAAATTTTCGTCTTTATAGGTAACTAGCTGCACCCTGCGGTTTCATCCGCGTAGTTCCCGTTCCTGTGGGAATTTCGGGATGAAAAGTATCCTATGTTCTTTCCCGGACTATAAGCTACCCCTGTACCAAATTTCAAGTCAATCGGTTCAGTAGTTTAGCCGTGAAAAGGTAACAGACAGACAAAATTACTTTCGTATTTATAATATTAAGTAGGAGTAGGATTAGGATATGAGTGTGAGATTACCTTGGAAATATAAATGTAAAATTCAATAAAAATGCAAATTTTCTAATTATTAATTTAGCTTCAATACTACGACTTTAGTTCGTTACTAAACTGAACTTTGTTGAAACCTTCTACGCGTATGTAATAAATATCTTCACTTACTTAGTCCAACTTACATAGCTTCACGTAAACTTGATATGAATCTATTAATAAATAAAACAAAGAGTCTGTTTATGATCTTACATAATAATTTTCTATGTATGTAAGGTAAGGTAGGATTATTTATTACATTGCATCTTTAAAAAAAGTACTTAGACGTCTGTGACAGGTATATCGCAAGTTTTTAGAAAGTAAGTACTTATGTACACACATCAAAAGTGTCTAGGGATCAAGCATTTTTATGCGGCTTTCTTGAGATTGAGATGTGGCTTTGTAATAAATTTATGATTTTATAAATTTATATGGATCCTTTTTGGTGCATTTCATAATTTGAATCAGGAACTGTGAATCAAATTCGAGTAAAAGATGAAAATCAGCTGTCAATATTTTCCCTATAAAAACATACAACGCATTGAAGACATTATTAGTGCTACTGTTTCCCTACTACTGATTAAAACCAACGTTATTATGGAGCGGCGACGTCATTTAAGCAGGGAAGAAATGCTCAGAGCCGTGGGAATGATAGAAGCTGGTTCCCGGCAACGTACTGTGGCTTTAGCTCTGAATACAAGTCAGAGTGTTATCAGTCGACTTTGGACACGTTACCGAAGCACTGGTACCGTGGCTGAGCGCCATGGAGGACGGTATCGCTGCACCACACGGAGACAAGACCGATACATTCAAATCTTAACTCGAAGAGCTCCAACAATAACCGCCATGATGTTAGCCGTGCGGCTTCATCACTCTTCAGGGAACTTAATTAGCGACCAAACAGTCAGAAACCGCTTGCATGAAGTGAACCTTCATTCCCGAAGACCGCTACGGATACCACCTATAGCAATGCACAATCGTAGGATTCGATATCAATGGGCTCTTGAACACAGAAATTGGGCAGAAGAACAATGGCGTTTCGTGTGCTTTTCTGATGAGTCTCGTTTTGGTATGAGACCGGATACAAGACGTATACGACACTGGAGAACCCCTGGACGCCAACAGCGATTAAAATCCTGCCAGGAAGTCCATCCTTATAGTGGTGGAACCATCATGGTATGGGCGGGTATTTGGATCGGCGGAAGAACTGAGTTGATTTGGATCAGAGGCAACCTCAACGCTCAAATTTATGCTGAGACGATTGTATCAGACGTCATCGTTCCTCTACAAGTGCAAATCGGTCCCTTATTTCAGTTAATGCATGATAATGCACGACCGCACACCGCAAGAGTTGTAAGACAGACTCTCGCCGCAGCTAACATCAATGTCCTGCCCTGGCCTGCTCAGTCGCCAGACTTGAACCCGATTGAGCATGCATGGGATATGCTACAGAGAAGAGCTCTGCCGAATATGGAGGGTATCCAGTCGCAAGAAGACCTTTTTTTGTTGTTGCAACGAACATGGGCGGCCATTCCACAGCGTGATTTGGATGAACTCATTTTGAGTATGCCAAACCGATGTTCTTGTGTTGTTAGTGTTCGCGGTAGAAACACGGATTATTAATTGTTTAAGTTACCCAATAAAATTTTAAAGAAAACTGTTATTTCAGTCTTTTTTTCGAACTTTAATGTTAGTGGTTCAAATGTCAAAAATCCCTTTATTAGGAAAATGGCAAATTTCTTTATTAATGCAAAGGTGACTTGGTTTATCGTTACTGTGACAAACGAAAACACTTTATTTGATGAATCCTTAAAGAAAATTTTAATTAATATCAATCAGGAGAAAAGTTATTGCAAAAATATATGTTGATCCCTAGACACTTTTGATGTGTGTAGTTTGAACATTATACTGAAAAAAAATAGAACGCCATCTAAAGCAGGGCATGGCCCAACATACCGGTGGTAAGGTTATTTTTTACCATAATTGGATAATATGAATGTAAGTAAAACCGGTAAATAACACTTTATTTACTGAAATGGTATTACCATGTTCTTGACGTTTACTGCATCTGACATTAAGTAGTTCTTTCGTAATTTCTTAATTAAAATTAAATGTTTCTTTTATGATTATGACAGACGCGGTTACAGTTCGCGGATTCAAGAAGGAAAATGGGAAGAAGAGGAAAGATTTGCAAAAATAAAGTAAAAAGTACAGTTAGGATTAAATAGATACATATTTGTTCAAAGTTGTAAATTATAGAAGTGCGTTAATCAAAGATATAATATAAACACTGTTAAAACTTTTTTTAATTACTAATGTTCCACTGCTGGGCAAAGGTCTTCCTTAACTAGTATTATCGTCTCCCTTCTTTGGTCTTATCCCACCATCCCATGATAGCGTTTTGAGGAACTGAAGGTAAACATTACAAAATAAACTTAAAAAAATATTACTCGTTGAACCGATTTTAAATATTACATAAAAAGTAGAAACTTCGCTGCAGTTTTTTGTATGAAAATCACGTTTTTACCATCAGCCGGTTCAGGTAGTTGTAATGAAGAACAAGTTTCAGATGAGCACGTATTTGAAGCATTGCTCATTGTCGAGTATCTCTAGGAGTCTTACAGAAACTAACTTGTAAAGCTAGTACTACAATTGTTATGTTTGTTTTATATATAAGTCTTTGAAAACCACACAGCTTTTACACTTAACGAAATATTCTTGTCATTTAATAGACTCCTTCTCGTAACCAAAATACGTTAAAATCTGTAAAGCAATCGACTAAACGTTGCCTTTATGTCTAACTAGCAGCCCCCCGCGGTTTCACCCGCGTAGTTCCCGCTCCCGTGGGAATTTCAAGATAAAACATAGCCTTCTTCCTCGGACCATAAGCTAACCTTGTACCAAATTTCAAGTCAATCGGGTCATTAGTTTAGAAGTGAAAAGGTAACAGACAGATATACAGAGTTACTTTCGCATTTATAATATTAGTAAGGATATACAAACATAGTTACCTAAATGAGTTTTGCAATCAGACATACCACGTGGCTCGCAGTGACATCCATTAGAGAATGTACTAAGTGTATGACACAGCAATGTGTTATAATGTGAAACTGGCTTTATGGTCGCGTTAGAATGCTTTGTACCCAGTGTGAACTCACCTTGTTAACAAACAGTTGCAGTGGAGCTTAATTTATCAGACTTTATCTTAAGTGGGTTTTGTAGGAGAATTTTATTTTATTAATTAATTTGAGTTGTTTGAGTTTTTGAGAAATATGAAGAATTTTTTTTGATAATTGTTGCATGCAAATATTGGTTGTCGCACTAACATCTCTATCTTAATCGTAACTAATATTATAAACTAGCAGCGCCCCGCGGTTTCACCCGCGTAGTACCCGTTCCCGTGGGAATTTCGGGATAAAAAGTATCCTATGTTCTTTCCCGGACCATAAGCTACCCCTGTACCAAATTTCAAGTCAATCGGTCCAGTAGTTTAGCCGTGAAAAGGTAACAGACAGACAGACAGACAGACAGACAGAGTTACTTTCGCATTTATAATATTAGTTAGGATGCGAAAGTAACTCTGTCTGTCTGTCTGTTACCTTTTCACGGCTAAACTACTGAACCGATTGACTTGAAATTTGGTACAGGATTAGCTTATGGTCCGGGAAAGAACATAGGATACTTTTTATCCCAAAATTCCCACGGGAACGGGTACTACGCGGGTGAAACCGCGGGGCGCTGCTAGTACCTATATAAAAATGAATCACTATTTCCCTTGGTCACGGCATCACACCTAAACTACTGACTTGAAATTTGGTACACGGGTAGCTTATGGTCCGGGGAAGGCCATAGGCTATGTTTTATCCAGAAATTACCACGGAATCGGGAACTATTCGGGTAAAACCGCGGGGCGAGTCATCAGTAGTTATTATGGACACTAAAGTCCGCAAAAATCTTACCCAAAATATTGTAGCATTCACAAAAGATCTAAATAAGAGAGATCTAATTGCGTAGAAATAACCAATAATTACTATTAGTATACCATCTACTTTCTTGCAATTTCATCAAGACGAGTAACGAAACACTTTTTCAAAAGCACCTAATAAATGTTTACCAGTAAAACAGAATAGTTCTCGCTAAAGCCACGAAACAACAGACAAAACTGTTTTACGTGTTGCCTATTATTTAGTTAGTCATGTTCGTGTGTATTCGACTTAGTTGGACTAAACTAGTGTACAACAAACTTAATTGTACCAAGTAGTTAGTGAATTAACTACTTTTGTGGTAGAGTTATTATTTTAGTTGTTAACTGTTCCTTTTTTTTGGTAACTGTTCCTTTTTATGCTCAACTATTTCATTTGGTCCATTTTTTCTCAAGTTTGTTTGTTTTATGCTCAATCCAGGAATGGTATGTAGGACTTCCAGTTTGGCAGGCAAAAGCACATGACACATTGAGGCGATATTTGATTTTTTAAACTAGATTTATGGTTTTACAACATACAAATTTATTAACACAAAATCCTGAATAACATAACATAATTATTCACTACATCGTCTCATTATAGTAACTGACCCCTTAGTTCGTAACTTGTATCTAGGGTATCAGAAACTACGCACACACACCAAGATTTAAGTCCTTCCAAAAAAGTCTTGAAAAATGATATGTTATAATTTTTTCCGCTTCCACGTCAAATCATGATATGCAAAGATACATATTTAAATTTGCCGTGTTATGTTTTTTTATTCGTAATGATTTCATTTTGTGCGTAAAAACAGACATGTTTCGGGTAGAGATATGTTTTTATCCAAGAAAATATTTTGACTGAAGCATCCTTTGCCTAAGGGTTACCCGTTTTTGACATTTAACTTGTATTACGTTGACCTAAATTATTTTTTAGGTTCATAACTTCTGCAACTTAAATTATGTTAAATGTTTTGTTTTAAAGGAGCTGTCATTTTAAAGGAAAATCCTACTAATATTATAAATGTGAAAGTTTGTATGTTTGGATGTTTGTGAGTTTGGATGTTTGTGAGTTTGGATGTTAGTTCCACTTTCACGCAAAAACTAAAGTTTCGATTTTGATTAAATTTGGTACAGATGTTACTTACAACTAGGAATAACACATAGGATACTTTTTATCCCGAAATTCCCATGGGATTTTGTTTCGTGTAATCGTATGTTTTATTGTAACTTTTTGTAGTCACAAGTCCTACCAACAGATGACGCTGTTACTTAATTTTATAACACACGATGGTGAATTGTGCCGAGATTGTATGATACTACGAGCTATGCATTCTCACGGGAGCGGTAAAGCCGCGGGGCGCTGCTAGTATACAATAAAATTCTTAATTTGGTTCGTAATTGTTTTTATATAATTATCTGCTGGTTCTGCAAATATCATCAGTTAGATAGACCCTTTGCCCTGCAGTGGTATCTTACATTTCGATACGTTTATTATTACTGTATATATGGTATCAGAAAGTACGCACACACATTTACACATATAGAAACATGGTCGACCGTTTGGATTATAAGGATTTTCGCTTCAAAAGAGGAAAAATACAAAAATAAACGGGAATAACGTGGACAAAACCACATGGTACATTTAGTTAATAAATGGTCTTCATCACCAAGACCTTAACCTTTTACGAACGAAATACCTAATCCCAAAAAGGTTTAAATTTTAAAAACCTTTTTCCTAAAATGTTCCTAAACATTGTTTGTGTAAACCGCCTTTATACTCGTATAACCCTTCTAACGAAAGATGTATGTTAACAATTGTTTGTTTCTTTGTAAAACTCGTTCGGCAATAAATTACATACAATTGATACGTATCTATTATCATCGATCGCACTACACATCTGACATGAATCGATTTACTCTATCGTCAACTATAACATATTAGATTTCCTTATAAAAGAAGCTGTAGGATTTTTTATCAGCCGCTCGTAAGTGCTTCTCGTGTTATCCGAGCCATTCTTCAGGGCGTATCTCTTTAGGATTATCATTTTTCACTTGTACGCACGATATTCTCTCCGTTTTCAATTAGTGCGGCCTGAGTTATGGCCTCCCGAAGGCGGAGTCCATTGTTTCTGTTTTTCTTTTCGATTATTTTCTTTCCGATCTTGTATAATCGATTCCGGATCGCTCGTTTATATCGATTATTAATGGTTTTAATTTATTGCGGTGGATGCATGCGGTTTCGATATCGGAATTAATTTTCGTATCGCTTTTTTCCTTATTTGGTGTTTGGTCTTCAATGAATAAAGAATGAAGTGGATAGGTATAGGAAAAGGTTTTGAAAGGACGGGGAACAGTATCAATTTACTTTGTAATGTATCACGCGAGCTATCAGAAGGGCCACTATAAATTCTTTTCTAGTTAAGAAAGAACACACTTGTCCTCTGTCTCCAAACTATTTTTACGTTGGTAATCCGAACTGGTACAATTTGTTAAGTTGAAATCGGTCGGGGTCGATAGCCCGTGGCAACCCAAACCGATTTGTTCGACAAAATAACAAAATATGTCCGACATCAGCAAATTGTTGTGTATATTTTTTGTTCTGCTTATTTCATTCAGTAGTTACGGTTACTATTTTTAGAAAGAGTTTTTGTTATGATTTATTTTACTGATATACAACGAATTGTTTATGAGAATTTGATTTTAAAACTGTTTTATAATGGAATTCATCCAATAGCTTTTCAGTAACGAACAATTATGGTATACTAGCTTTTGCCCGCGACTTCGTTCGCGTGGAATAATGACTTCCAGCAGAATGTGGGTGTTTTCCCCTTTTCTCCCCCCTAGGGGGGTAATTCCCAAAAATCCTTAGTGGTAGCCTACTCCCCCCAACAAACACACGTGCCAACTTTCAGCTCTCTACGAACAGTAGTTTCGGCTGTGCGTTGTCTGTCAGTCAGTCAGTACATCACTAAGAAACGGAAGAGTTTAATATATATAGACTAGCTGTGCCCCGCGGTTTTACCCGCGTGGAACCTTATCCCGTGGGAATTTTGGGATAAAAAGTATCCTATGTGTTATTCCTATGTATCAGGAACATCTGTACCAAATTTCATTAAAATCCATTCAGTAGTTTTAGCGTGAAAGAGGAACAAACATCCATACATACAAACATTCGGCTTTATAATATTAGTAGGATTGGTGTATAAATATTAGCTACTCAAATAGCGATCCATGCATTCCAATTTACGCTCTGCAGAACAAAGGCTTCTCTCTCGTTGGTAGCATTAGTACAGTGACGAGTATAGTAGCACGCTTACCTAACGCAGGATTCTGATATAAATGTCCATACTTACAACGCTGAGGAGTTTGCTTTAGATATATCGATTTGAGGCATTTTGTAGGTGTTTCAAATGTGGGTTGTTTTGCGACTAAGTCCTAAAGCGGTGTAGGCGAAATCCTTCAAAGATGTTTCGCGGCGTAGGTATTGTGATCATAAATTGGTTTATTTGATCAAACAAGCTAAACTTAGAAATCACTGAAATAAAACACTTAAACGGATTTTTGTCGTGGTTGTATTTTGTTTTACATTTTCTGACGTTTCGGATTCTTTACAGAACCCGTGATCACAGAAGACTAAGATGGAGGACTGAAATCACTTAGAAATCACTGCACACATCTGGTTCGAAAATCGATTTGAAAACAATAAAATAATTATTTCAATCCGAAGCAAAAAATGTTAGATTCCATTTGTCGAGACAGGTTAAAAAATAACACGCTACGACCAAAAGAAGCTGTATTAACGCCAGTGAAACCGCGGAACACAGCTAAAACGAGATCTGTATAGAGTGTGTGCGTAGTTTCTGATACCCTAGATACAAGTTTCGAACTTAGTTAGGTCAGTTACTATAATGAGATGATGGAGTGAATGATTATGTTATGTTAAAGTAGTTTTAACGCAATACTAGCTGTGCCCCGCGGTTTTACCCGCATGGAACGTTATCCCGAAGGAATTTTGGGATAAAAAGTGTTATTCCTAGGTATGAGGAACATTTGTACCAAATTTCATTAAAATATATTCAGTAGTTTTTGCGTGAAAGAGGAACAAACATCCACAGATCCACACTCACAAACTTTATAATATTAGTAGGATTAATACAGATACATTTAGCCGGAGTTAGCGTACAATACTAATAAAATTTATTGTTTTTTTATGTTCAACATTTAGCAACATGACATGTTTTTTCCTAACACCTATAATATACAGCCTATTGTGACGAATGAGATTGTTTGTTACAAAATTTGTTCCGAAATATATGTAAATATGTTTTATTGTGTTTTTCTTTTATATAGTCTTTTTGTTGTTCGATATTTTTCGTTTGTATTTTAGTTTCTTGACCTTTCCAATGTATTGACAAGTTGATCTGACGCTATGAAGACAAATGAGTTAAACGAAATGGGATGAAAACGTAAACACATTTGTTGTAAGCGAATTTGTTTTGGACGGGTTGAAATTTAAACTTATTTATTTTCTTTCTAAATATTTGTAAAATGTAACAACTGTTAGATTATATGTAACGCTCCTGCCTCTCTCTCTCTCTCACACTGGTTACATTAGATAAGTACGGAGGAATGAAAGTAATAAATACACCTCTTTTTAAAAAGGTACAATTAAAGAAGTACCTCAATCCTTAATCAATTGTTGTACATATTTATTTTTATATTATGTTTTATTCCGAAATTCTCACGGGATCGGGAACTACGCGGGTGAAACCGCGGGGTACAGCTAGTTAAGTATGTTATATTGTAATTTGGTGTTGTACAATAAAGAATTATATCTATCTATTTATCTATCTACACACATCAAAAGTGTCTAGGGATCAACATATATTTTTGCAATAACTTTTGATTGATATTAATTAAAATTTTCTTTAAGGATTCATCAAATAAAGTGTTTTCGTTTGTCACAGTAACGATAAACCAAGTCACCTTTGCATTAATAAAGAAATTTGCCATTTTCCTAATAAAGGGATTTTTGACATTTGAACCACTAACATTAAAGTTCGAAAAAAAGACTGAAATAACAGTTTTCTTTAAAATTTTATTGGGTAACTTAAACAATTAATAATCCGTGTTTCTACCGCGAACACTAACAACACAAGAACATCGGTTTGGCATACTCAAAATGAGTTCATCCAAATCACGCTGTGGAATGGCCGCCCATGTTCGTTGCAACAACAAAAAAAGGTCTTCTTGCGACTGGATACCCTCCATATTCGGCAGAGCTCTTCTCTGTAGCATATCCCATGCATGCTCAATCGGGTTCAAGTCTGGCGACTGAGCAGGCCAGGGCAGGACATTGATGTTAGCTGCGGCGAGAGTCTGTCTTACAACTCTTGCGGTGTGCGGTCGTGCATTATCATGCATTAACTGAAATAAGGGACCGATTTGCACTTGTAGAGGAACGATGACGTCTGATACAATCGTCTCAGCATAAATTTGAGCGTTGAGGTTGCCTCTGATCCAAATCAACTCAGTTCTTCCGCCGATCCAAATACCCGCCCATACCATGATGGTTCCACCACTATAAGGATGGACTTCCTGGCAGGATTTTAATCGCTGTTGGCGTCCAGGGGTTCTCCAGTGTCGTATACGTCTTGTATCCGGTCTCATACCAAAACGAGACTCATCAGAAAAGCACACGAAACGCCATTGTTCTTCTGCCCAATTTCTGTGTTCAAGAGCCCATTGATATCGAATCCTACGATTGTGCATTGCTATAGGTGGTACCCGTAGCGGTCTTCGGGAATGAAGGTTCACTTCATGCAAGCGGTTTCTGACTGTTTGGTCGCTAATTAAGTTCCCTGAAGAGTGATGAAGCCGCACGGCTAACATCATGGCGGTTATTGTTGGAGCTCTTCGAGTTAAGATTTGAATGTATCGGTCTTGTCTCCGTGTGGTGCAGCGATACCGTCCTCCATGGCGCTCAGCCACGGTACCAGTGCTTCGGTAACGTGTCCAAAGTCGACTGATAACACTCTGACTTGTATTCAGAGCTAAAGCCACAGTACGTTGCCGGGAACCAGCTTCTATCATTCCCACGGCTCTGAGCATTTCTTCCCTGCTTAAATGACGTCGCCGCTCCATAATAACGTTGGTTTTAATCAGTAGTAGGGAAACAGTAGCACTAATAATGTCTTCAATGCGTTGTATGTTTTTATAGGGAAAATATTGACAGCTGATTTTCATCTTTTACTCGAATTTGATTCACAGTTCCTGATTCAAATTATGAAATGCACCAAAAAGGATCCATATAAATTTATAAAATCATAAATTTATTACAAAGCCACATCTCAATCTCAAGAAATCCGCATAAAAATGCTTGATCCCTAGACACTTTTGATGTGTGTATATCTATCAATCCAGAAATCGAGCCGGTTTAAATCCTTTAACACATAAATGGTCCAGTCATGGACGGAACCTAATATACCTTGAATTAAAGGCAGCATAGGCAAAGCTATCGCCACGAAGGCCGTTATTCAAATTAGTGGAATTTTATTATAGAAAACCAAAATTTTTTTTTTTAAAATTTAATAATTTTAATAATTCGAAATTTAATTGGCCCGACCTAAATCCCCTTGAAAACATTTAGTCTAGCTACGAGAAATACTTTATATTAGATAAAAATAACAGAACATTTTCTGACGAAAATTAGACAATGTTTACTAAACGTTTTGTTTTTACAGAAATTTCTGGAACCTTTGTTTTATATTATGTTGTTCTTTTAACAGAATTTCTTTTATATTGTATTGGGTTGTTATTGTTATTATTATTGAGTCTCAACTGTCTAGTGGCATGTGCAGCTGCCTGCCAAGCTGGAGGTCCTGGATTCTATTTCTAGCACGAGCGATTGGTCGAACGACCGTTTGCTATTTTCTTTGAAAGAGGAAATGGAAAATACTTGTATATCTGAAACCTTTACGATTAGATATCTGCCCGGTATTGGACAAACAGTTTCGTCAAATACTACTTAACTTACTACGAGTAATATTAGAATGTTAAAAACTGCAGCCCCTACTAGTACCATCATCATCATCAAAGGCCTTTACATCTGTAACAGATGATTTAAGCATGATTTATTAGTACCATATAGTATACTCTATCATATAGCAACCTGATAGGCTAGCATGACTTCGAAAACGCGATAGATACAGCGATTTATTGACATCCAACTGTCAAAATTTGATAAAAATGCCCGCCTTTTTTAAATTTTACCACATGATTAATTTTATGACATTTGGTCTTGCTCGCGAAATCTATATAGCTATTTATTGACATCCAACTGTCAAAATATAATAAATATAGCCGCTATATTTAATTTTATCAAATCGTACTCTACGCCATATTCATTTGGTCATGCTCGCGAAATCGATATTATTTCGTAGTGTCTATATAATTTATCACGCACAGTCATGCTTGGCAGGCTGACCCTTAACTAGGTTTATTACCTGTATCTATGGTATTAGTAACCGTACCTATACAATCATACACACACTATTATAAAACGTACGTAAATAATATTAACCTGATACAAAATAAACATATCACAGTAATAACACAAAGTAAACATCACTACAAGTTTTTCTTCTACCAAATCTAATATTGTATCGCTATTACGAAAGGATACAAAACCGCAAAGGAGAGAAAAAAAAATGCAATATATTTTTAACCCGGTTGGTTACGCGTGGAATAAGATTTTTTTTATCTATTTTTTTTTCCACTTCACAGAGAACTCATGAATTTTTCATTCAATATACTAAAGAGTTTTTAGAAAAATAGTTTTTTGTTTTTATAGACTTTAGCGGGTAGTTATTGGTTACTAATGTTTATTTTTTGTATACACTGTAGGTACGTAAATACCCTTTGTTTTAATTTAAATTAATGCAAGTCTTCTTTTATAAGCCTTTTGAATAAATGATTTATCATTTAAATTTTGGAAGAAAATGCTATGCTTAATTTGTAGATTATATATATTTAAGCTATTTTTATCTGTTGAGAAATAAGATATTTCTATTTGTAGTAGTTTAGTTCTTTAGCGATTTTTATCCTATGGAAAAATAAGTTATTATATTCGTAGTTGGTATTATTACGTATCACTTGTTTAAATAAAAGAATATCTTATAATAATCTTATTAGTAGGTGTCTGGGTGACTGAACTCAGCTCGGATATAAATAGAGAAAACTTATTCAGAAATGATCCAGCTAGATCGATTTTGTTCTCGTAAACCTTCGTAATACATTCATAAATATCAAAGACGAATTGTCGCCTCTCTACAGAATACTTAAATTTTACTTCCTATACACAAAACGTAGTATGAAGGTTTATTAGAGGTACAGTTAACATGAAAAGTAAATTAATACATTCAAATATTCAAAAATCTTTTATGAATTTTCCGAATGTCTCTCTCTCTCAAAAGTATTTTTTTAAAGGATTTTATTCCAAGTTAGGAAGGAGGAACTAGCCAGGTTTCTGTTTCTAACTTCCGTAAAACTTAAAGCTATATATTTTCGAATTCATTAGTGTTGTTTTCGGGGATGCGATTGCAAAATTTATTGGATAGCAACTACATTTATAAACATTGCATTAAATATGAAAATAATCTTATACTTATATAAAATTCTCGTGTCAAAGTTTTCGTTGCCATACTCCTCCGAAACGGCTTGACCGATTCTCATGAAATTTTGTGAGCATATTCAGTAGGTCTGAGAATCGGCCAAAATCTATTTTTCATCCCGAAATTTCCACGGGAACGGGAACGGGAATTACGCGTGTGAAACCGCGGGGCGCAGCTAGTAACAAATAAAATCGTAAAGATTAAATTAAAACATAAACAAGAATTTAAATAAAAAACAAACATTTAATACTTTGTAGCTCCAAAGTCCTTAATTCATTACTTTTTACTCCAAATTCGTATGTTGTTTACATTCAAATGCCCAAATTCATTAAGATGTCTCTTAAAAGTTACAGAGCACAGTTTTTGTTTTAAACGATCCGAGTTTTCGCCCATTAAGTACTCAAGGGACGTCATTTTAACTTTGTTTAACGTCGCATTTTTCGGATAGACGAAATTGTTTAGTTAAAACTCGCGCTAATCTTAGCTGGGTGTTGTTCACGTGTTTTAATACGCACTGGTAGGGGTTTGTTTTGTTTACGTACGTATTTGAGTTGTATTTATACTAGCAATTCGCCCTGGTTTTACATGGGTTTCATTTTGAGGCGGATTTGCAAAAAAATCTCCTTGCTCTGACAATCACACTCATAAAAAGCATTTTTCTGGTGCTGTCAGGGATTCACTTTTGTGTTATCCTAATGACCCGGCTTTGCAGGAGGTGCAAAATTCTTGTAGATACCTACTGAATCTATCCTTAATGTAATGAACACACCAAAAATAATTATCAGTAATTTAGTTCAGTTGTTCACAAGTTATTAAGTGATTAAGAGAGAAGAATTTATTTTCATACTAAATGTACCGCGCGGTTTCGCTCGCGTAGTTCCCGTGCCCGTGGGAATTTCGGGATAAAAAGTACCTTATGTGTTATTCCTAGTTATAAGGAACATCTGTACCAAATTTAATCTAAATCGATACAGTAGTTTTTGCGTGAGAGTCACAAACATCCAAACTCACAAACATACAAACTCTCGCATTTATAATATTAGTAGGATTAGTAGAATTATGTAAATAATGCGCCATGATCCCAGTTAGGCGTCATTCCTAGGCAAAGCGATTGAAAGCAGAAGAACCTGCTTTGTGTATTCCCCGATATGCCCGTAATGCCATACCGAGTTTACGTTTTGAAACGTATGTCTGAGAATGGAATGGGAAAAGCGGAATCAAATTATGCAATAGCGCGGCATGTAGTTGGTTTACAAGCTTACCGCGTGCAGCTTCGCCCCTTCTGGAAGATTTGTGTATCTAGCGTAGGTAATGTGAAGCTGGTAACCGCTTATATTATAAATAAAAAGTTTTATTTATTTATTTATTTTAGGAACATCAACAACATGTATATTGAGCATTGACAGTTACAGAGGACATAGTAGAGAAAGTTCTGATACACATGTAGATTATAGATGTTCACAACATATTTTTTTTTATTTCAAATAATATTTCGAAATTGTAGATTAGATGTAGGCACATAGGTTTACGTTACATTCAAGAACCAAATGTTGTATAATTTTGTTATATTCTATTTTTTAAGTGGATTTCATAGACATGACATAACAGGCTATGACCTTTACCCAGGAGTGGGACAATACAGGTTGATTAAGAAAAAATATGTAATGTGTTTTGTGCTAAATAAATAAATAAATTTGTAAGAATAAAAAGGCAACGACGACGACAGTTTACAATAAAATATTTATGAATTAAGTTTAAATATGTTTGTAGTTTTAAATTAAGGTATTGCAAGTATGTCAAGTTCAGCCGTTGGTTCCGGTTGCCGTACTGATATCATTGACTATTGTTGTGGGCAGTAAGAAGTGCAGAGCGAGACGCCGTCGGCGCGGGCGTATCGCACTCATCCTCCTGATGATGGCCACCGCACGTGGCTGAAACTAGTCGAGGGAATCGACTTAAATAAGTACGTACTAACATCCCGTTGTATTATCTATATATATAAAAGAAAGTCGTGTTAGTTACGCCACTTATAACTCAAGAACGGCTGGACCGATTTGGCTGAAAATTGGTGGAGAGGTAGTTATGAACCAGGAAAAGGACATAGGATACTTTTTATCCCGAAATTCCCACGGGAAAGGGAACGGGAACTACGCGAGAGAAAGCTCCATAAAACTTAGATGGTTGTCATGGAAACTGTATTCTGACGTTTATTTGTCAAATTGTTTATATGCAACAAAGACCACTGAGACACCATAGACATATGAATCAATTTTAGCAGAATACCAAATTTCTGAAATTCCCACGGGAACGGGAACGGGAACTACGCGAGAGAAACCGCGGGGCACAGCTAGTATCTAATATATAAAATTCTCGTGTCACAGTTTTCGTTGCCATACTCCTCCGAAATGGCTTGACCGATTCTCATGAAATTTTGTGAGCATATTCAGTAGGTCTGAGAATCGGCCAACATCTATTTTTCATCCCGAAATTCCTACGGGAACGGGAACTACGCGTGTGAAACCGCGGGGCGCAGCTAGTAGTTATATATAATGACGTACGTTTCGTTTAATCATAAAAAAGGCAGTAAGAACCCTTAAAAGTGTATCATGGTTATGCCAAAAAATTTCGCATCACTTTCCTCAGAGAGCGAATTTATTCATTTAAAAGCAGAGTGACTCAATGTGATAGTTTCTGTTTACATGATCGAGGAAGCTTACACGAACACTAACAACCATTACTACAAGGACAAAGGCATCCCATATTATTAAATTTGTTATGAAAGGATACAACAATATCATTAAGTAGCAACAGACACAACCATCTAAACAACACTTCGGCATTTCAACAGATTTTCGGTTGAACTTGGCAATTGCGTTCGAAAAGCACCCGTATTGTGAAAACAATGTACAAAAACTTTTGTTGAATTTCAACTTTATGCTTAAAGGATTAAGAGTCAAAGGGCTATAGAGGTTGTTTTGGTCGGTGCCAAGTGGTTTTATTTAAACATTGACTGCGGCGGAAGCTTTTGCCTTATCCCTTGAATATTTATCCAGAACGGTACTCAGAATCGGGAATTTGTAAAAAGTACAACGGTTTTTATTGTTGTTTAACGTTGTTTATTACAATCTCTTACGATTTGTTGATGTAATGCTCAAATAATGCACGAAGTTGATTTAATATCAGGATATTACAGTATTACAGGTAAGGGAAAAGATTTCGATAACTCAATCGGTTTAGTCATGTTCAATCTCTGCTTTTCACATGGTGGCCAGGCGCTATTATTAGTCTATAAAATAATATTGAATTTGTTACAAACTCAAGTATTGCTGATAATACAGATGTTCCGCTTAACCATGAATTACAAAATTCTCATGCTTTTGTAAAAGCCACAGGACAAAGCTATCTATCTATATATTCAAAATAAAGTACGGTCAAAAGAAAACAATCTATTTAAAACTAGCTGCGCCCCGCGGTTTCACACGCGTAGTTCCCGTTCCTGTAGGAATTTCGGGATGAAAAATAGATGTTGGCCGATTCTCAGACCTACTGAATATGCTCACAAAATTTCATGAGAATCGGTCAAGCCCGCGGTTTCTCTCGCGTAGTTCCTGTTCCCGTTCCCGTGGGAGTTTCGGGATAAAAAGTATCCTATGTCCTTCTCCTGGTTCTAAGCTACCTCTCCACCAATTTTCAGCCAAATCGGGCGTGGTTCCCGTTCCCGTTCCCGTGGGAGTTTCGGGATAAAAAGTATCCTATGTCCTTCTCCTGGTTCTAAGCTACCTCTCCACCAATTTTCAGCCAAATCGGGCGTGGTTCCCGTTCCCGTTCCCGTGGGAATTTCGGGATAAAAAGTATCCTACGTCCTTCTCCTGGTTCTAAGCTACCTCTTCACCAATTTTCAGCCAAATCGGGCGTGGTTCCCGTTCCCGTGGGAGTTTCGGGATAAAAAGTATCCTATGTCCTTCTCCTGGTTCTAAGCTACCTCTCCACCAATTTTCAGCCAAATCGGGCGTGGTTCCCGTTCCCGTTCCCGTGGGAATTTCGGGATAAAAAGTATCCTATGTCCTTTTCCTGGTTCATAACTACCTCTCCACCAATTTTCAGCCAAATCGGTCCAGCCGTTCTTGAGTTATAAGTGGCGTAACTAACACGACTTTCTTTTATATATATAGATAAATAAGTCATAAAGTCCCACTTTAAAGTATAAGTATACATTATAATTATAATGAGATGATGTAATGAATGATTACATAGAGTCACACATCACACCAGCCCACAAGCCGAAACACCGATGAAGTTATCAAGGCACCGAAGAATCACTCCCGAGTCCATAACAGGTGTAATATATTATAACCCGACCTTGCTTTAACCAAAACATACGAGTATAGGAACGTGAAAGCAATCGGGAAAGCAGTGGTACATGTATTATTCATGAAACAGTACCGAACGTATATCAAAACGGGTTGTAATGGGCGTAAGTACGGTTTATGCGACGCACTTCGATATGCGAAGTCTAGGTAATGCGTAGTGGAATCTATCATAATGTGTGATAGTAGCGGCCTTAGTTAGTTTGGTCGAAAAACAACCATTGTTCGTTGAAGATAAGTTTCTGGAAAACCTGCTTTTTGTTGTTTTAAAGTAGACACTAATGTGTTAGTATTTGTCCTCTGTTGGTCGAAGGTAAGTTTTTGGAAAAAAATATTTTGTTTTGATTTAAGTAAACACTAAAAGTTATTTAATCCTTTGTCCTTGTGTGGTCGAAAATCCACTGTTGGTGGAAGGTAAGTTTCTAGAAAAACCTATTTTTGTTGTTTTAAAGTAGACACTAAAAGTTATCATAGTTAACGAGATATCGCTGGCCATCAAATGAGATACAACCAAGTGCAAGCTTATTTTAAATTAAAAAACAGTTTCGCGATTAAAGGCCCAAATACAGAAAAATATTAAAATCGAAGGTCAAAGAAGTTAAATATAAGTTATTTATTTAATTTTGCTAAGTAAAGATATTTTATGACGAAAGTTTATATAGAAAACTAACTAGCTGTGCCCCGCGGTTTCACCCGCGTAGTACCCGTTTCCGTGTTCCGGTGTACCTTTCCTAGACCTCCACGAATATTTCAAGACCAAGATAAGTTATATCCGTTCAGCCGTTCTCGAGTTTTAGCGAGACTAACAAACAGCAGTTGATTTTAATATATACATAATCATTCAATACATCATTCATTCACTACATCATCTCATAATATTGACTGACCCCTGACTAAGCTCGAAGCTTGTATCTATGGTATCAGAAACTACGCACACACTCATTTACACACATACCCAGACCGAGACAAATATTTGTGGTTCACACAAATAGTCATCCCGCACGGGAGTCGAACCCGCAACCTTACGGATGGCAGTCCGGCATGGTGACCACTCTGCCATCGAGGCCGTCAAATCATATATAGATAATCATTGCAAAAGATTGCTATCAATCTTCTCTAACTAAAAAGGTTTCATTTCCAATAAAAACTCAATCAAAGTTGTGATGAAATTCAGATTCCATGTAAGTATTTAATGAAAATGAATATAGGAGAACGAAAATACCTTCGTTCAATAGAAATTGATCTGAGGTTTCTTTATGTCTATAGAAATTATATGAACGTTGAAGCTTCTTCATTATCAACATTATTATGAAGCAATTAAAATTTACTAGAATAAACATAAAATGTATTATGAAAAGGGATTTGTTTTAATAATTAAGTGAATAGATATTTTTAATCACCGACGCAAAAAGAGGGGTGTTATAAGTTTGACGTGTCTGTGTGTATCTGTCTGTCTGTGGCATCATAGCTCACGAACGAATGAACCGATTTCAATTTAGTTTTTTGTATTAAAGCGGACTTACGTGCGAGTATTCTTAGAAATATTTGATGAAAGTAATTGTGTTGGGTGTTTTTTCAATTTTAAATTTAATGTTATTATACTAGCTGTTTTCTGAAGGTTTTTCTCGCACACTTATTCATAGGTATATAACGCGGCACATACTCGTATATATTTACTTATCTATCTTGACTGCGAAAGCCTTATCAACTTATCATATACACACTCAAATCAACAAAACAGATGATACATATAATTCCCTCGCATGGGAAACAAGTCTTCCAACGCTTTCTTTTATTCCTTGCTAAACAACTTCTAATCTCTTACACACTTACGACTATGTCCATGGGCGATGGAAGTTAATAACGATTTGGTAGACCTAGATACACGATTACATGAGATTGTTACAACTACCCCCTCTAAATATATATATATATATACCCACTATAATTTCTTTGTTTCTTTATGTAGGTTATGTCAAATTACATTATTTTTGCCAATGTTTCATTTGTAACAATATAAACATAATATTTTTTATTTTTTGTAACAATATAAACATAACTTTAATATTTTCCATCTTCCAAATTGTTAAATTATGTGTGTGTGCTAAATGTAATTAACTTTTTTGTTTAAATTGTTATTAACTAATAATGCTGTGTACAATTGTAATTGGATCTCAGATTTATAAATGATGTGTAAGTAATGTTTTAATGTATTAGTTTAAGTTCTTAATCTGTTTTCTGTAATTGTACCAATGTAAATAAAATAAAATAAAATTAGTAGAACCAGTTTGTAAACGATTACCACAAAACTTAAAACAGTTTAGTGTCTTAACACCAATGTGTTGTTTTAAGAGAACTAACCCTCCACTAACCTGCAGTCAGCGTCAGACAATTAACCCGTTGAGCACTCCGATACAGCACAAGAGCCCGCGGTCAATTGACCGTCCTCTTGTCGTCAGTTCGGCTCGATCCACTCAAGTGCACTTCATGATACTGTTTTGACATTCAAATTACTTCGTTGCCAGTATTCTAGACCAACTGTTTAATTTATAGCAACCGACGCTATGTTTGAATGTTGTTAAGATTGGTTTCACTGAGCTATTAACGTGCTTCGGTCTGTTTGTTGGTTTCGGTTCCAAGAGTCGCCTTTGACGATTTGCTTTGTCAACGCATACGTAACATTGTGTTGGGGAACTTGAGATTCTAGGTATACTTGTGGCCAGTAGAAGCAAGAATTTTGTTCAAGTAATTCGTTTATAGATACCAATTCGATTAACTGTCCAGCCCCCCTAGACAAATGGCAATTACGTTAGACGTATAGAACAGAAAGTTCCTCTTTATGAATGAAATTGATATTTGCTTACGACTTGTAATTTTGCCGCGTTACCGTACCGTTGTAATACAATCAGAGAGATAACAACATTACTTTCACACCGGAGTTGGAAAAGCGTAACAACCAGGAAATCAAACTAGCGGCCGAACTGAAAGAAAAATATTGCGCGGAAACCGAAATGAAAGCCGCCGAAAATTGTGCCATTATTTATAGAAAATTGGGATAAGTTTGTTAGAGAAAGTTTGGAAGCCAAGCCAGTAATATCACTGATTCGTGTTTGCTTTAATACTTTATTTCCTAATTTTCCTAAAGGAAAAGTATCAAAATACCTAATTTGTTTACTCAGGTACGAATTTGAATAAAAGAAAAACTGAAACGACATGATTTTTATAATTCGGAATCTTCTTAAATTAGGAATGGATTTTTAAAATAGGAAATCGTTTAAATTTGGAAATGATTTTTAAAATTGAGAATCTTTTTAAATTGGGAATGATTTTTAAAATTAAGAAAATCGGAATTTTGTAAGTTGTGCGTACAATTTTATGGCTCATTTATTATGCATCAAATAGCGTTGATTCGTTGAACTTTTGCCGCGTGAATGAAGGTTCAACTAATGAATATTTTTACACCATTTTTAATGAATAAAAATGTAACATGTAGTTCTTACTTATATAGGTATTTCTACAGATCCTTATTACTAACTAGCAGCGTCCCGTGGTTTTACCCGCGTAGTTCCCGTTCCCATGTGAATACAGGGATAAAATAGCCTATGTCACGCACTGATAAATAAGCTTTCAATGGGTGAAAGATTTTTTGAAATTGGTTCAGTAGATCCCGAGATTACCCCTTACAATTTGACAAACACACAAACTTTACTTCTTTATAATATTAGTATAGATTAAACATTTAAACGAAACCCATCTATCTAGAATAATCGTTGAACCAACATTATTTATTAAAATAATAAAACCTATAATCACGTGTCATTTTAGCTTTTATAAAGCTTTGTCAAAATCAATTATGTATTATGTAAATATTTAAACGACATCCATCAATAATAATCGTTAAACCAAAACATTTATCATACAAATCCTATAATCCTTATCATTTTTATCAATTAACTAGCTGTGCCCCGCGGTTTCACCCGCATAGTTCCCGATCCTGTGGGAATTTCAGGATAAAACCTAGTCTATGTCCTTCCTCGGACCATAAGCTACCCCTGTAATAAATTTCAAGTCAATCGGTTCAGTAGTTTAGCCGTGAAAAGGTTACAGACAGACAGAGTATTATAATATTAGTAAGGATATTATTTTACCGCCCATAACATAGTTAAATCATCAATAATTTATTCACAAGTTTAGTCTATCAACCCGTATTACGCGTAATCCTATAGACTGGGCGTTCGTCATCGATCAATGAGGGTTCGAAGTAATCCTTCTCAATTCATCTAATAAACGGGAGCATTCGGCGGTTACTGTACATTCCTAAATCTCTGGACCGTCTGTAATGGCTATGATTGATGGTCATACGTATTGTTTATTTAAAAATAAAAATATTTGGGGATTATCTGTGATCTGCGGTTTTAACTGCGAAACTTTCATCTTCATATTAATAGGACCTATTACTTCAATTCATTTTACTACTTATTTAAAAATATTTGAAGACGATTCTAATGACAGAGTGTTCAACATGCTTAGACATTCGTAAGGTTGCGGGTTCGATTCCTGTACAGAGTGAATATAACAATATAAGTATGTGAAACAACGGGATGTTAACGTACTTATTTAAGTCGAATCCCTCGACTAGTTTCAGCCACGTCCGGTGGCCATCATCAGGAGGATGAGAGCGATACGCCCGCGCCGGGCGTCTCGCTGTGCACATTAAATAAGTACGTACAAACATCCCGTTGTTTTACATACTTATATATAATGACGTACGATTCGTTTAATAATAAAATTGAATATAACAATAAAATTGAATACAAAAATCTCTATTTGTATAGATAACCATTTTCTTACAAACACGATTAAAAAACATAGAACACTATTCATTTCTGAAATTCCACCAAAAAGTGAAAGGCAATGAATAAAAATGCGGGTAAATCAAGTATAAAATAAAGCACTACAACGCAGTGCTTATCTTTCATCTCATTCCTGAGTTTTAATAAAGAGATAACTTTAACAGAGAACATTTTGTTTTAAACTGGTATTTCATATATTAAAATACAGTTTAAGAGCATATTAACGACGTTACTTACAGTCAACGAATGCATTACAATAAAGAATTTTGAAATTAAAATCAGTCAAAGCTTTTCATGTAGTTATCACTACCAAGTTTTTTTTTTTCTTTGAATTTCGCAAACAGTACCTACCTATTTCAAAGTGGTATGAGCCTGAGAAAGAATAGGTGTAATGGGATGATTGTTTAGTGCGTATTAGTGATCTCAAAAAAGAAACTTAATTGACGACCTCGATGGCAGAGTGGTCACCATGCCGGACTGCCATCCGTAAGGTTGCGGGTTCGTTTCCCGTGCGGGGTGAATATTTGTGCGAACTACAAATGTTTATCTCGGTCTAGGTGTGCGTGAATGAGTGTGTGCGTAGTTTCTGATACCCTAGATACAAGTTTCGAACTTAGTTAGGGGTCAGTTACTATAATGAGATGGTGTAGAGAATTAATGATTAAAAATAATAATAATAGAAATAATATATTGTTCGCCCCTAGAATTGAATCTAGAACTTCGGGCTTGGTAGGCCACTAGACCACCCATCGAGGCGTTAGCAGTAAAACAATATTACAAAGAAGTAAGTATCACGATAATTTATAAGACTATAATAATAATTCAAAGTTACGACCAAAACCATGCATACGTTTCACAATATTTGTGAGATTCAAGATACATTGAATGAAAGTACGGAAATCATAAATTCTTTCCCGGTCATATCCTTAGGGAAATGTGCTAACCGCATATTACCTACTTTCAAAAGAAATGGACTCTCAAAAAAGGTCTTTGTGGACGTAAAAACGGCTCACTCGTGAATCGTCCTTTATCTCAAAAGAAACTCTGTTACAGTTAAAACTCTAACTGGGTTTGGGCAGGTACGCAGCGGGTATACAGTTTTGGGTTATACTTATATTGATTTTAACGTGATGGAGTTAGTTTTTTAGAAAAGACTAGCATTTTGTAAAGGGAATAGAAAATGTATGCTTCAAACCATCAAATTCGCGAAAGTCAGGTAGCGGTGTGTAGGTTTTTGCAAAAGCGATTATAATCACAGATCTATACGATGCGTGGCTCCAATTTTTGAAACAAAAGAAGATACTCCTATTTTTTTGTTTCTACTTATAAAGCGTATAAAATCAGTGTAGGCTGTACGGGTAATCTAGCTTTTTATTTAAGAACTCTCCTCAGAAACTTGGTTCAGTCGTCAGCACCAAGGTTTGGTCATCACGGTCCTCTTTTTTTAGTTTTAAACAGTACAACATTAAGTAAATCCATGGAGCCGATAGATTAACACAGACAAACAGTCAGACACGGTTATGCATAGTGAATATTTATAGCTTTCTTACTAAGAAAAAACAATACTATAATTACCGCTAATAGTACAACCACACCCGATAAGACATAGGCTTTTCGCGGGACAGTCTCAAGCCGCGGTACAGCTCTCTCGAGACGTGAGTACGCGTCATTATACCGAGACAAACGATCATACACTTTAAATCTATATATATAAAAGAAAGTCGTGTTAGTTACGCCACTTATAACTCAAGAACGGCTGGACCGATTTGGCTGAAAATTGGTGGAGAGGTAGATTAGAACCAGGAGAAGGACATAGGATACTTTTTATCCCGAAATTCCCACGGGAACGGGAACGGGAACTACGCGAGAGAAACCGCGGGGCACAGCTAGTACAATATATTTGTTTATGTATTTAACGACCCTATAGGCACAGAGGTCCATGCTCAATAGAGTGTTGCAGGTTTGATTTTCATGCGAGGTATATATATTTTAACAAATGTTTATTTTGGTCTGAGCGTCTATAAATGAGTGTGTATGAAGTATTTGATGTTCTAGCTAGATATAGGTAATGAATCTAGGAATCAATAGCTATGAGAAGATAGAGTGATTGATTGGTTTACATAACATTAATATATAAAGTTTTAAGATTGCTGTTACAGGCAAATTAAAACCTTAATATTAAAACCACTGAATACAATTTACAACTCACTAAAATATCTGCTAAGTAACCTTTTGACTATGAACATTAAAGTAAGATAAAAATCTCAAAGATAAACTAGTGTTGAGTTCACAAGGACAGTGACTTGCTTAATAATGATTGATTGTTCAAGTCGAGACCAGGCCGGGGCATGCAATTAGTCATGATAACGTCCTGAAGCCAAAGTGATTTGATCTTTTTGATGGGCTCAGAATCAAGTGGGTATTATGTTAATCTAAATTAAGGTATAAAGTTTATATCTTACTAACAGCATCCTGTGGTTTCACACGCGTTCCCTTGGGAATCCAGCTAGGCTAGCATGACTTCGAAAACGCGATAGATACAGCGATTTATTGACATCCAACTGTCAAAATTTGATAAAAATACCCACCATATTGAATTTTACCACGTGATTAATTTTATGACATTTGGTCATGCTCGCGAAATCGATATAGCTATTTATTGACATCCAACTGTCAAAATATAATAAATATAGCCGCCATATTTAATTTTTCATATCGTACCACGCCATAGTTCATTTCGTCATGCTCGCGAAATCGATATTATTTCGTGGTGTCTATATATTTTATCACACACAGTCATGCTAGGTTGGGGTAGAGAAAAAGAAAGTTTCGTAGCCTATTCGTTACAAAGAAACAAATATTTCCTCTTTATAATATTAGTGTAGATTTGTATGAAAAGTGGGCAGAGTTTGTAAGGGGGTTTTCCAAGTTTGGGTATTATGTACGTACTTTGTTATATTTTGGTTAAACCATCTGTTAAGTAGTAAGTAGTTAGAGCGCTTAAAATTTGAAAATTACAGTCCTAATCAAAGGTCTCTTTTTCTCTTACTTATTATATCAGTTTAGTACGGCGAGAGGTTGAACACTACGCTAGCCCAATGCATGTCGGATATATATCAAGTGTGACCCATATTTACAAAAAACAAAACAAAACATCCACCCAGAAATCGATCCAAGGATATAAAACCCGCCTCATGTACGAGTAAATTGTACGGAACCATAGCATATGACGCACGAACGGTGTCAGTTTCGACCAATTTCATCCGAATTTGATTTGTGTACGCGCCTCTAAGAATATTAATCGCGAAGAAAATAGTAAGTGTAAAGATAAACTACGGTTAGTGATACCCACTGATGTCAGGGATCGTGGGTGGAATTAATTGAGTAGCTTGTACTGTTGATATTTGGACGAGTTTCGATGTTAAGGATGATGTGAACTTTGTTGAGTTGTCAATCACTATCGATCGAGTTATAATTTAGTGAAAAGAAGAAAAAAAGATAAAGGACTGATGTCCTTTTTTAGTTTTCTTTTGTAAGCTCTTCAGCATTCCTACTTACTTCTTTGATGATAAGAGATGAACTTACTACAGAACTTATACAAGAAAACTTCAAATATCTTTGTCTTTTTAGGTTTTTTTCATAAACACTGTGTGAATTATAAGTCAACCGAGAAGAATCGTATAATTTGTAGTATTAATTGTGAATTTTATGATTTGATCACACGAACTAAGACAGACAGGCTGTCAACGACAACTGAAAACAAATGAATGATATAAATATTTTTTTCAACACACTTGCTCATAAAGGGGTTCTTATTTGTGCAAAAACAGTTGAATAATGACACGCTTGGTTCACTAGTGAGTTATAGATTGTTTTTTTAATTGCTTTGTTTTAAAAAAAGTTTCGATACCAAAAACATTGTGTCCGTACATTTTAAAAACAAACTTCAACTATCTTGCCTTACTTTTGGTAGGTCTTTGGTCGATTCCATTCATTCATTCATTCGATTTTTTTTTTAATAAGTATATTCTTTTAGTCTTTGGCCGATCACCATAGTTGTGTTGGATGCGCGCGAATAAAAAAACTGTTTATTTATTAGCGAAAAATGATATTTTATAAATAAAAATAATCATTTCTTCGCAAGTGTGTTGAAAAACGTTGTATGGTACACGCGTGTATTGATGATTACTATCCTCGGCTATCTTCAGACCCTCGCCTGACGGCTCGGGCCTCAATAGCGCCTCGGAAGTAATCACCAACTTACCTCGCTTGTACCATAAATAACTAAAGTTCCATGACCTTCAAAAGATAACCATCCAATAAACATAAAAATATTACATGTTCTTTGTCTCCCAAACCCTTCTAAATCTCAAAGAAATCTCATATTTTTCAAGTGTCTTCCCCAAGAAGGCAGTGACCGTAAAATGTTCTTTACAGGTGAGATAAGTAACGAAATCATGAGTTGATACCCCGTGGAGGCGGACCCTTGTCAACTGTCGATCTCAAGAAACTGGAGGACAATCGAGGGATTATGGACAATAACCTTGATAGTACCACTTTGGAAAATTAAACCAATAATTCATTTAATTACGTAATATATGATAAGTAAGAGTACCTATATTAAATATTACATACTAGCAGCGCCCCGCGGTTTTACCCGCTCCCGTGAGAATGCGTAGCTCGTGGTATCATAAAATCTCGGCACAATTCACCATCGTGTGTTAAAAAATTAAGTAACAGCGCCATCTATTGGTAGGATTTGTGACTACAAAAAGTTACAATAAAACATACGATTACTTATACAGAAACCCATGGGAATTTCGGGATAAAAAGTATCCTATGTGTTATTCCTAGTTATAAGGAATACCAAATTTAATCAAAATCAATACAGTAGTTTTTTCGTGAAAGTGGAACAAACATCCAAACTCACAAACATCCAAACATACAAACTTTCGCTATTATAATATTAGTAGGATTATATTTAAAGTAACTGATATTCTCTGTCTCTTTTTACCAGATAGCTATTGTAAAGATTTTGATAAAAAATAGTTGTACTTTACAAAATCGGTCAAGCCACTTTTACAATGAAAATCTTAAAATCTTATCGGACATGACAGTCTTACGGTAGAACGAATAAATTATCACAGCATTCATAGAAAACCCCAACTGGAATACCAGTGGAAACATACATAAAGCCGCGAACCCACCGCCACGCACGCTACGCCCACGGTCCACGGCCACGCAGCTCAGCTACGTTGAGCTATAGCCGAATCAGTCTCGAATGTATCAATGACGTCATTTTCGTGCGTAGCGTGTGCGTGTACTTCGGTGGGTTTGAGCCTTACCGGTCAAAATCATAACCCTCCTTTGGTTTCGTCTTAGAGGAGTTAAAAGATCTACTACTTAACACATAAGAACACAATAGTTCATATTAATATCTACCCTCAAATAACCTTCTAAAAACAATAACATAAAACATAATACCGTTCAAATTGAACTACAATCAATAAAACAAAAAGCCCTTCCCGACAACACACCCAGAACATTACAATAATCGAAATGACTCAAACAACTTCATTTTTCATCACGAGCCGCCTCAAGAGACTGATACGAACACTAGCTTCACGTTCTCATATTTTAATATTTCGGAGCGCAGTTTGTACTGCGAAAAATGGAAAAGGAATTCCACAATTTAATGTTCAATTTTGCAGAGAACACACGTTTGTATATTAAGGTCATGGTTTTGATAGAGAAATGGAGTTGTTTTTTAATTTTAGGAACTAATGATTAATGTTCTTCTCCTTTAGGGAAATGCATAGTGACTGAAAATCATCGTAAATAAATAAGCTATTAATAGACTATTTAATACATAAAGAACTACTTATATTATAATAAGTGTTAAAAGTTAGGTTAGTTTTGCGCTTCTGTGATTAGCACATTAAAAACCAAATAAACATCAACATGCTCAAATATTTTTTAAAGTCTAATTAAATTATAAACACTTTTTAAAATAAAGAACTTATATATATAGTAAACTTGTTCTTGGTTTTAATACTATGCCCTATAGCTATACAACGGCCAATTACAAACTATTGTTAGCCTAAAATATTAATATAATAAACTTGTATAAAAACTCTTTAAACAAAAAAGTAAATCAAATTATGTCTAGTCTTCTAAAATAAGATTTTCCAAATAAACTTCTTAGAGTAAAATGGTCTGTATATTTACGTAGAGCAAGCGGAAATCTAGTTGTTCAATATTTCAATGTACAGTCTTATCTTTGGGCATAAAATGTCAGCTCCACGTTATCTACGAATACAAACGTAGTGTATAACAACGAAATACTGTTATAAGCTGTGATTATTTTCATAAAGATACTACGAACACCTAAAAACGTTAACAGGGAGCCGCCTTATCGCCCAAAAGCCCTAGGATTGCGCCAAGTGATATGAATTAATCATTCATTACGTATAAATGAGTGTTCTATAATGACCTAATTTGCAATAATCGTAAAAGTTTAGTAAAATTACCATTCGGCCAGAAATGGCTTTTGGTAACTTTTCCCTTTATAGTTTAGGGTTTAGGGTAATGAAGGTCCAAATGTGAGATCGAACGCCGTTTGCGATCCAAACTTGAATGGGTTTCAAAGGAATTTCCTCTTGTAATGTGTTAAGTGTACTTCTAGAAGTTTACTGTGTATGTTAACTTATGATTTGTTGAGTAATTCTATGAGATTGATAAGGAAACTTTGACATATATTGACTCTAATTTGTTTTATTGCATGTTATATTCTATAATTATTTTTGGTTGATTTTTGTTTTGAATTTGTATACTTAAAAATATACTTTGGGCGAATTTAACTGTTTGAAGAAAAAGTGATATGTTTTTTTAATTACTTTATAAATAGGGTATTATTAAATATTGCCAATTTCAAACCCGTATCATCTTAAATAAAATCAAACATTCAACAACAGTTAGTTTAATAATATTTACAAGGCCCAGATATTCGAGAGAGATACAAAATTCCTAACGTATTTCGATACGTGTCGGCCGTCGTCAAAACGCGATAGGTCATATAAAATGTATGGAATCGATCACTGGGTATGTGGATTTTTAGTCGTTCAATGTGATGCAATGTGACACGGTCTTGGGAAACATGTCGCAGTTTGAGGGAATTGCTACATTCATTGGAAGGGTAAACTAAAAAATTTAAACGTTGTTTTTCTTTTCTGTTTTAGATATTTTTAACCCCCTACGCAAAAAGAGGGGTTTAAGTTTGACGTGTCTGTGTGTATCTGTTTGTCTGTGGCATTATAGCTCCCAAACGGATGAACAGCTTTTAGTTTTTATTGTATTAAATGGGACTTACGTGCGAGTGTTCTTAGATATGTTTGATGAAAATCGGCCCGTTTAAAAGTTAATGGGGGTTTGAAAGTAATTGTCTTGGAGGTTTTTAAATTTTCAACAGTTACAGGTTTTGGATAAGTTTTTTCACTACACGAAAGTTTATATCATCATTATCATCAGGACAGAAGTCCTAATGCTCTCTGATCTGTGACCAGCTTATATTATGTCCTCACCGAGGGGGTCGAGTCTACTATGAATTAGGGTGATTAGGCCTTAGTCAACCACGCTGATCAAGTTTAAGTTAGTAAGTTTTTGTATGGATCTTGAAAATGATATTAGGTGATCAACAATTTCAATTCAATTAAATTAAATGTGTAATCTATAAAGGAACCAAGATTAGATGAAAACATACATTTTATAGCTCATACACACAAAGACATATTACAAAAACTTTTAATGACTCTTTCTGTTAGAAGTTGGAATGACATAATGATATTAAACTTGTTAATAGGAAAATATAATTAATGTATTTCATTAAAATACTCATAACTTTCATAAATATATCATTAACAAAACATAATTTATCATATTTCACTAAGAATTCTTAATATGTAATTTATGAAGAAATAATTAATTAAGAGTCGTTTATTCCATTAAGGTCTCAGTAACAAAAGTTTCGTGTATGTTTATTATATTTGTTGGGGAAGTGTACTTAATTAGAGACACATATTAACAATAAGCATTGTGGCAAACAGCCGAGCGTACCCGGAAGCCACGTTAAATTTAATTAGAAGAATTGGGTAAGTATTCTTGGACAGGGAGGAATTTTGATGACGAGAGTTTGTTCTAGTAAAATATGGAATTGGAAATGAATAGTTGAGGAAATTGGCACCGGTTGACAACCAGGAAAAATATTTCAAGTTGTCGATCTAATGAATAGTGAGGGTACAAATGTACTGAATTTAAACCAATTAAATGAACCTTTTTGTACAACGATGATGCGCTGAATATTATGAAACAAAGTCTCAAAAACAATATTCATTTTTTAATAATCAATTCGGTTATTGAAGTTATTCCTCTATCTTACAATTATTAACACGTAATAATTCCTAAAAAACAATATTTAAATACGTTAATTTTGTCTTTTTTTCTCGTTCGAACCCCTCAGTTCATCTCTGCGTAATATTCCGATTAAGCCCCTAAGAAGAAATTTCACAGGCGTGCCAAATTAACTTTTCAAATTTCCTCGCCCAAAGCGCGAAGCTTTAACTGAATAAATGTATGATTATATAATTTTGTTCCTTTATACATCTCGGATGGGCGCGTTATTACAAAATGTTAACAGATTTTCAATTTGATCACTTTATCTGTGCTCGGTCCGGGTGTGCGTGTGAATGAGTATGTGCGTAGTTTCTAATACCCTAGATACAAGTTTAAAACTTAGTTAAGGGTCAGTTACTATAATGAGATGATGTAGTGAATGATTAAAAACGTTACTATGGCAATATAAATTCGTTGATAAATTAGTAGAATACGAAATTGTCAAAGTGCAAACGAATTGAAGACGAACCGTTGACGTTATATTTATCAGGATCGGGGTGCTGTTCTTTAAATGAAACTCTTTGCAAATATAATTATGATCATCGTAACGTATAACATTACTTGAATAAACATACGATGTGTCGTCGCTTCGTTGAGATCTAACACTGTATCTGAAGAAGTTATGAATGGATTTGCTTCATGCATTTCTGCATCATTCTTTTCATAAATGTAACATCGTTTATGGAAAAATTAGAAAACAACAACTTGTAGGATAAGAAAAAGGCACCTCATGGAAATAATTAAATAACACACATTTTGTGTTTTGACCGTGAAATAGACGAGTCATTTATTTGGGCCGGAGCCTAACACGTTAACAAGGCATAGTAAAAGGATATCGGATACTCTTTGCTTATCCTCGAAAAACCATGAAATGGAATGTAACGAGAATTCTTGTTTGAAACAGTTTTGTAGTAGTAAAATATTTTAATTAAAAATCTGTTAGCTCCAGATCTCTAATCTAGAAAACCTTCATAAAAATATCTTTCTAGATTACCAACCGTGATACAAACCAGAAATACGTACTAAAACTCTTAACATTATTACTTTTACAAAAATGTCGTTTCAAGAGGACTATATTATTATAAGTGGGTAATAAAACTTCATGGAAACGCGTTAACATTTCGATCTAGACACTCTGCCCTCCACAGACCTGTTAATATTTCTTTGAATATCACATCGAAGTACTTGAAATTCTAAACACCTTTTCTTCCAAGTTTTTATGGTTAGGACGTGATGCCCCGCCTAACAGCTGAGGCGTTTTATTAAATTCGATTTTTTTATAAATATGATAGCTTATTGAGGCTGTGATAATAAGATCTTCGATCTATTGATTGTGATTAGATTGTTGGTGATTTCAATTAATTAACGTTTTGCACTTCTAAGTAATCCACCTTACCTATTTGCAGATATTGGATGACTCATGTGGATTGTGGCCACCCACAGAACTCGGAATACTCTATGGTAAGTAAAGAAGTCTGACAGACGCGTGATATTGTCGCCGCAAAGGTGTGTCCCATAGGACACCATTCACCAGTATTGTTAATTTTTTTGTTATAGTATGTCAATATGTTGGTCACTGTCAACTGGCGACACGCGTTCTGATATAACCAGAGAGTAGATAACATTTCTATACTTACCATAGAGTATTCCGAGTTCTGTGTGGCCACCACTCTGGACAGACTAAGAGTTGCGGGCTCGATTCCCGTGCGAAGTAAATACTAATGTGATTTACAAATATCTATCGCAGTATGGCCTGATTACGTGAAAACTGCCCCCTTTTAAGTACAAATACGTAATTACAAGACATAAAAATCGGTTCCATTTCATTTAAATTATCTATTACTATTAAAACTAAAGTACTTTAAGTAAAGTAAGTATTTATTATTATACTAATAATTAAGTCGAAAAGTTGGTATGTTTGAACGCGCTTATCTGAAGAACTAAGAGTCAGATTTTCGTTAACTACGTATATTAAAGTAAAAGATAAAGTTAGATGATTTAACTAACAACGCTCGTGGCTTTGCTCACATCTATACTAATATATAGAAGAAGAGTTTGTTTCTTTGGTTGAACGCGCTAATCTCAGGAACTACTGGTCCGATTTGAAAAATTCTTTCGGTGATTGATAGCCTATTTATTGAGGAAGAGAATTACGATTCAAGATCGAAGAGTAATACCGCGTAGCACTGCTGGTATTTTATACAAATTTTGAATTTAAAAATATCTCATAAAAACGTATCGGTCTTTAAAATCACTCTGCAGGATAATGGCCTCTCTTCCATTAATGATATAAGTACAACTAAAGAGAAAAAACCTAATTCATAATTGTGATTTCAAATAAAATTAGATAAATTACAAACAATGTTGCAACCATAAGTTCAAAAATGTTCCTTTGCTAAAAGAGAATAAATAAAAACTAATCTGCGTTAATCCAGAGCTGTATAATTGAGTAGTTTTATACAATATTTCATTTACAAATACTGTGTTAGTTTGTGCGACATAAATCCGACCGAATATTTTATTCAATAGTCCATTTTGTTCGAACGAACGTTTTTGACCAGAATGGTCAATTTTCGCGAACGTAAAATTTTATATCCACACTCATAGACACTTCAGCAACGATTTCAATAAAGAGATGCTTCGAAAGGGGTTTTTAAATGGTTTATACGTTTTACAAGTTTTAGTTTAACTGTGTAGTGACACGTGCAGTTACCTGCCAAGCTGAAGGAATGTGATTTTTCGGTAAGGATGTTTGTTGTTTGTGAATCATGGGTATGATTTCAAAATACATTAGACAAGTATGTATTATAGCATCAAATTCCATAGGTTTTCTAATAATACTTTTTGTAGTTTTCCATATATTTGCAATAGTCCCAGCAGAACCGGGGACTGTCCTTGGATGCATTTTATAGTGTTATACAGGGATAGTCGCCGGATTGTGCATCCTTTACACAAGATTAAATATGTCAAAGAGCTTCCGTGTGTTGGCTTTGGCCCCAAACTAGCCTTCCAAAAGACCGGGACTCCTTAATAGTCCCGTGAATGGAAAAGACATAACACATAATAATACTTTATTTTTTTAACACATTTTGAATATAATCGCAAATTATTAGAAATACTGTTTTTTAATATCCAAATATATTATTTATTAACATACATTTAGCAACATCTGTTTCATACAAGAAAAATAAAATTAAAGTCGGTCGAAATTTAAAAATGTATGTATTCCAATTGCAATTGTGGTTAAAACGTTTTAAAATATTTGAACCCATAACTTTTAAACGAGGTTCAAACTGAGCACTTAATACTGCGCCTGACCCACAGATAAGCCTCTAAGCCCCGTCACGGTCACCATTGGGCTCTTCTTTACCTAATAATAAAGTTGTTGGACATATTGTTTGAGTGAAATACTTTTAACCGATTTAAAGAAAAGGAAGTAGATTCTCAGATTGGTTGTGTTGTGCAATGTTTGTTATGGTTCCCATTTTTATTCAATACTAGCTGATGCCAGCGACTTCGTCCGCGTGGAAATTGGTTTATGTATTTCACGTACCTAGTTGACTTTTTCAAAGTCATACTCTATGTAATCAAACAAATTCTATAGCGGATGTTGAAATTATTTTAATCATATGTAATCATTACTAAAAAAACAATTATTTTTCTATAATAAAAAATATATTATATATAAAATTCTCGTTATTTAATATTTACCATAAGTATTATTGTAAGTTATCCTTATATGTAACATGAAACAGTAATAAGGGCAACTACGTCATTTCTAGACCGCTTAAAAAAACAAAAGTCAAAATATTAGTGAGAGACTGGTTTTTGGCTTTAGTGGAATCATAAAACATCCATAAAATCTACCAAAAAAAATCCAATGTAACACACATTTTCTAGAATTATAGCCAAGAAAACTCTTGTTTATAATACTTGTTTATAATACATCAATATATCTGGGTCGATCACACAGACAAACAAATTAAATTATAACATCATGTAACCTTTTTTCCGTCACGATTTTTTAACAAAGTAAAGTCACAGCAAATCAGTAACTTGTCATTAGACATGCGTCCGTGGTCCCTGATAGCATAAACATACGTACACACGTTACATTTATTATTCGTATCTTGTGTAATCATAAACCTTTTGTGAATAAAAAAATATTAAATGTTTTATAAAGTGTTTGTAACTTTGTGACCTTTATACTCGTAGCAGTGAGTCGTTTAACTTGAGTTATTTTAATCGATAGTATAAACATGCCTATATAAATATAATAGAAAATGTGTGGTTGGTAATAGAAAATCGGTTAGGGTTTTTGCTCATGCTTATAGGGCTTGACAAAAAACAGTTTATTTTTAACCCTGAAAATAAATTAAATGAAAAGTAAAGTATCGTCTGTAAGATTGTACTGCAAGACGAAATTCTTGCAATAAAATTACTGATGAAATCAGTACAGAAACAAAAAAATATACATACAGCGCAATCATAAATCTGCTTAGTAAATTATTTGTTGTATTATTGTAAATTATTTGTATTTGTCTAAATATTTTTTCATCAATTTCAATAAGTAAAATCGTTTATAATTCCATTTATAAAAATAAAACACTTATCTAAAACACTTTAACGTAACAATGAAATTCGTTTCAACATTTTTATTTTGACCTTCAGAAACAAAATGGTAGAAAATATTTTAACAAAATGATTTATTTTCGCCTGTCAGTGCGAGATATTTATCATTATAAAGGTGTCGTTTACCGAAACAACTATTATCGAAATGTCTTAACAATATATATAAAGGTTTTGTAACCTTTAGGGTTCAGTTGACTTACAGTAGATTTTTCCACGACGTTTTTATCAGCAGGATTCCTTGCGATGTTTTTTGTTGGGAGCGTTGAATAAACGTTCATATGAATAAGAAAATTGAATCAACAGTGGTTCGTGGTGGAGGTCCATTGCACCATCAACCATTTTCCGATAATTTTTAATTAGAACGGATTCCACTACATATTTATCAAACAGATAAGAGACAGGCGTCTCACTGATCATATTAGTCCAGATAGGAGGATTAAATATATGATTGAATTTATCATTTAAATATTACCAGAATTTTGAATGAAACCATTTATGATAATTTTGTACGGAATCACGATTGAAACGATTTCGATTTTGTTTTGTCTACTATAGACATTATAAAACGACCCCTCACCCTCCCTTACTAAGAGGGTGTCAGATTTATAAGTTATACATATTGTTGACTTTCCAAGTGACAAGGATACGTAAACTTTTATTATGATAACATACCATAAAAATGTAGAACATTTATTTAGTAGAGATTATTTGTTCAGTAAGTTACTTTTTTTCTTATTTGACTAGTTCGGACATGTGGCTTTGTGTGAATTTTGAGCCTATAAAGAAAATAAATAAGTACTAATTGGTAACCTTGACACAGGCTGTAGGATTGTCACAGTCAGTGTATGTAAAAAAATGAGGACTTGAAACAAATTATTCTCATTTTTATTTACCAAAATAAATGACAAATCGGATTCTTGTACTTGACTGTAACTTGTCTAAAGGAAAGCGATGATACAGCCTGAGATAGAGCGTACTCGCCTAAAAGATATTGATTCACTCGAGATTTAAAGAGACCCAGAATGTATGTTTCAGGGAACAGAAACGCTGGCAGGGATTATTGGAATGTATTCAAGGATAAATTAAAAACAGACAAAATAACCTACTTTTTCATATTAAATAAGAAGAAGAGAAAAACTAATACAAAGTCATCAATATGCATGCGTAGTCTCATTCGATTAGACTTAACTACGGCGTAGTATCTGTTTAACGTAGCTGTCGTAGCAAGTCTACCGTTTCGTAGCGCGTAGTATCGTATTATCGCTTTCCTAGAAACAATTTAGAATGCAATTTCAAATGGATATTTATCATCATTATGTAGCATGATTTATTAATATTTAGCATGCATAAAGGCAAAGATAATTTATTTAAACCCAAAAGTATAGTATTGTAGTTTCATATATTTTTATTAAATTAGATAATTCTAGTACTTATTAATAACCTTGATAACTATCACTACATAGTATAAAACAAAGTCGCTGTCGCTGTCTGTCCGTTCCTATGTATGCTTAAATCTTTAAAACTACGCAACGAATTTTTAGGTGTTTTTTTTTGTAATAGAGTGATTCAAGAGGAAGGCTTTTAGCATAATTTTATCCCTGCAATCTCACGGGATTGGGAACTACGCGGGTGAAACCACGGGACGCCACTAGTAAAAAAATCTATGTAACATATTTGACTATTCCTAGTATTGGATTTGAAAATTTCAATTTCCATACAAATCTCAATATGTGCCTACCAAATCATACATGCACTCATTGACTTAGACGATTACTCTTTGTTAGAAAACGTTCACGCCAAAATAGCTTTTTTGTTATAGAAAATATGGTCTATTTTCCCATAACAAATAACCTTTGGAAACACTGTTGAAAAACACCGACGCGTAAAACGTTCAGCTGAAGTTTAAATCAAATATTTACTATTCTACATGTACCGAGTTGAATGTGACGGGGTTCCATCTGTCCTGGAATTGCGTTAAAGTAAATAATAGATATATAATAAAATCCACTTTTTGTTGTAAAGGGACTTTTGGGACAGTTTCTATAAAAATTCTATGTACAGGTATTTTGGAAATATTTTTAATTATGCTATCCGTCAAAGGAATAGCCTGTTTTTATTTATTTAAATATTTTCTATTACAATAGACAATCGCACGGATTTTGAAGCGGTGTGATTCAAGGGGAAGTTTTTAAGCATAATTTTATCCCTGCATTATCACGGGAGCGGGAACTACGGGGATGAAACTACGGGTCGTCGCTAGTAATAAATAAAATCAAATCAAATCAAATTGAAAATCGTTTATTCAATTAAGGCCTCGATGAGGCACTTATGAAGGTCACTGAATACCACCGATTCGGAATTACATCAGTCGAGAAGAATCGACAAGAAATTCGGGCTGGTATTTTTAAGAAATAATAAGAATGTCACTTATAACTAATGTCAACAATAAAAACACTTTCTACTTCCATTCCACAAAATACCAGTCATCCAATTATTCCACCATGTTCTATTGTATCAAATGACGTCCAACTGTCAGACTATACGACTTTACATACCGGTCGCGTTATACGCTAACCCGCTTAAATATTTCGTACTACCCGCATCTAAAACGCTGTACGCCATTTTAGTTGATAGCTTTTAGTTGCATTGAATAGTTTAATTTGTATTGAGCCCTTAAAGCTTGTATAGGAGTGATTATAGGACTGTGTTGGCTATGGATTGTAATCTGTACTGTTAAGCGACGTATAACGTGATGACAATGATGGGTGACCATTGTTGTTGTGGGTTAAAATTTTGTGAGCGTTTTAGTTCGGAGGGTTTGTTTAGTTATTGGTTTTGGTTGTGCTATTAATGTAACTTATGGCCTTGGCAGGTGAGTTGGTTTAGAATAGCGCCACGTTTTAACATAAGCATGGGTTCAAATTACATACAGTAAGCGTATCTTATTAATTAACTAGTAGCGCTAGTACCCACGTAGTTCACGTTCCCGTGGGAATACGGGAATAAAATATAGCCTATGGCACGCACTGATAAATTAGCTTACCATTAGTGAAAGAATTTTTGAAATCGGTCCAGTAGTTTTGGAGCCTATTCGATACAAACAAACAATCAAATCTTTCCTCTTTATAATATTAGTTTACATAGATATCTGTACATGAAAATCCAATATCTTCAGTCTATAAAAAAACTACACTTTTCCCTCGTTTTCTAATACCTACCTTCAATTCTTACGTAATAAAAAGTAGTCATCACTTTTTCTATTGTGAAAATATTTCGTTATAAGTGACTGGTATATGTATAGTAATACATAATATAGTACATAGATTCCATTAGCATTTTCCGAGGCGGTTCTTTTTACCTAGAACGCGGTCCCCAGTTCGAAATACGTGATATGAATTCTAATAATGTTCTAGGAATTTTATTCATAATAATTCATTTATATAGTGTGCACTCACTTTGGTTTGGTTTTTGTATTAAATAAATATATTATAGGGAAAATATTGGATTTGGTGTTTGTTTATAATATCATTGAGAAATAGGCCTTTGCAGCCCTTACATTACAATTAGGGCCTATTTCACCATCCATTCACCCGCGTAGTTCCCGATCCCGTACGAATTTCCGGATAAAATTCCCCGGACTATAAGCTACCCCTGTAAGTACCCTACCTTACCTACCCAAATTTCAAGTCAATCGGTTCAGTAGTTTAGCCGTGAAAAGGTAACAGACAGACAGACAGAGTTACTTTCGCATTTATAATATTAGTAAGGATAACCAAACATTACATAACTCTTCATCATATATTTTTGAACAAATCACTATAACTCACAATTAAATCCTTCTTCTGGTTTTCATCTTCACATTCGTTGTCATTTTCCATCTTTAAAAGCGATATAAATTATACCCGTTACAATAAAATTTAATTTAACAGAGTCTGCAGTCCAACTACAGTTAATATTACATAACTCTTGTGAGTAATGATGTCATTTACTCATTCTGAGTAAGTAATTTACTCATTGTGAGTAAGTACCTTATTCATTTACTCATTCTGAGTTACTAATACTAAGGTTGAGTAATGTTGAGTAACGAACGATGTTAGCTGCAAATGCGTTTTATAACCCGATTATTGTTTTACGATCATTTTACTATACTTTTTAGTGTTTGTTTATGTTTTCTTTAATTTTGTTTTTTTTTAAAGTAAATGGTATTGTTTGGTAAGTGAAACTGTATTGGACTTATTGACGAGTATAACTATACTATATATATTGTTGTATTGTCGTCATGAAAAGTATATTTATAAACACATTCGAATGTTCAAACCATATTTAAAAACTTATCTGTAACATTTTTATTTCTTTGAAGAATATTTAATTAATTGAGTATTACATATTGTTGAAGCAGATTTTATAATTTGAAAATAATTAAGCTTCATTTTCCATAATATAAAAACAAATAAAAACACACTATGCTTTACTATTCGCATTATATAACTAAATACGTACATAGTTTCTTTTCAAAACTTATTGAGCACACCACCATGACGAGGGTTACCCCATAGGGACAGTTGAGGGCACGCGTAGGGTTAGGGAACAGTTTTTCTTTGATACACATATTGCATAATGTAATAATGCAGAAGAACGTTGCATCATGATAAATAGCTGTGCTTAGAAGTGAATTAGTTTATTACTGCTTTGTGCCTAATAGTCGTAGTGTTCCTCGATAAAAGTCTTAAATACTAAACGTTTTATTGGAAAAATTGTCTTTCTTAATATATTAATCATTCACTACATCATCGTATTCGTAACTTGTATCTAGGGTATCAGAAACTACGCACACACACCTAGACCGAGATAAACATTTGTCGTTAACAGAAGTATTCACCCGGCACGAGAATCGAACCCGTTTTCTTACGGATTGCACTCCGGCATGGTTACAACTGCCTTCTAGTTCGTCGTATTGGTTGTATTCATCTACGAAAAACGAGTATGACGTCATATCGTCGCTAATTATTCTGCGAAGTAAAAAATATCTTTAATCCAGGAAGTCCAACGGAAACAGCAAGATCCGGACTTACCCTCAAAGAAACTAATAAATAAATCTGCAATTTAATACTTATTCTTAATAAAACAAAGTTTAAATTTAAATAGCATTCAATGAAATACAAAGGCGAATGGAAAGTTCGAGGAAAGATCACAAGTTGTTTGAAATACTTTAACTTCTTAAGTCTTGAAGGAAGTTGAGCCACAATGAAAGAGGGTTACCTTCCGTTCCTTCGGTGTATCGATACACCGATCTCCCATATTGAAGATATGAATACGTAAGTATTTGACCTCTTTAGTGATGTAGCTAGGCTATTAAATATTTAAAAATATTTATCTGTAAAACCAACTTTATTGTTTGACTGATCTACTAACACACAGCTCGAACTTCTGAATGAATTGCGCTGTTATTTGACAGATAGAAGTTATTAATACGTTTTAATGTTATTAAATATATAGTTACTAGCTGTGCCCCGTAGTTCCCGATCCCGTGGAAATTTCGGGATAAAACAGCCTATGTTCTTTCCCGGATCATAAGCTACCCCTGTACAAAATTTCAAGTCAATCGGTTCAGTAGTTTAGCCGTGAAAAGGTAACCGACAAACAGACACACAGAGTTACTTTCGCATTTATAATATTAGTTAGGATTAACTTTCGAAAACTAGATACAAGTAACGAGTGTCGATAATGTTAGTATGACAATCAAAAATGTTGGTACATAGACGACTTATGTCCTCGGATTCTTTTTCAAATTCCGTGTTCTGAGACTCGAATTTAACGCTCTATTGTTCGTAAAATCAACTCATAAAGAACAACTTTTGAACACAACTCAAAGAGACATTGTCATTGATATAATAAACCTTAATCAATACAGTACAAAGACTGTTATCCAACGAGTTGTCTATACTAATATTATAAAGAGGAAAGATTTGTTTGTTTGTAACGAATAGGCTCCGAAACTACTGAACCGATTTCAATAATTCTTTCACCATTAGATAGCTACATTCACTCTGAATAACATAGGCTATATTTTATCCCCGTATTCCCACGGGAACGGGAACCACGCGGGTGAAACCGCGGGGCACAGCTAGTTATATAATAATATCACTAAAGAACTGATACAGTTGTGGACAAAAGTTATATTTTTCCCAACACTAGCCAACTCGTTGCGCACATCTAACTTTTGTTGAGAACTGTACAAAACAAACAAAGTTGCAATTGACGTTATTAGTAACTGTTTGTGGGAACCGAATGAGGGTAGTGGCAGATTTGGTACACTAATATAATAGGCTGTTTCATAATTTTTGTTATACAATAGTGGTTAGGGCAGAAAGCGTCGAGCAATAGTGGGATGAAGCCGAGGACCGCAATACTTGGAAGACAATGGGGAGACCTTTGCCCAGCAGTGGGACAGTATAGGTTAAAAAAAAAGTGGTTAGCCGCGTTAACTTTGAAGCCATATCTATATTTATTTTGAACAAACCATATCTGTACTGATATTTTAAATAATTTGTTTGCTTGAACGCGCTAATTTTAGGAACCACTGGTGCATGGACGTAACCAGAGAGAATCTTGATCGTGATCCTTATTCTATGCACTAGTGTGGTTTGGAACATCTTTCACTGTTACATGTATCGAAGATGGCTATACAATATCTTATATATGAAATTATCGTGTCACAATGTTCGTTCCCGTACTCCTCCGAAACGGCTTGACCAATTCTCATGAAATTTTGTGAGCATATTCAGTAGGTCTGAGAATCGGCCAACATCTATTTTTCATCCCGAAATTCCCACGGGAACGGGAACAACGCGTGTGAAACCGCGGGGCGCAGCTAGTTTGTATATAATATCGTTATAGTGAAATCATACAAATGATGTCCTTAAATGGTTCGCCGTTTTCATTGAACTAAGTAAATAATCATGCTAAGATCAATAAAAATATTTATAGATTGCAGTAAACGTTGGTTTACCGCCAGACACAGGTAGTACTCAAGGCTTAAAATGAGATTGTATAAATAAGTATATACTTATAATATAAACTCTCTTACTACAAAATGACGATGACTAAACGTTACTTCTTAGAATTTGGTCCTTATTAGTTACACTATAGAACGTTATTATTTACGTTCTAGGAATGAAACACATAAGCAATTGCTTAAAGAACTAATGACGAAAGCTAGACTTTGATTAACATCCAACTAGAGACTAATATAATTCTATATTTGTAGTTTCTGACTTATTCTACCACGCCCACTTGAAGAAAAAATCCACCGTATTAAAACATTCTTTCTAAGTGACCTCTAAGCCTAAACAAATTATAACTATGCGGAGAATAAATGTTATTAGGTATGAAACAAATATGCCTAAACTTACAACACAAAACAAACGTATTAAAATACGTACAAAACTCACTATAACAACAATATTGTACACACCAAACGGTCAAACTTCGAAACCATTTCACAGTTCAATACATAAACAATAAACCAAATGCCAAAAACAACGACAATATACCAAGCGAACAAAATCGACAATAAAAAAATATATTTTACTCTTTGCCTTTCCGTGTTACTAAGTACCAAAGAGAGATGATTTCTATAACCCGTTACTTTTTTTCTCGTCTCGCGTGCCTGTGACAGGGGTCGAACGGGCTAACCTTCGTCAGATGACCGCCATTACAAAACAAGACAGGCACTAAGCAATAAGCGACTGATTTAATAAGCGATACAAAAACATTTAGATTAAACGAAAAGAAATAGACGGTCCGAATTGTGTAATCGCTTTCCTATTTGTAGGAGTACTTGAGATACAAAGTAATTGAAAAGATTAAGGAAAATGTTTGAACTTGAGTATAAAATAAGAGATGGTTCTATTTATTATTAATTTGTAGTACTTTAAGTACTATTGCAAGAAGAATGCAGAGTTTCATATTAGTTTTTCTCAATAGAAAATGCGTGTTCGACTGTTGTCAGTCAAATGCGCTAGTGACTTTTTTAATTTAGAGGTGTCGTTGTCCGGATTAAGGGGCATACTCCTTAATCTCATAAATCATAAAATAAAACTGACTTCCAAATAAAATTCGGTTCATTCATTAAGACCCTATGTTAAATTATTGAAGTATCATAAACTTTAAATAAATTATGTACTCAAGGGTCAAAGGTGTCATGGTCTTCTATTTACTGGTGATTTTAGCACATTTAGAGAGAATAGGGCCATTTCTTCTCACTTTACACACACATGTGAAATAAATAAATGCTTTAAAGAACTTATAATTTCAATAAACTATTATTTTGCAAACTTTTTCTTACAAACTCGCTCCAACTCATACCTTGAGCGTCACACAGAACACTTTCGTTATTTCTTTGCGAGTGACATCTATTGCCCTTTTTCAATTAAAGTTAAACCTAAAATTATTGCACTGACTGAGTGTTTTACGGTCCTGACCCTTCATATTCTCTTTGTACCTCTATTTTGAGGATTAAACCGTTTAGAACAATTTTCGTTTAAGTATTCTAAGTTATAATTAAGTAAAAACGTTTAGCGTTTACAATTTCTGTTTTATTTTATCATGAAAATATATTTTTGTCTCTAAACTAAATTCGTACGTTTTAATATTCGATAACTTAATGTATTTAAATGCAAGTGATAATATGCATTATTATTCGATTTATAAGAAATTAAATTAAATTTACTACTAGTGATTTTTTACTTTAAATAACTCAATCAGTTACAGTAATAAAGTTAATTTAAAAAAATAAGAAACCGACTTCAGCACTAAAAAGTAAGAAAATAATTGAAAATAAACGATATTATTAATACATATTTACAATTTATAATTAGTTACTTTTGGAGTCAGTGCCAGCCCAGGATAGTTTTTTTTCCTTATAAGATAGCACGAGACGCGCCTATAATATTAATGAAGGCTTTGGCTGTCACCGACTTCAAAAGTAACTAATTATAGATTGTAAATATGTATTAATAATATCGTTTATTTTCAATTATTTTCTTACTTTTTAGTTCTGAAGTCGGTTTCTTATTTTTTTAAATTAACTTTATTTTTAATTTTTTAGTGGGAAGCAAGTCTCCTTTTACAAAATACGCTTAAATTTTCCTTCAGAAGAGATTTAGACTCGTGGATCACTTGAATCCTTTTTTTGTGGGAGGAAGACTTTACGTCTTTCCTCTGTCCAGGGGAACGACGGGGTATGTCGGACTCCGCGCCGCAAAGATAGAGCGGTGACGCGCTTACCGACTAAAACCCCTTGGTGTGCCACCTCTGCGCTTATGGCCGAAACCGGAAGAAACGCGGCTGCATGCTACTACGATCCCGGACAGCGCCTCTACCCTGTTAAGGGTTTCTCCTCTGAGCTAGAATAAAGAAAAGCTCTAGGCGACAGATGTTGAGTTACCCCCTTCCGAAAGTACCGCGCACCACCTCGAGGCCTATATGGCGGCAGTGGATCTCCCTCGGGGATCACGGCCGCAGGTCGGGCGTATGGCGGTTCCAGGACAAAGTGGTAGTCCCGCTTCCGTCTGCCCAACCTTCTGCTGCGGATAGTATTAGTGGAGAGGGCTTCGCGCTCTCTCTCCGCAGCTTTTTTTTGCGAGAGTACGACCTCACAAGGTGGACTCTCCAATCCAAGACCTCTCCGCGCTCACCATAGCAGAGACTACATTTGGCAAGGAGAGGTCGTTTCCCACGATTGCCGCGAGAGTTGCGAGGGCAATAGCCTCTTGCAAGGATTTTTTCGCTGCTCTATAAGTGTCAAGCAGTTCATCCTCAACGGGTACCGCTTGAATCCTGTCCCATGAGCTGATGTTACTCATGATTCATAATCTAACACAACCCTGCATTTTATTACTTCTTTTTAACTTCATCATCCCAACTAAACCATCATTTTATTACAAAACTTCTTTATAACCACAAAGGTATAAGAACTTTTTAGAAAATTAACCAAAGTCAAAATAAAAACGAAAATAGAGGATGACGTTTATACTGTCTATTTATTAATTAAAATAATATATACAATCTAATCTGGTGCAGTGTTTGTTTGTAATATCTAAATATTATTTTTTTACGAAAAGTTTTATGAAAACTCTCTGAAGATATTATGTGTAATAGGTACCTATAATAGTATAAAAAAACATTTTTAAAAAAATTTGTAGGTTCGGGTTTATTTCAGTCTGTATTAACGAATTAAAAAACGGGACATTTTTATATCTAAAACCCATGAATTGTGAACAGCATTTGATTTAAATACGAAATAATACAGCCAAAAAATTTTCATCCAGAAATTCTTATGGTATCAAGAATATCGCGAGCAAAACCACGGGTCACAGGTAGTTTTACTTTTAATAATGTCAATTGACACCCCAGCCTACATTGTTGCGGGTTTTTCCTCGATTTATCCTGGATCCCATCATCAGATCCTGATTTCCTTGACATAGGACCACTTCGCGAATATCCGCTTTCTAATAGAACAAGAATTTTAAAATGCTCCATTCATGATTACAAAGAAATCGCGTAACAAACACACAAAAAAAAAATATATACACGTCGAATAGAGAACCTCCTCCTGTTTTTTTGGAAGTCGGTTAAAAATATACAGAGACATGTAAAAAAAACATACAATACTTTGTAATTTCTATACTTCAACTAACTCTACCAGTGGTTTAAAAATTCAAACGTTTTAATAAAAATAATATCAAAATTCAACTTTTAAAAAGCACAACACTCGAAAACTTTATTGAAATAGAAAATGTAAACAACAAAAACGTAAAAGCTCAAACGCTTGTTGGCATGTTACGCTTTCCGTACAAAAAGCTCTGATATTTTGTGATTGCAATTGCATTGCTATGACAGAGTTGTTTAGAAAAATATACATACAGATATACATATGTTTATGCTTAGTTATAGGGGTCAGTTACTATAATAGATAATGTATTAAATGATTATGTCATCTGTATCATAAAACCCGATATTGAATGACTGATTGATCATATCTGCCACGTATCAAAGTAATTTAGATTTTCAAATTGATTATACATATATGAATTTGAAAATTGATTTGACGCTGTACGGTGAAGGAAAACATCGTGAGAAAACGTGCACACACCTGCGAAGAAATTTTAGATTGTGTGTAAAGTCGACCAATTGGCCAGTGTGGTTGACTAAGACCTAATCACCTTAATTCAGAGTAGCTCGAGCCTCTCGGTCAGGTCATATATGAGCTGATGATGATGATCAAAATTCCAGTAATAGGATGATGATGACTGAGTACCAGTCATATAAATCTATTAGTGCCCTCCTTAACGACTTAGGTGGCGACTCGACCATGGGCCGAAAGCTGGGGTCTAGTGGTCGAGTTGACACCTACACTTTTTTTAATTGTGGCTACTCAACCGTCAGTCTAGTTTTGTGTGGTCGAGTCGCCACCTAAGTCTTCTTATTATAGGATACAACCAAAACCCTCTACTATGACCTTGTTTTTTAAGATATATTTTCTAAAAGATGTCAACGTTATTTCAGAGGTGTAACAAAAATATAAGGTTGTATGTCTTCGGTACGAAATTGTGTTACGTAACTTACGTACACAACGCTCGGCACTTCGTTTGGATCGTAAAATCTTTGATATTCAGTTATTTGAACATATTTTTAAAAGGAGTTCGCTGTTAACTTTATTTTAAAGTAAGTGTAGTTTGTATTATTTGGTCGCAAATGTTTATTATATTACCAACTAGCACCGCCCCGCGGTTTCACCCGCGTAGCTCCCGTTCCCGTCGGAATTTCGGGATAAAAAGTATCCTATGTGTTTTTCTGATGTATAAGTTAAATTATTGTAATGTTACATTAAAATCCATTCAGTAGTTTTTGCGTGAAAGAGGAACAAACATCCACACATCCACACTCACAAACATTCGGCTTTATAATATTAATAGGAATAAAACATGAGGTCTTTTTTATTAGTAGAATATAACCACAATTGTTTTTTACCTAAAATGCTTGATTGCTGTAGTTGCTAGATTTTTTTTCATTCGATCTCGATTTCCGATTATTTATGACCATCAGTTACGAATACTTAACATTTTTGAGAAGTATTTCATAAATATTTCGTTCTTGCAAAGGTCATTAGAAAATTGTTATTAGGTAGATTAAAAGAAAATTCTTAGGTATTTATCATTTATAAATAGCAATTACCCAGATTTGCAAAGATCATTAGAAGATTGTTATTAGAAAGATTAAAATAAAGTTCTGAGCTATTTTTTATTATTTATAAAATACAATAAAACAAAAATTATGTTTATTGTTCTTATAAATAGCGGGTACTTTTTGTTGACACAGACTATTTAGATTTTAATATAAAAATCTTAAGTGATAAAGACGAAAAGGTTATTACGACTTTGAGTAGAGATAAACTAATCCAAATCTCTTATCGCAAAGTTCCATTAATAAAAACAAAATTCAAATACAAACATCAAAAGCAAAGTCTTCAGAACAATATTAAAATAAATCTTGAAACAGAAAAGAAACGCTTTAAATATTGTCAAAGACAATTTTCAACAGAACTCGTAATATAAACTAAACGACAGCAAAAACTCATAACAGTAATAAACAACACTTGCTGTTCATTTAAATAAAGTTGAAGAGTTCTTTTATAAATATACATACTGTTATCATTGACATACAAAAACCCAAGATGCACAATCCCGAACATTACATATTACAAAATTTATTCAAGAAATCTTATATCATTCGGGCCTCCAAACTAGGCATTGCCTGTCCTGTAGAGGAAAATAATAACAAATCTAAGACTTTAGATAGACGAACTGCAAACCAACCGCAAATTGCAGTTCAGGTGCAGTTTGCATTCAAGAAGAAAGTCCGCAAGAACTAGAACTAAAAACAATTGATATTATAAACATACTTGCAAATTCAACCTTAAGTGAATAGTTTAGAGTTGAAAAAAGACTGTTTGAACTGAGTGCACCATGCGCTAATTTTACAGGCACGACTATGAGACGCTGAATATACTTCTTGGGATTTTCGTACATCAATGACTGTTATGAATAACTATCTCGTTAATATGAATATAAAACATACCTGAAGCCATTTTATCCTGGTAATGTTCTCCTCAGTGACAGTCAACGCTCTTCTCTCTCCTAATTTATAGGATTCATCATAATACATATATTCCGTAAACGTTAACCCACTCGTTGTGTATTGTTGGGTGAAGTATATTGAGATAGTACCATTAGAGATATCATGCTCAATAACCCATTTACACTTGATGGGGACTGGGAAGGGGTTAGGAAAGTTTGGGGTCTGTATGACCCCGACAGGGCCCCTCAGACGGCCCCCACATGTCTGGGGCCCTTGATGTTCTCGGTCTTCTTGCGAGTAGACCTGGTCTACTGCGATGGTGATGAGTGTGATGCTGAGTAGACGTTGCATGGTGAGCCTGGAACAAGAGAAATTGGTATGTCAATTTCTGTAGTGGAAGCCTTTTTTATCAGGATTGCAGATTTGGTTTGATCAGGGCCCTTGGGGTTTTATGTCGAAGGCCCATAGCATATTCTTCGGTTTAAACATAAAATTCTAAACATAAAATTCCTACACTCTTGAGGACCTCATGTCCTGCCAGCTCAACGCCATTAAGGTGGCCTCTCACTGGAGCCCCATTATTTATGTCTTGTCCATCGACACGAAGAAGAAAAAGAACATAATTGTAGTCAGACTATGAAATAATAACACTATTACGTTAATGTATATTTATGACTACGAATATATCTGCGGAATAATATTTATCTGAAACGTAAAAACAAAAGCAATTAATTCAAGTTGTTTTTACGTTAACAAATTGAATAGTGATAAATATTATGTTAACATTAATATACAAGGCTGTTGGACTTTCAAGAAAAACATGTTATTTCTTTAATATTTTAGGTCTAAATAAATTGAGAGGTCTGACAGATCAAATAAAACAAATGTTATCAGATATATCAAGTTTCAATAGTTTTTGTCGAGAAACAAATGGACCAATATTTCAATACGTTATATTATTTCCCTTGATATTAATGTCGACCATATTTCATCAAATATTAAGGTTACATCAATTATTTTCTTTTATCTCAAGTACTTGGGTATGTAGGACTTGATTGTTTTATTAAAACAAAGGTATTCCACGTATTTGGGCGTACGAAAATAGATGTTTAATAATATGTTGATAATTTCTTCGCAAAAACAATTACAAATAAATAGATGTGTATATTTATTTTGGTTCTTTGCTAATACATAGTGATGATGATGCTTTCTTAACCAATTTCGGCCTCAGCGACTGTTTGTTGTTTTTTTCGATATTAATTATATTATCAGCTAAATACATAGTATCCAAATACTAACCACATTCTGTACAAAATGACTTATTATTAAAGTAAATAAATAGTGTTTTCGAATCAATATGCGAATAAGGTATCTACAAAAAAACCACATGTGTCATTATGTTTCATCGAATTTCGTCGAATTACTCGACCAATTTCAGTCTTACCAATTTTAACATTGCTACAATTTAAACTACAACTCTGTGTTTTAATCCTTTTTACATCGCTAAATTTCTAGACCACATCTAAAACTATTATTCTAGCAATAACTTTAAAACTGTACCCAAAACCATTAACTATAATGAAAATAACTTGATATTACTTGTATTTATCCGTCGGCTAAGCAAACCGCCGACTGATGGTCACCCGAAATTAATTGTACTTTCATTCGTCCTAGACAACACACCTAACTCCAAATTAATTAGTACCCTCAAACGTTTTGAATATCTCTTTATCAAAGTTCAGATCAGTGGATCTCTTAATTTGATTAGAACTACTTAATTAATGTGTAAATAGTTAAAGGACAAACTCTAATAATATATACCCTTATGCGTGGCAATAAGTTTTATAGTTGGGTTTAATTAAAAGATTAGTTGTTTTCTTTGAATCATAATTAATCTTACTTATGATATGCTCATCTAATTTTGAAGGGAATTAAATCTAAATAATGATTTGTTTAAGTTTTGAGTTGTGTTTATGTAATTATTTATGTAATATGTGATAAATAAATGAGCACTTTTAGTACAAAAAATACAAACGTCACCTAAACATGTCGTTTTGTAGCAATAATCCAAGCTCACGGTTTATTCAACGTTTCTGCATTGTCGCACTGCAGTCAGCTTATCGTATTTCTTTGATGGCAAACAGTTTCATAAGCACTCTTTGGTTAGACGTAGATTAGGTCGAAAACCACGCTTTATTAAGGAATTTTGAGAATTTAGAATATTAAATAAGTGTGACTGAAAAACAATAGGCTTCGTTCAATTTTAAATTATTTTTCAACACACTTGCTCATAAAAGGGCTCTTATTTGTGCAAAAACAGTTGAATAATGACACGCTTGATTCACTAGTGAGACATAGATTTTTTTTTAAATTGTTTAGTTTTAAAAAAGTTTCGATACCAAAAAAATCGTGTCCATACATTTTAAAAACAAATTTCAACTATGTTGCCTTACTTTTGGTAGGTCTATGGTCGATTCCATTCATTCATTCGACTTTTTTTTAAAAGTATATTATTTTAATCTATGGCCGATCACCATTGTTGTGTTTGATGCGCGCGAATAGAAAAACTGTTTATTTATTAGCGAAAAATTATAATTTCTTCGCAAATGTGTTGAAAAACGTTGTATGGTACACGCGTGTATTGATGATTACTATCCTCGGCTATCTTCAGACCCTCGCCTGACGGCTCGGGCCTCAATAGCGCCTCGGAAGTAATCACCAACTTACCTCGCTTGTACCATAAATAACTATTTATATATATATATATTTTTTACTTTTAATTTAAACGTTTTGTAAACATACATACATACATACATCAAAATATATACAAGAAGGCCATAAGTAGTAGAGCAGAGAAGCTGTACCTTGGTTTATCACCTGTCCTGTCATTTGATAATGGTATGGTTTGCAGAGACAGAAACTTTCATAACCAATTTTTAACCTAACCTTTGATCGAGAACTCTTAAGAAAACTCCTTACAAGTTAAAAAAGCATGTTATTTAAAAAATATTAACTAAGTACTGTCTTTTCACGAAATTTTAAAACTTAATATAAAATTTGGAATAGAAAATTCTAATATTTTTACGACACAGTCTTGTTTGTTCTAATACCGTCTTGGCCCAGATATCTAAACTTTCAATATCTTTCTTTCAATAACAAACTTTGAATTTAAAATATTTGCTTGATAACATAACTTATCATTCACTCCATCATCTCATTACAGTAACTGACCCCTAACTAAGCTCGAAGCTTGTATCTAGGGTATCAGAAAATACGCACACACTCATTCACACACACACCCAGACCAAGATAAACAACTAATCCTTTGTTTTGTTCTCAAGTACATAAACAAGCCCCATTATTTTTAAAGGATTTATTTAAAAAACGAATTGCAAAAAATGGTCTATCTATCTGTCTGTTTCCAATTTTTAACGTCAAAAAGTCAAGTATGATCTAACAAATAAAGTAATTATGAAACTTTTAATAACTAGGAACAAAAATAAAATTGTTTTCTTAACAAGTGGGTATTCAATTATGTAACTTCGTAACTTTATAAAGTGGATTTGAAGATGGACATCGCAATTGAATCATTTTTACGGTACGTCGCGGGACTGGTGGGGTTCGAACCAGGCACCTTCCGATCGGAAGTCAACGGCCTTACCCCTACGCCACCGACGCTCTAATGAAATCAAATATTATATTTTTATCACTTCTTGTATGTATAATTTTTATTATTTTGATGATTGATGAATGTAAGTGCCTATAATGTACGCACGCTCATCAATTTACAACAATTATTTTATTACAAAAATCCAAATAAAACTTGGACACATATACAATTATTAGCTGTCTCAAACACAAATCTTGTACAACTTTGTAAATAGTTCTAGTGCGTTCTAAAAATATAGAAAGAGTATGTCTCGACGAAGAAAATGAAATGTTTTCAACTAACATACAATGTATCTAGTTAAGTGAAATTGGAGACATATTGTACAAACATTTCAAAGTATTCATATTTTAAATTGGAAAAGTTTTAGATAAAACTTGTTTGGGTACATTAATTATGGTTCATATTTTCATTGGTAGTGAAGTTTTTTTTATATTAATAATGTAAGATGAAAGATCAATCTGTGAGCTTTTTCTCTCAATGAATATGTAAGTACATAGAGGAACATATTTTATTTTTAAACGAAACATACGTCATTGTTTAAGTTTGGCTTGATACGGGATATTTGTACGTACCGATAGCTACATTCGGTAGCTTTGACGGGCGTGCAGTGCAGAGCGAAACGCCGTCGCGGGCGCATCGCACTCATCCTCCTGATGAAGGCCACCGAATGTGGCTGAAACTAGTCGAGGGATTCGACTATCGGTACGTACAAATATCCCGTATCAAACCAATCTTATATAGAAGAACATAGGCATAACCACGTTGATTCAGTGGGTGTTCGTAGGAGTGAAATTATTCTTCCAAAGATATAGTTTTTATCAAAAATAAAAGATATAGCTTTCTATAAGATTAAAATAAAAAATCCACCTGTTCGCTATTATGCCTTTTTGCTCTATACCTAATAAACGACAAGGAACGACGCTTTTAAACGACAATATCTAATCATAATACTTAATATTAAGAAAACTCACAGTTTTTCATTAAAACATAAAAGAAAATTACGTTGAACTGTAATTTTGAAAATCTTTTGGTTTACTCAACCCATTGACTTGGAATAACTGGATAAGCCGCCGTTTCTAACTGATTGGTCTCCCAACGGGTAATGAATTATTTTATAGATAAACCAATTTAAGATATTAAAAGATTAAGTAAAATCTTATAATTTTTGGTAAGTAAATAAAACTAATCTATATTATTTGACAATATTTAAATGATGTTAGCCAGAATAAAGATGTACAAATTTGTATACATTTTAAGATGCTAGAATTATTATAATGAACTGATTTAAATGTATAATGTTTTAATAAAAGATAGTTAAACAGTGACAGCCAGTGAAAATGCAAAAAAATTGAACCAGTCTTATGTTGGCGACCTAGATGGCAGGGTGGTCACCATGCCGGACTGCCATCCGTAAGGTTGCGGGTTCGATTCCCGCGCGGGGTGAATATTTGTGTGAACCACAAATGTTTGTATCGGTCTGGGTGTGTGTGAATGTGTGTGTGCGTAGTTTCTGATACCCTAGCCCTAGATACAAGTTTGAGCTTAGTTAGGGGTCAGTTACTATAATGAGATGATGTAGTGAATGCTTTAATGCTTTATTTAACGAATAAAGAAGTTCACATTTCCACAGTGTCAAAAGCCACTCTTAAACAAAATACCATAATAATAAAGGTATCTTTCGACGCAGGTAATATGCATATTATCTGCCGAGAAATATAATACTTTAGAACGTTCCATCTCACGCATGTCACGTGTGCTGAGTAAATAAACGTAAACACGGGATGGGCGAGGAGTTAGAAATGTTATGGAAGTGACAATGGAGGTGCTTCAAAGATTTTGAACCATTTGACATTTTGACTCAAAGTCGCAGTCGCTAAGAATTGCAGGCAGCTATTTCTTCTAGAAGAATTCCATTTACATAATTTAATTGTTTAAAACTGCTTATGGAATATGTTTAATAGACGAATCATATAGCCACCGTTAAAATCGTGAAAAATAGCAAAAAAAGAGGAAGCAAGTAGAAGCACTTAACATGAGTAAGACTAGAAGTATTCTTAATAGAATAATCTTCTAAAAGATTTAATTATAGAATGCAACTTTTTTTGTTTAAGAAATCCTGCGAACGTCTGGAGACATACCGTCTACCTTGAGAGAACAACGGTATTCAGTTGCTCTCGTAGAATTGCAGTCGAATACCAGACGAAATACCGCAGTGTTTCCGCTACCCACAATATAACAATTACAAAAACCGAACACTATGTCCAATTTATTTCAACGAAATTAAACATTTATTACCATAATCCAGTGCCACATTAAAACGTTCTAAACTTGATTTAAATAGAGCCTCGACGAATATAATGCTACCCAAATCTGACTTCTCCTAAAACTGGTTTTTTATTGGCAGTATTTTAAGGATTGTGACATAAATATTTTAGGGTAAAAACCCTAAAGTTTTACGCCGTTAAATTTGGAATTGTTGGGGAGAGATAAAAATAAAACAAACATTGATTCTGTTTTATTGCAAAACGTTAAAATGGAAAGATAGTGACGTAAACAATAAACACTTATCAGTTGCTTTATAACTATTAAAATATTTTTTATGGCTTGACCGGTCTGTAGGGGCGACGCTGTTTTGGAGAATTCTGTCTTATATAACTTATATTTATGTATTGACTTTTCCTTGGGGTGAGGTGCTATACATTTTTTATTTCTATCTGACATTCTAAAGACTGTTTTAAGACTGACACTACTAACTAGGACCAAGTTTTGTTTTCGAACGGGATAAAAAATACATTCAAAATATGATCAACTCAAATGGGACTTGATCTAACAACAAAAAGATGGCTAAAAGGCCAAATAAAGACTCTTTTTTGCATAAATGTGTTAATTAATTAAAAAAAAAATCCTTTAATATAATTTACCTTTTATAGCAATATTTTTATATAATTATCAACCTTTTGTATTACTACCCCATCCAGTATCTGGTATGTAACGAATGCACACCCTTGATAGGTGTAAATGTAATGTCATTTGATACCCAGAGGGTTGATGCTTAGTAAACTCCTCGTAATTGTGACACACGTACGGACTGTATATATTATGTATTGTTACAACAAGAATTCATTAACATTAGGTGATAAAGTGAAATATTAGTTGTAGAGATGTCGTTGGATAGAAAAGGTCTTACTGGTGATAATATTTTATAGAGAAGGTTTGCATATCATCCGGTAGCTCGGGTTAAGAAAATAACTGGATTTGTGAGTTCATGTATCTATCTACAAATTGCGAATAACTGGGAAAAATATTAAGTAAGATCTAGAAAACTTTAAACTAAAAGTGTAAAGTCGATTATTTATCATTTAACATCTATAGTAGTTCACTAGGAGAACGTATTGTATTTGTTTTGATATATTCTCTGATTTTAATATACCAACTTTATGGCATATGCATTAGAAGTTGCCTTTTAGTATGAAAGATGTATGAAAGTGTTGATGGAAACTTTCCCAGTTTCACAGCATACAACGAAGCGACCAGTCACAGCATATTAGTTAGCAAATCAATCTCTTATATCTCTTCGTGTGTGGTCGGCTATTCTCGACATTTTCCGCCATAACCATTGATTACGTCATTATTTACTAGGGTTTCCTGAAGATTAGAGGATGATGGACGTCAAAAGGACGAGTTTTCAACTGATATTTGTTCTCAGAACTTGACGACCTCGATGGCAGAGTGGTCACCATGCTGGACTGCCATCCGTAAGGTTGCGGGTTCGATTCCCGTGCGGGGTGAATATGTTTGTGAACCACAATTGTTTGTCTCGGTCTGGGTGTGTGTGTGAATGCGTGTGTGCGTAGTTTCTGATACCCTAGATACAAGCTTCGAGCTTAGTTAGGGGTCAGTTACTATAATGAGATGATGTAGTGAATGATTATGTTAAGTGCAGAACACAATTCCAGCTAACGAGCAAATGGGTGTCACTTTTTATTATCTAGTAACTTGAAGCATAAAAAGAGTAGAGGAAAGGTGACATAAGTATCTCATAACTAGCGAAATATAACAATTCGAAAAAGGGCTTCCTTGAGCAGAGAAGTAACCATACTCTAACAGAAAATCGACTCACAGCAGGTACATGTTACTGCTATAAGAAGTGAGAGGCCTATAGACCAATCTCTTCGTCTATCTTCTTCTCTTTCTAACTTCTTATTATTCTTTAGGGCAGCTAAAGTGCCTGGTACTCTTCTAAGTTGCAGGTCTTGAAGGGGAAGGTTAGTTTCTTATTAACAGATGACTCTTATACTTACTCGATCTTCCTATATTATATAGAATTCTGCTAGCAGCTTAACCTGATATTCCGAATATTAATAAATACTACGTGGGTTTATCTACGTTAAATTTGTCCCTTGGGTAGTAGCATGAGCCTGTAGTTTTCCTCAATAAACGAGGTGTACCTGAGATTAGCAATTTCCAACAAACTCTACCGCTTTATGACAAGTACAGATAATATCATAAAGTATTAATTTAGTGCGTAAATTTCTCGTTCATAACAAGTAAAGATTTATTTCTACTTATTCTATGAAAAATGCTCGTAAAATGTTTGATTTTGTTCGTTTAAGTATATGAATAGAAATATTGAGAATACATAACACTTTTAACTACCAATAAAAATAAGAATTGCTCCTTAAAACTCAATACTACAGAGAGTGTTATACGAAAATATATTTTTATGATATTATTTATTAGTTCCTAGATCTAGTTATTTTTGATTAATGTTTATTTATAGAATTTTATTGGAACGTTATATTTATGTGATTCAGAAAATTTTATGTTATTTTGGGTAATTGTGACGTCGAATCATCGCTGTTACTTCTTACGAATTCATAATTTAAACGTTTTTCTAAGAAAAAATATCTTTTATTGTAAAGTAAAGTTAGCACCTAATTGAACTTTAGAACAATTCAATTTGAGTACAGTGACGAGAAATAATCATTATGATTACCTAAAGCATGTTGGTAGTCTCAAACCCAAACAATTTTTTTGGAAAATATCACTATCTGTGCCCCGCGGTTTTACCCGCGTGGAACCTTATCCCGTGAGAATTTTGGGATATAAAGTATATTAGTGTTGGTTTGAGGAACATCTGTACCAAATTTCATTAAAATCCATTCAGTAGTTTTTGCGTGAAAGAGGAACAAACATCCACATATCCATACATCCAAATATCCACACTCACAAACATTGGGATTTATCTAAACTAATATTATAAAGGGGAAAGATTTGATTGTTTGTTTGTAACGAATAGGCTCCGAAATTACAGGTCCGATTTCAAAAATTCTTTTACTAATGGAAAGCTAATTTATCAGTGCGTGCTATAGGCTATATTTTATCCCCGTATTCCCACGGGAACGTGAACTACGCGGGCTACTAGTAATATTAATAGAATTATTAAATACCGATGAAAATATAACTGAAAACTCTATATTATACCACTACCATACCATACCGACCATTGTGCAACTCTCTTAATGTGACAAAGTTTTTTGTTAGAATTTTGTATTCCCATAATGTGGTGTTTATGTTGTACAATAAAGTAATTATCTATCTATCTATCTATCTATACCTAAAACACGAATATTCAGAGAGCAAAGTTCACACACACTGTAGGTAACGTTAGGTGAGGTAACCCTATCACCTTTCACCATGCTGACGTCACAGTTAGTTCCCGAGGGATCACAGTGATCCATTACTTGTATCCGAGGATCAACCCGTGGGACGCAACTGTAAGATCAAATTTTATGTTCTCTTTTACGTATTATGTTTATAGAGTAGAGATTTATAATGAATTTTGGACGGGTAAAAGTGTAAATGCTGTTTGGATAGCTTAAGATTAATGTTTTTGTGTTTGAAAATTCAAAATATCTTTATTATCAAGGATTGATACAATTACTTATAATCGTCAAAACTTAAACGAAATTGATTTGATTGTTAGTTCACTACGCGCCCACTACTGAGAATAACTAACAAGAAACTCAGTGGGGTTGTCTTTTATTGTTATGATTGTATTCACAAAATAAAATATGTGTACATAATGAAAATAATAAGAGATATAAAAAGAACAATTCATTTCCAAAAGAAAATCTGAGATAAATTTTGTCTGAGAAGTAGATTTAGCTCAAGATTTTTTTTTAACTATCTTTGGTATTAGGTATGTAAATTGATAAAAATATTGTATTATTTTCATATTAAGTACATAATATTATACAGTAAACACGCCCCACTCATGAATTCAACTTGATTCTCTCCATCCAAAGGTTGCCTGGAAGAGATCACTCTTAGTAATAAGGCCATCCAAGTTTAAATTTTATAATATTTTATTTTTGAGTTGTATACAATAAAGAGTTATAATGTAATCTATAAGACCCTACTCTCCCTACTCTTTCCGAACCTTTATCCCATGTCTATTTTGGGGTCGGTTTTCAGTTTAACCAGATTGGGCGGTATGTCAGTATTTTACGCGAAGCGACTGCCATCAGACCTTCACAACCCAGAGGGTTATACGAAATTTTTTGGTTAAACCAAATGTTAGACTTTTGAGGGCTCTAACTCTAATCTATAAGACTCTACTAATTAGCCCACCCCAGTTTTGCACAGGTACAATTTTCACGTAAATCTTGACATCCCTAGTTGAAAACAAACAATATCAATAAATTAAATGTAATTAAAAACCGCCAAACAATTCGTAATCATCATAATATAGTTACTTCTATAACCACATGTAATTACACTGAACCAGTTAATTATGTAATCAACATGCCGAATACTTTAAAGTTAATATCATTAATACACAGTTTGTAATTAGAGGTATCATTATTGTATACTAATGTGTTTGTGTGTATCGTACTTTATGAAATGTTGGATACAAATCTATAAAGTAATCAGTTACTACGATTCTCTGTTTTTGTTTTCTATTTTTCTAACTTCAACGGATATTTATCAGACCATTACATCGCAAACTTAATAAATAACCGCTTAAAATAACAAAAATACCTAATAAACTCATTAAATATATCTATTATTGCTAAAAAATAAATAAAAAATCCAAAAGAGAACGTTTTCCGAACAAAAACAGAGGAAAGGATTACAAATCGAGATACCGCCTTAATCCCGGATTAAGGGAAGAGATGTACGCTACTTAGATCATAATAAAAAATGTATAGTCTTACCCCGGCAAGTGTACGCATCGCCATCTCTGGGCGATACGCCAAAACCACGGATTTGGCACTAACCATTTTGTTTAACCACTTAAGATAAACTTTTTTAGAAGATTTAATGCAAATATTTTGTAGAAAACCCTAATTTAGTTTCAGTTTAAAGGTCTTTGTTTATAGTGCTTGTTTATTTTATATTTTTATGTTATATCGACTCTCGTGTGGGGTAAACATGTACAACAAATGTTTATCTCGGACTAAACAAAAACTTAAATCTCTGTTTATATTTAAATAGTGAATAGACACAAATAGTGTGTATAGAAGAAAAAAAATATCAAAAATACGATACTGAACCCAATTACCAAGCACCAAAGATTAAAATCCAATCCCACCCATAAAATTTAATCAAAACTTCAAAGAAAGATTGAACGAAAAACGCAACGGACAAAAATTGACGTTGAAATCTGAAAGCAAACGGCAGATTCAAAGGTAAATTCATTTTCATTGGTAACCACTGCTGCGATAGTTTACCCTCATGAGAGTTTCAATAAAAGTTCCATAAAGGCTTGCCCGCTTGATTTAACCTATTCAAAGATAGCCTTTGTGCTCACGGGTGCTCAACGTGGACATATCGAAATCCCAACGGAATTCCTTTAGAAAGCAACAAAGAGGAAGACGCATTCTCCTTGAATTACTTGGTTTTGATATGCATTGCACCGCATGCATGAGATTTCGAGGCTTCGAGAGTATGGTATGGAAAATGAAAAATAGAGGTAATACTTTATGTATCCTTAATGGCCTGTTGAGCGCATTTTTTTTTTTTTATAGTAACTGACCCCTAACTAAGCTCGTAACTTGTATCTAGGGAATCAGAAACTATGCACACACTCATTCACACACACACCCAGACCGAAAGAATATTTGTGGTTCACACAAATATTCACCCCGCACGGGAATCGAACCCGCAACCTAACGTATGGCAGTCCGGCATGGTGACCACTCTGCCATCGTCATTGCCGTAAGGAGAAAATCAATATTTTTTTTTTGCTATACCATCATATCGTCTCTATAATGAAAGACCAAGACTCCTTTTCACGTTGTAGCATATTTAATCAATTTGTATTGGAACTATTAAATACGGATCCTAGACTATAAATTGTTTGCATGATTAACAGGTTTTAATCGCGTATTACATAATTATTAAAATTACCTCGATCAAGCAAACAATAAATTCCGATCGCGAAAGTTTTAAAATTATAGACTTATTAATGTATATGTCTTATATCTAACCAAAATCTTCTAAAAACAAGGTGTAAAACAAATTAACCAGAAATCGTACCTTCAGATTCTAAGTCTACCTGCAGGAATAAATCTGGATTTAATTAACCTAGCCTAGACCACGCCGACCGCTGATCGACCTTGCGTGCGGTTTGTGCTGAGGTGACGTAGATTACGGGGTAACTAGTCTACAAGAATATATTGGACAAGCTGGGTAAATTCTCAGTTAAATAAATTACTAAATAGAAGCTTCATTTTGGCATTGAATGCAGGTATTTAAACGTCAATTCAAATGTCAGAGTTTTATAAAATACTAGCTGCGCCCCGCGGTTTCACACGCGTAGTTCCCTTTCCCGTTCCCGTAGGAATTTCGGGATGAAAAATAGATGTTGGCCGATTCTCAGACCTACTGAATATGCTCACAAAATTTCATGAGAATCGGTCAAGCCGTTTCGGAGGAGTATGGCAACGAAAACTGTGACACGAGAATTTTATATATTAGATACACATACTCATATTAGTAAAAATAATTATTAATTGGGGCTTTATTTTGGCACAAAATACAGGTATTTAAACGTCAAATGTGACGGTTTTATAATATTACAACTTGTATACGTTTTGAAAGTTTCAATGTCGTTTTTTGACGGCGATAAGTTTATAAATATATAGAGTCACCAAGTTATCTGTGCCGGCAGCCAAAATTGGAAGCTCCTATTGTCATGTTCACTTTAATGTCATTTGGATACATTTGGATTACACAGACCACAGATCAGGGAGACACCTTAAGACTTCCCTTCTCTTTTCTCACGACACAGACAATCATCTGACAGCCAAAATATGCGAATACAGCGACGCTGTCACCGGCACAGAAAACTTGGTGAAAACTCTATAAATGTTTGTTACATAAATACGACCAAAATCATGCCCATTAAGTTTACTATTCATAGACAAAATATCTTTGATTTACACGTTCACAACGAATTTAAATATAACCACGAACTAACGCGTTTCAAAAGTGATACAAGTATAGTTTTATTTTAAAGGTGGCCATTGACGAGTCAGTTGAACTGATCAGTTTAGACATAAAACTGTGACGTCACTCCAAAAGTTTTAGTACAACTAGATTTCCCCACTAGACTCTGGAACCGCTCCGGTGATTGACGACCATTTTTGGATGGACGCCAGTTCTACTGATCAGTTAAACTCACTCGTCAATGGCCACCTTAACCGTTTAATTTATTCCGATTTAAACTTTGACTTTGAACTCCTTATGTAAACGTATCAAATAACAGATATCTCGTAATTGTATAAACCCAGTTCACTTTCACATAAACAATCGCAGGTAGAGACATTTAAGCTACAAATAAACAAGAATTTAATAGAGTATTAGTATAGATTAGTACAAGTTAACTGAATTTAAATTAGATTATGATTTAACAGGTGTTCAACTTGGCTTATTTTTGTTATGGTATTTAAAATCATGTTATAGTGATTGATGGAGCAATGTTTTGAATGTAACAATTAAAATTTGTATAATTAGACAAATCTTATCAATATATATCAACTAGCCACCCGCGTAGTTCCCGTTCCCGTAGGAATATGGGGATAAAATTATACTAAAACCTTCCCACTGAATCACTCTATCTATTAAAACAAACCGCATCAAAATCCGTTGCGTAGTTTTAAAGATCTAAGCATACATAGGGACATAGGGACAGAGAAAGCGACTTTGTTTTATACTATGTAGTGGCGTTGCTATTATATTATAGTTGTATTGCTATTAATTTTCTAGAAGTATTACTGAAAAAGGCTTTATAGATGTTACTAGCAGCGCCCCGCGGTTTTACCTTGCGTAGTACTAGCTCCCGAGAGAATGCGTAGCTAGCATACAATCTCGGCACAATTCACCATCGTGTGTTAAAAAATTAAGTAACAGCGCCATCTACTGGTAGGATTTGTGACTACAAAAAGTTACAATAAGACATACGATTACTTATACACAATCCCATGAGAATTTCGGGATAAAAAGTATCCTATGTGTTATTCCTAGTTATAAGGAACATCTGTACCAAATTTAATCAAAATAGATACTTACAGTAGTTTTTGCGTGAAAGTGGAACAAACATCCAAACTCACAAACATACAAACTTTCGCATTTATAATATTAGTAGGATAATACAACCAATACAAACGGATTACTAATTTAGTAATTAACGCAAGTGAAACCGCAGAACACAACATAACTAATAAAAATAAACTTTTATTTATTATCCAGCTATTTGAAATTAATTTCCTATGAAGTAAACATAAACACGATTACAATCGCCAGTGGTAATGAATGTAGGTAGGAAGCCAACCCATGATTTGTGAGAAGGTAAACAAACTTAAGATAAGCGAACCTATAAGAAAAACTATCTTAATGTGTTTCCCCGTTAACGTGGGTAGTACTAATAAACTATTATGTAATCTGTAACGTCAGTCAAGCATAAATAAGTAACACCGAGAGCATAAACTATAGTAGTTTGGTTTTTGGAAGTTTGGGATAGGAAGGAACTTGGTTATTATATTTTGGATGGATCTTCTATAACTTCATACTGCCCTGGTATGTAACAACTTCATTGATTTTTTCCTGAATTTTAGAAAATTGTATTTTGATGCTTGTATGCATTGGATATATGAATTTCAACGTAAATGCATTTAAGTTGAAATTCCTATATTTAGGCTTTATTTATCCGCAATTACTGTAAAAATGGAAACGTTTTCTTCTCTTAAAATTTTAACTGAAATCAGTTAAAATGGTTCATTAAATCAAATTAAATCTGCAAGCTAAACAGCTTATACATAAGTACATACATAAATGCAATATTAAATACGCATAAAATTATTAAACAATAATTATTAAAATAAATAAACAACCCAAAAATAAATATTTGATCATTTTATTAATATTATAATGCGCTTATGCACTACTTAACGATCGGTAAATGTAATGAAATGACTGATATCAAAGGCTTTGACGTAAATTAATAACGACCATATAACCTACTAGCAGCGCCCCGCGGTTTAACCCGTGTAGTTCCCGTTCCCGTGGGAATACTGGGATAAAATATAGCCCATATAAATCTATGATAACATAGCTTATCCATTAGCGAAATAATTTTTGAAATCGTTTTAGTAGTTTCGGAGCCTATTCGTTCCAAAAACAAACAAACAATCAAATCTTTCTCCTTTGTAATTGTATGGTATAGATTAAACAGTTTAATTTTGACTAAAACTGTATTTGAACGTTCAGACGATAAGAGAAATCAGTATTTGCATTAGAACTGAGTTGATAATGTTGCGCTGATTTCAAATTGTAGATAACAATTATGTAAAATTGTATTGAAATTTGGTCAAAAATCAAGTTGTATGGTTTCTGTAGATCTAGTGGTTGGTATGTGCAACTGCAATTAATCCTTGAGATCCTGGGATCGATTTTAACTTAGCTTTTTCTTAAGAGGTTGATCTCATTGATTCATGCTAGTTAAGAGGTTTCAGTAACTTAATGGAAATGTCAAAAAAGATTTTATTAAAATGTTCACTGAGTTGAGTAATAACACAAAAATTTATTTTCAACTGAAAGACGCTGGAGGATTGGATATACACAAAAAATTAAAATCGTGTGTGTGTATTATGTTTGATCGTAATTGTAAAAGTCGTTTCTCATTTAAACCTACAAGAATAAACTTGAACTGAAACCAATTGTTTTCTATTCATAACAGTCCATCAGATCTCATACTTTAGTATATATACTTTAGTTTACTAGAAACTCCCATACATTTTAACAACATTATAGCAAAACTGATCACTTTATTCCAGTTCAAATTTGAACCATCATTCAATGTACATAAGGTTGATAATATAGTTAGTAGTCTCAGTATAAAAATGGTTAAGTTAGCGTCTGCCGGATACTCGTTGGGGCACATCCTGTGAACTGCCTCGTCATACCGCAGCCAACCACATACATACGAACGCTATATACATTATGCATGTGTATGCCGCAGTAGATACTATAATCTATTCTGTGGCGCTGCTTAGTCGTCTTTTGTTCAATTTAGAAGAAGTATTGTAGTGTTTTGTTAATTATGCAAAATTTTCTTGTATATAACTGCCCCGTGGTTTCTACTCACGTTGTAGTATTGTAAGTCAATAGGACATTTATTATCTGCACAACTAGTTCACCCGCTTAGGGATTGCACCCGATTTATCGACAATAGCCTTTGCCAAAATCTGTTAAAAAGTACGATCCCTGTGTAATCCCAACTACAGGGCAACGGTTTTTATATTACTGTATTACCATGCTCAACGGCAAAAAACTTGCCGTGCGTGTCCCTACTACCCTACCTGCACACGCGAGGACCTTTGCAATGCCACTGATAGTGCCATATCGGTGGCCGAGTTCTGGTCCTCACAAATATGAGTCGACGCGCAAAGAAGAAGAAGATTACCATGCTTGCATAATACGTGTTGGTTATCTGAGATCACTAATCTCACACTTTAGTCTTCATTGTAATATAACAATGAATGAAAAAGCCTCGAACTGTGTCTAATCAGGTAGACCATTCACATATGTTACTAGTATACCATGGCGTTAAAGTCTTGTAAGTTCCTGCGTTTTTTTTATATAGTTTATGATTTTTGAAGGCTATTTCGTGATAGCTGTTGTGTGTTATTACGATAACGAGCACTTAATTCTCATTAAAGTAAAACCCATTTCAGTAACAGCGATCTTTCACTATCAACACTTGAAACTGTGAAAAAATATTTATATCTACAAACAGACGAAAAATATTGCATATAAAATAAGCTATCTCTTATACAACCAAGCTTACTCTATTCAAACGAACGAACGTAATAAGCAAGAGTAATGTAACAATATACTTTTATACAAAAAAAAACTGGCGTATTTCACTAGGGTGTGACAAATAAGATTTATAGACGTATATACGCCTTGAAAACCTACCCAAATACGATCCATGAATGTTTGTGGACCACCGAAACATGTTAACATAGAATAGTTTTGGAAACGTTTTACTTTTATGGCTTTGTAAGTTGTTACAATTGTAAGCGGGCGTGGATATAAGTCTGCTTCTAAGCAGTTATTTTGTCAGTTATGTTATAGGTTATACTTTGTTATTTTCGTTTTTCAAAGCTAAGCAAACTTTTGACCCACAAAGCAACTCGGCCGCAGAAGATAGTCTCCAATCATTTAACTTATGTTGGGTTATGGCTCGATTTTAAAATTACCAACATTCGTTGTGCAAATGTAATAATTACGCCTATTTAGGTATATCCTCGCTCTGTACTACTAGGTGTTTACAATAAAACGACGCCATTGCCTTGCAGTAATTATATCTTGCCAATACTTTACTTTTAATAAAATAAAACCTATCTATACGTCATTCCAAGTCTGTGGTCTGGAACAATGTGTACCTGTTTTGTGGGAAGTGTTACGTCGACATTCACGAAATATTGGCTTCCTTACTGACACATTTCACTCGTATGTGTATTAAGCTTTACAGGTAATAAAAATACACAATGAATTTATTATTTATTGCGATTTATGGGAGGGTGATAAAGGATTATTGTTGTGTTGTTTCTGTCATTGGAAAGTACGTTTTAATATTGAAATAAAACACTTAAACGGATATTTGTCGTGGTTGTATTTTGTTTTACATTTTCTGACGTTTCGGATTCTTTACAGAACCCGTGATCACAGAAGACTCTCTGATAGTCCGAAACGTCAGAAAATGTAAAACAAAATACAACCACGACAAAAATCCGTTTAAGTGTTTTATTTCAATGTGTAGTGTTCGTGTAAATCAAAGATATCAATACGTTTTAATATTGTATAATAATTTAATGTACGTACACATTAAAATTGCTGATGAAATGAACTTTGTATGATGAAAGTTTGAAATAGGAATGTTAGGTATGGTTCAAGAAAAAAATTTTTAGTAGGATTCTATCTTTGCATTATACAAATCAAATCAAAACAGGCGTTATACGAGTACATCTCAATTACGGGGCTTAATTAAATATCAATATGGAAACCCACGAGACAATATTACTTTTAGATAGGTATCGTCATCACCATCATCATCGTCAGCCCGTATTCATCCACTGCTAGACACTAAGGCCTTCCCCATACCGCACCACAGGGGTCTAAGTCTGCAATTACATCAACGTGACTTTCGTCGTCAATTAGCAAAATTATAGTTAATGTGTTCATTTGCAAATTATGTTAAATATGACTATCGTAATGATTTTATTTGCTTATTTCAGTGATGAGGAATAACCATGATCACCACGCTTTGATTCTAATGTATCCTTTCAGGTTATTCACCGTGGCAGCCATGACAAAGGTTCTGAGTTCGATTCCCGTTCAATTTCGTCTTGTTGTGGGTATTTATAAGCTTCGTATAGTTTGGAAGACCAAGGCACCATAACGAGAATGTATTAATTTGGTATTCTGCTAAAATTTATTCATATAGCTATGGTGTCTCAGTGGTCAGAATACAGTTTCCATGACAACAATCTAAGTTTTATGGAGCCATTGAGTCAGCGGAGTAGTTTTCACTAAGAGAATACCAAAATGACAACAAATGACAGAAAAATGACCATAATGTTGATATTAAAATACATTTGAGTAGTATTATCACAGCTTAATAGTTAAGAGAATCGGGGCCTTAGGTATACGAGTAAGGAAAAAATATATATACCCGGGTATTTATTAATACAATAAGTAAGTATATAAAAAACACTCATCCCAACACGACACACGACAATTTATTTCTATTTAAATCAAGCTTACCCTCTTTAGGGACAGGACAAAAAAATCGTGCAAAAAATACCCTCCCATTAAACTGTCTCAACTCACCCAAAAATATTTTATATCTTACACAATCGCAATGTAACAGTGCCTATTAAATATTTAATGTTGAGAAAATACAAGGCGAAGTGTGTTTGTACCGGATTTTACGTTTGAAAAATTCCTTACCTTTGTGCATAGGAGAACAGCCCGTGATTGGATATGGGCAACATATTGACTGAGCCTTGATGGACTTTTGGAATATTTATTATGGCTATACTGAGATTTAGTATTCAGCATGTTACGGAACCTTGTCGGAGTTATTTGGGACTTTTTACATGCGTTTATGTTTTCTATTTCTTCTGGACCTTTGTCGCATAGACATGCATTCGGAAGAAGACAATTGTGATCGGATTTTAGTTTTCTTAACTAGACTTCTCAAAAATATTTATTTTAATTGTGAGAAATCACCCTATACTGTAGGCAGCTACATTAAATTTGATCGAAATCCATTTAACAGCATGTAATGTTAGTGTATGTGTGTGTGTAAATAAATAAAAAATTAAAAATAAAATTAATTAATTTTAAATTGTGAATCATATTCAAGAAATAAAATAAATAATGTAATAATCTTATGTATGCGATGAAGTGCTAGCTTTGAACTTATACTCACTACACTGTGATTAAAAGACCTTACAACGCATCAAAATCGGACCCAATAAAGAGTATCTAAGTACAAAGCAAAATCTAGAGAATCTGCAACCAACTGCTGAAGAAGTCAGGTCTTATTGCCAAGAGGAACGTCGAATTATTTAGGTCACAGAGACAAGGCACGCTGATTTCAATTGCTTACCGCGGCTTGCTCAAAAGCTAAAATGTTTTTACCGACATTTTTCCTAGGATATTAAATTTTAACACGTTTTCTGAGAAAAATCAAGTAGCTTTATATTAATTAGATCTACGCGATAGAGTAAGAAATGAGAGGGATCATCATCAGGGAAATGGTCTCAATCACGCAAACCATGCTACTAATATTATAAACCCGAATGATTGTGAATGTGGATGTATTGATGTTTGTTCCTCTTTCACGCAAAAACTACTAAATGGATTTTAATGAAACTTTACAATAATTTAGCTTATACATCAGAATAACACATAGGATACTTTTTATCCCGAAATTCCCACGGGAACGGGAACTACGCGGGTGAAACCGCGCAGCTAGCTAATATTTGGATAGGATTTTGCACAAAAATAAAACATATTACACACAATTGACAGAATAAATATTTGTTATTTCTTTCTTTTTTTACAGCAACCTACCTAGTCTTAGATCCTGGCTTTCATATGAATGGAAAGCATGTTTGCTATGTACTTTAATACCATGGATTAAGACCATCAACAAGCATTAGACTAGAAGTTAAAACTCATCTAAGTATTACATAACTTAAAAGTGACTGACTGACATAGTGATCTATCAACGCAAACCAATGGACGGATCGGGCTGAAATTTGGCATGCAGGTAGATGTTATGACGCAGGCATCCGCTAAGAAAGGACTCCCACGGCATTGTGATATACGCGGGTGAAACCGTTAGACTATATAGAAGAGTAGACTAGAATCAACGCATTAGACTGATGATTACAAATATTCCTCCTCACTTTACTAATACCAACAATGAGTAAGACCCCTTGCCCTGCAGTTTAATCTCACAGGTCGATACTTAGTATAAAAGTTTACAAAAGTCCCTGCAAAGCTTCGTCCTCTTAAAGCTCTTTTACCGAGCTTATTTGCCGTTCCACAACTTAGAAGAATTTGTAAATAAAAAGCCGTAGTGTACAATGTAAGCCAACTTTGTAAATTAAAAACTGTTATATACAATACATTACAGTTTCTTAAAAAAAACTTATTAAATTAAAAAACTGTTGTGTACAATACAGTTTTTTAATTTACAAAGTTGAATCGTAGAGTCCAATTGGGTCACAAGATTTAATTAAATTTTCAAGGATAATATCTAAAGCAAACAAATTAACAGTTACCTCAAACTAAAGTTAGGATAAGCAAGACAGAGAGGCGAGAAAACCGAATCAGTAAATAGGAAGCATGCCCTCATGAAAATGGCTGTTTTAATTATTCACGACGCTTACTGGCGACACTACACAACTTCCGAGAACATTTCTTACAAGTTGTGTGACACGGGTTAGAGATATGGACAACAATTTTATATTTTACTAGCTGTGCCCCGCGGTTTCACTCGCGTAGTTCCCGATCCCGTGGTAATTTCAGGATAAAAAGTATCCTATGTGTTATTCTGATGTATAAGCTAAATTATTGTAAAGTTTCATTAGCCTATGTTTTTTCCAAAACAAAAATTTCAAGTCAATCAGTTAAGTAGTTTAGCCGTGAAAAGGTAACAGACAGACAGACAGAGTTACTTTCGCATTTATAATATTATAAGTAGGGATAAGAAGTAACTAAGGTTAGAGGTCAATTGCTATAATTATGCAGGTGTGACTAACTAGGAATGATTACTGACTGATGACTGTGAGTGACTATGTTATTAACTATCGAACAAGACGTTTTCAAAAGTTACTTTTTAACAATGTTTCCATGCTTCGTAGGGCTCCCTAAGCCGTCAGTCCTGGCTGTTGTACGAAAAAGGCAGATTGAAAGGAAATTGTAGTATGTTCACCAACAAAACGCAGTTCAATAAAACATTACAATATTGATTAACTGTTACGAACCTATGCTCTATTACAAAATTATGTAGAAGTAAACTAGCAGAAAAGTCTATAACAAAGCATGTCTACTAAGATTTGAAACGTTATTAATTATGGTCCAAAGATTTCGTACAAAAGTCTACCAAAACGTAACTTCTTAGTAAAGTTACGAAATTTTGAAAAGAAATATATTTAACTAGCTGCACTCCACGGATTCACCCGCGTAGTTCCCGTTCCCGTGGGATTACGGGGATAAAATATACGCACTGATAAATTAGCTTTCCATTAGTGAAAGAATTTTTGAAATCGGTCCAGTAGTTTCGGAGCCTATTCATTACAAACAAACAAACAAACAAATCTTTCCTCTTTATAATATTAGTAAGTATAGATTTATCGCACAAATTATATAAATTTATCCTAATTAATATTTAGGGCTTGTATTACAGAATCGGGTACTAATAAGGGCGTAAAATATACTACGTATATTAATCTTAATCTCTCCAGTAAAGTCACGCGTTGTTAGAAAACTTATTACATAAAGTGCTGAATCAATTTACGACTTTCTTTTCAAGGACATAAAGTTCTAATTTATTAAATATCTCACATAATTTGTCTAGGTATCCTACTATATCCCAACTATGCAAAAGTAAGTTTAGTTGTTTATTTCTCTTTGAAGTCTTCTTTATTCACGAAAAACACGTATCTGTCATATCAATTCAAATCAAATCGATTTAGTTTTATAAGTTTTTGTTACAATAATAATACATTTGACGCAATTAGACGTGACCTTCCGTGCTAGCTAGATACAATATCTACACTAATATTATAAAGAGGAAAGATTAGTATTTTTGTATGTAACGAATAAACTCAAAAAGTAACTGAACCGATTTTAATAATATTTTTTTCATTAGAAAGCTACATTCACCCTAAATAACATAGGCTATATTTTATCCCCGCATTCCTACGGGAACGGGAACCACGCGGGTGAAACCGCGAGACGCCGCTAGTTATTTATAAAATATTATCATAAGGAAATGTATTCTCTATCTTTTTATACGATATTTTATATCCCAAAAGTCTAACAAGATCACAAAACCAGGATATAACTAGAAAGCACAGCTGCACAGCATCTACACACTAATATTATAGAGAAAAGGTTTGTTTGTTTGTAACGAATAGGCTTCGAAACTACTGAACCGATTTAAAAAATTCTTTCACTAATGGAAAGGTAATTTATCAGTGCGTGACATAGGCTATATTTTATCCCCGTTTTCCCACGGGAACGGGAACTACGCGGGTAATCCGCAGGGTGCTACTAGTTTACTATAAATATCAAATAATAATACATAACTAACTCCACTTGTTAATCAACTTATGTCTCCGTGTGTCACTCATGTTAGCTCAACCTAATCAAATTGTCGGAGCCAGGAGAACGTAATCAGGAGCGCTATAAAGATAACTAGGCGAGTGCAGCACACATTACGCAGTATTATCACTGTTCATTATAGAAGCCCGTAGTGAACCACCAATGGTCACCGTTCCTAGCGATCTTGCCAAAATTTCCAAGTAATTTAGTTATACCGAGGAATGACCACTTTGGCAGTAAGTGACGGACATTAGGTACCGTAATTTTATTTAAATTTGTAACGAAATTATCAACGTGGTTTTCGTCGTAAGTTAGCAAAATTATAGTTAATGTGTTCATTTGCAAATTATGTTAAATATGACTATCGTAATGATTTTATTTGCTTATTTCAGTGATGAGGAATAACCATGATCACCACGCTTTGATTCTGATGTATCCTTTCAGGGTATTCACCGTGGCAGCCATGACAAAGGTTCTGAGTTCGATTCCCGTTCAATTTCGTCTTGTTGTGGGTATTTATAAGCTTCGTATAGTTTGGAAGACTGATCAAACCATTAAGTTTAGATAACGATGTCTGATATGTGAATTAGCGGCTAGTATAAATACTCCGTGTAAATATTCTGTGATATCTTCTTATATATAAAATTCTCGTGTCACAATGTTCGTTCCCGTACGCCTCCGAAACGGCTTGACGGATTCTCATGAAATTTTGTGAGCATATTCAGTAGGTCTGATAATAGGACATAGAATGCTTTCTATCCCGAAATTCCCACGGGAACAGGAACGGGAACTAGCTAGTAAATCAATATAATGACCAATATATAACTTCTGCACATTCAAACCTCTCGCTCTATCTTCTAACCGCAAAGCATTCTACACGATTCAAGAAACATAATTGTTTCCTTGCAAGTATGTAATAGAGTAATAGTACCAAGATTTCATTGCGAATAGCGTCTTTTACAAAGCTTTATTCAAAAGATAGTTAGACTAGGAAATACTTGTATGAACAAAGGAGAATGCTTTGAAAATGGTATTGTAATAAAATTATTTTAAACTGTGTCTTTTTATTTGCAGTTTTGTGTGGGTGACAGTAATAATGTTCTTCTTGAATGACACAATTCAGGAAGAAGGAATAATTTTATTTAGTGCAGTATTTATTTAATAGACTACATTATATGATTACTACCTAATCTTAATTTTTATGCTTTTTTATTGTTATTTTTTCATCTAAGTATCTTTATGTCGTTCAGTGTAGACTGTTTCTTTATCCTACTAATATTATAAATGCGAAAGTTTGTATGTATGGATGTATGGATGTTTGTTCCTCTTTCACGCAAAAACTACTGAATGGATTTTAATGAAATTTGGTACAGATGTTCCTCATACCTAGGAATAACACATAGGATACTTTTTATCCCAAAATTCCCACGGGATAAGGTTTCACGCGGGTAAAACCGCGGGGCACAGCTAGTTTTTATATATTTTCATTTTATTAGTGATTACTTGTAATTAACTCTCGGTAAACATACATGTCAAGGGCATGTAATTATCACTAATTTTATTTTTAGCTGCAAGTTTTCCGAACATTAATAAATAAATTATGTCAATTGTATTTTGTGAATAAGTTAAATTTTTCATTAAATTGAAATTAGACACTTATACGGATTTTTGTCGTGGTTGTATTTTGTTTTTCATTTTCTGACGTTTCGTTTACTTTGTACAGACGTCTTCCATCTTAGTCTTCTGTGATCACGGGTCCTGTAAAGAATCCGAAACGTCAGAAAATGTAAAACAAAATACAACCACGACAAAACTCCGTTTGTGTTTTATTTTAATGTGTAGTGTTCGTGTGTTTCATTAAACTCTACCTGAAACCTTATAGAGTAGTGAGGACACATAGCATATTTAATTTATAGATAGAAATAGATCAAATGCAACGATTACCAATCGCAATTTGTATTTAATCACTTAAATAAATCATTGCAAACTTAATGAATACACTATTGGTATGATTTGGGGCGTTGAATATTTAATTATTTTTAATTGAAATGTGTTTAAAGCATGTTTTCAATTTACAATGTAATTATGATTGCCGCAGTTTTCTATTAGTTTGATAGACTTTTTATGATATTATGATCACGTGTGTTTCTTTTTAGGGTTCCATAATCTCAACAGGAACCCCTGTACAATCACTTTTTTATTCGAACGTGATAATCCCTGGAACTTCTTCACCAATTAAAAAAATGTGTTAACATGAAATATCCCATTTATTGAGGAAGGCTATTAACATATATAAAACCGCGAGGCATCATAAAATCCCCAATTCAATTGTCAAAAAATACCGTCATAGCCACCCATGAACAGCGAAGTATAAAATTAGAAGATAACTTACAAAAAGTATGGCATCTCTCGTGGCAATCACACAGATATTTGAATACAGACAGACAGATTTTTAGAGAGGTAATATAACTTCAGCCTATCAATACGAATTAATGTTTTGGACATGCCACCGTGCCCGCAACGTTTGGTTCCGCTCTTGAATATAAATTGAATTAAGAAACATCTGCATCAGTCTCCAGTTTCTATGATACACTATCAAAATTGGATCCCATTTCTATAGACATAGTAATCCACTACAGTTTTGACATGTCTATTCAGACCTGACAGTCTACGTTCCAATGATCCTAGATATTTACCTAACGCTGCTCTAGTTGCGTCAAACGCCAATAATTAACTAGGAACATCTGAAACATTTATAAACGTCTACGCTCCGTTAATTATTAAACTTCATGCCTTAATCCGTACTCGGTACCCTTGGACGTTTACTAATCAAGAGGAATTTCCGATGTCCTCAAGACATCATGATGAATTATTACACATACGCCGTATGGTAAACCTTAAGATTATAGGGATAAGGTTGACAATTAAAATATCAAATTCTTGATATTATTCCATAAATCACTTTGATATTAAATAAGTGTCTGTTGTCGACGGATGTGCAAGATATTATGTGAAGCTTTAGGCGTAAGATGTTATGTAATATGTTTGATTATTTTATTAATGTGACAAGCAGCCTTTGAGAAAAGTTGCTATAGAAAATCGAAATTACAACTTCTTCTATCAAATGTGTCCTTTTTTACTTTTTGAAAACGCATTGAACGTTTGTTCCCGTTTCACCATGTAGACGAACATCTTTAAATAGAAAATCAGAAGAGAAGATTATATAAATCCTATTAATATTATAATTGCGAAAGTTTGTATGTTTGGATGTTTGTTTCACTTTCACGCAAACACTACTACTTATATCGATTTTGATTAAATTTGGTACAGATGTTCCTTACAACTAGGAATAACACATAGGATACTTTTTATCCCGAAATTTCCATGGGATTGTGTATAAGTAATCGTATGTTTTATTGTAACTTTTTGTAGTCACAAATCCTACCAATAGATGGCGCTGTTACTTAATTTTTTAACACACGATGGTGAATTGTGCCGAGATTGTATGATACTACGAGCTACGCATTCTCACGGGAGCGGGTACTACGCGGGTAAAACCGCGGGGCGCTGCTAGTGTTTAATAAAATGGAAATATGTACTCAGAGTACAGTTAAAGTACTTAACAAAATCTTTAATACAATTGAAATCTCGAGGCGCAGCTTTAGTTAATAATACATTATGTAAATGTACATAAGTTTATTCACCACATAAACAAAAGTTATTAAATTTTTATTCACGAAACAGAATACAATTCGAAAATTTATTTCAATATTTATTTGTTTGATAGAAATCTATTGGAATTTTTATGTGCGTAATTTTTAGGGTGTAAATATTTATAGGAGATAAGACTATTGTATTAGAATTGTTTCAAGAAAAGGATACTTTAATAGACAGTAAAAAAGATAATAAAGTTTTATGAGATAATCTCTCAAAGAGATTTCGATGGTTTTGTAAAAATAAAATTTCGAACAAGATTCGTTTCACAGTTGTTTTTTGACAAGTCTATGACTTGCTTAAGGTGTCCATTGACGAGTCATCGAGAGAGTTACTCCAAAAGTTTTACGCCAACTAGATTTTCCCACTGTTCCCAGTGCTCTCAGAGCACTCAAATCCAAAGTGAGCTTTAAGGAAAAAGTTAAAGCACTTCTTTTGGATAAACAAAAAAAAAGGAATACCTAAACGATTTGCGTAGGTAGCGAATAATTTGCGTGTGCTTTTTACTTAAACCTAATTGATTAAATATATTGACTCCTATGATATAATGTATTCTTGTAATTTATTATATATGTAGGTATAATATGTAGTGTGTTATTGTCTAAAATTTTCTTTATTTTATTACTTTCTTTGTTGCCGTCGTTAATTATATCTTCAAGTTTGGTATTAAATTATTATTTTTCCTTTTTTGCTGATCTTACTGCGATCAGTAAATCGGTTACCGTCTCCGCGTTAACCTCGGAGGTTACTGCTGAAAACCAGCGATTTGCCCCTGGGTGAATCATGACGCTGAGCTGTGACCTTTTTGCACTACTGCAGCACACGAACATACTTCTTTTATGTCTGCATGTAATAATTATTATTTTTATTTTGTATTTCTGTTTCAAATGTTGTTATGATATATGTTCGTTTGACTGTGGTATCAAATAAATCATTTATCTATCTATCTATCTATCTATCACTGGAATTTGGAATCGCTCCGGTGATTGAGTACCATTTTTGGATGGACGCCAGTTCAACTGATTAGTTAAACTGACTCGTCAATGACCACCTTTATGCTTGGTCTACCAGATGGGCTCATTGCTGATTGAAGATATTTATGTACTTAATACTGAGAAATAAAAAAAATACATACTTGCCTTACTTATATACTTTATTTGTAAACCTTTCCAGATTTCATATTAACTATCACCAATCTTATTTGAAACAACGGATTACAATTTCAAAAAAGCTAGAATTTTCAAAAAGGTTTCCAAAAAATTCTATTCTTATAATCATTCTGCACAAAAGTTACTTCTTGAAGAACGTTAAATTTAAATAAATGAATAGTTTCACAAAAGTTTCTGCAGCGTTTGTTAGTATTAAAAGTAAAAAGGACTTCGAGGAAACTACTTTAGAATATGAAAGGATTAGGAAACGTAAGGTTAATAAAGTTAGTTTCAATGGAAATGCGACCTTATAAATAGCAGTGTAAAACATATAATGGAATGAATAAAACAATGAATACTACCTTTCTTTAACTATAAAAAATATCTACTTCTTTCTTTCAGTGTAAAAAAAAACTACTTACATATTCTTCGAGTAATTAACACTTGAACTAAGCCCAATTAAACTTACTATCATAATAACACAATGTTTCTAAGAAAACATGAGTCAAATTAGTACAACATTTAACATAATATACATAATCTATTACTTTACCATCTTCATTTAGCAAATGAGCCTTAACTAGGTAACCCGTATCACACATATAGACAAACCAAGATTACCCAGCCTAAGACACACATTTGAGGATCAGAAAAAAATACTATAACATAATCATAATCATTCACTCCATCATCTCATTAAAGTAATTGTGGTTGTGGTTCACACGAATATTCACCCCGCACGGGAATCGAACCCGCAACCTTACGGATGGCTTACAAATGTTTATCTCGGTCTGGGCGTGTGTGTGAATGAGTGTGCGTAGTTTCTGATACCCTAGATACAAGCTTCGAGCTTAGTTAGGGGTCAGTTACTATAATGAGATGATGTAGTGAATGATTATGTTATGTCATATTATGTTAAATTCTGTGCTAAAACTATTCACTCATCAATTAAATCCTTTCTACCCTAGATACACACTTACTTAGGTACAAACTTACTAAAGGTATAATGGGACGATGTAGTGAATTATTATGCCATGTTATGTTATTCAAAAAGAAGATATTCATTATAAACTCATTTAATTTCATAATCATAAAGTAGGTATCTCTTTTAAAATAACTTGTCACATAACTCGCACTACCAACTACCCATTATATTTTAATGAACAGTACATACTCAAGTGTTTGTTTTTCCGCTATAAAATCTCTATGAAACGCCATTATGGCGGTTGTGTGTGACGTCACTGCAGCAGTTTATTATGCCGATGTACCCGCAAATCGCCGGCACTTCTGCTAACCGGTGCGTTCATACAATATGACAGGATTAAACAGTATTTTGTGCGTGTCCTATTTACTTGGTAATTGAAAATTAAATTTTGGTGACACTCCAAATAATTGCGTTCGTATTTTTGAATATGTAATACGTTTCACGTTGTTGGGATAATTAGTTTTACTCATTTATTGTACTGTTTCGTAATTACTAAGTTAATTTTGTTGTTTATTTTATTAAAATTTGTTTTTATTATTTGTTTGTCGCCAAAGTTGTTTTATCTTTCTCACTTTGCATGTTCAATTCTTGCTCTAGTTAAACTTTTATATAAGCATGAACTTGTAAGGAAGTATTTACGATTTATTCTATAAAAATTCTTTTTTGTAGACAATTCTAATCAGAAATTCAGTTATAATCAGTATTTGTACAGCTTTACCAAAGTTTGTTTATACGCTTAAATAATGTTCATATGTTGCATAGTATTGATAGTACATGTACAAGTTAGCTTTGTTTGAGATTAGAAAATATCCTGTTCAGATTTTAATTTATCATAATTTAATTGATTAAATTCTACAGGTACTTCTCTAACTAAAACCTCTTTCAGTTACTTTAATCTCAGGTTAACTAAACAACACCTATTTCGTTGATAAGCCCACTTTGCAACTGGCATCTTGGATGAAATCCTTAGAATAAATTAAAGGTGCATGCTAGAGTTTGGAGCCAGTAATGCATCAAGGTTTATAGCCGGTCCCAGGACAGTGGGTAATACTTTCCAAGCTTTCCCGGTAACATTTACAAACTACTATTGCATGCAGTCGACCAGTTGACTTGCATAATGGATTAGAGTTTTGGCTACAAAAAATCTTGCTTGGACGGTGCATTGAGCTGTAGTATGCAATACATTTCTAGACAGATATGTTTTGTATTTGGTATTTGTACAGATAGCTTGAGTGTTAAATGCTTGCTATAAAATATTAAATGCTTGCTTTAAAAATACGTAAGAAGTTAGTAATCTTGGTATATTCACGTCTGCCACCTCCTTATTAACTATTGAGAAGGCCGGCGCATAATAATTGTTTTATTTGCCACCGCAGTGGTTATGCCACATCCTTGGTTAGCCACCAAGATGGTTAACGTCACTGCGTTGCCACTAATTTATACCATTTAGGGCCGATTTTTCCATCGCCAGATAAATTTATCCGAGGAATAATTTTGAAATTTTGACAGTTATTCCATACAAAAACTGTCAAACGTCAATTTTATTCGTCGAATAAAAGTTATCTGGCGATGGAAAAATCAGCCCTAAGTCACTTGAGTTTTTTTTTTCTCGCAAATTAATTTCTCACAAAATTTTTGAAAATGGATAAGACTGAAAAGCATATTCTTAATATTTTCTAAATATTTTTGTACTATAACTTACATTTGCAAACACCGTCAATCCATAGGAAATGCTATACCAATTCGAAGGGGTGATACAATAGAACGGTGCTGACTCAACATAGGAACAAAATTGTATATTTTTTGGAAAGGATTTTTCCATTGACAGAATTATTATTTTTACCTTAAGGCACAAGGAAAACTACTGATATTGTATTTCGATGTTTCAAATAATAAAAGAAAATATGTTTTCTTTTATAATTCTGTTTTGAGTACAACAGTGCGTGCTATTATTTAGAAAAATACTTTCTTTATTCTTATAAAATATAAACATTTATTTGTCTTTATATAGGGTGGCCCCAATAGAACGGTCAGTGTGAGGAAGTATAAAACTATAAGAGATACAAATGCATTCAAAGATTTTGAAAAAAAACGATGACTCGAACCCGGAAGCTTTAAAATTTAATGTTCATTATTTCTAACAAGAAATCGATTGTGTATGTGTTAAGCAGTAAATTTTAATGATACTAAGAAACATGATATCAAAAATGAATAAAATGCATTGTTTTTAAGTGAAATACAGTACGTCCCAAAACTAGCCAAGACATCTTTGAAGTCCCTATAGTTAGTACGACAACCGGGACCGACGGCTTTACGTGCCCTCCGAAGCACGGAAACGCTCATGAAATTAATAGTTATTTATGGTACAAGCGAGGTAAGTTGGTGATTACTTCCGAGGCGCTATTGAGGCCCGAGCCGTCAGGCGAGGGTCTGAAGATAGCCGAGGATAGTAATCATCAATACACGCGTGTACCATACAACGTTTTTCAACACATTTGCGAAGAAATTATCATTTTTCGCTAATAAATAAACAGTTTTTCTATTCGCGCGCATCCAACACAACAATGGTGATCGGCCAAAGACTAAAAGAATATACCTTTTAAAAAAAAAACGAATGAATGGAATCGACCATAGACCTACCAAAAGTAAGGAAACATAGTTGAAGTTTGTTTTTAAAATGTATGGACACATTTTTTTTGGTATCGAAACTTTTTTAAAATTAAAGCAATTTAAAAAAACAATCTATAACTCACTAGTGAATAAAACGTGTCATTATTCAACTGTTTTTGCACAAATAAGAACCCCTTTATGAGCAAGTGTGTTGAAAAAGTCATTTTTAGTAATGACCCATCACAGTCATGACGGTGCCAGACGTTGCTTAACCGCACGGATCACAAGTGATCCGCGGGTAGCACTGGGCCATGAGCGCTTCTAACTTAAAAAATATTGTTTTTTTAAATAAACTCTTAATAAATTACCGTCGTCGTAACTCTACTGCCAATTAGCGAGAAATTTTTTGACAAATTAATTAACTCGAAGAAAAAGTGTGACAATTTTAAAAAGAAAAATAAACTAAATCGCAAATTCAAACCTTTTTGTGGAATTTTTCATATAAAATGTAATATGAACAAACAAATAAAAATATCTAATGGTAAAAAGACATTACGTTAGGTAATAAAGGGAAATGATGACTGTAGAAATTGATATACGCGCGTTATAATTACTTGTTGTACGTTAAATGTATTGAAATTGTTTAGGTTATTGGAAACCTTTATTGTAATTGAATTTTTTATGTTCTTTTTTATAAATAAACGATTATTTAAATAATTGGTAACCTATTTACCACAGATACATAATATGTAGTATTCGTTCCCAACAGTGGGCGTCTCATGTTGCAGATAGTGATAAAAAATATTTATTGTTGTACGTTTTTTATATAAGTATGTACATTTTGGATAACTCTTGGCCTCGAGTTTGATCTGTAGGTTTCTTGGAGCCACTCCAACGCTCGTAAATTTTATATACACTTCCCAGGGTTTTAGCGTCCTAGCAGGACCTATTTGTTTGGAAGAATATCGACTCCTGTGTTTTATGTCGATAGATTTTTATTATAATCAAATCTTTACAATGTTCAAATAGCTCTGCGAAGTGAAGTACTTTTGTTTTAAATAAGGTTTTAAAATAAGAACGTTCTATATTTTTGTGAAGAAATATTTGGGAAACATAAATTTAATAGATAAGTATACAGAACTAGCGGCGCCCCGCAGTTTCACCCGCGTAGTTCCCGTTCCCGTAGGAATATGGGGATAAAATTATATTACCTTCCTACTGAATCACTCTATCTATTAAAACAAACCGCATCAAAATCCGTTGCGTAGTTTTATAGATCTAAGCATACATAGGGACACAGAAAGCGACTTTGTTTTATACTATGTAGTGATAAGCAAATTTTGGGACCAAATAATTGTTACTATTGGGCCAAAATTAATTAAAAAATGCTAACAAATCTATGTTTCCGCTGCTGTTCTAAGTCCATGGACACCGGTAATGACTTCCCATAAGTCCTTCTTCCTCCTAATTCCGTTATTAGAAAATTTCAAGGTATCATTTCTTCCGAATCAGGAAAATGTTGAATTGCCTACTAATCTGTACTTTGTGAAGAATTCTCTTAATATTTTCTACCTGAACTCCCCTCGATTTATAAGTTCAAGGTCGTTTACGTCATCAATCACCCAATTTCAATATGCTTAACCGTTAGTCTACTTGGGTTGGTTGACAAAAGCAAAATCTTGAAATTTTATGCTTGAACTTTAAGTATCTTTTTGGCAAATATATCTACCAATAGGTATTTATTTTTTGAATAGGAGATCCAACAGTTTTTTACAGTATATGTATTAAGTATAGTAACAGAGAGCCAATTAAGTATAGGATCTCTCGAATTAAAGATAAATTTTCGAAATGAGACCATTAACAAATAAATATATTATAATAACGTGGCTGAAACTAGTCGAGGATTTCGACTTTAATAAGTACGTATGAACATCCCGTTTGTTAAATAATTATATACGATGACGTACGTTTCGTTTAATAATAAAATAAATATATTAGATTAAAAAGAATAAAGTTTTAAATTAAACTAAGAAACCTTTCAACGTTATTAATATCAGAGGATCCTTTTATTTGAAATGTCGCACTTAGTGGCTGGCGGTAATCTTTGGCCAACGTCCAATATCAAAATGTGATCTCTCGATGTATGTACTTACAGTTACCATTCTAAACTTTTCAATTAACATTAGGTGGATTTTCTCGTGTGGCTTTTGGCCAATCTAATGCCAGACTTCAAGCGGTTCTGACTAGATTCGGTTATCTCTGGAGAAGTCAGTTTTAGAATTGTTTTAGTCTTCACTACATAGTATAAAACAAAGTCGCTTTCTCTGTCCTTATGTCTTTATGTCCCTATATATGCTTAGATCTTTAAAACTACGCAACGGATTTTGATGCGGTTTGTTTTAATAGATAGAGTGATTCAGCGGATAGGTTTTTAGCATAATTTTATACCCATATTCCTACGGGAACGGGAACTACGCGGGTGAAACCGTGGGGCGCCGCTAGTAACTGGATATAACAAAAATAAATTCTGATATTGTCTCTGCTTCAGACGTTCAGTGGGTTACTTTTTGTCTTCTATTTGCTGTTCTTGGTGCCAAAATGTTCATTCAGCGCAATAATTTGCAGTCTGATTTTTCCAGACAGTCGTTTATTTTATGATAGTTTGTTAACCTTTTCACGTACTGCTTTAAAGGGTTGACAGATTTTCTTTCAAACATTAGCATGTTTTTTAATTTAAAAAACCCCCAACACAATGACTTTCAAACCCCCATAACTTTTAAACGGGTCAACCGATTTTCATCAAACATGTCTAAGAGCACTGGCACGTAAGTCCGATTTAATACAAAAACTAAATTGAAATCGGTTCATTCGTTGGGGAGCTATGATGCCACAGACAGACAGATACACACACACACACACACACAGACACGTCAAACTTATAACACCCCTCTTTTTGCGTCGGGGGTTAAATATAGGATAAAAGGCAATATTTTATTACGAAATAATGTAGTGTGGTATGATTAAGTATCCATAAGGACCTAACTTGGAAAAGAAAGACTTACTTGGTTGTCACAAATACTAATCAAAATTTGCTTAAATCATATTTCCCAACCCAATTAACACCTCACAAGTTTCAGATTACCTTGAACAAAAACTTATACTTACCCAAAGAAGTAATAAATCGTGGAAAGTTATAAAAAATGTAGTACCGTGTCAGTAATATAGGTCGGTGAGCTTACGCTCAGCCGACTTCGAAATACTTCCAATCTTTAGCTATATGCTTTCATCGCCACTGATCCGTGAAAAACCTCTAAATGGAATTTTCTGTACACGTTGTACCACATACTTTCATTAACGAAAGCCATTTTATTAATTGTTCGATAAATTAAAAGTTGTTTTAACGATAGCGAACGATTATGTGGTTAATTTAATTGTTAACTGGTTAATTTTGTTGAGGGTTAAAGTTGTGATAGTTAATTTGTTTCTGGTTAAGTCGTCTCGCGTTGAAGAAGACAGTTATTAATATCTTACGTCATACCTCGTGATTTAAAGTAAGTTCATCTTATTGGTGTTATTCGAAACGAGAAGATTTTTGACGATCAAGTGGCTTAGTTAGTAGTGACGTGCCAAAGGTTTGATACTTGCTCAAGACAAACATTTTATCTGTTTTCCTTAGTTTGTAACTAGACTGTGATTTGAAATACGTCTCTGGAAATGCATTTCATAAGATGTATCTTTATTACTTTTTAAAATGGCTTGCTACATACAACAAGAAGTATTATTAAAATATTAGAAAGTAATAAACAAGAACTTTTAATATTCACTCACCAAAAACATATATTACGACTACTTTATCATGTATTTTACCATTTAACGGTCAGTCAGTCACAAAGGACCGCAATAAAACATCCAGGCCATAAGGCTACGTTTCATAATCTGTCCACAATCTACAATATTTAATGTAATAGTTTTTTGAAGAGACGACCTTTGAAAACTTACGAGGTAGGTACAGTTGCTTATGATTTCTTGAAAATATAATTATTTAGGCGTAGGTATAGATTGTTCTTTTAACGGTAATTTTGCCTTTTAGTCAATGAGCCTATAAATAAATTTGATTTGCGAAACCTTGTACTTAGATACAGAAAAGGTCGTCGAGGTCATCGCCCTAACACTATTTGAAATGTAGTATTTTTATTTCCTTTTATATAAAAATATGATAACCCAAATTGATATTGGTGTGATCCTTATAAGAGTATATCTTAGATTTAGGTACTAAATGTAGTTAAGAGTCTATTCTATCTGCTATAGGATGATAGTGTGTGTGTGTGAATGAGTGTGTGCGTTTCTGATACCTTAGATACAAGTTTCGAACTTAGTTAAGGGTCAATTACTATAATGAGATGATTTAGTGAATGATTATGTTATATAACTATATAATACAACGGGATGTTTATACGTACATATTTAAGTCGATTCCCTCGACTAGTTTCATCCCGTTGTATTATATAGTTATATATAATGACGTACGTTTCGTTTAATATTAAAAAAGATTTATGTTATGTTTATAAACACAAGAAACTGCATGGCTTCGTCATGATTTCTTCAAGTTTTCTTTTGCAATCACTGTTGTAAATATTACCATTATTAAATTCCTTCAAGACGGCCATATCTTCAAGGAACTTCAAGCTTCGGATTCGAACAATTTCAAGTAGTAATTCTAAAATACTCATAAATTGTATGAAATTTGGTGAAATTGCGGTCAAAGAGCATTCAATAAAACCCCTATAAATCGAGATCGCTTATATTACTACTGGTGATATATCGCTTTGTACATTTTTCAAATGTCGCGTCCGCGAGTACTGCACTAACTCCCAAGGGATATTTTACGTCTCAATAAAAAGAAAATATTGCGGTTTGATGTGTTTATATTATAGTAAAAATATAAATTGATGTAGTTGTTAACTAGGGGATTTAAACTGGGTTAACATAGGTTCATCCCCAAGGAGGTTTAATTTGGAGTAAATGTTTTGTTACATTAGTTGTTACAGCGACCCTTGGCGTGTTATGTTAATTTTTGTGTGCCTTCCCTTGTTTGACTAATAAAATCTTGTAATTTAAGTTTACTAAATCATAATGAAGCTTTATATGCTTGTAAGAAGCAAACACATAAATGATGAAACAGAATGATGGTGGTGGATCTTTAAAAATTTTTTGATAAAAATATTTGCCTAAGTGAATCAAAAAGTATCTTTGATTTACACGAACACTAAGTACACATTGAAATAAGACACTTAAACGGATTTTTGTCGTGGTTGTATTTTGTTTTACATTTTCTGACGTGTCGGATTCTTTACAGAACCCGTGATCACCCGTGGTTCTGTAAAGAATCCGAAACGTCAGAAAATGTAAAACAAAATACAACCACGATGAAAATCCGTTTAAGTGTTTTATTTCAATTAAAAAGTATCTACTTACTACATCAGTGTCTGTAATATTACATCCCTAAAATTCTTTGAGAAAATAATTTGAATCGATGATTTAAGATAAAAACATAGTCTGACTCAAGAAAGGATATTTGTCATACCGAAATTTTAAAATTCCAACCCTATTTCACGCGGATAAAGCCGCTGGCAGAGAGCTAGTTTCCAATAAAAACAGAGAAAAATATACTTTTATAAAAATAACTTTCATTAATCTCCACCGAAAACATTGTCGTATTGACATACTAAATTTTTCATGTTCTCAGCATTAAATTAAATCGTACATCACTCTATAAACTTTGCTTCAACGAACATATCTTTTGAAGGGCGTTAAAAACTCGTAATATCCTCTGTAGAAGTGACAGGGCTTGGCACAAATACTTTACGACTTTATGCAGATTAACCGGATTTACGCGAACTCACGCATATTTCATAGGCGATCGTCATCTACGAATATACTATCCTTACTTCCTTACTAATATTATAAATGCGATAGTAACTCTGTCTGTCTCTGTTACCTTTTTACGGCTAAACTACTGAACCGATTGACTTGAAATTTGGTACAGATGTAGCTTATGGTCCGGGGAAGGATATAGGCTATGTTTGATCCGGAAATCCCTACGGAATCGGGAATCGGGCTGAAGAGTTTGTTTGAACGCGCTAATCTTAGGAACTACTGGTCCAATCTGAAAAAATAGTTCAGTGCTCGATAGCCCATTTATCGAGGAAGGCTAAATGCTATATCTATACATCACGCTACGGCCAAAAGGAGAAAAATACTGTTGATTAATCCGCGGGGCGCCACTAGTTTGTAGATATAGATACATCTTTGGAGCTTATCATGAAATCTTATTAAATTTACTATTATTTAACTGCTCTATCTATTCAGTTTAGTTCTAATTAACGTAAGATGAAGGCTTTAACTAAGTTATTAAAATGTATAATTAGAAATGGTACGACAGTGATTAAATTTTAGAAATTGTTAATTTATTTTGACATGAGATTAACGTTGATAATTAACTTTCTTTAATTGACTGTATTTAAAAGATGAATTATATTTTATTGCAGTCGATTGAGATGTAATTCTCAATTATAATTGGCAGTAGATATTGCTAGATGGAATATTCTTATTTTTTCTTTTCTATGGTCTGATTTTTCCATCGCCAGATAACTTTTATTCGACGAATAAAATTGACGTTTGACAGTTTTTGTATGGAATAACTGTGAAAATTTCAAAGTTATTCCTCGAATAAAGTTATCAGATGATAGAAAAATCGGCCCTTAAGATTAAATAATTACAATATACTTACATAAATTAGATTTCAACATAAAATTATTCATCGTAAAAGTAGTTTTATAACATACACCCTTAATTAAAAACATAACATGTACTTAAGTAATAAAAAGGCATTCAATTTTTACGTTGCATATTAAATCTTTAATCAGACGATTAGTTAATTATATAGTTTTGTTATGAAACGAAACATACGATAAAAACAATTATTTTTTTTATTTATTTATTTGGGAAACAAACAGTTATTAGATCTTAATAATTAAGTACAAATATCCTAACTAATATTATAAATGCGAATGTAACTCTGTCTGTCTGTTACCTTTTCACGGCTAAACTACTAAACCGATTGACTTGAAATTTGGTACTAGGGTAGCTTATGGTCCTGGAAAGAACATAGGCTATGTTTTATCCCGAAATTCCCACGGGAACGGGAACTGCGCGGGTGAAACCGTTAGGCGCTGCTAGTTATACATAAACCAGCGAAGTTTTCACTAAATAATTATTATATGCGGGTGGCAATAGGTACCTTTAGTTATGATTGTAATAGGATATAATAGTTGGTTAAAACAGGCATGATTTGACAAAGGTTAAATTTATGAATGTAGCTATTGTGTCACAAACATTTTCGACCCTGTGGCCAAAATTGGAACTAACACTGTCAAAGTAGTTTTGTATAAATTTCTAGAAGAAGACTGACAGCAAAAAAAAATAATGTAGCTCCTTGAAAATACATCATTCTTTAATGTAGCTACATCTGTATGTGCCACAAAATTTTTTGAACCAGTGGCCAAAATTGGAACTTCTCCTGTCAATGTCATTCTGTATACATTTCTAAAACTTTGACGTTGAGATGTGACGCTTTCACCAGATTAGATAAGTTTATAGCACTATACTATACATTAAGCATAAGTATTAAGCATTCACCACATCATCTCATTATAGTAACTGATCCCTAACTAAGCTCGAAGCTTGTATCTAGGGTATCAGAAACTACGCACACACTCATTCACACACACTCCCAGACAGAGATAAACATTTGTAGTTCACACAAATATTCACCCCGCACGGGAATCGAATACTTACATTGGTTACAAAATCTAAAAATAACCAGAATAAGTTTCCGATAAATTAACTTCTAATTTATGTCTTAAATATAACATTATTAGCCGATCTATAACACTCAGTCAAATTTAGAAAGCCGACAAAACTATACTAATTATGAATACACAAAGTAAAATTTATCCGTAGTTTCTTCGCGAAGTAACTTCGTACTTCTATCATCTGATAAAGAAGTTTGGACAGTTGAGAAGTGCTTTGAAGAAGTGACCATCTCAACTGGGTTTGATTTAATTTTGTCGTGAGAAATTTATGAGGGTGTATTTACAGTTTTACTAAAGAATTCGTATGCGGTTAGTCTAATATAACAATACATATAACAGTAGTATGTTATCTATCTAGTAATACATTTCTGCATTAATATAAGATGAAATTATTTTGTGGTTTCATAGTTATAAGAGCATTACATTCCTTTTTATAAGTCTTGTTGTGGTAGATTTTTTTACTGATACATACATATATATATATTTCGTATCTGAATTATAATACTTGTGAGTAATAATACTTTTTACTCGTGAGGTTTTCTTTTCTTTCCTCTTTATCACATAACTAAGAGAGACAAAAAATAACTACAACATCCAACTTACACCTGTACCAAACCAACAAACAAAATATTTAACATAATTTCATTTTAAAACATATTTCATTTCAAAACTCGTTTCAATAAGCTTTTGGTCGCTATTTCACTGTTGGTTGTATGCCATCAAATGGAAAGCGTACTTTGATATTGAGTAATTAAACTAGACACACACGGTTTGTGCTACCTTGTTAAGGTAAAATGATAATAACGAATTGCAAAACTTGTGACTTTGTACTAAATTAACAATATAGCAGTTTCTCTATTTACATACAGTGGCGACGGTAATCATATTAAATATATCAGCGCACCGCGGTTTCACCCGCGTAGTTCCCGTTCTCGTGTGAATACAGGTATACTTTACCTATATCACGCACTGATAAATTAGCTTTCCATGAGTGAAAGAATTTTTGAAATCGGTTTAGTAGATCCCGAGATTACCCTTGATTGAGTAAAGAAATTTATATTTTTCTAAAGCTAATTCAATTCCGGTGCTTGGCATTAAATTTATTTAAATGAAATCATTAAAGAAAATATGTTCACGTATATTTATCTCATACTAGCGGCGCCCCGAGGTTTTACCCGCGTAGTTCCCGTTCCCGTAGGAATATGGGGATAAAATTATGCTAAAAATCTTTCCACTGAATATCTCTATCTATTAAATTAGACATCAAAATCCGTTGCGTAGTTTTAAAGATGTAAGCATACATGGGGACATAGGGACAAAGAAAGTGACTTTGTTTTATACTATGTAGTGATTACAGCCATGTTATAACTAGTAAAAGATATGTTATATAGAATAGATATTGCTATAAAAACACAGCCAGTACTACATATAATATCAAAGGATTCATAGGTACATTAATAATATATAACCCTATATACTATAGGTACGTTACAAAAGCAATTTCAGAAAATATATGAGAAGGAAAGATTTTTAACGTAGAGTATGCAAAGGTGACACTCGTAAAGAATTCTTTATTATCACACTATTCTTAAAAACTTAGAGAATATAATAATACTAGCTGCTTCCCGCGGTTTTACTCGCGTGAATCCCAATTCCATGGGAGTTTTGGGATAGAAAGTATCCTATGTGTTATTCCTAGTTATAAGGAACAGCTGTACCAAATCGATACAGTAGTTTTTGCGTGAAAGAGTAACAAACATCCGAACTCACAAACACAAATCATATCTGACGGAACATGCGTCGCGTATTATCGGTCGCGTAACGCCAGAACAGACAAATGTATAGAAAAACACTTGACCGTTCACACTTATATTAGAACCTTGAACTTCGAGATTAATCGACCTTTTTATTTGTTTTGATATCAACTTATTATAGCAATTGACCTTTAACCAAGTTTATTACCTGTATCTAGGGTACCTATCAGAAACTACACACAAAAACATACATTATTTATCTATTTTGTGCGTATATAAATGCGTTGTGAAGAAAACATATATTTACTTCGCACGGGACTCGAACCCACAACCCTTTATTAAGCTGTCTTACCTTACACAGGAATCAAATGCTCAACTCTTCATTTAGATATTTTACCCCGCACAGGAATCGAACCAATACCTAACTCTTTCTTTGCAATAGATCATTGTATCTTTCTACATTAAAAACTTTGAAGTCTTTTAAAACTTTTTGTACTATTTTTAAACTGAATTTAATCATAATTCGGTTTCAAGAATTTATTCTCAAAAAAGACAAAACAGTCACTTACAATGAGAACACAATTAATACATATAGTTTAAGATACAATAATTTCATCGTTCTTTACGGCTAGGTACATACTTTTAATAGAAATAATAGAAAAACTTACATGGTTTTTAAAAAGATTAAACTTTGTAGGTAGAATATAATTTTACACTAAACTGACAATAAATATCACGAAATACTAATTTGTTATTCACTTTGGCCATCACAAATAACTTACATTTCCACTCCTAGTTGTTTTTTAAATAGGTTAGAGGATGTTATGTTTTTAATTGTCAACGGTAATTTATTATAAATCTGCCGTGTGGTCACTGGAGGCGTAACCTGATCGAAACGTCAAAGTAATAAATGTTTTATATGCAATTGAGAAACTTTAATGAACGATAAAATCTGTTAATCGACTTTTATCGCTGACGGTACACAACATAAGGTTTATTAGTAACTAGCAGCGCCCCGCGGTTTTACCCCCGTAGTTCCCGTTCCAGTGGGAATATGGAGATAAAATATAGCCTATAGCCTTCCTTGATAAATGGGATATCTAACACCGAACGAATTTTTCAAATCGGACCAGTAGTTCCTGAGATTAGCGCGTTCAACCAAACAAACAGCAATCAAACTCTTTAGCTTTGTATATTAGTATAGAAAGTATAGATAATAAAACTTTAAAATACTAACAGCGCGTAGTTACGTTTCCGTGAGAATGCGAGGATAAAATTATATTAAAAACCTTCCCCTTGTCAAACTAAATAAATTACTACTAAAGAAAAGGGTTAGTCCCATTTTACTCCATTCCTTTGAAATCGAAAATGAAAAAATGCATACATGCAGTCCCAGTTTGCTCCAGAGAATAATATTAAAAATAATATATTATTTTTCATATCCCACTTTACTCCAATCGATACTTGAATAATTTTATTGATTTTTATTTTTATGTCCCAAGATACTCCAAAATGAGAAGTACAGTCGGATAGAAAAGTTAACAAAACATTTTATGCGGTTTATTCCAAATTCCAGGAAGATGCCGAAATGGGAAATTTAAGTGTAACCTGTTTGGAGTGTTTGGTTTTCGTAAGAATTTGCGCGAATATACTCTCCTGGTACTTCTAATAATACATTCTCCAATATTTACTTTTTTGAATCAATTTAATAAAGTTTATTGTAAAGACCTCTTCTACATTTCTGTTCTCCTGGTAATTAAGATTGGTTATTATAAAATTTTTTGTACATAATGTTTATTTGAACAGAGCAATTTCGTTTCTTTTTTGTTTGGCTGTACCACCCTCACCAGCAGTAGGACTATTTGTAGGTAAAACTCCTAATAAACCATGTTTGCCTGGTACTTTTGTCCACATAGTACTACTCGTATTTTATGAACAATTATTCTACCGCAAGGTGTTATTTAACTTGAACATAGCATGTTATTGAGTTACAGTGTCACTCAAAAGGAAAGAAATGACATCTTGAATAGTCATCTTGATTTTAAAATAAACACAGAAAATATATCCTCTGATTTAATATTTCTATATTAGATAAATATGTGTTTACATTTAATAATAACACGGCCTATGGGAAATCTATAACTTTGTATTATTTTTCTTTTTGATTTTTGCGTCTGACTGTATCTCATCCATAAGTGACATTACGCGTGGAGTAAAGTGAAACTGAATGTATGGCAGTTCCAAATATTGATAAACAAAAGTGTTTGACAGTTTGGAGTAAAATGAAACTTATTTTGAAATTTTTAAAAAATAATATTTTTGTTTGGAGTAACTTGGGACTTTTTGGTGGAGTAAAATGGGACTAACCCAAAGAAAACCGTACTAGTCTATTAAAGAAAACCGTATCAAAATAAGTTGCATGGTTTTAAAGATATAACCATATATAGGGACAGACAGACAGCGACTTTGTTTTATACTATGTAATGTTTTATACACATATAATATTTTTTTGTTAAAAAGCGACATCAGCTAAAAATATTGTATGACATTTTAGGAAAACAAACAATAAAAACAAATATTTCTAATTAAAAAATGATATCGTTTCTCATCATGACTAATTTGAATACGAATCAAAAATTTCGTGATAAAAACTGCTTTATTGCGGTTCATGTTCAGATAACATAAAATGTTTTTAAAATAACGAAAATTTGTTATTTTGATAAACCTTTCTTTGTAAAGTATGTAGGGTTTTTTATGACACAACCTTTGGACAGTGTTACAGTTCATTTAATTATAATTACTAACGGCGCCCCGCGGTTTCACCCGCGTAGTTCCCGTTCCCGTAAGAATATTGGGATAAAATTATGCTAAAAACATTCCCACTGAATCACTCTATCTATTAAAACAAACCGCACCAAAGTCCGCTGCGTAGTTTTAAAGATCTAAGCATACATAGGGACAGAGAAAGCGACTTTGTTTTATACTATGTAGTGATGATGATACTTGGTAAGTTTAAGTATAATGTTTTCGAATTACATTTTCTTTAAGTGGTCTTTAATAGATATCGTAAAATCATTAACTGCTATAGCATAAGTAGTAATTAACTTTACAAAGTACCACACTTTCACATTTCTTTACGTAAACATATAAGCTGGGAAGTACCACGAAACATAAAAATACTTACGTAGTGTATTTTAGAAAAAAAATAGCTTAGTATGGAACTAGGTAGTGATGTATTATAGTGTGTATATGATGTGATTTGGTGTCCAAATAATTATATATGGACACCAAATGACGTCATACTCATAAATTACACAATATATTGATGTTGTGTTTATCTTGGTTTGGGTGTGTGTGTGAATGAGTGTGTGCGTAGTTTCTGATACCCTAGATACAAGTTTCGAGCTTAGTTAGGGGTCAGTTACTATAATGGGACGATGTAGTGAATGATTATGTTATGTTATGTGTTATGTATGTGTAATTTGTGACATATCAAATATACATTATTAAAGACAATCCGACAACTTTTATACAAGTTTTTATTAACAGTATTGCGTGGATCGTTCTATTCCTACTTTCACTCAAACAAATATATTTATAACCTTCACAGAAGCCAAGCAAAGTCAGTACCAATCACTCGTATTCATTACTAGTCTTTGTCGCACCCATTCAGCTAGCTCAAAGGCAAATAGCTTGAACCTCTCGGCTTATAGAATACTTTAATTAGGTACAGAGTACGGACGCCATTTATTCCTATTTGCAATGTCAGTTGAAGCGAATAATAGAGTTAATATAGTGGGACAAACTTATCTGATGCGGCGGTAAAAAATAGAACTTATACTTCTAATTCACTATCTTCAAGTAAGGTTTCGAGTAACTACTCACAAGTTTTGTCTTTATCACTTGATATAAAGTAAGAAAGAGACAATACTAACTTTACTTTGTGAGTACCTTTACTTGAAGGTCATGAAATAGGCCCTTACTGTAATTTCGTTTAATATGACGTTTAGTATTCATCTATATTTATATATTATAAAGAGGAAAGATTTGTTTGTTTGTAAGGAATTGGCTCCAAAATTACTGAACCAATTTCGAAATTTTTTTCACTAATGAAAAGCTATGTTATCATAGAGTGAAATAGGCTATATTTTACCCCCGTATTCGTACGGGAATAGGAACTATATGGGTGAAACCGCGGGGCGCTGTTATTTTAAATAAATTGACAACTATATAGGTGATAATCAAAAATATAAGTCAGAGACCAGAGAGAATCCTGCTCGTGATGATATAAGTCATAGAGAGTAATAGAGAACCCATAGAATAAGGATCACGACCAAGATTCTCTCTGGTCTCGATTATCTAAGAGAGAACCTCCACCTCATAGAATAAGGATCACGACCAGGATTCTCTCTGGTGTCTGCTCCACCCACAGAATAAGGATCACGACCAGGATTCTCTCTGGTCTCTGGCTCCACCTATTTGCGAAATCGGTCGGTAAAAAACATAGAATAAGGATCACGACCAAGATTCTCTCTGGTAAAAAATGTGACTACAGCGACGCCGTAAGTACGTTTGTGACACTTTAAAATTAAACTACTAGAAACAGTTTGGAAATCAAATCATTGATACCATCAGAAGATATGTTCGAACTTAGCACTTTAACTTCTGCAAGATTTGAAAGCACTTCGGGTGACTTCGGTATTTCCATTGCAATGTGATAGTTAAAATTAAACCTTAAGTGGTTTAGTTAAAGTTTATTATAGTTTGTTTGATGAATGTGACAAAGTTATCGATAAACTTACAGTTCCTAAGATCAGTTAAATATTATTTAATTTATTTAGGGATCATCGTCTGTCTGTCTGTTACCTTTTCACGGCTAAACTACTGAACCGATTGACTTGAAATTTGGTACAGGGGTAGCTTATGGTCCGGGAAAGAACAAAGGCTATGTTTTATCCCGAAATTCCCACGGGAACAGGAACTACGCAGATGAAACCGCGGGGCGCTGCTAGTCTATAACATATCCCTATTAAGCATTGGGTAAGACATTACAAAAGAGTACAATAATTGGTATACATGTCGGTTACAGATGTTTCTCTGTCCCTATGTATGCTTAAATCTTTAAAACTACGCAACGGATTTTGATGCGGCTTATTTTAATAGATAGAGTGATTCAGTGGGAAGGTTTTTAGCATAATTTTATATCCACATTCCCACGGGGTCGGGAACTACTCGGGTAAAACCGCGGGGCACAGCTAGTGATCTACAATTAAAAAAAAATATAAATAAAACAATTTATATCAATATCTTTGATTTACACGAACACTACACATTAAAATAAAACACTTAAACGGATTTTTGACAGTTTGTAAGACAGTCAGTCTTCTGTGATCACGGGTTCTGTAAAGAATCCGGAACGTCAGAAAATGTAAAACAAAATATAACCACGACAAAAATCCGTTTAAGTGTTTTATTTCAATTTATATCAACTTTAAGTGATAATAAATTTCAATCAATACGTTTTAGTATTGAACTTATTTGTCACTGTCATTGTACCCAATCAAAGTTAATTCAAATCAACAAACAACTAAATCAAACGTTCGATTAACTCAAAGTAAAAGAAAAATAAAATGAAAAAATAACAACAGCTCCCTCGTCGTGAATCTCAATAATCTTTGTATAGAATCGTCAGTGCAATGAAGTGAAGTACAGTCGAGTGCACACCAGTTAAACGTACAAGTACAGTTACGTTGTTAAATGTTATTATAAGCATTTTCAATTAACAACGTTATATGAATTATGTTCTTGTACGAGTTATCTTCTAATTATGGCTTTTTATTTCATTTTTCTTAGAACAGCTAGTGGGCTATAAGTTTTATGAGATAATATATGTTATAGTTATGGTACTGTCGTGCAATAAAGGGAATTAAAAACAGAATGATATATATTTAGAGTATTTTAATGGCTGCTTGTAAAATTGCACGACAAGAGACTTTCACGTAATAATGCTTGTTGTTATTACCAGATTGATACACGTTTCATAATCTTAAAAGCAAATTAACAACGCACATATCAATCGAATGAGGCACAGCTAGTTTAAAAAAGAATGTTTAGGGGCTAGACACATTTCATCATCATCTCATATATGTCCCCACCGAGGGGCTCAAGCCTACCCTGAATGAGGGTGATTTGGCCTTAGTCAACCACGCTGGCCAGTGCGGGGTTCGTCGACTTCACACACAACCGTAGAATTTCTTCCCAGGTGTGTGCAGGTTTCCTCACGATGTTTTCCTTCACCGTTAGAGCGTCGAAATTAACGTAAGTACATAATTATGAATTCGTAAATTGAAAACACATTGGTACGTGGCGGGACTGGTGGGGTTTGAACCAGGCACCTTCCGATCGGAAGTCAACGGTCTTAACCCCTGTGCCACAGAAGCTCTAGACACATTTTTTTTAAATCATTGTTTTGTATGGACAAACGCTGAATGGAGCTGAATAAATGTGTCTAGTCTCTTATAGTATATTAAAATTAACATTGAAAAAACTAAATTTCTACTGACTGAATTTCAATGTACAGCAATCGCATAAATCGAGATATTGCTTTAACAAGTTGTTTATAACTGATCCAACATCCTTTTATCTTTTTTATAAGTAGTTTTCTTCAGAACTGTACTCACACCTCGGACTGAGACGATGAGACAATAAAGAATCTATGAATAAACCATTAAATCGATACATTGAATTACAATATTGTTTGTTTATATTAGTATTCTTTTTTGCTTTGATCAAAGAGAAAACATATTTTATTTTAGTTTCCAGCGGTTTCTTCCACTTGATAACGATTTTTACAGAAGTTCTAAGGTGATTCAATGATCTGTGGATTTCTACTAACTCGTAGAATTATATTCGATCGATATATTTTTGATATTACTTTAACAACCAATACCAACAAATTAACATATCTTCCAGTAACAACCGAAAATACTGCATAAAACAAATGCGAAAGTAACTGTCTGTCTGTTACCTTTTCACAGCTAAACTACTGTACCGATTGACTTGAAATTTGGTACATAGGTGCGGGAAAAGACATAGGCTATGTTTTATCCCGGAATCCCCACGGGATCGGGCACCATGCCGATAAAACAACGAGATACAGCTAGTATCTTAATACAACACGTTTATATTAAGCGATAAACAAGCATCAAAATGGCGTGAAAACAAGCACACCCGAATGCCTATAATAGTTTGACAAAAAGGCGTATTTGTTGAGATTACCGGCCCGCATCCGTTGGGAGCCGGCCATTATTGCCCTCCGCTGTCCGTCGTACGAATTGTCCAATACAAACATAGCTTCATCTGGGGATACCAGTGTGACCAACTACCCGAAATTTATGGGAGATTTTGGCATCTCGGTATGAAGTTTTGTGGTGATTTGTAGTAATGATTGTGTAGTTTATGGATGTAGTAATTAATAACTACTTTATGAGTAGAGAAAAAAGCAAAAAAAAACAGCATTTTTTTTAATGTAACGTAATATAATGTGACACCGTGTAGCGCAAAAGAAAGAATGAATGTTACAGATAGAATTGATCAATGATAGTGATAGTAGGTACAGGTGACATCTGTAATTGAATACTTCTTTATTGTATTACTTTCTTTGATTATAATAACATTATATCAGCCTCTTAACAAATAAAAGTAATAAATAAAATTAACGATAATGTCTTCATTCTTCAATCACTATTCATCGCTTCCTTATTCAACAAAAACAGGCCTCAAAACAAAAGAGGCTACAAAGAGCTGATGATAAGCACAAATAATTTTTTATTTCACTGAAACTTTCTTTTATAGAACGACTTTTGAACAATTTCTTTTCTCCATGTCCGGCAGAACAAACCGAACTGGCAACCCTGTTCGGAAGAAGGAAATTATCGCGCGCGTTAAGCCTCTCGCCCCATTGTTTTTGATGACGTGAATCGTATTGGGTACAATGCGAGGACACCCCTTCACAATACCGTATACATGCGCTTCTCTACTCGTATGTACCTCTACAATTGTTTCTTTTCATAAGTACAGTCATGGGAAAAATGTATTTGTGTTCAGAAATGTTGGAGGGAACGCGTTTGCTTCTATTTCTTGATAGGTTTTATTGAAATGTATGAGGATTGTGTGCTGTATTTTTAGAGAATAATTTAAGGTTAACGTCCTGCTGTAATAAGTGTATGCTATGATATATGAATGTTTGTTACTTTTTCATTCAATAAAATACTGCACACAGGTCAAATTTGATTGGAGGTATAAGTACCTCTAGATAAGTTTAAATAAATAGCAAATCTCTATACGAGTATATAAAAATGAATCACTATTTCCCTTGGTCACGGCTTCACGCTTAAACTACTGAACCAATTGACTTGAAATTTGGTACAGGGATGTTTTTGATGACAGGTATGGTCCGGGGAAGGACGTAGGCTACTTATCCAGAAATTCCCACCAGGAACTATGCGGGTAAAACCGCGGGGCACAGCTAGTAGAATATATTTATCTTTGGTACGGCTTGTAGGAGTAGGTGTTTAAAGCCACCAAAGTAATAGAATATTTGCACTTAAACCGTAAGTTCGTAATAATTAAAATCACTTCGTTACTCTCACGTCGTAAGTTATTAACCTCAAATTATGTTTATGACATGTGCTTGACATCACAACTATGTCACATTCATACACACACACACACACACACACACACTCAGACAAACATACAATACTAATACTTAACATTTTAAGGGTGAGACCAACCCCTACCTAGTGTCCTATTGTCTCACTAGAGCATTTACAAAAGAATACTTTAATAATATAAACTTGCATTTCAAACTAAAGTTCATACAACTTCGTAGTTTATTTAAAACAAAATACGCCCGTGAAATATAAGACATTGTATTCATTATTTACTTTAGTATTTATATAAGTAAACAAGAGTTTTCATTCAAACGAATACTTGAATAATAAAAACTTGCATTTCAAATGAAAGTTCATACAACTTAACGAGTTGTGCGAGTACATTTATGTTTTTGTATTCGAAGTCTCGTAACCTCTTGCGCCCCGAAGGCAATGTTTCTAACAAAGCGACAACTCGCATAAGAATAAAGTTTTCTAACGAACATAATTAGAACAATGTCATGTCATACGAACTGTACAAACACGATGTTTGTACCAGAGAACAAACAAACCTAATTTAAATATACATAAATATGTATAATTGACTGAGCTACGTGACTTTCATCAAAAGCCTCTACATCTGTAACAGATGATTTAAGCAGTGTGTGGTGATATTGAGCGACACCTTCTCCGGTGACTAGTTAAACCGATGCGGCAACAGCGTCCACACATTGTGCAGGCGTGTGATGAGACAGGTGGAATATGAATAAGACCTAAGTATTATTTGTAAAAGAACAATAAACATATTTATTTTATTTTATTTTTTTATATTTTCACTACTACTGTCATACTGTCACTACGTGACTTTTCGCGCTTGTAAATTATTATTTGTCTGTCATTTTTACCTTATAATCTACTTATACATAGTTTTATAAATGGCAAATGAGCAGACGGGTCACCTGAAGTAACTACCGTCATCCATGGACTTTTGCAACTCGAAAGAGTCAAGTATGATTTCAGCTTAGGAATAGTTAGTTCTTAATAATGTGGCGCCCATACTGGGACTAGGCATTTGAGAATTAACATATTGTGTCTCGATATTTTCTAGCATAAACATTAATAAAACATTAAATTAAAAATTAAAAAAAACCCCCAACACAATTACTTTTAAACCCCCATAACTTTTAAACGGGTTAACTGATTTTCATCAAACATGACTAAGAACACTCGTACGTAAGTCCCCTTTAATACAAAAAAACTAAATTGAAATCAGTCCATCCGTTCGGAAGCTATGATGCCACAGACAGACAGATACACACACACACACAGACACAGTTAAAAAGTAGTCTTCATCAACTATAACTCTTTTACAAATAAAGAAACTATTTTATTCTTAATCCTTAAAGTGGCGCCCATACTGGTACCAGACGTTTGCTATTTAATTTACCTACTTATATTGTCCGGATTTAACATCAGTATAAGTAATATATAAAAATGAAACCCGTTTTCCTTGGTCACGGCATCACGCGTAAATCGCTGGACCGATTTCACTAATTCTTTTTTTGTTGTATTTGTTATTATTAGGAGAAGGTTCTTATGTAAAAAAAAACACGGAAAATCAACGGGAAAATTGGACCCGTGCGAAGCCGGGGCGGGCCACTAGTAAGTAATATAAATAAGTAGTAGTATAATTAAGTCCTGTCTGTCTAGTGCCTTTAACAATCGAAAAAGTTCAACAATTTCCCTACCAACAAAGCGTAAAATATCAAACCACACCCCACTACCATCCAAACACATATCACAAACCTTATTTGTGCAGTATTTGGCAATACGTACATCTTTCCAAACTATTGACAAATCTGTTAGCGAGCCAGTGACCAGCGTCTGGAGGGTTTCTTAGGAGACAAGTAATAAATAACGTCCAAGTTCCACCACTCAGTTGAGTTAATTTCAGTGGAACTTGCCAAATGTGCAGCGGTCGCAGATAAAGTAAACTGATGGTTTGGACTGCCAGATTTACTTAGAGCACTTCTTGTTTCGAATTTAACAGTGGTGGTAATTTGATTGTGTGGGTGTTAAATATAAGTATTCATGAAGATAGTAATTAATTGGTAATTTGATTGAATGATTTTTAAATATTATTATTAATTAAGACACTAATGAATTGAAAATAAAGACTTGAAAGAATTTGCTTTCAATGTATGGAATAAAATGTATTTTGTGGTGACACAACAACCCGATGATATATTTATAATACTTATTAGTAAGAGATTTTATTACTTATTAATATTATGAGTAAAATTTATTATATTATTTATTATTACTAGCTGTGCCCCGCGGTTTCACACGCGTAGTTACCGTTCCCGTGGGAATTTCGGGATGAAAAATAGATGTTGGCTGATTCTCAGACCTACTGAATATGCTCACAAAATTTCATGAGAATCAGTCAAGCCGTTTCGGAGGACAACGGGAACGAACAGTGTGACACGAGAATTTTATATATAAGACGAGAATTTTATATATAAGATTATACGCCGAGGAAGGCTGCGGAGATGCTGGCGTGACGACCTCGACGCATTCTGCCCTAACTGGTGGGATGAAGCCGAGGACCACAATAATTGGAAAACAATGGGGGAGACTTTTGCCCAGCTGTGGGACAGTATAGGTCAAAGAAAAAAAAAGTTTTATTAAGGTATCAGTAAAAACAATTTAGTACCTATACATTAATATAACATCCGATTTTACGTACTTATTGGAATTTTCCAGGGCTAGTATAATATGTTATTTACAAAGGTACACACCTTTCAGGATTACTGGAAATTTTCCACTCGGACGATAGAAAATGTATTATAACATTATTTTGTATCGCCTGAGGATAAATTCTAACTGGACGGTATTCGAATTTTTGTGTTTCACTTTTTTTAAATGCTTGAAAATATTCCATTATTTTTAAATGTATTCTAATTATGATAAAAAAGAAAAATATCCATTAATTTTTAGGAGATAGTAAATTATAAAGAAACATAAAATTAGCACTAAATTAAATATGCATTTTAAACACAGAAACAACAGAACTCCATGAAAACGAAAAATAAATGAAAATCGTTTTCGATATTCAAATCAACGCAGTGCACAAAACTCGCAATGATTCAAACTCAAACCTTATTCTATAACAAATAAAGGTTACAATCAAACAACAAACCAGCCAGTGTCAGATCAAAGACTATTAACAAGTTGTTTACTTGAGAACAAGAACCTCTTTTGACAAAATCATCCTTTTGATCACACCCCGAAATAAAAGTGTAAACAACATAAATAAATAAGTGAGGAACTTGAATTATGGCACTTCAGGGATCAAAGAAACGAAGGAATGTTAGTAATTTATATAGTAATACGAATTTTCAGGACACCTAATTAATGTTAAGGAAAAATGTTTTGTATGTGCACGTTTTAGGGTTTATATTTGCTTAATGTTTGCGTAGATTTTTTGTAGCATGTTTTTGCTAATGATACTACCTATATTTTTGCATGGAAATTATTTTGGTATGTTGTTTACATTGAGTTTCGTTACAACCTCCAGCTTTAATAGAATTCCGACACCCTAAAAATTAACCCTCATCGTCTTGTTACACCATCTGATAGTGCCGTTAATAAGGATCAAATTCTGGGAAGTAGGTAAGTACTACTATCGAGTTCTCACTCATATTACACACTTCACAAATACCCAAAGATACTTCAAAGATACCAAAACGACAGTAATAATACTGCGTTAGTGTTTTATCATCCACTAGAAGCGCCCCGCGGTTTCACCGATCTCAATTTACTCCCTTTTTCTCCTCCTAGAGGGTAATTTCCAAAAATCCTCTCTTAGTGGTAGCCTACTACCCTCCCCTCAGTAAAACTTATAACTAGTTCAGTTCTATTAATTTGATGAAACAAAAAAATACTGTCTAATATTTTTTCCAAATCTATCTGACGGACTAATTAGAATTTCATTTTGTTTACCCAGGAAACTGCCCTATTGAACTATAACCTATTGCAATCAAGGCAGTATATAACTATTTAGCAATATGTGATATTACGTCAGTATTTTATCATCCGTTATAGTTCACAGGCCTTCACAATATATTAAACTAACAAGAAAATTTAATTCAAATATTCCCCTCAATAAACCTTCCCGGTTCCAGGCCGTTCCCGGATGTCCCCAATTCACACTACGTCACAGGCTGACCACCACACACAATTTGCTTATATTGCACACCCAATTTTGAATTCGTAATCATATCCTTATTCAGTAGGGCGGATTGTTAATTATTTGGTTCATATTTGTTTTAAGTATATATTTATTATAGTATTTACTTATTTATGCGAAGTAAAACATTTATTTTCTTAATTTACTCAAATATATGTATAAAACATCCATTTTGTTGTGAAAACCAATTGTGTGAATGATGAAAATTGAACTATGGCTATTATATTTAGCATTTTTTTTTTTTTTTTTTCCGAAACGACTAGTATGTGAACAAAAATACTTATGATTATAAAATTATAGAATAAGAATTATTAATACAAGGATCATCCAGAAATATATTTATTTTATATTTATATTCTCATGCTAAATCCCAAAGCTACTGCGAATCTAAATAACGTAAGTAAATTGAAACCAAAATTGTTATTGAATAACATAATTGCAATTATTGTTAAATTGCAACATAATATGAAAATAACAGTACTCGTATTACAGCCCCATCAAAGGCTAACTGTGGATATTAGCTTAATTAAATATAATTATGTGAATGTAATGTGTTGGATTTACTCCGTACAATGATCATAATTTGTTTGTCTTGAAGCTTAACTGTTGTGTGTACACAGAGTGACGATTTTCGTGTTTTGGTAACAATAATACGTACTGCTTAATTTGTAACGCATTGAGCAGTGATATGAAAAGCGAATAATATGAAAATTATTTTTTCAACACACTTGCTCATAAAGGGGCTCTTATTTGTGCAAAAACAATTGAATAATGACACGTTTTATTCACTAGTGAGTTATAGATTGTTTTTTTAAATTGCTTTCATTTTAAAAAGTTTCGATACCAAAAAAATTGTGTCCATACATTATAAAAACAAACTTCAGCTATGTTTCCTTACTTTTGGTAGGTATATGGTCGATTCCATTCATTCATTAATTCGATTTGTACTTACAGACGTCTTACATCTTAGTATTCTGTGATCACGGAATCTGTAAAGAATCCGAAATGTCAGAAAATGTAAAGCAAAATATAACCACGACAAAAATCCCATAAGGTGGTTTTATTTTAAAGCATTAGATCCTATTGGCCGTAGCATAATGATTTAAACTAAAACTAAGTATATTCTTCACTACATAGTATAAAACAAAGTCGCTTTCTCTGTCCTTATGTCCCTATGTATGCTTAGATCTTTAAAACTACGCAACGAATTTTGATGCGGTTTGTTTTAATAGATAGAGTGATTCAGTGGGAAGGTTTTTATTGAAGAAGGAAGATTTTAATTTTATCCCCATATTCCTACGTTAACGGGAACTACGCGGGTGAAACCGCGGGGTGCCGCTAGTCCTCAACAAATAGAATATCTATGTCAGAAAATTTTCAAATTGAACTATTAATTCCTGTGATTATTTTGTGCATTCAAAACTCTGCAGCTCTACAACTCTGCTTTATAATATTGATATAAGTAGATTATTAATATATAAATTTAGATTAGTAGTAATTTAGAAACTAATTAATCAAAATAACATGGTCTAAAAGTAATTAGCATCCAATTTCAATGTATCCAATTCACAGTTGAATGTCAATGGATTTCATATGCAAAGCCAAATTGATTCTGCAACCGTCAAAGCATTAATGGCCACGTTTTTATTTTTTCAGAGATTATTCCACCAATTTATCAATAAATGAACGGATTTATGAGGATTTTATTTATTTTTTTGATAAAGAGGGATCTAATTTTGATTATTTAAATGTTTCTTTGCTAAATGCGTTTGTATATTCACAATACATTCTTTATTATCCTTTACATATTATTAATTGTTATCAATTATTATTATAATCTACTCCTTAATCAACATTCTTGACTATTTTTGATTTAGTAATACTTAATACCTTATTATTGAAATTGGTTGGTTTTCGCATTCAATAAGCATTTCAACCTGCTTCATATAGGAAAATATTATATTAGTCCAATCATCACTATCACTACATAGTATAAAACAAAGTCGCTTTCTCTGTCCTTATGTCCCTATGTATGCTTAGATCTTTAAAACTACGCAACGGATTTTGATGCGGTTTGTTTTAATAGATAAAGTGATTCAGTGGGAAGGTTTTTAGCATAATTTTATCCCTATATTCCTACGGGAACTACGCGGGGGAATCCGCGGGGCGCCGCTAGAATTTTACTAAATTGACTACCGATTCCTAATAACATATTCTATTTTTTTCTATACTTTCCATTGTGCTTATAGAACAACGTGTAGGATAAGGTAACGATAAGAAACCACCAACCAATACATGTTTACCCTCCATTTAATACCAAAATGAAGATACCAGAGTACAGGTACACTCACAGTCAGCACTCAATTAACCAGTCGGCAAGGAATGCAATAAAATGCAAATCGTCGCGCCAGTCCCCCGATCATGTGTATTGTTCATACAATAAGGTCACACGTTCGTATGTAGGTGAACTCTGCGTAATACCACACATTACTGAATTGATTCTGAATATTTTGTATAATTTATACTGCGTGCGTATCCTACTAATATTATAAATATAAGTAATCGTATGTTTTATTGTAACTTTTTGTAGTCACAAATACTACCAATAGATGGCGCTGTTACTTAATTTTTTAACACACGATAGTCAATTGTACCGAAATTGTATGATACTACGAGCTACGCATTATCACGGGAGCGGGTACTACGCGGGTAAAACCACGGGGCGCTGCTAGTATTATAAATGCGAAAGTTTGTATGATTGTGAGTTTGATGGATATTACTCTTTCACGCAAAAACTACTGTATCAATTTAGATTAAATTTGGTACAGATGTTCCTTATAACTAAAAATAACATATTCTTTTTATCCTGAAATTCCCATGGGATTGGGATTCGCGCGCGTAAAACCGCGGGGCGCAGCTGGTAAAGAGATTATGTATTCCTTTTTTTTAAAGCGTACTAGTAATGTGAGTTGCGCATTACTAAGTAAGTTTGTCTAGCTTTAAAGAAACTACGCAAAAACTTATTTATTCACACTTAACCAAAAATATTTGTAGAATATAAACTAGCTTTAACGAAACTACGCACAAACTTATTTATACATATACTCAGCCGAAAATATTTATAGATTATACAAATAGTAACTAAGAACGTACAAATCCATGAATGAAAATCCGTAAAAATAGTAAAAGTTTACTACGTAATGTACAATAACATACACAAATACGACCTTATCACAAATACACAAAGAAGAGAATAACACTTCAAACTCCTATAAAAACGAATCAACAATAACAAAAACATCATTATTTGTATAAGATTGTAAGAATAACTAAAACAAGTACAGCTAACATTAATGTTTAGAGGAATCATAGTTTACCGAGAACACATTAAAAGTAAGCAAGGAAGTCACGTATTTATAGTTTTATAGCTTTTACGGTACTTCAGAAACTATTGGAGTTAACGCCAGTTGGGAATACTGTAGAGCGCAAGTTGTTCGGCCCGCGCAAATACTGTTAACTTTCATTATTAAACATTACATAACGTTACCATTTTAACATAGCAGGGTTATATGCATATTACGTAAATAATCAATCACTCTACTTATATCGAAATCGGTAGAGTCAGTTATTCTTATTAAATACTAGCTGTGCCCTGTGGTTTTACCCACATAATTCCCGATCCCGTGGGAATTTCGGGATAAAACATAGCCCATGTCCTTTCCCGAACCATAAGCTTCCCCTGTACCAAATTTCAAGTCAATCGGTCAAATTTCAAGTCGCGCGTGATGCCGTGACCAAGGGAAATAGGGATTCATTTTTATATAGAGACTAGCAGTGCCCCGCGGTTTCACCCGCGTAGTTCCCCTTCCCATGTGAATAAAGGGATAATATATAGCCTATGTCACGTACTGATAAATTAGCTTTCCATGAGTGAAAGAATTTTTGAAATCGGTTCAGTACTTAGATCCCGAGATTATCCCTTACAATTTATCAAACACACAAACTTTACTTCTTTATAATATTAGTACTTATACATAATCAAGGGTCAGTGGTTATGAAGGGCGATAGTACAACTGATATTTACCTGTCAGTAACCAACCAAAGATTTGAAATCGAAATGTGAAAACCACTTATACATGATCAAATGCTGCCGTAAGCCGAAGCATTCAAGATTACTAACCGAATCAAATGTTATACATACTTACTTAATCACGTTCGTTTAAACGAATTATTTGAGAATAAACAGATATTGATGCAATATTTTTTTTTAACGAATAGGTAAACGTACTTGTATTATTTACAATCGCGAGACATCAATTCCGGATCTTCTTACACACATGGTAGCATAAATAATTTCTACGGGCTTACATAGCCATGGTAATAAAATGAACTACACACAACATAAATAATTCTGCATATGGATGAATATCCATGGTAGTATAATACAATATATTTCACACTAAATTCATATATAATCACAACATCTTGCACACAACTCCATTCTAAAGTAAACAAAGCAATACAGAACAAGCACCTACTTATTATTTTAGAACTAGAATTTAGATTTCTCTCACAGTTGTTGAGGCGACGTTTGTGAGTTTGTGAAATTGTGACGTTCGTATATCAAACAGAAAATGCATAAACTGAGAACTTGATAAAAAATTTATGTAAAGTTTTAGACGTAAGATTTCACTGTAGAGCTTCTCTCTTTAGAAGTACAACGAAGAATAATAGACGTAATCATCACGCTAAAATAGAAATAAAAGATAAAATAAACTAGATAGCTCCATTTAGATAAATTATAATAACATAACATAATCATTCACTACATCATCTCATTATAGTAACTGACCCTTAACTAAGTTCGAAACTTGTATCTAGGGTATCAGAAACTACGCACACACTCATTCACACACACACCCAGACCGAGACAAACATTTGTGGTTCACACAAATATTCACCCCGCACGGGAATCAAATTATGATGATAAAATTATGTATAATGATAAAATAAAACTTTCTCCCGAATTGAGAATAAGTATTGTACAGTCTCGGAATGAAAAGGTTCGTCACGTTAGAGTCGGTTTTCACTTGCACTAGTATTGCAAGAAACAATTATGCCAACATAACAGTGTAAGAAAAAGTGATGCTAACATTTAAATAAATAGAATGACGTTTGCTATCGAATAAGGTTTTGTTTGATTTTTCTATCCTTTTTTTAAACACTGCCTTGTGCGCGCGCCATATAAAAACCTCTTTGATATTTTGCAATGATGACATTTACCGATTGACAATAGTTTTAAGAAATATTTTTTTAGAAATAATAATGGCAGATTGAACCAACAAGAAGGTTTTAGTTTATTAAAAATCTTGTTGACAAGATATTTAACCTGTCAAACAACACTGATCTGAATAATTTTGAACTTTATTATCGAGCAGTAGAACATTATTTTCCCTAACCCGAGTCTATTCTGTACCATAGTTTCTAAAGGTAATATGTTTTCGCGACAAATTATACGAATCAATTTGAAAATTGACGAACCTTTTCATTTCGAGACTGTACAAGTATTGACAGCAGCAGACCTCTTTTACACTGATAATAAGTACAGTGATATAGAATGCGTTATCACTACGGTTGCCTAGTTGGTGACCATTATATAAAACATAATCACGAATATTTTCTATAAACCTGGATTAAAATATATTTACAACCATGACATTAACATTTTCACACATTTTTTTTTAGTGTGTGCGTAGTTTCTGATACCCTAGATACAAGCTCCAAGCTTAGTTAGGGGTCAGTTACTATAATGAGATGATGTAGTGAATGATTATGTTATGTTATGTTATTTACATTGTAATATAGGTGTACTTACTACATCTTCTTTGAAGGAGATGCTTTTCGGAGATTTCTTTACATCAAAACTTACCTGAAAAAGATAAAATATAAATTAATACAACTGAATTATTTAACTGAAAGAATCTGAAAGTCTCGTAAGATTGCTTATTTAAAGGCTCAAACCCACCGAAGTACACGCACACGCTACGCACGAAAATAACGTTATTGATACATTCGTAGCTGACTCGGCTATATCTCAAAGTAGTTGAGCTGCGTGGCCGTGGACCGTGGGCGTAGCGTGCGTGGCGGTGGGTTCGCGGCTTAAAACAACTTTAAATAAAATAAAATAAATTGATAAACGGGGTCATGGTATTTCTTCAGATGCCCACGCAACGACTTCCTAAACCCTACCTGAGTTTAAATAATCTATTAACCTATTTAAAATCTTAGCAAACTTTAGACAAAGACAGCTAATAATTTATTAATCTCAACCAAAATTGTTATTAAATTTAGAGAAAGTCTCGGTAAGTAATTTTGAGTAACAAACTTCATTTTAACTCTCCTGCTATTTACAGAATTTCAAGAACTTAATTAAGTCACAAAATTAGTGCTAAGAACGATTAACCGTTTGCCTAATCTTTAGCGATTAAGGTATGAATTTATTATTTTAATTTACAATAATAGAGTCTAGTCTCTATTTTATGAGAAAGTTATGAAAATCAGGACTTTGTAAAAGGGTTCGCGTTATTTTATTATGACAGGATAGCAAATAGGGTGAAGGGTTACCTAACGATTGCTGTTTTTTTTTATTTTGATGTCTTATTTCTATGTAAAGTCCCCTAGCACACAAGTTCTGGTAAAACCTTAACGTGGGTAAATCCTCAAAACGCAATAATTTTCAAACACGATTTCAAAATAAACCATCGAAACAGCATTCATATTTCAACGACGAAGTTCCAAACGTTTATATTCTGAACACACATTCCAAAAAAAATCTTCTCTAAACTTTAACAGTAGAAAACTTTACCTAACTTAACAATTCCAAACTAAAAATAACTTTACAAAACTTGACAGTCACTTAAAAGTCCCAAGTTCAAAGTCACCGAATTAATTCATATCTCAAAAGTGCTTGTCTGCAATGGAGAGGAAGGAAATCTAGTAATGCATACAGTGGATGAACCGAGACAGCACATTTGCACACGACACACGGTGCCCTGTTTAGCACCCGACTTGCGCTGTGAACCAATTGACTTAATACTGGCTTGTTTCTGGACGATCGTATTACAATTTCAAAATGTTTTGGGTTATTTTCTCTTTATAAAGTTGTGTTATTACCCTTGAAATAAATGTAAGTACTCGTAATTATAGTTTGTGAGGTTCCATTTCAGGATAATAACCATGCTCTATCACAGGGACTAAAATACAACAACTAAACTATAAAATCGTCTTAAAGTTCTAAGTAAAATAATTGTTTGCTCAATTATTTTATTCGATACAATATAAGTTACTCATTCTTTTAATTAATCACTCAATAATCGAGTGGTAAATTCTTGAGATATTTAAATTTTAAGTAAATCTGCTGTGTGAATAGTGCTAATCTTTCTTTTCCTTCTAGAAGGTATTAAGGTGCCATTCTGATCAATATGATGAAAAAAATGGGCGCTTATACGATAAATTATTAGTCTATTGAGGCCTTATCCTACCCGCACTATGCTAACTTATTAGATCAATGCCTATCTAAACCTAGTTTACTAGTTTTTACTATCTATGTCTGAATAAGGAGGGCTAAAGGTCCTAGGCTAGTCTTTTTTCTAGAAAACAGTGATAAAGTCACAAATGTAGACATTTGCAAAAAATAGTACTAGGCATTAAGATTTTAGTAAATTTAGCATCCAATCCACCCACATTTATTTCGACGTCTGCAAAATTTCTTTCTTTGTAAAACGAGAAATGAGACATGATTTCAAATCAATTTTATCAAAATTTGAGAAGATGATTCATTAAAATAAAACACTTAAACGGCTTTTTGTCGTGGTTGTATTTTGATTTACATTTTCTGACGTTTCGGATTCTTTACAGAACCCGTGATCACAGAAGACTAAGATGGAAGACGTCTGTACAAAGTAATGTAAAAAGTTTACTACCTTCCATATTTTGAATATAATTTAAATACATTGTGAATTTACAACAGATTCGGAAATACATGGTCTACGGACGTGTACTGTGCGTAAGGCAGTAGTTTAAGCTACTACTTCACTTTTGTAAAATGTTCGTCCTGATTGTATCAGCCCGTATTCGAACGGTGGTTGATACAGTTTCGCTCTACCACTAAAGAGGATTTAAACAACTTTCCATCTTGAAACTTTTAAAAGTTCCTAAGGGACCATAATAAAATCGAATTTGAAAAAGTCGCTGGCGGAAAGTTGAGTTATAATATAAAGTTACTTGCTTTTACCTGCTTTACTCGCGTAAATATCAATTACGCGGGCATTTTGAAGTACAAAAATACCCAATGTTTAAGGTCCACATTTATCGACACGGAATCCGGTCAAAAACGCCTTAATGACTACGAAAGACATAAAGGCTTTCTGTCCGGAGCTAACAATATGGTGACACCCTTATTCTTTACTATCAGCGCCCCAGGGTTTCACCTGCGTAGTTCCCGTTCCCGTGGGAATTTTGTGATAAAAAGTTCTATGTTCTTTCCCGGACCATAAGCTACCCCTGTACCAAACTTCAAGTCAATCGGTTCAGTAGTTTAGCCGTGAAAAGGTAACAGACAGACAGACAGACAGAGTTACTTTCGCATTTATAATATTAGTTAGGATTAGGATAGCTAGGATGGGACGAAACATCAAAATTTCATCTTACCAAACCAATCCAGTAGGTAGTTTTGGAGCCTTTTAAATACAAACAAACAAACAAAATAAATCGAAACATAAATTCTCTCCTCTATAATATTAGCAATTATTTGCTACCAAACAAATTCGTATGAAATTAATTAGCTTTCCGTAAAATCTGCGTCTAACAGATACTTAATTTAGTAATACAAATTCAACTGAATACGATTCGCTGTCGAGTTTACCGAGGATTTGTTTGAAGTGTTACGTCATCTGCATATATTGGGGACAAAGGATATGTACTTTATACTACTGGTTTATTATTCCACTAATTTGTTCTGCTTGGTGACGTGATTTTAAGATTAGAGGAACATATAATTATAGTTTGTTATCTATACAAATACTCGTCGTTGTATTATAAAGAGGAAACTTTTTAGATTAGAAATATAGATTGCTTGTTAGACCCGATTTAACTCAAAAACTACTGTTCCTATTTCAAAAATTCTTGCACTAATGGAAAGCTTTATTAAAAGCGAGTAAAATAGGGTAGATTTAATCCCAATATACTCAAGAAAATGGAAACTGCACGGGTGAAATCGTAGGGCACTGCTTGTGAGTCATATGTGTGATTTACATTAATTTATCTCGGTCTGGGTGTGTCTGCACATATGTTTATGGCTGCGTAGTTTCTAATACTGACACAGGTTATAAAACCTAGTTAGGGTCTATTGCTATAAGAAGATTCATAAGATTAAAACATGATTGATACGAATATTCAAAAATTAAAACAACACGACGTCATTGTTCTATTGTTATTCAGTGAATTGTGTAGACGATTTAAAAAATACTTACCGAAGCGTCCTCGTCGCGTAAATTTGCTTCAGACTAAATAAATATGTCATTCCGTAAGCCAAGAGAATCTCGTGAAAAATGCAGGAATTACTGTCTCCTACAAATTGCTCACGCATTTTTGTAATATTTGTTCATTGCGTTGTAGACAGCGGACCTTTTTAAAACAACAGTTACGTTTTGAAGTTAGATTGAGTTCTTAAATTTACAATTACACCCTTAGTGTTGCCACGGATCATAGTAAAGTAGTACTAGATTTACTTCGATAAAAACACTATGGATATAAAGCGTAGCCTAGAGCTAACAGCGGATAACTTGCGATCTGTTCGGCTAAGTAACATCCGATGCTGTCACAATAGGGATGGGTGAACGTTAACGATGGGACTTTTAATATCATTGGTCCCAGTAAATGTTCTAAGGACGACGGCAGTTGAACGTTACGGGCAGTTTGTTACAACCCTCAAAAAGTCGGTTTGTTTAGCTAAAATAACACAACACGCAAATAAGACTCAAATTAAGAAAACCGCAAATATTTCTTACAAAATATTGACTTGGTTAAATGTTTCAAAATCTTTAAAAATAACTCTACAAACAAACACATTTCATATACATATTCCCTTATGTAGATTAATTAGTAATTTCTTTCAAATATTGAAACAGATACTTGTCAATTATAATTAGCCAAACATTGTATTATTCATATTCCGTTCATAGCCTTAAGATATACAGATTCTTTCATCTAAATTTCAATTAATTTATTTATAGTAAAAACATAAATTTCCGTGGTTTGATTTTTCCTTGGCTCTGGGCGTATTAGGTATCATATTTCTTTAATATTTTTTGTAAGTTTATTTAGCTTTGGCCGCTGATTGAAAATCCTTTGAGTCGGATAGGGAAGGTTATTGGTTTTTTTTCAAAGCTTTCTAATAAGTTATAAATAACCATGGATAATATGTAAGTATAATACGAGTATTTTACTATAGACAAGGTTCTTTTCCAATCTGTTTAAATATGAAAAAAACTAATGTAACTTTGTTTTCTACTTGGCTTGGCGCCCCGCGTTTTTACCCGCGTGAATCCCAATCCCATGGGAATTTCGGGATAAAAACTATCCTATGTGTTATTCCTAGTTATAAGGAACATCTGTACCAAATTTAATCTAAATCGATACAGTAGTTTTTGCGTGAAAGAATAACAAACATCCAAACTCACAAACATACAAACATTCGCATTTATAATATTAGTAGGATATAAATAAACGAGAACCAATCGATTTAAACATCTATTTCCGAATTTATATCAATTTTACTTTCTAATTAATCACCTCAAATCATATCCGGGTATAATTGACCGGGTTTCTAACATGTCGTGTGTTTCACGGTTAATTGAAGTCACTTCAACCGTAGCTACTTCACGTCACTCCGTGTCGACCCACGGGACTCGTTAATAAACGGTACTTGGTATTTTTGAACGGGATATTTCCGGAAAATACGTTTTTGTGAGTAATTATTGACCTTTAGTTAAAGGTAGAAAGGTAATTTGTTAATAGGTAGGTTTAGACGTTTTAACTGTATTCTTTTTGATGCTGTGGCAATTTTGATATGACAAAATAACATAACATAATCATTCACTACATCATCTCATTATAGTAACTGACCTAACTAAGTTCGTAACTTGTATCTAGGGTATCAGAAACTACGCTCACACCCATTCACACACACACCCAGACCGAGACAAACATTTGTGGTTCACACAAATATTCACCCCGCAGCACTACGGATGGCAGTCCGGCATGGTGACCACTCTGCCATCGAGGTCGTCAAATAAATGTATAGTGTTAATACAAAGTATATCCGTCATTATCATCTTCATCATCATCATCAGCTCATATACTAAAGTATATCCGTTATGTCATTATCATCAACCTCATCACCCGCTCATATACTATGTCCTTATTCCCCTCATCCATTAGGGGCGTGAGCCTACCCTGAATTAGGGCAATAAGTCCAACCACGTTAGCCAAGGGCGGGTTGGTCGACTTTATACACCTTAGAATTTCTTCGCAAGAGTGTGCTGTAGTTTCCTCATGATGTTTTCCTTGGTACGTGACGGGTATCGAACCAGTGCCTTCCGAATGGAAGTCAAATGCCTTAACCTCTACGCTATTGATACTCGAATTGTAAATATTACAAAGTATTGTATACTGGTACCGTCACGACACGACAATAGGCCATTGTATCCTTTATTGAAGCTGATTCAAGCATTATATCTGAAAAACAGTTTTATCGTGACCATTCGACAGTCGTAATGACACTGTTTTACGGTGAAACTTCCAGAATATTGTACTGATTGTATTCATTAGATATTTTAGTGTTATTAAATATAGATTCAAATTTCATAACTTTAAAACTTAATTTACGACGACCTCGATTGCTCGAGTGGTCACCATGCGGGACTGCCATCCGTACGGTTGCGGGTTCGATTCCCGCGTGGGGTGAATTTTTGTGTAAATCACAAATGTTTGTCTCGGTCTGGGTGTGTGTGAATGAGTGTGTGCGTAGATTCTGATACCCTAGCTAGATACAAGACACGAACTTAGTTAGGGGTCAGTTACTATAATGAGATGATGTAGTGAATGATTATGTTATGCTATGTACAATATATTATTCTAATTGTGTGAAGATGTATGATTTATATTAACACAGAGTAGAGACCTTTCTCTCACTGATGATTATGTACAATGAGAGGAATAGGCATTACTATGTAATAAATTAATGTAAATGTTTGACTTATGATTTGTTAGGTTAACCTAACAGTTGGAATGTATATTGATATATTTTTATTTGTATATTTTGATTTACACGAACACTACACATTGAAATAAAACACTTACAGTCTTCTGTGATCACGAGTTCTGTAAAGAATCCGAAACCTCAGAAAATGTAAAACAAAATACAACCACAGTTGAAATGTAATTAGTGTCACTCATTGCTCGATAAGTACTCGTAATTAATTGTATTCATCTATATCATCATCTATATCATCATTATATAAAAGGCTTTGTCCTGAATGACTGATGGATCAACGCACAGCCTAAACCGCTGATCGTAGAGACCTGAAACTTGGAAGGTTTGTTATTTGTATTACGTAGGCGTCCGATAAGAAGGGATTTTTGAAAATTCCAACTCTAAAGGGGTGAAAAGGGGTTGCAAAGTTTTTATGGGACAACGTGATTCCGTGGTCTGATTAAGTTCAAACTTGGCATAAATGTTCTTCAAAAAGATTAATTAAATATGTGATACTCATTTTTCATAAAATCATCACCTAACATGATTAAAAAGGGGTAAAAAGTTATTTTGGGGTTGATTTGCGACGAAATTGATATCAATACTCCTTTGACATGTGTTTCAATTTTTAATTTGACAGCTGAACGACAAAATGGCGGACTAAAATAAATTGACGGAAAATGAGGCAGCGTATCAAAACTATAAGTACTTAAATAAAAAAAAATACCGTATTTTTACTTATTAATAGATATTTATCAATATTCTTCACCCCGCATTATAAATCTAGACATTAATTTAAATAACTGTTTCAAATATCAAATCTGTAGGTGAAGTAGTTTTTTCATAAAATGTACCACCAAATTGTTGCGTTACAAGGGCTGCGGAAGGGCTTCGGTTTGCTCGCCCTAATTAAATATTTTACTTATTATTTGATTTCTGCTTATCATATCTTCAGACATTTTCGATCTAAAATATTACTTTACGAAAATTATTATTCATGTGCGATTTATCGATTTTAGCTTTATGATATGAAATTAGTTAAGTCGAGCAGGGTTTTTTTTATAACTAAATCACCCACTTATTTCAGATACATAGATTCACTTAATTAGAATCCAGAATCTTTCCAGAATTTTTCGCAGAATCTAAAACACTTTCCAATATAGTAGAACGCCGATTAACCGAATCGCCAATTATCCGAATCGGTCCTAAGTTACTATCTAATGTACCTCTATTAATTGTTGTGATTTATTATATTTTGTACTAGCTGTGCCCCGCGGTTTCACCCGCGTAGTTCCCGATCCCGTCGGAATTTTGGGATAAAACGTAGCCTATGTTCTTTCCCGGACCTATGTTCTTACCCATGTACCAAATTTCAAGTCAATTATTTCAGTAGTTTAGCCGTGAAAAGGTAACAGACAGACAAACAGACAGAGTTACTTTCGCATTTATTATATTAGTAGGGATTTTCGTTAAGGCCCGCTGGGATTGCAACTTAAATATAAATAAATAAAATAACTTACTCTGGATCGAGATGTTTAAGTGAGCTATAGATATTGTAGAACTGTGTTTGTTAAACTTATTATAGTTTATTCTACGTGTGACATCGTTTTTAGAGTTCCGTTCCCAAAGGGTAAAAACGGAACCATATTACTGAGACTTCGCTATCCGACCGTCCGTCTGTCACCAGACTATCTCAAGAACCATGGACATTGGACGTATGATATGAGAGAATGATGCATATTCAAGGTCAAGAACGGTGAAAGCTAAAGCTACACTTGAATTTTTCACTGATGATGTATTTCTATTCTATTGCCGCTATAGGAAAAAATACATAAAATAAAATAAATATTTAAGCGGGGCTTCACAATACAACAAACGTGTTTTTTTGTCATTTTTGGTGGAACCCTTCGTGCGCGAGTCCAGCTATGTGCAGTCTATGTGCGATAATCCGAATTTTCGATTATCCGAATGGACCCCGGTCCCAATTAATTCAGATAATCGGCGTTCTACTGAATATGTACTCTTCCGAAGAAAAGATGAAAAAATGGGATGGAAGTGGTAGTGGGGTAGAAGGAGTAGTGGCGTGGAAGTGGAGTGGAGTGGTGTGGATGCGGGATAGGCGTTGAAGTGGTAGAGATGTGGAAATGGGATTAGTGTGGATGTAGGACGGTGTAATGTAGAGCGTCGGTGGCGTAGTGGTTTAAGGCCTTTGACTTTCGATCGGAAGGTGCCTGGTTGGAACCCCACCACGTACCATTTTTTTTTAAATCATCATAACCAGTTCATTGATCTCCCTACCGAGGGTACAAGACCAGAAATAAGTAATGATGAGTGATGTGGAAGTGGGAGCAGTGTGGAAGATGTATTAGTGTGGAAGGGGAGTGGAGTGGAAGAGGTAGTGGCGTGGAATTGATATTAGGGGGTCAGTATCAGCTACTTAAGGAGGCTACTTAAGGGGCTAGGGCCTGTCCTGAATGATATCTAATAGGGGTATTTTAATTATGTACTGCACATAAAATATGAAAGTTTACCTAATTTATATGTCACTAGCGGCGCCTCGCGGTTTCACCCGCGTAGTTCCCGTTCCCGTAAGAATATCGGGATAAAGTTATGCTAACAACCTTCCCACTGAATCACTCTATTATTTTAAACTACATATGTAGTGATAACGAACAATATAGGCGTGTTTATTGTTTAATTTTAATCTCGACTGCCAGACCCACATATTGATTAAAGTTATTTTATTACATCGATATTTAGCGTTAGCCCAAAATAACTATTCTTCGCGTACGAAGTCGCGGGGCAGAAGCTAGTAAAACTATATTTAAAAAACTAACCTCTAACATACAATTTCTTATGTACCCATTTCTCTTATTCTAAATACAGTACAATTCACATTGACACAGTAGACTAAATCCAAGCTAATTCTCCCACAAGACACGTGCCTATAACATCACAAGGCATATTCTCTATTTCCCATTTCACAGAGATAAACTCTATCCGGCTAGATTCAATTTAACGTTAACTCCTGACGTCACTCTAAGTATCTCAGTAATAAATCGATAGTAAAACTTCTGTTTGAACGTATTTTGAACAAACGCATCAATCTCAGTCCTCATGAATAAGACATTTAGTTCTCAGATAAATCAGTTCGATCATTCACTATAGGGCTATAGGGATTTTGTTCGATAGCTCTAGATTCTCTCTTTTATTACTCTGATTTAAATTTTCGCGTTCCAGGCCTTTTTCTTATTAAAATTCTCTTTTGCATTTTGTTCATCGAGTAGTGAGTAGTAAAATGGGATTCAGTTTTATTATCCAATCAGTATCGATTGCTTTATGCATAACTAGCAGCGCCCCGCGGCTTCACCCGCGTAGTTCCCGTTCCCGTGGGAATTTTGGGATAAAAAGTATCCTATGTGTTATTCTGATGTATAAGCAAGATTATTGTAAAGTTTCATTAAAATCCATTCAGTAGTTTTTGCGTGAAAGAGTAACAAACATCCATACATACAAACTTTCGCCTTTATAATATTAGTAGGATTTATCAAAGTATTTCAAAAGAAGTACTTATGGACGTTCTTTCAAAAGAAAATTAAAATATTATTAGAAAACAGAAGACTCTAGTGAGCTGTCAGGAATCGACAAGAAAAATATGACGGTTTTCTTTCTCTTTTTAGAAATTAATCTCCGATTTGTCTTTTTTACTAAACCAAATGTTAGACTTTGGGAGACTCTAGCTACTTCTTAACACTGTCAAAGTTGCCTTACATACCTAAACCGAGACCTAGTTACAGTTTATCATATTAAAAAAAGACCTAGAATATTCTGTACATAAATATCATATCTGTAAACCTAATAAATCCGCGTCGGTAATAAATTACCGAACAACATTGTTATTGTACAACCCAAAACAACCACCAAGAAACAGTAACTACATACCGTAGTATAATCAATTTCCTTTTCATACATACTAGAAGCTAAAAAGCCCATAGTTTATGCATACGTTCTGGGATAGGGATAATGGGAAGTGGTAAACTCTCTTGGGTCAAAACAGTTTGAAACGTACAAACAGTATTCATTAAGCAAAATTGTCGGGTCCCGAAGGAAAACTGCCCGAACAATTCATCATATAAATTTTATGTTGTCAACTCTATAAAACTAGTTGACCGTGCAACCGAAATTGTGGCATTAATTGCTGCCAGAAGCCACAGAGATGTACCTAGATGTACGTAAAATGTGAAGGAATTGTGAACTGTAGGAGTTATTCAGTTATTTACGAGTGTTTAGCTGAGACCCTCCCATTAGGCGAGTCTCGTTAGTGCGACGAAAACAAAATCAACGGATTATTAAAAAGGAGATGGAATGTTTAATATTAAAACAGGGTAGATATCTATATGTTTTAAAGGTTGATATAATTACTAACTTATCTAATACATTAGTTAGAAGCGTTAAATTTTATATGTTTTTTTCTATACGTACGTACCTACATATACTTAATTCATTATCATCAGCTCATATAATGTCCCCACCGAGGGGCTCGAGCCGGAGCCTAAGACCAAGTTGTGACTAAGGCCGAATCACCCTAATTCAGGGTTGAATTAGGGTGATTCGGCCTTAGTCAACCACGCTGGCCAGTGCGGGTTGGTCGACTTCACACACAACCTTAGAATTTCTTCCCAGGTGTGTGCAGGTTTCCTCATGTTTTCCTTCACCGTAAGAGCGTCGAAATTAACGTATTTATGAATTAGTAAATTGAAAACACATTGGTTTATGGCGGGACTGGTGGGGTTCGAACCAGGCACCTTCCGATCGGAAGTCAACAGCCTTAACGCCTGCGCCACCGAACGCTCTCTATACTTAATTAATAAGGAAGAATATTTAAATATTTTGCCCCTCAGTTTTAAACAAGAGATGAAAGTTTGTGTGTTTTTTTTTATATAATTACAAGTTTCTACTTACGAGTTGTATTTACCAACAACTAAAGCTTTGTTAAATCATTAACAGCCTGTAGGTGTCCACTGCTGGACATAGGCCTCTCCTAACTCGCGCTTGTTAAATGAAAAAAAGTTAATTTATTAATTAGTCAACTTCTTATTGACCCTTAACTGGGCTTATTACCTGTATTTAGGTTATCAGAAACTCATTCATGTATATGAATCCTGTATAGGAACCTCTTAAAACTTTTGGAAGTCCCCTGGGCACTTTGAAATAGTGCCCTACTTAAAATACCCCTATGAGAACTCAGACCCTGAGTCTGATACATACTTAATTTAACAAATATTTACCTCGCAAAGGAATTGAACCCGTAACTTTTTGTGTGTTAGGCGATGACCAATAAGCTATTTGGGTCGTTAAATATTTTTTACATTAGTTTTTAATTTACAATTAGTCTGTTTCTTATCTATACTAATATTATAAAGAAGTAAAGTTTGTGTGTTTGTTAAATTGTAAGGGGTAATCTAGGGATCTACTGAACCGATTTCAAAAATTCTTTCACTCATGGAAAGCTAATTTATCAGTGCGTGACATAGGCTATTTTATCCCTGTATTTACACAGAAACGGGAACTACGCGGGTGAAACCGCGGGGCGCTGCTGGTAAGTTATAACCAGGAAAAACATAGGATACTTTTTATACCAAAATTAAAACCGCACAGATATGTTGCATACATACTGTTTAACATAACAGATTTAAAAGAATATATTATCTACGTTTTATAGGAAAAGCGGCTCAAAAACTCGTGTACTTAATGTTTAATACCGTTATTTAGTACCAACAAAATGTATGCATGAGGTATTTATATGAAAAGGCATTAGGGAAGATATTATAACACCCCTACCTACTATAATTTGTCAGCACCATGCGGAGAGCGAAATCGCTTTTATGTACACCATTATATATTTACAATAATATATTCTTTAACGACTTGTTTATATGAAAAGTCCTGGATGTTATAACTAGTTTTTTTCCGCGGTTTTACCCGCGTAAAAACAGTTACCCCCGTGGATTTTAGAAAAAAATATTATCACGATATTTACATTATAATAACTACATACATATTTAGTACAATCTAATCAATGGTTTTAGCTGTGTTGATAGTAAGTCAGTCAGTCAGTATCGATATCTATGTATAATTTAAAGATATTAAGGAAAACATAACCCTAGGCGGTTTTTATGAGAGCAACCGACGCCAAAACAACAGCTTTTAGACGTATCATGAAAAAAATTACAGTACCCCAGGGTACTGTTTAAGACGAAATTATATTACATACTCGTCAAATTCTCACAAAATTCCTTTACTCCACGTTCGTAACTGATCTTTGATAACCAGGTACGAACAAGGATTATTTTTCTTGTTTGATAACCAGTTACGAAAACGGAATTTATTTGTCGTTTTCGTAACCATGGTTCATAACCAGCTACGAAAATGGATTTTTTTTTCTCAGTTCATAACCGGTTATTAATTAGGAATATATTTTTCCACTTTCGTAATCAAGTACGAAAATAAGTACTTATAAGAATAAATATCGAAATAGGAAACGAGGAAATATTATGAAATACCACAAACACATTCATAAGCTCAGGAAATATATTTATTTTTAATAAAATAACAAGAACAATGCTATGCTGGGCAGGCAAAAAATAAAACATAACGCTTTCCAAGCAGTGCCCAATATAATATTTCGTTCTAGGTCCTCTATTGCGGAATTTATTTCTTTATCAATTTCTTAATAATGCCGGGACTTGATACTTTAGCTGCGTATTCGGATTTTTGAGACAAACTGGGGAAGTTGGCAAAAATCACGCAGACCGCTATGAGTATAATTATAAGGGCAAGCGATTATTAAAAAATCCGGGTTATGAACTTGATTACGAAAGTGGAAAAATATATTCCTAATTAATAACCGGTTATGAACTGAGAAAAAAAAATCCATTTTCGTAGCTGGTTATGAACCATGGTTACGAAAACGACAAATAAATTCCGTTTTCGTAACTGGTTATCAAACAAGAAAAATAATCCTTGTTCGTACCTGGTTATCAAAGATCAGTTACGAACGTGGAGTAAAGGACAAAATTGAGATTTACTCGGACAAAACCACAAAATGATGCTAGTACATGACATTTATGATTAAAAAGATGTGGAATTGGATCACCCAAGTGATTTCAGGCAACAAGTGGAATTAGATCACCTAGGTGATTTCAGGAAACAAGTAAAGTCAATTTAAACCATGTGGAAATTGATCACCCAGGTGATTTGGCAGCAGGTGATTTCAGTCCACAAAAATTTGGAATTTGATCACCCAGGTGATCAAAGTGGAATAAACCACACAAATAAGCATTTATAAATTACACTGATGTTTTTATTACTTATTATTCCCCTTCGAGTCCTGGGCGGTCGGCACCATACTGTGAACAAAATGGCTTTTTACCTTAAAGTGGTTTTGCTAAATTATGGTATTGTATTCACAATTGGTAATATTGTATCTCTTTCAATACTTCTTTATGCCCTTAGACGCGGTGGGTAATAAACTTTGCTTTCATATCTCATCTCCTTTTGAACTGACACTTTGATATTTTAAAAGTAGAAGTGTGCTCGTTCTTATTTTAAAATCAAAGTGCGAATAATGCTACGGCCACACTATCGCGATAACGCGAACATTTGCGTTGTCGCGACACGTCTGGCCAAAGAATTCGTCCTATCGTGAATCAGTTCCGCGAACTCGAATGCCCTTAAACCATTGACATAATGCCTTAAACTCGCTGTCGGTAAATTGGCGCACAATCAAAGGATTTTGTCGCGACAGTTTCGCACGACAGTGTGGCCGTAGAGTTATAGAGGCAACTTTGAATATGCATCACGAGAGGAGATTCTCTCTGGTCAGAGGCAACAATTATTTTTGTCAAGAGTCTTTATAGCACTTGTCCACTACCAAATTAGTTTGATGTGTAAACTCTAGATTGTTTGAGAGTGACAGAAAACGATTAAGTGAAAGCTTGGATGTTTATTAGGATATTTTATTCCGATTTTTCGACGCAACTAACGTAAATAAAACCATATTAAACAACTAATAAGTAAATAAAACAAATCAATAAACCAATACTAGACTTTCCTAACCAAAATACCGACATTGTACAATCCGAATACTATTTTTTTAAACAGCAAAGTAAAACGTAGTCTGCGTATATCGTATCGTATCAGTACGCGAGCTAAGCGAAAATACCGCGTATTTTTCACATTAAGAGTTCGCATATCCTCTATAAATAGAGCATTACCATGCATATGTGTCCCGTCGGAGGCGACCGACCGATACAATTCCGCCCTTGTAATGTATGTATTGGCAATTTATATTTTTATTGCACCAATCATGTCATAACAGCAATGTCTAAATTCCGGCCGTTATAGACACAAAATTTTATTAAGATTAAATATGAATGGAATTAAAAATGAAACGGGTTTTTGTAGCGAAGTTGAGCTTCTTTTGACGAGAGTGCAGCAAGTTTTTGTACAAGGGATTGCTCAATAGAGTTTTGTATATCATTCCTTCCGAGTATTTTTTTATGGTCTATATTAGGTGGCAAACAGTGACCCAAGTTTTTTGTGAAGCAGAAATCATTCAATAACTATCCAAAATATCACCAAAGAACATTATTACATCGTCTTCTTTCGAACTACGTTAACATGTGGTACATTTTTGGTTAAACCAGACTTAGTAGGTTAGGAGTATCACGTGGAGCAACTGCCATCAGACCTTCACGAACCAGAGCGATACAACATTTTTATTGCTAAACGAAAACCTTTATTGCCTAAATACCGGTATGGATAACGTAAATACCTCACGAAGTATATATAGGTCAAACTATTTACAATAGTCCGAACCTCATATGCAGCAAACTATATCAAAACTCCTTTAATTTTATGTGGGTTTTATAACCACATTACACATTTCCTAGTTCACCACATTAAACCATTTCACTTTCTCTCAAACAACAATGACTACAGATTTAATAGTCGGTCGAATTTCATTCATTATAAAAGATAATTTTCATACCCTTTTGTCACATTCCCCAAAAGAATCGCTTCCAACAATAAGACTACGATTTTAATTATTCAAATTTAGTTTTGCAATTGTAACAGCCATGGTTTTCATTACGGTCTGGTCCCTAAAAAGGGAGAAGGGTCCTTTACAAAAGTGGGACTCTGGGACGGATAGCGATATTTTGAATTTCGCTTGTCTTTTGAATAAACTGTATAGAAATGGAACGATAAACCGGTGTTTATGTAAACTGCCGTCAATGAATATTGATTTATAGATATCATATCTTTTTACATTCAACACTGAATATAAAATGGAGAATCGTAAAAAATACTCTTTTTATTTTTATGACAACAATTAATAGTCTACTTTCATTTACAGCATTTCAATGTAAGTTTGGCTGTTATGTCAGAGGTTAATCGTTCGATACCCAAGAGAGGCTAAATTTGTGTCCAGGAACTGGTGTTAGTTTTTTCTCTATCTTTGCTTATATAAATGTATCTCTATCTCTTTGTTTACACGACTGCGCGATGCAAAGAAGGAACGCAAGAAAAATCGACAATCTATATAACGAAAGCGATAATTGATGACGGAAAATGCAAAACTAGATATTAGAGATTCTTTTGAATTTCATTCTTACTTTCAAATCGGTCCGACACCCAACCATATCGGTCTGCCACCTGACCAAATTGGTCTGTCACCCAATCAAATCGTTCTGGCTACCGACCAAATCGGTCTGACACCCGGTCAACCACATCGGCATGAAATCGATCCGACGTCCGAAGGTCTGATACCCAACTCCTTCGGCCTGAAACCCGAGCCTCTCAGTCTGACATTCAAATAAATCGGTCTGACATCCCATCAAATCGGTCTGACACTCGACCCATTTGGTGACACCAGACCAAATCGATCTGACAACCAAACCCTTCGGCCTGACTCCCGACCAAATCGGTCTGACACCCGATGAAATCGGTCTGACACTCAACCAAAACGGCCTGACATTCGACCAAATTTATCTGAGACCAAAAAAATCGAGAATCGACTGACGACTGACGACTGACGACTGACGACTGACGACTGACGACTGACGACTGACGACTGACGACTGACGACTGACGACTGACGACTGACGACTGACGACTGACGACTGACCTGACTGACTGACCTGACTGACTGACCTGACTGACTCACCTGACTGACCTGACTGACTGACCTGACTGACTGACCTGACTGACTGACCTGACTGACTGACCTGACTGACTGACCTGACTGACTGACCTGACTGACTGACCTGACTGACTGACCTGACTGACTGACCTGACTGACTGACCTGACTGACTGACCTGACTGACTGACCTGACTGACTGACCTGACTGACTGACCTGACTGACTGACCTGACTGACTGACCTGACTGACTGACCTGACTGACTGACCTGACTGACTGATCTGTCTGACCTGTCTGACCTGACTCACCTGACTGACCTGCCTGACCTGACTGACCTGACTGACCTGACTGACCTGACTGACCTGACTGACCTGACTGACCTGACTGACCTGACTGACCTGACTGACCTGACTGACCTGACTGACCTGACTGACCTGACTGACCTGACTGACCTGACTGACCTGACTGACCTGACTGACCTGACTGACCTGACTGACCTGACTGACCCGACTGACCTGACTGACCTGCCTGACCTGACTGACCTGACTGATCTGACTGACCTGACTGACCCGACTGACCCGACTGACCCGACTGACCCGACTGACCCGACTGACTGACCCGACTGACTGACCTGTCTGACTGACCTGACTGACCTGACTGACTGACCTGACTGACTGACCTGACTGACTGACCTGACTGACTGACCTGACTGACTGACCTGACTGACTGACCTGACTGACTGATCTGTCTGACCTGTCTGACCTGACTGACCTGACTGACCTGCCTGACCTGCCTGACCTGACTGACCTGACTGACCTGACTGACCAGACTGACCTGACTGACCCGACTGACCCGCCTGACCTGACTGACCTGACTGATCTGACTGACCTGACTGACCCGACTGACCCGACTGACCCGACTGACCCGACTGACCCGACTGACCCGACTGACCCGACTGACCCGACTGACCCGACTGACCCGACTGACCCGACCGACCCGACTGACCCGACTGACCCGACTGACCCGACTGACCTGACTGACCCGACTGACCCGACTGACCGGACTGACCTGCCTGACCTGACTGACCTGACTGACCTGACTGACCTGACTGACCTGACTGACCTGACTGACCTGACTGACCTGACTGACCTGACTGACCTGACTGACCTGACTGACCTGACTGACCCGACTGACCCGACTGGCCTGCCGACTGACGACTGACGACTGACGACTGACGACTGACGACTGACGACTGACGACTGACGACTGACGACTGACGACTGACGACTGACGACTGACGACTGACGACTGACGACTGACGACTGACGACTGACGACTGACGACTGACGACTGACGACTGACGACTGACGACTGACGACTGACGACTGACGACTGACGACTGACGACTGACGACTGACGACTGACGACTGACGACTGACGACTGACGACTGACGACTGACGACTGACGACTGACGACTGACGACTGACGACTGACGACTGACGACTGACGACTGACGACTGACGACTGACGACTGACGACTGACGACTGACGACTGACGACTGACGACTGACGACTGACGACTGACGACTGACGACTGACGACTGACGACTGACGACTGACGACTGACGACTGACGACTGCCGACTGCCGACTGACGACTGACGACTGACGACTGACGACTGACGACTGACGACTGACGACTGACGACTGACGACTGACGACTGACGACTGACGACTGACGACTGACGACTGACGACTGACGACTGACGACTGACGACTGACGACTGACGACTGACGACTGACGACTGACGACTGACGACTGACGACTGACGACTGACGACTGACGACTGACGACTGACGACTGACGACTGACGACTGACGACTGACGACTGACGACTGACGACTGACGACTGACGACTGACGACTGACGACTGACGACTGACGACTGACGACTGACGACTGACGACTGACGACTGACGACTGACGACTGACGACTGACGACTGACGACTGACGACTGACGACTGACGACTGACGACTGACGACTGACGACTGACGACTGACATCTGACAACTGAAAATCGAAATTCAAAAACAGAAAACTGACAACTGACAACTGAGATTTGAGATTTAAACTTGCCATATCGTAATTCTCGTATAAATTTATGTTTCTATTTTAGTAAAAGTGTAAGCCACAAAGCATGAACGTTCAGAGTTCCAAAAACTGTATTCATAATTAAATATAATAAAAAATTCAGACTAACCGCCCTTCCTCAGACCTAACAAAACGAGGTCTTGTATCGAGAAAATTTAATTTTAAGATAACAAAAAGTATTTAATTACAAGGCCCGAGTCTAAAGTTTAGTTAGAAATACGAAATTCCTTTCCTCTCGTGATTAACCCAGCAAATCCGCGCACCTAGCTTCAAAGAAACCATTAATAACAATTAAGATATAAATCATTTGCCGACACCTTTGCAAGACGAGGTTCATTAATATTAATAAATTACAAGAGTTCCATCCTCAAGCCAGCCCTTATCTTATCTCTTTTAATTGCGTTTTTATTGAGAGTTTATTTATCTGGCGCAACAACCGTTTTAATACTGTTCTTAGTTCACACTTTGTTTTATCGCGGTTACTGAAACATTAGCTGAGATGTTAAGATTGATATGATGAGAAGTACTCATCATATCAATCTGTGCTGTGTTCAGACGATAATTGCCTAATATATTGTCTAAATAATAATTAAAATACTTTGTATTAATAAGATATTTTTACTGACTCCTAAAAATATTACCGCCAAAAACATAACATGACATTTTGACATATAAAAAATATAAGTGACAATTCAATAGACAATGACTCCTCCGTGGTTACAATGTAGACTTCTCCTCCGTGGTTCATGCTACAACTAGCAAAAAATAATAATTTTGAAATTTACTAAAGTCACGTTGAGCTATCTCAGTGATTACGTTCATTTCTCCTCACAGAACTAAAATGATTATTATCATAGAAACATGAGATGATGAGATTAGCATGCTGAGTACTTACTGTGCTGAGACAAATCACTGCCAAATAGATTATATTAAACTAGCGGCGCCCCGCGGTTTCACCCGCGTAGTTCTATTCCATAACATGATGATTATTCATCCATACCTGCTTTAGATTAAAGTCGATTCAAAAGAACAAATTCCAAAAATCGTGTTAAACCGCCGAACAGTCCAACTTTTTATACAAATCCGTAAAAGAAAATGTTTTCATTCAGATATCATTACGTTTAACGAGTAAAGCATGTCACAGAATCAGGCCACAGCTAACATTTTATTTATTGTGGCAATAAAAATAGAGAAAATAAGAGACCAATAAACAAATCACTTAAACAAATTGTATTTGACGAAATCAAATAATTTTGAGACAACCACTAAGCGAGTCAACGACCCCCCATAAGTCATGTTTATGGGCGCGTAAACCGAGCTTAACCTAATTTTCTTAGACCAATCAAAGTAAGACAAATTTCCTTCATCTTACATATTAATATTTCCCTCCTTTTAACACGATATTAATCTTGTATATCTTCCGAGATTCGAAATTAATTCATGTTGGTTTTAATAAAATTTACATTACATTAGTGAGTGCTGTAATTCAATTAGTATTAACTATTCTGTCAAGGACATAATGAATAGGATATTTTAATAGTTTAAATAGTAAGTTTGAAATTTTGTGTCAGTTTTGTTAAAAATGGTATCATGAACCGTGCGACGATGGAGATCCCTTGGTTTAGAAACATCATCATCACGCATTAGACAATAGCATATATAATATATCCCATAGCTATATATCCTTTCATCATAGAGAAACCTTTGCCCAGCAGTCTCACCGTAAAAGCCGACACCGACACTTAACTTTTTATATAAAAAACAAACTCCATTGTTGTTATTTAGGAGACAATCTTAATTTATGTAACGAAAACTTTATGACTCCCATGACCCGCTGATTTATAACAGTTTTATCAGAACGGGCAAACTTTGGTACCGAAAAATGCTCTTGTGAAAAGTAATTTTTCAGGTAGATTAAAGGACTCTGGAGGACCCACAACTTCGAAACTGGCTGGTTCACTCATTACGTATAAATGAAGTTGTTTGAAAAAAGGCTTATTTGGGAACTCCGGGCGGAGGTCAATTTTTTATTAAATCACGTAATCGGTACGTGTACTTTGTGAGTGGCCGTTGGTTTGATACTTTATCGACCCTACTATTGGAACACTTGTATTAAGTCTTTCTTTTCCAAGGTTTTTTTGAGTAAAACTATCCATTATACCAAGTCTTCAATTTCCAAGGATTTTTGCCTAAATCTATCCTGGTACTTTTACCAAATCTTGCTTTTCCAAGATTATTTTGTCTAAAACTTACTGTTGTTCCTCTTGGTACTAGTGCAAAAAGATTTTTCTTAACAAAAAATATATTCTGAAATTGAAGCTAACATTACTCTAAAGTAAAAAAATGATTTAACGCCACAAATCACTAGAAATATATTACAAAAGAACAGGCCATGTTAAATGTTAAGTGGTATTTTACGAACATATTTTACTTTTTCTTTCACTTGATTTATGTGGTGATAGGGGGACGTTTGTTCATTGTTATGCAGTAGGTATTCCCTTACATGCTTTTGTGGGATTAAAGTTTTTCGTTTAAGTTGAATAAAGAACAAAGATTTGGAATTCTGGAATCCTTTTCGGACCAGAACGCGGATTCCGAACGAGAATTACGGTATTCCTAGCGCTTAAAGCCACTTTTAGTTTAAATTGTGGTATGAAAATTTATATTCAGCTTTTTTCCATGGTTTTGTATAATTTTTTTTTTTGTCATTAATACAACGACGACGTAAAAAAAAAGTAAATGGATATGTGCATTGAGATGTGAGATGATTGCCTATATATTTCTCGTCACTGTTCTAATATCTTAAGTGAGAATGAAAACAGCCCTTGACTTGCAGCGACATCTTATTGGCTATATTTTATTTCACATTGTTCATTGCCATCAGACAAAAAAGTAAAAATAAGCTTTTAATTGTACACAAAAGTTGTGTCTATAAATAACTTGAACCAATCACAGCTGACCCCAATTCTGTCTATCAACAAAATTAAATTTAAATTATCACATTAAAATTTAAGGTAGTTAATTACGTCTTTCAAACTTAAACAAAAAGTCAATTTAATATAAGAACCTTCGCGAATTCCAGTAACAAACTCCGTACAAAAGTTTTCTAAAGCGGAACATTATTTACCACTGACACTTAATTGTTTCTTAATTAACGCCACACTGTTTATTATATTTGGAACAAAGAAATACATAAGGTGTCTCGCCTTACAATAAATTTATGAGGACAAGGAATTAGAGGAAACTCGGTGAAAGTTGTACACGATGTAGGAACAGAGACTAATTTAGGAAAGTTAATTGTTCATTTTTAAGTTGTTCGTTTGTACATAATTGTAAACTATTGTTTCTTTTGTGCAACTGGTTTATAGAACAAGAGGGAAACAATATAAGCTATACATATTGATCTTTTTTCTAATTGAGCATTTTAGTTCTTTATCGAAACAAAAGTTTAAAAATAATACTAATCGAACATATGTACTTACACTTAACGATATTGCTTAAACAGTACCGTTTAGAACTACTAAATTCCACTATTATTTAACTTCATAATAATATCAAAACTAAATTATTCCCTTTTTACCTTCAAGAATTAGCACAGAAAATAAGATAACAATACAGAAATATATATTCCCAACAATTAATGTAACAATTACTTACCTACATAATAGCGTAACAAAGCGTGATCAGTGCTTCCTACTTTGTTTCCACTTTGTTTGTTTCAATAGGAAACAGCCAGAAACAAGGTATTTTTGGAACATTATCGGAAGAGGTGACAATGAGGTAAATCGTGTTATTGTCTTACTAGTTAATTTAATATACAAAATTACGAATGTTAAAATTGGAATAGAATTATTAAAAGATCTTTGAACGTTATTTTTAAACGACTTTTACGAAGGTAATTTTCCGGAAGTGTTTTTAATTATATAAACTTTTTTTAGACTTCCAAAATATGTGACTACACTTCGTCGAACACTTTTTTCTGTCTTGATCTTATCCGTCAAAGGTTTTATTAATTGGTTCTAAATGTAAACACCATTAAAATAAAATTATTATCAATTTTTGTCTATTTTAAATCATTTGAAAAACATATTTTCCTGTCCTTCATCGAGGCCAGACCGGATGTCTCAAAAGTTAATTAACAACGTGACAAAACACTTTGTCCAATCCAATCATTCACTCACCCTCAAACATTAACGTCAGTCCATATTCAATCACTCTGTCAAGACATCAACAGAACAACAAATAAACTGGAAACAAACATATTTCTCAACACTTTATTTACTGTTGACAACATACTTTGACAATCAGGAAAATTCATCAATTGGATTCAATTTCCAGTTGTGGCTTTCAACTCGGTACAGGCGAAATAATGGGCTGAATTCAGTTGCCTCATCAATAATTACATTGAAATTCTGAATACCTGAACTGTATTGTTTGAACATAAATTTAAAATTATTCAAAGTGGAATTTCTAAGAGTATAAATGGTGATTGTTGTCGAAACAAAAGGCTTGGTACAAGCAAACACAAAGACGTTTCGCATACGAATGACTTTATTCGTAACATAGTATTTTTTTTACAAATGCGTGCACGATGGCAAACCAAGCACGCATAAAGTGAATAGAAAATTCATATGAACGGAACTGTAGAGAATGTATGATCATTAGGGAAAGTTTTTTGTTCGGATTTTAATACTGGATTTTTCTAGCTACGTTTAATTAATTCTTTATGATTTTTGTTAGTTTTTTTTTAATCTAATAGTCCTTTGGACGTGGTTTCATTAGTCTCTCTTCGGACAGTTATACCCAGGTTTTACCAGGACAACTGAATATTTATGCATTAATGAAAACGAACATTTTTATATTTAACCATCACCTTTTGTCATTTACAAAATTATCTTCATCAAATTATTTATCCTACAGCTAATTATTTAATAACCCATCAATTTCAAAAGCAATTAACATAATTTAGAGAAACATTTTAAAAATGGCTTGTTTATTAAAAAATATGAATAAATTATTACATTATTTTGTCGTAGGATACTAAGGAAAGAGTAAAAAATGCCTCGGTATAGTATTATTTATGCAAAGAAGTCTCATTTTCAGCCGACAAAGGTATATTTTGGCCGTAAAATCTACGAGGAATGGAATTTTTAGACAACCAAAAAAAGCTTACTTATACAATACTTGTGGTTATACCTATATATGTTTTTTATTCTCAAGGGACATAACTTTTACAAGTTCTCGTAACTTTGTACTCTTTTTTATTTAATGTTGGAAAAAATATAATTCTTTTATATCTATTAGGTACTTTATCATACCTTACTACAGTAGCATTATTATTCTGAGGCCTTACGTAGGAATTACGTTAGACATATAATGCTCATAATATGTAAACTTTCTTCCTCTTTTATTAATTTCTAGGTCCTATTCTTATTTTCTTTGTTTAATAGGTCTTTCTTTAATATATAGATTCCACCATTATTTTTGTCTTAGAAAATAAGCAGTATTATGATGTTGGTAATAAACAATCAAATAAATAAGAGAGAAAACGAAGAGGAACATTCTTTAGAGAGTATCACTACATAGTATAAAACAAAGTCGCTATCTATGTCCCTATGTAGGGTAAGTTCGCCGGTTCGCGTCCATGTACCGGTTCGCGTCCACTTTAAAGATCTCCCTTTAAAAATAAGTAAACTAACACACCAATTAAACAAATAGACATTCCTGCTAATACTTCAATGTATAAGGAGCACACACGCATGGACAAAAGGTCCGTGCGACAAACCAATCCCGTAAAAAAAAATATTTAATCTGACTGGTAGTCAAGGTAGAGCGTTTGCGCGGTATTTTTAGGAAACAAGTAGTGTGCAGCGGCGCGTTCGATGGTAAAATTTTAATAGTTTTATGGGAATTTTAGGATACATAATTGTTTCTAGACTTTAATAATGAAAAAAGGAATAATATTATTTATGAATTTGCTAATGTTTTTCATATTTAACGAATAAAATAAGGTGGACGCGAATTGCTACATCGAATATACAAAATTTCCAGTTTGCGTCCGCAATGGACGCAAACTACACCTACAGGTGATAGTAGTAAACCAAATTGCGTCCACAATTTTCGTCAAATAAATACGATTGACTTGCTATATAATTATAATTTAAAATGTATTAATTATTCATATATTCATTTATTTTGTTATATCTTAAGTTTGACAATATAAAATTAATTATTATTACTGTATTTTTTTTATGAAGACTGTGTTTATAATTTATTTTTGTGAATGAAATGCGTAATATCTTTCGTTTTTTTTCTAAATAGAATATCTCTCTCTCTCTCTCTCTCTTCTTGTCTCCAAAGAACTCATTTTAAATAAGATGAGTTCTTCAGAGACAAGAAAGAAGAAGTACATTCACAGAAGACAAGTTAAATAAAGCGTTAAATTAATTTTAAGAGAAGATTAAATCGATAAGACACATATGTATACTATTCCCAAGACCACAATATTGAACAAAATCAGTGGGCGCAGACCAGATGGAGTAAAGTAACTGGGACTATTTGGACAGTATTGGAAGATACATTCGAGCTCCTGGAATAGAAAGAACTTGGCATCAACATCGCCTTCACCTTCCATTTGCCAACGACATCGAAGTCATGGCACTATGGCAGAATCGGTGGAAGACCTGGAGACCTGGGACAAATTCTCGCTGACTTCGACGGAGTTTCTCATCAGATCGGCCTTAAAATAAACATGCAAAAGACGAAAATCATGTCGAATGTTCATGTTGCGCCGAATTCTATTCTGAAGTTGATGGCGAATATATCTACCTAGCACAAACGGTCCAATTAGATAAGTCAAGAAAATGGTCAATCGTCGAATCTAACTCGGCTGGGCAGTGTTTGGGAAATTACGAAGCGTCTTTTCGTCCAAAACACCTCAGTTCCTAAGGACGAAAGTCTTCAACCAGTGTGTGTTACCAGCGATGACCTACAGAACTGAGACGTGGTCTCTTACTATGGCCTAATCATAAATCTCAGAGTTACTCAGCGTGCTATGGAATGGAAAGGGCTATGCTTGACGTTTCCTTGCGAGATCGTATCCGCAACGAGGTGATACGCAGGAGAACGAAGGTGCGACCACCTTTGTTCTCCCGCGGTGACAATGGGCAGGCCACATAGCAAGGAGAACTGACGGCCGATGGAGCAGCTAGATTCTCCAACAATGGAGACCACGTACTTGGAAGCGCAGTGAAGGAAGACCGCCTACCCGATAGACAGACAACCTGGTAAAGTTTGCCTGCATTGCATGCTGACTGTAATCAACCATCCCCACTGGAAATCATTGGGAGAGGCCTATGTCCAGAAGTGGACAAACATAGGCTGATGATGATGATGATTGAACAGTATTAAAACACGATACAAGGTGGAAGAAGGAAGAGTTTTAGTGAATAGTATGCCTCAAGAACGTTACTTAGACCGATAGACGGGTCAGATCTCATTTTTTTAAGTGGTGATTGTAGTGATAATAATGTTTTTAATAATATCTATCCGCCACTTCGTACATGTTTATAGCATTGTATCGGCGGGTGTCATAGTCCCCATAGTTCCCCAATATCCAGTCCATTAAACATCCCATTCCCATAACCCAGTCGTAGTTTTCCATATATTTGCAATAGTCCCAGCAGAACCGGGGACTGTCCTTGGATGCATTTTATAGTGTTATACAGGGATAGTCGCCGGATTGTGCATCCTTTACACAAGATTAAATATGTCAAAGGGCTTCCGTGTGTTGGCTTTGGCCCCATACTAGCCTTCCAAAAGACCGGGACTCCTTAATAGTCCCGTGAATGGAAAAGACATAACAAATAATATCTATTCAATATTAATATTTTTAAAGAAATTGTTAAAATACAATCTTTCTTTACAAATTCATATAAATATCGCCCTTTAATTCCTTTACTAAGCTAGTGGACGCAAACCGGTTCATAGGTGGACGCGATTTGGATTTTTTGGACGCAAACCGGCGAAAACGGCTATTTCTGATATTTCTCTATTTAACAAAAAAACCAAAGATATATTTAACAAAACTAAAAGTTAATCTTAAAATAGACTATATAACGAACATATTAAACATTTTTCTACATAGTAATGAGTGCTGGGATATTTTTATAATCGCCGTCAAACTCGCCAACTGCACTAAATGGACGCGAACCGGCGAACTTACCCTATGCTTAGATCTTTAAAACTACGCAACGGATTTTGATGCGGTTTGTTTTAATAGATAGAGTGAATCAGTGGAAAGGTTTTTAGCAAATTTTTATCCCCATATTCCTATGGGAACTACGGGTGAAACCGCGGGGCGCCGCTAGTACATAAGTAAAAAAGAAAATTTGCAGTCAATAAATCCAGTTAATTATAAAATTCATAATAAGATTCAACTTAAAAAATCATTCAATTCATTCATCAGTCATCACTACATTCGTTCACTCTTATATTTTTTCAATACTTTACATGTTTAAATATCGAATCGAATAAAGTTCATTTTTAATTCCATCTGTGCCGGTCACTCAGTACTTAATCAAATTGTATTCATTGACTGTTGTTTCGAGTGGTGTCACGGTATATTGATTGTATATCACATATCGTTTATTAAACAAGCAATAAATATAGGATATGTTATACTTCAAACAGACTTTGTTGGATCAAAAGCGTAATAAATACGGATGGTATTTTGTTTCGTTCAAATTTTATTCAGTTTTTTTTTTGTTGAGAATCGTTTTATGACAAATAGTTTTAGATTTTTTTGGTTAAAAATGATTGTATTATGTTTTACTCCAATGAGCAATACTTATATGAATTAATATTGAATTTTAATTATTTTTACAATAAGAATATTGATAGAAAATAAAGTTGAAAGTATTTTTTTCTGGTAATAAAAGTTAACTCATTTTGAAAATGCACTAGACTGAACGAATGAATGAATGAACGTCACTCCTAAGTACGTCACTAAATCGTAAAACATCAAATTTATAATTCTATTTATAAATAAAGTATAAATATAAATAGGCAAATGTGTAATTGTGTAATTGTCTCGAGATATTTTAATTAGCGGCGCCGCAAAGCGTTGCCGCACCTCGGTAATCACCGTCGACTTAAGTTCCTCTAAGAGCACCTACCGTTTGTGACGTCACTCTATTTTTTCCCATAACGCTATTGGGGTACCGTCTTTGAGATGTATAGTTAAATTTAGAAAAGGAAAATAGTACATATTGTCACCAAATTAGTTAAAACTGAAAAAATACTATTTATCGTAAAAGTTAAGCAACGTCTAGCCTGGCAGCAATGAAGGCTGGCCGGCATCGAAGTGACTTATGATTTCGAGAGCAGTTCCGTTCTTAAAGAAAACGCCCCAATTGTCGTAAAACATCATCAACAGTCGAAACGTGTAGTAATAATCCTCAATCTCCAAAGTCCTCAAAAAAGTAACAAAAGAATATCGCAGAACGCGAAAAGAACACAAACTTCAAAATACAAGTACAAGATGTCTTTTAATAAACTTAGTATTAACGTAACATTCCATAACACCACTGTCAAACAAGCTTCAGAATTATATCACAAATACACTTCTATTTCTAAACCATTCATTCATTGCCATGCAAATTTCTAACCAATGAAGCATTATTAGATTAGTTATGCAAAACATTATTGGATTTCAATAAAGTAAATTGTGTTATTCAATCTAATTTAATTTCAATAATAAATTGTTTACTTTGTATTGTTTTAGCTTTGATTAGCGGGATTGGGTAGTCATTTTAAATCTTTAAGATAATAACCTAAACCATGAAAAATATCTCTGAGTACACGGTTCTCTTACAGCCAAAATTTATCGGACCAGGTATTATTACTACAAATTTACTTGTTTAGTGTATTCCAAACGTCTTGTGGACGGCTTAGGGCCTTTGAGGATGAATTGCCAAAAAACTCTTCCTAGTCTAGATTTATGCCAATAATATATGATCCTTATTACGTACAAAATGCTTCTGACCCAGTGGTTTCAGCTGTGCGTTGATCAGCAAGCATTCCGCTTTTTATTTGCTTTAATCCCAATACCATGAGTGTAGAATAAAAAACTGAATAGGATGTAGGTATAAAAAAACAAATAAAAAATCAAAATTCCTCTTTTCAATATTTACTACAAGATACAAGACATGCAAATAAAAAGAATACATTTGAATTGTATTGTATAGAACCCAGTAGATAGCGACTCAGAGCGGACTTGTCAAGTTTTATTTCCGTTTAACTGCGGCTCTTTCGCTTTGTCTCAGCCAGGCCGAGGCTGCAACGTGGCTTTTGAAATGCTAATCCACGCTGCACAGCTCGAATCGTCATTCAATTATTAATGACTTCTGAAAAAATCTCTTTATGTTACCAAAGAGAAGTAGGCCAGTTTGGTAATCGCAAAAACAGGCTAACTACGACAGTTGTTTGAGATGCAGTGTGGTTTTTGGGGTATTTTTTGGCATCTTTATGTAGCTTGGTTTGTTTTTGAGTGTTAAATACGTATTTTGTGAATCAATAGCGAAAAAACCTAGTTAAGGTAAAATATGGGTATGTATTGAATAAGTAGTAGATACAAACTTCGAGCTTAGTTAGGGGTCAGTTACTATAATGAGATGATGATGTAGTGAATGATTATGTTATGTGATGTTATAAGTAGTCTTTAATGATAAAATAGATCTAATAACACATATTTAAATACTAAAGGATTTAGACTTTAAAAAAATTTCGTTAAATATTATTTATAGTAAACCCTAGTTAATGACTTGTTAATTATTTTGTGAAAGAGGCCGGTTTTGGTGGTTGAATCGTATTTTAATATTCAATTTATGTGCGGGTTTGTAACGGTGGTGAATTCTAATTGAATAGCGACAGGTTTAAACTAAATACGGTGTTTAAAATCGGTTTGTATTAGCGCTATACTTCAAACCGCTGATTTATCTTGAACATTGCGGATTTTGGATATACGTAGATATCGTAACTAATCTTTAAAAATTGCATCAAATGTCTATGTATTTCATTTATAAAATCGTTTAATTACATTTATACATTATTTTTTAACTATTAAATACACAAAGAACTAGAATCACTACATGGTATAAAACAAAGTCGCTTTCTCTGTCCCTATGTCTTTATGTCCCTATGTATGCTTAGATCTTTAAAACTACGCAACGGATTTTGATGCGGTTTGTTTTAATAGGTAGAGTGATTCAGTGGAAAGGTTATTAGCATATTTTTATCCCCATATTCCTACGGGAAACCGCGGGGCGCCGCTAGTACATATATTAATATAGGTACCTATACCTAATTGAAAGTACGAGTATAAACTTAAAATTAAGATAAAATATTTCATTACACTCGTCTTCCATTAACTTTAAGGAGAATTCATATATCAACCCTACAAAACAAAAACTTAATTAAGTACCTATAATATGTATAGTGAATGTAGAAACCGATCAAAGTCCACAATGGAGTTCTGAGTACCGATAAGAGAAAATTGCATGTCAAAAGGTATCACGAGGTAAGACCTTTATAATTGCATTTCTGTACCGATCGATGCACATTTGCAATGTTATTACTGGCTTGGAAATCGTCACTGTATACCCAAACGTCGAACTGTTGTCGATATGTGACGTTATTTCGACGTTCACACATAATAGTAGGGAAAAGGGACAGATGGAAATCTTTATACAACGCAAAACGGTGCGAATCGATTGCACTATGATTATATTTTTTCTTGTAACCACATAGTTTGTTTTATTTTCAAGATTTACTCATTAATTATATCTACTTTTTTTGCCGGTCTCTCTGACAACTGTATTGGTTTGACTGATTTTAATAGAGTACTTTAATTTAAACGTGGCCATTGACGGGCCAGTTTAAGTGATCAGTTGAACTGGCGTCCAGTCAAAAATAGTCGTCAATCACCGGAGCGATTCTAAATTCCAAAGGGGAAATCTAACGCTTTTAGCCTAAAACTTTTGGAAAGACGCCACACGGATCAGTTTAACTGACTAGTCAATGGCCACCTATAGAGTACTTTTATTATTATACAACTCTTCCAAAATACGTTAACAACTTTGCACGTTCTTAGAAAGCTTTCCTTCTGTTCCTTTTCTCTCCTCATGTGGTTCACAGAAGCAGTTTTCAATTGTGTGACGTCATTTCGACATTCGAAATTTCGAACGATATCTCGGGTCTGTCGAGTGTCGACATAGTACGTTGTCTAGGGAATGTGTGGATACTTGAAATGATTTTAGTGTTAGGTGTTTAGTTTCTTTAAAGGTAAGTATAGGGTAGGATGTTAAATATAGACTTTGAAAATGATAAAACAAATTTTCTAGGAAATAATCGTTCCGAAGTCTCATATCTAATTGAGAGGTTTTTGGTTCAACCGCATTTGGCAGAATGACATTAAGTATTTAGAAACTTACTTTCCATATAATGCTTATAATGTTTTTTTTTCAGCCCACATCGTCTCACTGCTGGGCAAAGGTCTCCCCAGACATCTCCAACTCTCCCGATTCTTCGCAGCCTCCCACCAGCTACAGTCGAAGGCGACGAGATCATCCCGCCAACGCTTTCTCGGCCGACTCCGACGACGCCCTCCTTCGGGAACCCATACTGCTTATAATGTGCAAGACAAAATTACTGCATCATCACAAACACTATACTTACTACTCCCATAGAAAAGTAAAACTAAAGTACGGTACACATTGTTCAAACGCAACCTCAGGCAACATTAATTTAACACAAAAAGTATTGTATGGCAGAAAGTTTCCAAGACGTTTGCGAATCTTTGCGGAGTTGGCACTGTCTGTCGCACTCTGTAAGAACTAACAAAAGCAATGAATACACCCACTAAGTTTTGAACACCTGCACGGGAAAGACCATAAACTTTACACTTAGACGACTAATTACCGAACGCAGTACCCCACGGAACATACTTATATAATATGTATAGTCTGTCTGTGTATTTATGCATGTTGCATCTTTTTGTGTTCAAAGGTTGAGTGGTCAAAGCTTTGAGAAAGTGTTGTTTTGTCATAACACGCTTTGACCATCGTAGTTCTATCTTAAAAAAAAACATTAAATTAAAAATTTAAAAAACCCCCAACACAATTACTTTCAAACCCCCATAACTTTTAAACGGGTCAACCGATTTTCATCAAACATGTCTAAGAACACTCGCACGTAAATCCCCTTTAATACAAAAAATACTAAATTGAAATCGCTTCACCCGTCCGGGAGCTATGATGCACAGACGCACAGATACACACACACACATAGACACACAGACACACCCCTCTACACAGATAACACCCCTCTTTTTGCGTCGTGGGTTAAAAATGGTAGATGTTTCTACAAAGTTTTAGATCCTTCACATGTTTTGAGATAGATTTGCTTTTAGAAATTTAATTTCCAAAACTGTTTTGTTGTTGCTTACCTACAGTATAAAATGAATACGCATGCAAATTTCCACGTCACTAGATTCTGTAATTTTGGCATGATGATGGCGTTGATAAATCAATCAGGTAGAACTAGTAATACCTAATTAATTATATTTGTATTGATATAGACATATACACATACTATTATTCTGCTAACTAACTGACTCAGTATAGTTTTTATAGTCATCATGGTTATTAGCACTCCAATTATTATGATTGACGGGATATTTACCAAATATTGGAAACTTGAAATCACTACATAGTATAAACAAAGTCGTTTTCTCTGTCCCTATATCTCTATGTATGCTTAGATCTTTAAAACTACGCAACGGATTTTGATTCGGTTTGTTTTAATAGATAGATTCAGTGGAAAGGTTTTTAGCATAATTTTATCCCCATATTCCTACGGGAACTGGAAATACGCGGGTGAAACCGGGGGGCGCCGCTACTAAATAATATCTAATAATTTGACTAACTCAGGTCAAAATCCTACTCAGAATATAAAATCTTGTAAGAAAGGATTTATACCAACATACGTTTTCTAACTCCATGAGTTGCAAACTGTCTCAGTTGCATAACCGGACGCAAAGCATAACGGTTTAAAATCAATAAACCTTTTCAAAGACTACATTTTACGTATCATGTTTATTATTAAAGTTTATAATTGCCAACATAGTTTCAAGCAATGAGTAAAGCCGCAAACCCACCGCGAACCCACGCTACGCCCACGGTCCACGGCCACGCAGCTCAGCTACGTTAAGCTATAGCCGAGTCAGCCACGAATGTATTAATGACGTCATTTTCGTGCGTAGCGTGTGCGTGTACTACGGTGGGTTTTACTTCATACATTTTCATAAAATGCGAAGCTTAGTACCCGTGCGTAGCGTGTGCGTGTACTTCGATGGGTATGAGCCTTTATACCTGACCCTCGAAACGTACACCGCCTAAGGCCGCGTATTATATTATTATCCAAGTTACATAGAGGATAGCGGTCAGAGGAGATTCACTTTCACAAAGTTTCGTAACCAATTGATTAACTAAGGATTCAAATTTAGTTCCCCGTAGATCGGGGTTTGTTATTAAGACTTGTATAACTTATGGGAAGTCAAGGTACTTGATCGTTGTTGCGGTTTTATTCCTTTGTAAGATAAGATAGGGTTGGACCGTATTTTGTGTAATATGTATTGTGTCTACATAATGGTATGTGCTTCTAGATTTAGGCTTACTTGGATACTTAACCCTACATATATTAGTAAAATATAAATTATCAATAAGTTAGAAACAGGACTTTTAAGAACGAATACAAAAAATGTTTCAAATAAATAATCTTTTTCCACTACGAAAGTTATCTATCTAAATATATATGACTCAAAGGTGACTGACTGACTGACATAGTGATCTATCAACGCACAGCCCAAACCACTGGACGGATCGGGCTGAGATTTGGCATGTAGGTAGATGTTATGACGTAGGCATCCGCTAAGAAAGTATTTCCACGGGATTGTGACATACGCGGGTGAAGCCGCGGGGCACAGCTAGTACTCTATAGTTCTAAATTCGACTACATAATATTATTTTCTAAACACGGTTCAGGATTCAAATCACTAATACGCATTACGTAAGCGTGATGATTACTACGTGAACAGTGAAGTGGTCATTGCAGTAATATTAATTATGTGAGAGTAACATCTGCCATGCACTGGGTTTTAACAAGGCAATGTTTAGATAAATTAATATTCCTAATTTAACCAGTCAGTATGTCAACTATTAAGTTAAACATTGATTTCAAATAGTCTGTCTGTCTATTACCTTTTCACGGCTAAACTACTGAACCGATTGACTTGAAATTTGGTACAGGTGTAGCTTATGGTCCGGGAAAGGACATAGGCTATGTTTTATCCCTAAATTCCCACGGGACCGGGAATTACGTGGGTGAAACCACGGGGCACAGCTAGTATATTATAAAGAGGAAAGATTTGTATTTTTGTATGTAACGAATAAACTTAAAAAGTACTAAACCGATTTCAAAAATCCTTTCACCATTACAAAGCTACATTCACCCTGAGTAACATAAGCTATATTATATTCCCATATTCCCACGGGAACGGGAACTACACGGGTGAAACCGGGGCGCTGCTAGTTGTAATTAAAGCTATTATTCACAACAGTCAACAGTTACAGGTAACCACAATTCAGATTGATGGCTATAATCAACAAATATGATGTCCAATTTAAATTCGTTTCGTAAATAACGTCACAAACTAATAAATAGTTCATGACACTAACATTATTAACGGAAATCGGTGTTTACTGTGTCAATGAGTTGAAGTTAATTACAACTATAGAGGACCCGTGGTTTCGCCCGTGTAGGACTGCCTTTTTAATTAAATTTAGCTAATATAATATTGATTTCTTTGGTTCTAACACTACACATTGAAATAAAACACTTAAACGGATTTTTGTCGTGGTTCAGTCTTGGTGGAGTCTTCTGAGATCACGGGTTCTGTAAAGAATCCGAAACGTCAGAAAATACAACAACGACAAAAATCCGTGTTTTATTTCAATGTTTAGATGATATATCATCACTACATAATATAAAACAAAGTCGGTTTCCGCTGTCTGTCCCTATGTATGCTTATATCTTTAAAACTACGCGTCGGATTTTGATGTGATTACTTTTAATAGATAGAGTGATTCAAGAGGAAGGTTTTAATAATGTAATTATATTCCCGCGTTCTCATGGGAGCGCGAACTACGCGGGTAGTAAAACTGCGGGACGCTGGTACATCTGCTTGATACATCAAAATTAGTTCAGTTGTAACAAAAAACAATAGAGATACAGGATTCAGTATTTATCAAAAAAAAAACTTTAAACAGAGAGACAAAATACATAAAAAAACATGAATAAATAGAGAGAAACTATATAATATATTATGATTGCTTTACAAATTGCAATAATATACCGTGTATTTGCACAGCAGAAGTTGCACTGCAAAAGTAAACTTTACTTTAGTTTCCGTAGCTTTTAAGCTAAACTTTGTTTACAGGTATTGTTATTGTACAGTACTAGCTGGATCTTTTACTATTTCTATGTGTACAACTGTCCTCTGCCAGGTATAAGGTTAAGATTTTAGTGTAGAGATGTGAAACCTAACTTACGTTTGATTATTATGTTTGTTAGACTTTCGGGTTGAAACTACTTTTAATAACGCATAATGTAAAATTAATTGTAGTATGACAATGAATTTTACATTATGCGTTATTAAAAGTACAAGAAAAGATACAGAATATAATGTTTTAGTATCACAACTATATTATAGTTGTGATCTAGCTAGACAAACATTTGTGACGCGTACAAATGCTTGCCTAGAATGGAAATCAAACTCGTCTCCCACGCGTAACATGCAGTGTTACCAACTGCAACATTCGGTAATTAAACATCCTAACTAATATTATAAATGCGAAAGTAACTCTTTCTGTCTGCTTTTCACGACCAAACTACTGAACCGATTGACTTGAAATTTGGTGCAGGGGTAGCTTATGGTCCGCGAAAGAACATAGACTATGTTTTATCCCGAAATTCTCACGGGATCGGGTAACCGCGGGGCACAGCTAGTTACAAAATAAACATGCATTCCAATATCTCGAAATGCACGTAAACGAAAACTAAATGAAAGATAAATAGTATAATATTCTCCACTATTGAATCCAGTTGCGCAGCGTAACTTATTAATAATCTGTGTCTTGACTTCCCGCAAATGAAATTAACGGGAACAAGCAGCCTTCCCGAAATGTGTTTAGTAATTTCAAGTAACTATTACGACATTTCTGAGTCTACGAGATAATGGTATGACTCGACATCGCGGGCTTATTAAGTTTTGGATGATTAGAAGTTTCCGCCCGTTATTATTTTGTCTGTAGTTATATTGTTATGGAAATTTACGTTGTTAAAGGCTATTCATATTTGATGCCTTCAGAAACATGGGGTTTATTTTGGCTGGCGCGAGAACTGGGGAAAGCTCGTGGTTTGCGAAAGTATTAAGAACTTATGGGTGGCTTTCTGTTGTTATAAATAGTCTTATGTTATTAAGAAGATAATTGTGTAAAGCCATTGCAAGTAACAAAAGGGGTGAATAAGTTCAACGTGCACAAATGTGATTACCTATAGCATTGTAGCTCCCAAAGGATGCCGGTCTAGGGTGTCCAAAGGCAAGGGCTTCTTGCTTATTGATGTAAGTACAGTGAAGCGGAATAGACGTTTTCACCATTCTCACCTAATGTGAGTTGGTGATCTCCAATCCAACTCGAGCCATGGAACACGATTGTATAAGTTTCTACAGATGCAAAAAAATGATGATGTTTATTGTTTAGCATGCCTCAGTTTCGATTAGATTATACTGAACTGAACCGTGGTCCCAAAACTCTAAAAAGAACTGAATTCAGTACGTAAAAGTTTAAAAAGTGTTATGTATTTGTTGAATCATGTGAACACAGAACTGGTTTCACCAAGAACCTAGTTAGTACATTTGAGAATATTTGCGTTATAGGCACAGAGTAAATGTTGCATGAAACTTTTAAATTCTTAGCAAATATATGAATAAACAAAAAGTTGAATACAAATAAAAAAGAAATTAAGACCACAATCGCTACATAGTATAAAATAATGTAGCTGTCTGTCTGTCCCTATGAATGCAATTTTTTTTAAACTACGCAACGGAGTTTAATGCGGTTTTTTAATAGATAGAATGGTTTAGGAAGGTTTTTAGCATAATTTTATCCCTGCTTTCTCACGGGAGCAGGACCTAGGGCGGCACTAGTATATGTAAAGTATAAACATTGAATTAGGGCATATTTTCAAATATTAGATACATTTAGGAATATAAATTTCCCTACAACGTAATGAAATAGGCATGGAAATTAGCATTCATTTAAACATTACTTAAACACGTGTTTTCATTTGCTAAATTAATTTTTCATCGTTTAATGGACGGCTCGAGTTTGTGTAGGTTGTTTTGGGAGTAAATTGTATATTAATATTTACTTATTGCTCTTGTAAATGTAGAAATGGATACTTATTTAGCAGATTTATTAATACAGAGGTGCTGAAATTGATTCCAGATAAATAAATTATTGATAGAGTGTAACTGTAATTATCAGTATCGGAAAAGTACCGCACTGTCACAGAATATGTAACTGAGAAATCTACAGCTCAATACCATTCAGCCTCTTTTAAAGGCATAAACCATAGCTTGTGATTATTTTGAGTTGCAAGCGTCCATGGACAACGTTAATCGCCTAATATTAAATTATTATAATTAACGGGATATTTACCATGTATATTATTTATATTATATATATTTATATATATTGTATATTATATGAACTGTGTTCATCCGTGATCATGGCGCTTGCAACAGCGTCGAAATATCGGAAACTCGAAACAAATAATATACATGGTAAATATCCCGTTAATTATAATAATTTGAGTGCTAATAACCATGATAACTATAAAAACTATACACTTAATATTATTCGCGAATAAGACCTATAAATTGTTTATTCAATCACATATCATCACATAACCCCTCTCCTCATCTAGCCCTTACGTCATAACAAAACCAATCGCAAACATTAAAATACAATTTAACAAAGTTAAATCGAACCAGTTCTGCGTCGACTATAAACCAAACTCGTATGTAATAACTTGAGAGATCGTCAATTTAACAGCTCACTTCTGGCCAAGTTAACTGTAAAACGCAGATGACAGCATCAAAATCTGAAGCTATAAAACTCGACTGATGCACGGGATGTCTGCCAGAAATGTTCATGTGAATTCAAAAAGTGTTTCAAGCAGATATGCTTTAAGAAAAGTTTGGAATAGTTTTTTTTTTGCTGATAAAGTGGTTTATGATTGGTGATAAAGCTTATCATAAATGATATTCCTCTGTGTTAAACATTAAGAAAAATTAAATAGAAAAAGATTGGTTGAATTAAAAAACATTGTTTAAATAAATATACTTTAAAAACTAAAAACCTACGAGCCCATTTTAATAAAAGTATTTTTTCAGAAAACACGAGTACACCTAAGTAGTTCCCGAATTAAAATAACAAAAAAAAGCAATGTTCGCTTTTAGTTAGGTAAAATATACGAAGTAAGACTTAAAAAAGTTTATATAAAAAACACTGCACTTAATATTTTAAAAAGTGTAAAAATCAAGCATTATTTAATGGGTGCAAACATGTTTCAATGTACCGTCTATAATGGACCTTTCATACTCCATTATTGTGAACATCCTAGTGGACACTCGCTCTCAAGACGCGGCTTTTGACGACGTCTGTTTGAGCTAAAAGTGTTTGCTTCGGATCTGTTACGAGTCTAGACCATGACTAGATTGATAGTTATTGGTTTTCCATTGTAGATTTAACTTAGATGGCGGTTTAGATCGATGTGACTTTACTAATGTAAATATGCGGAATTGCGACATATCAAACATATGAAGTACTATCCGAGTGGTTACGTAAAAATCGCTGGTGCGATTAAATTAGCGGCCAATCTTTTAATTTCCGCGCGCGACCGTATTAAACGTATGCCACTGTTAATGTCTATTCACGTGAAACTAGCGGCGGAATACGCGATTAAAAACATACATTAAAATTCGCTTGGACAACCGCATTCATAACCGTTTAATATGTCGGTGGGTACGTCAATAAGTATACTGAATTTCGTCAACCATATTTATTGGTAATAGGTCAACTTTATATGGTTAAATATGCTTGGTTTAATGAATTCCCTTTCATTACGCATTTTTCAAATTTCAAATAAATATTAAACGAATATAAGTTACATTTGTTCACTGTTTAAACATTTATTATTTCATCAGTAAAATTAATCTACCATTTAAATTTTGATGAAACAGTATAAAATATTTTTTTGTTGAATGCGTCCATTTGCATCTCATTACGGTGACGGCAAAATATTATATTATTTACAATAAACAGCGGCCATCATCAAGGGGAACGGATATCCATTTGAAAGACAAAGATTTGTACGTTATTTTCGGAATCAGAGACGGAATAATTCATATCTTATTAATCGTCTGTTTCTGTTTTACAAGCTCTTCCTTCAGAGATATCTAAAAGAACTGTGTTCCGCATACAATATAATATTATCCCTCGCCTCAGTAGGGACGCGTCTGTGAACGTATGTGCTCTGTAATTGAATTGCTTGAAAACAGTTTTTTCGGTAAATTTTGTCATCTATACAAACGTTGAGGACGTTTCCTTTTAAAACAAGAGGATTGGTATTATATTTTTGTAATAAATGCAGTATTACAATGGAATTTCATAGAAACAAAGACAACTTAAAATATTATCTTATATATTAAATTCTCGTGTCACAATGTTCGTTCCCGTACTCCTCCGAAACGGCTTGACCGATTCTCATGAAATTTTGTGAGCATATTCAGTAGGTCTGAGAATCGACCAACATCTATTTTTCATCTCGAAATTCCCACGGGAACGGGAACTACGCGTGTGAAACCACAGCTAGTATTTTATATTATTGTAAGTTCTATATACCTACATACATTTTAAATGCCAATAACTAGATATTAAACCAATAAATCCAAGATCTTCAAAACTTCTAGTATGTATTTGACCTATAGTTGAAAATCAGGAAGATAAATTAAGGAGAGTAGAAGTCAACTGAAAAGAGATGTGACTGGACAAATTACGGAGGGTCTGAAGTGGATACATTGTTTACGAAAGTCTTGTTTCATTCTTAAAGATTTTGGGCTATATAATCTTTCAACCTTTAATTTAAGTACATAAAAGGATAGTTATCCTAGTTATACTGTTGCTAAGATTCAGTATCTACCAGAATTGGTGATTATTTGTATGAAAATTCATCTTTTTTTAAATATAATATGCAAGGTAACTAATCTAATCTAATCCTTACTTCCTTACTTAATATATTAATATTATAAATGCGAAAGTAACTCTGTCTGTCTGTCTGTCTGTCTGTTACCTTTTCACGGCCAAACTACTGAACCGATTCACTTGAAATGTGGTACAGGGGTAGCTTATGGTCCGGGAAAGTTATGTTTTATCCCGATATTCTCACGGGATCGGGAACTACGCGGGTGAAACCGCGGGGCACAGCTAGTACCTGTATAATATAAAGAGCTCCATGTCAAACTTCATATAACATATATAAATTATTAGCTCTACATAGTACAAAACAATGTCGCTTACTGCCGTCTGCCCTTTTGTATGTAAACTATGCAATAGATTATAATGCAGATTTCATCAATAGATATAGTGATTCAAGTGGAAGGTTTGTATGTCTAACAAAATTCAAAGGGATCGAAACCGCAAGCCACATCTAGAATATTCTACAATATTCTATTAAATCTATAAATCTGTACCTAAATGTTCAACCCAAAACTATTATCCATACAGACCACAAAACAAAAAACATGAGTTAAAACTTAACACATTTATCAATAAGCAGCTGTGCCCTTTTAGTTGGACCTATATTCATATAAATCCCTTGGGAATACCGAGATAAAAAGTAATGTTTGTCCTTTCTTAGGCTATAACTTTACTAAGGGACATAATTGATTGGCAAACCTGGGGAAATTATCTAAGTAGTTACATTTTTGGGTTTCACAGGATTGCTCTTTATGAATTAAATATTCGCTTATAGACTGGCATTTTATAGAAATCGCATTTTTAATAGGTTTTCCTGTGCGATGTACACATACGTTTATTATCTGGGTATTTTTTATTGCGGTCAAGTGTCGATGGGAGTGAGATGTATCCTGATGGTAAGCAACACGTTTGCCTATAACAGACACAGTGTAGTGCACTCCTTTCTCTTTAATAGATCACCCCGGATGTATCTATGAGTGTGTGCGTGTCCTGATACTTCGAAATACATGTAAATTAAAGTAAGCGTGGACTCAGCTACAGATTAATTAATTCTTAACAATTATTCATTAACTAGCTTTAGCCCGTGACTTCGCCCGCGTGCAATAATGACTTCAAAATTTGGGTTTTTACCCCTAGGGGGGGAATTTCCAAAAATCCCTTCTTAGTGGTAGCCTACTCCCCTCAACAAAAACACGTGCCAAATTTCAGCTCTCTACGACCAGTAGTTTCGGCTGTGCGTTGTCTGTCAGTCAGTCAGTACATCACTCACTAACGAAAGAGTTTTTATATATAGACAAATATATCTACAATACTATCCCATACTCTTAGCCTTTTTAAAAGAAACCGATCACCTAACACCGCCCTAGTTCCTAACGAAACCACTTATCCGATGAAAGTGATTGTTTTTATTGATGTGAGTTTTCGTAAGGGAAAACCGAGGCGTGACATGGAAGCGTGACATTTTTATCCCAATTTTCTCCGAAGATCAACATCAATGTGAACATAGTGAGGGGACTGTATACATAAGTACTTATTATATGATATGAGGTTGCGGAGACAGTGTGAGAGTAAATGAAGCGCTCTAGATGCGCTTCTTAGAGATACATTTTAATTTTATATATGTACGAATATTTTGAATAGTCTCAGTCAGAGATGGTTCTAGAGACCAATTTTGATAAAACTAAATATTCTATCGGTCTAGTGGTATGTGCGTGCACCTGCTAAACCTGAATTCACGGTTTCAGTTCCTGGGTCGAGCGATTTTTGTGTGTTATTTTAAAAGATGTTTCGGTTTTTAGTTATTCAAAACGCATAAAGCAAACGTGGCGATATAACAATGTCAAAATATATGTTATTTTTAGTAAATTAAAAGAGGTTGAACGTTAGATTAAAATAATAGCAATAGACATTTAAAGTAATAAGTAACTTTACCAAAAAATATATCCATGTCAAATATCCAATATCACAAAACTCAACCAGATTGCATTTAACCGATACTTTAAAAAAACAGAACCCGTTGATTAATGGTAAAGTTAACAAAGCACAACAATTTGTTCCCCCTTCAGCGCGGCTACGTGTTGATAGATAGCCGTTGTCACGCATACATTGCGGTTCCTGTTACCATGTAGACAGTTCAATCGTTCGGTCGTGCAGCGATGTAATGTGTGTAGGCGAATATTTGAAGTAGAACATTGATGTACAAAATACTAAGATTTGTACGGTCAGCGTCAGAAAAAAGGGTGGTTGCTTGGTGGCTAAAGTGAGCATTACCAATGGAGAGTACCTTTTATCTGACGCTGATTGTACATCTTCCAACACAATTAACACTGTTTTTCAACACACTTGCTCATAAAGTGACTCTTATTTAGGCACATAATGACACATTTTATTCACAAGCGAGTTATAGATATTTTTTTTAATTATCTATAAACTTAAAACTTTACTAGAAATAAAACATGCGCGGAAAGATTAAAGTTGAAAAAAAAAATTTGGAAAGAGCGCACTGTGCGCTCATTTTACGGGACAATTTTGGATATATATCTTGGGTTTTTGTACATTGAACAACCCCTATCTACACTGGGTAGGGTTGTTTCTATTACATTTAGGACACCTGTGAACCTGTCAACTCCATTACACGTCGCTCGCCGTAATGATATAACTTCTCACGTCTCATATTAACATATTGTTTAGTTTCAATTGTTATCGCTTTTAATATGTTGTTATTAAAGTTTATATTGCTTTGGGTTATTAGTCGTTTAGTTTAATAGTAAGTAATTTTATTAATGATGAGTAAAAATGGTTATGTGAGTTGATGGGTGTCTGTAGTTTTAGTTCTGCCTTAGAATAGGTAGCAGGTGGTAGGCCTAGAAGAGATCAATTGCATTAAAACGAAAGTTAGACGGACTATATTACTTCTTTAGATATTACACCACTTTAGAACGACCACAGAAAAACTAAATTAAATTTTTCATTGGCTATCATTAGCAACTTCTATTAAAACTTTAGCCTGAGGTATCCATGGAATTGAAGCTTGCAGCTTCGCCAGTAAGAAAGAAGCTTTAAAATATCATCACTTACTAGGTAGATAGTTAGATAAATGTACTAAGATAGTAATATTTGCTCACCAAACGCTCCAAACTCCAAAATTTAGTTATATCAGCCCGGTAACATCAGGATCACAAATGCTTTGTCCTCAAATCTCCCATTTCACGTTACGTTATCAGCTCTTTGTCCCGTAATGCCGCGTCCACATCGGACATTTGTGCACCGTGCTTTGTAATGCCATTAATGGTTTAACTGTAACTGGTGACGTCATGGAACTGTTTGTGACGTATTTCATGTCGGTCGTTCTTTTGGTACAAATGGTTGAACAGGGGTTTCGGAGAAGCCTTTCTAAAATTTTGTGTGTGTTGGTGGTTGGATATTCGAATAGGTATGTCAGTTAGGCTTTGATTGACTAAGCCGATCCGAAAATTAAACTAAATGGTCGTCACTAAATCGTAATTTTTGGTAAAGACCTCGGTTCGTTTGGTTAAGGCATGAAAGTTTTAAATGTCTGTTTTTACTTTACTTCAATAACATAAAAGTAACAGATATTTTATGCAGAATTATTAATCTATGTAATTTAAAGTTAATAAATCCTTCAAGTAACGTAAAAATTATTGCAGTTTATGAACTCAAACTACTATACATACTACTCGTATATAATAACTCAATGACTCGAACATTATTTTATTCGAACGCTAGACACCCAAGAATAAAACTGTCATTCAACAAATCCTATTCAATCAAATAAAACACGATCAAAGATTAAAACACTCAAGTACACTTCAGAATACGAAGTGGTTCAACTTTTCAATAATTTAAAATTACTGAAATCACGTACTGTATTGCACGAGACGTTAGGGCGAAAGCACACTAGCCCCGACGTTGTTATCACGTACTCTCACGATAGACTTGAATCGTGAAGAAACCTGATATCACGAAGTAACAAGGTGACTTAGAAATTCTTGGAAACCATGATCTTCGTTCAAAAATGGCGGAAAATGGTCTTGGTACGTGTCTGTGTGGACGTTGGATAGAGTATTTTTAATAAGTTCTATTCTTGTTTAGGCTGAGTTTATTTAATATGTCTTAGACAGAGTAGAAAATCTCACCCTGCGTTTGGGCATACCGTTCTCTATGACATTACAATATTAAAATAATTTCATATAGGGGTTTTAAAGATTCGAAGTTTGAAATAGTTTTTAGTTTCACATACATGCACTCCTAGAATGAGAGTGGCTTTGAGCATGTTAGCATAACAATACACAATAAAAATAAAATAACGAGTCCCAACTTAACTAAAAGACATTAGAATTCACTCGGAGTAAGTAACTATGGTGCAAGCGATATTATGTACTAGTACAATACAATACTATTACGATCACGCGTGACTGCGTTCTTATTGACTCAAAGAGACATACTCATTCAATAAGTCTATAAGGAAATGCGCGATAAAAGTGACTTCAATTTACTCAAGATCAACGCTCAAGATTGACAAGTGGCGTAGATTAAAGGAGACCTGTATCTTAAGATAGGATGAAGAGAGAGAAAGAGATCTAATAAGATTTAGATTGATTAATCTATATCTTATTTGATAATAAATATCATTAGCTATCAATTAAATACGTGGATTAAAGAAGGCCTACGTCTGTAGAGTAAAAAAAAGAGAGATACTAAAAAGATTTAATAAATACTATAATATCTTTTTTTTACAACAATATTTTATTCCTTCGCTATTAGTTTTTAAGCCTAAACTCAAAATCTGTAAAAATATCAAATATTTTCTCCTTATAATTTCATGTAGCTAGATTTAACTGAATGAGATATTAGACTTATAAGATTCTACCTTTATTACAACCTTTAGCTGTCACTAAAATGCGATCATTACTTGAGAAAATATGAATATAAAATGATTTCGAATATCAAAATATTAATATAGCATCTCAATGAACTAATCAGCGTTTGCTACATTTAATTCAATTACTAATATTGCTCTCGTCTAGACGGTGAATAACTTCAATTTGTTTTGACTAAGGTAATAAATATTTAACTGACAGACATCCGGTTGACCAAACTGTCGAAGACAATTTACGACTATCAAAGTTGGATTGGGATTTATTTTAATTGTCAATGACAGAATTTCTTATAGATTTATTTACTAGAAACAGTGGAAGCATAATGTTTTCATGGTCATTTATTATTAGCCAACCTTCGCAGGTGAACCCTCCAGATCAAATTGTAAAATTGCTGCTCAATACCAAACTTTAATAAAATAAGTATTGCTAACTGCTCTCAACGGATATAGGTCCACTTACTTACTAGTGGATAATCCATATGTTAAACCTTTTAGGGTATAGAATACTTTTGTTTATCTCGCTCTAAGTATCTCAAACAAATTAATTGTTGTTTTTTCGTATTTACTAGCTTTCTTTTTCAGTTTTTTTGTCGTAATTCTGTATGATGTTTCTTTTTTAGACAAAAGACAGACTTGTACCTCTTAAAGAAAAGAAACCAGGTATCAAACCTGAGACTTGCCAATTCAGCATGCTTGGCACTAGATTACGATATTATGTTATAAAGTTTGGTGATTCTCAACGATTCATAATGCCTTGTAAAGTTTCGTATAAGTTTTGATAACAGCACAAATTGCGTGGATACGATATGAATAACAATGTACTAAATTCATGGTCCGCTTGAGGGACTATGGCTGAGGACAATTTTATCATTCAATTAAGTTTGAGGTTGCTTGTAGAATACTTTAGAAAACCTTAAGTATATGTTATGTTAAAAGAACTACTCGTATAAAGGCAAAACTCTTATATTTCACGTTATAAGAGGAACTTACATACAAAATAGTTTTTAAAGTTATCATGGTTATTAGCACTCAAATTATAATAATTAACGGGATATTTACCATGTATATTATTTGTTTCGAGTTTCCGATATTTATATAGCGTTATAAAGCGTGTTTTATGAAAGAAACGTTAGTATATAAATAAACTTAAAAAAAAACAAAACTAAATATGTACATTATTTCATCGAAATCTTCAAAGCCGTTCTCGATGTACGAGTGATATGGTTAAATTACTGCATATTTATATAAAATGCTTTGAGAATTCTCTAATAGTTATTTATGGTACAAGCGAGGAAAGTTGGTGATTACTTCCGAGGCTCTATTGAGGCCCGAGCCGTCAGGCGAGGGTCTGAAGATAGCCGAGGATAGTAATCATCAATACTCGCGAGTACCATACAACGTTTTTCAACACATTTGCGAAGAAATTATAATTTTTCGCTAATAAATAAACAGTTTTTCTATTCGCGCGCATCCAACACAACAATGGGGATCGGCCATAGATTAAAAGAATATACTTATTAAAAAAAAATCTAATGAATGAATGAATGGAATCGACCATAGACCTGCCAAAAGTAGGGCAACATAGTTGAAGTTTGTTTTTAAAATGTATGTACACGATTTTTTTTGGTATCGAATCTTTTTTAAAACTAAACAATTTAAAAAAATAATCTTAACTCACTAGTGAATCAAGCGTGTCATTATTCAACTGTTTTAGCACAAATAAGAGCCCCTTTATGAGCAAGTGTGTTGAAAAGAATATAATATAGAATTGTTATGTGTATCTAATTGCATACATTAACGATGTTTTACTAAATGTTCAATTTAATAATAGAAATGTTTGTGAAACGTTATAAAATATTTAATATAAAATACTTAATTAGTTGTCTAGTTCTTTTTTAATAGATCAGAAAAAGGTTATGTATCGTTTAATAACATTTTCAACACACTTGCTCATAAAGGGGCTCTTATTTGTGCAAAAATAGTTGAATAATGACACGTTTTATTCACTAGTGAGTTATAGATTGTTTTTTTAAATTGCTTTCATTTTAAAAAAGTTTCGATACCAAAAAAATTGTGTCCATACATTTTAAACTACAAACTTCAACTATGTTTCCTTACTTTTGGTAGGTCTATGGTCGATTCTATTCATTCATTCATTCGTAATTTTTTTTTTGATAAGTATATTCTTTTAGTCTTTGGCCGATCACCATTGTTGTGTTGGATGCGCGCGAAGAGAAAAACTGTTTATTTATTAGCGAAAAATGATAATTTCTTCGCAAATGTGTTGAAAACGTTGTACGGTACACGCGTGTATTGATGATTACTATCCTCGGCTATCTTCAGACCCTCGCCTCACGGCTCGGGCCTCAATAGCGCCTCGTAAGTAATCACCAACTCACCTCGCTTGTACCATAAATAACTATTAATAAGTACACTTTTTATAAGTAGTTACTTTATGTAGTCGAGATAAATATCATTAAAAATAACGATAAAATTGTTCAAAGAAATTTAAATTTCGTGCATGTAAGTGCATTTTTATATTATTGAACATTTTATTTTATTCACAAAAAGAAAGTTATTAAATATTTTAAAATAATATTTTAAATAGTAAAATAAACATTCAATTCGTAATTCGAATTTCTATCTTATTTTTTTAAATTTCATAAATCGAACGCTCGCCAGTCGCACCGATTCTCTTAAATAAGTGGTCATCTATACTAATATTATAAAGAGGAAAGATTTGTTTGTTTGTTTGTTTGTTTGTTTGTTTGTGAATAGGCTCCGAAACTACTGGACCGATTTCAAAAATTCTTTCACTAATGGAAAGCTAATTTATCAGTGCGTGACATAGGCTATATTTTATCCCCGTAATCCCACGGGAACGGGAACTACGCGGGTAAAACCGCGGGGAGCTACTAGTCTACTATATAAAAATAAGTCGGGTTTTCCTTCCTGACGCTATAACTTGAGAACGGCTGCTTGACCAATTTGGCATTTTTTTCTTTTGTAGTTTTCTAATACTATGTAGAAGGTTCTTATGTAAAAAAATCTGGAAAATCATCGGGAAAATTGGACCCATGCGAAGCCGGGGCGGGCCGCTAGTATACATATAAATATTTCTCCACACAAATCAAATTCTTTACACATTTAGATTTTCTTTCAAAAATATAACGACGTATAAGTATAAAAACGTAGGGCAGATTTTATCTATTTTTTACTGGAAAAAAAACTGAGAAACTTTAACGTATTACATATTTTTCTAAAATACACGTTGTTACTAAGATTTATGTTTTAACTAAGCTCACTTCGTGCTTAGTAAAATATGGAAAACTGTGTTCAGAAGTACCTTTAAAATAAAATGTAATAAGAGGGTTAGTTACTAAAATATTAATTATTCTATTTGTAAGGTTCATAATGTCAATATTACTTTCATAAGGCTTCTAGACAAAGCCAAGTTCTCGTAGAAATAACAATCTTAAAGTTTAATAAACATAGCTGACAATGAAATACAAACAATAATGTTATTTAAATAAAGCTCAAAATGAGTATTTAATTAGCTAAATATTTCGTTACAAAGAAAAATAGATCTTATTTTAAAATAAAACAAAAGATAAACGAAATATTAGCATTCTTAATTTGAAAGTGTGAATAAACAAAGCATAGATTTTCGAACGATTTTTCAAATCGTCACATCTATCATTCGAATTCCGAATGAACGTAATTCATTTTGCGAGTATTTCATAACTGGCCAGTATTTCATCGCATGTATAACTTTGGTGTCATGTGGTCGGTAATTTGGTTCGAAACTGACCTATTTTATTACAACCTTTTACAGCATGAATAAACACAAAATGTAGTCGGTTTTTATAGCTTTAAAATGAAGTTCCAAAATACTCATTTGTTAATTTTATGTGTGTAAAACTAACAACTCATATTTTGAAAAAATACTTAATTGGTACGGAAGGATAATTAGAAGGTTTCACATTAGTATTTTCCTGTTTAAAAAATTCGTACTAACGATTAATCCCGTACCATTTAATACATAATAAGTAGATTAAGTGAAAAAATAAAAGGGTAAAATAAAAGAAAATACAGCAACGTGCCCTTTTTTCGTAAAACCGCAAGTATTTAAAATTTTAAGGAAAAATAAATATGTAGTTGCAATTTCAGATTAAAAAATGAACTCTACAAGTTTGCCAGTAGGTATCCTTTGATCTGTAAAATCGTGTTACCTGACGGAAAAATTAAATGGCGTGTGTATTCGAACGGTGGGCATCGCTTACCTGAAACAACGAATAAACACATATATTTTGAATTTTGTTGGCAAAAATATTATACAGAGGAATTTTATAATATTATACTAGGGAACTAGGTATTTAAGAATTTTGAAAATAGGTAAATATTAAATAGTTTCATTACAACATAGGTATGTGGTTATTTTTATAGTTATTTGCTTAGGTTAACAAGATCAGTAATATGCAACCACAATGTACAACTCACAGTCTGTTGTAAGCTTTAAAAACATTAAATTAAAAATTTAAAAACTCCAACACAATTACTTTCATACCCCCATAACTTTAACGGGTTAACCGATTTTCATCAAACATGTCTAAGAACACTCGCACGTAAATCCCCTTCAATACAAAAAAAAACTAAATTGAAATCGGTTCATAAGGAGTTCATAAGGAGCTATGATGCCACAGACAGACAGATACACACACACACACACAGACACGTCAAACTTATAACACCCCTCTTTTTGCGCCGGGGGGGTTAAAAACAAAAATATGTAAATTAGTTAAATATAATTAAAAATAACTATTTTATTAACTAGATACAATCCCATCACAAAAACCAAATTTAAAAACACAACAAGTATGCTTTAAAAACAAAACACTCGACAAACGAAAGTACTTGATAAAAACGTTCTTTAAAAGAAATAAGAGTAGAATTGCCAGTTGACAAACAAAAAATGTCAAAGGTATAAGATTTCATCTAAACAAATTGTAACGTTAATTAAAAAGATGTCTAAGTTATCCGAATAACATCCATTAACCCTGGGGTCAATGTTTTGAAATAATCTGTAGACAAAACTAAATACAAATCAGATAAAGCAGAGATTATACTGGGACTCCATTAATATGTACTTACTAACTGTTATCTAGTGGAGTTATGCGATTTTATTTGGATAATTCTTTAAATTTTTAAAAAAAATATAGAATCTTGTAGAGCCCGATTTTGTTTGTTAATCACTACATAGTATAAAACAAAGTCGCTTTCTCTGTCCCTATGTATGCTTAGATCTTTAAAACTACGCAACGGATTTTGATGCGGTTTGTTTTAATAGATTGAGTAATTTTTTGGGAAGGTTTTTAGCATAATTTTATCCCCATATTCCTACGGGAACTACGCGGGTGAAACCGCGGAGCGCCGCTAGTCTTAAAATATTTAAAAAAAATATAGAATCTTGTAGAGCGGGAATCTTTGAAGAACGCATGGTAAGCCAAATCAATCCAAAAACTATTTATGGAATTTCTACATTAATTTTAAACATATTATTTTTTTAAACGTTTAATCGGTGAGTAGTCTACTGTTAGGTATATTATAAAAAATCCAGTTTGTTTTCCATTGAAATATTAAGCGCTCGCGCAAGCAAAGCTGCGAGCAGAAAACATAGCTTTCAATAAACTATCTTTTAGCAAATATAACCAACCTCTTTTATTATTTTGATATTTGAAACCACTAAAGTTAAAAGTTTTTTTATAAAATCTAATATCTGTAATACTATAATTATACAAAAACATGTCCTTAGACTTTATTCTTGTCTAGGTTATAAAAGTCAAATAAGTAATTTCGTAGTCTGTATTTAGTACATACCTTTAGGGGTAAAAAATATAGCGACAATCCAGAAAAACCTTTTCAAATACATTTACTAAGTTATATAATAAGAGCGGCTTATCCTTGAATTTTGTAATCTAGACATTTATACAACAGCTGGTACAGTCACAGACTAAACTAAATAATACTAAACCTAATATAAAAACAAATGTCTTTGAATGTTTAAAAGTTACGAGATTAATAAATACGGTTTTTAGTTGTAAAACGTTTTTTAAATTTAAGTTCAATCCGAGTAATATTTGAAAAATATTCCAGTGGCTCAGGTTTCAGAAACAAAATAAAGGAAAAATTAAAAAAGGAGTTTGGGTAACTTATTGGTTAGATGTTTGAGAGCTCTAGCTGCTTGTAATAACTTTTGATCATGTTGATTGACAACTAGGACCTAAGACTTTTAACGTGCCTTTCCAAACACAGTATCAAAACTAGTAAACTATTATTCTTAATCAACATAATTAAAACCAGAATCACTAAAAATTCGTTACTACAATAAATAACGCTGTTGACTACCTAATCCTGAGCCTGGAACAAAAAATGAGTTTATATCGAGCATGAAACAAAGGCACCAGGGTCCGTGAGTAATGAATACCGGCACGTCAGAGTTCCCGATTGCCTTGCCCGGGGCATCCACACACTGCCCGACCTACTACCGACCTATCCACGCTAAATAACGACCTACTTTGTACCTAAAGTCCGTTGATGTACTAAAAACACAAGACGAATGTATGAAGTGGCCTAAAATTTCCCTCATAAAATGAGCTTTTTCAAACTATCTCTTTCAACTTACCTACGAACTATCTGTCGGGGTAAGATTGAATTTGCAAAAATTAAAAATTTAAAAAACCCCCAACACAAATATTTTCAAAGCCCCATAACTTTTAAACGGATCAACCGATTTTCATCAAACATGTCTAAGAACACTCGCACGTAAGTCCCCTTTAATACAAAAGAAACTAAATTGAAATCGGTTCATCCGTTCGGGAGCTATGATGCCACAGACAGACAGATACACACACACACACACACAGACCCGTCAAACTTATAACACCCCTCTTTTGCGTCGAGGGTTAATAAAATAATGTTTTAATGTGTTTTGTATAATACATTTATGTATTATACTATCCATTTGTTTAATCTAAACTAATATTATAAAGAGGAAAGATTTGATTGTTTGTTTGTAACGAATAGGCTCCGAAACCACTGGTCGGATTTCAAAAAATCTTTCACTATTGGAAAGCCACTATCCCGGAGTGTCATAGGCTATATTATATGTACGCGGGTGAAACCGCGGAGCGCTGCTAGTAATGATAATAATTTCATGTCCGTAAATAGTGGTGAGAGTGGTGTTTGCGCTCAGTTTCGGGGGTTAGATTAATTCCGAATTATACATCTTGGGGTTTTGGTACATCAATGCAAAAGTCCTAAAATATAGCACAAAAATGAACCGCTACCCGTGTTTGTTCAAAATTACCATTTCTAATTTCGTACCTACACAATTTTGGGATCATGCTTATTTAAATGTATTTGAAATTGAAATTAAGGTTCGATCAGTTATTAAGAATATTTGATTTGTAATAACAAAATGCAAATTTAATATAGAAGGTCATGTTCTGTGTAACAAATGGAAACTTTTAGGGCATATTTAAATATAGCAGGAATTCATCATTATATTCAATTACTGAGATATGTTAATCAATATGAAGAAATCGGCTTGATCCCTCGAAACAGATTCATAAATTAAGTACCCTAATGTCACATCGAGTAATATTGATATGATATGTTCTTCTTCTTCTTCTTAGCGTGTCGACTCATATTTTTGAGGACCAAAACTCGGCCACCGATATGATATGTTTAAAGAAGGGTATACGAGTACAATTGTTATTCGTGTTTTTGGCCTACAAATATGATCACTGCACATAATAATACAAAATGTAGATCATTGCCAAAGAGAACTAATTGAAAAGATTAATTCTGGTGAAAGAAAAACCTCTTGGAAATTAATGAAACATTTAGGACCGAGCTCACAGGATGTGGAACAAAAACCTTTCCGAATTCCACATCACCCTCCTCAAACAGACCCAACATCAATGATTGGCAAAATGAAAAACGCAAATTCACTACTTCATTGAAAATAATGAGGTGTTCGCAGTCGGAAAAATTTGTCGAGCCGAAACTGTACCGAACGCTTCTGTCCTTTTGTCTGTTATTAATGGCACTGAGACATCCCGGATCGCTCTAGACAATAAAAGAACATTGTAAATGACTCCTTTTACGATTTCTGTGTTGAAAAAATGAACGATTTGTGCCTGTCTGTCACAGAAACGGCAATACTTTGAGTTCCGGCCAATCTGGCAAGGAGCCCATGACCTCACGCAAAAACCTCTTTATTGCGCTTCGTATATTAGACAGAGACGGAAAATTTAAAGAATAACAAATCCCCCGTGGAATAACCAGGATTTTAATTAACTTGTTTCATTAAAATATTGTTTGTGTATATTGTTTTGAAGCAATTATTTTTAACTAACGAGCGTAACTGAGTACCAATAAGTGAATTCTGTTTCCAGGTAGTTGTTGGATCTGATCTACAATTAAAATTACATTTCGTGACTGGCATAGGTTAGTAGGACGCGCCGGGACTCGCACATAAATAATTAAACAAACCTACACTCACTTCTGTAGCTTCAAGAAGTCCATAAAACTCACTTTAAGGATCTCTTTTCTGAATATATCAACATTTCTTTTTTAAGTCGAAATGTATTTAACTTTTTTTTATACTTGCGTTCGATTTTCAAATTAAGTAAATAGTTTTGAGGTCCATAGATTTCAGCCTGAGTGTAGTTTCGAAATTGAGAATCGACAGAGAAAAAACAGCCAGTAAAAGAACATAATTTATAGAAGTACTTATACAAAAATCAATCAATGTACAAGGAAAACGTGTTGAAGCATGTGAACTCCCTCTTAAAGATAGATAAGTTTGATAAGAGCGCCGAGGTAAAGGCAAACCACATTCTAAAGATAAAAACGGGAAGAGGAAAAACGAAGTACGTAAGGCTTTCACACCATTGTGAAGTCAATCTTATAATAATTTGCTTTTAGTTATCACGGTCTCGCGGTTCCCGTTCCCGTGGGAATACGGGGATAAAATATAGCCTGTACATAGTTACTCAGGGTGAATGTAGCTTTCTAATGGTGAAAGAATTTTTGAAATCGGTTCAGTAGTTTCGGAGCCTATTCACAAATCTTTCCTCTTTATAATATTAGTGTAGAGCGTAGATTAGGAATTTTGACTCCAAAAAGTTTTTAGCAAAGGTTCTAGAATATTCTAGAAAATTCTGTTTATCAAAACATTCTACGACTATAAACTAGAAAATTATATTCATCAAATATTTCTACGACATTTACTCGTAAAACTATATTGTTCCGGGAACAAAATTAAAAATAATTTAATTGAATCTACAGGGTGGCGCAATAGAACGTAAAACGAATAAAAACTATGTCGTCTTTGCATACAACTAGTAAAATACAATTTCATGGAACTACAATATGGGGTTGGCAGAATCCCCAATTTCATTATTGGATGCTATTGTACAAGGTTTTATTTAAACAAAATCAATATTTACACAAAATAAAAACTAAAGACCGCGTTCTGTTGAACTCATCTTGAAACTAAATGTGCAGTTATTTTAATATCTCTTTCGAAACCTGGGAATACTTTAGTAATTATAAATTCTGATGTTGAAGCTGTATTATTTTGTTCTTGTCAGCAATTTTATTATTAACGAATAATGTTTACGTTTTATTTATTTTACACGGCTTATGTGTACATCTCTATTTTAATTGAATTCCTCATAAACGTCAAAATGGCGGGATCACTCTTTGTTTTAAACATACAATTTCAGCCACATAAGGTCATCATTACCGCACTGCAGGGCACACACATCTCAATACTTCTAATGAAGATCACGGACCGAAAATAGTCGAGGGATTCGACTAAATTCGATACGAATGAATAATCTTTGATAAATACAAATAATGTTCAGTTTTCTAACATATGTATGTCAGTTTGTTGCTCTTACAGCGAAGGAAAACATCGTGAGGAAACCTGCAAGAAATGACCTGGGAAGAAATTCTAAGGTTGTGTGTGAAGTCGACCAACCCGCACGTGGTCAGCGAGGTAAATTAAGGCCTAATCACCCTAATTCAGGGTAGGCTCAAGCCCCTCGGTGGGGAAATATATGAGCTGATGATAATGATGTCACTTGTTTGTTTAATTAAACTGTAAAGTATATTTTAAGGACACTTTTACCCGCAAATACTCACGATTTTAATATTCACTCCATAAAACATAGATACATTAAAAGCACCAACCCTTTCTTCATATCCTTCCGTAATAATAAATTATATTTAAGCAGTTTGTTTGAAATAATAATCTCCAAATTCCCCAAAGATGTTAAAAGAACACGAATTTGCTCTTAGACAGCGTCGTCGTGGCCAATGTTAACAAATTATTTATACAACTTTGAGGCGATATTAATTGTACGGAGGAATGAATTAACAGAGTAAACATATTTAATCATAATTTTGTATAATGAACCGAGTACAAAATGTTACAAAAAATATCTTATTTTTGCTAAAATAACTGTGATGGAATTTGCCATTTTAATAACCTTTTTAAGCTGAAACATTTCTTAAGTTCACTGTCACAAATATTATTTGTTGAATTGAATCAAAAATCTAATAATCCTAGAGGTATTCAAGTTTCAAAGAACTACTTAAGCCCAAGGGATCTAGATGAGTGATATTTTAATACCTGAAATTCTTTATATCGCATAATCGTTCGTGTTCTAAGAAATGAACCTTTGAAAGGCACTATATTTGAGTACCTTACTATAACAAAATAAATTCACAAAGTATTTAAAATATAAGTATTTTTTCCGTCCATCTTTTAAAATGTTTCGTAATAAATTCACAAATATTTCAAAAATCTAGTTTTTAGTGCTAACAGCAAAACAGATCACAATTTAATCTAGCCATCACATAATCGAAAACGAAAATCGAAATTGAACGATGTTCTTCAGAAAGCCTGCATACTTAAACCTTATCCAGTTGTTTTAAAGATGATATTTGAACGGCTGTGTAAGTGCAGCTGATGTAGCAAAGAATGTAAATGAAAGTGGGACTCGTTAGTAAAGTTGTGTTTGAACCTCGAAGGGTTTGGTGCGGAAATTGAAGGCAATGGTTGAAAATTGAAAACTGACGTCGACAACCACTTTAATTCTCACTGTTTGAAGTTTTTTGTTGCGTCGAAACGTAATGGAACGATTCTCTGAAGCATTTTGCACTTCATTATTTGGGTTTAGCTTTTGGTGTGGACTTTTGTTAATATTTTATAGTGAATGTGGTTGTTATTAAAAATGGACTTTTTGTCTCAATATCGTTGTGAAATTAATATTTTTTATTATTTTAATACACATAATGGGCCTATGTTTCACAATAACTTTACAAGATAAGTATGTGATTAATTGTGTATTTCCTTCTTAGAAACAGGCAATAAATCTACTTATGAATCAGTGTCTACATGCACACAGTTTTATATCCAAATAGAACTTTGAATAAATCATCAAACAATCTAACTCATAAGCACCTTTAAACCTACACAGACCACGTCTGCTCATAATTTAAACAAAAAAAAACTAATTATAATTCTCATATCTCATTACACCCGTGAGCACCCGTCCTAGTTTCGGTCTGCATTCTTTCCCAAGTATTTTAATTAGTGAAGCATTTTCTTTCAATAAGAACGCTCCGCGTCGTACACAATTTTATGAAAATTATAAAGAGATACTTTAAGTATAGAGTTGGGGAAAGTAAAGGATATTCACTTGGAGTAGCTACTCATTATACCCCGGTACAATAGTACACGACACTTAATTAAAACACTGATAGAACCGGGCTATAATTGGTGGAGTGTGCGGTCATTTAATCACACGGATTGTTAATTTCGTCCACTGCTTGGTATCGAGTATGTATCTGCACAAAAGGCTTATAACACAGTTTTGTTATTGTATAATAGTTATTTATGGTACAAGCGAGGTAAGTTGGTGATTACTTACGAGGCGCTATTGAGGCCCGAGCCGTCAGGCGAGGGTCAGAAGATAGCCGAGGTAGTAATCATCAATACACGCGCGTACCATACAACGTTTTTCAACACACTTGCGAAGAAATTAATAATAAAATATCATTTTTCGCTAATAAATAAACAGTTTTTCTATTCGCGCGCATTCAACACAACAATGGTGATCAACCAAAGACTAAAAAAATATACTTATTAAAAAAAATTCGAATGAATGAATGAATGGAATCGACCATAGACCTACCAAAAGTAAGGCAACATAGTTGAAGTTTGTTTTTTTTTTTTTTTTTTTGGTGTGGCACTTAGCTATGTCTGTGTGCCAATTTCAGGTAATAAAAGGTAGGGAAATATTTTTAACGGAAAATATCGGAGAGGAAAAGGAATTTTGTAAGGTTCAGGAAAGGATATATTATATATATTATAAAAGATGTATTATATATTATTTTAAAGAAAAATAAATAAAATATATATAAATAAACATACACAAACTAACCCCCTTATTCATAAAAATATAATAAACCTATTTTAGTTAAAATATGTTTTGTCACTTTCACACTTTTACAAATGATAGATGGTGTGACAGGCGCAAAACACTTTTTAACTAAAATAGGTTTATGAAATGTTTATGAATAAGGCGGTATATCTTTATATCATTTTTTAACATAAATGCAGATATCAAGTTATAATATTCAATGGGATTCATTACTAAACAAGAAACACAAGTAGGAAGGGAAACATTTTGGGAAACAAGAGAACGGAGAAAGGATGAACGATCATGACGGGGACAGGAAAAGAATATGTGATCTAAAGAGCCAACATCATCTCCACATTCGCAAAGGTTACTGTCCACAATATGCAGCTTAGCAAGGTGAGAAGGAGTACAAACGTGACCAAGCCGCATGCGAATTATCATGCTCGTAATTAGTTTAGAGCCTTTTATTTTAAAAAACCATGGTTTGACTGGGACAGAGGGCTGAATTGAGGCATAAACCTTGCCCTTTACTTGAGAGCTCTCACTCCAAAGAAGTTCCCAGGAGTGTCGAAGATAATCTTTAGGGAGGCTGACAAGATCATGGCAGAAATTTTTATAAGGGAATGTGTCACCATTCTGCACCGCTTGTTTGGCTAGTTGATCAGCTCTTTCGTTTCCTTGGATTCCAGAGTGACTTGGAATCCAAGCAAAGTGTACCGTATAGTTACTCTGAATACATTTGTGCAACTGTTTTCTTATATCAAATACAATGGGGTAGAAGGGTTTCATTTTGAATGTAAACTTTTCAATAGTTTGTAACGCACTTCTAGAGTCACATAATATGAGGACATTTTTAAGTTTAGTAATTAAAACGTACTCTAATGCTTTGAGCAGACCAAAGCATTCACCAGTGAAAACTGATGTTTCAGGAGGAAGTTTTACCATCTGAATGACTTTATACTGAGAATGAAATATACCAACTCCCACACAACTAGACCGGGTCTTTGATGAGTCCGTAAAGATATAATGAAAGTTTGTCCAATTTTCACCAACGGCAGCATTAAATTTTATGTCAGCTCCTACATCACTTTTTTCTATCCCTAAATTATAATGCACTACAGGGGAGATAAGTAGGGGTTCAAATGTTTTGCACTCAAATAAAGGAAGAGTAGGTGACCTATGTGTACTCGCTGGTATAGAATTAAACTTCCTGAGACTTTTAACTAAACACGGAATATCTTTGTGTCGCCAATAGGATGAAGTTTGAATAAAATAATCAAGTTTTATTAATTTTGAATGAAGCAAATGGTTAGAAAACTGCATCGATTTAAATAAAAATCGGTCAGATAGATATTGCCTTCTCAGGTGTAATGGAGGGTCACCTACTTCCACCTGTAAGGCATTTAACGGACTTGATTTCATGGCTCCAGAAATGATTCGGAGAGCTTTCGACTGTATGCTATCTAACTTTTCAAGACCCTTTCTGTTACCATCTTCAAGGAGGAATGTTCCGTAATCAAGTATGCTTCGGATTATTGCATTATAAAACAGTTTTAAACTAAAAGGGTGTGCCCCCCACCATACTCCAGAAAGACACCGCATCGCATTCAGTTGACGTTCGCATTTTTCAACTACAAAGTCAAAATGTTGTTTGCCAGAAAGTGTTTTATCTAAAATCAATCCTAGAAATTTAACATGATTTTTCACAGGAAGGTTTATGCTATTATAAGTAACTGTTGGGGATGGAAAATTACGTTTTCTTGTAAAAACTACTACGGTGCTTTTTTCTATTGAAAGGCTTAACCCATTAATTTGTAACCATTGCTGTAAAAGACTTAGGGAGGCGGTCAAAGCATCACATGCATCTGATATGTTATTATGAGTAGCATAGATTAAAAGATCATCAGCATATTGTAAAACATCAGCAGATTTTTGTAGAGATGATTCTAGATCATAAGAATAAATATTATAAAGCAAAGGTGACAATACCGACCCTTGCGGAAGGCCTTTGAACACTGTTCTTGTTATTTTCTTATCACCGCAAAAAAGAGAAATAAATCTAACTGATAACAGATTTATGATAAACCGTATAATCAAGGTAGGGACGTTTAAGTTAATTAGTTTGCGTTTAAGGACAGATATAAGAACATTGTCATACGCACCTGTTATATCTAGAAAAGCGCCAACAACCGACTCGTTTTTTGAGAAAGCTATACGAAGGTCAGTGGTAAATACACTTAAACTGTCAATTGTGCTTTTTCCTTTACGGAACCCGAACTGACTGCCTGCTAGTAATTGCTTGTTTTCTATATACCATTCTAAACGATTTTTAACCAGGTGTTCTGCAATTTTAGTAAGAACTGAACATAGCGCAATAGGCCGGTATGATGATATATCATTTGAATTTTTATTTGGTTTGAGGATCGGTAAGATTTCTTGGGAACGCCAGGATTCTGGAATATTTCCAGAAACTAAAATGGAATTAATTATTTGTAGATAATATGATATTGTACTATCACTACAATGTGATAAGAACGAATATGGAATACCGTCTTCTCCTGGGGCAGAGTCTTTTAAGCATGTTAATACCCCTTTCAATTCGAGCAACGAAAAGGGAAAATTCAAAGATGAATGATTATCAATATTTAAAGGAATAGAGTTGGGGTAGATTTGATCATACTCTGGAGCTGATGCTGGAGCTAATTTGTCAAGAAAACTGTTACTAAGAGATGGAGGTAATTGTGTGAAGGAAGGAGTATCACTAAAGGCTTTTCTAAATCTCTTAATACTGCGCCAAACTTCTGACGGGCATGTGTTGGGTGATAAAGACATACAAAATGACCTCCACCCCTGAAGTTTCTTATCTCTTAGAAAAATCCGTGTATCTTTAATAATATCTCTAAGGTCGTCCAAATTTTTATCTGACATGTCCTCAGCATATTTTTTTCAGCTTCCTTTCGCTTCCTAACTGCATCAGCACAAGAAGACCCACCATGGGGGCATAGGAATTTTATCGGAAGGAATCTTTTTAAGAGGGAAAACTTGATCTGCTACTTCTACTAGGCACATCGCTAAAGCTTTTGAGCAGTTACTTTCTCCACCCTGAGTAATTTGTGGGAGCTCAGCAACTTTAGCATCAACAAGTGTTTTAAATTTATTCCAGTCTGCGTTTTCGATTCTATACTTTAGTCTAGGAAGTCTTTTCAGTATTTTAATTGATTTTACTGAGGAAGTAATTACTAAAGGAAAGTGGTCACTTCCAAAGGTGGAAGAGTAACGTGACCAAGATAAAGATGAAGCCAATCCAGGGGAGCATATGGATAAATCCACAGCACTAGCACTTTCACCTGCATTAGTTCTACGAGTAGGTTCGCCATTATTTATAATACACAGATTATGATCGTCTATAATTTCTAATAGACGGATCCCCTCTCGTTTTGTCTCACCACTTCCCCAACACTGATGGTGACAGTTAAAATCGCCCATTACTAAAAATGGCCTACGAAGGGATGACAACATGTTGCTAAGTTCTTGTAGGGCATTGTTATTAGCAATAGGAATGTAAGTGGAAACGTAAGTAATATTATCAACAATTATCCCAACAATATCAATATCGGAACATGAAAGGAGAGAAACACGGGAAAATGGGGTATTATTTTTAATCAATATGGCCACACCGCCATATCCGTCAGCTCTGTCATTGCGAATACAAACATAACCGGGAATAGCAAATAATTGATTATTTTTAATCCAAGTTTCAGATAATGCTACAATCTTTGGTTTAAATTTATTTAATAAGTAGATTAAGTCAGTTCTTTTAGGAATTACTGATCGGCAGTTCCATTGAATTATTGTGTCCATCTTTTTGGTTTTTATGTAATAATAAACTACTTATTCGCTCTACGTGGTACGGTTCAAAAGATGTATTTTTATTTAGTAACATTTTGATAAGGTTTATAATAACATCAACAACCTGCTCATTCTCGTTCTGTTTCATTTTCATTTCGGAATGTTCCTTGGATAAAGTACACCCATTTGCCAACGATGGGGGTTGAAACTCCCTAAGAAGGGCGTTATGAGCTGCTCTGTCATAACCTTGTGCTGACTTGGGAGGAGCACGGGGTTTAAGAAATACTGTCTTTTTATATGATGAAGTTGTAGGTACAGGTTGTGAGCTGAAGTATGAATTATTATTGGTGTGAGTATCATGAGATGTAACAGAAGTGAGAACATTAGCATAGGATTTTGAAATGGCTGGGTGCATTTTGCTCGCTTCCGCATATGAAACACAGGAATGAGCCATAGTGTGTTTAATGTTTTTTTGCCTCTGAAACTCAGGACAAGTCTTATCTGTAGCGTAATGAAATCCAGAACAATTAACACAAGATGCAGAATCCTCTTCCAGTAAACAAGTTTCACCTGAGTGATTTTGACCACATTTAAAACATCTCGGGACAGCTGCTCTGCATTGATTTTTGGTGTGGCCAAAACGGCAACAACGGAAACATTGTATAGTGGGATATATATAAGTTTCTACTGATAGTGCATTATAACACATATAAATTCTTTTCGGTAGAGTTTGGCCATCAAACGTTATAACTACTGTTTGGGAGGGTTTCCAGGTATAGGATCCATTTACTTGAACTTTGTAATTAAGACGTCTAACTTTCAATATTTTGCTTATGGGAGTTGATATACTTTCAGTAATTTCTTCCGCACTCCATTCAGATGGGATACCCCGGACCAAACCCATACGTGTGACATTAAAAGTGGGTAGAAATGCTTTAAATTTATTCAGAGACAATAATTCACTATTGATAAATACATTAGCAGCCACAGGTTTTGTAAAAGCTACAACACACTTATTCCTACCAATTCTCTTGACGCTGCCGGGAACAATATTCATAAATTTGTTATTTTTAAGGAAATTTCCAAACGCAATAGGGTGAAGAATGGTGCCACTGTTTTCAGTACTGGTAATACGCTGAACATGAACTATGTAAGGCCCTGTATCGGAGGCCTGGTACTCCTTCCTACCTACACTAACTGGTTGGGAAGTTTGATCTGACTGTAAAGTTTGACAAACAGAAATTTCAGAGGGTTGGGAATGTGGAACTGGTGTATCATTATTTATTAAGGAGTCAGATTTAATTTTATAACGCCTTTTACGTGAGGCCCTGACTTTACCTGAGGCAGATGCATCAGTTTCCCTTCCACTTGCTGTGGCTATAGACCCATCAGTGTCCATACCACTCATGTCTAAATTAGATGTTGATATGGTAACATAATTACCTACAGGGGGACTTAAGCCAGGGCCTAAATCCCCCACATCTGCTATAGGCGGGTCGTTCATACGACCCTCAAATAGACTTCAACTATGCTACGAATATTTACAAAAACTTACCTAAAGTCAGGAAAAATTTACACAAATATAATATAAGATACACTACAAAGAAAGTATATTTACATAGGAGCCTCAACTGAACCAATTATCTACTTAAAATTAAATTATGAAAAATTGCCAAGAAAAAATACACCCGGTCAAACCGAAATTTCCCGCGCTTTCAAGTTTGTTTTTAAAATGTATGGACACAATTTGTTTTGGTATCGAAACTTTTTAAAACCAAAGCAATTAAAAAAAGAATCTATAACTCACTAGTGAATCAAGCGTGTCATTATTCAACTGTTTTTGCACAAATAAGAGCCCCTTTATGAGCAAGTGTGTTGAAAAACATATTTTTATCGCTAGAATTCATGTATTTTTTAACACAAGGTCAATTCGGCTCAGCAAGTTTAATTAAGTCTGCCTTATATTTCCATAAAAACTTCAACATAAAAAACAAAGAAGTAATTAATCAATTTCAGTAAAAGCATATTGAAATAAAAATTACGAAACTAATTACCGTTGAAGATAAAACGCCACAGACTCAGATCGTTAGCTAATAATCAGAAACTCTTAAAAAAATATAATTCACTAAAGTTCACGGACACGTTTTATGGAGTTGCCGAATTCCAATTTCAATTACATTAACCTCAAGAAGAAGAAATCAGAAAACTAAATGGGGGTATTTACTGAATTACATTTTTGACGAAAATCTCATTGACGGAATGAGGTGAGCGGCAAATGTTCCACCCGGGCTTTTGATTCAAATTAACAAGCTAGCTTCGGAGCATATTGCATTAAAAGAAAATCTCGCATTAATTAAAATTCCCGAAGACGAACGCCCTTTTCTGTTTCTCGCACAATGTCGAGGGATAATTTATGAGTTCCTTCATCAGAATGCGTGCTGTGGAAACGTTTCTAGAATAAGGTTTTTGTGGACCTTAATTGGTTTATATGGGTTAGTGATAGGTATGTGTTTATAGATTATGCAATATAAAATTATCTTGCTAAAATAATTATACAATTATGATATAATAAATTGAGATTGAGATTTTACTTTGTCGGAAATGTATAAGTTGTTCGAGTATACGATATCTAACCGACCTATGTCCAGCAGTGATGAGCAGTGGACTGAGGTATGCTGATGATGGTGATGACAAAAGGAATCTCGAGATCTATTTTAATCGAACCTTAAACTACTTTTTTACCCACAATCTCATCCATTATCTTAAAACGTATGTACTTAGCATACATTGTTCGAAACATTTCACTATTATTAAAATACATTTCGTATGTTCCAAGCAAACAAAGTCGCGAACAAGAGTTAATATTTCAAAATTGAAGATGGAGGACAAATCTAATTCTGTTTCCGAAAAGGTTATTTATATTTAGCAAATGTTAGCTGCGTTCTACTATTTATAACTGACTTAGTCGGCATGTTATACATTTTGTATTTAGTTATATTCATTGTTGAAATAAGATCTCTGCTGTTTTAAGTCGCAATCCCGTGGACTTTGTGGGATAAAACATATGCCAGCATGTTAATCGAAAAGTGAATCCTGAAGCTGTGAGATTTTCAGGGCCCCATTTTGTTGTGTGTTTCCAATGTTTTCTAATCTATAATATAAAAATGAATCGCAAAATATGTTGGTAAGCGCATAACTCAACAACGCCTGGACCAATTTCGATAATTCTTTTGTTGTTGTATTTGTTATTGCCAGGAGAAGGTTCTTATGTAAAAAAAAATGAAAAATTAACGGGAAAATTGGACCCGTGCGAAGCCGGGGCGGGAAGCCGCTAGTACAATATAATATTATAATAGCACCAAATATAGGTTTAAAATAATCATAACTAGCTGTGACCTGCGGTTTCACCCGCGTAGTTCCCGTTTCCGTAGGAATATGGGGATAAAATTATGCTAAACCTTTCCACTGAATCACTCTATCTATTAAAACAAACCGCATCAAAATCCGTTGCGTAGTTTTAAAAATCTAAGCATACATAAGGACATAGGGACAGAGAAAGCGACTTTGTTTTATATTATGTAGTGGAGACCAACGTGCTTTAGACTAATGTATAAAAAAAATCCAAACCATTTCCTATCCCAAAATGTAACTCAAACATTTATTAAAAAAATCTAATTCAATTTAACATTCTATTATCATAACAAGATACATTTTTTCTGTTACAACTTGGAAAAACTTCTAATTGAAAATTTAAAGCAACATTTTGTGATAAGTATTTTTGTAGAAAATTGTAAAAGGCTATCACGGCCGGTCCCTTAGGCGTTTTCTTTAAATATCCAATCACATTGGCCTCCTTTGATCAGAAACATCGCTTGGTGTTACATAAGGCACGTACTGATCGCAAAAAAAACCCTGAACCGGCAAATTCGAGTACTTATATAGTATCCAATTGGGCAAGATAAGTACCTGTTCCTTACTTGTTATTTATGTTACGCGTAATATTATATTAGGATACTAGTTTTTTAATAAACATTTCAAAGATTTATAGAAGAAACTAAATAGATATATTCTTTAATTCGGCTACCGCGCTGTCCGAGTCTGTATAAAGTAAAATTTAGACTCCAAAGCGCCTCTCGAAAACAAAGTGAAACCTTGTAGTGTACTACAAGAAATGGTACTCCAGTCCAATCTTATAAAGGACCTATTATTCTGACTGTATTCAATAACTGTTCTCTATAGAGCACTAATAAGAAACCACAGAAAGGATAGTAGTTCTTACCACTGAAGAAAGAAAGACCATTTTCCCAGAAAGATTTTGGTATTTAAAAAAAGAGTCACACTACCATAAGCCTGGTCGAATACTAGTTGATATTTGGCAGGTAGTTAGGTGACTATTGTAAGCAGCCAACGCCAAACTAAAATTATGTAAATATATTGATAACTAGCTGTGCCCCGCGGTTTCACCCGCGTGGTACCCGTTCCCATGTTCCCGGCAATTATTCGAATTTTTCTCACCTTTTCAACCTTCCCTAGACCACGAACATTACAAGACCAACATAAGATAAATCCGTTCAGCCGTTTTCGAGTTTTAGCGAGACTAACGAACAGCAATTGATTTTTATATATTAAGATATGTATAATAAGTCTGTATCTAAGACTTATTTCACGTGAAATTGAGGCATGAAATCAATAATGCGAAGAGCGAAGAGTATTAATAGATAACTAAGTTAATAGATAGCTTTTCAATTTGATATAATAAGATTATTTTACCCAAAAGTTTTGATTATGTTAAACTATTATTTCTCAAAATTTGTGTGTTGTTATTATTTTGTTATGTAACCTAATTGGGCAATTATCCATTGACACAAATCCGAAGTCACTAGTGTGTAACCAGCTGTTAACGGACTACAATACTTGAATTACGAGGCTCCAGTAAGAGGCCACCTCGATTGCGTTAAGTCTCTTAGTTATTTATATCTTGTTCATCGACACAAAGAAGAAGAAGAACGGAATACATGATATTAGCAGAAGGTGAAGGAATAAGAAGGAAAATAGGTTTGCTTCCAAAGCTCTCATTCAATGTGAAAAACGCTTAAGCTACTACTTCACGCCAATATTTTGCAAAAATATGGTACTACCATAGTCAATCTACCTAACACATTTGCTACAGATGTTTTTATAACCCGGAATAGCAACTAGGATACTATTTATTATTTATTAAGGATACTATTTATTATTAATATTCCTAAGGGAACTCATGTGAATTCGATGTAACATGTCTCAATCTTGCCCTTACAGTAAGCAATGTCTCTGCCCACGCTATCCACCTACGTGATTTCAGCTTGTAAATAAGCTACCAACTTCGGTATCAAAGAACTTCTATTTCTCTAATTGAATGTTATATTATTGATTCAAATCCAATAATAAAATGACTTCTACAGAGCTTTATAAACTCAACAGCATCCAGCTTTATAAGTAGTTTTTCTCTCGCCAGCTATTAATCATATTATCATTTTCTTGCGCCTTTTTTAAGTTCATTTTCCGCATTGATCTAGTTACCAACCCGACTGCTTCTTGAGAAAATTGCTATTGGAATACCAATTTTAATGAAAAGTCGATTAAGTTTAAATTGAATTGTGATATACTGTGTTTAGCTTTCTATTCTTAGTTGGATATTGGGATGTGTTTAGATGTATGTACCTCTCAAGCTATTAGGTCATAACGTGTTTCAAATAAATTTGTACATAACGCCAGATACTTATCTATACTAATATTATAAAGAGTAAAGATTTGTTTGTTTGTTTGTTTGTAATGAATAGGCTCCGAAACTACTGGGCCGATTTCAAAAATTCTTTCACTAATGGAAAGCTAATTTATCAGTGCGTGACATAGGCTATATTTTATCACCGTAATCCCACGGGAACGGGAACTACGCGGGTGAAACCGCGGGGAGCTACTAGTCAAATATATTTTAACCATCTCTGAAAACATTGTAAATGCATTATAATTTAAAAAAATCGAAAAAGTGGATAAAATTAATTAATTGTATTAATAATATTTTCCAAGAGATTAAATACGGCCATGTCTTTCATCATCATTGGCCTATACATCTACATAAGATGATTTTAGGTGGCGTCAGGAGATTGAACAATTCGTGATAGAACATTTCTGTTCATGGCTAAAGAGCCCTATGCGGGAGCGACAGCCGCGACCACATTTTCCACAAATGAAGGACCCTCATTGTAGCCATGTCTTTATGTAGCATATTATTCTAACAACTTAAGATTTTACTACAAAGCTCTTATTAATCTTGATTTCAAAGCTTTCGAACATAATCGGTTAATTATTTCTATAGTTCAATTAACATTTAGACAACATAAAACTATTTTATGCATTTCGTAATGCGTTGCGTGACTCTAGTAACAGTAGCTCAGTGCCAAATCTAAATCTAAAAATATGATCAAAATATTATAATTGTTTTACTTTTGAGGATTCTAACTGTAATGGATATTGCTATCGGTAATTAAAATTGTGTTTCCAGCCCAATACTTATTAACAATTTATAAATTGAAGTAGAATAAGTACAAAAATTCAAGCCTGAAAAAGAACATTCTGAGAAGTAAAACACAAGAAAATGTCTAAAATATTGGAACATGGTAGGCAATAATTGTAATGTTTTATACCCACATCCTTAAGACCTGTGTATTGATAAACTAGAATACTGTTCACAAAAATTTGAAAAATAAATACTTACATAAACATTTCCACGCCATAGTCGTGCAAAACACAACTCTTTTCTCTAAGTTTTAAAGAGTATATTCATGTAGTAGATATATGTATTAAAAACCCTTTTATACAGTCATAGTTACTAGAAAAGTTTTAAAGTGCACATTGAAGTGGATGTATAAAAAACCTGCTTATACATAGTTACTAGAACAATACTTTCATATCGTCACAGTTTAAATCTCACTTATAAAAAATATGTAACTAGAATAATGGTAAAAAGTAGTAAGGATCCTCTAACATCAACAACAATACTCATAAAACCCTCTCTGCATACACATTGTTTGTCTCCAGCCGAATCTCGTACTTTTCCATACATCCCCGTTGATCCCGGCACTCATTTCTGAACCCATGTTTCCTACTAAACCGGAATTTGCATTCATAGTGACGTCAAACATCGACTAAGTATGTATGTATGTGTATGTGTGTGTAAGGTACACAAAGAGATATCAAACCTTCGTTGTTTCTTTCAGTTAGTACTGTTGTTCATTGTCTTTTAATGTGGGCTGTGTCCTGTATTACTGTCGTATTTGTATGGTTTTTAATGTTTCTTTTTCCTATACGTGTAAGAACATAAATAGAAAAGGATCAATGGTCTGCGGACGGCAAGTCGATAACGCAGACTAGCCGATCCTTCCACCACGACTCAACGGCCAATAACGTGCGTGTACTCTACACCTGCATAAGCGAGGACCTTGATAGCGCTATATCGGTGGCCGAGTGTTGGTCCTCAAAAATATGAGTCGACACGCGAAGAAGAAGAATAGAAAAGGACCTTCATAACCCACATTGATCGAAAATGTTACAGTGACGTTGGCTATGTCTAATTTAATTATTCCTATAGGATAAGTAGGTAATAACGCGCATTCGGCCACCACGCGCCGAGCACAATTTGAAAATGTTCAAAGAAACTGAATTTAAAATACTATAATTTTAATACTTGATGAGTTTCATTTCAATGTTTTTCGTGTTAATCAAAGAAATTAATCTAAGATCTTAAGCAACGTACTGATTTCTTTCATGTAAGGAATACATATTCGTTTCGTATAAACAAAATATAACCACGACAAAAATCCGTTAAAGTAGTTTTATTTCAATAATATAGTAAATTGCTTTAATACAAAATCGATTCACCTAATTAAGATTCAATTTCACTAACACAATTGTCCGACGCCTTAATTAGTATTGAATAATAATTATCGAACCCCAATACCTCTGTTTAACTTCGATTAACAATTAATCGGCAAGTAATTTTATATGGAAAGTTTGGAAACTGAATTCAATTGTCTGAAGGTTCCATTTAAAGTTAGAATTATCTTTCAATTTCTAGTTCGAGGTGTTACCTCGCAAGATTTATCGGTTAAACTGAACTAGATAGTAGTGGCAGAGTAGTTACTGGGCTGTCAGTCTGGGGGTCGTGGGTTCAATTCGCGGGATCAAAATGTTTTTTTTATTGCAGTCGGGATGTCTATTTGTTTTGAATGAACGTTTACATAATTTTCAAATGCAAATTTTAATCTGCAAATGAGTTAATATCATAACTACCATGCCATGCTGTGCAGTATATGCCTTGCTAAGCATATGTATATGCTATGCCCGCCCGTATCACTGTTCAAAAATTACACTCGTTTGCCCTCACCCCTAGTGAACTCAGTCAAAAACCTTGATAATAATTGTTCACCAACTACGAATACTTATAATTAAACATGTTAATTAACTACATAATTTATCTTCACATTAATCTCTCGCACAGAAGACCCATGTTACACAGAAACGAGCAAATTAAAAGCAGATATCACTGAAATAAAATATGAAGAAGTTTTTAATTTGAATCAAAAATAAGATTTAATTTTCATCTCCGCCAACCGCCTCCACTTAGCTTAGCAAATTAGATTCTAAGTAGAAGCGCAGTGCGCACAATTAATTTTGATACTTTGCCGCTGTTTGCATTTTCAGTTAAATTTATTATAGTGTAGTTTACTAGCTCAAACACGCTCGTAAACTATAATGTCCGAGCCTTTCCACAACACGGAGAAACATCGTATGTACATTACGTGTGAGAGATTCATGGGAACAAACTGGGACCTGCTCATAACCTCTGTCATAACTCCATTATTAAAACTATAACTAGTTTACTGTTTATATAAACTACGTTCCCTACCTATACGTTTAAGTAAGGTAAACTTTGTAGTTTGGTTCCTATCAGACTATGTTGGGAACTGCTTAGCCACTATGTAAGTATTTAAAATATATGTTTCATATTTTAATACAATTTATTAATGTATTACAAGTATCAAAGTAACTAAAAACAAGTACAATTTCAAACTTTGAGCACTTAAAATCAAGATTGTAATCACATACGCGAGATATACCCTCAAAGACGGAACTTAAATCGAATTCACACGCAAACTACGGAACAAACAAAAATGGGTCAAAAGATACGTCGTTTATCAATGGTGCTATATTTAAAACTTTGTTTTATGGTTGTTCCAGAATAAAAGGTCAGATATTAACAGCTGAAAGACCTTGAAATATCCCAGATCGTATTATGATAATCTGAAAATTATGCAAGCATAAAACAGCGAGGTTTACTCTTGGCCCGTGGAAGGATGTTAAAGCTAAGTTGTTGCATGAAAAGTACCTGCTTGTCCTACATTTAAATAGCTGCCAATTCCAGAAATTGCTTTTTTAATTCAACCTTAACATTATGCTTAAATTTGTCGTAACAATGTTATGAAAACATGAGGAATCGTCCTTTATGTAGAAACTCTGTTCCGGGAACTATTAAAGAGGTTTTTAATATCGGATATCTTCACGGATACTTTGGTTAATAAAATATGGAGACTTGATTAATGTTATCTCAGCAAACAATCAACTCTTCCCTTCCTTGAACATTAAACTTGGACGTCTTCCGATAGCGGTAGAATGAGATGTTTAATAATAAATAGATCAATTGAGAATCTCCACCTTTTAGCGAGTTGATTAAAAATAAATTAAGATATAAAGCAATTACTGCCATTGTTTTAGTTTTAATAATAACATAATCATTCATTCACTACATCATCTTATTATAGTAACTGGCCCCTAACTAAGTTCGAGACTTGTATCTAGGGTATCAGAAACTACGCACACACACATTCACACACACACCCAGACCGAGACAAACATTTGTGGTTCACACAAATATTAACCCCGCACGGGAATCGAACCCGCAATCTTACGGATGGCAGTCCGGCATGGTGACCACTCTGCTATCGAGGTCGTTTTAACCATTAAATCTATGATAAGAATTTCTATATTTACTTAGAAAGATCACCAACAGAATATCACACTCACACACGAGTAGAGATAAATAAAGACCTAAATCAGAGAGATCTAATTGTGGAAAATTTCCTATTATATACTTGGGTAACTAAGCACCAGTAAGACGAAAAAATTTGACGTACCCACAGAACATGGTATCGCCTCTCGCTGCGGGCGGATTTGATAACCTACACCCGGGTTCTAACAGATATATTCAATCATTATTTAGATATTAAATACTAGATTTCGGCCCGTATACATTTAATTCACTAGTGCCTATAGATAGACAGAAAATACTTTATTGCTCATAATACATACACAAAGATACAGAAAATAGGAAAATATAACAACAAACGGTACATGGGCAAAGGCGGCCTTATCGATATAGGTAGAATATTAGTAATCTAGCTCGTGATATGGTATACATGGAATTCACAAGTAGGATAGGAAAAGGTTAAATATCACTAATCTTGTAACTAAAAATCTGAATATAGACACAAAAGGAGGGGGAAGGGGGGAGGGGCCATTGATGAGGCTGCAAGTGTATACAATGACACAATTAACATCATAGAATCACGACCGCATTGCCAAGCGTGAACAACTAAGGAGGAGGCTCTGTAATCTGCCTATAGCGATAATACTTCTGATACAAATAAATGGAAAAGAACTAGTATTTTTATTAAAACAAAATGTTTATTAAATAAATTGAAATCGAAATAAATGATTGAGATATTACGTCTAATAATACGGTCAATCCAGACCAAAAAATGATAGTGAAGGTACATTAAATCATATCAAGTTAAAAATAGAGGCGGAAAGAAACTTGGAATCGTGATTTGTCAATAAAAATCACCATATTTTACCCCTTTAAAGTATCCGACATCGGCACGGGGACACCCTTGTTGAAAATCGCGATAAAATCATTTTTGACCGTGAATAAAAAAGACCAAATACAATTTTACTGTTTTTAGCTGGGTGAGATTTCACCTTCGAATGTCTAGTTTGACCAAGTTATCAAACATACATTAAATTAAAAATTTAAAAACCTCCAACACAATTACTTTCAAACCCCCATAACTTTTAAACGGGTCAACCGATTTTCATCAAATGTCTAAGAACACTCGCACGTAAGTCCCGTTTAATACAAAATAAAATAAATTGAAATCGGTTCATCCTTTCGGGAGCTATGGTGCCACAGACAGACAGATACAGACACGTCAAACTTATAACACCCCTCTTTTTGCGTAGGGGGTTAAAAAAGAAACCCCAGACAGCACTAAAACTAAACAGCAACCTATCATTATCATTGTAGCCTTAATAAGCTGCATGTACACAGGTGTTTCAAACTAAATTAACAGCGCAGTTGATTAAAAACAGTTGGGAAAAGGCACACTAATTTAACTTTCCACAAAACATAAACAGAACGCAAATACTTCCGTATCTAGTCTACATACAAGTTCTGGGAGTTAATATCAAGTTCACAGGAATGGAAATTGGTACCGACGGAAAGTTAGCAAACCTGCATAATTTAAGACACGTTACTAATCTTCTAAATCCAAATATGTTAAAGATATTCACACTACGAGCTACGTAATAAGAAGGTTTCAATAACGCTTGATTTATGAAGTCAAAATTTGATGTCATAAGGTGGAATCACCATCACTGCATACAATAGTATAAAACAAAGTCGCTTCCCGCTGTCTATTGCTATGTTTATATCTTTAAATCTACGCAATGAAATTTGATGCGATTTTTTTGTAACAGAGACATAAAAAACTATACTAATAGAAGGATTCAAGAGGAAGGTGTTTGGCATAATTTTATCCCGGCATTCTCACGGGAGCGGAAACTATGCGGGTAAAACCACGGGGCACTGCTAGTTATAATATTAAAATACGAATTAAAGTTAAGCTTTTTTGTCATATTTTTTACCTCTTCTTGAAATTTTACGCTTGATTTTTGTCTGATACGCTTTCACGTCTTAACTAGATCATGAAATATTTGCACACAAGTTGTCAAGTTGTACAAAAAATAAAATAGATAACTTTTATCCCATAATTCCCACAAGATTAGAATACAGAAAACGCGTGTAAAAACATGCGTAATTTTCCCTTTATCTAGTTATCAATTTACGCAAACATATTCGTTCAAAGCTACACCGAATTATGCTCTGAATTTTGGCTTCTCATCAGATAATTAGACGTGTGATATCACTTGAACTACTGATCTGATTCTAAAAATGCTTTCAATCTTACGTAGCTACTTTCTGAGTGCCATTACACTAATATTATAAATGCGAATGTTTAAGGGACTAAGCACACTTATCAGCTCCATTTAGCGTTTTTTGTATGGACGCTGAATGGAGCTTTTAATAAGTGTGCTTAGACCCTAAAAGGCTGAAGCGATTTGTATGAAATTAGGAACAGATACTTTTTATCCCAAAATTCCCACGAAATAAGTTTCCACGCGGGTAAAGCTGCGGGGCACAGCTAGTAGTCTATATTTTTTCCCAAATTGTCTTCGGGATTATATTTTGCAAATAAAACAGCAGAGTAAAGTTATCTAGGATGTTAATTAAATCACGTTAAAGTATAGATAAACGTTTACACACATTATATCCTTTAAGAACAACATTGAGTAAATAAAACTTCAACCGTAAATTGTTCCAGGAAGGTATATTTCAGGTTTACGACAACCAAACTTGGAATTAACGTTGTTTTTGGCTTAATGTTTCCGGATGCCGTGAACGAAAATATGAAAGATAAATACATTAATTATGTTTATTTTGCACGTATTTGTGAGTTTTAATTGTTAATAATAAATTAACTCATTACAAGTAATTATTGTGTTTAACAGATATATGAACGGAACGGAGGAGGTATTCATTTTGTTTTCATTTTGTATGTGTAGAGGTTTAATCTTACTAAACATTTATTAAGGCAGAGACCAGAGAGAATCTTGGTCGTAATCAGAGACCAGAGAGAATCCTGGTCGTGATCCTTATTCTTTGTATTAAGGTATAGGCTTATGTAGTAGTGGACGAATACGGGCTGATGATGAAACTTTTTGAAGGCTCTAACAATCCTATAATGCCTGTCAAAGATGTCAGTATGACTATTGAGATGGACGGCTTGTCCTATCATATTCTCCTAAGCACGGAACCGTTTATAAAATAAACCGCAGCCGCCTTCGGTGGCAGACCTATCACTATAATGTCTTAATATAATAGGTGTAGAAAATCTCGTTTAAAAATAATAATAAACTAATAAATCTTTTTAACAAAAGACCAAAATAAAACTTTAAAAACGTTATTTAAAATACAACTTTAACAAGTTTCTATGAAAGGAATAGCGTAGCAAACTACAAAAAAAAGTAGAAAACACTCTTAAAAAATAATATTCATAAAACTTTGCTTATAGGGACGGATGGACGCCATTATTTATTCTCTAGAAGGTCTAACTTTTTAGTATTCGAATAATTAAAACTTATTCGTGTCGTTTGAATTGAAAAGTTTTCTTTATTGGTTGCACTCCGAATAAAACCCTTCAATTAACTGAGACATCGTTGAAAGCGCAACTATTTATAATACTGACGATTTTCTTTGAAGTTCCTCTCCCAATTGTTCGAGTAGAATACGAGTTAAGGATCTGGAGAGTTGATGAACGTTTACACAGCAGTATTGTTGCAATATTTCTGTTGTATTTATTTATATCTATATACAGTGAAACTTGGTTAAGTGGGACCTGGATAAGTGAGAAACCTCCATAACTGGAACTCATGCTAAAGTCCCAACACTTTGGCACTAAATTACCTCTGTTAGTGGGATGAGGTAACCTCTATATCTGGGATTTATTCTATCGATTTATCATCATAGTTACCTCTATAACTAAGACAGCGAGTGAATTTTATACGTATAAACCTCTGTAACTGAGATAATATCGTTTTGTTTGTTTACTCATTCTAATCCTACCCACTATATCACTTATCGTATATCACTTCTATCAATGGATCCCTCTGTAAATGAGACAGATATTAATTTATACCTGGATATCTGAAACACTGGGTAAGTGAAATACCTCTATAAGTGCAACGACATTGCAGGTCCCTTGGAGTCTCACTTAACCAGGTTTCACTGCACATAAAACTTTTTCGTTACTGAGTGATGTACGGACTGACTGATAGACAACGCACATCCGAAAGTACTGGTCGTAGAGAGCTGAAATTTGCCACATGTGTTTGTTGGGAGGAGTAGGCTACCACTAAGAGAGGATTTCTGGAGAAAAGGGGGGTAAATTGAAAACTACGCGGGTGAAACCGCGGGGCGCTGCTAGTGTACTATATATTTTACAGAGTGCTCACATCCCTTCCTGTGCGAGGGTCTTCACCAATAAGATTGGCTACATAAGCCACATGCGAGTGCATAAAAGTCGTGTGGAGTAGTCAAGCAGTCGCCAAGGCCGATAACGGTCGGGGACATTATTATTATTATGTATATTTTATTTAGCGTTTGTACGGTCTACAATTACTTTATTATCATCGCATAGACCGGAGTTCGACGTCCGCTGCTAAGAAAAGGCCTCCCACGCTCTGCATCCATCGACTCCCTACAATCCTTATTAGGTCATCTGCCAACCTAAGGAAGCGTCCCTCTAAACTGTGGTCGTATACTGCACTTTTCAGCCGCAAGCCGCAAAGGCCGTCGTCGTTTCGTACTAAGCTCGTCTACTTCCACTAAATAATAATAATTACTTCACAGTAATACAGTGTTTTATTCTCTCATTTTACTAAACGAGAAATAACAACAGTATAAGTAAAAGTCTCGGTAATACACTCTTTTCCATTTCATTCTTAAGCATAATTAATTACACTTGTGTGAAAAAGAGGAAATAAAAGATGGCTAGAGATTTTTTAATTTCTAGTATCTGTAAAGTTGTAGACATATTTTCATGAAAATCTATATCATACTACTTTAAAACAATTCAAATAACTTTTTAAATTATGGCATTTCACTATAGAATATTAATCTTGCAGAATTCCATTTAAAGTTCTGTGAAACTTGTAATTTAAAACATTATTTCGTTACCGACTTTAAAAAATACTAAAGTTTTAATAAAAATAATATTTCAATTATAAATGTCGAAATTCTCAAATTTATTTAAGTTTAAAATATGTTCGATGGATTTTATGAAAATTGAGGTACAATAACTGGAATTTTTAATTAATCGTATACGATCTATATTATAACTTACCTTTTGATTTATCTATGTGAGACACGTGGGTACGCGGTCCACGCGAGTAAAACTGCAGAATATAGAAAAAGTCAGATGTTTTAATAAATCTAAGGGCCACGTATAAATTTCGCTGCTGTTTATATCTGCCCCGTATGTTATGCACGTGGCTAACGTGGATTTGTGGGTCACACAAGTCCACAAAATGCGGTACACAAGAGATTGAGATGAAAATTCGTACCCATCCATGAATCATGACGACAACTTCTCATACGCTTTAGGCATTTTAGTTGTATATGAAATCATGTAGGCATGTAGAGCTTGTGGTTTCCAAAGGCAACCACGCTGATAAAATTTAAATAAAAAATAATCAAGTTGTAGTGTAATAGTTAAGTAATGACTCACGCATCTCCCCTTAGATAGGTACGGTGCAACATTGTTGCAAACCATGTGAATCAACCTTAACTAAGGAATGTAAACAATATAGGGTAACGCCCATTGACCTAGAACATTAGTATATAAGCTGGATGCATTTCTCTAATAAAAAGTGAATATTCAACATTCGTAGTTTCTTTACCTCGAACCCTTCCAACCATCATTACAAAGTGTTTACATCGCTTGAACACTTGCATAGTAAGTCATGTGTTTGATAGTTTGCTATTACGAGTACACCCGCTTCCAAGCCCGCGAGTCAACTTAAACAACTAAGCTCTTGCATACACAATATGGATTTTATTATCAACACAAAGTGTACCGCGACAGTGCATAATTAGCAGATTGCTATTGAATAGGAGATTTATTAAATAGTATACATTGCCATCAAAAAAGTCCAACATCTATACTGATAAATATATAGCTGAATTGTTGGTTTGTTCCAGTTTGTATTCCTATTACTTGCAGAATCAGGATTTATCGGATGAAACCACACCGTACAGCTAGATATATGTATAGTTAATAGTATAGGAAAACTGCCTGTTTACAAGTACAAATATACTATATAGAAATTAGCTAGATATATAGGAGTCGACACACTAAGAAGAAGAAGCTAGATATGTATATAGTTGCGGAAACCCATGTATATAGACACTTAACTAGATATAAAGATAAATGTATCTATAAATATTTAAGTCACCATAAACGAGCACTAAGAGTATCTAAATCAAAAGTTTTGGTAAATACCGAACCATTAAACGAACCCACATAGATACCCGTAAGTACACAAGTTCGCTGCGGTAAATCTAAATTATTGTCAAGACGGTTCAACTTAGTACAATCTTAACTTTTATTCTCATGAGATATTGCGTACAATATTGTTTGTATGTGAGTAACTTCAATATATAAGTAAAATCTATAACACTTATGTAGGTAAAATATTGAATTTAAAATCATCATCATCATCAGCTCATATAATGTCCCCACCGAGGGGCTCGAGCCTACCCTGAATTAGGGTGATTAGGCCTTAGTCAACCACGCTGGCCAAGTGCGGGTTCGTCGACTTCACACACAACCCTAGAATTTCTTCCCAGGTGTGTGAATTTAAAATACCGAATTTATATTTTATTACGTGGAAGGTCAAATATTGAACTTCACTTTGAACAAATAAGCTTTTTTCCACGAAAAGAAAACTTACATAGAATTGGAATTAAAGTACGTTGCAGTTAAATATTGAACTTAATTCTTTTAAAGGAATAAGTTTACAGTTTCGTATAAAAGAACAATAAAGTATGTAGCTACTTAGATAAAGTTACTGAATATGTATAATGTAAAAACAGACCGATTTATAGTTGGAAACTAAACCCATTTTTTTATTGTACTCCTTTGAATTTGAGACTATTTTATTCCCGTGCGGGGTGATTATTTGTGTGAACCACAAATGTTTCTCTCGGTCTGGGTGTGTGTGTGAATGAGTGTGTGCGTAGTTTCTGATACCCTAGATACAAGCTTGAAGCTTAGTTAGAGGTCAGTTACTATAATATTTATTATTATAATGCCAGCCAGTAAAAATGTTTTACGTAATACGAAACGCACGTCAAAAATACGAGTATAACGTAACAGCAGAATACAAATATGTATTCGTAATCCAAACCAAAAAAATACACCCAAATCACGTTACAAAGTAAACTAAACTTTTTAGCTATAAACACTTAACAAATACCAAAAAGCTGTACATAAACAAAAAATATGTAACAATAAAATATAAAAACGCATAGTAGAGTGAACGCGAACCATTTATGGGCATCGTTTGGCTATAAACCGGTACAAACGGGGAGGTTGCATTTATTTTGCTTGGCTGGCATTTGTATGGTCACAACCAGTAACGGATCCAACTAATGGCTACGCGAGTTTTGCGTGTTGAAAATTTACATATCGTTAAAAATTCCACACATTCGCAAATTTATTTTATTGACACGGTATAATGGTAATTACGTACTTCAGAATATACATGCGTGGTTTGTGATTCAATGTTATGTTTTTTGGTTTAATTTTGACTTTGGGTGAGTTAGGAAGGTTTTTTACCTAAAACGATTTAGTTTTTTTCGGTTCTGTTTATTATCAGGACAAAGGACACGGTTCCTATAAAAGTTAAAATATCGACGGCTAAAGTAAGAAAATTGTATCCGTGATGCGAGGGCGGTCACTAATCTATCTATCTACATATGTAATACAAAACTCTTCCGTTACTGAGTGATGTGACTGACAACCAACGCACAGCCGAAACTGCTGGTCGTAGATTGCTAAAAGAAGATTTCTGGAAATTCCCCCCTAGGGGGAGAAAAAGGGGGTAAATTGAAAACTACGCGGGTGAAACCGCGGGGCGCTGCTAATGTAATTACAAACATCTATTGATTTACTTAATCACAGTAGCATACTCAGTCATATCGATTTTCCCGTTGCTATAAAAATAGTTTATAAGCTGCATAGTTCACAGAGTTTGTTATAGTTTCGTATAGATTGCATTTTTATCGAATATAGCTCCCGTTTCACTCATGTTGTTTCACCACTACTCTACCCTATAGGTCGTAGTGTGAAGTGAATACTTATCATGAAGCCTTCCTCAATAAATGGGCTGAACACAACTTTTACAATTAGCGCAATAACCCAAATAAAAATCAAACTCTTCAGCTTTGTAATGTAAAAGTACAGAATTTGCTATAAATAGGTGAAGTAGCAGCAGTTTAACTCAACTAACCATAACCAGAATAAATGCCACGCATCTCCAACCAGAATCACTAAAGCATAATGTTCATTCATCTTCCAATCAAATAAACTGTGGCACTTACTATTAACATCAACACGAATAAACCAAGTGATAGACAGTGTGACGTAAAGACGGGTTAACGTTTGGCTTCCCGCCAACATGTGACATGTAACTTGGCGGTTTTTGGATCATGACTCACTATCAATGAATAGGTTAAGTTGAATAACGTTAATTTGCAATAGTATTGTTAAATTACGGTATAATTGTTGATTAGATTCGATTTATTAACATAATTACTTTGACACCGAATCGATGAAAATTACTGTTAGTGTCTATCGTAAGGCCTTACTTAGGCTCTAGTACTCATTTTCATACTGTGCTTAGACATACGGGTGCGTGCTCTTACCTATCTAGAATGTCTAGGCTAATGTTCTGAAACCTAGGTGAGTATCTAATGTTCCGGATTAGATTCCTAAATCTAGAGGTACTTGCACTTACGACTAGGCCGTTATTATTCATTATTATACTGTGCTAGACGAATGTTTCGGGTAAGATATCTCAAAAGATTCTTCTCCCCTAAAATTGAACTGAACTAAATCTCCAATTGCCTTATTTGCGTTGCATTTTTAGTCTCTCACTAAACCAGGTTTTACAATCAATTTTGAATACAGTCAAAGTGACAGATTTGACTGACAAGGTGTCAAATGCTTACCAGGTTTTGTTAAACCGGACTAAAAATGCAACGCAAATAAGGCAGCAAATGAGTTTGATTTTTTTGCTTTTTGCATTAAATAAAAATTGCTAACCTATTTTAACACCTCATCAGTCCAGTGTGGTACACACGAGGCAGCTCCGCAATGTCCGTGTACCGCTCGAGGGACACGGATATTATCATATCCGGATCAGACATAACCGGATAATTTATATCCGGATCCGTTATAACCGGATTGTCAATTTTATTCATCATAAAATTTATTTCAAAGCATCAAACAATGGCCAAAAATATCAAAACGCATGTGGATAGTAAGGTTGATTAAAAACTTTTGTATACCTAATTTGATTTTTCGTTTCTACCATTCTGTGGAGCCAAAGTTAGGTTTTAGTGGTAATTGAGGAACCGAAGACTAGCTTTCAGTTTGTTAGGTATATAAATATGAGTGTTTGTCTCTCGTATATGAGATTTGAAACATTGTTTTCATCAGAATATAATCGGAAATTGGATCCTACCAACGGATGCCAGACAACTTCGACAGCACGGATGAAACATCCACATATATATATATATGTGGAAGACTAGCTTTCAGTTTGTTAGGTATATAAATATGAGTGTTTGTCTCTCGTATATGAGATTTGAAACATTGTTTTCATCAGAATATAATCGGAAATTGGATCCTACCAACGGATGCCAGACAACTTCGACAGCACGGATGAAACATCCACATATATATATATATATATATATATATATATATATATATATATATGTGGATGTACGAGAGACAAACACTCATATTTATATACCTAACAAACTGAAAGCTAGTCTTCGGTTCCTCAATTACCACTAAAACCTAACTTTGGCTCCACAGAATGGTAGAAACGAAAAATCAAAACATTACAAACCAGTATTGTACGTAATGACTGCCATAAATCGGTCCCTATATTAGCGTAAAAGTCTGTTGGAGGCATTAAAATCAAAAGTGTTTAACATTACCATACTGAATTAATTAATCAGGTCGGTAACGGTTACCTCAAACCGAAAAATTCAACGATTTATTGGCCAGAGGGTACAAACACTGAACGTTACATTCAGGTAAAGTAATTAAAATCACTTGGGTTTACAAAACGTACGCTAATAATTTATTGATGAGAGTATTTTGTTTACACAAAGCATGTTACACAGGGTTCCCACTGAATTTGGGAAAATTACAAAAATGGCAACATTTCCGTGTGAGCAGATTCGGTTATTAATGGTTTTGCAGTTCAAAGTGTTTCTGCTGGCTTGCTTTTGGGGACAATATTGGTTTTTAATTTAAACATTTTTACAATATATTTTTGGTCTGGTGGTCACTATGAAATATTGCGTACATTTCGCAATATTTCATAGTGACCACCAGACCAATTCGATTTCAGAACGAGTCGATTACTTACTTTTGTGAAGAATAAAATTCATATATTTAAATGTCGGTTTCTGTGTGTGTCTTTGATACGAATCACAATATAGATAGATAAATAAACGGACTTGACAACGAAAATAATAAATATACATAACTAAATCAGAGTAAAACACTATTAACACTCAAACCGAGCACAATCAATAATAATTAACATACCTAATAGCTACGCCAATTTACAAACTATTGTTTTGCCCAAATGTTTGATCAGCGTGATTGATCTCAATCCCAAGAAAACACACTTCTAAGTCACAACCCTGCTCCTGTTAGCGTAACGTAGATTAAATATTAATTTGTGTGCGGTTGAAGGCCCGACTTGGGTCGCTGATTGCCGGCACGCGTGAACCTCATCAAAATTCGAGGTGCGAATGCATATCGCTTCGATAACCCACACAATGTTGCACGCTGTAAATATTCAACCTCCCGAAATGTGGCAGATTCTTTTAAATTATGGCCCGCGGTAAAACGGCGAGGAAATTTCACGTTCGATTTGAAACACTCGTGTGTTAAGAGGGTTTTTGCGAGCTAATAATTTAGGTGCACGTTTCCTGTTCAAATTGTACTTTGACATAATCAAATTGACACTTTATGGATCAGAAAATGTCTGAAACGGTAAAGTAAATTCCATGTGTAAACACGTTAAATTAATTTTGCTTTAACATAATTAAATTGACACATGATGGATAAGAAATGTTGGTAATTGAGTCATAAAAGTTCACTTAAATTAAAACAGACTATGTGAAACGACTGATACGAAAAATTGTTAAAGCAACTATTTACAATCAAATGATCAGACAGGGTAAAATAATCTGAGATCACTTGGGAACTTTAAGAGTGTTTATAGTGTGATCAGTTACACAAATAAAATGAATCACATCAAATAACCATTAAAAAATTACGCATCACTACATAGTATAAAACAAAGTCGCAATTTTATGCCCTTATTCCTACGGGAACGGGAACTACGCGTTGAAACCGCGGGGCACCGCTAGTTAAAACTAAATCCTAATTGAAATCCGTTGATCCTTCAAATCTGTTCGCACCCACAATGATAAACGACAATTCTAAATACAGTGATGTAGATAAAACACACGGAAAAAGGAACAGTCTCTCTCATAAAACACCATCCTCAGAAGCTTCTACGTAGATAACAACCCAAGATTTTTTCTTCCGTAATATCAAACAATTCAAACAGTATTATGGGGACCCATATTAAAGATTAGCCATTGTACAAATAGCCAATACAAACATTATGGCATTTATTTTGAAATCAAACAAAGTAATTCAATTTTATTTAATGGATGATTGGTACAGAAGACGGGCTTACCCTTAGAATACAATGTAGGGAATAATAAACTGGCCGAGCGCCCAAATGTAAGTAAAATCAGAGGCATTTTTCCAAAGATTTGACAGTGACAGATGAATAGAGCTTCGCTGTTGGCTCGCATTGACGGGAGAGCATGAATTGTCCATCACGTAAATGAATAAAGAATTGATTTATATTGTTACCAAGTAATATAATCTGCGAGAAATCACCAAGATAATCTGAAATCTACCGGATATTGTCCAGTTTCCTCAGTCGAGGAAAGTTAGTTGCTTAGCAGAAATATTGATTAGGTTAGTTCCGTAAATAAATGTCGGAGGAAAATTCTGCTTAATTAATAATGTAACAGTGCTGGAGACAGTGATTGTCATTTGTATTTTTTATTGTTATGGCATTTGTATTACTTTGGTTCTTTATGGTTTTTATTATATTTTCCTGCGATTTCATTATATTTACTCATATTTTGCTGAAAACTGCATTAAAATACGTTGGGTATTTAGTCCAAAACATTTAATTTTATGTAATTGACCGACATTTCTAAGGGAAGTGTTACTTCCCTTTTATTATTAAGAATATTAAAACCCCACATACACATTGTTTCGATTAGTAAAAACTGTATAACCTAACCTTTGTGCATAGCAGGTAGAGTCACCCAATTACGCCACTTGGTCATCAAATCCCCAAATATCGTGCACCTATTGTTTACAATAAATAAATCCGGGACAGTAGCATACACTGGCTCGCCACCTCCCAGTACATTGTCAGATTGACCGTGTTGTTTGCCGAGCTAGTCCCAATTAGTCCCAGTTCACAATCACTACAAACTACACCAACTTTCCAACATTCCTCTTAGTGCCAACTGTGAAGACTGTTTTTACAAACTTTATGCAAATCTGCGAGGTGCCATTCAGATTCAAATATAAGCGCTCCCACCAAACTTATCTGAAAACTTTTTGTATAGAAACTTTTAATTATTGATTCGGGTGTTTGCGATGTTTGTACCGATTCAACTTCGACGGATAATGTAAATAGAAATAACAACTGGCACTTTTAAGTAATCAAGAGACGGGACGTTTACGAACGATTATAATATTATCGAATAATCAACAGCACCATATTTAGAAAGTTACTTTCTTATAAACATAGGTTGACTACATTCCGAATCTCAATAAAAAAGTGTAACGCTTACTACATCAAAACAAAGCAATACTCTTGCAAAGCTACGGAAACTCCTAAAGACAAAACTTTTCCACGTAACACTTTCATTAACAGTTCCCTAAATCTCTCTAAATGGTACATGTTTACCCAAATCACTGTTCTATTATCGACCCTAAACTGATGCAGATAAGGTGCAATTCACAGGTTTCGTGTGAGCTGTAAAGACACATATTTGCAGATATCTCCAAACGTATATTGACATTGTTGATATGGTAATGACGTGGCGATGCGAGTTTGACGTACGTCAATGTCATTATAACACTGGCCGTTGATTGTCAACTACTGTCTATATTATCTGTGATTACTGTCATACATATCTTGATACGAGCAACAGAATACGTAATAGTATGTGCTAGCGTGTTACGAGACTGACAATATGAATGGGTATTATAGGTAAATTGTGTATCAATGTCGGCATTTTCCTGTAAATATATAACATAAATCTTTTCTCTTACATACCTATTTCTTATTTTCTTTTATAATCCAAACTTCATCTAATATATAAAATTTTCGTGTCACAGTTTTCGTTGCCATACTCCTCCGAAACGGCTTGACCGATTCTCATGAAATTTTGTGACCATATTCAGTAGGTCTGAGAATCGGCCAACATCTATTTTTCATCCCGAAATTCCCACGGGAACGGGAACTACGCGTGTGAAACCACGGGGCGCAGCTAGTTATTAATAAAATCAATCACTCTATCGCCTTCATAGAGCAACTGACACCTATTGGCTAGAATACCAGTTGCTTTAAGAACAACTCACACTCTTATTCATATACACACTTACACACCCATGCCGAGGCAAACATTTATGGATTTCACAAATATTTATCTTGCAAGGGAATCGAACCTACAACTGTTTGTTTGGTAGTCTGTCAAAGCAGTAATTGTGATCACTCTACAAATTAGTTCGTCAAATATTTATAGAAAGTTTATTCTTAAGCTTAATATAAATCATTAACAATGCGTATTTAATGTCGTCGATAATAACAAATAATTTGCCTTTTAATGAGACAGACTAATCTTGAGTTGTTTTATTTTAATTACCTGATACTTTCGCTACTTGAGACTTGGCACAAATAACGAACAATGTTTATTAAAAAGCCAAAAACATGATACGTCTGAGTCGCTGTGACTAGGTCTATGCGTTTTAAAATTACTAATCTAAAAATACTATATACATAATAATACATAATACTTCACCGCTCTTACGGTGAAGGAAAACATCGTGAGGAAACCTGCACACACCTGGGAAGAAATTCTAGGGTTGTGTGAGAAGTCGACCAACCCCCACTTGGCCAGCGTGGTTGACTAAGGCTTAATCACCCTAATTCAGGGTAGGCTCGAGCTCGTCAGAGGCCGAGGTTGCGTGGGCGCTCTTCTAGGAGAGATATTTGTTATAGCGGTGTACTTCTCGCCCAACCGCCCACTCGCAGAATTCGAGGAGTTTCTCGGAGAGTTGTCAGCCCTAAAGAGAAGAGGAGCGCCTTACCATGTGCTGGTTCTCGGCGATTTCAACGCGAAATCCATCGCGTGGGGATCGCCGAGAACGGATGCGAGGGGCGAGGTGCTCGAGGAATGGGCCGTGACCGAAGGTCTCTGTGTCGTCAACCAGGGATCGGCACTTACGTGCGTGCGGCAACAGGGCGGGTCCATTGTGGACATCACGTTCGCGCCCCCCGCCCTGGTGCGCCGTATTCAAGGCTGGAGGGTTCTCGAGGAGGTGGAGACTCTGTCGGACCACCGCTACATCAGGTTCGACATCTCCGCCCAAACCTTAGACCCTGGTCCGCCGGTCTCCCCAGCTCGAGAGGGTCCTCGATGGGCCTTGAAACGTCTCAATAGAGACTTTCTGGAGGAAGCAGCTATCCTGCAAACTTGGTCCTCTGCAACATCTAGGGGAACAATTAATGTAAGAGAAGAAGAGTTATGGTTCGGTGAAGCGATGCTCAACATCTGCGATGCGGCTATGCCGCGCGCTCATCCTCACCGACCTAACAAAAACGTGTATTGGTGGTCGCCTGAAATCGAGGCACTTCGTCGTGCGTGTGTGGCTGCCAGGCGGCCCTATACCCGACACCGGAGAAGACGGCATAGAGGTCCAACTCACGCGGAAGAGGAGGTGGAGTTGTACCAAGCCTACAAGGATGCAAGAAAACAGCTGCAGGCGGGGATTGATGCGGCTAAATCTCTCGCAAGGGAGGAGTGGCTAGAATCGTTGAACAGTGACCCGTGGGGGCGCCCCTACCGGATGGTCCGGAATAAACTCCGACCATGGGCCCCCCCGGTGACGATGAGTCTCCAGCCACCGGTTCTAGAAAGCGTGTTGTCAGCCCTGTTCCCGAACCGGGCTGCACATATGCCTCCCACAATGGCACCTCCCTCTGCAGATTTGGCAGCCGACGAAACACCGGACGAGATAACGGTGGAGGAGCTAAGAGCGGCGATCACTCGACTTCAGGCGAAGAACACAGCTCCTGGTCCTGACGGAATTCCAGGGCGCGCGCTGGCGCTGGCCCTCAAAGTTGAAGACTTCGAGTCTAGACTCAGGGGGCTGCTCAGTGCGTGCCTCGCGCAGGGCCACTTTCCCAGTTCCTGGAAGCTAGGGAAGCTTGTGTTAATTAGGAAGGAGGGAAGGCCTGCAGACCAACCATCTGCCTACAGGCCAATAGTCCTACTGAGTGAGGCGGGCAAGCTCTTTGAGCGTGTCATCGCTGCCCGTCTCAATCACCACCTAGAGACAATAGGACCACCACTGGCTTCGAACCAATACGGGTTCCACAGAGAGCGGTCTACGATAGACGCGGTAATGAGGCTGAAGCAATTGGCGGAGGGGGCAGTAAACCGGGGTGAGGTGGTTCTGGCGGTGTCCTTGGACATTGCCAACGCCTTTAACACCCTGCCCTGGGAGTGCATAATGGAGGCGCTCCGATACCATCGGGTGCCCTGTTACCTCCGCCGGATCATTGCTGCGTACCTGCGTGAGAGGACAGTGACTTACGTCACAAAAACTGGATTGGCGACAAAACCCATGTCGTGTGGTGTCCCACAGGGGTCGGTCCTCGGGCCACTCCTGTGGAACATCGGATACGATTGGGTACTTCGTGAGGTGACGCTGCCCAACGTGGATGTCCTGTGTTACGCGGACGACACGCTGGTTGCGGCTAAGGCGGCGAACTTTAGGGAGGTGCGCATGCTGGCGACGGCGGGAACCGCTCACATGGTTTCTCGCATACGTAAGCTAGGCTTAGAGGTGGCCCTCAGCAAAACAGAAGCAATTTGCTTCCATGGGCCGCGAAAAGCGCCACCTCGAGACTCTTCTCTCATAATCGGGGGTGTGGAAATTCCCATCGGTTCGACCCTTAAATATCTGGGTCTCTTACTGGATAGCCGATGGAGTTTCCACAAACATTTTGAGGAACTAGCTCCCCGCCTTTTAAGAACTGCGGGAGCCATGAGGCAAATTCTGCCCAACCTAGGAGGTCCCCATGAGAGCTGCCGGCGTCTTTATCTCGGCGTTGTACGCTCCATGGCATTGTACGGGGCGCCCGTATGGGCAAATGCCCTCAAAGAGAAGACCGCTGCCCTTTTGCGAAGGCCACAAAGGGCGATGATGATAAGTGTCGTACGCGGTTATCGAACTATTTCGTTCGATGCCGCCTGTGTACTGTCCGGCACACCTCCGTGGGCTCTGGAGGCGGAGATCCTAGCGTCTGTCTATCTTTGGCGCTCGGACCTCCGCCTTCGGGGTGAACATCCCCCACAGAGGGAGGTAGATGCGGCCCTAGACCAGGCGAGGGCCCGGATGCTGACGCACTGGAGGGGACAGCTTGCCTTTTCCAGATACGGCGCCAACACTATCGAGGCGATTCGTCCAGTCCTGGATGACTGGATGAAGAGAGACCGAGGTGTGCTTACCTTCCGTATGACACAGATCCTGTCGGGGCATGGCTGCTTCGGCAGGTATCTGTGTCACGTCGCCAAAAGGGAGGCTACGACGGGGTGTCACCACTGCGACGCTGTGGAAGACACTGCGCAGCACACACTTGAGACGTGCCCAGCCTGGGCGAATGAGAGAACAGCGCTCACAAGCGCAATTGGAAACGATCTATCTCTCCCGACCATGGTCAAGGCCATGGTCAGTGACGAGAACAACTGGTACGAAGTACAGATCTTCTGCGACATGTCGCAAAAGGAGGCTGCTGAGAGGGAACGCGAGTCCCTCTCTCAAGATCCCTTGCGCAGCCGGAGAGTCAGGAGGCGTAGGGGCTACCATGCCCTACAGCCACCGTAATACTGGCCGCGACAGTGAACTCCAAGAGTCCTCTGTCGCCACATAGGCCTCAGAGATGAGGCGCATGTTTCTGCGCGCCACACCACAGAATCGGGGGTGACAAACACCTTCGCCCCCAGGGTACACCAGATACCCGAGATGAGACCCATTCACTGGGTTTGCACAATCGCGGCGCAGAAGACGCGGATGCAGTTCCTGTCGCCGCGATACATATGTGCTGTGCTGATGCACCTGGGGGTTTTAGTGGGTAGGACCGCCACCACTCCATCTTGGTGGCGGGTGAGTCCCACATACCCCGCCGCTTGCGGCGGGGATGCCTAAATGCATTCCCCCTCGTCAAAAAAAAAAAAAGGGTAGGCTCGAGCCCCTCGGGACATTATACATTATATGAGCTGATGATGATGATGATGATGATATAATACTAGCAGCGCCCCGCGGTTTCACTCGCGTAGTTCCCGTTCCCGAATACAGGGATAAACTAGCCTATGTCACTCGCTGACAATATAGCTTTCCATTGGTGAAAGAATTTTTGAAATCGATTCAGTAGATCCCGAGATTACCCCTTACAATTTAACAAATAAACGAACACACAAACTTTACTTCTTTAAAATATTAGTATAGATAGGTACTATTAATAAATTTTCACATCATCTGGGATTTGAACCTAAGACCACTACTTAATACTTTTTTGAGAGTTAGGACAAGGTTTGTCTGAAAGAAAATTTAAATTAACCACGGAGTCATTGTACCCGTCAAAAACAAAAGCAGGTCGTTAATGAAATAGTAAACACATATTAAAAACTATTAAACGAAACGATTATACTCGTACTTCTAAATGATTGTTGTTAATTTGTCTATCAGTAAAAAAATGTTGGTAATCAAACGTAATTTATGTGATAAAGCTAGTTTATTATACTATAGTAGACTATTTAAATAAAAAACGTTTGGAAATAAATTGCTCATTGTAAACATTTTGTTTTGTGAATATATTCTTAAAAAAGACAAACCTATTGAATTTCTTGTTAGTTCTTTTCAGTCTAGGGCGCGTTATGAACTGATAGACAATTTAGATTAAAGAATATTTTCATCCCACTAGCTCGGAAAGTATGTTTTTAATCCCCGATATCTGGGGGTAAAAGTCGATTTTAATCTCAAGAGTGGAAAGTATCGGGGTCGCTGTGACCCAAGGCAATTTTGCTAACTGGGAGTAAAAGTCGTTTTTGCGCTCTAGAGGTTAAAGTAAATTTGAATTTAGAACATCGTGTGCACTAAGTGTGAAGATGTTTTGGATTCACAAACTGTCATACAACTTTTTTTTTATTTCAAATTCAAACTCGGAACCTCCTTGGTGTACTTACTTATTTTTTTATTTGCTTTGCGCGTGATATTTTTGCTTTTCACTTAATATTGTGATTGTTTTATGTTTTCATTTAGTAATTTCCTCGCTGAGGGGGGATGAAAAATAATGTGTTGCACTCGAGTGCAAACAATTTTTAACCTTGTGCTCCTTTGAGTCCCTTGCTGACGCTCAGGATTCTTATTTTGAAGCCCTCGCTGCGCTCGTGATTCAATTTTAGAATCCTTCGCTGGCTCGGTCCTCAACTGGAGCCCCGGTTAAAAAGCAACTTTGCACTCTTGTATAACAAATAACTATTGACGATTAAGTTTGTCATTATATAAATCCTAATTTAAAATGATTTAGTTAATTAGACTTGAGAACGTAAGTAAATAACGCATAATATATCCACTGCGGAACATAGGCCCCACAGAAATCGGAATAGTCTATGGTAAGCATAGAGTATTCCGATTTCTGTGATAGTCCCCCTCTTACAAGTTCCTATATCCCTTATTTGGTTACTTCGTCGTAATTAATATCTAAGTATAACTTCTAACAAATACTTTGAATAAAATTACCTGCAGGTCCAATGTACAATTACATCCAAAAGTTAGTTCTCCCGTTAATCTAACATCAACCGCAGAGATGGCTCGATCACAAGTTAGACTACTATTAACGTTCAATGCATAAATTATTCGTCGTCTCTGCAAGTCCGAACCATTTCTATATAATACAACTTAGTACATGAATGTTCTTCTCAACGGAAAATAGCCTTTATTACTTAGAAAGTCTATTATTAAAGTTGCTTATTAGTTTGTTTCAAATTAATACTAAAAGCATAGTTTTGCTATAAGGGTCATTTTCCCTTGTCCGTCTACATTATTCCCGTGCAAAGCAATTGTGTTTAAGTATTATTGAAGTTGAGTTCGAAGAGTCACAGTCAACTTATTAAGCGTATGTGTCTTAAAAACTAATGATGCAGTGTACTCGTATAATAGCTTGTAATGCAACGTTATGGGATGTACACACATTTTAATGGACAAATTTGTCTGTTACCGGTATGTTGTAAGAATAAAACAATGACCCAACGGATTTTGATGTGGTTTTCAGTAATAGATAGAGTAATTCAAGAGGAAGGTTTTTAGCATAATTTTATCCCCACATTCCCACGGGATCGACTGCGGGGCACAGCTAGTATCTAATAAAATGTAGGTTTCGTTAATGAACCGTTAAATTGTGAAACCAAATACTAGATACAATAGGTAGATTAGGTATGTATAAACAATTAAGTTCACCAAACCAATTAAAGATTTAATTTACGCAAAATAATGAAATTGGATGTTTCTAACGTATTGTTAATTTGATAATTGTATTTTAACCGCTCGTTAAGCTGATGTTTGTTTTTGTATGTCAATTTTAATGAATGAAATTAGACAATGAGATGTTATTATGTAAACCTTTCTCTTCAATCATCTTTTGATGTAAAACGCATTAAAATCCGTTGCACAGTTTAAATATACTTTTTCTTCCGAACCTTCATCCGAAGTCTGATTGTAGTCGGTTTGCAGTTGAACCAGTTTAAATATAAAACCAAAAATACAAAACATAAAACTGTTTTACAACTGCGTCGCGCATAAAATACGTTTATTTTAAAACTCAATTCAATGACTTGTAAGAAATAAACAACTGATACCGTTCTTTAAAGATTTAGGGGTGAGTGTAATAAGATTTATTCGCAAATAACACCAAAGCTGTAAGATTTATTTCAAGCCGATGTATTTTTATGTTTACTTGATAATTTGTTTATTGCTTGATTTGTTCGTGTACTATAAATATAATATAATATAATATGTAACCGGTGATTAAATATACTCTTTCAAACTCCACTTGCTCTTAGCCCTTTGGATTATTGTCAGGCTCGTCTTAATAGTCCCCTTAAAATTTGTGTAATGCAAAGCCTAATATTTGGCGCTACATGTTCTCCATTCATTGCACAATATATAAAAAACAAAAATGCGCAAAAATATATACATCTTAACGCCGAGGCCGTCGACGTAATTATAAATAACCATTACATGGATAATTGCTTGTATTCAACAAACGACGAATGTACCGCGATTAAGTTAGTTAATGATATTACTACTATTCATAAACACGGAGGATTCGAAATACGAATGTGGTTAAGTAACAGCAAACAGGTGTTAGATTCTATACCTACGGATGCGTTGGCGCACACAGCCATACAGTTCAAACACGGCGCTATGAACACAAGTGAGCGCACGTTGGGTTTGATGTGGCATCCGGCCGACGATTCATTCAGTTTTCAGGTGAACCTAAATCGCATACCCAAGGCCATTTTGGATGGTTCGGTACCTCCTACAAAGGCTAAAATGCTTAGCATTATAATGTCTATTTACGATCTACAAGGCTTCTTATCCCCTTTTTTAATAAAGAGTAAGATAATTTTACAACAAGTACATCGTTCAAATGTTGATTGGAAAAGTCATATCCATAACAATGAGCATATAAAATGGGTAAGGTGGCTCGACGAATTAAAACTTTTATGTAGTTTACGTATACCTAGATGGTATAGGGCAGGTGAGTGGACTGAATGTTATTCGGTTTGTACCGATATAAATAACGTAGAAACAATTGTAAATAAACAATTGCATATATTTTGTGACGCGTCTGTCAAAGCGTATGCTGCGGTTGCTTATTGGCGTTTTACCCGAGCCGACGGAAAGGTGGTTGTGTGTTTTGTTAGTAGTAAGAGTCGTGTAACTCCGTTGCGACCGGTGTCAGTGCCACGGTTGGAGCTACAGGGCGCTCTTATAGCGGCTCGACTTGCGGATACGCTCCAACGTGAACACAGCGTAGACCTTAAACCAGACGCTCGTTTTTTCTGGACTGACTCACAGACTGTTTTGCAATGGATTCGTAGTGACCCTAGGAGTTTCAAACCGTACGTCGCTCATCGGTTAGGTGAAATAGACGAGCTCACAAATATATCTGATTGGCGATACGTTCCAACACAATTAAATATAGCTGACATAGCGACCAGAGATGACACACCGCCTCTGACATACGACAATTTGTGGTTCCAGGGCCCACAGTTCTTACGACAACCTGAGGAACAGTGGCCTAAAGATTATAAAACACCTAAAATCACTGCTGAGGCAGAGTGTGAAGTAAAATGTGTACTAACTATAACGTCACAAATTGAATTAGAGTTCTCTCTACCAAATGAAAACAATTTTTCATCCTGGATTAGGCTTCTAAGAACTACCGCTAGAGTTTTATTATTTATTAATAAATGTAGACGTATTGATAATTATTCTATTTTAAATATTGATATTTTAAATAAAGCCGAATTATTACTTATTAAGAAAAGTCAATGGGATTCGTTTAAACAGGAAATAATTCATTTAAAAAATAGTAAACCTTTGTTAAAGAGTAGTCGTTTATTAACTTTGACGCCTTACGTAGATGACGATGACATCTTACGCGTATCTGGGCGTATAGACAACGCGGTAGGTATTGCTCAATCTACAAAGCGGCCGGCAATACTCGACGGTCGTCACCAAGCTACTCGTTTAATAGTTGAATGTTATCACCGCAAAGCTCTCCACGGTGCTAATGAATTAGTTGTTAATGAATTGCGACAAAAATACTGGGTTTTAAATTTACGATCAACTGTGCGAACGGTGGCAGCACGTTGTTTGTTTTGCCGATACCGTCGTGCCGTCCCACAGCCACAGCGCATGGGTGACTTGCCTCCCGCTCGACTACAGCATAACCGTAGACCATTTACTTTTACCGGCATAGACTTCTTCGGTCCTATAGACGTAACTATAGGTCGAAAGACAGTCAAACGTTACGGAGTTTTGTTCACGTGCTTGACAATACGCGCCATTCATTTAGAAATAAGCGAGACTTTGACTACTGACTCGACTATAATGGCGTTGAGACGTATGATCGCTCGTCGTGGCACTCCAAGCGTTATCTATTCCGATAATGGTACTAACTTGCGAGGCGCCGACACTGAGCTCAAGCGCAACATACAAGATCTCAACCGTAGTAAATTATATGAGGATGGCACGGTAAGAGGTATTGAATGGAAATTCATACCACCAGGGGCACCAGAGATGGGTGGTGCGTGGGAACGTATGATACGCACTGTTAAAACGGCCTTAAAGGTCACATTAAAGGAACGTGCGCCGCACCCTGAGACACTTGCCACTTTATTCGCTGAAGTAGAAGCATTGGTAAATAGTCGTCCTATCACCTACGTATCTAATGATCCGAATTTTCCGGAAGCTTTAACACCTAATCATTTTTTATTAGGCTCGTCATCAAATGATTCGGTAACAGTAACGAGTATTAGTAAATATGACCAAAACGACTTGTTAAATTTACGAAAAAAATGGCGTATAGCTCAGGCGCTAACTGACATGTATTGGCGGAGATGGTTAAAAGAATACTTACCTACCTTATTACCTAGAAATAAGTGGAATAGGGAACAAAGAGAGTTGCGAGGTGGAGATTTTGTTTTATTAATAGAACCCAATGTAGATCGCGGGTGCTGGAGGCACGGAGTGGTGAATGCGTGCCACCCCGGTAGGGACGGACGGGTTCGAGTGGTGGATGTGCGCACACGTAGTGGTGTTGTGCGCCGACCCGTCACGCGTGTCGCCCTACTCACACCGGCTGATAGTTAGTGCTGCATTATTTTGTGTTTGAATTTTACTGATATTTGTCATGTATTTTTGTTCTTATTTTGTGTCTATATTTTAAATTAGAGCAGCACTAAGGGGGTGGATTGTAGGCGACTCGCTACTTTTGTTAAAAATATCAAATTGTCAATGTAAAAACATAATAAATAATTTAATTTAGTTTATTATAAATTGCAACATCTGTCTTTATTGTAATGTGTGATTGTTAACGCCATCTATATTTTTTGCAATAAAACTCGCTAAGTGGGTCGAAGACGCGCGGGAGTTAGGTGGCGCTGATTGGTCAAAAAGGTGTGAAAAAACATGGCGATTTCGGTGAACCGCGCGCGACACCGCTGCCAATAATTAATTAAAATTATGAGAAAATCCAGTCGCTAACATCTCCAACGCGTCTCCTACTCCACCACCTGCTCACATAATTTGTGGTTTTTATTGGATCCCATACAGATACTATAAAGCGCTTCAGTGAGCGCCCATGTTGATCTGAGGTCAGATATTGTGAACATTCTTAGCGTTTTTCGAATTATAAAATACTTATTTTTGAAATAAGTATGTAAACAAAGTCTTTTTATTTACTTAAACGAAATCCATACGAAATCATTAAAAATCAAAATCTATTAAAAATCACCCATATTAAGCGCAAATTAAATTACACATTGTATTGTAGGTGTTCAAAACAATCAAAGAGAATATCAATTACTAAAGTTTATTTAATTTCAGTTATTGCGATAAACAAGTTAGGAACACATGTCGTAAAGATTAAAGGTATGTTACACGTTACGTGGCTAATAAAAGCCGCGGCCATGACATCACTTTGCACTTGACATCTTCCGCTGACAGTGACAATGACGCGAAAGACATAATGCATTTGGCGCCAACTTTTTGTTGTTTTTAATATCAAAGTAAAACCCTTACTGAGTTAAAGATATTTCAATATTTCATTGCCTAATATGAAAGTCGCGTGAAAACGCCGTTTGTCAAGTCTTTAAAGTACCACAATGAAGCAATATGAAAGGGAGAAAGACTATGGCAGGGAGAAAAGACAGCTTGAAAAGTCATATGTCCCTCTATCTATTCAAACTTCCTAACTTATCAAGTTAACGCAAAAACAAATGAATTCCCATTAAGATTAATAGCCCTTGTGTAAGTATTTATTTTATCGCCCTGACTAGGCCCAGATATGTGTACAGACCTTAACTGTTAATCCAACTATTCTGAACAAACGGCTAATGTGTCAAAATAACGGGCAAACTTATTACATTACACAATAACCGGGTAATGTCGGCATTAATTACAAGTTAGGATAAAGCACATTCCGCGTGTTAATAGCCGGTTTACATTATCGGTTTGATGTTTAATTAAACTGTTTGTTGTGTTTACAAATATATTGTTTTATAGGTTATTGATGGGTTGTTATAGTTTACTTGTGGGTTTATGGAATCTTTTTCGAGGAAGTGACTTTGGCAAAGAGCGATTGGTGAACGTGACCCTATCCGGTCTAATTTAAGGATTGGTGTGTGGGTTGTGACTCTGTTTGTTATGCCAAAGGTTGCGGGTTTGATACCCAAACATGTCAATATAGTACAATATCCTAACTTAATATTATAAAAGCGAAAGTAACTCTGTCTGTCTGTCTGTTACCTTTTCACGGCTAAACTACTGAACCGATTGACTTGAAATTTGGTACAGGGGTAGCTTATGGTCCCGGATAGAACATAGGCTTCGTTTTATCCCGAAATTCCCACGGGATCGGGAACTACGCGGGTAAAACAATAAAAACACCAGTTTTAATTTCAAAGGAAATAGAAAGAAGAAACGGATATACAGCAATAGCATAAAGTTTTAAAAATATTAAAGCCGTCAATAATTTGAAACAAGTGTTGGAAAATCCTACTTCTTAACTGTCTTTCTAAGTTTCTAACTACTTAATTGAGCTAAAGACTTGAAACTTTTAAACTCGCTTTATTGTCCGTGTGTCCGATTCAAGTCCAGATTTAAGAAACGTGCTGACAATTTTATAGCAAGTTTTCAAATATTTTTTAACACATTACCACTTCTCGGAGTTCAAGTGGCAATAGTGGCATCCACTCCAGGTTCAGCGATGAGTGTTAGCTCTTTTTTGGACATGGCTAGGGTTTGGGCTCACCGACACGCATTCAAAGCGTGGTGATCTACGATTTCCTCCTCACTGTACCTACTCAAATAATTAGTGATACTATTTTGCTCTACAGTAAGGTCTTCGTCTAAGGATACTTATTTTTCTCTTTACGCCTATTTCTCATCACTTTACTAATATCATCAGTGAGAAACAAACCTTTATAACATAACATAATCATTCACTACATCATCTCATTATAGTGACTGACCCCTAACTAAGTTCGTAACTTGTATCTAGGGTATCAGAAACTACGCACACACTCATTCACACACACACCCAGACCGAGACAAACATTTGTGGTTCACACAAATATTCACCCCGCACGGGAATCGAACCTGCAACCTTACGGCAGTCTTTACCTTGTTTTAGACTCTTTCTTTCTGACCAGTAATATTTTTAAGTCTTACATTTATACAATGGGTTCGCAAAACTCATGCTGTGTCAAAACTAGACTAAAATATTCAACACCCATTTTGTAGAGTACATTTAGGCGGGCTTGAAAACGAAAAAAATATTAATTTATGGGTTGTCACGTGACGTCACACACAGGAAACCACAACACAGGGTTGTCACCATCAGTCAAAGTTGTGAAATGTTTTTGCCATGAAATTCTTGGTAACTGACAGATCGCGGTGTCGGTACGGAAACCAACGCTATTAATTATGTCGGGTTTATTACTCTTATATTGTATTCGAAATAAAATTGATTGTAACAACTAAAAAGTTAAAGTTAAAGCTCGTTAGTTATTTAAAATTATTACTTTTTTTTAAAAGTGCATTAAAATAAACCCTTTTTTAACAATTGTTATTTGTTTCGTTAGCAATTGTTATTAAATTAATTAAAATAAATTTGTTGAACATGTATTCAAGTATAAGAGAGTCTTGCCGTTTGATATTTCAGTCTGTTATTATCGCGCATAACGTCACAATGCCTGCAATAAAATCTGGGAATTTATTACTACCGGATCGCTAACTTATTATCGACTATAGTTCATTGCAAATAACTGTTCTTTCTAAAACTTGGTTTCTCAATAGACTTATAATATTGCTGAACACTATCAAACTTTTGACACTAACCTTTGGTAGTAAGTATTTAGTGTTCTGCCTTAAATTTGCCGTAAACCCGTTTAAGCTACGTCTCTGTAACTCGAGTACAGTTAAGTGGAGGTTCTCGTCTTTGTTTTAATTAGGTTAAGGTGTTAACGCCGAACGCCTTTTAAACAGGGTCTAGGTCGGGTCCAGAGGCTTAGCACTCGATTATCTTGAAGTGGAAACAATAAAAATCAGATCTTGTTCAGTTTCTTTGTGGATTATTTATATCAGAAAATTTCTTGGTTTTATAAGTCTAGCAGTGGCACGGTTTTACCCACGTAAATCCCAGTCCCATGGGAATTTCGGGATAAAAAGTCCTATGTGTTATTTCTAGTTATAAGGAACATCTGTACCAAATCGATACAGTAGTTTTTGCGTGAAAGAGTAACAAACATCCAAACTCACAAAAATACAAGTTTTGTATTCTTACAAAAAAAGGAACATTTACACTAAAAACCAATCAAATTATCTTTTTATTACAATGTCTTGTCGAATAATGAGGTAAACACCTTTATTATGAACCACAGGCATGTACATTGTACTCCATGTATATAGGTACTCGTACATTTGTATATAAGAACAACTGTTTACGAAAACATGAAAGTGTGTCTACGGAATTATACATAATGTCTCCAGTATATGGTACATATTTAGCGAGATAAGGAAAAAATACAAAACACTGTGTACCATGTAAATATTTAACAATTTTGTAATGATGATGGTAAGAATATGAAAATAGCTGGTTCTTTTGGAAGAAAACAGAAAATGTTTTCGTTGTCCAAAACAAATACCTGCCTTTGTATGCCTACAGCTTCATTATTATTGGTTAATTTAATTACGATTGGAATAACTGAGTGATCGCAATGCTGGGCTGCCAAAGAATGGGTTGCGGGTTCGATACCCGCAATCAATAAATCTTAAAATCTTTCTGAAACTGTAAATGCAATAGACAAAATAAACCTAGTGATTGATAATAATAAGGAAAACTTTATGATTTATTTTTTAAAAGTTACTTGAATTTTTCATTTTAGACATGACATCAAATCGATCGTATTGACTACGCTGTTCATCCTCATTGTCAATGAGTGAGTGAACATCATTAATGAGAGGAAAACCTTAACTACACAGTGAGATCTTACTCTCGATACCAGCTAGGCTAGCATGACTTCGAAAACGCGAAAGATACAGCGATTTATTGACATCCAACTGTCAAAATTTGATAAAAACACCCGCCATATTGAATTTTACCACGTGATTACTTTTATGATATTTGGTCATGCTCGCGAAATCGATATAGCTATTTATTGACATCCAACTGTCAAAATATAATAAATATAGCCGCCATATTTAATTTTTCATATCGTACCACGCGCGTAATTAATTTGGTCATGCTCGCGAAATCGATATTATTTCGTGGTGTCTATATACATACATTTTATCACGCACAGTCATGCTAGGGGGGCTGTATTACTTCCTATATCTATTCTATACTTGTATCTACAGTACATACCCCATCTATTCCCATATAACTTCATCTAATCCCGACTAATATGAGGCTCTTATTAAACGATGCAACTCCACTACCTCATTCCTACTATTTAATTGCAAACGATTTAATAGAACCCGCTTCTCGTCATACTAAAAACTAACTTAACCCCGTTCCATAAGGTTGTATTTGGAATACATTACTAGAAGCTTAATTTGAGATAATGTTACCATAACAAGATTACATACGAGACCCGATTTCATGTTTTCATAATAATTTGTACTAATTTCTGATAATATGAAGGTATTACGGATAATGGACGTATTATTGAAGGGTTCTTTATTTGGAAATGTTTTCATTGAATTTTCCTTTGAATTTATGTAAACGTTTCCTTTGTCAGTTTTTGGTTCGAAAATCAACATCAATCCGTTTCTTTAATACATATTATATATCTTTATCTCTTACTTTGTTAGTATTTTTTTAAAAGTAACAAGTCTATGGGTTTCACCATCTTCAAGTAACGTTCCGTGTACTCACATGTTGTCTTTGTCACTTGATATAAAGTAAGAAAGAGACTAAACTAACTTTACTTGGTGAGTAACGTTACTTGAAGGTCGTGAAATAGGATAAGGTAATATCTCTTACCATATTTTTATTTATTTTTTTAATCAAATTTGTAACAAAAAATAAAATAATAAAATGGCCTATAAAACCGTCTAGACAGTTAAATATGGATTTGTTAACGTAATATGTATATTCTTAATTTTTTCATATATTGTATCATAGTTTATACCTCAAAGAAATACTTATAAACATCAAGGAGCTAAAAAATAAAGAATAGAATAATATAGGGTATTTGAATGTCGAGATAGCTTTGCAATGCGGCGAAATGTTAGATTTTTATTTAATTTTCTATTTAAAATCTAAACTAGTGTAAAACATAATCCATACAATTTATATTAATATTTTATATGTAGAATAAAAATGATGTATAATTATTTGTTATGATTCAGTTCAGTTATTCTTACGATGCCATAATTTAAGAACGACTACCTACTTATACCAAATTGTTTTATTGTTAATGCTGTGTTTTTTTGTTATTGCCAGGACAACATTTTGTATACGCCTGAGCATCGCGGTTGAGTTTTGCCTTGATCTTGTGAAAACGTCAAGTATCTGGTGGATGGAATTCGTCCACCTGCCGAAAAGAGCCCCATAACCACGTGGAGTCTCCTCCCTTCTAAAACTCTCGCGGATTTGCGATTTAAGACAATTCAATTAAATTTTAAAATCCTTCGCTGGCTCGGTCATCAACTGGAGCCCCGGTTAAAAAGCCACTTTGCACTCTTGTACAACAAATAACTATTTTCTTGGTATGAAACAAGGCTAGTTTGAAATTTGAAAGCTAGTTTGACATTTTTATTTAAAATCATGACAAAATTGGACACATGTAAATCCAGGGTGAACCGCTAGTTATGTACAGAACCTAAACAAACGTACGTTACCAAAGGTTTGGAACACTAATGAAAATTAAATATTTGTATTATGATGAAACTCGTACGCCTTTATAATTACAACGTTACTTAGATCTACATTTTACAATGGTTTCGAATAAAGACTGTGAATTTAGAATCATGATGTGAATTTATTTGTTAATGTTTTTCAAAGTACAAAATAATTTAGTATTATATTTTTGATTACATGAAAATTTAAAAAAAAAAAAAAAGATAATCCAAAAGGCACTTTGTGCCATTCTTGTAGTTTCTATTAATATAAAGAATAAAAAAAAGAATAAAAAAAAACGTCGCAAAACTGGTAAAAAATACATTTCAATAATGATGCCAAATAGGTAAATAAATTTATCAAACACAAGTGTTTTACGAATATTTAATGCGTATATTAAATTGATACAAAGCTGTATCTTATACATGTATGTATATAAAATTCTCGTGTCGCAATGTTCGTTCCCGTACTCCTCCGAAACGGCTTGACCGATTCTCATAAAATTTTAGTGAGCATATTCAGTAGGTTTGAGAATCAGCCCACTATTTTTCATCCCGAAATTCCCACGGGAACGGGAACTACGCGTGTGAAACCGCGGGGCACAGCTAGTTGATTATATTACATTGTTTAGTAGTAATTTTTACACAACTACACTACTCCAGTTTGAGTTATTCGTGCGTAATAATTGGGCAATTATTATTAGACCACACGGTAACTAGTAACTACTTATTCCGCAATTATAATTAAAATTATAAATAAAAAAAAATAGCCATTTATGGCTATTTTATTTTTTATTTTTATAAAAAAATTTTTTAGCAAAAAATAAAATAAAATAGCCATAAATGGCTATTTTATTTTTTATTTTTATAAATTAGTTCGGAATAAATTCCGAACTAATTGCTCTTACAATTGTTATACTTAAATATTATATTATGTTACAAAATATCCCTCAATTCGGTGTGTCTTTTGACATAGGCCTCCTCCAACTGCTTCCATTGCTTTCTGTCGGTTGCAACTCTAGTCCAGAATGGTCCCAAAGTATTCCGCAATTAAAACTCAGTAATTTTGGTCTTTTGTTTACCTTTTGAGGGTATTATGTGTGACTGTAGATGATGGTAGTACGGCACTGATAGCTTCACGTGCTACCGAAGCAGTGCACAGAAGTACTTCATGAAACCAAAACCCACTTTGGTTACGGAAGTCATCACTATTATGGCAGTGCTAAACGTTGCTTAACATTTAAGTTCGCCAAGAATTTGATATCATTTTTGTCGTGGTTGTATTTTGTTTTACATTTTCTGACGTTCCGGAACCACGACATTGTCAAATTTCGGTTTTTGAAGGGGTGAAGCAGACGGGTGGCGGACGGAAGATTTAGTCTAACTTCCCCCTGCCTCGTGACTGCGATTGTGCAATTGTACAAACTGCTTTATCTCAAAATGATTATTGTCAGAATGTTTTGAATTATAAGGCCCGCCGCTAACTATGATGTTTTGTTGCCGTGACTTTTTATCACTATCACCTGCTGTCACTCACAATGCGCTATAGTGAATCTTATCTAGGGTGTCAAAAGTGTTTTATTTCAATATGTAATGTTCGTGTAAATCAAAGATATCAATATAATTTGGTTTCAGCACTATAATTACGTAGTAATAATTACATATAACTAGCCAGAGGTCTTGAGGGCATCAAAATGAATAAAAAATATATTGATACAAACTATATAAGTACCATGATACCACAATTAGGAAACACTTGTATTTGAGATCAACAAACTAAAATTATTGTTTGGCCTCGAAATGTATCAAAACAATTCAATTTAAACAGTTATTGCAAAATTCAGTGACGCGATAAACTACCTACGCGAAGCCATAATGATTAGAAGTAAAAACAATAATAAGCTCTTACAAATTGTATGAGTTGGCCATGGGAACAAAATAGTTATATAATGTATATGCCTATCAATAGGTCAATGCTAAACAAGATTTATAAATAAATATCTACGCGTCTAACATAGATTATTTGAAAAAGATAGAGAAAACAAGTGCACGAATTTCTTGTCGATTCTTAATCTCGGCTGATGTTACTTCCGAATCAGGGTTAGATGCACTAAGAGCCTAGTTCACCACCTTCAAGTAAAGTTACTCACCAAGTAAAGTTAGTTTTGTGTCTTTCTTACTTTATGTCAAGGACTCGGAACGCTACTTGAAGATGGTGAAATAGGCCCTAAGTGTTACGGAAAAAGAACATCACTAATGTAAAGGCTTTTTCTTAATATTTTACTTCTATTTACGTAATATTGTTTGTTATTTCGGCGACCTCGATGGCAGAGTGCTCACCGTGCCGGACTGCCATCCGTGAGGTTGCGGGTTCGATTCCCATGCGGGGTGAATATTTGTGTAATCCATAAATGTTTATATCGGTCTGGGTGTGTGTATGAATGAGTGTGTGCGTAGTTTCTGATACCCTAGATACAAGCTTCGAGCTTAGCTTAGGGTCAGATGATGTAGTTAATGCTTATGTTATGTTATTGTGTTTTTTGTTAATTAATAATCCTTTCTTTTTTTATAAGTTTCGACATTTATAAATGCTTCTTTGACGCTCAAACTGAATTAATCATTTTGAATTTGAAATTACTTAGTACATACACTAACAATATAAATGATCGCAAACCATTGCAATCAAGACCTTTGTCATTAAGTTTAACGTCGTGGGCGACCCCAAATAAATCTTAATTCAATTGTACGTTTAACTTAAGTGATTCTTAATGGGACTAGTAGATTTTGACAGGATTAAGCTGTGAACCCACAACGGCATATGGCTCTAGGCTTCTTCTTCTCACCTTTGGTATAGGTGAAAACGCATGTCATAATATCCACTGCAGCTTATACACGTTATATGTGGCAAGTGACGTCATTGACATTGGATTCTTGACCTAAATAAATTGGATATTTTTAGTAGGAATATTAATTAAATACATACCGATCTGAATGAGGTGGAGGAATGCGGTAGTACATTACCAGATCCAGATATTCTACTAACTGTGTTCCAGTTTGAAGAGCAATGTAGTTAGTGAAATCACTGAGCACACGTAACTCACCAATTGATGTCTCGGGGTGATGCGCGCAGTACAGTGTTGTACACTGTGTCTGTTATGGGAGACTCACCAACTGATGTCTCGGGGTGATGAGCGCAGTACAGTGTTGTACACTGTGTCTGTTATGGGCAGGCGTGTTGCTTACCATCAGGTCTCCACCTCGCTCGTCTCGTCACTTCATCATATAAAAATATCACACAGAACAAATGAACAACCAGTTCTTAGAGCTTTAAATTCTGACGGAGTTTTCATTTCATTTTCATCCAACAAAGTTTCAGCAAATATATAGATACTTTACACATTTATTTAGAACTTACGTACAGAAACTTAATCAGAACCATGTGAACATAATACTTAATGGTAAAGTTATCTTTATTATCCATTCATTACCTTTCTCAGTATCCAAAGTTCCATAGAAATACCATTAAAGTAATGCTTAGAACAGTTAGATACTCCTACGTTAATAATAAAATGATAGATACTCGTAAAATAGGGTTTTATAAACGAGTTTATTTAACCTCTATCAAGATTATGTTGTATATCACTACATAGTATAAAACAAAGTCGCTTTCTCTGTCCCTATGTATGCTTAGATCTTTAAAACTACGCAATGGATTTTGATGCGGTTTGTTTTAATAGATAGAGTGATTCAGTGGGAAGGTTTTTAGCATAATTTTATCCCCATATACCTACGGGAACGGGAACTACGCGGGTGAACCGCGGGGCGCCGCTAGTTCATAATAATTTATTGATCTAACAGTAAAAACATGTACTATGTTCTGTAGAAATACAAGTCTAAGTATGTAATCCAAAGGAAACAGGAATAACGCAGGACAAAACTTGGACTTCAGCTATGATAGTAAAGTGAGTAGGAACTATAATCATCACGCTCGCCGGGTGCGTGTTAGTGATATGAACTCCGAGCCATGTTTGAAACATAGCAAACATGCATCCAGAAAATGTCTCCTTCATACTTAAGTGGATGCATTGCTCGAACCATAGACAATTTTTTTTTTTGTAAATCTATGACAGGTTTTGTACCATATACTAGGATTTGTACCATAGAATAAGGATCACCACCAAGATTCTCTCTGGTTATCAAAGATTTGTAACCAGGACTCAGGCTTGGCAGGCAGATGTGTATACCTACCAATTTCCCGCCGAGACGTTAAAGCAATAAATAAAATTATCAATAATTGAAACTTGATCCAGTGACATCTCAAAGTTTCCCTGTCTGCAGAGGGTATTCAGATAATTGGATTTCACGATTTATTAATATTTCAATTGCCCTCGTCTCCGCCATTACACTGGTATCGTGTTTATTTTTTATCTCACTAGCTTCTGATTACATTTGTAATAAAAAATAATACGTACAAAGTATGAGATCGTTTCGGTCTACCGATGATCTCTGATGATCTCTAGATCAGCTTGGGTGTTGTTCTGTTTGTGAAAACTCAAGGTAGAGTAATTACTGAAAATATATTATGATATTAATTTCAATAATTAAATATTAAAGTAAAGTAAAAAATAATGAAAAGCAGCTTTAATGAAACTTTTTCTTCAATAAACATACAATATTTTCACATTAGGTTTATTAATTCTAAAATTACTAATATTCGCTTTAACTAGTAACTTCTTTCGTTACATCTAAGAAATATTACTTTACAAAACAATATCTTTGTACAGCACAAATCTACTTTGTAAGAACAAGTAAGAAAGCTCCGAGAATAGTTCACACACGCTTATTCCGCTCAATCAAACAGAGCCAAGTTATTATTCGCGGAATCATTCATAAAGGATCAACTTTGAAACAAAATATCATTCAAAATAGTTGGGGCGAGACCGCCGATACGAAAGTCGTCGATACCCGACCCACTGAATCGAAAGGACATTATCACCAAATGGAGAAACTTCATAAACTTGCTTCATTAGTCTACGAATCGAAAAACAAATACAACTTGTATTATGAAGAAATCCAAATGTTATTCTTTGGGACGTCCCCAACTTGCTAATAATCCACCGAGAACAAATTAGGGAGGGAAAACAAGGAAAGTGTCTTCAAAAAAGGGTGGACAAGAAAGGGTGGACCCATATTAGTTGGTGTCGAAAGCTAATCTTCACACAAGTTGTAGGAAAGAGCAAACAAAATCTAAATATGAATTAAAAATATTACAAGCTATTATTGAATCACACATCTGACATCCTCACAATAGTCACAATCCTTCAAAATTGTTGTGATTATTCGTACTCGTACATTTAAGCATGTCGATGACTCCGACTAACAGCCGCATTTAAAGACGTTTAACGAATACTTAAACTAATGTGTTAAAATATTTCTGTGCCGGCAAAATTGAAAGCTACTATTATCATTTAGACTTTAATGTCATTTGGATACATTTTCAATACACTGACAACCAAAAGGTGCGATTACAGCGACGCTGTCACCGGCACAGAAATATTTTGGCACGTTAGTTTAAGTATTCGTTAAACGTCTCTGAGTGCGGCGGAGATGTTTATTAGACTTGTTAGAGTATTACAAATCATTAAGAATACCTAGTAAGTATATAGTACCTAGGTAACCGTCCTACATCCTTTACGAGAAACACCTTTGATTTAACTAATTAATAACGGAAATGATCATAAGGATGTCCAGTTTGATGGACGATTTATGTGTTACTCTTGGACGTACAAATTACTGAGAAATATATTTGGTATGTTCTTTATGACCAGGAATATCTCTTTAAGGTTTTTTAGCATACAAAATTCTCAGCAATCAACAAAAATTGTTATTACATGGGTTACATTAAAATTACGGAACAGAGCTAGTAAATTATAAGATTATTGTCACCCAAAATTGTCGGTCTTGTGCCGCCTGCATCTAATGACTTGGTGCGTGGTGACATTTGTCAAGATTGCCAATTAATTTGTGGGTTCACATCTTCCGTCACAGTTTTAGGTGAATTATAAGCAAACAACCGACACTTACAGAAATATATGGGATCGAATTATTGTATGTATGTATAGCGGCTCGCCCGTCCTAGCCAGCACGTGTGCAAATTTCCCAGAGATTTTCTCGTGCAAATTTTCAAATTCTAACAGTGTTTTTCCGGCTGTCGAAGCTGTTTGTCCTTTAGTACTTGTCATGGGATTATAGTAATAAATACCAGAGACCAGAGAGAATTTTGGTCGTGATCCTTATTCTATGATCAACTAGCGGCGCCCCGCGGTTTCACCCACGTAGTTCCCGTTCCCGTAGGAAAACAAACCGCATCAAAATCCGTTGCGTAGTTTTAAAGATCTAAGCATATATAAGGACATAGGGACAGAGAGAGCGACTTTGTTTTATACCATGTAGTGATGATACTGTATTATTTATCAACTTTTTGCTACCCATAAGACTTTCTTTGAGGCCTAAACTCACGGCCTAAACTAAACAAATGTATTCTAAATTTGAATTCTCCCAAGCAAAGATCAAAAGCATTCTGCCGGAAAATACTATGCTCGTTGAAACAAGTACTTTCAACGAATGAGTTCGCATGTTTGAAAGTTGGTAGCTTCATTAGTATTATACACCTACGTTGCGGAAAAACTTTTTCACACTTGCCTTTTCATTCGGTTTGTTGTTTTTATTGCCAGTTAACAAAACATTCTAAATTAATTAAAACAAAGAAATTGTGAAAGGTTTTTACTTCATAATTTATTATACTTTAGTTCTGCAACTTCATTGAAGGACTTCCCGGAAACAATAGAAGAAACTTTTATTAATAAAAACTATTAATGAGTTGATTCTTCCAAGTAATATTATGAATTCAACTTGTTTACATTGTAATTGGTAATTAAAATATGTGAAGGTTTATATACTAGAGATTTGTCTCTTTAATATTTAATTTAATATTATGCTTGAAAATGTGAAATACTTATGTACTAAAATAAAAAGCGGGACGTAACTTTGTTTTATTCTAAAGTAAAGTACCAAATTGTAACATCATTTAAACATTAACATAGTCAGGAGCATAGAAATCGGAATACTCTCATATAAGTACGCTTGCCCAATACGTAGCGATCTCAAACCAAGCTTTCCTCTTCCATAGTAAAAAGAAAATTATTGTACCAGTACTTATATGTATTTAATACAACAAGGTCAACGTACTGAGTCTTAATAACAAAAGTTTACTGAACTCTGTATTGTTTGCCAAGTGTTCTGCTGTTTATGGTCCCGGGGAATTGACGGGATCAGACGCAGTTGGTCTGATTTTATCCCAATTGTCATGTTCTTATTGTTAGATATAAGATGCGAAATTGTTATTTAGAGCCTATCATTTATACTAAGACTTAGTGTCTATAATATAAATAACTTTGGGATAAGATTATTTATTTATTTAGTATGATGGTGAGATTGGATGGATATGGACCCATCTTTATATCTATCCCAATAAATAATAGAGACTTATCTCTACTTACTTATAAAGATCAATGTTTTTAATCTTTCGTGCAGAAAAAATATGACTTACGTCCTTTATTTTACTTTTTTATCCCAAAAGTTACCCAATTGCATTTAATGGTTTAAAACCGTCATGTGCATTGACCAATGTCCAGTAGCAAATAGCAATAATTCGAATGAATACATCCATACTCATAGACAAAAAAGTATTTAAATGAACTTTAAAAATGGAATAAATAAGAAATTGTAATAAAAACTCTTTTTCTCTGTCAATTTGTGTGTTCAGCCTAATTACTAAAACATCTTACAAACTTTACGCAGAAAAATTGGAAGGTGGAAAACTACAAAATTACGATTACAACCGAAATTGTACACCTATTTTTCCGTAATAATAAATTTTCCAACATTTGTAATGGAATTTTAAGCAGCTCACTAAATTACAGAAAAAAACGTAAAAGCGAATCCCTCCTCTAATTGGTGATTAGGAAACTAAATGGCTTCTGATTGGTTAATTAAAGGTGTCATTAGTGTAAAACAAATATTTCGTCCAATGAAGTTTCTTTAAATCGCTTTTAAGTGTTGCCCCAATTAAAATGACAGGTAAAAGGAAAGGGTTGCCAGGTCGAATTAGTGATTAGTCGGAAAGAGCAGTAAATATTTTAGAGAAAGTTATAAATAAATAATTGCTTGCTGAAACATTTGTGTTGTTAAATTCATTACTATCTTTGCATAATTATTATAAAGTGAGATAGCTTTCCGCTTGTCTGATCCGCTATTTGTAATGTAAGCTTATAAGTTTGAAACTACGCAACAGATTTTAATGAAGCGTATACTAGGGCTTTCGTTAGGGGAAAGTGTTAAAGAAAATAAAATACTTTCTGCAAATTGAGATGCATTAGCAAGGTCTTATGATTTATAGTCAATTTTAACAACAAACTTATGCAATGAATTAGTTAAGCATTTCAATTTTTAGAACTTTTAATAACATAAGTACATATTGAATTGAAACGATTCTTTTCTTGACTTGAAATTCTTCACGGCTGATGTAATTCCGAATCGGTGTGGTAGATTTATTGACCTTCATACGTGACTCATTGAGGCCTTAACAGAATAATGATTTCTGACTTTGACTTTGGTTTGTAAAAGAAATAAGCCATGTAAAATAGAGGGCTAAATCTCCATTTCTTATGGACATGTAACGCAGATATATATCTGTGGGTACGTAGACAAAACTGCGGTAAGCAGCCATTTTATGAATATTACACAACTCACATACACACCACAAACAAATAGGAACCGAGAACAAATATTTAATTCTTTTGTACAAAGATTCTGGGGAAGATAAAAGATTTGGACGCAAATCGAACCCGATATTCATAGCTTCTAAATGTGGCGTGATTACGTTATCTACGAGTGTTAGTGGCTCCTAATTTATATTATATATTATACCTTCATAGTTTATCGCATTCGTAACCAATGTTAGTGTAACAGTCAGACATAGGTCCTCAAACATAGGTCCCAGGACCCAAAATTAGAAAGAGTTAATTTCTGAAAACTATCAACCAAAATTCTCTCGATCTTTTCACATTCTTCAAATTCTTACTAGGCCCGGTAGTTTTATTATAGGTACATTTAAACCTTAATCTAGAACCGCTGTATCTATTACACTTTTTAAACTTTCGCGATCGGAATTCATTGTTGCATGAAACGGCGAGGTAAATAATAATTATGTTATACGCGATTAAGACCTGTAAATGCAACAATGAACACTGTATCTATTGATGAAAACTTCATTAAAATCCGCTGCGTAGATTAAAAGATTGACTTTGTTTCATACTACGTAAAGATATACCTACTTAGAATTTACTTTCGGCACAAACAATATATAACAGTTAACAATCTCTTGATAACTAACTGGTAGCGTTAACACAATTTATCTTCAAACTACCCTTATTTTTAAACACCGCTTACAAAACAAATGTTTCATTGTGAATACCTGGCTTTGCTTTATTGTAGACCTTCAAGGCGTAGTTTCGGTAAATACGACCTTAGGGCGATTACATAATGAAGCAAGTTAGTTAAGCAAATTTAGCACTTATTTTGCATTTATTTTTTAATTTAGTATCTATTTGTTTCTCAAAGACTCGCTAGAAGATGTTTTTAAAGTCATTGACACGCTAGAAGAATTTGGTAACTGACATTTGATGATATTGACAACAAGAAACTGATTACTTATATCAGATGAAGAATCTAAACGGTTTATAAATGGCGGAGTTATTAGTTAAAATATATTGTGAGTGGATATTATAAGTAAATTAAATATGTAAGTTTTATGATTAAATAGAATACTTTCCTAAATATCAAGGTTACATTACAAAATATTCAAAACATTTGGTCGAAACGTAATTAAAGACAATTGAAAAACCATACGAAAGACGAATGTATGCATTCAAATTTCCCATTATTCAATCACAAAAATGAAAATACGAACATAAACACATAACATCCGGCATATTGTTACATGCTGCTGTTTTGGCAATCCGCACCGATCATCTAACTGTTCGACAGTTTTGTTACACGATTTAAGATGTATTGGCAACGATACCGATTAAAATATTAGTTTATTAGATTCATAGATATTATTTATACTTATTTTTTGTTTATAATTTTAAGTAATAGGTAAGTAGTGTAGGCAAGTAGTATTGTATAATTTACATCTTGTTTGTCCCTAACATTCGTTTCTAAATTTCCCTTTTATTGATTTTCAATTTAAACTTACTCGTGTGATGCCTTAACATGGTTCTTATTACCTATATTTCTGATACCCTAGATACAAGCTTCGAGCTTGGTTAGGGGTCAGTTACTATAATGAGATGATGTAGTGAAAGATTATGTTATGTTATGTTATTTGTAATATTTGTAATTGTCTAATTCCCAAAGCCACAGATGATGATGATGATTGTCTAATCATCATCATCATCTGTGTCCTCTACATCTGGGTAATATAGAATGACACCTCCTGCGGTTAGACAATAGAGAACTCCTGCGGTTAGACAATAAGAACTTAAATGTTTATCGAATGTTTGATTCGATTTGATTTCAAATATCCACGTTTCAGACCTGCCAGTACGTATACACCTTTAGTAACCTTACATGGAAGGATTAAAAGGTTTATGGGCAAATCTCTCACCTCTCCTTACGTGTTTAATGGAGCGTGCCTCAGAGAGATGTCCGTACACTCCAGGAGCGTAGGTTCGCTCCCTGAGGACTCTTCAAATGGTCGATAAACGTTGATACTGTGATTTATTACTCTTGTTATATTACTTTATGAGGAGGTTTAATTATTTTTTTTAGGATTTTTTGTCAATCTTATTTAGTTATTCTGTACTCACTTTTTTCACATATAATTCATGCTGCTGTATAAATATGACATTATGTTTTTCCGCTTTCAAAGGATTTTCATAAAAATGTTACATGTTTAGTTTTGTGAGTGAAAGATAAAACAAACAGGAAATCCTGTTAAATTTACATAGGTATATTTTAAAGTATCATTTAGTACCAATTGTTTTATTTTAAGAGATAATCTATACTAATATAATTCCTTAGTTATTTTTAACCCCCGACGCAAAAAGAAGGGTGTTATAAGTTTGACGTGTCTGTGTTTAACCGATTTTAATTTAGTTTTTTTTTGTATTAAAGGGGACTTACATGCGAGTGTTCTTAGACATGTTTGATGAAAATCGGTTGACCCGTTTAAAAGTTATGGGGGTTTGAAAGTAATTGTGTTGGGGGTTTTTTAATTTTTAATTTTACGTTATTATAATTATCTATGAGTTTCCCACGATTTCACCAACTTTTCCATAGTTCTTAAAATCAACATAATTACTCACTGATAACAATTCTCTTAACATCGTAACTCAACAAACTTAAGCACCAATTAATAAATAACGTTTCAACAACTTAGCTTCAGTGGGCGTTCGTAAGACATTTGCAAATGAATGTAGTTTCCACATGACGGTTACCAGACTAAGTAACTTGCTAATTGTATATCGGAGACCTGTTTCGCTCTGATTACAGGCTTGTAACCTGTGACGTCTCCAATTGCTATTTAATTTGTTCGAAATAAAGCCTATTTTATGTAAACTTAGTGGCAGTGTGGCTCGATTGAAAAGGATACGGAATATCAAACGAGTAAGTACTTAGGGCCGATTTTTCCATCGCCAGATAACTTTTATTCGACGAATAAAATTGACGTTTGACAGATTTTGTATGAAATAACTGTCAACATTTCAAAGTTATTCGTCGAATAAAGTTATCTGGCGATGGAAAAATTGGCTCTTAATTAAGTTATAAAGTGTGCATGTCTGATTAAGGTTGTTTTACATGTTTATGAGTTGTCTTTTAATATGTTATGGTAAGTTGTTTATTAAAAGTATCTTTAATTAATTTAAATAATTAAATGTAATTAATATCTTTTTATATACTTAAATACGTAAATACGTATAAATATCCCGTAAAAAGATATTAATTATGAACAATGACGTACGTTTCGTTTAATAATAAAATAATTAATTGTTTCACCTTTTTACGTTCATTCTTCCAGAGTAAGAACTTGTACTCGAGTATATCATACAACATAATATTAAATAAATAAATAAACAAGACAAACGCTTTTCTATTTATTATATTAACACAGTGTATGATATGGGTGAGCATTGTCACCCATATCTATACTAAATACTAAGTAATATAATTAAAAGAACAGTTTCTTTGAATGTGCTAATCTCAGAATCATAAATTACCGTGCATGTTAATTTGTCTCGAATAAGTTCCTTAACGACTCTTAAGATTACAATTAAAACTTTACGCATTAAAACAGATATCAACCTATATTTTCCTTATATATCCTTATAAAATATCAAGGCAATATCACACAGTTTTATAGGATAGAAATCAAAAGCAGATAAGCAAGGCAGAGTTAGTATCTATACTAATATTAATATTATGAAGAGGAAAGATTTGTTTGTTTGTTTGTAACGAATAGACTCCGAAACTACTGAACTTCAAAAAATTCTTTCACCATTAGAAAGCTAGCATTCACCCTGAGTAACATAGGCTATATTTTATCCCCGTATTGCCACGGGAACGGGAACCGCGAGACGCCACTAGTAAGAAATAATCTCATATACACATACTTTCACACAACCAGGTGTGTTAAGTAACGTTTAAACATTCTTGAAATATTCTTTCAAGTTCTCTCAAAGTTATGGAAAACATCGCCTAAATAAATATAATGTCGGGCGGGAAATTAAAAAAGTTTTTACTTTTTATCCTAACTTGAACGAGTATTATAACGTCGCGAAAAGGTTGGTTTACTTGTTAAGTAATCACAGATCTATAATACTTATGATAATGTCTGTTTATCATCTTCCTATTTGTGCCCCGCGGTTATACTTACGTGGTTATTAGTTAGTAATATTATGCTCTATTAAATATCAAACAAAATATGTTTAGCATCAGGGTAAATACAGCTTATGAAATCAGTACGATCATCGAGTTAATTTATATTTATATTTGAAAAGATTATACGATTCGTTTAATCTATACATATACACCCCTATTTTGAATTCGAGATACTTAATCACACAGCTAATGAAAACGACGGGTGACAATATAATAGTGAAGTTAGTTTTTTTCTTTTGGATTTTTTTAAAAAGTTATGATAAGTCAAAGTTTTTCAAAATCCCGCCGAATTTTATTGTTATTCTACACCGAACAACCGGCGAACGCTGCGATACACAGCTGAGCGCGGTCATCGACCCGAGCCGTCACAGAATACTTGATAGCTAGTGTGCCGTCTGGTAATACGGCATTTATTTAGTATTTTTTAAAGATAAGTAATCAACTATCATTTTTGATATTTTATTGGATATATGGATTCAGTTACTGTTACAGATATTCTGATTTTAATAAGTCCCATCATTTCAAAATAAGGGTGTATTACGAGTACATTTATTATTACATACTAGCTGTGCCTCGCGGTTTTACCTGCGTAGTTCCCGATCCCGTAGGAATGTGGGTATAAAATTGCTAAATTCCTTCCTCTTGAATTACTCTATCTAATACTGAAAACCGTATCAAAATCCGTTGCGTAGTTTTAAAGATCTAAGCGTAGGGACAGAGAAAGCGACTTTGTTTTATACTACATATGTAGAGATAATAAAACTCTTCCGTTACTGAGTGATGTACTGACTGACAGACAACGCACAGCCGAAACTACTGGTCGTAGAGAGCTGAAGTAGGCTACCATTAAGAGAGGATTTTTGGAAATTCCCCCCTAGGCGGAGAAAAGGGGGGAAAACCCAAATTCTGTCAGAAATCATTTTTCCACGTGGACGAAGTCGCGGGCAAAAGGTAGTTTTTATTAAAACTTTAAATTTAAATATTTTTTTTACTAAAAGAAACCAAATTCCTCAAAAATAACAGCGAACTAAGCTCGGATGTGCTACGTTTGATGAAGGTAAATCCAACAAAAACTTATAATCGACTTTCAAAAACCAACGATGCCCTTTTCATCAGGATATCCTGCCCCTAAAAATCATAACTCGTCCTGCACTTCCCTGTGGGTCAAAATATTTACCAAAACCTTCCTTTTGGTCGGAAACCCTTATGATAGGAGTTTTCTTAAATATAACCTCTGTCGGTGACGGTCGTGATTCATAACTGGCCCACATTTAACTTTTATATCTGCTAACTTAGTAGCAATTTCACCCCTGTTAGGTTTTATGTTTTATACAGAACTAGCTACGCCGCGGTTTCCGTCGTTTTAATCACTTTGGCTTCATAACTATAGGTTGTAGCGTTATGTTTATAGATTTTTAAATAAGCTAAGTATTCTACATTAAAAATAACATTAAATTAAAAAATTTAAAAACCCCCAACATCATTATTTTTAAACCCCCATAACTTTTAAACGGGCCAACCGATTTTCATCAAACATGTCTAAGAACACTAACTAAATTGAAATCGGTTCACCCTTTCAGGAGCAATGATGCCACAGACAGACAGATACACAGATACACACACACACACAGACACGTCAAACTTATAACACCCCTCTTTTTGCGTCGGGGGTTAAAAAGAAGTTAAATATAATTGTTTCAATCCGAATCAGCAGTTTACATTAGCACAACCCACCAAAGAAACAACATTTTCAGTTTTTTATTAATATCATTGATTTTTATAGATATCAAGTATTAATATACATACATATCTAATAAGTACTTGTCATTACAACTAGGAATCAAACTCTCCTGTTTTACAAACAAATGCACATAAGTACCACAACTTCTTTATGCAGATAGGATATCTTTGATTATGATTCTTTCTCTGTGATAAACTCACAATTTTTCTCTACTTCTATTAAGTTTCTACACGTTAACACAGTCAAGGCAAAGAGAACTTATCGTATTTTCTTTATGTCTGTTTTTTGCTTTATTTACTTCTTGTCGTGCGTCCTTCGTTAGCCGATCAGAGCCATGCACGTTCGACTCATAAGCCGCCCGTTTAATTGTCAATTCGTCATTTTGTTCCTCGAGTATATCTCTTCGGACTTATAAAACTTATAAAAAAATAAGTAAATAAATGTCCCCTGATTAATGGCGTTAATACAAACGATAACACAATAAAGACATCTTAATTATCACAATGATTTATCACCGTTTTACTGAAGGATATTATTAGAATAATGCATTTTTCTTTTCAGTTTTTCGTATCAAATTTGCATTTTAACAGGATCCTTTACCCTTCAAAGATTTGTGAGTTCGATATATAATTTCAAAGTAAGTATTATTTTACGAGTTCTAGTATTTTATGGACCTTAAGAAAAAGGGAATTTCCTCGCAGGCCAAGTTTTTAAGAGGTCATTTATTAAGCAAATCGCTTTTGTAAAACATTAACACAAGAGTTTACTTAGAGATATACTCAGAAGATTTGTGTCGGCGTGAATTGCCGTCTTCTAAGTGATTAAAATATGGATATTAATTAGTTTAGCACTTTAATGAAATATTTTTATCTTTTCTAACGTAAATATAAATTCATGAAGATAACTTAGCTTGTTATTTTTTAAATATCGATTAAATCATCGTAATTATAAAAGTGTAACAAACATCTAAAAAATGGACTAAAATTGGTCTAATTGTGCAGAACTACGCACTTACAAATACGACTACAACATAAAAATATCCTTACAAAAACGCTTGAAATTATGCAATATTATTATTCCTAAGACTCTGTTATAGTTCCTAAGTCTCTGAAATATTTGTAAGACGTATGTAAATCACTGTTCCATACATTCGTAAACGTAAACATGTATAGAAACTGCAAATATGGTTGTACATTGTCTGAGAAGAATCGTTCTAGAACATAATAGGAGCATTAGCCACGATACAATCTATTCAATTGATCGCCATACAATAAGTTAGTTTCCAGTCACGTTATTGCGTATATAGAGTTTTCTCAGTATTTTCTAAGTAAATAATGTAATAAGTATATTACGAATAACAGAGATATTTATTTTGAATTTAATCAAAATCGTGATATGAATATGAATTGATATTTTATTTTTATTATACTACTCAAGAAAGTCTAGAACAATGGTATGTTTTTAAATTAACTATTTTTGTGTCTTAAATGTGTCAGATCTATCTTATACTTTTCGAGTTTTCACAAATTGATTTGAAGTAATTTGCTTGTTTTATTTCGTATTCTTCACAAGCCGTTTAATCTTTTAAAAAACAAAGTCTATTTTGCACGTTACTTAGAAGACACGAACACGGTACAGTAATTACCAAGACAATGTTAATGTTTTAGCTTCAAAACGATGACATGTATCTTGGCACTTAAAGATTGCCTTATGGTTTCCTACTAAGTACTTACTATGTAAACCCATGTTCTGCCACCCAAAAATCTCATATATGTTTTCTATTGTTATAAGAACAACTAGGACGCCTACATAAGGTACACGGAAAACGCATATTAATTTAAATGCCACTTACGGTCGCCTATTAAAGTCGGGTGACCGCGTTAACTAGGCAACTAGGTGTTAACGCTAAAACGTGCATTTTAGTTCAAACATTGAGTAATTTGCTCTAAAATTGATGACTAAGGATCAATTATGAATGTACGTTTTGTATTTGACACAATTAAGATTAAAAGTGTCATTAATTTTGCGGAAACCATTTATTGTTTACGTGTATTGTTTAGTTTGCATTATGAATTTAATGTTCTATTTTGTTGAACAGGTTTGTTTGTTTATGTAGGATTTAAAAATATGTTATGGCTACATGTAATAACATTTTTTTTACATCCGGTCACTTATCAGCTTAACACATATCGCCATCTACTTAGCGGCAACACTGCTGCCTGCAGTCGCGACGCGCTCCGAATCAATTTCATAGATGTTGATAGAAAAAAGTTTTGTCGCTTGCAGTTTGCAGTTTGCGGTCTGCGGCCCGTCTTGGAATTGTACCTTAAAGCTTGTACTTTGGATACCAGACGATGGATAAACATATACTTTAGAATAAATAGAAAACACCCACTCCAAGGCTGACATGTTTATTCACACAAATCTTGAGCTCTCTCGTCTTGAGAGGGAATGGAACCTTTGGCATTGAAAGCAGGTTCACTAAGTCATCTTGCTCTTCATTTTTTACAAGCATATACATAACATTGATCACAAATGAAACTTACATAGCTAGTACCTAATCCCTTTCCTATCTTTGTTTTTATCATACCCAAAATTTGCGTCCATTGCATCTGGATTGCAGCGCTGAAGATATCTTTATATTTGCGAGCAAGTTAATGATTACTGTAACAAATTCTAATAATAACTCTTAACGAGTTCTTATACATTCATATGCCTTATATAGGCAAATACAAGTCAAGCATAAAATTTCCGGCCGGGTAGATACATGTACACAATCAATAAGACAATTACATTGATTTGAGTCACATTGCATTTGTATTCACAACATTGTTGCACGCGGAACGAAATCAAAAACATTCAATCAATGCCAATAATACGAATTCTCTTTTCTGTAACAAAACTAAACATTCGTTGTACACTGCAAAGTTTGTATTAAACGGGAGTAATGGTGGATAAACAATGCAGGCATTGTATTGTTGCCAACTAGAAACTGTTGTTGGCTTTGATTTAGTGATTTTACTAGTTGTCAAGGTTCCGTGCGAATGTCGCGTCAGAACGAGATGCATTCGACGTCATCTTTGAAGTCGGTACCATCTTGTGATGCATCATGTGATGACTTAGACAGGTACTTAAAAATACGCACTATGTTTCTATTTTTATAATTAGCTAGCAAGATACTGCAGTCTTATGGTGATTGAATTGAATAAGGTGGCGATAACTAAGTAAATGGGCTTTTAAATTTTTAATAGTTAATAGCATATTATGCTGTGCGTAATAGATCTTGCATACATAAGTAAGTACATATAGGAAGTGTCTACTATTTTTCTTAGTCATTTACTCAAGCATAAAATTATGATTGCGATCTTAAAATTACAAGTAAGTAAGTACTTATAAAAATATTTATTCTTTAATCGTTGGTTATATGGGTATCCCTTCGATTAGTTTCTTAAATGCAAAAGAAAATTTTAAAAAAATACACTCATACAAAGCGGGAGGCATTCCTAATATCATTTAGGTCTAAGAATCTATGTAACACACTTGCCCATTCATTACGCAGTATGAAATCTTTGCCTAAGTAAACAGGGTTAAGGCGAAAAGGCTATAAAATAAAAAAAGTGCAAAGATAAAAATGGTTTTATTGCGACACAAACCCACTTTTATAATTTATATAATACGTTTATCTTTTATTGTCCCAGAAGTGGGATGTTATAGCGTCAGTGGGATGTTGTAACGTCCCACTTCTGGGCAAAAGTCTCCCCCAAACATTTCCAACTCTGCCTTTCCTACGCAGCCTCCAATAATACTCGTAGGTACCTCACAATTTTATAAAAGAGTAACACAAACAATACAAAACTAAAACAATCCTAGAACCTAATCCCAATAGATTCTTATTGTAAAACCAAATAACTAGATTATAAGAGCTCAGATACTTCGGAGTTTGAAGATACAGTTCACTTATGTGTGTATGAGGGTCGGCAATAAAACCAGTATTTTATATCGCTGGTTATTCCACGGACAATACATGAACGAATGTACCCTTCGAAGAATCTGCAGTGTTTATGATCGAGCGATAAAATATGCTGTTTTTATATAGATATATGGGAAAACGTTTTGCGATAATTCCAATGTAGGCGAGGTCATTTGAATAATGAACGTTTACTTATTAGTATTTTGCATTTTTACATATCTCTTTATGTATTGGAAACCGTTGAAAATTTATCCTGTATATTTGCAATAATATAACTTAATTATGAATATTTTATTCATGCACGTAAAACATATTTTTTGACATCTGTTTTGTAGATTCTGATGGTATCTTGCATATGTAATTATAGTTTCGTAATAATAAAGATTGTATGTATGAGTATATGACCTATTTTTAAACTGGATTCGTATTTTCAAAATTCAACCCTCATTATTAATATTTAAATAATAAATAAAACATACTTAATTAACCACGGTAATAAAAATTAAACACTTACATTTTTACGGCGGAACAGAGCAATCCTGTCTCCAAAATCGGGAAAACACTCACCATTCACACATTAAATCAAATTCACTCGACATCGTAATTATATTCACTCGCGATCGTGACGACAACCGACACAGACAACACGTCCGTTCACGACGGCAGATGCCGGGGTACTGACTGAAGCCATATCCCTACGCTCCCATGAAGCTGTAGCTGTAACGGGTGAATTTTCCCACCCCTACGCACGCGTTCCGCCACTTCGAATCGCTTGACGCACTGACGCTCGGGGTGAAAATTATTGTTCTTTTTTCAAACTTTTGCGGTGCCACAAGGTTTCTTTCACGCGACAAATTTAATAGATTACAATTAATATTTGACACTTTCCCGGGGTTTTCTAAGAATATATTTTGATATTTTTAAATTACTATGGAATAAAGTTTGTTTTTCTTTCCAAGATCCCTGTACGGCATGTACAGGGATCTTGTTTCTATCAAAACTGTTTTAATTTTATTTATAAAGTGGGTAAAACTGTAGAATTAGTAAGGAACAAACATTTTTTACCACTTATGAGCATAGGCCTTTACTAAAGAACTCCATTGAACTCGATCTTCAGCGCCATCCAATTTATACCCACCATTTTACACAGGCATTAAATCTATCACCAATTGCAAACTCCTTCATTGTTTGCAGTCAAATCAATCATTTATTAACCAATAACTGGATCGTTATTGAATGAACGTCCACACTCGGACGTTATTATGACGGCTCAATGAAAACGAGACCGTCAAATAGGTATTCAGGTTATTGTGTACACTAGCGGCGCCCCGCAGTTTGACCTACGGTCACTCTTCTTCTATAAGAATAATAAATATTTATTGATTTAAACTGACACATAGGTGTACTTAAAATATAACAAGTGGCCAGCAGTTTTACCCGTCACGGGCATGCAATCTTTATTTTTTTAATCGTAGTGTGATAATATAAAGCCTTTCTCAAGAAATAGGCTATCTAATACTAAAAGAATTTTTCAAATTGGACGAATACCAAATAACTTTTAGATCGAATTGATCCGTCCGTACATTTGACGTAAATGTAATATTTTTTAGTAGACATCCCTATTCTACGATCGTTTCAAATTAAAATTATGAGAATAGGGCTGCAATGGTTCGTGAAATTAGCGCGTTCAAACAAACAAATTCTACAGCTTTATAATATTAGTATACGAGTAGATAGATATTTTATTGTAACATGTCGAGATGAAAAATATTGACGCTTGCATTAAATGCATGTTCGTGCTGTATTTTGCTTACCATTATTTCATTTGTATTATTAGAATGTACGTGATGATTTATATTGTTGTTGTTATTGAGTTGCAATGCGGTTTCTTAATTGCGTAAACAGTTGCTATTGGTAACAATTTTATGGCAATTAAATATAGCGGGTAAGTGGGTATCGAGCTGTGTATAGTTCAGGTTCTGTATCAGTACAATCTAAGTATTTTCCTCATTTTTAACGTTACTTAGAACTGTATGCAGTTCTCTTGTTTTCCTGAAGTGTTAGGGTCTAACCGCACAGGCTGCAGCGGCGCGACGTGACACCTAGCGACGAAAGTTCTTTCTAAAAAGCGCAGTTTCTTTGTCATGTTCTACATTAATTGCTATAGCTATTAGATGCGCGTAGGCTAGACTCGACTCGCGGGGAGCGGAGACAGCGAGGCGGGCCAGCCGCGCGGCCGAGCGCCGTCATCCTCGCACGACGTCGCCGCCCGTGACACCCGACATCGCCAGGCCCGTCGCTCGTGCACGTACTGGAACGGCGGGCCTGGCTTTAGCAGGTACCCTGGCTCAGTCCCGCTGATGTTCGAGTGTCGCGCAGTGTCGCGCCGCTGCAGCGTAGTGCGGTATACCTCATACAATTTCTAAGAAAGAATACCTCGCAGCTAGGTGTCGCGTCGCTCCGCTGCGGTGCAGTGCCGCTGCAGTGCAGCCAGTGCGGTCGGACCCTTAAGAGTGGAGACTTAATAATTTCCATTATGATTAATACCACACAGATATTTCTCAGAATATTCAAACGTTTAGATTGTTACGGGATTGCAAAAATTTTAAACTAAATAAAAAATAGAACAATCATACATACATTTTACATCACATCGAACCTCATACAAAAACAGGATAGAATTATCACAGCACCATAGGCCATCAAACATTCATAATAAAATTTCCGTTTTAAAGTCACTAAGTCCTAAGTAAGATTGTACTTCAATAAAACGATATTATAGGTCATTTATTCCCTTCTTTGTTCATTATTATATCGTAAAAGCGATCAAACTTTTTCTTCCCTTTAAAAATCCCCTGTCGATGTTTATCTTTACGGCTTTGTAGGAGCCATTTATCAGTTTCCGAATAATTGATGATTTCGACATCGATCTAGTTTTTTTAGAGTTGTTTACTCTTTACTAGTGAATTGCCAAGGCTTGGCGTGTTTACTAGTAACGAAATTGAGAAGTGGAATTGGGAAATACTTACTATAAATTATGGATGCGAATATTTAGTTGAAATAATTAAGTTTCCTTGTTTATCACAAAAGTCATATTGAGCCACAATCTGTTCTGTGCCGGCGGCCAAAATTGAAAGCTACTATTGTCATCTTGACTCTAATTGCATTTGGATACATCTATACTAATATTATAAAGAGGAAAGATTTGTTTGTTTGTTTGTATGTAACGAATAGGCTCCGAAACTACTGAACCGATTTCAATAATTCTTTCACCATTAGAAAGCTACATTCACCCTGAATAACATAGGCTATATTTCATCCCCGTATTCCCACGGGAACGGGAACCACGCGGGTGAAACCGCGGGGCGCTGCTAGTTTTCAATAAACTGACAACCAAAAGATGCGATTACAGCGACGCTGTCACCGGCACAGAAAAGATTGTGACTCTATAATACAAGCTGAAAGACAAAAGACAATCTGATGAACAAATGAATCTCATTCTCAACTCAAAAATTAAGTTAGACATTCGTCGCTTATGGCCCAAGAGCCCGCAACTGCCTGACCTTCGTTATTTTATAAAAGCTGAAAGTTTGTCTACGTGTGTCCCTAGTACAGGTAAGAATGATCCCCACCCATGAAGCTGAGGCAGCGGTGGCTTTGGCAGATAACAGGTAACAAAGGTGTATGAAATTCCATCTCAATTTCGTCATAGTATAAAACTCTGCCGGACACCCTTAAACTATTATGGATGATGCCAGAATATGTTTGGACTCTGTTACCCTCTATATAGCTATGTGTAATATGTCGTTGGATAGCCATAGTTGAGCTGACAAAAGGTTCCTAAGGAGTCAAGGTCCAAATCTTAGTCCAAACAGAGTTATGCAGTACTAAACATATCAATATATCATCATAATATCATAATATCATCCACGTAGATTGTTAAAACAAAACAGTGTAATGGTATAAGGTTATTTCAAGGTTTAGGTTGCTCTAGAACCAGGTCAATAGGTTATCCTGAAAATGGCTTGGTAGTTTTTTTAATTCCAAAACAGCCTTTTAGGAATCCTTCATACAAATCAGGATGAGTTTTGTCAACTCTCAATAGATTATCATAATATTTGACGCTCCACCTAGCATAGTTTTGTTGATTCAATATAAAAAAAATGCTCGCTGCCTCAGCTTCATGGGTGGGGATCATTCTCACCTGTACTAGGGATACACGTAGACAAACTTTCAGCTTTTATATAATAACGAAAGTCAGGCACTCACGGGCTATTGCTTATCACTTTGAATGCGTCTGGCAAGATGATGGAACCGTCGAAACTGTCCGGCAATTATGGAAACATAGATTAATAGGCCCCCTAAAAATTATATATAAAATTTAGGTTTTATAATATAACGTAAGTATAATTATTGGATGATGCAAATTTTGGTACCCCTTCCAATAACTATGTGTAATATGTCGTTGGATAGCCAAAGTTGAGCAGAACAAAAGTTACTATGGAGTCAAGGTCCAAATCTTGGTCCGATCAGAGTTATGCAGTACCAAACGAAATATCAATTTTTCAACGATTTTGAGGCCCATGTATATATCATATTTTTAAATGAGGTCATAGTGGACCCAAAATGTAGGAAATGCAATGTTTATAATAATAAAAAACCTAAAATAACCTTATACCATTACACTGTTTTGTTTTAACAATCTACGTGGATGATATTATGATAAATTGATATGTTTAGTACTGCATAACTCTGTTTGGACTAATATTTGGACCTTGACTCCTTAGGAACCTTTTGTCAGCTCAACTATGGCTATCCAACGACATATTACACATAGCTATATAGAGGGTAACAGAGTCCAAACATATTCTGGCATCATCCATAATAGTTTAAGGGTGTCCGACAGAGGGTTGGAACCACACTAGCTGTCCGGCATTGAGCAACGTGAGTTATAATATGATTATGCATCAAATATCAAAAAATAGAGTTTTATACTATGACGAAATTGAGATGGAATTTCATACACCTTTGTTACCTGTTATCTGCCAAAGCCACCGCTGCCTCAGCTTCATGGGTGGGGATCATTCTTACCTGTACTAGGGACACACGTAGACAAACTTTCAGCTTTTATATAATAACGAAAGTCAAGCACTCACGGGCTATTGCTCATCACTTTGAATGCGTCTGGCAAGATGATGGAACCGTCGAAGCTGTCCGGCAATTATGGAAACATAGATTAATAGGCCCCCTAAAAATTATATATAAAATTTAGGTTTTATAAAATGACGTAAGTATAATTATAAATTACCATAGTTTAAGGGTGTCCGGCAGATGGTTGGAACCATACTAGCTGTCCGGCATTGAGCAACGTGATTTTTGATATCATTATGCATCAAATATCAAAAAATAGAGTTTTATACTATGACGAAATTGAGGTGGAATTTCATACACCTTTGTTACCTGTTATCTGCCAAAGCCACCGCTGCCTCAGCTTCATGGATGGGGATCATTCTTACCTGTACTAGGGACACACGTAGACAAACTTTCAGCTTTTATAAAATAACGAAGGTCAGGCACTTGCGGGCTCTTACTCCATTACTGACTTACTTACAAACGAACCGCGCGAACTTGAAACTACTATTCCATACAGAATATTACTAGTAGATAGTTGATATTATATGTAATAAGTAAACATATTATGAATATTTTCGTAAATTTATTCTAAGAAAGTCCAAGAGTTCATGATTCTTGATGGAGTCCAAAGAGAACGCGATCTAAGCGGTCCATTTGACTAAACAATCCGCATTCACACCATTTCGTACCATAAGAACACAGAATCTACAACTACATAAGGTTAAAATTGCTTTGACATGATATGAGATAGTTTCTATATTTAGAAAATAGTTCATCATTAACGCGACGCGCTATTTAATTAAACCAACTGAATTAAACATTGTTCTACTCTACAGCACAAATTATATAGAATGTACTAGTAAATACATAGTAAACTGGTACATAATATAAAAAACAGTACTTATGACTCTCTACATACATGATCGTTTTTGCCTGCATCCCTCTAACTGCATGTATGTAAGTGTTGCATACCTTTTTGATACATTTTATGTATATACTTTTTATATTTATTTTTTGATGTTTTACATTTTGTTTTTTGGTAAAAAATGACACTTACTTTACTTCACCTTTGAAAAATATAATAATTAAAGCGAATTAATTGGTTTTCATTCTCATTTATACATATATTCATACAGTCCACAATCGTACATAAGTAAGTACTCTTAGATCTTTGCAACTACGCATTGGATTAAATGCAGATTTCATCAATAGATATAGTGATTCAAGACGAATGGTTTATGGATATAGAACATTTAACAACGTGGGTATTACTACAGCCAACCAGAGGAATGGTATATAGGTAGATAGAAGATACAGCAACATGGGTATTACACCCAACCTAACTATAAATAAATATCAGTTGTCAAACATATTTGTTCAAGCATCACTTTGCAATATCTGCACATATTTGGCTTGTAATGGTCCAAAAAGTTTTAGAATTTTCGTTTGTAACTGGGCCGAAACTAGTTTATAAAAAACTACATAGACTAATATTCGGAGTAAATATCGAAGGAATTTACTCGTATGAACAGCCAGCGTCAAATATTCAAACCATTTATATAACGTTCCTAAAGCGAACTATATTTTTCGATTAGATTTATTAAAAAAAGAGAGGAAATCAAGTGATAATCATATTTAGATCTCAAATTATTATGATTAACGGGATATTTACCATGTATATTAATTATTTCGAGTTTCCGATATTTCGTTGCAAGCGCCATGATCACGGATGAACTCATAATAATTTGAGAACTAATAACGATGATAACTATAAAAATCATATTTAGATTTTGCCACATCATATATAAAGGATTAAATCTTTTATATAAATTAACTGTTCACTGAAAATATCTCGAGTTAATTGTGTAATAATTAGTCTAACTAACACCGATAAAATTAAAATCCCAGCGAGAAAATTTCATAGAAGTCTCAATAATCTCTGAGATATCTCAATAATCTCTTAAAGCAATAATTACTTAATCTCATTTGAAGTGAATTAATTCTCTACAAAAGTAATTTAAGTATATAATTACCAATTCGATTTTAGATGATGGAAATTTACCTAATTATAAGCAATCAAAAGAAATCCTACATTGATTACGTGGGTTTTTAAAGCTGTATCTGTATCTAATTGAATATTCTTAGTTATTTTTAAGTTTCAATTTCTTTCGATCTTTCTAGAGTTCCTGAGTAGGTGGAAGCCTTATTTATGCCTTTTGCTCCATGCTGCCATAAGACCTGACCTTTACACACAAATACTGCTCATATTCATTAAGTAGCTAATAGAATTAAAAATGTCGGGAAAACTTAATTTACTGTAAATGATGCTTGGCAGGATATTAATGTTCAATTATTGCAGATATAATATTCTGCGTCGATTTTTAACAAACTAATTTGATGGATAAACTCTGATACAATTAACGCAGACTAAACCTTTTGTTTTAAAATAGAGTTATTGTTGTTATGTCCAGCAGTGGACGAACACAGGCTGATGATGATGAAGCGTTACGTTTTTGCAATTATATCCAGTTGGACAAATACTATTTCAGCAATATGAAGCCTTTTTTCTGGTAATGATTAGGTTAAACTACAGTAAAAACATACCTTAAAAACCTCTCACCGTGTGTCATTGTACTAATATTATCAATAAAGAAGAGGCCTTAACCCTGCCATTGGAACCAACCGATAACTTCCTTCACTGATCGAATATATTTAATAGCAATATCCGTGTAAATCGGGCCCATTTTGTGGACACTGCTCACGTCTTCGCCGGGGCGACATGGACCAATGTCTGCCGATATTAAGAGCTCACCTGCGGCCATCGGTGACGCTTCGCACCTACTCAGGACATCATTTACAAGCAATTGTCACATCGATCGTGTTTGCTATAACAACACGATGATTTGAAGCTAGTTTATTTGTAGGGACCGTCAGATATATTTCGAAAAAATATCAGACACTTCTTTTTTGATTCATCAAATTAATAAAACTGACTTAAAAACTTATAACCCATTAATGTTGTGTAACCCAAAAATGTTAGGAGTGGGAGCTTGTGACGTCAACTGTTGCTTAAAAGTGCAGCAATCTGTGACGTCACACGAGTTTTCGACGCACTGTATCGTCTTAATTATTTGTTTACATGAAAAATAAAAAAATACGTGTACAATATTTTTTTGGAAATCTATAAGACGGACTAATATTTTTTAGTCAACTACTACTACTACTACCCTTGCCTTTTACTACTACTACCCTTACTTAAATGTAATGCCTAAAAGAAAACTCAATAACGAAGCCTGTTTCCCAGCCTGGGTTTCAGTAGTGTCACCTAAAATTGTGATTTATAACCTAAAACATTCTCCTAGATCCGCCACTTTCTAACCATATTAACAATCTCTCGTAAATATTACAAATCTCATAACGTAAGCAATGAAAATTTAAAATTAGACTATAACTAATTCCGTCTTTGCGTCAAAGCGTATAGAAGTCTTGTCAGCGAGAAGTGCTTCGCAAAAGCGCTATAAATCTCAACGTCTACTTGGATGTACCAGCTCTAATTAAAATATTTAGTTGGCACTTACTGCACGATTTATCTTAGTGTTACACTGTGTAATTGAACAAGATTCTTTTTTAAAACGGAAAGCTAGATGGTTTAAAAATGGTCCTGGAAACGCAGCTCAGACTAAGAAATCGCCCTAGAAACGCAAGGAGGTATGATGAGTACTTGATTCTGATTATTTTATAAGCAATTTATTTCACATAGAACATCAGAAAACGCTGATTACAACGAGTCTATTAGTCAAAAATATTTGTGAAAAAAAACGGCTTATTCCAATCTGTCTGACAAGTAGTTCGATCATCTAACTACTTGGACAAAAATGTTCCAAATAGTTAGCCCGAGATGTCGAACTGTTTGGACACACATATTTTATTCCTAGTAGTCCGACTGTTAGTGAAGTACAGTCAAATAAATAATAAGTAAGTAAGTATACCGAAAATATTTTTCCAGATGCAAAAGCAATAGGTGTAAATAATAATCTGTATATGTGGGTATATTGTTCCTTTTTTTCAATGCTAGTAGATTACAATTTTGTATATTGCTCGTATTTTCAAAATGGATAGACATTTTGTTTATTGTCCACAGAAACATAGTATTGAGTGAATTTCAACAAGTGCCCAAAAATCTTCATTTCCGTGGATTTTTTTGTTTTTAAGTTTTTTTCAAAAATAATTAGCGTTTATTATACTTCTTGATAATGTATGTATTCTTGCTTATTATCAAGCTGATTACTTAAAAAACTAACGAATAACACAAGTTTAAAAATTTCATGCCACGGCGATGAAACATGCGTGCACGGCAATGAAACAAGCGTCCACGGCAATGAAAGAACTGTCCCACGGTAATGAAAGAATCACCACGGAAATGAAAATCCATACATTAATTTTTTTTTATATACTGACATGAGTATTATATTATCCTAACATACAATATATACACGCCTGTCTCCGAGAAGGAGAGGCATACTCCCCCAGACGGGTTATCTACGCCACATCGAATGATAATAATTGATCGAATTTCTTTATAAGATTAACATAAAACCCCTATGATATATGGCCTAAAGATTGGAAAGAATCGCTTTTGATCCCCCTGCTCAAGAAGGGGTCCACAAAATTACGTGCCTTATAAGCATGCTTTCATCATACGGTCTGCCTGTTAGTTTGTGTGGGTGGATATCGGACTTCTTGCGGGATCGATCGATACGGGTCGTTCTTGATGGATGCTCGTCCGATCAAATGGCGATTAATGCCGGTGTTCCCCAAGGGTTAGTACTCATTGCAACACTTTTCCTGTTGCATATCAATGATCTGCCAAAGCCCAGAACCTATGAGTATGCAAATGATTGCACAGTTGTAGATGATTACATATCCATTCCGCGTGCTAGTGCGGCCGAGACACAGTATTTAAGAGAGGCTATGGTCGATCACACGAACTTTTCCCTTCGGGCAGTCTCCGATTGGAGCGATGCCAATCTGATCAAGTTCAATGCCTTGAAGACCCAGGCGGGTCTTTTCTCCGCAAGGAAGACGCTGTTTGAACTGGCTCCTATTTTCCAGAGTGTATCCTTACCTATAGTGGACCACCCTGACCTTCTTGGAATAACGCTGACCTCAACCCTCAATTTTGGTTCATACATTGAGTCAAAGGCTCAACTGGCTGCAAAAAAGCTAGGCGTCCTCTCAAGGATGCGACGGTACTTCACTCCAGAACAGCTGCTCCAACTCTATTAAGCACAAGTTCGGTCGTGCATGGAGTACTGTTCGCACCCTTAGGATGGATCAGCTAAATATCAACTTGAGGGGTTGGAGGCCCTAGAGAAGCGTACCAAGAGACTCCAGAGTTTTGAGCACCGGCAAAAAGTTGCTAGCCTATGGGTTTTTTATCGGATACATTTTGGAGAGTGCGCATCGGAACTACACTGCTTAATTCCCCCATCTCCGTTCTGCCACCGAATGAGCAGGGAAACCGATAAACGTCACCCATACATGGTAGATGTTCCATAAGCTCACACGAAGCGTTTCGCGTCCACCTTTATAATGCCAATAGCGAGAGTGTGGAACTCCCTGCACAGCTTCTCTGTTCTGAAACTGGAACATACAAATTAAACATACAATCTGGGTCTTTTTAAGTCGCGAGTCAATAGGTACCTTCTAGGTGTGCACGTTCCATCTTAGGCTGTACCATCGCTTTCCATCAGGTGAGTTATAGTCAAGTTCTAGCCTATTCTGGGTAAAAAAAAATGTGCACCCTACCGGACTGTGGCACTTATATCCCATGCCAGTAAGATTATGTTGCATATCGTCCCGGATTAGCAGGCTGAAAAAGAGTTCCTTTTTCTATTTAACATCTATGGCGAATACTATAGGATATACGAAATATAAGTAGGAGAGTTCATCCGTGATCATGGCGCTTGCAACAGCGTTGAAATATCGGAAACACGAAATATTTCAACGCTGTATAATCATAATAATTTGAGAGCTAATAACCATGATAACTATAGAAATTATATAAGTAGGAGAGCCTTAAAAGGGTGGGAGGGAGTCATTACTGTTGGCAGGAACAAGATCAACCTTCGATATGCAGATGACACTACTTTGGCCGCATCCTCTGAGCACGAACTTGCTGAAATGTTCAGCAGAGTAGAACGCAAAACCGAGACAGTAGGACTTTAGGTCAACAAGTCGAAGACAAAGGTTATGGTCATTGACCGAGCTGAACAGATCACACGCACAGGAGAATTGTCAGACCTGGAATTTATGAGCAAGTTTGTATACCTAGGCTGGATGATCAGTAATCAGAGAGGCTGCGAGAAAGAGATTCGAATTTGTGTGGAGATGGGCAAGCAATAAGCAAAATGTTGATAATCTGGAATAGTTGATAGTCCTGGTCTATCCACGCGCTGTATATCGAAAAAAGATTAAGGCTTTCGAGATGTGGTGCTGGAGAAGGATGCCACACATACCGTTAACATCGAGACGTACGAATAAGTCTATTCTAGAACTACTTGACGTAAAAACAAGACTGTCTACGATATGTTACCTACGAGTCCTGACCTACTTTGGTCACATTTGGAGCTACAACGGTCATACAGCCTGGACAAGCTGGTTGTGGCGGGAAAGGTAGACCTACCCGACCTACCCGTTGCTCAAACCTGATCAAGGCAATAACAGGGCTCTCAATTAGAGCTCTCTGAGAAGAGCCGAAGACAGAGCGGAGTGGAACGGCTGGTACAAGACTCCATTACAGTGCATCAGAACGGGCACGATCTTAAGGAATCAAGAAAACGAGCTGGAAGGAGTACAGTAAATACAAATGAGTTATTTACTGTACTTATAAGTCTTTACTTAAGTCTTTTGTCGTTTTGCAGAGATATTACTTGACGAGTACTGTACTGTCAGTATTCGGCGTCTGCGGCGATGCAGCAAGGTGTTGTGGTACGCCTTGAAGGGCGCTTGCTAGGGTCTAATATAGCTCGCGGCCAATCCACTGCATCCCTCCTGCCACCGGTCGTACCAGGTCACTGGTCCACCGGGGCCTGGCAGTGCGGGACGAGAGAGTGGGTTTGCACCAGCGCAACCGCTTACCCACTATAAATTATTCTCGCGCAGATGAACCTCGGCATTATTTCGGTCTCGGATTTTGAAGTCCTATGGCGACGGGGCGACGGTGGTGGGAATTCGGTTCACGGTGAATCCGGTTCTTAGCTGTTTCCCTGCACATAGGCGGTCTGACGAGAGTGGTCGCTCCTGGCTTCGACTGAGGCGGGAAGTTGGGTTCGGCAGAACGTCTGATGACTAAGCAGCCCTATTTAGGATCGCTCTGCTTACCTCTGCATAGAGGAGGGGCCTAGAAAAGGTGGCCTAAACATAGTCCGTCTCAACTCTTACCCGTATGGCAAACCGCGGTCATCGGGCACCGACATAATCGCGGTCGAAAGATACAGGCTTTGCAAGCCATATCAGGGCTCACGACCGAGCTCATTAAGCCGAGGCTCGCCGTTGACGGACACGTCAAGGAGGACGATATATATGTCAGTATTCGGTACACTGTATCACAGGTAAATATGTTTTCCTTGCCTATCATACCATGGCGATGAAAATATAAGTCACGGAAATGAAAGACCTGGCCACGGCGATGAAACTAATTTGTTTTAAAAGACACGGCAATGAAATTTTTTTCATTGCCGTGTCTTTTTTTTCATTGCCATAGCAAATATTTGCTATGGAAACCACGGAAATGAAAGCATGGCGATGAGAAACGAGTCGAAAATTTTAAATTACATAAAATCTATTAGGTATCCTAAGAACTAAACAATTCACAAATAAACAGAAGAGTATGGGCATTCTATCGAATGCTCAATCAAGAGTATAAACTTGTTCAAATAGAAGTTATACCTATGCACGGCGATGAAAGAAAAAATGTCCTGTAACAAAAATGGGATACACTTACATTTATAGCTTGAAAACGCAGGCACGTGGACACGTCCTTCCACGTCGAGCACTGAGGCGGTACTATTGGGCAACGTTTAGCACACAGAGAAGGAGACGCTAGTCTTTAGTTGGAACAATATGTTTAAAAATGTTTTTGACATGGCGATGAAAGGAAGTTCTGGGACAAATGTTTTTCTAGTAACCATTCGTTGTATTGTTTAAATATTTGATTAAGTGTATTACGTAACAATACCTTAACTATCCAAGTATCATATAAAACTAGGTTTCAATGTATTCAACCAATAGGTTTTCATCAAGGAGGTATAATACACATCAAGGTGAGTTGTGGACAGACACGGCGATGAAAGATTTCGAGGTTTAACATTTTTTTCTGGAGTACCTATTAATCCCAGTAATGAAATATTTAGTGCCTCACATAGGTGACTATTTCATCTAACCAAAAAAAAAGTTTTAAACACTATAACTATATTTTTTAGTACCGATTTCATAGTTGCCACGCAAATTTAGGCGCCGGGATATTCACTCTATTGTTGTTTTCTAAAAAACATTGTTTCATATTGTCCAGCGACACATTTACACCAGTGCCTACTTCTATCTTTAACAAATATTTTACTTTGTAAAACATCGATGGAACAGTTTTAGTTTTTTTTAGTTGTATGTTTATATGTACTCGTATATGCAAAAGTTTTCGAATAATTACAATGCTATTAAGTTTTTGAAAATGAATTACTTATATTTTATTTAGTTAAATAATCACAAACTGCAACACGCAGTCGTACTAACATCATAGACAATCGTTACAGGTAGTTAGAGCCCTCAAAAGTCTAACATTTGGTTTAACCAAAAAATGTCGTATAGCCTTCTGGGTTGTGAAGGTCTGATGGCAGTCGCTTCACGTACAATACTGACATTCCGCCAAATCTGGTTATATTGAAAACCAACCTCAAATAGACATGGCATAAAGGTTCGGAATAGAAAGAGTTAAATAATTACAAAAGAGTTCTATAAGTAAGAGAATTCTTAGAAATAAGAGTATTCTTAAACAAATCCCCTTTTTTTTTAACGCAGTGAAAATGCATAGAACTGCATACCACCGTGAGCCGATATTGGGAGGACGGGGCATGTAGGGCTCTCCCAGCCAGAAGGGCTGGGCCTACCCACTAAAAACACAGCGCCTTTCGTCCGCGTTACATTGGGTAAACAAATCCCCTACGTTTTTTGTAATAAGAAATTACTCATCATTTTTCTACGATGCCTAACCTGCCAGTCATTATTATCATCACACCATACACGTAAGCGATGGTAATCATTTGAGGAAAACGTTATTAATTATCATCTACCCTTTCATGTAATCGCACCCCTTGTAAGATTTTTTTAGCGATCTTCTTAAGAATATGATAGATTAATACGGCGTTCTTGATGGAGGGTTCCATCCTTTATGTATTTTTGAACTTGAGTATTATAAGGAAAAATATAAAAAGCAAATAATGACTATTAATTTTTCTTTCATTAATAATGGGGTGGGGAGTTAAGACCAAATCTTTTAGAGCAGCGGTGGATTTACACTAGGGGCAGTCGGGGCATGTGCCCAGGGCGGCAAATGTTTTAGGGCGGAAAATTTTTGAAAGTGAAAAAAAAATTCTAGTAATAGGGCGGACTTTTTTCTGGTGCCCAGGAGCGGCATTGAGTTTAAATCCGGCCCTGTTTTAGAGTATAATTTTGTTTTGGGTTTAAACAATGAAATTATTTATTAAATATATAAAACATAAGTTAGTAAGTAGCTGTGCCCTGCGGTTGTACCTACCCTGAAAAAACTGATCTCATAGAAATTTCGGGACTGAAAGTATCATAATGTTAATGCAACTGAACAAACTATGTAAAAAATATGATAAATATGTAAATATAAAGAAAGAAAGAAAGAAAGAAGAAATGGGAATTTCGGGATAAAAAGTCCTATTTCCTTCTCCTGGTTCTAAGCTACCCTCCCAACAATATTCAGCCAAATCAGTTCAACCGTTTTTGAGTTATAAATGGTGTAACTAACACGACTCTCTTTTAAATAAGTAAGTATATATTCATATTAAAATTAATTAAAAGACACCACACATGACGCTACATAAATCATGTCACTAAGTACATAAGCCACCAGATTTGATGCTAAACACACGCAGATATTGTTAAACCTTACAGATTAATAGTTATGTAAACATAATCTTACTAAAAGTACTTGTCTGTGATGTAATAGCTTATGTTCAATTAACTATATTTTAGTTATAAAATATGATTCAGCAATACGAGTTATTCAAATACTTTTTTATTGATTTATTAAATTAAAATTAAATCCTAAATTCCAATTATGTATTGAATTTTATAGCTCTCATAAACTCTTCCAAACCTAGAATTATAGACTCAATACATTCTAATTTTCATACTATATTTTGTCTATTTTCATTCATTAATACGAATTAGTAGATTTTCATTCAAACAAAATGTTTTTAGATCCAAAAAACTTGAACTCAATAAGCTCTTTCCATGATTGCGATACAAAAAATAAGTACTTATGCTTTTTCTCGTTTCTACGGAGGACATTTTAGAAACGTACACTAGGCTAAGTAAGATTAGATGATCCAAACTTAAAGTATTATTAAATAATGATGTTGTTTTCTTGCAGAAATTGCAGCGCCCGTGGTTTGGAAGTAAAAAGCCCCAGATTTTGGCATAAAAGTATCCTGTATATGAACTATTCTAAATTCTGTCTGAATCTCTCTGCAAACCGAGGGTATTTCATTTAGTGAATTCATATTCCAATGTTCTCGGATGTCCTACATTTGCACCATAAACTCATTAAGTTATTACAATTATCTACTTAAGTAGAAGAAGTCGAGAAGCCATTTGAGGGACAGTATTCGTTAAACTTTCAGTAATTGAGCTTGGTTCAACTGTCTAACTAGATGCCGTTGGGCACGAGATATAACATAGCATAGTTCAATTATAACTCCGCTGTCTCATACTTTGGATTCAACTTGAAGTCACTTATATTATGAGATTTTTAAGTGATAAACTGTGAATTTAGTTGGCAAAAGTGTTATCATAATTTAACAAATGAGGCATATAATATAACAAATTCGGGGTTTTGTTTTAACCGCAATTAGACCACACTAATTAGGTACCTTTATGCAAACTGCTGATATATTTGAATATACATATTAACAAAAACATATTCATCAACAAACACGAGGTAATTTTCAATTTCACTAAAACTCATTAAACTTATTTTGTAAACTCCATTAGTCAACGTTCACCGCAATAGCCTAAACAATTTCGATAACCAAAAAGTTGTAACATGTGAGGTTTTAGTTAAAATAGTTTGGGTTGTTACAAACGTGACTACAATAACGATAATATGAATATACATTTCGAATTATATTACACAGAAATAATCATTGTTTGAGTTCCTTTAAAAAGTATGCGAAACTATCAACTATTTAACCGATTTCGTACGAATACCACGTATAAGGGCCTATTTGGGTAAATTGAAACAAATATTACTTTTAACTTTTATAATCCCTGAATCCCTTTTGCTAATTATAAGTTGCGACTTTACAAAATATTTAAATGTTAAGTACTTTCCTTTTATGATTAAGTGCTTACATTATTTTTTATTTGAGGATTAGATATATTTTAAATACTATTAACATACACCTCAGTGTCCATCCCGAAGTCGAGCCACATTATGTACGTTTGCAATTTCCCAATCATGGCTCGAGTTTGTGATATAAGTACTTGTATAATTTATTAAAATTATTCTGCTTATAATTCTTATTTTAACACACAACTATAGGCAAGCGTGATAATTACGTCTATTCTTCCTAGCCACCAACAGCATGCAGTAGATGCTGATGCTTTATTTCCATAGCTGAATACCGCCGGAAAAGCCTTTACCCATCAACTGAATAATATACATAGGTAGGGTAATAGGTAATGTGTAATAATTAATTTTAACTTACTAGCTAAGTAGCTACTGATCCCATCCCTGACTGACCCTCATTTAAACAACCGTTAATAATAGATAATACGGTAACCGTCTCAAATAAAAATGATATAAATTATTCAGTCACATATATTCACTAATAAGCTTGATCCCTCATTCTCCAAATAAAAGCGATCCTTTTTCAATCCTCTCCGGACAAACATTAAACTTTCAATGAAAATGTTTTCCTTAAACATTTTTCAACTAAAGGATGATGCCATTAAATAAGCCATCGTATATAATGTGACGCTTATGTATTCCGTTTGAGATACGTGAACACTACATTTCACGAGGATACGTGACTCTTAAATCTAGGGCTTCAATGACGTGTCACAGTACATCAATAGACTTCACTTGACCCACTAAACTAGGGACATTCACATCATTTCTCGTTTAGACCTGAGGCCCGTCTCAAAGGTTTGTGCTATAAAAATTTCATGAAACGACTTCCCGTTGCGGCGTACATCTCTTTAAAAAATCGTCACAGTGGTAACACTAAACCTTTTGCAGATAAATTTCAGCATTCATTAAAGGATATTCGACTTTATAGCTTTAATTATTTAGTTGAAATTCAAGCGGCTCGGTCGCGTTTTAGTTTTTGTGGTGGCGTGGAATGAAAAGCGAGGTTCTTTTCAAGGGAATCGTGACGCAATCATTTCCACAGGTATAATTGCGGACGAAACTAGTGGGTGAATAATTTTGTACTTGCTATATCTCTCTGAAGATTTATTGCTTAACGTGATAAATTAATACGGTCACTAGTTTACCTAAATATAAAAACCTGTACGACGACTTCTCTGACTATATTACTTAGTAGGTACTTTCCTACTAAGTACGTAGTTTTCCATACCATGTGCTACACCCAAACCAAAGCTCTAAAAAGAGTTCTGCTTATTAAAAACTAGTAGGAGAACGCCGGATCGTTTTATCAAAGTCACACAGAAGGTATCTTAAAAGTAATAGAGAAATGTATGGTTAAAGTAAAAAAAATATTCTTTACTTTTTTTATAAGTGATACGATAATACATATAAGAGAAATTCTCGGTTTCGGAACTTAGATTAAGAAAGTTTGCTCATCCACAATTATGTTTAATTTTCATTTGATTGCGTAGAGACCTTACCTAAATACCTATATCAGCAAGTCTTGCCCTAGGTAACCTCAAACCTTGCAAAATAAGTAAGTACTTACCTAAGTTTTCTGAAGAACTATCGATGCGGGTTCTTGATTAGCTTTTCTTCACAATTATTTTCCTAATTAAGAGACACAGCGTGTAAATAAAATTAAGGCTTAATATTGCTGATATTATATCTTTTAAGTAATTTTAATTTGTGTACTTAGACTATTTTGTGAATTAACAAAAAATACACCCATTTTCTTGTCAGTTACTCTATTACAGATAGGTAGGTACTACTCGTAGCTGTGGACTAAGTAGTCTACGGATACTAGCTGAACCTTATCCACAGTATAAAAGATTTAATAATCCAATGTAGCTTTTAAAATTTAAGATAGCTTATTGTATCAAAATCAAACAAAGCAAGCTTGCCTAAGTATTAAGGATTTACTTAGGTACTTAGATTTACAAGTTCTTGTAATAATAAATTCCGTAAGTCTAGTAAAGACCACAAATACCATTAGATGTTTATTAAATATTCACTATAAACTTCTTATGTCAGGTATTATGTTACTACTAAGGTCTTAGAGAACAGGGGCTTACAGAGATGTCTGGAGTCTGGACTTGGAAAAGAGCTACGTCGAGAAACACTCATGAATGAATCGTGTATAAGCACTTATGAACTTCAATCCTAAGTACTTGACAGTTGTTTAACTTGTCGGCACTTGCAAATCTTCGGTTTATATTGCTTTACAAAAAAATGAACTTCGTGTTTTAGTAAAGGAGTCTTAGAAACTGAATTCTTGTATTTGACTCTGTTATTGGCTTAATGCAATCCCTTTGAGACTACATTATGTTATTAGATGTCTGTTAATTCAAATAGTTGGTTTTCTACGTTAACTTTTCATTACCTACACGCAACAGACTAGAAACTAAGTACGTACTTAAGTATACTTACCTATATTTATTATTCAATTTTGGTAAAACCTAATTTATTTATGGAGAATAGTTAAATGTATAAGTTTAAATTGAAATGGTTTGAGGATCAAATAAAAATTTTGGCTTATTACTTGTGAATTTTAGTTGCCTAGTGCTACGATTACGGAGACTGACCGATACATTTGCTGAAGCTGTTATAACAAAGTTGATGCTATAATAATCCACGGTATTCTAATACTTACATATCACGGATCAAAAAATACTAACACATACATATTACAATATCTACATGCATTATAGTACGATATATCACATATTCAAATAAATATAACAAAACCATTCGTTATTTGTTAATACTTAAGTATCCATTAAACAAACGATCAATTATTTTCGATAACCGCGTAACTGTTTGCCTATCATTTGGTTTGTTTATTTCTCGTTATATTTCCAGTGTCCCCTAACTCAATGCTTTGCAAATATGTGACCTATACTTGAGATGGTGTAATGAGCAGAACAGAAAATGAAAGTAAATAAATAGAATAAACTTACTTAAGTATATACGAGTATATAATTTTTCAACACACTTGCTCATAAAGGGGCTCTTATTTGTGCAAAAACAGTTGAATAATGACACGTTTTATTCACTAGTGAGTTATAGATTGCTTTTTAAATTGCTTTCATTTTAAAAAAGTTTCGATACCAAAAAAATTGTGTCCATAAATTTTAAAAACAAACTTCAACTATGTTTCCTTACTTTTGGTAGGTCTATGGTCGATTTCATTCATTCATTCATTCGATTTTTTTTTAATAAGTATATTCTTTTAGTCTTTGGCCGATCACCATTGTTGTGTTGGATGCGCGCGAATAGAAAAACTGTTTATTTATTAGCGAAAAATTATAATTTCTTCGCAAATGTGTTGAAAAACGTTGTATGGTACACGCGTGTATTGATGATTACTATCCTCGGCTATCTTCAGACCCTCGCCTGACGGCTCGGGCCTCAATAGCGCCTCGGAAGTAATCACCAACTTACCTCGCTTGTACCATAAATAACTATTGTTTATGCAGTTGATTTCACTAAGAACAAGTATACTTACCTAAGTAGTAGCATGCTCACAAGGTCCTAAAATTGAACTACATAATAATTGTCGGAAGAACTCATGAGAATGATCAAATTTCAAGTAAGTAGGTGCTTAAATCTACTTGCTCATTTTCAATACACATACCTACCTATATAAAGAAACAAAATCGTCAATTCAATTGACTACGTGAACGTTGATTCGAGAAAATAAACACATATATTTTATAATTTGAATAAGCACATAAACATTTGATACAACAATCGTGCCACTCATTCCCCATCCGAATACTTAAAAGGAAAAAAATCATAAAAGAAATCGTGTAAACATGACTGTTGCAAATTGCGCATCATTATTCTACCGAAAGCATTCAGCTGCTTAAATAATCTCATATACAAAACAGAGATGTCGAAGGAAAAACGCAAATGTGGGGAGGAAAGACAAATTACGTACCTTAGAGGGAGATTAAATTAAAAACATACACATTGTAAAGTACCTTCACAATATTGATCGTTGAACAATTTTGAGAATCATTGTTATAATATTAGTAGGTAGGGATAATGCTTATCAAAGGGATAATGGTAGATATGTCGTGGCTATTGACCATTTCATGAAATGGTTGGTAATAAAGTGGGACGCATTTCATGAAATGTCTCACTGTCTATTGATGACAGATACACCACGGATTTTCGCCAGATGATTTATCTAGCGAACTATAAAGAGGCAGCCTTTCTACCTATGTATGAATACTTATATCTCAGGAAATACCAATTTGATTTGCTAAAATGTTTTTGGATTTGATAGTCAGTTGATGATGGTTGTAGACCAAGCTCAAAAGATCAAATCAAATCAGCAGCGTATAAAGCCGCTAGTACTCGTATTTATCAACATGTAGTTACTTTATAGTAGGTATACAAACTTTGGGGGTGCCGCCTTAGAGCAGGCCCGGCGTTGGGGTGTCGTGGTAGTAATTCCCCGTGGTGATCCTACGGCACCCCAATGTAACGCAGACGGGAGTCGCTGTGTTTTTAGTGGGTAGGCCCAGCCCTTCTGGCTGGGAGAGCCCCACATAACCACCGTGAGTCCTCCTGTTCTCGGCTCTCGGTGGTATGCAGCGCTATGCATTTTCACAGCGGAAAAAAAAAAGGTATACAAACTATCTTCCTACACCGTACATTAGACATCCGTGTATACAATAAATATAACGTTTACTAGATGTAGTACACACAAAGCCAAGCCAACGTGGCAAACCTTGAGAGCGTGCACAGGTATGCACAATATAAACAAAACAAATAACAAACAAGTTTTTAAATTTTTAATATGAAATAAAAAACTACTTATTCATCAAATTCTTATATACCTACCTACAAATAGAATGGATTCCCTGTCGCTATTACTTTCTCAGTAGTAGTGGTAGTAGTTGTAGTTGTCAATACTTCTACTTTTTCCGTAGTTGGTACAGTTGTAGCTTCTGGTGTAGTTATTTCTTCTGTAGCTTTCGCAGTTGTAACTTCAACTGCATCGGTTATTTTCTCAGTCGCTTCTGTGACTAATGCAGTTGTTTCAAAATTGTTTTCCTTTGCCTTTTTATCATCGACATCTTGAGCTCCAACTTTGCTATCATCAACATTATTACTTGCAGTTGTTACATCAACAAGATTTAAATTTTTATTACCGTTCTTTTTCTGATGTTTTTTTGACGTTTTTGCTTCAGGCTGACTTATTTTAAATGGTTTCTTATTATTATCAGTATTAGATTGAGTAGTTAGTTTTAATACGACACGTGGTTGGGCTCCTTTATATACTTTATATGTATGTGTTACGTAAGTCATATCATTGTCAACTCGCAGTTCAATCAGTTTCTTGACTATACTTAAAGGTACCCAATGTCCAGGTAACTCTGATTCAATAGGATTAGATAGATACAATACTTGATCGTTTTTAGGAATTCTGCTACCACTTACAGAACTATACATCGGCATAAGGAATAGCAGTAAGAACCAACGCACTGTGGAATAATGTTAAATTAATATGCTGAACATATAGCGAACATAGAATATGAATTTAGAAGCGCTAGAAGTGCTGGTTCCTTTAAATAACGTTTTAAGTTTTTGGTCTATATATTGCCATGTAGCGTTTGTCTTGGGATAAATAGTGTGGCAAAATTCATCATTGATTCAGTAGCTTTTGTTGTTGCGAGTACAGACTAGATTATAGACAAGCCAGACTAGATCTACACTAGAAGACTTCTATGAACACCTCACAAATGTCATACAATTTAAACGAATCCGTTTTATTAATGTTATTTCAATGTGTAAAGTTCGAAGTAAGTACAAAAGTGTCCACCACGTTAATGATACTTACTGTCTCAAAAAGATAACTAAACATTTTTCATATTTATCACTCTTCAAAATTGTTCTCGTACATCGTGAAGCTCATTGTAATCGGTCGTATGTAATTCAACAATATTTGTACGTAAAACTAGGCATATTGATTCGGCGTCACGAGTATATTTTTGTAGTAGATCATGCATGAAAATCGATTTTACCCTTCGTTGGGTTTATGGCTAAATATCATAACGACAGAACAATAAGGAGCTTACCTTCCTTATCCCAACAATCTACTCGTAACGTGAATAATATTGAAAACCAGTCAACTCAATTAGTTTTTGTTTCCAAAGTACTTTATTCGACGGTCGTTTAGTTGAGAGGTTTTGTTGTTTAGGATGTCTTATCTATGTCTTTATAACATGTTGGGTTCGCATATAGATCGGATGTTGAATGATGATAGAAGTATTATGGTTAACTAGCTGTGCTCTGTGGATTCACCCGGGTTGTTGTGTAAATTAATAACTATCCGGACACTTATTTTTCACATATCGCCACCTTGCAAGAGACATTATGTAGTACGCAAACAAATTTTTGTCATCAGCGGGTATCGAACCCGTATCCACCAGTATAGAAGGATTTACCTTTTTTTTATTTTTATTTTTTTAGAAGGATTTACCTACTAGGTTTTTTCAAATCGATTCTATTCTAAGATTAGCGCGTTCAACTCTGCCCAATATTAAGAAAGGATGTTTATGTATTTACAGGGTTACCAATAACATTATCCGTGAGAAAGTAGGATTTTTATCTGCATAAAACAAGGTTTATTGGTAAAACCAGTCTTATTTTGGACAATAGAAGAATGATAACTATTTATTTAATAAATACTATACAGATAAATAGGTACTTAAGATCTAATCGAAAGAATAAATTATTGTTCAAAAAAATATTATTTAGAAAATCTACTGAATAAAAAATATTAGAAATATTTAGAAACTTCAAAGGAGACTATAAAATAAAAGATTCTTTATAAATAACGAAATTTATTACAACTAATCAATATATTTTACCTAAAGCAGTATTAATCTTCCCACTTCTTGGTGACGTTTATATATTCTCCGTCGGGTGACTCGTAATTCTTGATGGGAGGGGTCACTACAGGACCTTTGATGGAGTAAGGCACCAGATGTAGGTCGGGCTGGGAACGAAATAGGTTGGTTAGTGTTTTACTAGTAGCAGTAGTATAGTTCGAATTTGATTTATACTGTGCCTAAGTGAATCACACACAAACATATGATCATCATAATATCATCTTGATTATGGCATTTTGATTCCTAGCTTTGGTAGATTATTTATCATAAACCTATTTATTTAGAATGCTAGAATATAGTAATGTGTATGACTTAAGCAACAATTGTGTTTTTTAATATTTTGACATAAGTGGCGTTTGGCGAACTAAGCAAGACTTGGAAAATAGATAGATACTAGAAAAATGAAAGAAAACTACTATAAATAGATAATAGAAATGATAGAAAACAAGGCAAATAGTAATGTTCACACAACAAATGTTTGTCTTGAGTGGAAATTGAACCCATGACCTTTGGCATCGGCATAACAGACATGATAAATACACCACTTGGTTGTCTAACTTACATGAAACTAATATTATTACAAAAGACTAACTATGAATGAATAATATGACTGAGTACATACCATAATAGCCTCATTGTACAATTCAACGGACTCTTCATACAGTCTATCAAGCGCCCGTCTCTGGGCTCCCATAATCCTGTCAATCTGTACAACATTAGATATGTACTCTTCCTTCTTGTACCGCGCCCAATCCTTCAACAGGACCGCTCTGCTTTCAGTTTCTTCAACGGTCAGTTTTGGTGGCGGCCTTTTCCTTTTTCTGTAACATATCAGTTAATTTATTTTTTACTGTGTTTTTGATACCAAAACCTAAAAATATCCAGCATTCTTGAATTATAAAAAAATTAACATTAGTATAATGTTTTGTTTTATTCAAATCTTAGTATAAAATCAGCATAAAACTTTCAGTAGTTTTAAAACACTTTTTAAAATAAAAAGTATTATAAAAGCTATATGAAGAAGAATATAATGATAATCATAAACTTAATTTCCATTACTAAATGTACATAAAGGTCTTAATAATATACATGCACTTAAAACTTAGTAGCCCTTGTTGGTCATACATTTTTTTTGATAATTAATATGTTGTATTATTAATCGAAACATACAACATTATATATATAAAACAATGGGATGTTTGTACGTACTTATTTAAGTTGAATCCCTCAACTAGTTTCAGCCACATCCGGTGGCCTTAAATACGAACATCCTGTTGTTTTATATATAATTAATACATTTCACTGTTATACTACTTACTTCTCTTGATCAATCAGGTCGAATGGAGCCTCCAATTCATCAATAGGTTTCAACTGCCGAGCATTCTTTTCCAACCTCCTGATCTGTTTCTCCAGCCTTTTACGACGTCTCTCCTCACGAGCTTTAAGAATCATGGGATCCATTTTTTTCTTCTTTTTCATGGGTTCAGCCCTGAAATATAAATAATGTTGATTTCATTTTTAATAGTAATGAAATGTATGATTATTTATATTGAATATACTTAGGTCTATTTGAATGATAGATCATGGTCCACTATTTTTAGGTGATATAAAGGATATATTTCTTATAATACAACTGAGTTTAGATGATATGTTTAAGTCATGAAAAATATTAAACAACTACTCACCATAGTTGGTCTGTTATTTTAAACTGCAGTGCAACAGCGGTAGATATATTTCTAGTGTTGATTTGCACTTTCACTGCAGGACTTATAGCTAATCTGCAAATTATAAACAAATTAAAATTTAATAGTGATCTTAACATTTCATTTTGAGGTTATATATTCGCGAATAAATACCTGGAAAACTGTTTCAAAATTGATAAATTGAACATCTTAATAAGTTATTTGCAAGAGGCAGTCACTTGATTAGTTTATTATTTGTACAATAAATAAATAATCCATTCGAAATTCTATCGAAATAATTGGACAACAAGAAGAGTTCCGTCCGTTCCGTTTTACAAAAACAAATCGAACGACTGTCAAAAATGTCACAGTCAAACTGTGCCGTCACCATTGACATATAACATGGACGGGGCATACCTACGAAAAAAACGTGTATACCTATACTTCACTGAGAGCGAAAAATGGCGGCTAATAGTGCAGTCCCTATCGATATGTCTGAAAAATAACATCGATAATAGATTGTAAGTATGTTTTCTTACTTTGATTAATTTTAAGTTTTATAAATAGGTCTTACTGTAAAAGAACATTATAGATAGTTTGTAAAATATAGCTTGATCATTGTGACATACAGAGTGGCCCAAATAGAACGCTCAGTAAGGGGAAGTATAAAACTATAAGATATACAAAGATTTGTTTTTAGGATCCATGTCCTCGATTTTAGTAAAAAAAAAGTGCATTCATAGATTTAGAAAAAAAAACTATTACTCTCTTTGAGAATCGAACCCGGAAATTTTTAAAAATTTAATGTTCATTATTTTAAACTAGAAATGGATTGTGTACATCTTTAGCAGTAAGTAAATGTTACTAAGAAACATCATATCTAAATTCATTAAAATGCATTGTTTTTAAATGAAATAGTTTGGTACAAAACTCGCCAAGACATCATTAAAGTTCCTTCCCAGTTAATATCCCATTTCAACACAAATTCACCATTTCAAGATACAAAATGCAATAGTTTGTATATACGGCCGTTCGTTCTAGTTACAAATAATTAAAAATATTTTTTTCAAAACTTCCGGGTTCGATTCCTTTAGTGAGTTATAGTATTTTTCTAAATCTTTGAATGCAATTTTCATTTTAACTAAAATGGATGACATGGTTCCTAAGAACAAATCTTTGTATCTCTTATAGTTTTATACTTCCCCCCACTGACTGTTTTATTTGGGCCACCCTATATATCAAACTTTTATTCATTATACTCTAGTTGCCGGGATATAAAAATGACGATAGAAATTATCGACGTTTCGTACTATAATCGATACTGATGTAACATTTAATTGGGTTTTATTTAATTACAAACGTTAGGCATTCAATTAAACGAATATTTCAATATGAATACAGATATTCTCAAGAGCAAACCTCAAATCCATGGTTTCTTATGGTATACTACATGAGAATCTGAAAATTGGACTTTATATACTTACTCACTATTATTTAAGATCATATATGCACAAAATGTAAATAAAGTTTATGAAATAAAAATAAACACCAAAATTAAAACGTACTTGAATAAGTGTTTAAATAACGTTTTATTTAAAATATCGATAGTTTATAGTCTGTGGTCACGATGTTTCATTGCCCATCACTAAGTAAGTTGTAAATCCTTTTGTTATAGCTAGAAAATAATATGGCGAATATGGCCACGAGTAGGTATTTCAATGAGACTAAGAATGACAGATGGCTATTATAGTAACTGTCAGAAATACTGTTGTCCTTTTTCCCTTACGCAAAATTATGAACGTTAAAAAGAGACGGCTATATTTTTATAACTTTGGCGTCGATAAGCCTCATACTTCTATAACTATTTTTTCTATAGTCAAACATGCGATGTCCATGTTATATGTCAATGGCCGTCACACAGCACGAATGTATTTTGACATTTGATTGTTTACAAAAATTGCATTCCATTTTACAAGAAAAGTTTCCCTTCCCTCTATACCAAATAATTAGCCACTGAACAAGAGTTGCGATCACACAAAGTATTGAAATCCTCGAGATTCTCTCTTACGTCCATTATTGAATAAAATAAAATGATGATACATACAAACTCAAGCAATGGGGCAAAAACAAATATGCCTTCGCTTGGCCTCGAGTTCGATTCGAATCCCGACCCTGTTGTTTAAAGCACTTTCATTGAATTGCCATATTTATTATTACGAGTAACGAAAGCTCCTCAAGCTCATAGCTATTTTAAGAGACAATTTGTTTTTAAAAACCGGAAAGAACTTAAGCAAACTGACTAATTTACACTATTTTGTAACTGCATAATTTATTTAGATTACTTATGTAAGTAGTACCTATTGTAATTTGTTCTGTTAGGTATACTTATCCATATTGAACTTAAAATCACAGATTTAAATAAAAGCCATTGATCTGATAATCATCATCAGTAAACTGTATTGGTTCACTGCTGATAAACCTTCCCTTTCCTTGCCTTTTCCTAATTTATCCAGCGGAGACGGTTATGTGCGGTCTGCAACCAATAGTTTCCGGCAACCTTTACTGGTCGTCCGTCCATCGAGGAGGTGGTCATTCCATGCTGCACTTGCCATAGTCTCCATTGAAGAACCTTGCTATCCCATCATCGTCTATCAATGCCACCCATCACCAACCAACATAGGTATAGATGCCCAGTTCTTTCCATTCCCATTCCACATTCCATGAGCTTCCAGAAGCAGCGTTAGGCAAAGAGTTTAAAGGAATAACGTCTCCTTGTCTTACTCCGTAATGTACCTACCTATTGGTCCTGTAAGTACTTACTCCTACTGACATGTACTAAACAAACATTTCAATGTAATGATATAATAAGCTTTAATTAGAAAGGTACACATAGTTGGCTGGTACTATGGTAAAGATGTGCCTATCTCCCTACATGGATGGAAAGATTGACGTTATAACAACTAAGGCTAAGTAGATATGAGAAAATAAATTGTGTAAATAGATTGAGTTTTACATTGTGTAAATAGAAACATATGGGATAATAGCTGTGCCCCGCGGTTTTCAATTAATTTTATCAAATCTATGTTTCGTAGTGTATCCTAAGGACTTTATAGTGAAACTTAATCATTAATTATTCATTCACTAAATCATCTCGTTATAGTAACTGACCCCTAACTAAGCTCGAAACTCGTATCTAGGGTATCAGAAACTACGCACACACACACCCAGACCGAGACAAACATTTGTGATTCTCACAAATATTCACCCCGCACGGGAATCGAACCCGCAACCTTACGGATGGCAGTCCAGCATGGTGACTCTGCCATCGCGGTCGTTTTACCCGTGTAAATCTTGATCCCGAGAGAATTTTGGGATTAAAAGTCCTATAAGTATGTCATTCCTAATCATAAGGAACATCCTTAAATACCAAATTTCATAAATCGATTGCGTGATACACCTACTTATTGTAATATTCATCGAAAGCCGATTATATCTTCGCGCATGACCTGAGACAGTTCTTAGGTCTTGCACCTATAAATTTTAATTTGTTCCTTATTAAATATTTTTAATTAAATTAAATATTTTTTTTATCTACAGAATAATTGCAACCTTACCAAAGGCCAAGCTAGACTCACTAATTCTACTTCGTACTAATAGGTAGTAGTCTAAGTACCTACTTACTTAATGTGAATGTGAAAGTTTTTGAGAATGTATAAAAGTCAATAAAATAAAGAACACGTTATGGATGGTTGTTACTATTTCTCATAAAAAGTACTAGAGACTTTATTGGTCTATTAGGTGATACATTTTTTTGGTACAGATGTTCCTTAGAACCAGGAATAACACACTGGATAAGTAGATAAGTACTTTTTATTGAAAAAATGCCGTGGATTTATTAAATGCGCTGGTAAAACCGCAAGGCGCTGCTAGCCCCTACATAAAACCTCATTATCATAACTTTAAGTAACTGCATACTTCCACATAATTGAACAATTACCTACCTAGATAGGCATTCATTAAAAAAGGTCATTGTAAAACCCACAAAAATCGTGCATATTTATCTGATTCACAGAGATCAATGAGGAGCCGTTAGTATTCACATCACATCATCAAAGTAAACAAAATCATAACCTGTTTTACCCATACATTATGGTATTGTTAGAAATATTTTACATAGTCATTCTTTATTACGTTTTGAGAGTTATTAGGTAGCTGTCGTTAATAAAGTTAAAAAGAATAAAAATGAAATAAAAAACGTTGTGACCATAAAATTTGTTTATTGTAGACAAATAAAATGGATACAAATTCTTCTTTTAGTTATACGGTGTTGAATAATAATAGTTTTAATAGATTAAATACGAGTAGTAATGTGACAATTATACCCGGTTATACACCGATAACGCTGTATATCGCGTATGTGGTAGCTATTATGATAGTGTTAAGTAATTTACCTGTTGTGATATCTAGTGGATTGATTTTGAAAAAGGGTAAGAATTTCACTGTTATTTTTATCTAAAATTTTTGCTTTAGAGGCATTATCCAGTGAGGAAACACGGGACTACGTTTGTATAGAGAATTGGTTGCTAGAGACCCCTCTTAATTAGTTTGAAACTACAACATTCCAACCCTGTTACTAATACTTAAACAATGAATAACAAGGGTATAATTAAGCCACGTTTTCTCTCTGTCACATATCTATGAATTATTCTTAAAAAATAAAAAAAAGACGTGGGTGAATTAGATCGATGTTATTAGCATTTAGAGGGTTAGAGGCTACTTAACCATGCAGATGTTTATACCTTTGTATAATATTTGAGTATTGTTATGTAAAGGGATACACGACCTTATGACCTTCTTAAAAAAAATGAAGATACATACGGTGAACTTTGCTCTGGAGAAAATAGAGAAAACGAACTGTCCTAGATAGTTATTTAGCCTCCTAATTACAACTTTCATTCATCGTTGTCGTTAGACCGACTCTAACTAGGTTTATATTAACAATAGAATTTCTAGTTTTATTTTAAGTTTAAATTATAAAAAAACCGTAAGCTTTCCTATCTGAAACACTTTGTTTTTGTTTATTTTATGTAGAAAAAAAATCTTAATTAAGTACTCTAGGATATAAACAGGTTTTTTTCTACATACTTATATACATATGCATGTACATTCATATTTACATAAGATGCCACCTCATTAAGTCACGAAAATAAGCAGGTGAACAAAAAGGTGAAAACCAGCACAACAATAGAGAATAGTAACTAGTATTCCAGCAATACTTTCTATGGGGTCTCTAGGTAAATAAGTACCTATATAAGTAATTGTTTTTCTTTTTGATTTTATTAAGTAAAAATATTTTTTTTAATTCTTAATAACAAATATAAGTATTCTAGCTGCGCCCCGCGGTTTCACACGCGTAGTTCCCGTTCCCGTTCCTGTAGGAATTTCGGGATGAAAAATAGATGTTGGCCGATTCTCAGACCTACTGAATATGTTCACAAAATTTCATGAGAATCGGCCAAGCCGTTTCGGAGGAGTATGGCAACGAAAACTGTGACACGAGAATTTTATATATTAGATAAAAAAGAAAAACAATATACCTAAATACTTATAAAATTAAAACTCAAAAACTAGTGGGCCAGCGTCGGGGCAGGGCCCAAGTTACCGGCAGTAGGCTGCAGAGAGAGGAACCTCCTCACGATGCGTGCCGTGTCCAAATCCACTGCCTTCTGTAATTCTGTATCTGACCCTTGACCTAACCGTTCGAGCGAAAGCCTCTTAAGATGATGATCGAGGCTTTTTGCTATCAAACAATGAAATAATAATAATTATTATTTTTTAGGTCAGAAACCAAAAAGCACATACATCCTACTTGGCAATGTCTCTCTAGCGGACACAATACTGGGAGCTTTCATTATTTACGGTATCACTCAAGATGTAAAAACGGACAGCGCTTTTTGTGTACCTCTAATGGGTAAGTAAATAACACTACACAAGCAACTTAAGTACAAAGCAAATACAATTAATATTTTTTGCTAAAAACGAGCTAATTTGCATGCGTCGAGGATATCTAGTTTCGCAGATACATAAATCTTTCGATAGCCAGAATTTAATAAGCCTGTTTGGAGATATTTTCCTTATAAGGCCATAATAATTTTAATTGATCAAAGTTACACCAATTTGTGGTTTTTGTATTGTCTTAATATTAACTGTTAACATAATCTAACCACAATTATAAAACATAAACGATTTATGTTCACGATACCAATAGGTAACTTAATTTACCATGCAGTAGTTATTTTAATCACCTGCTCGTTTGGGTTAAAAAAAATCTTCGACGTATCGATTAAGTTTTTTTTATCTGCGAATACAGATTATTCATATAACATAAGGTCTTTTATTTTAAAAAAATGCGCTTCTAATGCAAAATATTTTCAAAACTTTCCCCCGTGTTATTTTAGCCTACGTCATAAAATCTGTCTGTGTAGGTACCCTTCAGTGGTTTGGAATGTGTGTTGATGTCAGTTAATAACGACTGCCTTTTAAACATACAGATAAAATTTGTTGAATAACTTATTCATGATATACGAAAAAAAATATTGATAATGCTGGTATTTTGCTATAAATATTCATTAAAAAATTTAAATGTAAAATTCGATTTTCTTTGCTATCTGTACGTAACACTCGATCGATTTATTAATAGGTAAATGATATTTATAATGTATAGACATTTTAATATTTTGTACGGGTTATAAGTACGTAAAAACTAGTCGAGAGTTATAAAAAACGATTACTTAAACACAAATCGGTATGTTTGATAACTCGTCCAAGTAGCTATAAATAAAAAACTTGATCATGACACTTCAAAATAAAACTATAAAAATCAAATTCGATTCAACCTTTGGGAGTGATAGACAGACAAACACACAAAAAACATTTTACAAGAGTGACCTAACCTAACCTAAACCAAAAGTATTCATAAAAAGGAAGAAAGTAAAACGACCTATAAATGGCAGAGTGGTCAGTGTGGTCACCATGCCGGACCGCCATCCGTAAGGTTGCGGGTTCGATTCCCGTGCGGGGTGAATATTTATGTGAACCAAAAATGTTTATCTCGGTCTGGGTGTGTGTGTGAATGAGTGTGTGCGTAGTTTCTGATACCCTAGATACAAGTTTCGAACTTAGTTAGGGGTCAGTTACTATAATGAGATGATGTAGTGAATGATTTATAAAAAAAACAGACTATAATAAGGAAGTCCTTAGCTGTCTCCCTGTTCCGTGATAATAAGTAAGTACTTACTTAGGACAAAAATATGTGTATTGTGCAGAAATTGCATCATCAGTTACACCGACAACAGCACCGCTCTTAGATTAGATTGAAATACTTATGTAGATATATCTTCTCTATATTATCATACTACCTCTATTTTCCATACTTATTATCTACTTATACCTTACTACTAATAATAATTATAAAAATATTTGTTTGTTTGTTTGTATGTAACGATTAGGCTACGAAACCAAAAATTCTTTCACCATTAAAAGTTACATTCACCCTAAGTACATAACATAGGCTATATTTATCCCCGTATTCTCACGGGAACGGGAACTATGCGGGTGAAACCGCGGGGCATAACTAGTTACTATGTAGATAAAACAATTTTACTTGTTTCAGGTTTTTTAGTATGCCCAGCAATGGTCTCCATCTTCAGCGTAGGCTTTATTGCAGTGGACCGATATATTTACATCGTACACGGCCTACATTACAAAATGTGGATAAATACAAGAAGAGTTCGCATAGGAATTGCTCTTATATGGTTAATGGGTAAGAATTTTGTTTCAACTTTTAATCTCCTTTACATTTAGTCCCTATTACTAAACCAGGAATAACAACGGTATAGTTAATCTACAATTCCTCTCTTGCATGCAACTGTTCTTTCATACATTTTGGGGGAAAACGTGAATTAACTACCTATATTGACATTATTTCGTGTATCTTTGACAAACGTTGTGATTGTGCCTATTCCTCGCCTCCTCAATGTAATAGAGACTTGTAATGCTAACACTGTATTTTTCATTATAGGTATCACCCTTAGCTTTATGCCGATCACTGGGTGGACAAATAAAGATATTATTATAATTGAATACACACTCAACTGCAACTACATCAACGTCTTCCCCGGAGAGTTAATATTAATAAATTCCTTCATTAGTATAATACCTATAATAGTTGTAGTCGTACTATATAGCATTATTCTTGTAAAAGCTTTAAAAACTGTTAAAATGATTACTGGAACTAATAAAGTTAATAATATAGAGGAAGCAGTGAAAGATAAACCACAATTGAGAATGAACCGTGGTACTGTCAACAAAGTGATTAGTAATAATAAAATTGTAAGAAGCGCTTCTTTAGATTTAGGAAAACATGTTCAATTGAAAACTAAACATAAGTCAAGAAGTATAGAAGATTTGACTATTAATAATTCTAAAAACAAAAGCACAGAGAGATGCATTTATATTTGTAGATTCAAAAGAGCATCGAATTATAGCGTCAATACTGTTGAATCGAATATTTCTTTGAACATGACGAATAATAACAATTTTTGTGATAGATTTTCGAAGTCAGTTAAAGCTAAAACAACTCGTCAAAAAGAACCGAATAAATGGCGAGCGATAACAGTGGTTATGTTAACGTCAGCTAGTTTCATGGTCACTTGGATGCCCTTCTTCATTGTCGTAGTATTTTACGTACTATGCGAAGGGAAAAAAACAAACGAACGATGTTTACACTATAGATATCTAGCATCAAGTCCGCTCTGTATTCTAGGGTTTCTAAACAGTTTACTTAACCCATTAATATACGCGTGGTGGCATAAAGGTTTCAAAAGAAGTGTTAAAAACTATTGCAAAAGATTATTTAGTAGATGTTTTAAAGAAAGATGATTTATTGTATTAAAAGATTGAATACATTTGAGTATCTTCCATGACATTTGGACACAATCGTAGAACATGGTCAGTTGGGATAATACCACAAAACTAACAGATGGTCTAAATCGGTCGGTCGATTTTGAAACTTCAGTCTCTAGTAAGTGGTCAATTGTGCCTATCCTATTTTTCTACGATAGTGTCAATTTTGGCAGAAGGATTGCAACTCTTCCGCCTTCTTTTGTTTTCTTTAATAATTAAAATTATTGTTATTTTTATAGTCTTGAATCTATAGACAGTGTAGATAAGTGTATTTTGAAATGTTCACTACAAAATAAAATCTATCTTTGTAACTTCGAGATGACTAGAGATGCTGGTAATAAAGTTTTATGGACATGTTTTCAAAGACTCTTATTTATTCTTCAAGACCACAGACTGTTAGATTAACACTGTGGTTAACAGTCGGATTTTTACATATTGTACTATTCTGTTGAAACGATTACAAAGGAACCTTAAAAAACACGGTAGGTTATACTTATCTCATTAGCAAAATTTGACAATTCATTCAGTTTTCAACGAATACTATGTAATGTAGGTACTTATAAAAAGAACTAACAAGCATAAAAATGTTATGTCATAAATTACTTAACAACTCACTATCTATTAATAAATTCGAGAACATCCATAGGAGCTACTTGGGTAGCTATCTTTACAACGACTATCAAATAATTTAGTTTAGATTATACTAGTTATGATCAAAAATAAATGTTATTGTTTGATATGTTAATTTTATTACGTCATCCCGTGTTTGGTTCCGTAAGAAATAGTTTTTAAGATGTAAGTACAGAATACTTACGAAAAAATTTTGAGCTTGTTTCTGTGCTCTTCCAAAAATGACTTTCCCTCTATGGATTTCCGACTTGTGTTATGATTTTTAAGATTGACAGTACATGTATTTTGTATAAATAATACCTTTCAAAAATTTCAGCGTCGTGCAGTTTTACCCTGCACTCTACTTAGAACTGCCTTCCTACTAACGTAAGAATACTTTTCGTAGGAATGGTATAAACGTAAGAATAGTTTTCCTAATTCGCTATAACATATCCATATTTATGTGTGTTCATAACAATCTAGCAGCTCCTCTGCATCTGGTGCTACTAGTATATATGGTCCATAGGTAGCGATTAAGTACACTAACCACTTACCTACAAGTAGGTACTACTTGTCAATGGAAAAGAGAATGGAATCTTACCACAATAAAATATAATAAAATTGCTTAAAAAGTGAATCATAAGAAGATCTCTAAACCCACCGATAGCTTATCAATTCGGTTTTATAATCCGAGTATAAATAGGAAAGATCAGACACGATGCCGGTGTAGGATTAAAGGTACAATGAAGCGATTCGTCGTTTGTCTCGTTGCTCTCCTGGCCATAGTCCAGGCCAAGCATGAGCAATATGAAGGGTGAGTACTTTACTGATTACACTAACGTTAACTTTAGCTTGAAAGGGTTAACTCACTCATATTATTGTCTAATTTTGAAACGAAAAGTATAGAAATATGCCAAGTAAACATATAAACTATTTGTGCCGTATGCCAACTTCCATCAAATTCGTTCAGGCGTTTAAATTATTGATAGCTCTAAATATTACTTGGACAATTAATTATGTAAGTATCTTGAATACTTAATTTTCAAATGATTAATCATTATGTATCTTCCAGACACCAGCTCTACCGAGTTTCTGGATCCTCTGACCAGTTCCAAAACCTCGAAGGGCACTTAGACTTCATATCAGCCACGCCACCTTCCCGATCTGCTAGCGGCAATTTGGAAATATTGCTGCGACTGGCTCCAGAGGAAAAAGAACAATGGCTGCAGTACTTCAGCGCTCGGGACATGTCTTACAAACTCATCGCTGATAATTTGGCCACGTAAGTATTTTTAATTTTACATAAAAGGAATGATTTTTCGGATACTTATTTAACAATCTAGCATTAGTGTGTGGGATATTTACAGTTTCGCATCGTAACTTTGACCTAGGTCCCTGCCTAGTTGGCGTAGTGGATTTATTAACGTTTAACATGTAATTTTTAGAATCCTGCGAAATGAAGAATCTGATATCGAATTATCTAAGAAAGCTGCTCAAAGGGACGGTCAAAAGATCAGCTGGGACACTTACTACAGACATGACGAAGTAAGATTAAATTTGCTTGTGCCATATTTACTATCCTCTTTACGCATTACACTTCGTAATAAGAACACCTAACTATGTTTTTCAGATTAACGACTATCTCGACAGCTTAGCAGCTGAATACCCAGACTTGGTTACCGTCATCAACGCTGGTCTCAGTTTCGAAGGTCGCCAGATCAAATATGTCAGAATTTCGACTTCTCGTTTCGAAAACCTTATGAAACCCGTCATCGTTATCGACGCTGCTGTTCACGCAAGGGAATGGGTCACACCACCAGTGGCTCTTTACATAATTAACCAACTGGTCGTAGATATTTTCGATTATCAGCTGACTGACAGAATCGACTGGGTCATTATCCCCATGGCTAATCCTGATGGTTATGAATATTCTATGGATGTGGTAATTTTTAATTTTATTCACCTATTACTAGCCGAGTCTCGGGTTAATTCCTGTTGTTACTGATTGATTATTAGTAGATAGGACCCGCGTAATTATTCCTGTATGATCCCGTTGAAATTTTATGAGTAAAATAATCACATTACATAGTTTCTCTAGCTTCTCTAGCTCTAAGCTCCTTATAAAAATACTATTAATATTCAGTGGTTCTAGATCAAGAAATAAAAACATAACAAAGTTCATGGTAAAATGAAGGGGAAGAACAGCAAATAATCTCTTACCTCATTACAATATTTTATTACCTTCGTGACATACTTTGACTTCCTAAATCTCATTAATCTAATTGGAATCCCAATCAAGTACGATGCATGCATATTTATTTAAGTAGAGTCAACAAAATTACGTGACCAAATTATTTTGAAAAACATTGATTTTATCCTTGTTATATCCTTGATAAAAACTTTGCATAAGTATATATACTTTCTTAGTATTTTTCTAAAGGTAAATACAAACTCTAAGTAGAGTTAAAGTACCCACTCATTAAGAGTATGAGTAATTCTATGTATTTACCGTTTTCGAATCTTGCATACCAAGCAACATGTTAACTTTTTTAGGACCGCATGTGGAGGAAAACTCGTTCAACAGTTCACGAAGGTGGTGAAGAATGCCCAGGAGTAGATGGCAACAGGAACTTCGACCATTACTGGGGCACTCGACCAGACAGTGCTGACCCTTGCTCTATTATCTATGAAGGACCTACCCCATTCTCAGAGCCTGAAATCCGTGTTATCAGGGATGTGGTTCTGCAACAGCTCAACCGTGCTGCTTTGTACATCTCTCTACACAGCTATGGAAACATGTTCCTTTACGCTTGGGGTAACAATGGTAAGTTTTATTTAGTTACGTTTCTAAGTAACTAGAAAACTCAAAATATTACATACCTTTATTAAACATGACAAAGTAATTTGACCAAAGTGCATAAAAAGTGTGACTGGACTGGACCATTCTTTATGAAGGGAAGGCCCATCCAATTAAGTACTTAGTACATAGCTAATAGACATATTAACCTTATAAACGATATTCATGTGAGCTTTTACTCTCAGGTACTCTTCCCAACAATGGTCTGATTCTTCACTTGGCTGGAGTAAGAATGGCTGATGCTATCGACGAACTCGCTCTTGACAAAGCTGACAGATATTTAGTTGGAAATGCTGCAAACATCCTGTACTACACTACTGGCACATCTCGCGACTGGACCAGAGCCGTCGGAGTTCCTCTAACCTACACCCTGGAACTTCCAGGATACGAATACGGCTTCCTTGTTCCTCCTACCTACGTCAAACAAATAGTTACCGAAACATGGGCCGGTATCGCTGAAGGCGCTAAATATGTTTTGGAATCGCTATAATTTATTTAAGTACTTTAATAAATTATTTTGAATAATATGTGATCTTTTATTTTGTTTCCACTTTGTGAAATGAGGGGTCTTATCATAAGTGGCTTATAGCTATCACTCCCCTTGTCCTTGGCAATAACTTGGGTTTAAATAATTAAGTAGGTACTTACTTAAATATATAGAATGTAAACATAGATGGTAGGTATATCTATGTTTTTATCACAACGACAAAAGTATTAATAAATACTTAAGTACCTAATAGGCCATAATAAGCAAATCACTCATAATGTTCCAAACTTGCTAATCAATGTTCATAGGTATTCCTAGAACATGATCCGCACAATTTCTGGGAAATTGTAACAATGGTTTCCTCGTTAATATCAATTAGATATTGTTAGGCAAAGTAGACATAAGTATAATGCCTTCCCGGTATTATAAACTAAACGATACGCCTACCGAAACATCTAACTAGCTAGACCAGTTAGGTGCTTAGCCTGGGCTATTGTGCTGCAGTAAGCAAACACAAACAATAACCAAATTAAAATGTTAAAACATAGTGCGATAATATTAACAATACTAGTACTTTTGGGGGACCCATCAGAGGCTGGATATAAATTCAGAAGATCTATTAAAGCTGTAGGATTGCCGTATTACAAAATTCATATGTCCTTGGGAGAATGTAAAGGTGCGATATAATACTTGTTAGAATTCAACGTTCACTTTTACCGGTCCATTAATTTACTTAATGTTTTCAGACACTTTGCTTTTTTCTGAACAACTTTTATGGGGTAAAATTAAAATGAACCGTATTTTCGATATTTACTACGCCAGTGAAAATGGTAAGAATTTTCTTTTGGATGTATTGTACCCAGTGGTTTTTACTTAATGTTATGTTCATATTCTTAATTTGTTTCAGACCAATTATTAATATCTAAAGTACAAATACGAATAGTCATTAATAATTCAGATATAATGGTGTATACAGAACAAGGCATTGGATATTCAGATTTCTCAGGCATTGTATTCTTGCCACCTAAAACCCTTATAGTATTTTATAGCTTAAAAATTTATACATGCAGTCGTCTCGAGCCAACCCCCAAAGGTGAAATGGAAATGAAAACATAAAACAATTTATTACGGCTAGATAACTTAATTTTTTATTTAGTGCATAATTAAAAAAGAATTAAATTTAAAATTAAATAGATTCTGTGTCTTATAAAATCGTATAATGAAACGTTATAAAATCAGCTGTCAATGCCGTCAATTTTGACAGTTCCCAGATTGATTTTTGCGTGAAACGTAACGCAGTGTTTATTTACGTTCTCGAGTCAAGTCAATCGCACGCAAAATCACAATAGTCATTACATTACGCACAAAATCAAAAATTTTCAAGTGTAATGTTTATTGAAATGTTATGAAAATGTTGTGGTATCTGCCATGGTCTGAAAGTATCAAAAAAAGGGCTTGCAGGTATCTGTTACAGCGATATCTTGGTAACTTCCTACAAGAGAAACTTACTCTTGATCAGCTGAGTGTAGATCTGTACAATGGGACTGGGACCGTTTGCGATGTCAGCCTTGACTGCGAAGTGAGTAAATTACATTATTATACTTCCGATATAATAACAAATAAATTTAGGTAAACAATCGTGTACTTATAAGTACTAGTCTAGGTGCACGAGAGTCTGCCAATACAAAGTGCGCATTTTAATAACACGTGCGTGTTTTAAACAAAGAAAGATTCATAGTTTATTACATATTTAGTCACTATCGTTCAATGTTTCCATACAGATAAAACCATGAGTTATTTACTTAAGTATTTATGATAAAAACTTAGATCTGACTCTAATTCAAGAGAAATGTTTTTGTATTTCTCTCATTCATACTCTGTTGTCAACATAAACAATAACATTACCCTATTTCGTAGCTAAATTCAAGGTTATTATTTATTTTTGCACATGGCACATGTTTTTAGCACACCTTTCATTGGCAATAATAATTAATCTAAACCTTTTAATTATTACAATATATTTTATATTTTTTATATTTTTCTCTCTATAGAGAAAATAAGACATCAAATTAATAAAGAAAAATAATTTTACAAAGTTAATTAAAATGTAATATCTAATTATTAAAAAACATTCTAATTATCTATATTTTCTTTACTCAAAAAAATGAACCCTAAATCATATTCCTAGGCACTCAATGAACTGGGGGATGCCCAGAACTGGCCCCTGGAGATAGTAGATGGGCATATGCAAGAGATAACTGTCACAATTCCATGGTCAACACTCCTCAAAGATGACTCCATTGTTGAAGTCAATGGATTGTCTATCACCGTGCAGCCCAAAGTCCGGGCTGAGCCAGGTAATATACAAAATGCTATGCTGATTCTATTTTATTGATATTTATTTTCTTTATATTTTACTCTTTTTATTATTTTCCAATTATACAAATTAATATAAGAAACAATAATCCTACTTTACTCTTTGAAATCCTAGTACTTCATAAATCCATAATTTGCTCTGAGACAGTTCATATTATTTTTGTTATAAGACTGGTATTCAATAAATTATTTTAGTATCTTACATTTTTAAGGATTATTGATAAAACATCACAAAGAGCAATAAAGCAAAAACTAGCTTGAGCCAGACATACAAAACACAATCACCCTATAGATAATCTGTATACAGAAATTAGCTACAAAAAATCCTCTAAATGTGGGGGCCAAAAGTAATCTACAAGGTTTATGTACTTCCTTTTGGCAAATAAATTATTTATGTATTTACTTATTAAGTTTAGAATATGTTTACTTAATTCTCGTTTATAAGGAATTTAAATGTAGGAAAATGTTTTTTTTTTCAGTATCGTCAATGTTGGAATCAATGTGGTCTTCCATGTCTTCTTCTATGCAGCTGGCTGCTGAGTGCCTCAGGGAAGAGGACACTCCACAAGAGGCACATCCGGTCGAGGGGATCGAAATGTTCGCTCATGCTATTGATTCCAGTTAGTAATTTTAATGATTTTATGTAATATGGATTTTATTAAGTTTTTGTATATGAACAGAGAAAGTTGTTCACTGCAGCATTTAATTCTAAAAATATATCCTACATTAATTTCTATTTAATGTCTAAGAAAACAAATACAATGTGTATCCAGTTTATCTTGTAATTTGTTGCCAAGACCAGTCCAATTTACTACTAATTAGTGGTAATTATTGACATAAACATTAATTTAAGCTCTGCCAACTATTTTAGCTACATATAAAATCTCTATAATTTAGGCCTGAGGAGACTTGATGTTAACTCCAAACACCATTTCGTACAGCTTAACTATGCTTCACATAAGAGGGTTATGTGTTATTATTATTATGTGTGTAATACTAATATTTTAAACTTTTATTTTTCAGTTCTTAGTCGAGTAAAAGTAAAGTTTGTCAATACGAAAATAAGAATAGAACATGTACCCAAAAATGGTGATAGAGGTATCGCTTTGGAAATACATATCAAAAGGTAAGATAAGTTTTTGTAATATTTACACGTTTTTAATTGTCCAATCAATCAATCAATAAATTGAAATTGAAAAAAAAATCACTGCAAACAAAATAGCCTATCTTCATTGGCAAACAAAATTAAACCCCAGAATTACTAAACAATTATGACCAGTAGATCTTCTTTTGTTATGTCCAATTTTACTCTCAGGTTATCTATCAATGAGTGTCTTCAAACATAAGTTTATTTAAACAATCACATTTCCTTATTCATACATGTGTTGTGTTGTGACCTCTATTGGACTGATTATAATAATCTCATTGAATCAAAGACCTTGACTATATTACGAATTTAAATTAACTGCCAGTATGACACAGTTCTTATTGATAATGTAACCTGGATTATGTGTTTTATGTCTGTATTTGTTATACTAGTTGTGGCCCTCGGTTTTAAACGCGTAAATCCAGTTGGGTTTTGGGATAAAAAGAGATGAACAAAGTCAGAGTCTGGCGGTATTCTGAGAAATTTAAAATAGATAATGTGGATTAATTATTCCTCATTATAAAAAAGGGTAAAACTAGGGTTACAGGATAAAATCGAAATGAAACATAGTATCTACATCGTGTGCGGCGCGCTTAATTCTGTTAATTTTCTTTAAAAAAATATTAAAACATTAATTTCAGTATCGCCTACTTCGACGAAGCAGGTTCGGAGCCAACACCAGACATGACAGATCCAGAAAAATCTAAAACATACGTAGTAGCAACATATACGAACAAAAAATTAAAATTCGAAGGCATCACTTTATACACTGACGAATTCCCGTCCAAACTTCGCACTATGGCCAGGAGTCTTATTATGGAGAAGTCGGCGTCTTCGCAAGCTGATAAAACGGAAAGTAGTCAGACAGAAGGATCAGATATAAACTACACTAGTACCATATCAGATGTGTTTTACGAGACACGCAGCGTTATATCTACTATAGAATCGGATCCTGTCAAGGAAATCATAGCTGATGCTAAAAGCAGGTCCGATTCGAGGGAACTTACGCCTGATGAGAAGTATAACCAGCCAGAGCCTATATTATTTGCTAATTTACTAGGGCAACAAGAGTTAGCTATAAAGATTAAGCATACTGAAGAAGTGGAAGGGCCCAAAGTGGAGATACGATTGTTGCTGGGATCCTTGATAGTGTTTATGTCACCGCGGCAGCTACATACTTTGGTGGAATTAGTTGATGCCCTTAATCAACCTGATTTAGAAGATACAAGGTAAAAAATATAACCTGAATTAATGAATGAATGATTGATTAATGAATGACTGATGTAATGAATAAATGAATGGTTATTAAAAAATATAACCATGTATCTGTTTTTCTTGCGTTGAAAATAACCTACATCATATACATACGCTTTTCTGAATAAATGGTATGTATCATGCAAAAAGAATTTGCACATTGATAGAAATATTTTATTCCATGTGTCATATACTCCTTAGAGACCAGCAACTTCAATGCGAAAGTCTATATTTTAATAATTCTGCATATATTTTTTACTAAATAAATATTCATGTATTGCAGTAATATTCCGCTGAGGCCAAGTGGTATGAATATGCAGTGCAAGCCAATGAAGCAAGCTGACTTCCAACTGATTGAAGCCCAGTTGCTGGGCAACTTGGAGAATCAAGCCACAAGAACTACTGGCAAATATGGATGGTCTGGACCTAGTTTTGGTAAGGTCGAATTACTATTAAATAGATAGAAAATACTTTATTGCTCATAGTATACACACAAGAATACAGAAAATAGGAAAAGACAAAAACAAACAGTACATGGGCAAAGGCGGCCTTGTCGCTATATCTAGAATTTCACTTTTTATTTTTTTCAATCTCAAAAGTATGAATGTGTAATGTAATCTCTTTTCTTTCGAATGTTGGCTATTAATATATTTTGCTAAATATATGTAAGTAGGGCCTTTATTTTTTAAAGACAGTGAGATTTTCAATTCTGCAGTTTTAAATTATCGATTAATGAATGATGTAAACATAGTTAAATAATAATTATGCTTTTATTTTGTTGCACAGAAGACAGTGACATGGAGAGCGAAAGGTTCCACCCAATGACATCTGTCAACCAAATGACAGAGAGCTACTCGTCATCTGTCAGCTCTATGAACACTAGTATGTCGTCTAGCGTTAATTTGCCTACAGCAGCACCCAGGATAAAACGGAATAAAAAAGGTAGCATATATACAATATCTAATTATGAGCTTTTTAAGATCACAAATCATATATATTTTTTATTTTGACAGTTCCTCATATTGATGGCGACCCAACTGCAGAAGTGTCTCATGTCAGTTTGAGAATAGCGTCGCTATCATGCATACTTTTACATAAGGTAAAAAACAACTTCTCTCTAATTAATTAGAAATAACGTTGTACCTATTTCATTGTAGTTGTAGCTACAATTAAAAAACAATATTTCCAAGATTTTTGACTATTAATAATATTACTTAGGGCCTATTTTTCTATCGCCAGATAACTTTTATTCGACGAATAAAATTGACGTTTGACAGATTTTGTATGAAATAAGTGCCAAATTTCAAAGTTATTCGTCGAATAAAGTTATCTGGCGATGGAAAAATTGGCCCTTAGTCAATTTTAGTTTCCCAATCACGCAGTAACAGCTAAAATTGTAGAATATTTTTTGATACAAACACAACTACCTTATCAATAAAGTTAAACGTAATTTCCCTTACAGGACATCCTAGTAGGAAGCCCAGTCGGCACCGACTGTATATCACCGTCAAGCGCTAACAGAATGCAAGAAGCTTCCAGACAGTTCTTTGACAGCTTAGCACCCTTCTACATCACTGAGGGAGACGTGTTTAGTGTTGTCAATGAGGCAATGGATAACGCGACAAGGAGTAATCATTTGAGGTTTGTTTTTTAATAAGGTAGGCTTACAAGAATTAACTTTAAAACCTATCCTAAATTTCATTCCGTTTTTAAACCTCCAAGGGGATGAATATGTAAAAATTCATAGTGCAACTATATGTATTTGATTTGTTAATAAGCTGTTTTCGGTCTTAAGTTCTCTCAAATATGGTATACTTTCCTTTGATTTTTTGTATTTGAAAATTGTAGTAGATATTCCATCCCCTATATCACGCTTAGCATATTGACATTATCCATTTTGAAACTTCACAAATATCCATTTTGACACTTCATTTCTTTACCCAGGCTACTAACATCAGATATAACTCTGGATGGGAGTGAGAAAGTAACAGCTCTGGGCAGTCAAACAGTTTGTGAAGCGGCAATACGACATTTGTTGGTCAGGGAATGCCTCTACACACCATTCTCGGAGTATGAAAGTAAACCAGAGAGCTTTGATTTGATACGATTTGACAATAAAGGTAATTATGAGATTTTCAAATGTAGACCTCTTATATAGACCTCATAAGGCATTAAAACCTATCCTAAGTTTTTTTATTGGTTTGATTGGTTGAATTGAATCCCATTTTTTAAATAATATATTAAACAGTATTAAACTTAAAACTTTACAATATTACGACTTCAATGGCGAAATGTATACGCTGAGTCGGGAAGATTTCCACGAACACTATGTACTACAAATAAATAGGTCCTATTGTCTTTAAACTTTCTCGTGTGACGCATAACTAATGTTTATACAAGTATTTGCTGTTAGTGAGTTAATTTGTACCGTTTGTATATTAACTATTTTAGCTGAAGATGACGACGATACGTCAAGTAAAAGAGGTTCGTCAACAACATCGCGGGCGAACGTCAGAGTCAACTTCAAACAAACATTAAAATACGTACGAGTTGCTGGCGAAAAGAAACTCGTGTATCCAACGACGGATATTGTGTAAGATATCATATTTAAGTACCTTGACACCTTTTAAATCCTTAACGCATTAATAGAATTTAGCCTTAGATTGAAGAACGTCAACGATGACGTCTCAATGACAGATGAGAACTGTAAATGACATTGCTGGGTCCTGTATTTATATGAAGTATTTTTTCATTGTATTTTTTTTCATGGTTGAATTTTATAGATTCTAAAACTATTGGACCTATTTTCGATGATAGAAAGTTACATTATCTTATCACTTTAGCTGCACTATTTTGTTAGCTGTATTTTATCTCCGTATTCTTACGGGTACGGGACCTACGCGGGTAAAACCTCAAGACACTGCTAATAATTTAACAAATTCAATAATTTTCTTTTGACATTTAATTAACAATTTTGACATTAAATTTTACGAACACTTTCATAAACAATTCTACATAACCATTCTCTTTACTATAGTGTGAAATGCAACCCGTTGACGGTGGACGTGGAGCTGACGGTGATAGAGCGCATGTCGGCGACGCTGTGGGGCGGAGCGCCCGGCGCGCCGGCGCCGCCCGCGCCGCTCACGGCGCAGAACCAACTCAACTTCTCACTGCAGTGCCCTCATCTCAGTGCTGTGTTACGGTTAGTAGTTGTCTTGTATAATCTAGTGTAATAAAATATAGATAGTTTAACGAAAATGACAAAATAATAATAATGTGCTAATCTACTTTTAATTATGACTTTGCCACACTCCTATGGAATATCGGCGTAAAGTAGCTAGAGCTACTGCGTACATCGTCCTTAGATTGGCTTTTGACAGAACAAACAAGATGGCAGCGCACAGATAACATAATTTGAGTAATTTATCTCTTCTTACAGGTTCCCCATAGCAGATCTCAGACCTGGTGTAAACAGGGAAATACGTAGAGTACGTCCAGATTATCTAGTTTTCAAATTCATCAACGCCACCATTGGCTCGCAACAAACGCCGAGCGTCCGTCCATTGCCTACTACAGTCACGCTCAAAGCAACCGCACTTGATCTCTTTTATCATGTAAGTGGACTTTATGGGTATGGGAATAAGGTTTATTTTGTTATAGCAAAGAATGTGTCATTTAGATAGCTATTATGATATGCTAAAAACAACCTAATTCAGATATTAATAAGGTTGATAAACAGCTAATGCTACTTCATTTATTTAATGGCTCCTTATTTGTAAAGTTACTTGCTGTTTTGAGCTTTACTACTGATATAAATAACGTTGATATTCCATTTACATTTTTAATCAATTTATTTCAGGAAAATGACAGTTTGCCCGGTACTTACATAGCTCACTCCTCAATGGAAAGTAACACAGCTGAGGCTAATATTTTAAGAGGAGCACATACATCGACTTTGTTGCCCACGTAATTATATTTTATTTATCTATAAGATTTATCGTGTCAGTCGTGTCTTTCTAACACGATGTGACTGAATTGAATTGATGTTTTTTTTAAGGAGACAGACTCTATCACAGTTGGAACACGATATAACTACTATCCGCTTGCTGATGAGGCTAGCTTTAGCTTGTATTAGTATTGTACAAATATATTGGCTACAACATTCACATCAGTATTTCTAGATATTGCTTAAACATTGTCTTTAAGAAACTAACTTATATTAACCCACACTAACAAAGAATTTATATTCCAGCATATCAATAACATTTAAACCAAAGAACCCAAACAAGGGTCCCTTCGACAATCTTGCGGACGATTCAAATTTCGAACTACCCTCTATGAATCCGATGACTACCTCCATGTACATAATGAACAACTTGAAAAGTTCACAACCGAGTCCTTTTAGCGGGAAAAAGATGGCGCACCAGAGCGTCACTAAACATGAAAGTAGTCCGCAACAGAGTAAGTGTTGGTTTTGCTAATATTTTGAATGGAAACTCAGTAAATAAGTAAACTTGTAACTTTGAATATGAAGTACCCGATACGACTGTCTTTTATGTCAATAACTGCGAGTCCCGGATTAACCCTTAATCAAATTAAGCAATTGCCTCGGGCACCACGTCTGGGGGGCACCAAAACACATAATGGAGTAAGAGCCCGCGACTTCCATCTCAATTTCGTCATAGTATAAAACTTGAGATGGAATTTCATACACCTTTGTTACCTGCTATCTGCCAAAGCCACCGCTGCCTCAGCTTCATGGGTGGGGATCATTCTTACCTGTACTAGGGACACACATAGAAAAACTTTCAGCTGTTATAAAATAACGAAGGTCAGGCACTCGCGGGCTCTTGGTCCATATGGATAGGGGGGCCCAGGGCCTTAGCTATGGCAAATGCCCTACCTTTTTAAACATTGCGAGGAACTTCAAAATACATTAAAACCACTTCTGTCTCTATTACGATGTTGCCAGGCGTTATTTTACTGAATAGATCGCAAATAATTTGGAGTTAGCACTGGACTATGAGCGCTTCTAAGTTGTAAACAAATGATTTGAATATTTATTTAGAAATGTTCTGTATACTTATGTCTAATTATTTCAGGTCACGATGAAGACCTAATAGTACCAGGCACAGATGAAGAAATGTCTGAATTCACAAGCAACTCAATAGAACTGTCGTCCATTCATCTCGAATTCAGTTTACCGATACTGAGTTTGCAACTTGAGTAAGTATTTTTAGGTAATCCGAGGTTTCGTATTGAGTCACAATCTTTTCTGTGCCGGCGGGCAAAATTGGAAGCTCCTATTGTCATTTCGATTCCAATGCAAATGTCATTATGATACATTTTCAATAAACTGACAACCAAAAGATGCGATTACGGCGAACGATGTCACCGGCACAGAAAAGATTGTGGCTCAATAATGTGTACTCTCTCTTTCATGTAATAGTTTGAAAGTAATAGAGATGCATAATCAATTAATCTCTGTAAGGGCCGGCGCAATTTGCACTTACGCTACCTACCTACCTACCTTTCGTCTGTAGTCGCTTCGATGCTACTTGTTGTGTTAATTGATTTTCAATCTTATTTCAAGGTCACAAAATCGGTAATAGCTTGACAGTGAAAAATGCTGCACTTCACCATAGAAAATTTTTATTCAAAAACTTGGACACGCTGCAATATAGTTATTTAGTCATCATGGTTATTAGCACTCAAATTATAATAATTAACGGGATATTTACCATGTGCATATATTATTTATTTCGAGTTTCCTATATTTCGACGCTGCTTTTCGCCATAGAAAATAATTCTTGATTTTTTTCAACAACTTGTTCACTATTTCCAGATCCAAACAGTTGTACGAGATCATTTACAACCGGATCAACTCGGACCTCCTGCTGTGGGAGCCGCAGATCATTGATCCGTTCGAGATCAGCCCGCTCGCCTGCGGACCTATACATCCTGCTTTCGGGGTTTGCAAGTCTTCTGGGTATGGTGAGTATCGTGGTTTTTGATATTGTAAAAGGGAAAGTTTGTAGGGATGTAATTTTGTTATACTTTGACGTAAAATCTACCGAACCAATTTAGTTACTGTTGCCAACAGCGTAGTGGTTTTTGATCACCCTAATTCAGGAGAGACTCTTACCACTCGGCGGGGACGTATATGAGCTGATTGGTACAGATGTTCTATAGAACCAGAAATAACACAAAGGATATGTTTTATATCAAAATTTTCGTCAAAGAGTAACAAATATCTTTACTTCCATACAAACTTTCACGATTACAATCAAAGTGCACGCAGTGAATACGTAGGAAAGACTAAGGTTATCTGAAAATAATGCTATGAAACTTTTCTTTCATTATATTTTTTTCAGAATCCGACAGTGACAGTACATCATCAGAGGAAGAGAATCTTTACTACTCGACGTACGACAACAAGCTCAAAAAGGGTATAGGCACGCACAGACCCGTACAGGAGAAAATAGACACGCACAACTTCTGTCTCACATTCAAAGTGGGGAAGGGATTGCTCACTATTTATGCGCCTGTTAGGGTAAGACATCATTTATTTAAATACTTATTAGATATTATACTTTCTTTCTTATACTAATTACCGGTTATTCCTAGTTTAGAGGATCCGGTGGGAATTTCGGGATAAAATATACCCTAATCTAAAAATAAAATAAATCCTATATCCTATCCTAACTCTCCAGCCGTCGGCTTTTTTTTTATACAAAAAAATGCTTCATTCGTTTTGACGTAAGATAGCGGAAAACTTAAACTCCCCCGAAACTCAGCTCCATTGTCTGATAGTTTTGTTACATTTGATTTCCTGGGATAGCGGTGCGGTGTCATTTAGCGCCCGTAATATTACGAACACAAGTCACAGTCGTCTTCCACTGTTGTATTACGGCCGCTATAAGACGGCATCGCTTTCAGAGGCAACCAGCCGTCAACAGTCATGCTAGGGGTAGCATGACTGTGCGTGATAAAATATATAGACACCACGAACGAAATAATATCGATTTCGCGAGCATGACTAAATGAATTATGGCGCGCTACGATGATAACATTAAATATGGCGGCTATATTTATTATATTTTGACAGTTGGATATCGATAAAAAGCTATTTCGCGAGCATGACCAAATGTCATAAAATTTATTACGTGGTAAAATTAAATATGGCGGGTATTTTTATCATATTTTGACAGTTGGATGATGATAAATCCCTTTATCCATCGCGTTTTCGAAGTCATGCTAGCCCGGCAGGGCTTTAATAACATATCCTAACAAAACAATAGTATAAACACCAATTAATTCGTTCCTTAGGACAGCCACAAGCGCGTAGTTCCCGGTCAGATGGGTGAGCTGGTACTAGAAGCGTACAAGCTGTCAATGTGTCAAGTCAGCGGCCTCAACGGGCGCCCCAAGACTGCGCAACTGTGCTTGAGAGCCGGGAAAGTTACGCTGTATCATGATTGTGAGTTTGTTGTTGTTTTATACATATCTAATCTAAACTAATATTATAAAGAGGAAAGATTTAAAGGTTTGTTTGCAACGAATAGACTCCGAAACTACTGGTCCGATTTAAAAAAATCTTTCACTATTGGAAAGCCACATTATCCCGGAGTGTCATAGGCTATATTATATTTACGCGGGTGAAACTGCGGGGCGCTGCTATTAATAATAATTGTATTGAGTCACAATCTTTTCTGTGCCGGCGGTCAAAATTGGAAGCTACTATTGTCATTTGGATTCAAATGTCATTTGGATACATTTTTGAAAAGACAAAAGATGCGATTACAGCGACGCTGTCACCGGCACAGAAAAGACTGTGGCTCAAAAATTGCGCGTTTAGCAAGTCGCTTTTCTTCGCCTACCCTTAATATCTCCCTTAGTGCCATAATGAAGATGCCTTTCTGGCGGATTTCTGTCTCAGTGATTCTTAGTAAAACAACTCTTTTTCTATATTGTAGCCCTCATAACAATACCATCAGAGAAACCTTCGCTAAGACTATACGGGTCTATATTACCGTCCAATCTGAAGAGTACAATATACCCGTCCGGTAGAGGCGTCGTCGTTAAGGAAAAGCTGACGCACAAAGATATGTTCACGATGGCGTTGAAAGTCGATCCGGACTCTGAGACGCCTAATTTGAAGGTAAATTGGATGTAAAGGTCCATTTAGACGATACCATTTTCTTGCAGGTTCCAAACAATTATACTAAAGCAAATATTGTCTGACATAATCTAAACAAGACATCTTGATCTGGTATACGAGGTTTGCTTCAAAACTTGCCTCAGTGTAAACACCATATGCCATAATTACCTTGCTTCAAAACTTAAATGAAATATTTGACAATACAAATACGTGCAATACTTGAAGCAACCCGCTACTTGCACATAAAATCCTATGTAAAATATAGAGCATTTCCTTATTTTCCCTTTAAACGCATATATCAACAAAACTTTTTCATCCCAAAAACTTGCCAGACAATCTGCATAGCCCTGGGCCTAGAGCAAGCGACGCTCCGTCACCGCGGGGACAAAGGCATCTCGTGGCTGACGCAGCTCATGGACGTGCTGGACGTGCTGGACTACCCCGTGCCCGGGTACACGCCCTCCACCGTGCTCTCGGAGCTGCATGTCCATGTGTTGGATTGTGCTGTAGATTACAGGTATGCATGTTTATCTATGTATTTTCTAGAGTTCTAGGCGAACACGCGCCATCTTAGTTTGTATCTTCGCTTTCCATCAGGCGAGTTTCAACCGACTGCAGGCCTATTTATAGTTTAATAAAGAAAGTATCTGATCGTAAAGGGTTCCGCCTTTACGGTAATAAAGGCGGGAGCATTTACGATCAGATATATTCTAGTATTTCTTTCTTGAGGCAAAAAATACAGTATCAATTTACAACCAAATGTTAGCTTTTGAGGATATTATTTTGATCTATGACTAAAAAAAATAAAATCATTCTCTTCATAATCAAGAACAGAAATATATTATAGGGAAAGAATTGGTGGAAATATTTAGGGCAAAATAGGTTGAAACAAAAGTATTTCGTAATTTAACTTACCTCATAGAAAACTTTTAGTCTTTCTGGCGCCACTATATAAACTCCTTTTGTTTCAGACCACTCTACCTACCAATCCGTACAGTTCTAACGCTCGGCAACTTCAGCGTATCAAGTAACCTTATAGCGGCTACCAACACATCCTGTCTCCGTTTCCTCGCCCAGGAGTGTATGTTGTTCCTGTACCACCTTCAAGGAGTCAAGTCCAACGCCAACATACCGCAGGACGATGATAAGTCCCCCGATCTTAATAAGGACTATGTCTGTGTCATGGATTTGGGGATATTTGAACTATCTTTGCGAATGGAGGATAAGGTTAATGGGGTAAGTTAGTTTCGACTTTATTTTTATAAAACTCATTCCGTAAGATTAGGAAGTTGAATATTAATTTAGTAAAATTTATAGCATTTTGTCTCTGATATCCAAGATGGCAGACTAATTAATCTCTTATACCCCCTAACCCCATGATATTGGAACCAAACGAAAGCTTATTCTAAAAACATTCTTACAGTCAAACGACCAACCCCAAGTAGACCTCAGCGCGTCTAACAACATGGTCAACCTATACACATGTTGGGACTCCGCTTCTGCGCTATGTCGCTTATTGACTTATGCGGCGTCCGACGGTGATTCACAACCGCCCTTCGATCCCTCGTCCAGACATACTAGTATATGTTCTGATCATCCGCTGGAGCCTTTGGTTGGTAAGTGATGCTGATTATATTTGTGAGGGTTGCTTGTTTGTCAAGATTCATGATAAATAAAGTGAATACATTTGTAACACTTGCTTGTCAGTCTAGTTTTATTCGAAGCCTTAATGTAGAATTTAGAACAGTATTATAACACAGACACACTTTTATTGTCATTGAAAAGCATCTGCATTTGTCTACCAAGCCCAATGTCCCGATCAATTTCTGGGTTCTTCTTCTTTGCGCGTCGACTCATATTTGTGAGGACCAGAACTCGGCCACCGATATGGCATTATCAGTGGTCTTGTAAAGGTCCTCGCGTGTGCAGGTGTAGGGACACGCACGGCAAGTTATTTGCCGTTGAGTCGTGGTGGAAGGATCGGCTAGTCTGCGTTACCGACTTACCGCCCGCAGACCATTGCCCAGGGTGCGCCGGGCGCATGCTTATTATATGCGCCACTCGGGGAGGCTCCTTCCGTGCACACCCAAACCAATTTCTGGGTCAAAAAGATACATTGTTATTTAAAAAAATACATCACGACAAAGACGATTGAGCATAGCCTGGTGACTTTGTGCATAAAAACTACACCCAAATATTGTTTATTATTAAACCTGTCAAAAATTATATCATATTTTAGGACTCGAAGACCGACCAATAGAAGAAATCAGAGAGTTATCACCGAGTGAAATACAACAAGTCAACGATCTAATGGCTGAAGCTATGAAAGAAAGCCCTAACGCAACACGTAAGACAAATTCAACATTTTTTAAATTCAACCTTAGTCTTAAGCAATAAAGTTCATATTCCCTTGCAGTATACGAAGACATATTTTTTAAATTCAACTTTAGTCCTAAGTAATAAAGTTCAAAATCCCTTGCAGTAGACGAAGATACATTTTTTAAATTCAACCTTAGTCCCAAATAATAAAGTTCAAAATCCCTTGCAGTAGACGAAGATGAGTTAAATAGCTCTACGGAAAAAGAAGGAGTAGAAATATTCTTCTTCCCCGATGAAGATGTATCTGCTTTGAGACAGAAACAAGAGCTACAAGATGCAGATGCTGAACCGAAGTCAATAGAATATGATGAAAGTAATATAGTTGTAGCGACGGAAGCAACTGAAGACAATAAACCGTTGAACGTACAAGTAGCTAAAGAGCTCGGTGATCCGAGCACGCCTAAGTCAACACCGAAGAAAACTAAACGGAAAAAGGTATTTAAAGGAAAATATACGTTATGATAATGTAAATTAAGTTCATTTTCATACGTTAAAGATGTAATAAAACAGAATATTCCAGAATACAGTTCTGCCAGGTATTTGTACAACTTAGCGTGTTACCAAGTCAATTGATCGAACGTCAGTAAGGTTACTCGATCGACGGCGGACGATATGGTTAAATTGATTAACATTGACCAATACTAACGATTGCAATCGAAGTCCATCGATTGACGTTGACGTCGATTGATGGACTTAGCTAAACACCGATCTATCGACTTCTATTCCTCGATCAGTACAATCAATCGACGATCCGTCTATTGGTCTGATAACACCCAAAGACATCTCTTTCACCAATCTTTTTATATCTTACCAGATGAAATCAGTGGGTGACGGGAGCAACACTGACGACGAGTACTGCTTCGTGGAGACGCAGGCGCCCGCGCAGGACCACGAGATGGACGAGCCCGTGGTGAGGTGGCTCGGGCCCGGGCCCGTGTACATGTGCGACAACCACTTCACCGTGCCCGCCGCCCGCAGCGACGTGCTCAAGGCACCCAAGAGTTTCCCTTTGCCAGTGCTAAGGTATCTTATATTCCCTTCTTAATCATCCATAAAAGCCAATCCTTTCCCACTTTGTGCTAAAATGTCCCATCAACACACCAATAATTTTTATTTGTTCAATTAATAACATCGTGTTTAACAAAAATACCAACCCGTGAGCTTTTAATCGCTCACGCAAGACGCTTCGCAGAACTTTTGTATGCTCTTTGACATTTATTTTCACTTATAAGAGCAAACTGAATGAAGATTGAATTTTTAATCTTAGGATGTTAATCAACTTATTCATATCATAGGTACACACTATGTGAGATGAGCATCACGTGGCACATGTACGGAGGTCACGACTTCCGGCCCGTCAACGAGCCCGCCGCCACTAACAAGAAGACCGTCACTATCGAGGACAGAAAACAGCATTCTCCTACTAGTGCCAAGTAAGTATCTGTCCTAATATTGTAAGTAAACTATTCGACAAAGTTTAAAAAAATATCACCAGATTAATGATATATTATATGGAATTACTCATACAAACTTTCAAAGCAATCACGTGAGGTAGACTCCGTCTTACATTCTTTTAGAGTCCGTTTCCACTGACGCGAAACTGGGCGAAGTGAAGCAGAGCGGACCGTAAGTTAGCCAATCGTAGTGCTCGAAATGTCATAACTCAAAATCTATCGAGCACTGTGATTAGCCAATTCGCGGTCCGCTCCACTCCACTCTACGGAGTGCACTGTGTAGAAAAGAGTGCACAGCGCAGGCGGCCGCTTCGCGTGTTTGGTTTGAAAGTATAAATGAGCTAGCACTACGAATAGACGTAGCAGACTAAGATCTGATGCAGCAAACATCCTCTATCATACAGACGTAGCTCTGAGTACGCGTACTCCCGCGGGCGCGCGGTGACGGCGGCGTACCGGGCGGGCGGCGTGTCGTGGGCGGGCGGCGAGCGCGTGCGGCCCGCCGCGCCGCCCGCGCGCCGCCCGCGCCACGCGCGCGGCGGGCCGCTCCGGGAACACCACACCACGGTCAAGATGTGCTTGAACAAGGTAATGTGTAGGTATACTACGAAACTTAGTTCGCGGTTTCGAAGTCAGCAGTTGCAGGACGGGAGCAGTGGCGGCGTTGGAGAAATTGTAAGTCGCCGCTACGTTCAAGTCCAGTTCGTTTTAAATCTATGCATTGAAACGTACTACATCCGTGCCACCGCTACGCTCTCTGTTGACTTCGTGACCGCAGCTTAAGGATGAGGCTACATGAGCGTAATTTTTGAGTTATGAGTCGCGTAGAATGTGTTGCGGAATTTACTGCTCTGGATTTCACTAAAGTTCTGTTTGTGTCACACGCAAAATAAGTTATCTACTGACTCATGCGCGTTTTATCAACCGTACATTAATTTCTCCAATACATTTCCAGGTGAAATTCCAATACGAAGTATACCCGCCGGGAGGTACTCACGCGTCGCGACAGACGCTAGCCATCAGCAAGATAGAGGTGATCGACCAGCTCGTCTGCAGCGACATCAACAAGCTGCTCAGTCAGTACAAGCTGAAGGACGAACCGGAACGACAGAACGCTCATATGGTATGTAGATTGACCTTTTTAAACTTGCATTTGTCTATAAAACTATAAGTCCTACACAACAAATCATCATCTAAAACCTTTAAATATATGCGGTCCTATACTCCGAATCATTAAAGTTGGCACCATAGATTACCAATGACTCCCTAAAAATACCAACTGAGCCTTTAAGATGGCTATAACTTTGGTAGCCAAGTTGGCTAAAGTATAGCTACGACTGATAATAGATTGAAATCGCCTCTCAGTCGAATTTCAGATTTCCTAAGGTTATGAAACACCATTGAAAATACCATATCGACAACATCAGTTAATTATTACTCTTGAATGAAATAATTTCCCATTGAACGGACTATACCTACAAACCGACCAATTCCCTACAACCGGACTATACCATAAACAACCCATTTCTCCCCAGCTAATAGTAAAAGCGGTTCACATGAGGCCCGAGCCAGCGCTGTCGGCTCAAGAGTGTTGTTTGAAGATATCCATACTGCCGCTGTGGTTCAACCTCGATCAAGATACGTTAGCCTTCCTTGTGAATTACTTCTCGAAACTTGGATCTGATGAGGCTGGTGGTAAGTATGTAAAATATGTAAAATAGACATTAAAGAAGAATACTAAAAAACATCATCATCTTTCTGCCCTTATCACCTTATAATAAGGTCGACAGAATATGTTTTACTCTTCCATTTTTCTCTTTTCGGTGCCATCTCGTTACAGAATAGAGAAACGTGTGAGTTTCTATCGTATTTACAAAATTTAACAGACGAAGACGCCAAATCCGTGAGCGGCGTGTCTGCGGAGTGCGGGTCGCGGCAGCCGACGCCGACGCACCGGCCGCCCGTCATGAGCATCGCCAGCCACCTGCGGGACCCGCCGCCCACGCCCACCTCCATAGGAGACGCGGATTCATTGTCGCTTAATGATACTGGTAACTATACGAATAAGACTAGTCTAACAGGAATATTTTGGTGGAAAATAATGACTGACACTGATTTATATTGATAATGTGTTCGTTGGTTAAAAATTATGTATGTCGTAAACATAAATGCCCAGTCGAGGGTATATAGTATACATACCTTCAAAATAAATCATAAAATGCGTGTACGCGTGTGTGAGTCTGTGAGTATGTGTGTGAGTGTGTGTATAAGGATTTATAATCATACCAGTAGTTTAAAATATTCGGCACATAAACGGCGTTTCTTAACTCGCCCTAAATGGAACGGACAAAACAGCAACTATGAAATTGTACTTTTTTTTTCAAATACTTTAATACGTTGCTGAGATTCAATTTCCAATACCATTACAGTAATGCGTGAAGACGAACCGTTAATGGAGAATTACGAAGCAGAACGTCTCGTGTCTGAGAACTTGATACAATTGGAGGAAGACTTCCAGAAACTGGGCATGGCCAACGAGAAGCCAGTCGCCAAGTTACCTGTGGATAGTGAACCTATTGATGACTCGCCTATTTACTTCAGGTAAGGTAGAAATAGTTATTTTCATCCCACTAGCTCGGAAAGTATGTTTTTAATCCCCGATATCTGGGGGTAAAAGTCGATTTTAATCTCAAGAGTGGAAAGTATCGGGGTCGCTGTGACAGGCCGTGCAGGACCCAAGGCATTTTCGATAACTGGGAGTAAAAGTCGTTTTTGCGCTCTAGAGGTTAAAGTAAATTTGAATTTAGAACATCGTGTGCACTAAGTGTGAGGATGTTTTGGATTCACAAACTGTCATACAACTTTTTTTTATTTCAAATTCAAACTCGGAACCTCCTTGGTGTACTTACTTATTTCTTTATTTGCTTTGCGCGTGATATTATTGCTTTTCACTTAATATTGTGATTGTTTTATGTTTTCATTTATAATCCATTCATTTGGCCGTGAGACAAAATGTAAACAAACCATGAAAAAGGTTATTTTGTATGTCATATTTTATCAATAATACATAGACTACTCCCTACTGACTACTTGATATTTAATTAATCTTTGAAATATAGAATATATAACATACTAGCTTTAGCCCTCAACTTCGTTCGCGTGTAATAATTATTTTAACACGCGACTTCATTTATGTAGAAGGTGAAAAAATAGTTATTCTGTGCCGCCGTGCACTATCCGGGTCGCCTTGTCGTAGTAACTATTTAGTAATCTGTGGCCTTGATCATAATTTTGCTGTAATGTTATTTTAAAACTAAGATATCTTCTAAGATACTTATTGAAATCAAATCATGTAAAAGGCAAATGTCTTTTAGATTAAATACTTTTGCAATGTAAGCGCAAAAAATGTGTTTTTTACGACATCACATTAGAAACCCCTAGATTTATCGGTGTTTCTCTACAATATCATGCATGTATTATACATATAAACTTTCCTCTGGTATCACTCTATTAAAAAAACCGCTTCAAAATCCGTTGCGTAGTTTTAAAGATTTAAGCATACATAGGGACGGACAGACAGCGACAGCGACTTTGTTTTATAAGTACTATTTAGTAACCATAGATGAAAGATTGGTTAGATACCGCGATACCTAATGAGATACATATATTATTAATAGTTACTCGCATGTTCACACTGCCAGCGAGTAACTATTATGATCACGGATGAACAGTTCAGTTCATCCGTGATCATGGCGCTTGCAACAGCGTAGAAATATTGGAAACTGGAAATCACTACCTTTGAGCAATTGGTAGGGAATAAGACACTTTGGCCATAAAATACCTGGAAATTTAATGAAATACTGATAATGCGTCTCGGAGATTTTTTGTCGAAGTATATACAACAGCCCGAATCAAATGATTGACATACGTTACGCGCGTTTTTTAAAATATGCAAAATTAAATGTATTTTTTTATAATCTAACTGAGATATTTTCTTATTTTTTTTGCGTAAGAACATTCTACAGAGTCTTAGAAAACTACAAAAGGAAAAGCCAAATCGGTCTAGTCTCTAAGTTATGACGTGATAACGGCAAACGGGTTTCATTTTTATATATATAGACAAGCGGCGCCCTGCGGTTTCACCCGCGTAGTTCTCGTTCCCGTAAGAATATGGGGATAAAATATGCTAAGACCTTCCCACTGAATCACTCTATCTATTAAAGTAAACCGCATCAAAATCCGTTGCGTAGTTATAAAGATCTAAGCATACATACATAGGGCCATCAGGACATAGGGACATAGAAAGCTACTTTGTTGTATACTGTTTTTGATGATTACACGAAATTTGTTTCTTGAAGTATTATTTTTACACAGTTTCACCACGCAAACTGACATTTTACTACGTATTATGTTCAAAATTTAATAAAACATTAGGAACATACGCCTCACAGACAGCTTGCAGTGTGACTGGCTTGGATACGCCGAGTATGTACGTGTAGTATTTGTTGCCGCATTTGACTACGTCGGCGATAAACCAAACACAGCGAAACCAATTCTTCATCTAAGGTAGTAATAGTAATGACGATGATAATTGACATTACTAAAACCTAAAAATGCTGTGAATCTCAAACTATGGATACATTTTAATACTACTAAATGAAGTTGAACAGTCATTGTAAGTAATGAAAGTAAAATTAATAGTTTTCGTATTTAGCCGGATTGTACCCGTCATTTTTACTCTTGATCAACTTGTTGACGTGAGTGTTTTCTTCCCGATTATATAGTAAAGTATATTGTAAATTTTTGATAATTCTTTGTTTAAAGTAATTATTGTATTATGTTTTATATTCAGTTATCGTTAAATTTCTGTTATCTGAACGTTGATTTGATGAAAATAAGTGTACCTGGTACAAACAGCGCTTGCACTTTTACTTCGCCGAAGATCCAAACATACACCAAGGTGTTATTAATATATTTAAATACGTAGAAGAGACTTGGCCAAAGATTCGTATCCCTACAAAATTTTTATTGTATATAACGACTTCACGAGCCTCCGTTTACCGATTTGTAATAGAAAAAAAGGAAAATCCATGTTGGAGCTCTTCTTCTTCTGAGGATCACCAATAAATAGTTGTTTATTTATTTTGTAGTAAAACAATTCAGGTAAGTACTTACATGAATTGTTTTTACTTGTACTCAACTCATCCTGTTTATTACCTTTTTATTGATTTTTACACTAAACTAAATTACTTATAGACGACTTATCAAAGATGCCTACTTAGTCTTATTTTATTTTCATATTTATAACTCTAAAAAAACAATATATTTTTCGCCTAAAAGAGCTAAAAGTTTGACAACCAGTATTTCTTTGTTTACATTTTGTCTCACGGCCAAATGAATGAACTATAGTAATTTCCTCGCTGAGGGGGGATGAAAAATAATGTGTTGCACTCGAGTGCAAACAATTTTTAACCTTGTGCTCCTTTGACTCCCTCGCTAACGCTCAGGATTCTTATTTTGAATCCCTCGCTGCGCTCGTGATTCAATTTTAGAATCCTTCGCTGGCTCGGTCCTCAACTGGAGCCCCGGTTAAAAAGCAACTTTGCACTCTTGTATAACAAATAACTATTGTTATACAAGAGTGCAAAGTCTCACGTCAAACACACTTGCTCATAAAGGGGCTCTTATTTGAGCAATAACAGTTGAATAATGACACGTTTTATTCACTAGTGAGTTATAGATTGTTTTATTAAATTGCTTTGTTTTTAAAAAAGTTTCGATACCAAAAAAATTGTGTCCATACATTTTAAAAACAAACTTCAACTATGTTGCCTTACTTTTGGTAAGTCTATGGTCGATTCCATTCATTCTATTTTTTTTTTAATAAGTATATTCTTTTTGTCTTTGGCCGATCACCATTGTTGTGTTGGATGCGCGCGAATAGAAAAACTGTTTATTTATTAGCTAAAAATGATAATTTATTCGCAAATGTGTTGAAAAACGTTGTATGGTACACGCGTGTATTGATGATTACCTCGCTTGTACCATAAATAACTATTATGTATCCAGTAGTCTTTGGGTCATTACTATAGTAATAGTTCATCCGTGACACTCCAGACGCGTGGTGTTCTCGCCCGAGGTGCCGGTGCGGCTGGACTACGTGGGCAAGCGCGTGGACCTGGCGGCCGGGCCCGTCGCCGGCCTGCTCATGGGGCTGGGCCAGCTCAACTGCTCCGAGCTCACGCTCAAACGGCTAGATTACAAGTGAGTTATGTTGCATACAAATCTATCATTTGATAGGTTTACTGCATTTATCGACCAGTCAAGTGAGTTTCACTGGGTTGTTTTGGTTTTTTATGTGTTTCGTCGTAAAATCATTATGCTCAGTATACCGGCTTAGTGTAGGTAGTTCTTAATTTAAGAGGTCTTCAAAATTACTAGATAGGGACCGTGCTTTAAGGTCCGTATATGGAGATGATGATGGGCTGGTAATGCCACGGCCCATTCTTTGCATTCTCCAATACAAGATTCAAGATATATTATACTGGGTGTTATATAATAGTTTCCAGGAAAATATAGCCATGGCCCTGCAAATAAATATTCTATAGACATTATATTCTTATTATATCTATTTAAGATTGGGTCTCCTCGGCGTGGAGAAATTAATCCAATGGGCGCTCCACGAGTGGCTGTCAGACATCAAGCGACACCAACTACCTGGACTGCTCAGCGGAATCGGACCTATGCATTCTTTGTTGCAACTCAGTAAGTGAATTAGACGATAGATATGAAAAATATTTGTTTCTTATTGTTTTTATAAGTCGTGTCCCAAGGTTTAATACTCTTATGATTCCAGTACCATTTTCAAAACTTGCATATTTTAAATTACATAACAGATTTTAGCAATAGAGAGTGATTCAAGAGGAATATCTATATGTACAGTCAGCGTCAGATAAAATGTACCGCCCCGTGGTAATGGTATTAAATAATAACTGTTATCTGACGCTGACCGTACATATAATGAAATTGTATGCCAGTGAAACTGCGGGACATATCTAGTTGTATAATAAAGGAGGAGAGTGAATAATGACGTATAACATTGTCATTACGTATGTGTTTAGTAACGGGTATCCGCGACCTGGTGTGGCTGCCGGTGGAGCAGTGGCGGCGCGACGGGCGCCTCGTGCACGGCCTGCGCCGCGGCGCCGCCTCCTTCACCGCAAGGACGGCCGTCGCCGCGCTTGATATCACCACGAGGCTTTTAAATCTCATACAGGTATGTTATAGATACATCTTCTTTGTTCCATGGCTAAATGAGATTTATTTCAGCATATTTGGTATAAAAATCAGCAGTTTCTGTGTAGTGACTGACTTTTAAAATTTGATGGGTAGTTGACCACACCTACTCTAATAGCACAGTTGTGTGGGGGGGAGGAGGAAGAGGAGCTAAAATTTTCTAACAATCTTAGAAGCAGAAAAAGTGTTGACTATGTATAATTTATGACAAAAACTACTACTATAATGTGTTCATTAATTTGTATCGTAGGCGACAGCAGAGACAGCGTTCGACATGCTGACGCCGGGGCCGACGCTGCAGCTGCAGGACGCGTACGAGCGCCGCCAGCGCCGGCGCCGCGCGCGCCACGACCCCGCGCGGCACCCCAACGACATCCGCGAGGGCGTCGCCAGCGCCTACCACACCGTCAGAGAGGTACACGACCTAATATAGGGTTATTTTCGTAGATCTCACAGTCACATAGTGACACAATCTCTTGTTCCGGTGGCCAAAATTGGAAGCTACTATTGTCATTTTCTTAAATGTAATTTGAATACATTTTTAAATACACTGAAAATCAAAAGATGCAACTACAGCGAACGCTGTCACCGGAACAGATATGTTCTTGGTATACTTCGTTCAAATACATATCTAATACCGCATTTACATTCAGTCGTCCAGAGCAGGGAAGTGGGAAATGATTGAATGTAAATAGGTAGCGCTGCCACTCGTCATACTGCTGCCGCTACCCGACGTCCCGCGAATATCAGGCAGCGTGTGGAAGTCAAAAGAAGGCAGCGCGGGCGGAAGTTTAGTTAAACACTCCCTCGCGTGGAAATTGCTGCGGAAGTATTTAGAGAAAAATTTCCGGCAGCGCGAGAAGCAGTGGCAGGAGCTGAGTGTAAATGGAGTAATAAACGTAAACTTATCATGAACTGAATGTGTGCGTAGGGTTTCGCGGAGACGGCGGCGACGATGGCGCTGGCGGCGCGGAGCTCGGCGGGCGTGGGCGTGCTGCGGCACCTGCCGGGCGCGGCCGTGACGCCGCTGGCGCTGGCGGCCGCGGGCGCCGCCGACCTGCTGGGCGGCGTGCGCGCGCACCTCGCGCCGCACTCCACCGCCGACACCCGCCACAAGTGGCGCACGCACGCGCAGCACGGTACGCACACTTTCTCACATACTCTGTCTTTCGAACCCTACCTTCCGACTGACGCGGAGCTGGATTTCGAACACTGTTGTTGGCCAAGTCACAGTGTGTCCTGCTTTACTCCGTCCAGTTCCGAGTTAGTGGAAACACACCCTTACTTGTAGTGTACTCGTAAGTGCAACTTGGTAGATATTTGGAAATGTGAAACACTCGGCATCAACTTCGACATAAGTACGAGTATATACTTCTTTAAACATTTATTCTTATTTAAATACTCTCCCTCTACTCTCTTTTTTAATAACATGTATTGTTTCAGATCCAGCATTAGATTAACATCAATCAGTACTACGATTACTGGAGTCAACTGTTCAAACAGCTTTTAAAGCGATTTACCGAATCTGACACATTTCTAAAGGAAGTTACTAAGTTCTAACTGCCATTTACCTGTAAGGACATCAAGTTTAGCTATTCTAAATTTACTCTGCTAATCATTACGTAATTCTAAATTAGGTATATTTATAACACCAATTTGAATGTAGAATATTATTATGTAAATCATTTCTTTAAATATTCGGGTAGATGCAATCTCTTTAGGCTTGATATTTTCAACTACGTAATAGGATTTAAAGCTTTTTTTTAAAATTTCAGTCTATATGATCCCATTTTAAGACAAAAATCTCTCTCACAATGAGGAGTAAATAGATTTTTAAAGACATTAAAAATTTATATATACCATAGAGTATGTCAAAAGATCCACAGACAAAATATTTCTTTTTTGTATGCGATTGACAAGAATCGAGTGATAAAAAAATATAAATAAATACTGGTGATTTACTATTAAAAATGTGATGATATTGTTTATATGTTATTACGAAATTGTTGAAATGTATTTGGATAGATATTAGTGATAAAAGAGCAATATTATTGTGTAGAAGGCGCTAGTGGATAGGAGACGTTACAAATATGGGTTATGGAACTTATGGAGGGTAGACGGGAGAAATACAAAATCTTAAATATCTTGAACCGAAAAAGTTTCTTCAAAAAGGACGAAAAATATTAATATTATAATTTTAACGCCGATGTTTTGCATTAAACATGACTTAATTTATATCACCATCTCAATTTATATTCAATTTGTACTAAATATACAAAAATAGTGCTTATCCCCATCTACCCTCCATAATATGGGTGTTGTACATAAGGTTGATAATTACACAAAATCTTATTAGAAATTGCCTTTATTAAACTTTATTGCAATAATATAATATGTAAATTTTACTATTTTATTATAAAAATATACTATTTAGTATAAGCTTCTGTGTAGCAATAATAAAAATAACACAGATTATAATATTTACTTCATACATTATTATGTATTGCATTTGCGGAATAAAAATGTTTGTATGAAAATAAATAAGTTTAGCTGATAAAGATTTTAGTAAAGACATGTCTCAAATTGTCATTTTGATTTATAATAGTTTGAGAAACTAGTTTATTTTAGAATATCATACTAACATTTCATAGTTTGTCGCAAATTATTGTTCCTTATAAATACCATATAGGTACATATACATATTACTTGAATGAAAATTTAATAAACTTCGGTGCGCAATATAGTTTTTTTTAAAGCCAAGGATACACTTAGACAAATGTCCGACATGTATCGGCGTCATCGGCGACATGTCAAGCGAAGCCGGCCGATTTCGCATGACATTATAATTATGGCGACATAACGCGACTTACTACGAGTATGTCCGTAGCGACGTCAGGTATTGCCAGATATGTCGACCAAATTCCAGCAGCGCTAATTCACCCTTTTTTTTAACGCAGTGAAAATGTATAGAACTGCATACCACCGTGAGCCGATATTGGGAGGACCCACGGGGCATGTAGGGCTCTCCCAGCCAGAAGGGAGCGCTACATCACCCAACGTAGCGACACGTGTCGCAGGACGTATGTCCCCTAGTGTATGCTTGGCTTAAATTGATAAATGCATTAGGTTGTTTCATATGTAATCAGAACTGTTTTTAATTCAACTTATTTCATTTAAAAATAAAACCCTTCATGGTGCTTATTTGTAAAATTCATCGCATTTTAGCGCATTTAGACGCATTAGTTATATTTAGCGTGTTAGTGGCCATTAAAATGTAGCCTTTAAAATTTATATTAAAATTGATATAATTTTCAATCTCTATTTTGTATTTTAGAACTTTTTATTATTAATAAAAAAATATGGCAATAATATGTTTTATGTCATTTTTTCAGTTCAATTTATTTGTAAATATATTTTTAGATTTGTTTCTATTCTAAAGGGTGCCATGCAGGATAATTAAATAAAATGTAAAAAAAATATATAAGAGGTTTGGCTTTCCAAGACTCCATCGACACTGAAGGTACCCCCAGTATTTTTCTTTTCATAATTTACATTATTGTAAAAATATAGATTTCTTCGTATTTATTCAATAGTTAAGAAGAAATAATTTTTAATTTTGTATTCGAAAAGGGATATTAGTTTCATTTTGATATTATAATGACATACCATAAATCATAACATACGAAATAAATGATTTTCAACAAATACTTTTCGTTTTATTTATAAACCCAAAATTTTTATTTCTAGTTTATTAGAAACAACATCCCAACTTTTCCGATATACATTTACGTTTAAACTTGCATGGGAGTCGAACCGGTAACCCTTTGTTTGGCAATTCGGAATAGAGATCAGTTTGCCATGTAGCTACTAGCTATCTAATTAAATTGTAGGTACTTTAGACAAAAATAAAATATTAATAAATCTTTAAATAATACAATAAAAGAAACTATTAAATCATACTTTATTACACTAATCTATAAATAACATCAATTAAGCATCTTGTTCCTTCACTTCTTCCGGATATCTCTCCGTTAAGAAGCTCTTCACTTCTCCGTACTCTACCTTCAAATCTTTCCTTATTTTCTCATGATTCCTATATCTTTCATATTTCTTCAAATATATTAGATAATGTGGCATAGTTTCGTAGAATCTGGGGAACTTCTTTTTCCTCAATATAACTCTGTCTTTCATGACGTAATTTATGAAATCCAGAGTTTCGTCTTTAGGTATTTGTTCCTTGGTTCTCACTTCAGTCGGACTCGCTACTACTCTGGGATAGTATTCGTTCTCAGCTCTGTATTCGACTAGGTGAAGTTTCTTCTCTTCCGCTAGCTGTTGGTGTGTTCTCTGTAAAAGATAAAATATAAATATAAGTTTGTTTCTTACATTATGTTAAAAAACTTTATTATGGCAGAATGGCGTCGAATTTATTTATTAAATAATACTTTCCAGTAAAAAATAATTTAGTTTTCATTTTATTTATTTCTAACAAGGAAAACATTCCTAAATGGCAAACCTTTATTTGTCTAAAAAAATATGTGATTTTATTATCCTACCTGTTGAAGTAACCCAATGAAGAAAGCCTTGACAACATGTTGTAGATTTGTAGACCCTTCAACCTTAGCTCTCAAATCCTTAATACCAATCGCCTTACAGATCTCCTTGATAGCTCTGTGGCACACCAGCCCATAACCTTCATTCTTCTTCTGAACAAATACCTTCGTCTTTCCAAATGCTGTGTAGAAATCATGGAATACTAAAAGAAAAGAGGTTTGTTAGGAATCTATTTGATGAGTATACAAGTTTTTTTCGGCCAAGGATTAATTTATTCTATCTCAAGCTATAATGTCATCTGGTACAACTTAAAGTATCTATTTAATGTGTATACAATTTTTAAATTTTTTGGCCCAGAACTAAATATTCAATCTCAAGCTATTTGATCATCTGATGACTAAAATCATCTTGCAACATATGAGCACTTGATTGAACCTACTATCCAACTTCTATTTCTATTTTTGGGAACAATAAAGGAACAAATATCAACAGTAAAACTACAGGACTATCTACAAAATAGAATGTAAAATGAACTTACTTGTGTGACCATCACAGATATCAAAATACATCAACTTTTGCCCAGCCCGGTTTCTGGCCTTCCTTAAAGCAGCTGGGGCTTCTTTAGCTTTGCCAAAACCAAAACCAGCTAAACCTTTTCCGTTGCCAGTTACTACCTGAAAATATTTATTCATAACTAGCTGTGCCCCGCGGTTTCACCCGCGTAGTACCCGTTCCCGGCAATTAATCGAATTTATCTGACATTTTAAACCTTTTCTAGATCTCCACGAACATTTCAGGACCAAGATTTTTTTTGTAAATAGGTTCAGTAGTTTCGGAGCCTGTTCGTTACAAACAAACAAACAAATCTTTATAATATTAGTATAGATAAAGGATGGTTTCAGTGGTCAAATGATTAACACAATTGGGTGCAAAAAATCTTGATAGAATCCTTATCTTATTGACTATGTGCAGTCCCGAATTAACCATTAATTAGGGCATCATGAAGTATTAATCCGTCACTGACTATGTGTTTTATATAAATCTTACCATGGCATGAAAGTTTCTACTCCTTCCGAGGTTACCCTTCATAGTCACCAGACCTCTGAGTTGTAGTACTTTTGTGTCAAACCCGGTGAATACATCTGGGTGAAAGTAAAAACTGGTTATAGTAAAGAATGATAAACAATACATAATATCTACTAAATTAACAACACTTTCTTGCTCAATAAACACCATTGAAAAAAAATACTTTGTAAAAAATTGTGACATTCTATTAAATACTTACCTACCATAAATTTTATATGCAAATAAAAATAATTCTATCATTGTACCAGTTAGTTAGAGCAACTGAGCCTTAACCAGATTTACAAATAGAAATATCCTTTCACAGGAATTGAACCCGCAACCTTTTAAAGTCTGGCAAAGAGACCAGTGTGCCATTAAGAGTCTTCAAAATGTACCATACCATCGCCAACAGCATCTGGTGGTCCAATACTGCGTCCCGGCATCTTGGTACCGGACCATCCTCGCTCAATTGGACTCAACTTCAACCTCCTAAACTTTGTCATTGAATCTCTGATCTTTGTCAACTTTTCTAATCTGAAATGTGTAGATTTCTCTTTAGAAATGTGATGGAAAATATTATTGTCTAATTTTTACATAGTCTGTGATATCCCAACTAAGCATAACCAGGTTCAAGGGTTAATACTTTTTTGGCAAAATAAAAATTAATATATAAAGAATCAACCGTTTAGATCCACTGCAAGGCAAAGGCCAACCTCTCTTGGATCTACATACAATGAGAATTAATGAGACTTAATTAAAATAAAAAATGAGTTATTAAAGTACATACCTCTCTGGATCATCAGGCAACCTCTGTTGTTTCAATAGCTCTCTGCCTCTAATGACAGGGGCGGACAGACCAGGCCACAGCATGTTGATGCGACCTATACCAATCACCTGACCGCGGTTCAGGTCCCGTATTCTGATGCGACCCGCGCCTTTACCACGACCCTTCTTAGCACCAGCGTTACTTACAGATGTCACTGATTTCCATAGCTTTTCTGCTGGTACTGAAATATATCAAATTAGTATTATAAAGATATTGAATTTCAGAATACACAGACTAATGAACTTCAGATAAAGGAACAAAGTAATTTGCGCTATAAGATGATTATATACTTACGTTTATTGAAAAAGTTAATACAAGCAACAGACGATGTACTAAAATTGGTATTGAGGTTAGAAGTAATATTTGGAGTATAATTTTGTTTAACCATGAAACTCAATGGTTTTTGAAGAGCTCGCCCTATCGATAATATTCTTGAAGTCATTTTTATTTAGTATTATGTTTATTTATGCCATTAGTTTAATAAATACTAAATTTCAAAATTAAATAATGCACAATATTTTTAAAATTATTGAGTGATTGATTGAATGATTGATGTTGATTGATGAATGAAATATTCCAAGATTTGTTTTTTTTTAATTACGGTGGTTGTATTCTCCTTGGTCTTGAGATCTTTGGTTGGGTTGTATATTAAGGATATGGACTACGGTCAGAAAGCCGTTTGGGGACGCGGTATTTTATGCGGCTCCGATGCGCGAAGTTCCTAATTTGGCTTCAATAAAACTGTCTATAGACTTTGTAGATCACAAGACGCTTTATCGGTTTTTTAACTGATATTTTATGAAAAAAAAAAAACGTAAAGTTGCAACAAAATTCGTAATGTTGGACATGACTATTCATCGTTTTGACATCGGTGAATATTTGACATTTGATTGACGTTAGTTTTACGTGGCCTGTGATGTGATCACCATTGACATATAACATGGACGGGGCATACCTACGAAAAAAACGTGTATACCTATACTTTACTGAGAGCAAAAAATGGCGGCTAATAGTGCAGTCCCTATCGATATGTCTGAAAAATAACATCGATAATAGATTGTAAGTATGTTTTCTTACTTTGATTAATTTTAAGTTTTATAAATAGGTCTTACTGTAAACGAACATATAGATAGTTTGTAAAATATAGCTTGATCATTGTGACATACAGGGTGGCCCAAATAGAACGCTCAGTAAGGAGAAGTATAAAACTATAAGAGATACAAATATTTGTTTTTAGGAACCATGTCATCGATTTTAGTAAAAAAAAAGTACATTCATAGATTTAGAAAAAAAAAACTATTACTCTCTTTGAGAATCGAACCCGGAAATTTTGAAAAATTTAATGTTCATTATTTTAAACTAGAAATGGATTGTGTACATCTTTAGCAGTAAGTAAATGTTACTAAGAAACATAATATCTAAATTCATTAAAATGCATTGTTTTTAAATGAAATAGTTTAGTACAAAACTCGCCAAGACATCATTGAAGTTCCTTCCCAGTTAATATCCCATTTCAACACAAATTCACCATTTCAAGATACAAAATGCAATATTTTGTATATACGGCCGTTCGTTCTAGTTACAAATAATTAAAAATATTTTTTTCAAAACTTCCGGATTCGATTCCTTTAGTGAGTTATAGTATTTTTCTAAATTTTTTATTTTAACTAAAATCGATGACATGGTTCCTAAGAACAAATCTTTGTATCTCTTATAGTTTTATACTTCCCCCCACTGACCGTTTTATTTGGGCCACCCTATATATCAAACTTTTATTCTTCATACTCTAGTTGCCGGGATATAAAAATGTCGATAGAAATTATTGACGTTTCGTACTATAATCGATACTGATGTAACATTTATTTGGGTTTTATTTAATTACAAATGTTAGGCATTCTATTAAACGAATATTTCAATATGAATACAGATATTCTCAAGAGCAAACCTCAAATCCATGGTTTCTTATGGTATACTACATGAGAATCTGAGAAATTGGACTTTATATACTTACTCACTATTATTTAAGATCAAATATGCACAAAATGTAAATAAAGTATATGAAATAAAAATAAACACCAAAATTAAAACGTACTTGAATAAATTTTTAAATAACGTTTTATTTAAAATATCGATAGTTTATAGTCTGTGGTCACGATGTTTCATTGCCCATCACTAAGGAAGTCGATTAATCCTTTTGTTATAGCTAGAAAATAATATGGCGAACGGCCACGAGTAGGTATTTCAATGAGACTAAGAATGACAGATGGCTATTATAGTAGCTGTCAGAAATACTGTTGTCCTTTTTCCCTTACGCAAAATTATGAAAGTTAAAAAGAGACGGCTATATTTTTATAACTTTGGCGTCGATAAGCCTCATACTTCTATAACTATTTTTTCTATAGTCAAACATGCGTTGTCCATGTTATATGTCAATGGTGATCACTCACTTTTGTTTGATTTCTAAATAATTTTTATCTCAAATTAACTTTTCGACTGGAATTGATTATAATTTTACTGTCTAATAAATACTGGATACTATATCAAAATGGGGCTTTGCAAATGTCCAAAACGTCGGGTTACTAACCAGTTTTGTTTCGAACACAGAGTCAATGTTTGTGAATATTGTATGGTGATGAACCATCCAAAGGTAATTAACTTTATCGGTTTATTGTTTTTAAACTTATACACAATAACTAATTAAACTAATGACTGGAAACTTTTCAGTGCATCATACAATCATATCTCCAATGGTTACAAGACAGTGATTACAATCCGATTTGTGAAATTTGTACAAAAAGTTTGAGCGAAGGTGAATGTATCAGGCTTACTTGTTACCGTAAGTATTATGTTTACACTAAATATTTATTTTTGTATGTAGTTAGAAACTTGTTCAAAATTTATTTCGTGTTTTTAGACGTGTTTCATTGGACATGTGCTGAATCTAAATACCGTGCCCTGCCTGGCACGACCGCCCCCGCTGGCTATCAGTGCCCTTCGTGCGCAACTGCTGTGTTCCCCCCGCCTAACTTAGTGTCGCCTGTAGCTGATGTGTTAAGGGAAAAACTAGCAGGAGTCAACTGGGCCCGAGCTGGTCTTGGATTACCTTTGGTAAGCAGGTTTTTAAACTACATATTGATTTCTTTGATTTACACGAACAGTATTGAAATAAAACTACATACTTTAAAAGAATCTGTAACATCGAAAATATAAAACAAAATATAACTACATCAAAAATCCGTTAAAGTAGTTTTATTTCAAAGGTAGGGTAAAACTACCTGTTAGCCGGCCACTACCCGTTATCGGCCACCTGGCACTTTTTGTTAAATAATTAAAAATATATTAATCTTATCTTTTCTAACTTAGTGTCTTGATTCCTGCAAACTTCACCTATTTATTAGCTAACGGCATATTCCTGAAAGTGGAAAATTGAGCCCCCAATCGCAATTTAAAATTTTGATGTGAGGATTTACGTAAAATTTAGCAAAAAACATAGCATGTAGATTTATTTTCAAAGCTAAGTTTTAATGTGTTACTATAGTTCAATTGCTGAAAATTTTGGGCTGTGTGTTTAGTAAATGTTTAAATTTCATATTCAAATACTAAAACTCATCAAGGTTTCATCAATTTTGAGATTTTTGGAGGCCGGCACACAGGTCGACGAATTTCTTCAAAAACCCCTTATCGGCCGGGAGGTCGCAAACCAGTTTTATTTACGATGTTTTTCTTTGATTTTATTGAAGAAACCTTAGGTTTACTGAAGTAGGTCTATTTACATGCATGAACAACTATATTTTTGTGGTCTTACAACTAGATTCTGGCCGCCAAAATAGTTTGTATTTACAAAGTTATGACCTCCAGAAATACTGAATTTATGACGGCCGGGTATAGGGTATAGCTATACCTGTTATCGACCTATGAACATAATGGCTAAAATATAACATATTTATCAGTCACATGAGTTGGTAACTAGCCCGCTTTTAGTTAGGTTATGCTATACTGCGCGTCCACCAGACGGCCTGGGGTCCCGGGGCTCCGGACCGTCCCGTCGTCTCCCGAATTTCGGACATAGTTTGATGTGCCAGTGAATGTGGGGGATCAGGAGGGGGGCTGTGATATGCATGAAGAGCAATCGACCCAATTCTCTCAACCCCTGGTACAAAAGGTGAATGCATGGGAGGACGCTCGCTGTCGGTACCGGTTTGGGGGACGTCCTTGTTTCCGAGAATGTTCTTTTCAAGAGGGGGGCGCCGCTTTTAGAGGGGGCCCGGCATTGGGGTGTCGTGGTAGAAATCCCGCGGGATCCTACGACACCCTATAACGTGTAGCGCAGTCGGAAGTTGCTGGGGTTTTAGTGGATATGCCTCGCCTTTCTGGCTGGGAGAGTCCCACATAACCGGGATCTCCCCTTGGATTCCCGGTATAATATAGATAGATAGATTTTCTATATTTCACAAAACGTTTATCAAAATATAATAGCAACCAAAATCCTTTTTGTATGGTTTGTACCTAGCGCATCAATTGTTTTTTTTCATTCGACTATCAACCTTATATCTCTACTATAAGAGTCATTTTCCTATAGTGAATGTAGGCGGCCGATAACCGGTACATTGCTGGTCGATAGCTGGTCTTAGGGGCCGATAACCGGTGTTTTCGCTCATTTCACGATTAATATTTATTTGTGAATTATGTGTTAAAGATACGTCTATTTGCTTTAGGTTTTCTGAAACTAGAATATTGTAGCATTACATAATGATTTGTTTGAAAGTTTTTGGTTTATCCAAATAGTATAAAGATCAACGCTGAAGTTGAAAAGTCACTTAAGAGGCCGATAGCCGGTAGTTTTACCCTATTTAGGCTTTAGTAGTAATAACTGTAATTTATAAAAAAGTGATTTTACTATCAAATGCTAGATCTCCCATTTATATTTTCCTGTGAAAAGTTATTCCCTTATATTATCCAGTTCCACTTTAAAACAAGTTTTTATTGTTATTGAATGCTTTTAGAATCAATTTTTTTTTTTAATTTTTTTTTTGTGTGTAATGTAAAACCTCAAAAATTTAATGTATATAAAATAATAAATAAACATTTGTTACAGCTCTCTGAAGACCAAGACCTCAAAGGTGCAGCTGGCAGACGCAGCCAATCCCCAATAGAACATTCCCAATACTTCAATACCGTAGACAATGCTCGAGGAACTCCCGTTGGTGCGAGTGATGACGAGGCCACATGCAGATCAGCTACAAGCTCACCACATTCCATTGTCCAAATGCCAGATGAGCCAGTCAATATGTATGACAGTACTTCGGTCAAAAGAAATGATAATTTGCAAGGTAAACATTGTTTTTTTTATATTAATTTTCGTTTAGGTTGAGCTTGGATTCGAGATCTAAGACAGATTACATTAAAAAAATAATGCCTCATATTGTGTTTCTCACCTTTCACATTTTGCATACATAATTTTTTAATGAAACATTTTCAATGCACTCTATACCATTGCAGTGTAATCTACTTAAGTTTACATATAAGTAAATAATCTGTCCTTACTCCTATAGTCATTGCTATGTTAAAAATATCAGACATGGTTTTATTTGATTGATTGGCTATATTTGATTGATATACTATAACCATCATGATACATAAGTACTTATACCACAAATTAATAAATGCATTTGTTTTTATTCAAGGTGTTCAAGCACCACGAAAAACATCAAAATCAATGGACAGTTCAAGAGCAAACTTACTGTTTGATCATGACGAAAACAAATATAAACAAAAATCAACATTTGCTTGGGTCAGCAGATGGTGGAAGTGAGTATAAAACTATAAAAACTTATTACTAAATTCATAGGGAAGCGTGTGCATGTCTGTTTGTTTAGTAAGGCTAATCTTGAAATGACTGGACCAGGTTTGATGTTGTTTTCTATGATGTTACAAGGGTAGACCTGATGTTATGAGGAGTGACACACATTTCTTTTCACAACTACCTACATAGTTATAAAGTTAGGGCTGTCAAACTAACAAGAAAAATCACAATATTTTATTGGTATTCCAGAAACACTCTTCCGGCTTTCCGTGTGAGAACTGGAGGCATTTACCGGAGGTATTGGATACTGTTATTTATTGTGGTCGCTGTCATTGTCATTTTATTGCTCTTGAGCCACAGAGAAGTTGACGATGAGAACCCCTTCGGAGTCATACAAGGGGATGACAGCCGAATACTTCAGAAAAACTGATAGTGTATATTTACAAATATTTATAATCAAGCAATCTTAATTTAAATCAAATACTAGGATTAAATTTGTATTATACATAATATTCCATTATTGTTCTGTTAATATTTATCTGAGAAATAAAAATGCAAAAATATTTAATGAGTATATTTATTTTCAATACTGAATTATAAATAACAATTTGTAACAAATTTCGCGTTGCATTTTAAATTAGCACCTATATTTGGGATTTGTGACTATGCAAAGAAAACAATAATAATACTAAAACAATCCTGACAAGTCTTATGGTATGTTGTGGGCATTTATGCAGGACATAAAGCTAGCAAAAGTCATAAAGAGCCTTTTACAATTACATAACTTTAGTACATGTGTCAACATTTTTATCCAGGAACATTAATGAGAAAATATCATTATAAAAGTCTGGATAATATTCACAAGCTCTGCGGCAGTCGGGCATCCAATTCACCTCCAACAACAATGGTTGTATAACCTTATCTTTGTCTTCCTTCCTCCATGATAACATTATATCCGCAGCATACAAAGCCCTTGATTGTGGACTCTTACCAATACTACAAGGGGGTTCTTTAGATGTTGCTGCTGTAAATAATTCTGCAAACATTTTCAATACAGATTTTTCTATGGCATCCCAAGGATAATCAGAATACTGCTTCTCCCATTCCTTTTTAAAATCTTCACAGAGTAACCTGTATAATGAAGCCTCCTCCGTATAATTCATCACAGTGAAATGTTTCTGATAATCATCCAAATCGTTAAGATCAAATGCTTTGTTAGCAAATCTCAAGAAGAAGTTATTGTAAATATAAACTTCTGTAGGGTTGACCGATTTCAGAATAATTACATAACGAATATCAAACTTGACCAGTCCAATCTCTGGCCTCTCAAACAATACAGGGTTTTCAATGTATTTTTGAGCTATCTTTGGTCCACTTAAAGGCAACCTACATAGAAAATGTAAGTTATCAGTCACATAGGTATCTAAACCTCTAGCTAGGTTATAAGGCTTGCAAATCCAATGGTTATCCAAGCCCAGCTTCTTTCTCTGCATGTAATATGATACTAGTTTAGATAATTCTGTTTTCATATTAAATGTAGTAGGCAACCATAGAGGGGTAGTCTCAAGTTGATCTCCACATGATTTAAGAACTGAAACTCTTCGAGAAATGATAGCTACAAGATCTTTTATGGTAATCACATACTCAAACGGGAATTGGTTAACAAACTTGTGTGGAGAATTAATGCTGAGCTCTTCATAGTTTTTAAAATGGTTAGTATACCAGAGGATGTCAGCATCATTTTCATTGTGAACAATTTGAAATTCAGGTGCAGTCAAATGTTCATTGATGAATCTGTACTCGGAGTACACTTTCAACTTAGTATTGTCAATCTGTCTCGAAGAAAGACTTTGTAAATCAGGTAATGTTTCCACCATATGGCCTTCCAAGAAGTAATTAACATTTGGTTCCTGTTGAGAAAAGTCCTCATCAAAATGTTCATATTCTTTATAGGGTATCAGCATAGCTTCCCTCTGAATGCTATCAGTAAAGTTTCCTTCAATAAAATTTCTAGTGACTATTTCACCTTCTTCAATATCTTCAATGGGAAACAGCAATGTGTATGTCATCTGGTCAGGCACGTAGATGAAAGGCACCGCTCTGAAATTGGGATTATCAGAGTGCGTGATCCCCGAGCCTAGTTCGTCCAAGACGTACCATACTGGAACCCTGTCTTCGACAGAAAAATCGCTCCCACCGATAGCATAAGTATGAGCGTATTTCCATACTAATCGTGATACTTTATTAATTTTTTCTTCAACTGTATACTCTTCTACTTGCATCAAGTTGCACATTCTTTCTAGTAATCCTGGTACGTTCCTTAGGCTACTCTTAACGCTATTCGCTTTGAAGGTCCACGCATGATCAATTAAAAAAATATTACATGCGTCTGCCCTGTCGATATCACGGATAGCTATGACACTCCACACAGGATCGTAGGGTTCTGTTTCAATATCTTCATAGTCAATTTTCACTAATTGAAAAAATAAGCCGGAGTCGAAAATTTGATCGCGAATTTTCTTACATATTCCGGGCCAAAAATGTTCAGGTACTCCTGATAGAACTAGCTGGGGCTTGTGTAGAGCTACGAAACTATTATAGCTCGATATTCCGTCCATTTCATAAACGAATAGCACACTTTTAGAATAAAATTAAACCTACAATTTTCAAAAGGTTACTTCTTTTTTGAGCATGGAGATCAATGAACTTGTGACAATCAATAGTGAGTGTAAGTGACAGTTGTTTTATTGACAATCAGCTGTAATAAAGGACCTTTTACACGAGGCCAATCCACTTCCGAAAAGTAAATAGCAAGATCCACACTTTTAGTTCTGTTTACTTCTTCCCTATACTCGAGTATAGGGAAGAAGGACAACATCACACAGGATAGGGCTTTAGCGAGCATTATTACTAAAAGCCGTAGATTATATGCCTTCTACGATCACTGTGCTGCAAATCAATCCCTCGTGCTACGAATCAAGCGACCTTTGTTGTTACTGAATTTTTGAACTCCGTCGTATGTGTGCGCCGGCCCTTAGGGCGCACACATACGACGGAGTTCAGCGCAGAGCATTTCCCACTCCTCTGTCATACGATTATGGACATTGTATGCGTTGAAATAATAAAAAAAACCTATTAATACTTGCGCAATATCTTTAATTTGTAGTCTTATCGATGCTATTTGTTTTGTTAATTAATTTTCCGGCCCTAGTCTGAAAGCACTCTAACCAGATAGGGGTAGTAAAAAACAAAGTCTTCGTTTATTATTATTTAATACAATCAATATAATTCTGTATAATTACGGAATAATGATACACAACAACAATGTCCGAAGAGTGAAGTTATTGATTACCCTCACATATTAATATCTATTAGGTAATATCATTAATTACATACATCTTTTATAATAACACATATATTTTAATAAACTATACAAAAGCGACGCGTAACACAGCATAGCAACATAATATAATTCTTATCATCAATGTCTAATTTATTAAATGCGAATGTTTGTCTTTCTTTCATACAGAAACGAAGCAAATTATGTTCAAATCGTTCCTGGGGCCGGCGCACATATGACGGAGCGCAGCGCAGAGAATTTTCCACTGTCAAACTATTATCGACATATTACACGTTGAAATAAGATCGAAAATAAATTAACACAACAACTATAATCTCGATAAGACTATAGTCGAAGGGTAGCGCGCAAGTGTTAATAAATTTTCGATCTTATTTCAAACCACACAATGTCGATAATAGTTTTACAGTGGAAAATGCTTTGCGCTGCGTTCCGTCAGACAACGAAGCAAATTATGTATTAATATGTTGTTCTGTTTTGTGTGATTTTTTCGGCGTTAATTCGAATCAGTGGTGTCGGCTATTTAGACCGTCCCTCGGAAGCTCATGCTTATACATTCGTTTTATAAAACATTACATAATCAAAACATTTAAAGAAATAGTCAGATTTATAGGAAAGAAGGCGTATTTTATTGACTCTAGTTTTCTTAGTGTTGGAGCTATAGACAACTGATGGAATCCACACCTTTAATCCCTAACATCTCACAGGATATATTAACAAAGACAGTTAATTTCGTTCAACATTTTTATATACAAGAAACATCTTTAAAAATGTTTGCCTCTCTCTCTATCACTGATATTAGTACAGTGAGGATAAATACATGTAAACCACACTTGCACAAAACGACATTGAGATTTTTGTAATATCTAAACATATATTTACAATATTATAATATAATGATTAAGATACGCAATAAAGCAAAATTATCTTAAAATAAAACGTATATTATCTAATACAGCAACTAGGACAGCCATTTCTAGCTCTTTCATTCACCAATGACACTATAAATATTAATTTATAATTTAAATTATGTGATGATCTAATAAACTACAATACTCGATCACTCCCCTAATATGGCGAAATGGAAAGCATTAAACAATAACTTAAAAATAAAATCAATTAAAATCTTAAATATAATAGTAGAAGATGCAGTCATTTGTTGTTATGGCGTTGGATATCAATCCTTGTGATAACGCCAACATGAAAAACGACAGTTGAGAAAATAAGCCAACACATAGTTACTGCCGTATCACATCATGTTAGTTAACCCAGCATTAAATTTAACCAATATGCTGTGACTATTCAGTCAAAAGGTCTCAAGAAATGCTGGTTAATCAAAATTCGTATCACGAAAATCGGATATAGAGAACAATACAAAAACTAACTAAAATCAGTTCAATTTGAGTCGGACTCCATATGATTCCTGTAGTTTCTGCGTGCTTTTTTCACTCGTTGTCTGAACTTGAGGGCTTGGTAGTCTGGGTCGTCTGATACATCATCGGCTGGGTTGTTGTTCCTCGTGCTACTGCCTGCGACTGTGCCTACTCCACTATCCGGCGTCATTATAGTATCTGGAGCGGTCCAAGTGTTCGTAGTACCTTCTGTACTACAACTACTCTCCAACTCACTCTCATTAGTCTCATTCATTAACCTCGCCACTGTTTGGTTGTAACCTGTATTACTTGTTAGCCGTTCACTGTTCGTGAATGAACGTCCAGCGGAATTAGGCGGTGGAGACTCGCTCGAATCTGATCTGTGTATCGTGATTCTGCTAATTCTTCTGACGCGACGCGGATTTATTCTCCGTTCCGGTGGTGGAGAGGAATTATTACTTTCTGATTCCGGTGGCTCTACTCTCAGTGAATCTCCGAGGGAGTCCCGTGATCCGTTGATGGGTGTTGGCACTATGCTGATGAGGTTCTGAGGTACGCTTTGGTTTCCGTTCTGGTTCTGCGGCGATATCGGATGGCTTTCAACTGATTGGTCGTCATCGGAGTCCACTTCAGCAATACGGAATAACGCTGATGTGTTTTGTCCTCTGTAACCTGGAATATAAGTGATTATTTGATTATTTTATATTGATGGCGCCCCGTGGTTTCACCCGCGAAGTTTCCGTGGCCGTAGGAATATGGTGATTAAATTATGCTAAAAACCTTCCCACTGAATCACTCTATCTATTAAAACAAACCGCATCAAAATCCGTTGCGTAGTTTTAAAGATCTAAGATACATAGTGACAGAGAAAGCGACTTTGTTTAATACTATGTAGTGATTTTGTTTGACTAAAGCCAAGCTCTTTTTTATCATATAGTTATGCCACTATTTAGACAAAATGTGATATTTTTCGGTGGATTTGACAATTGAAATGTAACTTACCTGAGCTTGTGCTGGGCTGGGCTAAAGTGTCTTCAAAATTGTCGAAATCATCGAAATTATTGACGATGCTACTCTCCTGTGATATTATATTTCCTGAAACACATACAATATAATTAATTAATTATTATTGTCATTATTCATCATAAAACCTTATCACAATAAATGTGTTTATTTATCAATCTTACCATGACTTCTAACGGTCACAACTTTTCTGTAACAAGTAACTCGAGGTTTTCTTTTATTTGTTGATCTTGTCAAGTTTATACGACGACGCAGAGGACGTATTATCTGAAATTATAATAAAAAATATTTTTTTATTAAGAATGATAAGAATACTTTCATTCAAAGATATATTCATATTACGTAGGTCGTAGACATTTGAACTATTTTATACGGGCTATGCGCGTACGCAGTGCAGAGAAACACGCTATTGCGAGCGCACTCATACCTTCTGCTGAAAGCCACCGAATCTAACTGAAAATAGTCGAGTAATTCGACTCAAATCGTTACGTACGCTTAATTCTTATAAAACACCAAAAAGTACTAAAGCCCGTCGTAATTGAGAGTTAACCTGCAGCTATCAATCTCTGTCGCACCTGCGTAAATTATCATGCGTCCCGCTCGCACGGATGCAATGGCGAGCGGGACTCATGATAATTTAGGCAGGTGCGACAGAGATTGATAGCTATACTGCCGTCCTATTTCAGGACGGCAGTGTAGCTATCTATCTCTATCTCTGTACAGGTCAACGTACAGTATTCTCTGTGAATAACGACCATGCTATATCTAATGTGACCTACCCTCCCCGAGTTCCTGAACAGGTAATGCGCCGGCTCATCCGAGTCGGTCCTCTCGCTGGAGGGCGCGGACAGGCGGGAGACGGAGTCGCGCGGCGCGGGCCGGCGCGCGCCGCGCGAGCGCCGCGCCGGCGCGCGCTTGCCCTTGGTGCTGGCGCCCGACACGCACTTACTGCCCGCCTGGCTCAGGGACGACGTGCGGGACTGCTTGCTACGTCTGCTCAACGGACAAATATAATTGGTTAGCTTTTGGTACGTGTGGTAAAGGAAATGTGCTGGATTATAGGATTATGAAACATTAACGGCCAAAGTCTGATACTTCGGACAAATACGCAATGTAGTAATGGTAAGTTCAAAAACACAGTACAGTGCCCTAATTAAAAAAATCACATTTTTTAATTTTAAGACAGGCTTGTTCGTTTATTTTTTTTACTTCTTGTTTCCTTTTAAATCACCTTGATGCTACATCTTAATCGTTGAGAGTGTTTGATCCATTGTGAAATTCTTCCAAAAAGAGTAATTTTCTACTAACTAATTTTACTAACAAACATATCAAGACACTATACTTAGTTAACAATATAATCACTGTACCTGAGCGAGCCCCTCTTCTGCTTGGTGTAGCGCGTGGCGACCAGACGCGCCAGTCTGTTGGGGCACCTTTGGCTGCGAGCGCCATTGGGGTTGACTGTCGAAAATTGATCTTATAAAAATATTAAATAATGTAATTAAGGCATAAGCATTAAATTCTTTAGTAACTAGCAGCGCCCCGCAGTTTTACCCCCGTAGTTCCCGTTCCCATGGGAATACGGGTATAAAATATAGCCTATAGCCTTCCTCGATAAAAATGGGCTAGCACCGAATTCTTTTTTAAATCGGACCAGTTGTTCCTGAGATTACCGCGTTCAACCAAACAAACAAACTCAGCTTTATATGTATATTAGTATAGATTATAAATAACTAAGAAATACATACATACATTCTTAGTCAGTCTATTAGGCACAAATAAGCCAAATTAGAGATAAGTATTTATGACAAACTGCCCACTGTGGTTGTCACATTAATATTCCCCAATCAAGCATGTAATTCGTAATACCTCTTTTAGCCGGTATCGGTAAGAAGTCGACGACGATCTGGTCGGCGTCCGAGGTGTCGGAGTCGCGCGCGGCGCGCGGCGAGCACTCGGAGCTGGAGCCGTTGAGCGAGGTCTGCGCGAGGCACTCGAGCTCGCGCTGCACCAGCGAGTCGAAGAACGCCATCATGCGCGGGTCCTCGCTCGTCGACTGCTCCGTGTAGTTGTGCGATATGTACTGGAACGAATCAAGTAATATTTGAGTGGATATAGAAGACCCAATGAGAAATTATAAGGGACTAGCTGTGCCCCGCGGTTTCACCCGCGTGGTTCCCGTTCCCGTGGGAATACGGGGATAAAATATAGCCTATGTTATTCAGGGTGAATGTAGCTTTCTAATGGTGAAAGAATTATTGAAATCGGTTCAGTAGTTTCGGAGCCTATTCGTTACATAAAAACAAACAAACAAACAAATCTTTCCTCTTTATAATATTAGTATAGATATCGAAAAGTGCTGAAAGGAGTCACGAAACCGATTTTGATAAAACGGCATCATTAGATTTTTGGAAAATCAGTACTCCAGCCCCCCTAGCATGACTGTGCGTATCGATAAATAATAAAATATATCGACACCACGATATTATTAAATGAAATATTGCGGCTATATTTATCATATTTTGACAGATGGATGAATCGCGTTTTCGAAGCCCGGCTGGCCAGGAATCGTACCAGTTAGTTTTGCATTAAATATCCCACCCCATTTAACTACACCATCTAATAGATAAAATTCTGGGAAATGACATATGGTAAACTGTGGAAAGATGCTTATTATGAACAAAATATCTAAGTATGTACAGTCAATGTCAGAGAAAAGGTACCTCCTTGGTTGGCATACCAAAGAGTGAACATTACCAAAGAGGGGGGGTAGGTACCTTTTCTCTGACACTGACTGTACTATGTTTTGCTGATCCAACATACAGTTAGTTATATTAAGTACCTGTCCACTGTGATGTACTAGCGACACATAGTCCTCGTGGCTGTAGATCTCCCGCGGATTGTCCGACCCCTGAGCTTCCTCCAGTAAATTGCCTCGCATCTGTGGGAACTCTACCGCCGACCATACCTGTAACAATTTATGAAATATACAATCATTCAGTGACGTAGCTACGGGGGAGGGGGGGGGGGGGTGACCTCGTTTTCTTATTACTTGTTGGTGATCCCAAACACTATTGGTTGGCTTGTGTCTTTCGATCACATCTTTTGACGTAGGAATTGAAATTCTCGCTGGGAATAATATACTGCTTTCCACCTGCTAATATCTATCCTACTACTATAATAGGATTCTAGGGAAAGTGTCTAACAAGGGCAGTCAGCCTCAGATAAAACCTTGGTAATGCTCACCTTTTATCTAACGCTCGCCATAGAAGTCAAACATACCTTGATAATCTTCTCCACTCCTGAAGACGCAATGAGACAGTAATGTGGGTTGTACCGCACTTGGTTCACGATCGACCGGTGGCCGTACAGCACTATGTGAGGCTGCTCGACCATCACGCTTTCTGAAAGTTATTTCAGGCAGTCAGATAAAAGGTACCAACCTTGGTTGGCAACATTTGCAACCTTTTATTTGATGCTGACTGTACAAACTTAATTTTAAATTCCTTACCCCCAACTTCACAGTGCGGTATCTTCCACATATAAAGATTGAAATCATCCGACCCTGACAGTACAAATTGGTCATTTTCTCCTGCAAACGAGCAGCTCTTCATGGTACAAGAGTTGTAGTAATCCTGATGGTAGAACTCTGCGACTGGCTCGGGAGACTGCAGAGCGTATAGCACGGGGGATTGACGTCGACGGAGGGCGAGAATGTTCGAGCCAGTGGAATTGAAGCGAACACTCATACTGTTCTGACATGTACCGTTTGGACCTGTGTAGCGGAGCACTGGACTGAAAGAGAAAATATTCATCAGTTCTTAAGCCTTTAAGTAGCGGTAAAGGCCTCTCTGCGATCGATATGTAAGTCTAATAACCTTGTTCTTGGGTGGAAATTTTCCTTATGATTTTATCAGTTTGGTCAAACCCCAAAATTATAATGCGTCCCGCTCGCACGGATGCAATGGCGAGCGGGACGCATTATAATTTACGCAAGTGGGACAGAGATAGATAGCTACAGCTCAACGCACAATAATCTCTGTGAATTACGACCGTGCTATAGATCCAACTGCTTCTGGCTGGATCGATAGAAATTCGACCAGATCCGATCGGATCATCAGATCGAAGACCAGCATGTAAACCCTTAATCATGTGGGCATCTTAGAATAGTCACAACTGAGTAACTGGCCACTTAATTTAATAAATACTATTTACGATATTGGAGTTTTACAATTCGTTTAACAGATATGAAATGTATACTAAATTATTTTTTTAATAATAAAATATATTATAACTTACTGCTTCGGAGCTCTGAGATCATATAAAGCGATGCCGTCACGAGCGTTCGCGGCCACAAGTAGACCAGCCTGCCGCGGGTGGTACATCACTCCGTGGAATGGTTTCCGGCTTCGACATATCACCATGGATTCTGTACAGAAAAAATAATATTTTAGATAATATTATTAATTAATATAGATAAGCCCCCCGACACATTGGAGGCAAGATCTTGAGAGGTTCGAAAGAGATGGGAAGGAGCTGGCTAGAGACAGAGACAGATGAAGGGGATTTGGGGGAGACCTTTGCCCAGGAGTGGGACAATACAGGTTGATTAAAAAAATATATAGATAAGAATATTTTAGATTTTCTATAAGGGTTATCAGACCTTTTTCCTAAGTGACTGTAGACCCCCTGGACTGATGAACATTCAAACTCATTCAATATAATGACGTCATAGGTAACGCACGAATGTGGTTTACTTTTAAATACCATATTCGAAAAAAAACACGATTCCAATTACCAACAATATGTTTTTTTCTTTATGCAAGATAAAATCTTTAAAAACAAGCTGTGCCCTGCAATTTTAGCGGTTGTAAGTCCGAATCCATGAATCATTCATCCACATACTTATAAAAATAATAAATAAAAAAAAGGACTTTCGTAAACAATAAATACTATAGGTATCTCACCATATACAGTCTCCCTGATATCAAACAAGAGGAGTCTTCCGTCGTTGCCAGCGGTTGTGATAACGTTTTCGTTGAACGGATCTATACTGAGACTGCACACCGCGCGCTGGTGCTCCAACACCTCAACTGGGGTCCTAGTTTCTAGGTCATGGACTATTACCTATAAGGAACAATAGTCTTTAATGACTTGTTTATTTACCACAAACATTTGTCTCGGTCTGGGTGTGTGTGAATGAGTGTGTGCGTAGTTTCTGATACCCTAGGTACAAGCTCCAAGCTTAGTTAGGGGTCAGTTACAATAATGAGATGATGTTGTGAATGATTATGTTTTTTATATCAGTTAGGTATATCACAATCATATTGCACACACCACAAAGTACTAGTACTATTAATTATTCTGTGGTATAGCTAGCATTTTTTACATAACATAATAACTTACAAGTATTGGTAAAATAACATAACATAACAAATAAAGTTATTAAATCCAAAAAAGACTGACTATTTACATTTGATAGATAATGATAACTTATTTAAATATCAACTGTATTGTAATTAAATCAAGTTCCATTTTTATTTGACACAAAAAGTCTTACGACCAGTGGGCGTAGAATCTTAGAATATTCTAAAATTTATCTTAAATTAGAATATGTTTTTGTCTGCAGGTAGGAGCATAATATATGGTACATAATAACTATTTTGTTATCAATATTTTTTTCGATCAATATTATAATAATTTAAGTAAATTAAATTGATAAATATGAAACCTAATTGAAAATGTACAAGGTACATCTCAACTTACAATATCATCATTTCCTCCAGAAAATATCTTTTTGTTATCACTTCTGATGCTGAGACAAAATATATTTGATTGATGGACTCCCTTCATAGCCACAGGGCTGCCGCAGTCCATAATGGCTTGTCCAAACTGCCATAGCATCACCCTCCTGTCATCTCCACCTATCGCAAACGGGTATATTTATTTATAACAACCTTGACATGATGTGATATGTGGTAGGCAGTGGCGTAGCTAGCTTGGGTGGCACCTGGGCGGATTTTGTATAGGTGTCACCACCATACTCAATCAAGTTATAATCCAATTGCAGGGGGGATATAGGAATATAATATGCAAGTAGGAATCTCTACATAATAATTGAAGTTACCTATATTATTTTATTAGTAGTGTTTTTTTATAGGTGGATCTATAACTTATTGTCCATAGTTGGGCTCGGATGTCACCCCTAAACAGGTGACACCCAGGGCAGACCGCCCCTGCCGCCCCCTGCTAATTACACCACTGATGGTAGGGAATGTTTGGGAAATAGCAAATATGCATAAGGGTGCCTTTCCACCAGAGCTATGCTATATTGCTATGGATGCATTTGATATTATTATCCATCAATCATGTCCATTGGTCCATATGAATATTGAATGCATCCATCCATAACAACATAGCATAGTGTAGCTCTGGTGGAAAGGCACCCAACCAGGAATTGAACCTGGAATCTCGTATGGCGAGCAAAAGAAGGGGAAGATTAAAAAAAATAGATTGACCTTTTAATTAAAAGCTCATAAATAATTGATGGGAGCTTAATATAAATAACAAATGTTATTCCTAAATATCTATTTATATTCCCTAACATACTTATTGTTTCTATCGTATATTTAATAGTTTGTTCAGCGTGTAAGAGTTTCAGCGGCAACCTAAATAAACATTTATTATTCTGATAACAGTGATAATAATGAAAGAGTAATTAAACCTCCATTACAATATTTCCAAATATAATTACGTTTGAGTAGAATATTATAGAACGTTAAAAGTATATAAACCTGATATCATGGTAATTTCAATAATACATTCATGTATATATTTATTTACCTGATACAAGCAATTCGCCATTGCTGGAGAACTCTATTGCGTTCACACATCCGTAATGGCATACGAGTTCTTTACGATACAAATTTTTTGCAGCATTGAGACGGTTAGTGAAATACTTTGATTTAAAATCAGTAAGTAATCCATATTCTCTTTTTCTAAAGTAGTCCAAAGGATTTATTATATTCGCCATGTTCAGAGAATCAAAACCACCATTTTCTGACGAATCGCAGTCGATGTCGATCAGCTGTATTTTTATTTTTATATCAATTTCTACGCTTCGTTCTACACATATATTATATACAGTTTCAGACTGTTTAGTTTATTAAAATAATCTCGTCTCTTAAACTTAAATATTTTTAATGAAACAGATTACAGACATACAGAGAACAGATTACCCTGAAAGTAAATTTAAATTATAGGTATAATAATTTTTAATTATTTTGTTTATTTTATTTAATTTTGGGAAAAGTAGCCAGAATAATGTGTAACGGAGCTGAACTTTTGCAATCATCTGTGCTGGCTCACTCGGTGTCAAAGCATTGTCAAAGTCAAATCATTTGTCGTTCATTCATGTCAAAATTGTCAATGTCAATTCAAATGTTTTATGGTTTGGTTAGCAGTGCAGTGTTTTCGTTTAATTTCCACGTGAAAATTACTAAAAGTTTCATCGATATTACTTAAACTTGGACATTAAAAACATTAAAACCTATAAAGAATGGTAGTGGCTGAGCCAATGGAGAAACCTACCCTGAAAGTGTCTGGTAAGTATCCTACTAATATTATAAATGCGAAAGTTTGTATGTATGGATGTTTGTTACTCTTTCACGCAAAAACTACTGAATGGATTTTAATGAAATTTGGTACAGATGTTCCTCATACCTAGGAATAACACATAGGATACTTTTTATCCCAAAATTCCCACGGGATAAGGTTTCACGCGGGTAAAACCGCGGGGCACAGCTAGTATTCTATAAAGTTAGGTTAGGACAGGTTGTTTTTGCTCAAAACAACTGAGTAATTTTAGTTGAATTCTTTCAGTTTCTGACTCAGAATCAAGCGATGAAGAGTCAGATCAAAGCGCTGAAAAGTCGGATCAAAGCGCTGATGAGTTAGAACAAAGCGCGCAAGAGTCAGATCAATCAGATGTTTCTGAAAATGAATTACCTTCTGCCGGCGAAGAATCTGACGCTGACGTCGAAAGTGACGACTCGAACGAAGACCACGAAGGTGTACTCATCAGTAACGAAGGGTGGGCCGATTCAGTAGCAAAGATTCTAAGTTCAAATAAACCTAAAAACAAAAAGACATTGGTCCTGTCGAGAGCGAAAAAACATTCAGATATTGTCAAAACTGTTAAAGTAGAAAAGCCTTCGTTTGAGATCATTGGTGACGGAGAAATTAAAGAAGAGAAACCAATTGTTAAAACAGAAGAAACTGATGGAGAACCACCTGTAAAGAAAGTAGTAAGTTTCATTTATTGATTTTTTTATTCAACCTTTTGAGTCCCACTACTGTTCATAACTAAAAGATATAAATAAATAAACTTAATATTGTGAGTCCTTGACCTTATTTTAATAATTTTATAAAGTTCAGTTAAACAAATCTTAAATATAACAAACTTTATTTTTCAGAAACAAGAAAAACCCTCAATAAGAGTAAAACCAAACATTCTCGAGAAAGACAGAGAGAGATTATTGTCAAAAATAGCAACTAAAGGTGTTGTACAGTTGTTCAATGCAGTTAGAAACCAACAAAAGTCACTTGAAAAAGAAATAGACCGAAAAGAATTGACTGAAGGGAAAAAAGATAAGATATTAAAGAAATTTGACAAGAGAACATTTTTGGACACACTCATGGGCAACAGTAAATCAATTATAGTTGATGAACACACTAAACAATTGAAAGATGACATTAAAGATGAAGAAAAACCTAAATGGAATGCTCTAAGGTAAAATAATAATTCTTATAATCTAGCGTTTTCACAGACTGATTTTTAGAATAAAATAATAATAACTTTGTCTCAAAGATAAGCATCAATATGAATCCTAGTTGATGCTGTGTTTAATGCTTGAAAAAGTAATTTAAAGTAAAATCTAATATAATTAATAATAAATATTGTTTACAGAGATGACTTCATGATGGGAGCCAAGATGAAAGACTGGGATAAAGAATCAGTTGATGAATGAAACATAATTATGTTAAAGTATTTTTATTTCAATAAATATGTAAATAAGTTTTAATTTCTTTTATTACTTAGAATTATTATTTGCTAGGAAAAATTATAATTTTAAATACATAACAGTATAACTTGTATTGTTAAAAACAAATTTAAATGTCCTAAATTGACCATTCTCAATGTAGTTTCCTAATAAGGTATAGACAAGCAAATAGGACTCAAAACATAGAATAAGGATCACAACCAGGATTCTCTCTGGTCTAAGTTGTTGACTCTCAATTACAATAGCAAGTAATGTCTAATGGCTCACACAAACCACATTAGCTGTTTGTCAATCTCATTCACATGAGTGTATAAACTCATCTACATAAATGTATAAATTACATAATGAAAACTATACTAAAAACTTTATTTAATATACATAGTATAAGCTTCATTTACTACGGAATGTTGTGTTATTTGTTTGGGTAATGTTGAGTATATTTTCACTGGAAGGTTCCACACCATAGTTTCAATAGGTACATTTAATGGAGCCGTCCAATCCTTGTCACCGTTGCCTGGTATAATTCTTTCGTTTGATGTCACAAATTCGAAATGTAGCCTCCATCCTAGGGATACTAAAACAAAATAGTGATATTGAATATTTGATAATAATCAATCACTCTATCATCTTCTTCAACTGGTGCCAAACTAGGTTATACCTGACATATAGACCCTAGTATATCAGAAACTACTTAAGTTATTCTGGAGTGTAGAAGAAAATAAACATTTTATGGATCACAAAAGAACCCACAAATCTTTGATATTACAGCATAGTAACCACTATGATGAATGTTATACCTAGGAGGTAAGAATTGACTAAAGAGCTAATTAAGTGGAAAAACAAAATATTAATTGTTTCAAAATAATAAACAATTTAAAAATATTCACAGTACCTTCATCCACTTCAAAAGCAGGTGTAATGTGCAATGGTATCGGTAATATCAGCTGTGCGTGTGTTAGACCGACGGTCACTTCATGGTATCTTGCTACCGTCATAGATCTACTGCTTGTGTCTTTGTTTACATTTTTAGACGGAGATTTCGATTTGATTACTTCTTCTGGTTGTAATGATACTGATACCTAGAAAAAGTATATGTTGAAATTTATTTATTATTCGATAATACATAGCAATTGAAGGAACTGTGATATCACATTACAAATCTGAGATTTTAGACATATAAGTTTGTTTAATTTATCAACAACAATAGAATACAATTATTTTGTTTCAAATATCATAATCATAATTTACAATGACAAAGGAATAGATTATTAAAACTAAGTATATTATTTAATTAATTATATAAATATGAGAAACCTTATAGACTAACAATATTACAAACTAATAAGACATGTTCATTTGATGTTGGCCAATGCAGTAACTGTCATTCAATATCCTAAAATAACTGTTCGTTGTCGGATTTTAGTAGCTAACAAGTTTTAATATATAAACTCACTCATAAGCTTGAAATGCTTTTTGACATCCTTACCTATACTTAAAAGCTATAAAAGAGCATTATTACTAGAATTTTTGAGTTATAGACTGATAAACATAAACTATCTTTATAATATTCTGTGTTTCAAAGAAAGCTAGTAATATGGATCATAGAATAACCAAGATTAATACAGAGGTTTTTATAACCTTACCTGCATACAAGTAACAGTTCCAACTGAAAAGTCGAATGTACCGACAATATCTTCACCTAGTTTGTACGCTGATTTGAACAAACAGAACCTCCCCACTTTACCTCTCGTGTTAGTTATCATGTACGAGTTTGGACTTCTTCTTGCTGTGAGATTCTGAAAAAAAATAACACATACAACTATCCCTACTAATATATTGACTTGAAATTTGGTACAGGGTTAGCTTATGGTCCGGGAAAGAACATAGGATACTTTTTATCCCGAAATTCCCACGGGAACGCGAACTACGCGGGTGAAACCGCGGGGCGCTGCTAGTTTAATATAATAAAAACCGGCCAAGTACGAGTCGGACTCGCGCAAGTAAGGTTCCATGCCAAAACCGAAAAAAAAACATGAAATAGAAATGTGGGTATTTGCACTTTTATGTTGTGTCATAGGCTGGTAATTGTTTCAGCAGATTTTTCTTATAAATTGTTTTCCTTACAAAGCTGAATAATTACTTATTTATTTATTTAGTTAGACATTTCAACAATATCTTCACTTATAATAAAACTTATTTTATGTAACATTACTTCTACCAATATGTACTTCATTAGAGACACATAAAACTATAGTTTAATAAATAAATAAAAATGTTTACAATAATTTCATCATCATCATTATGGGCCATTTACATCTACATGAGATGATTTTATGTAGCGTCTGTTGGAGTTAATATACAATAATTTATAAGTATAATAACAAAAATTACCTGCAAAACTTGTAATGCCATAGTCAAAGGAGTTTCGACCTTCCGTTCCTCCGAAAATGGGTTAGTTGGTTGCAGTTCATCTGTTGTTTCATTACCGCACAACGCTGAGAGATCCTGCATGTTCATTATAGGACTTATTGGTAGGACTCTGAACGGTATTCGCGCCATTTTAATGTGTGAACCAACTTTTTGAGTAGCTATGGTTATTTTGTATGAATATTTGACAGTAGTCCCTCTGTAAGAAGGCGGAGCTTCTATTGGTAAGGACTCTCTGTACCAAACTGAAAATAATAAAATACCAATTTCAAATGTATAAAAAAACAAATATTTATTTTCTTTTTCTACTGCTGGCTGAAATATTAGACATGGAATTCTTTTTTATTATAGGATACAATACATATTAACAATAAGATGTATCAGGATTTTATATAAGTATATGTATACAAATAGTGAAATTAATATAATTTCATCATTAAAAAACAGTACTTACAAGTTTTAGTTTCACCCAATGGTATAGTTAAGTCACAGAACAGTATTTTAGGTTTTGTATGGAAAACAACATCTCCAATATCACATGAGGTCACTTCTAAGGATGTAGACTTGCCTATAGTTGGTGTCTTGTCACCGTTATTACCTGATGTTGAATAGAAACAGTGTATCTGTGCTGAAGCCCATGCTAGGTTCTCTAAAGTATCACTGGAAAATGACAACTCATATATAATAAAGTAATAAATATTGGGAATTGCAGTCATGTAGAGTGACTTTATGCTGGTTTTTAATGAAGCCAGGTTGCTGTAGCTAAAATCGGCTTTGCGGTCTAAACGTAAATCGTATTTTTTATTTAAAATTAAGAAAATATGATGGGTTTTACCTATGACTTTGCGAGTTCCTATGTTCAGGTTGGGCTATATAACTGAATGATATACAGCATTCCAGAGCTTCTCCCGCTAGATACACTGTCCCAGTAGTAAGTCTTGCTGATAATTCAATCATTTTGTCTAATTTTATAATAACAACTTACAAGCTACAAGGCAATTATTACATTTTGTAATATCATACAAAATAAAACTTTTGGCAAATTGCTGTTGGTCTCTGCTACTAATAACAAGTTGCTGGAATCCTGGAATTTAATTTATTAACTTATTTGTTGTATATCTGAGAATCTATAAATCAAAATGTTTTGACTTGAATTTTGTGATGACGTTTTACTGACCGACCGTGTCGTTTTGAATTTGAAGTTAAATTCCTCTGACAGTGACAGTGACTGTGCCACACACACTCAGTGACGCAAGTTGAGGAAAGGTCGACGTAATTCTATTAATCTGTGGTGGAGATAAATTCTACGCAGATTCCATAACTAAACAAAAAAAAATTATAGTATTTTGGTTTTTACAGACTATTATAAACATATTTTAAATAGAAAACATATGATAAGTTGATTATTATTCCAGTTTCATTAATTCTATATGAAAAAAAAGTGATATAAAAATAATTTTCTAATAAAATGAACGTCTTAAAGTGAAAAACGTAGAACGTAACGTTATTATAGCTGACGTCTCACGTCCGTCTTCGTAACGGATTTGAAAATTTCAAAAACTGTTTTTGCAAATGATTATTTGAATACAAAATGTTGATATCAGATGGAATTAATCACGGCAAACTGCAATCAATTATCGTTGGGGAATTAAAGAAAGCTGGTTTAAAACATCGTTTAAAGAAAATAATATTGAAAAGTGTCAAAGTGAGTGATTTCCCACCAATGGTTTTGTTGTTGTTAAAATATGTTGTTGCCACTAAATACCAAGTTTATACGTGTCTTCGTGATTTTAGGACCAGAAGACTGTATTTGGGGCGCCGCTTATGAAGGTCCCATCATGTAGCGTTATTTGTTGCGGTAGTACATTGTGTATTCCTATGGTGGTTACCGAAATGTCCTCTGTACTTAGAGCCAATGCACACATTGAAGGATTGTTTAGAAAAGCGGGTTCACAAAACAGACAAAAGGATATTAAGGTATGTAGACAACAGTAGAAGCTTTTTGTAATATTCGTTTTTAATATACATAGTGTTTGGACAAAATAATAAATTTAAACAAAATAATAAATCATACCTTTCACTTGTAACTTAAGAAACAATAGTATACGAGTACTTGTATCTACAAATTAATTTAATTTCATAAATTTAATAACAATTTTACTATAGTTTCATTAGCACTGTCATGTATTCTTTCATATTCAATATAAGTGTATTTAAAGTTTCATATAACTATGGCATCACTCCATCAAATATTTTGTTTCCCTGCCTATTTACAGAGACTGCTAGACGCCGGAGGTTGCGTATCAGATGGCCACCATCCCATAGACGTCGCGAGTGTCCTCAAATTGTACCTAAGATGTTTACCCGAACCTCTAATCAGTGCTGAAGTACAAGATCTACTCCTTCGATGTAGAATAACGGCCGGTGAAGATGCCCTGAAACCTATACTACATACTCTGTTGTTATTACCAGTATTACATGTGCATTTGTTGCATTATATTATGGAGGTTTGTATTTAATATAATGTTGAATTGAAATATTCTAGAAAATAGGTAAGTATAGTCAGAATTCTTAGGTTTGATTCCTGGGTTGGGCAAATGTTTGCTATTTTTTATGGTTCTAACATGGAGATCTTCAATATGCTGTTAAGCACAATGATTATGTCTACTCTTCCTCATTGTCATCAGTGAGAATGAAGCCTTTGCGCTGCAGTGGGATTTCAGACAGAATGATTATTGAGCTCAACATTTTCTTAAAATTCATCTAATTTGGTACAGTCATATAGACATAATAATTTATTTCTCTTATTAATATTTCTTGTAGATAATAAATGTTCTAATGTTTAAAATAAATATTTATTTCAGTTATTAAACTTCATTGCATCAAAACACAAGGAAAACTTAATGGACTCGTCTAACTTGGCGATTGTCCTCGCACCCAGTATTATGCCACTCCCAGCAGCCGCGTCCGCACAGAGACTGGAACATCATGTTGCACTTGTTAAGGTATAATTAAAGTCATAAAGTATGCGGTTTTCATTCTAATTTATACAGATAATGTCTTTAAAGACAATATCGTCATCTAGAAATGTATTTCAAAACCACATTGAAAGTTGTTTCATTTTATAGTGTTCACATAAATAAAAAAATGCTTATCCAGTACCTACCGTGAAGCAAGGGTAGGAGTAGATTTACTGCGGTGCAGGATGCAGTTGTTAATAATAATAAAAAAATGTTATCAAGTGCCAAAGCTTCATTTCCGTTTTATGTAATCACTGTCATCTATTTGTATTGACTGGAGAGCTTTGTACTTTCAGATATTCATTGAAAACTCGAAGCATATAGGACTCCTAACTGAAGATCTGATGTCTCAACTGGACGATGATTCTGATGGTTATCTTGCAAGGCGGAAGAAACGACGAAGCGGATCACTCAATCGTAAGATGTTTCTATAATATTTTTTATTATTTTGTACACTCGAATGTTTAAGACGCGTTTTCTGTATTTTTATTCCCATTTGCGCAAAAACAAAGATTTTTCATGCTAGAATATTCACTACACACATGTATTCATCATACATTTAATAGGGGCATTGCCCAATGCTTAATAAAGCAAAGACCTAGCGATCGTGAGGTTGTGAGTTCGATCTTCAACCATTGCACTATTGATGTGAACCCACTGCAGATGAGTATATTTTGGCTTATTTACCAAGACTACTTGTAATGTACCTACATTGTTTACAGGATAAGCATAAACTTAGGATGCCGGAGTAGCTTCCCTATAACTTGCATATGTACAGTTTGTTAGATGTTATTGCAATAATTTGTGTTTTCCAGGCATGTTCAATGGTCTTCGCAAGATGGTGTCCGGTAGTGTAAACACACCTGCAACTGTGCGAGAAAACGGAAAAACTCCTGTACTTAGTAAATCTGCAAAACGAAAATTTGATTCATATGAAGGACTTTCTGCAAAAACAAAGTAATAAATATTCTTTTACTAATTATTATTATTGTTACATAGTAAATAATTGATTTTAATTAAATGTTTATTATTTCTATTTTTGACAGGAAAGAAATCACGAAGAATTTGGCTCAGAAGGAGTTAGATTTTACACCTATGAAAATGTAAGTATAACAAAATCTACCAATATCATAAATGTGAAAGTTTGTGAGGAAGATGTTTGTTATTCTATCACATAAACATAACTAGATCTAGAATTCTGGCACCAATGCTCTTTATCACCAGGAATAATCGTAACACACTTTTTATTTCTAAATTCCCATGAAATTTATTTACTGGGTTCAAATGTTTGCAGATGCTAGTCCAAAATAATTTTGAAGTGTATAATTAAACTACTAAGGCCAATTTAATGTTTACAGGGGAATAGAAAGGAAACGATTGCGGCTCAGCCTCATGGACTCCCGAAGCACACCAATAATAAATGCAGATTTCAGTTCCCACAAAAATTCCGAGACCAGTATTAGTAGCGAAGATTTATTAACTTCATCTGAACATTTATTCAGCGCACACGACACTATCGACTTGTCGCCCGATATGAAACAACCGAATAGCGATTACGTCAGGATATCTAAACAGGAATATGAGGAAATAAAGAGCAGAGTATCCGCTATAGAGAACAGACTATCCCGAGAGTTCACCGATGTCATACCGAAGATGCAGCCTTTACAACAAGTACAGAATGTCTACGAACAAACATTAGAAGAAGTAGCAATGTTGAACTACCCCAACTCAGATCACTTAGCCAGACGTCTGAGCAAAGAATTAAAAATAAGACCTACCGAAGAAGCAAAAATAATTAGATCGCCAAGTGCTAGAAAAATAGGATCAATACGTCGACGTTCTAAAGAGAATCTCACGAAAATTGTAAGACACAAGTCGTGGAATGTTTCTTCTCAGTCACAGACTAGTCATATAGCTGATAGGTTTTACCCGTATATAGGATTAAGTCGACGGACGAGAACCAGCACTGCCAAACCAGATCTCGCTCCGCCGAAAATACAGACGTCCAACGAATGGGACGTTTCAATGTCGGAATCCCTGAATAACAGTGTAACGAACCACAAGTATTCAGCAAGAAAACGATCCAGTTTAATTCCAGATTTTAACCCAAATAAAACTATCAACAAGCTACCGGCGCGTAGATCGTTGAATTTAACCGTCAATAATAGCTGGGACAACACAGCTTCTACGAATTCTACAATGAATAACACGTTAAATGCGAGCGCTAAATCCAACACGTCGGATAAGATGAAACATTATGAAAATGTTGTTAATAGAAATTCGAGTAAGTTACCGAAACCGAGTCCTACTCAAACTAAATGGCGAAGCGCTGCGGCTTTCTTCATGGACAAGACTGGTGAAGTGGACAAGTCGGGGCAAACCGGGAGACCGTCAGTTAATAAATTGAGGAAAAATGCCGGCGCTGTTCTTGCGAAAGCGAAACTTTTCGAGTCTAGCTCCGATAGGTCATCTGAAAGAAACGAGAAAACCGCACACAACGGGTTCGCTAGAAAACCTAGAGTTAGCGGGCAATATCAGAGTAGACCGCCCAAAATGATTTCCAATATTAAACCCAAAGAAATTAATAATATGCATGAAAATATAATTCGTAGTAACCCAGTTAGGCCGACAAACAAAGAGATGTGTGAAGCTAATACTCCAACAAAGTTACAAAGAGTAAATGGATATAATAGAGAAGATGATCGGCGGTTGAATAGAAGAACAACGCCACCCGTTAGAAAAGTTACATCTCCTCAGTCGAATAATGTAACGCTTAGAGCAGCCCAAATACCTTCGATGAAAAAGCCTTTGGTGACGCCAAAAACTTCACGCCTAGCTCAACCGTCAAACGACATTCGTAAAACCAATACCCCTATGAAAGCTGTTCACATCTCGCCAAGAAGACGTTCTCCAAGACAGAAGCTGCAGCGAGCATGTAATTAAATTAGTTTATTGTTTTACCTAATCAATTGTGAACAATTTTAATCAACTAAAATGAATCACATAGGTATATGACAAAAAAGTGGCCATTTGTACATAATATTTTAAGTAATTGATTGCATTTATTACATATTAAAATCAGATTGATTTATTTGTTCGTTTTTTATTTCCCTGGTCTTGCCTTATTAAATCGAAATTGATCTGGCAGATTCCGCAAGTTAGTCCTACGGGACTGTGACGTTATAGGCTCGAGACAGATTGCATTTCAACTGCAATCCGACCGCAAATTGCAGTTTGAATGCAGTAGACGACTGCAATCGGACATCGCGTTTGGTTTGCAGTCGTGTGAACTGCATGTCACCCGCACTACTACCTTAACGATCCCCCGCCCCAGAATCAGTAACAATGTTAGAGTGAGCCATAGACTACCCAACCAAACTTCGCATCACAGGCAAACCTCACCTGAAAACGCATGTGGGGTAATCCAACATAATTATGCTGCCTATATAGGGTGACCGGGCTTCAGTGTCGGATACTTTAGGGGAGTAAAATGCTTGTACTGATTTAGTAGTTACTGTATGGTGCAGTTCGGATGCAGTTTACACGACTGCAATAGCACTTCAAAACAAAGGAGCAGTCCGCATTCGTGTCACTTTCATGGCACTACATGCCAACAGCAATTTGCGGTCGGATTGCACTTGAAATGCAGTCTATTGCTGAATGGATATACTCACTCCTAATTAGCAAAGTAAGCTGTTCTTCTGTCTCTGGTATCTACGCTATCATCATGTTTACATGATGATAGCGTAGATACCTAATTATATCTTGACTTCGCACAATCAGAAGGCTAAGGATCAGCGCAGACAGAGGAATAATCCCCGCGTGGTCTCCGGCATTTTCTTTACGGATCGCGTATGCTTATCCGCGTATCTTCGAGGACGCGCGAGCATTTTTTGTCAGGTTCAAGCATTTATGCACTTTATTGTAATTTTAAAGTTTATTTTCAAATGCGTTAATAAAATCCTCTCCGCTGTGCTCCGTTCTGTATGCGCTGAGCCTAAGAGGAGACCTATTTAGATAGAGCAAGTAAACCATGTATGTTGAAAAGAGGAGATGTGTGGGTAAATAAAAAATCCAATGTATAATATTATATGATGTATATCACGGCTTTTACAGTGGTATTTTCGTGTATAAACAAAATATCCAGTTTTGAAACTCAATAAATTAAGAACATACTGATAATAAATAACAATTTCCACGTTCCATTCAAATATATAAAAGCATGGCGCCATATTAATTTTGAAGGTACACAATAAATCTGAACATGGGATTTCAACTAAAATATTTTCACTTACACATTTAGTGATGATCACAGATTTGAGGACTATAAAAAAGCAGATTCAGAACATACCGTGCTATGGGAGACGATTTCAACAATTGGAAACTTGCAATAGTGATTACTGAGTAATTTAGATTTCATAGAGCTTATTAGCTATAAACTTATCACTATCAGCATTCTGGCCGCTCACATAAGGCTCATCTTTTCTAACATTGCTTCTCGATTGATATCAATACAATACCAAAATTTAAATTAACAAATATAATAAAATATCAATTGTACCTAAGATCATTTTAGAGTAAATACGCACATTCCATTGTAATATAGAGTGTAATGGGCGCGGCTAATGATATCCGCGGACTACCTACTGGCTCACAGGCGACGCGCGACGTGCTCCACCACTTACATACAAACAAGCTGTGACCGCGCCGCGAGCGCTCCTCGCCGCAACGTACGTACTTCATTATTAAACATAAATGTTGCTATCAATAATAAAAATATAATCTTACAAATACATTACATTACTATATTCTCGATTATTGTGTGACATAGATATTTACAAAGCGCATTAGGAGCGCCACATTATTTAGGCGAGGCAGACTCCTAAACGAGAGATATATAAGTATGATCGCGGCGCCTCGACGCTCGACGCTCCGACCGGCGACTTCCCCATCCGACCTTCCCTTGTACAACTATCTTTATTAACTAAAACATCTCAAACCATAATACTTGTCAGAAGAGCTAACCAATTAATGCCCAAAAATAAAATGTATTCTTGTCGTCAAATTGTAAAAAAGCATTATTAATTAGTTTACATGTGTATTACAATAATAGCTATCCTGACCGTCACAGTCGCTGGACCGAGAACTAACTAAATACAAATAGTTACTTAATATGTTTTGAAAGTCAAATAATAACTTCATGATTATGAAAACTATGATATAATATTATATACTCCTCTACCGGTACATCTTACAAAATGAATAACTTTAATCTAAATGTAATTGTGATCTTTCAATATAAACGGTATGATTACAATTTTGGGAATGCAATGATACTACTCGACAAAATACAATAATTATTAAGTACCAATGATTAAAAAAATCCCTACAATATACAGTAGCGTAAATGTCCGAAATATTCGTCATCTATAATGTACAAAGATGAAAAATATATAGTTAGAAAATGGATATAAGAGTGCATAAAGGTGGCCCGATAAAGGCCTGGATACATCAGCGACTCCCGAATATAATACAATACGAAGTTTTAGGTAATAAACACAATCGAACTAGAAAGAGACGAGAGTTGTACCCGTCGTGATATCGGACGGGCGATAGCTCCGCCACTACTTACAGGGTGTCTCACAGACAAACATCCCTACAGTCGGTCATTTTGATGGAAACTAAAGCTCGATATTAGATATTGCAACTTTGTTGTAGACGTGACACTGCATTTATCGGTATATCACATAATTCGTCACTAAACACTATCTTAATGTTGGTAAGCTAATGAAACCTCATACATCGTACAACTAGTTATAGTATTTCATAAGATAGGATTTGAACCCAGGACCGTGCCGTACCGCGGCGATTCACTAAAGAACTGAGCTACCGAGGTCCACAACCCCAGTTTGGCTTCCACAGCAGCCAATCAACAAATCACAGATAATGTACATATTGTCAGAGATTCTAAAAAATGAATCTCATTATTCATACGATACAATGCAGAGTAACGTATACAAATATTTGATTAAAAAATCAACCATAGATATAAAATATTTCTATACCCCTGGTACAACTAGTTACCGAATCACAACAACAAAGCGAATAGTTTCCGAGATTTCATTATTAAAAAACAGTCTCGATATGCATAAACGTAAAAACTAAACAACAAACGCACAAGAAAACCGCGTTATTCACAATTTTTAGTGAAAAAATATTATTAATAGACACGACATAAAACCTAGATACAATAATAAACTAATACATTTTTAATTATAAACATAAAAAGTAGAAACATATTTGTTCAGTAGGCGCGTGTCGTTTGGTTTTTATCGTTCAATGCGTTTGGTTTAATCCCCGCGAGTTAACATCTAAAAATAAATAACGAGGAGAAAGGTTTAGACAATACTGATATCGTTGTGGTGTGGTGGCACGGTGGGTGAGTTAGTTTCAGTTGACCATGAGCGTGTGAGACTCCATGGGCGCGGCCGAGTCGTACAGCGTGTCCGTGTCCTGCGTCGGCTCGCCCTGCAGCTGGCACTGGTTCGACAGCGTGCCCGCGCCGCAGTCGCAGAAAAATCTACGGAACAATCATAATACTTAAGCTTCTGCTCCTCTTTGCTCCTGATACCATAAATTAAATGTGAGGACATATGTAAAAACTATTGGCAATACAATTTAGAAACGTAACTTCAAGCACAAGGTAGATGTTCGAAAATAGTTTTCCCTATTCCATCCATAATCTATGATAACTATAATTTTGTATATTATTTATAAAAAATAATTACCTGTCATGGCGTATGAATTCTACATCGTGACCAGAATGACACGTTTTTATACAATTTACACAAATGGCGTTGCGATCTGTCGTGTTACATGTCTGGCATCTGAAATAGAAAGTAATTGTTAAATATGGAGAACAAATAAAATGTAAATGAAGTAAATTTTTACTTCTTTATTTCAGGATACATGAGCTGTCGATTCCGGTTGCCGTAATAATAATATCCCCAGAATATTATTAGTCCGACAACCGAGACTGACGGCAAAATAGACCTAAATAAGTAAGGTCCAATTGCGGTAACAATTGACATACATAATACATACCTATAGAAATCGTGCATTGGGAAGGATGTGTATGAAGATATCTTGTAAAGGCATTGGCCGCCGCCGACTGCTTTCTCGACCGCGTCCTGGTTGCTGAAGATCTTGTTGCCTCGCACCAGCGGTGATACACCTGATGCTAGGCAAAGACCTATAACAAGACAAGAGATAAATTATAATGTGGGTAAGACTTTAGCAGCGCCCCATTATGTTATCCGCGAATATCCTAACTCTCGTATGTCCATGTAAATATAAAATTATTGTTTTTGTGTTATTGGTCTGTACCATATTAGTAGGATCTTTTAAATGTTCATCATGATGATTTGTGTGATCAATTTGCCATCATCTATAATGTTTCTTAATGATTTGTGTATTTGAACTTGTGTGTGTACTCTATTATTATCTCACCTCCAAATCTATTATTAAATATTTGATTGTGTTCAAGTGTGGCTGTGGCGTTGTTTGTGATCTCGACGCCGGCTGCGAGTCCGTCGAAGATGCGGTTACGGCGTAACACTGGGTGACTCTGCGTCGATATCAACACGCCCGCTTGTGCGTTACGAAATATATCGTTCTCTTCCAACACTCCCTGGAATAATACAGAGTATACATTAACATTCACAATATTAAAATAAAAGTACATTAAGGATTAAACTTGCGGTTTTATTGTTGTTTTGTTTCAGAAGTGGTCACTGAAATCTGTGATGGAAAACTTCTTTTATAAGAAACACAATTAAACAACTATAAGTACTAATAAACAAAACATTAACTGCTTAAAAATCATAAAATAGATATATAAATAATATGTAAACTCAACTAACCTTTCCACCATTAAAAATACAAATACCCCCGTCGCGACCATCAAATATCTTATTCCTTTTGAGCGTCGGATTAGAATCAGTCTTGATCCACACGCCGGCCATGGCATTATCGAATATCTCATTTTGTTCCAAAAGCCCTAGACCGCCGTTGTACACTAACACACCACCATTCTGACCTCCCCATATCTTATTGCCTCTAATAACTGGGTTACTGCCTGTTCTGATTTGAACACCCGAATATAAGTGATTGAATATATCATTATCTTCTAATTTGCCGTGGCCGTTGTCGTAGAAGTATACGCCAACCTGGGAAAAAATAATAAGATTTATGAAACAATGTGTACAAAATTTCGAGAGAAACTTTCTATAAGTGAGTATTGGCGTCGCATAGCGGTTTAGACCTTTAGACTTCTCTCTAGGAAGGCGCTGGTTAGATCGCAACTACGATTCATTGTTTTCGTATATTCGATGTTCTTTAAAGGAAAACATCGCGAAGAATGCTAATCAACCCGCACTCTCGCTAGTGTGGCCCAGTAGGTTTTAATTAAGTTTTTTCATGAGTATGTAATGGCCTAAATTTAGGGTAGGTTATTTTAGTCTCTTCTTGGTTTATAAGCTAGTGATGATAACTTTTTGATGAACCTTACCTGTTTCCCCGAATGTATGCGGTTCCTGCGCAACACAGGGGTGGAGCCAGTCGTGATCCACACGCCAGCTAATGTGTTAGCGTATACTTCATTTTCCTCAATCAGACCCTGGCCTTTCTCGTGGACGTAAATACCGCCGTGCTGACCATGATGGATTTTATTGTGTCTTACTATAGGATCACTGTTCGTGCGAATCTGTACAAATTTTAAAATTAGAATTGTTTTTTAGTTTTATATAGTGAAGTAGAAGTAGGGATTAACGTTTATTTAGAAAGTTACTCAAAGATATTGATTCTTGAAATAACACACCTGTATACCAGCCAATGCATTTCCATAAATATTATTGTGCTCAATAAGGCCGCGTCCTTCACCGAATATGTAAACTCCACCCTGATGTCCGTTATATATCTCATTGCGTCGTATTGTTGGATTACTGTTAGACGTGATCCAAACGCCGGCAAAGTTGTTTGAGTGTATCTTGTTATCTATAAACTGGCCTAGACCAGACTCGTGTACGTATATACCGCCGGTCTGACCGTGGTGTATCTCGCAGTGTACTACGGTGGGATTGGCGCCGGCTTTCACTTCGAAACCGGCAATTCTGTTGTTATGTATATCATTTGCTTCAAAGTAACCCTGTAAATAAAAATATGTATGTTATTTTCGTGTAAAACGAATTCATCATAATTTTATTTAGACAAATAACTAGTTGTGTTCCGCGATTTTACTCGCGTTAACACGTAGTATACTGAGAGTTAAACTAAACATTTTCGAATTCATTATAACTACTAGTTTAATAAATCTATGTATTATTAGGTAACTTACCAAACCATTTTCAAACGTGAATATGCCGACATCGCGCCCGTGGTGAATATGGTTGCGTCGCATGATAGGGTTGGCGAAGTTCTTGACCCATATGCCCGCGAGCGCGTTGCGTGATATCTCGTTATCCTGGTAAGCGCCCTGTGCGTAGTCTGTCACGTACAGCCCTACGTTTTCGCAGTCGCTGATGTCACAGTGCTTTATTACGGGGTTAGCGCCAGCGCCACTGACACAAACCGCGGCACCAACTGTAACAAAATACAGTATGATTAACAAATTAAATGTATTCCATCTATATTATCCTTATAATATAAGTAATTCGAAAATGTTTGTGTTTTAGGCTGCATTCCCACTGACGCGCGCTGTGAAGAGAGGAGCGGAGCTGAAGTGAGTTGGCTAATCATAGTGATCGAAACCTCTGAGCAAAAAATGTCACCTCAAGAATACTTTTGTTTTAATATGGATACTATCTCATAGCATAGAGTTTACATAGTATTTAATATCTTCTCAAAAATATACCAACCAAGAACAACATACGTACCAACACTAGCGCTGCGTATGATACAGTGGTCAATAGTCGGCGAACAGTTATCAGAGACTTCAAGGCAGTAATGTTTATGGTGTTGCATCGTGCTGGTCGCGTCTGGTGAGAACTTCAACGTCATATGTCCCGCGTAGGCGTGGGTGGCGCCCTCCGCGAACGTTAACGTGGATTCTGCTTCTCGCTCCAAAACTACTGACTCGGCCACGTTGCCTGGCGCACAACCTGTTTAACATAATAATGTTTCACTAGAATATTGTTTTAAAATAATCTTTACTAATATTTTAAGGCTAAAGAGTTCGTTTGTCTGGTTAAACGCGCTAATATCAAGAGTTGGATAGATTATTTTCGACAAAGGCGAATCAGTTCACCTTCCTTGTTAGACACTAATCATAAAGGACAGCTAGGTAGTTACATAATTCTTGTTTAACCTTTTTCTGTAACAGTGATATATTAATGTTTAACTGAAATTTTATTGTCAGTAGTTTAAAAAAGAACATGAATATTTTACAGAAATTCACTTGTCTGATCCAATACCAGAAACGAAAACAAATACGAAAAACTGCGGATTTAATCTGTGTGAAATAGTCTTATTTCATTATGTTTGTGTAATCAAAGCTATTGTATTCATAATTCTAGAGATTAGTGTGAGCTAAATCAGTAAAAGTTGACGATTCATAAATACAACTCCACTATGTTTATCCTATTCATTATTACGATGTTTTGTTATCTGACTATCAGTTAAATGAACATTATTTACCAGATTTTGCTTAGATTGCTTCTCTATCTACTAAATAAAAACCGTATAAAAGAGAGCATCATTTATTACGAAATTTAAAATTGACATTAATTTTAATGGGCTTGTTTATTAGTTAAATGTTATTTGGGCTTTGGACTGAGAGGAGCGGAAGATGGAAAGGGAGAGAGCCTTGCAGTGGGATGAAAATGGCTGAAAGTAACAATTTATAGATAAATGTGGGGTGTTGTAGCAAAATTGGACATGCCTAGAGCCTAGACAGAGCTTTATCGACTGAAGCTTTAACAAATCATATTAATTATGTTTCCAATCTTATTTTGTTCTTAACTGAGGTCATATGTTGAATAAAACCTAGATAAAAGACTCTCCAATTTTAACCATATAAGTTGAATCTTAAAAAAACCATAAATAAAATAACAATCATTTACTACATCATCTCATTGTAATAACTGACCCCTAAATAAGATCAAAACTTGTATCTAGGGCATTAGGAACTACGCACACACTAATTCGGACACAACTAACAACTATAAATGAAAAGTAATATCTAGTTAAATCAGAAAAAAATAAGTAGTAATGCTTACCAATAAGTTGTACATCAGTATCAATGGCAAGGCACTCCTCCTGGTAGAGGCCGGCGTGTACGAAGAGCAGGGCGGGCTGCGCGGCGGGCGCGTGCGGCGGCGAGCGGCGGCACGCGCAGCCCGCCGGCCCGCACGCGCACGAAGCGCCCGCGCCGCCGGCACTGCCGCTTGCATTCGCGCTGCTAGTGCTACTGCTGCCGCCCACAGTGCTACCGCCCCGTTCTTCTACGTATTCGAGAGCCGCCTGAGGAAGTGGATGTGTTGGTTATAAGTGAAGTTTTTGGAGGAATTTTTATGGTTGATGTTAACAAGGGAGTAGCGCAGAACTAAGGAGATTCAGTTGCTGGTATCTGCCGGTGCGCGTTTGGAAAAAATACTGTCTTGGGTCACTTGGGTGCTAGAATATTCGCCACATACACGCCAAAACGCGACCTAGCCTCGGCGCCGTGTCCCTCTAACATCTGTGTCCGCACAAGCAGTACAAAGAGGCACGTCTAACTGGCCCTGAATACTAAACATCACAATAACAGTACATAAAACTTACCCTAATAGTATTAAAATGTTTGATCCTCGAGTCTTTCTTGGGGCGGTGATTCGCACGAACATGTATACCGTAGTAGAGCTGCCTGAAGCTCTCTTTCCAAGGGTTGTCGGCGTCGCACTCGTCCGGTGCGACGAACTCGAACTGGCACGGAGCGGGGTGCATGAGCGGCGTGTCGTACTCGAATACCGATTGATATAAACCCTTCCTATAGTATACAACAAGGTTATCGAGTGATTAGTTTGGTGAAATGAGGTTGGTCAAGGAAAGCTGAGATAATAGAGGTTTTTGCATACAATTTAATAATAATAATGCTTTGAGACTGGTGTCTGTACTAGGAGACCTGTATGCAGCCTCTCCAACTCTAGACCGGGTGGAACAGTAAGTACATAATTTGGATAGTAATTATATTATGATGCAAAACTACTCATTAAACTTTTATTTGTAAAATATTCAATAAATTATGGACATAGATATTTTTTTACTTAAAACACCTATAATTAAAGTTATCTATGTAAGTAATTTAATCAATTCTTCAAAAAATACTTACCACAAAGGACCAATAAACAATGCTAAACCTAAGTAATGAATAGGCTTAAATATTAAATTAAAAATTTGTTAATAATGTTTGGATAGTGGTACAGAAATAGTTTAGTATAATTTTAATATAAGAACGTAATTCCACGCACTGCAAGCTATGCAGCGGTGGGCACTAATATGAAAGTGTTATACAACACAAATATATCAACCAACATCTGTTACCAACGACCAGACACAAAAACAAACTGCGTATAACACAAATAATACAATCTCACCATAATTCCGTGTCATTGGCGATTGTGTTGAATCTCTTACAGACTTGGGAGACGCGGCAGAGGTCCCGCTCCGTGAGGTGTGACAGGATACACAGCAGTACCTCGTCGGGCAGCTCGTATTGCAAATACTGGGACACATTGCACACGTCCACACCTTGGGACAATGATCTGTTGGAAAATAATATACTTTGAATACTAATAAGGTTGTTGACTAGAAAAATACTAGCGGGGTCCCGCGGTTTCAACCGCATAGTTCCCGCTCGCGTGAGAATGCAGAGATAGTATTATGCTAAAGTACTTCCTCTTGAATCACTTTGTTTTATACTATGTAGTGATTTAGTCCAATAGATTTAAAAAAAATATTGGACATATAATTTTCCTTTTTTACGTAAACCAATAATTAAGAGAAAGTGCCGAAAACAACCCCATTGTGTTTCACCTTATATGGAATTTGAACCCATGTCGAACATTGGCTGTGGTCTAGCTGAGCAACCAAGGCATACCGTGGCTCTGTTTTATTTTTACCAAATTCCGACACAGGGCCTAAGTGGACAGTTCTTTTTCCAGAAAACTCGGTCTACTTACAAACAATTTGTTTAAGTTATTCAGTTACTCAATTAAATAAATTTAAACACAACAGTTGAACAGTATTAAGATAATGAAAGTACATTTAATTATCAAGATATCATTAATATTGATGTCAGTTATCTAAATAACTTATTGTAGGTTAGTGAACTAATTGAATCCATGTTATTTATTGAATTTGTATGCTCATACAAAACATTTATCTACTTAAAAAAAGGATAAAATAAATGTTTTAATTTATAATATTAGCTGCGTCTTGCAGTTTCACCCGCGACAAACTTTTTTAATGATTATTGTCGAAAATAGCATTCAAATTCGTTGCGTAGTAAAAGATATAAGCGAACAAACAGCAGGAGCGACTTTGGTTTAAACTATGTAAGAAAATACATATTTATGTAAGTTCTATACCTATTTCTAAAAAGATTTTTATAGTTATTTTCTAATATAAATATTAAATATATTCTTCATTAATAACATTAACAACCGCGTTATCCTATGTCGTAAATATAGTTCCAAATGGTTCGAAAGCTCTCTCTACTTGAACAGTTGCCAATTAATTTGTGAACTATTGAAGTTGTAGTTTGCAGTTTTATATAAACTGCATTATTTTATAAAATAAATACATATTTTTATACTTGATATCCTACTATGTATATGTACTAACATCACCCACGTCGATGTAAAACTGCCTGTAACGAGTTTAATAAAAACATGGCAGATAGTTTGTTCCATGATATACTTTTAGATTATTCTCATTGCATAATTTTCCCGGAAGCAGAATTAATGCGTGCAATATCATGCTAGAATAATCACTACATAGTATAAAACAAAGTCGCTTTCTCTGTCCCTATGTATGCTTAGATCTTTAAAACTACGCATCGGATTTTGATGCGGTTTGTTTTTAATGAATTGAGAAATGATTCAAGAGGAAGGTTTTTAGCATAATTTTATCCCTGAATTATCAAGGGAGCGGGAAATACGCGGGTGAAACCGCGGGGCACTTCTAGTCTTTACTAATATTATTAAACGCGAAAGTAATTCTGTTACGCATTCACGCATAAACCACTGAACCGATTTTGATGAATTTTGGTGGAGATTAACTAAAGCTTGGGAATGGATATAGGGTACTTTATATCCCGAAAATTTTACGGGATACGATTCAGCGCAAGTAAAACCACATGACACCGCAAGTATACACAATATTACAATATTAGTTCTTAGCTATTTATTTCTTAGGAACATAATAGTATGTCGTATTGTACACTAACTCAGACAGAACTTATAAGTCCCCCATCACCTGTTTTAATTAAACACTCTTCATTAATTGCCTGTTTGATATGACACAATCCAACTGAAGTATTTGGCTCACATGTCAGCTAATTCACTTGCAGTTAAAACTGACGTTAATTAATTTCATAGACCTTGCCAAGTTCGGTAGTGAACATGCAAAGATTAAGTAAATATAAACGAAACTAGCTATATTACAGGTTTCATTCGCGTTCAACGTGCAACTTTTATGTATTGATGATTTTTGTACGCTCGTAAGTGCGCAGATTTTCGCTATGAGATCTCTCTCTTTGGATCCTTTCACTGCGATATTTGTAGAGACTTTTGGGGATTCTTTATCTTCCCGTAACGACTGTGGTGACGCAAGTACGACAACCGTAGTTTACAAGATCTAGGGGTAGACTTTATTTAATGCCATGTAGAGATGTGCACATGTATAATTAAAATTAAATCTTGGTAATAGGGAAAGTGAAAGTTAGATAACTCGGCTCAACTGGCGTTTTTGTATAGGTAATGTAGATAGATGGACTGAAGTTAAAGCATGTATGTAAAGATGGCTATTTATAAATTGCAAATAATTATGTAATAGACGGAAGTTTGTTATGTATTACTTGAAATACGATGGTTTGTAATAAAATTCTTTACTTGCGCTTCGTGGTTTTACCCGTACATTCATACAATACCTGTATTAAGGAACGTATTATCCTGTATTAACTAAATTGCGATTAGTGAAGATCCCATTGTATAGGTAACAAAGACTTCTCTCAATGATATGATATAAAAAGAGGGAGAAGAAACAGGATTAATCACTATGCTTGTACTTGATTGCTGGCTGTGGTTGTTGACTGTCCGCATCCAAATTCAAGTAGATAATTGTAGGCAAATAATGTGTGGTACTTACGTCCTCGGCCTCTTCCTGGCTGGTAGAGAGCAGGTGCCCGAGGGTCCGGGTTCATGGTACGCCGGCGGCGACTTCCGCCGCAGGTCGTAGGGGCTGTGATGGCCGGCCGTGGTGGCGGGCGCGGCCGCCGGCACGGGAGGGGAGCCGCCGCCGCCGCCGCTACCACTCGGGCCGGCGCACGCGGCTGTAGCAGCCATTGCGCTGCCGGTCACGTTGTTTGGACACGGTATTTCACATACCTGAACTGTAACATCGTTTTAACATATTTATGAGTTAAGTCAAAGCGTAAATTTGACTCTGACATGTCAGGTCAGGGTTTCTTGAACATATGGCGCAACTGACCATTGAAAATTTTCAGCCGGCTGTGAATCCCTATCAGCTCAAATGAAGAAAAAATAAATATACTACAATTAGGCTTGATGTGAACCCATAAAGTCAAATGGCAAACCCACCATAGTCAAATAGGCCAGTATCAGACAATCAAAAGTAGTATGTCAGTTAATAAGTATGGTACAAATGTCTTAAAACATTGATTTGAGAAAAAAAAACAAAAGAAAGATTCTTTTTTCAATAGGTATCACTATAAAACTGGAGAAAAGGATCTTCCACTAACCAAACATTGTGATCTCATTATATTTAGCAATAATAAAGTAGTTTTGATTTGCTGCCAAAAACTGCGACCTATAAATTGACTAATCTAGTGCAGTTTCCTAAAATTTTAGTTTTTACTGAGTATACGAATGAAAATAGGTGTTTGAATGAATCAAAATGTTGTTAATAATGTTTAGTTGTTCATTCTTATAGATAGTACATTTGTGTCATCAATTGTTGTCGACCACAATATTGTGCATTTGTCTTACTCGCATTAATGTAATTAACATTTATAGGTTTCTGGGGCATGTAATGTAATTTAAAAATAACATTTTAAACATAAACATATGTTATTCTGTAGCTTTGGCAGTTAAAGTGTTTACAGCTTTATTATGAACAATAAAATTATATTCTGATTTTTATGGTAATTATCAAAATTACAAAATTTTGTTATAAAAAAGTTATGCTGATATCATAGATAATGATTTGACCTAGTTTTTAAGTCACAGAGTTATTTTCTGTTCTTTAGTATGTCTTTGAAAAACTTAACCAGCTTCAGTATAAGATTCAAACTCATAAGGATGAAACATAGCCAAAAGTTATGTCCTTTAATGCTTATTAAAGTGGAATAAGTCTGTAAATAAGTACAAAATACTGTTATTTAAACAGTTGTTAGTAAGGACAACCTTATGCATACCATTTTCTTGATATTGTATAGGTAGATAACATTTTGTTAAAATACACGAAGGATGTATTAATTTGTCAATACAACCATAGATCAATGTGAATTACAAATACTATAAACAATTTATACACCAAAACTAGATAAATAACATAATCAATCACTTTATCATCTGACCAATAACTAGGCTAACTCATTACCTGTATCTAGGGTATCACAAACATACAAACATTCAAGCTAAGATAATGGTATTGTGAACCTCACATGTATTGGCATGGTAATCAAATGCACAACAAAATTATTTTTTTTATCTGACAATAAAAACATTAGTCAAACCAGCCAGTATGCATATTTAAACAATGTTTAGAACAAGGCTCTTTATTTTCTTTTGTTCTACACAGACCAAAAATATGCAAGTATGCAAACCTCTTTTCTGTTACTACACTTTTTTATCAGTTGGCCATCAAAATAAGAAAAAGATAAACTTTGATAAACCAAAACCAAACTTTCTTTAGCTATTTTTATGTTTTTGTAGCTTAATAAGAGCATAAATTTAATTTTAACATCTTTTCTACTAAATATTCATTAATATTGTCTTGTATTTAGGTATCATCAGTAAATAATATGACTCATCATATGTGCAACCATAATTCTGTGAATAAGCTAAGCCTACCTAGTACCTTACAATGTTCCATTTAATAAACAACATATTCAAATTTACAGTGAATCAATAAATATGTGCATAATCAATATTAATAAATTACAAATTACCATAATGTAGTGTTTCTATACTACTGTACTTTATGTTGGCTAAAAGTAAACAATTAAAACATAAACAAAGTTATTTACATAAAAAATAAACATTCACAAAAAGTGATTGCATAGAATAATTAAAACATGTGTGTACTAATAACAATAGAAATTTTCGGAGTTTCGTAATTTCTTACAAACGGCGGATGTTCGAATGTATGAGAACATTAGGAACAGCTGTTTCACCACTTCATGTAAAACAACTTTTCATCTTGCAAATCAATACTGGATAATGCGCAAAATGTCACTGAAATGCGCTACTCAATGTCGATAAAAAATTTGGACTGTATGGAACTGAAATTTGCATGCCAATTAACGTACGAGGAACAATGATCATCAATTCTACATTCTCGTTCGTATAAATATTACGTTCCAATCGAAATAATTTCAGTTTTTATCGGATTTTTAAATCAAACAAGGTCCAATAATCATGAAAGAAGTGCAAGAACAATGTTATCAAGGTGCAAACGGAACAGGCTTCATTATAGGCAGATATTTTAAAATATCGGGGCGACTTCTATCAACCCGGATTACTTACTCGTTTGTGCCCTAGTAGGTAGTGGTATACGGTGTCCGCCTTTTCTTCGCGATCTACGGACGTAAGAACGCGAAGAGGAAAATGAGGCACTAGGCATTATTTCTTTTAACACTTATTTTCACTAGAATTCAGCCCTAAACAAAGAAGACACCCGCTGCACTAACACCGTCGGCCATTTTCTGTTTAGATTAGAATGAAGAGACGAAACGGGAAACGGAGATTTAACGGCATCAGTTGTTGTAAATTTCTAAATTTTTAGTCCCTAAGACTAAACACTAATCACAATCACAAAAAATACTATAATTAGCTGATAAAATTCATGATTTTAATATTTTTTGTAAAAATTCACACCATCTCCGAGCAATGGACGACTCGCAGCAGCAAAAATATGGCGGATTTGGGATTAACATGGCGACAGCAGAGCTACCGCCACCTGCAATGAGTTTTGATTTCCTTTTCATTTCTTTTATTTTGTTTCATTACTTTTAAAAAGAAACTGAATTTTCTTCCATGAAAAAGATGTATGATTGAGAATACAAAGCATATGAAAATCGAACCGAAAGTTTATGAATGCTGCTAAATACCGATAAATTCGTCTCATCATCACATCACTATCGGTTTTGTTGTCTGTGGCAGCTGGCAAGTGTCATCATTGTTTTTCACAGATAATAACAGAAAAATATTCTACTTCCACAGATGTTACAAATTAATTATATAAAATAAATAGCCCACTTTAAATTAAAACCTCTTAAGGGTCCAGCTATACTATAAATTATTCATTAAAATTATATTTATTTAGAAGGAAACTGTAGTTTCCTAAATTTTTAGTATCGTCGAGTAATTAAAATTAAAAAGACAAACAAATGACCGTTTTCAGATACAGTCGCAAACACAACGTTTCCGCAAAAATCATATGCACCAAAACACAATAATAATAATGAGTACGTACTAGCGTAACCTATAACATAACATAATCATTCACTACATCATCTCATTATAGTACTATGGCTTTGAAGATTTATGTACGGTGGCTGGAATTTTTGGAAAATAAAACGTACATTATTTCTATTTAAGTATCGATTTGAAGGTCTTAATCAGTAAGTGTATACATGAAACATGTCATCAAAAATGAATGAAGTACATATCAAAACTTACACAAAAACAAACTTAAAATTTTAGTTAAAAATACATGTGCCCACGACTGTACACATTTGCTAATTGTCAACATGACAGTAAAATTGACTGTTTTGGTTTTGCAATAGACAAATCAAAATATTCAAAAATTGATGTGAGTGGAGTGATGAATGATTGGGATTCGAGATTGTGATTGATTGATTTATAGAATCGACATTTTTTTTGTAAAAAAAGGAATTCACATCACAACAAGCTACTGTTACAGTTTTTTGTTTACAATTTACTTGTAATTTGAATCCCAAATTGTAAATATTCATTTTATAGAATAAATTAAATTGATTGTAGATAAAAACCCATCAAAGAGCGATATTGGTATAATAATAAACTACAGCGTTGTAAGCTATTGAAGTTGGTACATAATCGATATCTTTTACAGGCAGATTTGTGAGAAAAATAATGGATTTTCTCAGAGATATTATTAATCAAAGTAGTTGTATATCATCAATTTTGGCCTGTATATTTATTACATTCTCTTATGTTGCAAGTCTTTATGTATGGAGATCGAATTTGAGCAGGTAACTACTCCATTATTCATTAGTCTAGACTGTCTATTGTATTGATTTTCATGATACTTATACTTCAACCTTCTGTTTTCAGAGATCACCCTACAACTATAAAACGTAGATTCTTCAGTGTATCTTGTATGATGGTGCTGACACCTTTTTTCTGCCAGTTATTCATGTCTGAGGAATCCCTCAGCAAAGGAGACATGTATGAACAACTTGGTCTCCGTATGACTGGGATGTTGCAAGCTGCTTTCATTCCATTATTCTTAACTGTCATTCTATTCCTGGGACCTTTGACAATGCAATTTCTTTCTGGAGGCCTAAAATTGTATATACGTAAGTACTTTATGAAGTTTCAAGGATGTTTTTTTCCTAATTCATGAATACTGTGAATTTTAGAATATGTTCTGTGTGACCTTGTCTACCTATGACTTTTATATTATTATATTCTAATTGGCTAATCCCATAAAATATACAAAACAATACTGCAAATGAAACTGGGTATATCAAAATAAAAATCTTTATATATAATTTCATTCTGGCATTGCCAACAACACTCTAAATATAAAATACAATGATATAAAATATTAAAAATGTCCTGTTGTGTTTGCCAATTACAGGCAAGAACACTCAATCATTCTATACTAATAATATAAAGCTGAAGTGTTTGTTTCAATAAACAAGCTAACCTCAGGAACTAATGTTTCAATTTGAAAAATTTTGAGTTTTGTAGCTTGTTTATCAGGGTAGGCCTTACAACAACATGTTAAAAAATAAGAAGTAATAAAAAACCATGACACTGTATATTTTTTAATTTCAAAGAAACATAGAATAAATATGAAATGGTCATTGTAGTGTGTTGTATTATTTTTTCAACCTACATTGTCTCAATGTCAATGGTCTCCCCCAAACATCTCGAACTCTCCCTATCCTTCGCAGCTTCCCACCATCTACTGTCAAAGGCGACGAGATCATCCCGCTAATGCTTTTTGATGTGTATTCTATATTCAAAGTAAAATCTATGTAACATGAATATAATATAATTAATATACTAACATTATTTTCAGAACCTACATACTGGTGGTCGTGTTGGCAAGACCTGGTGTGGGTGAGAAACCATTTCATGGCTCCATTGAGCGAGGAATGGGTATTCAGAGCTTGCATGTTGCCGATACTGGTCCAGTGTCTTCAACCAACAAAGGCTGTGTTCTTTGGACCATTTCTGTTTGGATTTGGTAAGATTTTAAAATTATTATTTGTTTTTTGTAAATGGGCACAATTCTGTTAAGTTATAAAAAACACTAACATTGTACCTTAACCACTCAGTTGCTTGTAATGTTGTTGTCTTTTGTTTAAATCCTTACTAATATAATAAATGCGAAAGTAACTCTGTCTGTCTGTTACCTTTTCACGGCTAAACTACTGAACCGATTGACTTGAAATTTGGTAAAGGGGTAGCTTATGGTCCGGGGAAGAACATTATTATTATTATGTCTTTTCCATTCACGGGACTACTAAGGAGTCCCGGTCTTTTGGAAGGCTAGTATGGGGCCAAAGCCAACACACGGAAGCCCTTTGACATATTTAATGTTATTATTATTATCAGCCTGTAATGTCCCACTGTTGGGCAAAGGCCTCCCTTCCTAGGCTATGTTTTATCCCGAAATTCTCACTGGATCGAGATCTACGCGGGACACTGCTAGTAAATAATAAAAGGACTCTTATATCTTTGAAATAGAGTCTAAAGTCGATTGAAGTAGTTCCGGCGCTCTGCAATTGTGGTTACAGTTTACGTTTCCGAAACCTGGGTTGCAATCAACAACCCAGGGGTTAATTATAACTCAAAAACAATATAATTTAGACATCCTAAACTAGTCAGATCATCAACATGCATTAACCATACATATTGTATTTTGCAGCTCATTTTCACCACATGTATGAACAAATAAAGACTGGATATAATTGGAAATCGGCTCTATTAATCTCAAGTATGTTATATTAATTTTATATTCCTATGTTGCATTCCTATGCTGTAACATAATTTTTGTATAATTGTATTTTTTTTTTCAGTATTCCAATTTACATACACAAGTATCTTCGGTACTTACTCGGCGTATTTGTTTTTAAGAACAGGTATGTAAGCAAAGTTTTTAGTATAACAATGATTAGTTGATGTATCCTTACTAATATTATATGCGAAAGTAACTCCGTCTGTTACCTTTTCACAGCTAAACTACTGAACTGATTGACTTAAATTTGGTACAGGGGTAGCTTACAGCTTTACCGGGGGAGGACATGGGCTATGTTTTTACGGGATCGGGAACTACGTAGGTAGAAACGCGAGATGGAGCTAGTCATATATAATATTTTTTGTTTATGATTCATGATCAGAATTGGGTTCTTAGAACAATTATTTTGTTACCTATCCTTTAAAAAAAATGTACTAAAATACTATCAAACATTTCATATTGCAGGTCATTTCATGGCTCCATTATTGGCTCACATATTCTGTAACCACATGGGCTTCCCCAACTTCGGTGAGATACCGGAATACCCGCCGATGCAAAGAATCGTTATTATCTGCAACTACCTTCTCGGATTCATCGCTTGGTGCTTCATGTTGGTACCACTGACAAGCCCGGAGATCTACGACAATAGATTACATTGGCAAGTGTGAATTGATTGTGGGTGAGGCTTATTTATTGATATTTTAATAGCCCGGACTCTCGGTTTTTATCGAGAGATTGGTTTATACAATACTTTTTCACTCTGGACCTAAAATGTTATAGGCTGCAGTTCCATTCGCACTTTACATGCACCTGTTTCTTCTTCTCTTTAAGAAAGTGTGTTCTTAGAATTCTGTATTTCGCTTACCTAAATACAGTCAGTCAGTCAGTGGACGCAAGTCTCATAAAGCTCTTTTATATTTATTAGAGAGAGGGTTCATACAATGTGTACTGTGTCTGGAATCTGGATACAGTTTACGGCGTTTGGTTTACTTTACAGTTAGATAATGTAGTGGGTGTATTTGATCTTCGCTTTATTGATTTCAATTTCAATCTTCGCTTTATTGAGAAGTTTATGTCCAGCTTTAATGTCAGTCACAGACTAATTACTTAATGGAACTACAGCCAGAGTATTTTTTTATGAATTATGACAAGAGGGTGTCAATTTTGAATCTTTGCAAGATGTGGCACCCTCTGCCTAAACTAGTGTACTGGCTGAAAGGGGCCACAATTCTTCTGTTCTTAAACTAAGTTTAGTTCATCGCTATCCTTTACTTACGTTTTTTGAAGAGAAAGCGATGAAATGACTAACAGCTCTTAAACCAGTTCATGTAAGATTGTATATATTCTATTCTGGATTTCAAACCTCGATCCTTTGAGAAAATAACGTAATAAAACTTAATATAAAATTATGTCTTATATATTAAACTTAACGCACAATACATATAGTTAAAACAGGGCGTCCTTATAGTTCTTAGATAATTTTCTTGACAAGTTTTAGCCACATAAGTATCATATATAAGTCTTCATTAGTCAAATTAATTTATTGATTCAACTGTGTGTAATAGCAAGCATGCATCATTAGCCGCTTAACATATTATTTTAGGCGTATTAGCCACAACTTTGCCAATATCTCGTGATGTGCCAAATTAAAACGCGTAATATTTATAGTTTACTTTAATTACAACACTTGTTGACATTCATAACTTATTTGCCAGTCTGTAAAGGATAGAGAGAGACTAAATTTAGTCCAGTTAAAACTTGAGAATTGTGGTACACATATCTTATTCATTAAGCATATTTAAAACATTTATTTTAACTATACTTCAAAGTGTTTCATATATGGTATACAACTAATTTATAACTTAAAGTTTATATGAATAAGGTTCAATAACCAATAATGGTTATTTCATTTTCACAATAAATATTTCCATTAGAGAATTTGCACTAAAAATTCTACTAATATTATAAACGTAAGTGAGTAACCACTTGATACGATTTCCTTTTGTAAATTTCGGAATACAAAATATTCTGAACTAGGTCTATTTAAGGGAATGTCTATACCAAATTTCATTGGAATTTAGTCATTCTTACGTGAAAGAAATACAAATTGTGTAGCATTATTATTAGAATATGTGTACAAAAAATCGTGGTTTTACAAGGAGAAAATGAATGTCTGCGCAAAAGAAAAAAACGCTACAGTTTCTGTCTTTGCGCAGGCGACGCCATCTTGTTCTAGTTATTTTGCTCGAACTTATAGTTAGTTATAACTTTACCATTTATAATATTCCTAGAATTAATATTTTAAATATAACTTATAGATATAACATATAGAATCGTGGAGTAAGATATGTATACTTAAGTATATTGTAATACATGAATTTATAAATAGAAAATTAATGTTCTGAACATAATTAAGTTATAATTTAAAACTGAAATTGTTTTTGTTACATATTGATGGTGCATATTAATTTATTTCTTTAATATTGTGATCGAAATTTTTGTGCCATATTATTAAGCTTTCATGTTTGTCTGTAGTTCTTACGTAAGTAATTTGCTAGGCTAGTTTCGCGCCAGTCATTTGGAAGTTGCTGTAAGATACTATTTATTTAATGCGTACATAATAATGTATCGATAAATTAATTAATAAAAGTCTTTCCGATATAAGTAATATGTAATTCTGTGTCGTAGAATGTATGTTAGCTGTCTATTTATATCTTTTGACTAGGAAGTTGTAAGCGAATGGGTTATTTCAATGTTACCAAACTATGCCATAATGTACGATAATGTTCTGTTTTCTTTTTGCTAACTATAATTTAAGTTTTAGAGAACTCTACCACAACATAACATTAACCTGCTATCTTGTAAATGTATTTAACTTTAATATAACACCTTTCGTTTGTTTTTTTATATTTTGCTTGCTTTTTATTTGCATAAATGGTACTATGTCAGAATTCCGCCTCTTGAACCGATTCTCCGCCCCTGTGGTCGCGCGAAAATCCGGAGCGGGCGTAATTCATTTTCGATTTACATACTCTATTACATGATATTATACTTAATTTATAAATACCTAAATACGTAACATTGTGTTCATAACTTATAAAGATGTTTTATTCCTAAACTATTAACATTCAGGGATAGATGTTAGTCTATGCAGTAACTGCGCTTTCACGTTTTTAATCAACACGTAGAAGTTAGATATTACCAGTAAAAATATAGTAGTACTAACTTGGCTCTGACTAAAACCAAAGGTTCATTCAATTTTGCTCGCCAATTCTGATATGTGCGCGCTAAGATTGATTTGAAAATTCGTGTGTGAATGTTGATGCGATTCGCGAACATCGCATATCGCGCGCAGGCCCGGTGCATACTGTCAAACTATTATCGACATTGTACGTATAGATATAAGGTCGAAAATCAATTAACACAACAACTAGTATCGAAGCTGCAGACGAAAGGTAGCGCGCAGGTGTTATTTGATTTACGATCTTATTTCAACGCCTAGAATGTCGATAATAGTTTGACAGTGAAAAATGCTCTGCACTGCGCTCCGTCATATGTGCGCCGGCCATTAACGTGCACGGTCGCGCACCGAGCACGCACTATTACTAGATTTGCGAGCTCAATTCCCAAAGGTCATCTCATTTGCGTGCAGTTTATGAGAGCATCAGTTGCCGCTTATTTATTTTGATATCACCTAATCAATTTTTTTCTCGTCTCAAGTAAGTTAAGTGACTTTGTTACCTAATTTGAGCTTAATGCTGTGAGCATAAAAACATTTACCTAAGTGATGTGAAACAATCTTCCCATTGTGTTATTAATTATTACGTACTGCACTTAAAAGTATTGTACTAACTCTGTAATTTAATTACTGACCTAGTTATTTTGTAAGTATTGAAACCTAATAACGACAGGGTTCGCAAACGTGTAACTCACTAGTCAATTCTTGTATGTAATATTGTAATTTTTATATTAATTTTTAAGTGAGCATACTAGCTCAAATTTAATAAATTAACTGAGTAAATAAAATGTGTTATTTTATTTCTTTCTAGTTACTCCGTTGTGATAAATTCCATTCAGTCTCACATTTCCATTCTCCTTCTTATTTCCTTCATAAAATTTAAATACAGCTTTCCGATGTGCCACAACTGTATAATAATGCCTTCCTAAGCCCAGTAACAAAAACAATTTATACACAGTAAATCAACAACTACTCATGCTTTGCTTCTAGCACTTTTGGAGGTAAGAATCCTATTAAAAAGTAGTGAGTTGGGTTGATATAGTAAGACCAGTATTAGGTCTTTAAATCAAAGTAATCTACAAGTCTTAAGCAACAGCAAGAAGTAGAATTTTCTATAAAAAAGGAGATAGATAACAAATAAAATATATGTTTTTGTAATGAAAAGTTTATTGAAATGACAATGAAAGTAAATAACTCAAACATGACAATGTATAAATGTAAAACTCAACCGCTACATAAACATCAGATACTCAAGTACCTACCAATTAATTGAAAATGATAAAATGACGATTAATGATTCCCATGACAATGAAACAATGAATATGAAATAATAAGTATGTAAAAACTTCTAAATCGAAACTAATAAGGATAAAAGATGATGAAGAATTCAATCGAAATGTTTATATCACTGAGAAAGTGTTATATTTGGGAATGAATTCCTCGTTGGCGAATTTTTTTGTAGATATTCATATAGAATATTTGTTGCGCTCAACCTTAACAGCAAACATGTCGGTTTCTTTCAATTAGAAATCAGTGTTGTTCACTAGCAAGCCAGCCAGCGCCGTAGTCGATCTTCGAGTCCGAATCCAAAGGTCGTCGATGGTTGTTTCACCTTTTCTTGCCGCTCTTGTTGATTGACTGACGCCACTTTGTGTAGAAATCTTCAATGTAGTCCACAGATATACCGGCGGATTTAGCGGCCCCGGTCACGCTGAATTCTTTATACCGTTCATCATCAGCTCCAGGTTTGTCCCCCATCAGCAAAACCAGTATGGGTATTGATTTTGTCAACGAATTGTCGGTATCGCCGTTACCACCTTTATCTTCACCGACAAAATGGTTGCAAAATTCCAATATTTGGATAAAGTTGTTGATATGGGGCGGAGCCTTCCGAGGGTATTTGAGAAGGGGCAGAGGCCTCGACTGTCCGGGACGCTGTGCACGAAGAAATCTCGATCCAGTTTTCAATTGAAGTTCCAGCCAACGGATGGCGTCGCGAGCTGAACTTTGTTCACGTTTCAGAGTGTCCAACTCTTGTAACACTGAAATAAAACGAGATTTTATTACCATTTCTGAACCTAAAATCTGATAAATGATTGTTTAAATCAATCAAGTTTTTAGAGAACTTACCAACAGCAGGTATGAGAAGTATGAAGTTCTTAGTTCTCAGCAGCTGTTTGACACGACGGAGGTGTTTATGCAATACTGCGGTGTCGAGAGCGAGCAGCGCCGGAGTGGCGGGTTGCCTCCCACTGCGCTCTAACTCGCGTACTTGAGATACAAGCCACAGGTGACCAAGTTTACGTAATAACCCTCCATCGGGTTGCTCAATCTAGAACGTAAGAGATACAAAAATTTAGTATGATGAAAGTAATGGAATAACCAAGGTTTTTAGCCAATGTTTGTTCAACTTACATGTGGTTGTTTCTTAGAATTATGCCATTCCCTGCTCCTCTTATGGTTGATTTTCGAATTTTCTTTCGATGGAGGAACTTTCTTCAGATAAAATATCTTCATAGTTCTGTTGAATCTTATACGGGGAACAATTTTCGCTATTTGATTGCCGAAATCAATGAAGTTCAGAATTCTAATCACGTTTTCTTCATACACCGATATGTTGCGGCGATCAAGTATTTGCCATTCTGCGGCGTCTTTATCGAATTTGCATATGTTAGTGCCTCGCAGGTTTATATCTTCGGGTAATGGAGTGTTTTTGTATTCCAACTTATTTTTCTTGGCAAGGTTTCTAGCAGTATGTAGCACTTGAGACTCCTTTTCGATCGCTTTATCCATTTTGTTAGTGAAGTAGTGTGATAGAATGTTTAGTAGATCTACAACACATTGGAATAAGGAATCTCCACTTTCCCCACAAGATAGAATCAAATCTTTTTCAGTTAGGATCCAATCTTGAAGTAGTTTAGCACTGGCTAAGAAATTATCACCGAGCAAGAACTTTTTGAGCTCACTTTCCTTAAACTCTTCGGTTTCACTATCACTCTTCTCTGTTTCTTTATGTTCATTGTTATTTTCTTTCGTATTCCCGTTGGTCAATGGAGTGTGAACTTCGTTACTGCTGTTATCAACTTTGGGTTCCTCTGAATGATCACCATTACATTTCGTATTTTCCTCTTCATCTGTTTCTTCATCAGAATGTTCACTGTTTGTTTCATCACCGGAGTGATAAGTGGATTCTGAATCACCTTCTTCTTCCTCCGAACAAGACTCTATTTCCGGTTCACTTTCAGAGTCCACATTACTTATATCAGAACTGCCGGAAGATGCGAGACGCCTACGCCTGCGACGTTTGTTTATCTTTTTGTTGGCACACTTGACATCTCCATTGGTTACCACCTCAGTTTCTCCTTCAATCTCTTTATCAATGTTGTCATTCGGCAGTACATTACCATTTGGTATATCTAATGGTTTAACTACTGGTTCTGGTTCAACCTCCTCAATAGTCAATTCAACTCTGTCTTGTATAGAATGTGATCTTTCCCTATAATTACTGGCAGGATTTTTCAATCCAATAAAATTCAATTGTTTCAACAACTTTTGTAAAAGTTGGGAATAAAGTGCCAATGTGAAAGCTTTGCAAGAAAATGCTTTAGTTTCATCTGATTCCATCATTTTAGATATTGTAAACAGGCAGATTTGAACAATCTTGTTTACTAGATTAGGATTTAAATATGTAGGAATGACACTTTCATCTTCAATTGCTTGCAAATATTCATCATAGCTTACTGTTTCTATATCAGGTAAGGGAGATTTAATAAAATCCATTGAAATCTTAAGATCTTGAGCGATAGTGCTGCACCGCTGAGGAATGTTTGTATCATTCTTACTAAAATACCAAATCTCAATTAGAGAGAGAAAATTAACAATTGTATTTTGAATGTTTTCAGCTTGAATTAAAGTATCTGGATCATGTAATGTTTCCAGAAACTGTTCATTTTTCTCAAATATTTTGTTGAGATTATCTACTGCTCCTTCGAAAGGTGTTGCGCAGTTTAGGCAGTGGATGTAGTAACAAGCAGAGTCTAGATTGTAGTTTTTGTCTAGATATAGATTTCCCAGTTGATTGTAAGGCATGCCTGATGCCATGTCTATATGGGCAGCTTGTAGATAATAACGGGCAGCTATGGATGAATCGAAGTTATGGAATATTTCAGCTTGGTACCTGCTTAGATCACCTAGATATATCAAGCAAGAATGTAATATTGACTTGCCGAATTGTATTTCATCATCTGTTGGTGTCTCTCCATTTTCTTCACTGTCTTCATCATCATACACCGAGATGTAATCAAGCTCTTTGATTGTTACTTTCAAATCTGTTTGTATTTTAGATATGAAGTGATGGAAATGCCCAATTCCACACACAATGTGAGTGAACAAGTTACCATTGTTTTCCAAGTCTGATTCCTGTAGTTTCTTAGCGGTACAGACAGTATCATAATATACCTTTCTCCATAGCAATTCTAAGGTCTTTTTGCCGTAATTTAAGGGATCAAGGAATAGTAATTTTTCACAGTTATCCCTAAGTTTTTGTCTTTGGATCTCAATGTGCATTGAAAATAGATCCATAACTGACTGGCTTGAAGATGTCATTTCACCAACACGCCTAGCTAAGTCACTGATGTATCTGAAAACAAATAATTTGCACAATTATAGGTAAGTACATAAAATTTCATAATTGTGTCACAATATTATAATGTAAACGCAAACAAAATGGAATGAAAATATCTCATGATCAAATTTGAATGCAAATATTGACTGTTTGTTTACCCTATTTATGTGTGTAAGTATTATTCGTCTGATATTTCTAATTTAAAATATGTCTGCTATAAAGATCTATACAATACAACTCAAGGGTAGAAGAGAGATTTTTCTTATAAACAATTTATTGTGAAGGTAGAAATCAGCTATAAGTCGAAGAGAAATATTAGCTGTATAGTCGCATAAGTTGTTTATTTCGTCTAGCTTAATAACTAGGAAAAGTTGAACATAAATAAATTAATTTATTGTGAAATTAGGTTACATGGAAAACTTACCGATAAAGTTTTTTGGCACGTTCATTGCGCTCGGCAACTTTAGCCTCCAAAATCTCACTAGATCCGTTCTTCATTCTCAAGTCATTTTATTATATAGTCAAGATGCGGATTTTAAATATATTTGTGATATTTTTGTCAAATTACTGTTATATTTATTTGTAATCATCATTCTAAAACCATTTTCACGTTGATTTATTGAAAATTTTGTGTAAAATCCTTCTACGCAATTTAACTGACATGACAATGACAATTTTGAATGAATGAATTGACTGACTAATCAGATGATTGTCCACAGAGTATATATTGTGATAAAAATACAGAGAAATTCGATTTTTTACGGTTTTTAAGCAATTATTTATAGGCTGCTCGCCCACGTCCGATTATTATTACCGATTATAACCGGTGACCGACTGTTTGTACCAATAATCGGGAAAAAGGCAGCCCGATTATTTTATAATTGACTTTTTGTAGGACGTGTGCGTTGCACTATTGCTATCAATTCATTCTATTTTTCTCCTACAAAAAGTCGGTCACCGATTATTATTGGACGATGGTAGCAGCCTTGGATAGTGTTTCTCTTCTCAGCAGGGAGTAACCTAAGCTATATTTTATCTCAGCATGCCCACGCGAGTGAAATCGCGGGGCACTGCTAGTTTATTTGATATTAGGCATTAGAAATGAAACAAAATTATAACAAACACATAAAATTTAAAAATATAGTTTATTCTCATTAATCATTATAATACATTTTATATTGAAGCGTGTATAATATAGACTATCAACTAACAACAAAGGTTAAATTCATTAATTACAATTTAATTATATCTATTACGGAATATTAAAACATCCAACATCCAATACTTACTACAAATTAAATACCACATTTAAATCCTTAATTTGTGATTGACGACAACAAAACAATTAAGACCCCAAATAGCCTCTTACTTTTGTTCGTAGACTATAATAATATAAATATATTATTTACATAGAACATTGTCAATTCATTACAATGTGTTACTAATTACAAATATTTTCTTGTTCACATTCTGATATGTTGCTTATCGCTCTGTCAGATCTTCATATATAAAATACATCGGAATTATAAAATCAAATACATCAAATTGAAGCGATAATTTTTAGACTAAGATAGCGCTCGTTGTCAAGACAAAAAATAATAATAAATAATAAACAGGAATAGTCGCCGGATTGTGCATCCTTTACACAAGATTAAATATGTCAAAGGGCTTCCGTGTGTTGGCTTTGGCCCCATACTAGCCTTCCAAAAGACCGGGACTCCTTAATAGTCCCGTGAATGGAAAAGACATAACAATAATAAACAGGATAATATTGTGGAATACAATTCCAGAAAGCTACATGCGAATATGAACTTTATTACAGTCAAATAAAGTTCTTGAATCGTGAGGAGCTCGACTTCATATTTGACTACTATTATAGAATAATTTGATTGAAATATACTTATGTGTGAATTATTTATTATCTATTTTATTTATTTACTGATATTGATCATGCTACATTATATATTTCTTTACTCTGGCATATTATTGACATTAGCAGAGTTCTGGCAACATCGCCTACAAACGTCATTAAGAATTTATTGATATAATGATAGTTGGTCCTAGGTCCTAGTGTTTATTAATTCCCTCTATTTAAAATTACAAATCCAGCGCATTAAGAAAAGCATACCAAATATTATATACTTAAATAAATATGTTGTTTTGAGTAAATAAATTTCATATTGAATACATAAATAAAATTAACAATGCCAATTTATAATTTAGTAGCGATTGAGCTTCATAAATAAATCAGTCTTTATTACGCCATATTGAGTTCGGCAAGATATCTCATAGACAAGATCAACTCATTCACTCTTCATTCAATTCCAAACTGTCATTTACAAGACAGGCAGAATTAACCAACCTCTTTGCAAACCCTTACTTTTAGTAAATATTAAACCGGAAACTATATATTTTATTATTTATACAGTTAAAATATTACGAATAGAATATACTAACACGACACGAAGATTGTCGCGATGACACTTGATTGGAAAATCCAATTAATTGTTCAGAAAGAAAAGTCTTTATGTTGTACATGGTCTAATTTGCCGCCATTTTACTTTTTGTTCTGTCAATTTTGACAGATAAGACTGCTTAAGTTAGGCAGCGCGGGCGATACTGTCTGAAGTTGGACTATCTAACTTAGTTTTGTGTCCACTCAATGGAAGTTATTACGGCCGTACAAAGAGCGTGTAGAGCGTCGTCAGCACGGCGCAGAGGGCGCGTGCTCACGGCTGCGGGGGGCGGTTGGGCGAGGGCGGCGCGGGCGCGGCGTCCAGGTCGCACGCCGACAGCAGCCGCACCAGCTCGTCCGGCGACGGCCCGCCCTCCGCCACCGGGGAGTCTTCGCCTTCTGTTGGAAACAAGAATGTTTGCTTCACTACATGGTATAAAACAAAGTCGCTTCCCGGTCTCTGTCCCTATGTATGCTTAGAACTTTAAAACTAAGCAATGGGTTTTGATACGGTTTCCTTTAATAGATATAATGATTCAAGAGGAAGGTTTTTAGCATGTAGTTAATTTTAGCCCCGCATTATAACGAGAGCGGGAACTATCTCACGAAAGGCTTTTAAGATTATAGGACAAAGGTCCCCCATAAATTGATGATTTTAGTACTGTAAGAGAAGAATAGGCGTAATCATCAAAAAATCAAATCAAAATCATTATCATAATAATTACACTATACACACATACAATACATAAAAACCACGGTTGGTGTACCTGCGGGCGCCGAGGGCGGCTTGGCGGCCTTGTCGATGGCGGCGGTGAGGTCCCAGAGCTGCGCGGCGCCCGAGCGGTGTCCGCACAGCAGCAGGCGGCGCGGCCGCAGCGCGCCCTCGCACTCCGCCACCACGAAGCACGACACCGCCGACCCGTCCACCGACCGGATCACGCACACTCTGCGGAAACAATTACAAAATATTCGGATTACGCATACTCTGTGGAAATTAAACAATGTTTCATGCAATCATATTCATGCTCAGTCGATCATCCCGCACTTGACCAGCGTGGTTGACTAAGGCCTGAACGCCCTAATTCAGAGTAGGCTCGAACCCCTCGGTGGGGACTTATATGAGCTGATAATGATGATGCTCATAAACATGATAATTTATAAGCAAAGCAAGGAAGTTAAGTTTTTTTAATATGTAAGTATATCAAATATGTAAAATTATAGTTGATTAATGGACATTATATCTATTTAGTCATGCTATCGAAATTAAGATAATATGTATCTAGAATACCTACATAAAAATATTGTGTGTATATCCCACTCTTGATGTATGCCAGGCATCAGTAGGGATTTTGGCCGAAATTAGTGGCAGAGTGTGTGTGCGTGTATGAGCAAATATTTTACCTTTTACCATTCGACGCAAGGCGAACATAAAGCGAGTCTGTGTCCGGTACAACTTTCTGTATAAATATCTGTTCTTCATCTTGTTCACCGTAAGGCCCTGGAAAATTTTGTTTTAGTGAACGACTTTTAATAAATGAATGAATGATATTATATGAGAGAAGATTGTGCAAGACTTCATTTTGGTCCTTGGTCACGGCATAACGCGGGAACGACTGGACTGATTGACTTGAAAGGTTTTGGTAAAGGGGTAGCTTATGGCTCCGAGAGATGTTTTATCCCGAAATTCCCACGGGATCGGGAACTACGCGGGGCACAGCTAGTGCTATAAAATTTTAAACAACTAGTTTTAATATATAACAAGTCCATACCACACTCATTGTGCGCCTGTGCAGTGGGCGCCTCTAGCGCGAGCACGTTGAAGGCGGCCTTGGGCGTGGTGCCGGGCTGCGTCGAGATCATTCCCCGGAAGCGCGTCACGCGCCACGACCGCACGTGGTTGTACTCGCTGCACACCGATATTAGGTAGTTCTCTGACAGTGACACCTGTCAATTATTAAGATTTATAGTCTATGGGTTTGTTGTTTTTATTTTGTTTATGGCTGGTTTTACAATCATCCGATAATTTTATGCGAGGAATAATTATGAACTTGTCAATGACTGACAGTAATTTCTTTAAATTAAAAGTTATCTGATGATGGACAAATCAGCCCTAAATGTCATTAATTTTAGTCTTCTTTTGCGAGTACTTTGACTTTCGCAGTGCTTCTTTGAGGCTAAACTAAATTAATTTGAATGAACTAATTGTAATGAATGAATGAACGATCGAAAGGTACAAGATTTATTTATTATAAATGTGAATGTTTGTTTCAGAGATAAGTAAAAATAATAGTTTAAAAGAAAATACAGAAAAAATTGTAACTACATGAAACAGTCACACAATACTAAACCTTATTACCTTAGTAATAGGACTCTGGTGGACAGTGAACGTCTGGAACAGTTGTGGTCCATGTCCGACCGTTTCCGGGTGTTGTACTATCACTCGAACCGCACCGCTTCGAGTCCCGTAGGCTATTTCTATCCAATTCCCGCATAAATCTGTTTAAACAAAATATCATATTATAAAAAAAAACAATGAAAGTATTCTAAAATTCACAGTACTTTAGGTCTGGCGCACGTATGGCGAAGGGCAGTGCGAGCATTTGTCACTGTCAAACTATTATCGACATTGTAAGCGATGAAATAAGATCGAAAATCAATTAACATAACAACTAGCATCAAAGCGTAGGTGATAATTGATTTTCGGTCTTATTTCAATGCACGCAATGTCCAAATTTGACAGTGTCAAATGCCTGTTTATCAATACGTAACAATATGTAAATATATTGTAATAAATTACAATGAATGTAACATTTAATAATAATCAAATATAGAATAGAATTGATACAATTAAAAGGAACGAAAACATAATATGTATTATGTCTGTTATGAACTATTATTGTGTCTGAATGTTTGTAAACACCTATTTCATTTCTCTGTATTGTTATTTTACTTTAACATTATAATTATTTTATTTATTGTTTTCAAATGTGTCAAAAGCTCTATTTACATACATAGGTGAAACTGCAATAATTTCCGATTTAGACGAAATTTAGTACAGTACAGATGTTTCTTTTATCTAGGAATGGCACAAAGGATACTTTTTATCCCAAAATTCTCACGGGATTAGGACTTACGCGGGTAAAACCGCGGAGCACAGCTAGTATAAAATATAACTCACTCGTTTTAGGTGTAAGATAAACAGATATCGCAGTGATAGGCTCTTGTGTAGGGTCTTTGTACAATTGAGTAACTAGGAGGTCGTTATCTTTCATGCGCAGCGGGAATTTCTGCATGTCTGAAACAAAAAAATGAAGATCAGTAATGAAAAATGAGGATCAGTGCATGTCTGAAACATAAAAATGACGACAATTTGTAATTAGGGCGAGCGAAGCAAAGCCCTCCTAACGCAAAAAATATACAGTTTTGTGGTATTTTACGGAAAAGCTACAACACCTACAGATTTCATATTTGACATAGTTATTTCAATTCATATCTAGACGGGCAAATTTGTAAATGAAATAAAAAAGAGGATTTTATATGCCACGTGCACAAGGCAGTATTTGCAGTGTATAAATACTACAAATACTGCCTTGTGTGGTGCTTGCAAGCTTAATGAAAAGCATGCGAGCCCCCACAAAACATAGACAAAGACACGTTTTTACTACCTTGTTAATGTTATATCTATGTGTAAATGGTACAGACGATAAAATGATCGATTAACTTATGTTACATCTAAGGGAAGGTTCATATCTGACGGAACATGCGTCGCGTATTATCGGTCGCGTAACGCCAGAACAGACAAATGTATAGAAAAACACTTGACCGTTCACACTCAACGCACTAACGTATAATCGGTTGAGTGTGAACGGTCAAGTGTTTTTCTATACATTTGTCTGTTCTGGCGTTACGCGACCGATAAATACGCGACGCATGTTCCGTCAGATATGAACCTTCCCTAGGTATAGAACTTACCAATATAATTGATAGCTCCCGTAGCTGTTCCGAGCAGGAGGAACGACCCCGCTGTGTCATAAGTAGTGAGATGTGCTACATCCTGTGTCTGCCAGTGTTGTGTGCTCGTGTGCCAGACACCGGCCTTGCTCCGACTGCCGGCGCCGCTCAGAGCTACCAGTTGTGGTCCCACAAACAGTAAGTGTTCTACTCTAACGCCTAGATTAAATGTACCTGAAACGTTGTTGTGTTACAATTTAATCTACATGTAAAGGCTTGTAAATGACTTTTGATTTATCTAAATCTATATATACACTAGCTGTAACCCGCGGTTTCATCCGAATTTCGGGATAAAACATAGCCTATGTCTTTTCCTGGACCATAAGCTACCCCTGTACCAAATTTCAAGTCAATCGGTGCAGTAGTTTAGCCGTGAAAAGGTAACAAACAGACAGAGTTACTTTCGCATTTATAATATTAGTTAGGATTAGGATTAGGATGAACATAGCGAATTTTTTTCTCTTTTTAGTACTATGGAACATGTAAAAACGTAATGTATTGCTAAATACTTACTGTCCCTATATGTAACACTTGTTTATATATAGAACTAGCAGCGCCCCGCGGCTTCACCCGCGTAGTTCCCGTTCCCGTGGGAATTTTGGGATAAAAAGTATCCTATGTGTTATTCTGATGTATAAGCAAGATTATTGTAAAGTTTCATTAAAATCCATTCAGTAGTTTTTGCGTGAAAGAGTAACAAACATCCATACATACAAACTTTCGCCTTTATAATATTAGTAGGATATAAAAATGAAACCCGTTTTCCTTGGTCACGGCATCACGCGTGAACGGCTGGAACAATTTCACTAATTCTTTTTTTGTTGTATTTGTTATTATTAGGAGAAGGTTCTTATGTAAAAAAACACGGAAAATTAACGGGAAAATTGGACCCGTGCGAAGCCGGGGCGGGCCGCTAGTATTTACATATAACTCAAAGGTGACTGACTGACAGTGATCTATCAACGCACAACCCAAACCACTGGACGGATCGGGATGAAATTTGGCATGAAAGTAGATGTTATGACGTAGGCATCCGATTAAGAAGATTTTGATTAATTCTACCCCCAAGGGGATAAAATAAGGGAAATAAGTATATATGACGGAAGTCATTATTCCACGCGGTCGAAGTCGCGGGCAAAGCTAGTTAATAATATAATTCATAAAGATAGAGATCCCCAAATAAAATAATTATAAGGTATACATCTGATTAAACTGAAAACCTACCACAATCAGACATGGGATAAAGGTTCGGAAGAAGAATTATAACATGCATTAACTCGTCATATTGAGATTATCTTTAGCTAGACCAACAATTTGAATTTCATAACAAATATAACAATGACTAGTAATTGTTCATTCATTCACTCATTTAAAGGGGTCATCTTTTGATAATAGATATGGCGAATTGTTTTTCAATGGTCTTAAACAACGGTCTTACGTCAAAATCCTTATTGAAGATCATGGATCATGGTTTAGAGTAACAATATGATAATACCTATGAATAGCGAGTTATTCTAGCCATTAGTTCGAAACATAATCATTCTATATCAATTGTATTTTGACTGACTTAATTACCCTTGGTTTTCAAATGGGTTCACGGAATACTTTTTGTGTTCTATGAACCACCAGTGGTCCATTACATACCATGGTTAAGATCATGAAGTTGTAGGTACAAATGGAGCCTACACTTGGAACAACAGCTTGAGTCAAATACCTACGTCTCTGTGAGCCGATCTCTCTTTTTAGTGTGGACTTTGCAGACTCTCTCTTTCTAGAGGTTACCTTAGTTAGAAAGAAAGAGCCTGCCCACAGAGAGCGCGATAGTGATACATAAGTCATGCTTCAAGTAGGTATTCGAAGTGTGGACTCTATTTTTACCTATAACTTCCTGGTTAAGATGGCCCTATTCGTACAACCACGAATGTTAATTAAAAGTATCACATACCAACTAATGTCCTCCTAACAGGCTCACTATGTGTAGAGAACGCCCACAGCCTCACGAGAGATCCACTGGCAACACCAAGCATTACGTCAGTTCCGGTTGTATTTGTACCGCTCGAGTTCCCGCCAGTTTTAGCGTTCAACGCTATCCTTTCTATAACCGAGTCTTGAACGGGCGATTGGAAAACGACATACCACCCGCATGAGTCTGTCAATCTGTAAATAGGATATGTTTGTCGGAGGTCTAGTAATATCTGTCGTTGCATAATTACGACGTTTCGACCGGGTTACACTGATCGTGGTCACGAGTTTCGATCGGTGTAACCCGGTCGAAACGTCGAGGTAAATAATAATTATGTTTTACGCGATTAAAACCTGTAAATTATGCAACGATGAATTCCGATCGCGAAAGTTTAAAAAGTGTATTAGTAATATCTGTATTTGTCTGCTAAGCCTGTGGTCCCTAGTAAAATTCCATGGCCAATCAATGTTTGCTATTTTTGAGTAACTTTTGAGCCGGAAATAAAGGTAGACATAAAACTTTGTAATGTACAACCAGAAGAAAACTGTTAAACATCACAAAGACGTCTACAATTTGAGAAGAGGAAGTTCTTAGTTAAAATATTAAGATAATTGTCGTTTACATAAGAAAATTACCTGTATCCCGTTACGAAGTGTGTGTACGCTACCGCTATCCAATTGTGATGTGCCTTTATAATTTGTACTTTGAACGAGGTTGCTGTAACAAACAGTACCTTTTAACCAATATAAGAGTAAGAGGGCGATTTGAATTGATAATATGATATTGATATATACTTTCTGGCGGACGTTGCCCTTTGTGACAGTCTGCGTTGCCGAGTGAAGCTGCTCTTGAGTGCCCTCTGCCGCAGCGACTGAAAATAGTTAGTAAAATAAGTACTCTTTGAGGCCACTGTTAAATTAATAGGATGAGGTGGCATTCCTTAAAACAAAAAGGCCCTAGCCAGCTTTGTCCATGGTGACCATGGTATTTTTTTGAGTTTGCATGTGAATCTAAAAAGTATATTATATTTTTAATTTGATATATCATCAATTCATCATCGACAATCATTACGGGGGTTAAGAGCCTTCAAAAATATAACTGTAACACATTGCGGCAGACACAAAGAGTCCGAATAAGACATGGAGAGGAAAACTGCTCAGATACGAGTAAATAAATTGTTGGAACCCATCCATATTCATAATCAGCTCATATATGTCCCATAACATACCTCAATTGATCCTGCGAGGGTATCCTGCCAACGGTTCTCAGATCTAACGATGAGTTTCTTGAATGTGTTCTATTTAATGATACATCGAAATTCGATGCTGTAGAGTTCTTTCTAGAACAACTGTTCCCGTTTCTCCCATTGTTGCCATTTGATACATTTACTGAAACCACAGTTTTTTTATACTTACTTGACTAAATACATTAAATTTAGTAAAGATTACTTTCAAACTAAGTCTTATCTATCTACACAAGTTCAAAAATGTTATTATTAATGCTATAAGTTTAACTAATACCAATTTTTGATATCACATTGAAGTTTTTTTTAAATACCCTGCTTAGCTCAACAGTCTAATTATCCTAGGACATTCAGCTGTTCTATTGTCCGAAGTTAATTTGAGGATTTCTAAATATGTATCAGTGAGGAGTCGTATATTAACTTCTCTCACTTATTCCGATGGAAATCGATGTATTAGACATCTCTGTTATAGTGTTCCATCGAACACTGTTCCTTTTCAGTCTTGTGTAAGCGATAGTTCCACTTCCTCCTACATCAGCAGCCCAGACGTTGATGTGATTCGTAAAATTTCCTGGTAATTTTGACTACGGTAAGCCGTTTCATGTTTTTCAGTTTTAGATTCTGCAATAGGTCTATTTATTGTGTATCAGGGGCGGATTGACAAATTCAGCGCCCTTAGGCAGTTCAATTGATGGCGCTCCTGCTGACGAGCTTTTTTTTCACCGTCAGCTATTGGCTGACGTCCGGGGTTTTTTTTTTATCTGCCGTCCCTTTCAGTCCACGCCCTTTGGTATCTTCGCACCCCTAGGCAAATGCTTTTTCTGCCTTAGGGGTAATACGTCTCTACGCATTTAGAGATCTTTAACATTGATCTGATTGCTTTGGTTTGGAAACTTTCCAGGATTTAAATATTGCTGTTACTCTGTTTCCCATAGTTCAATAGTGTATGTCCAAAATAGCTTGTATATTGCCATTTTGCTTTTGTTAGTTAACTGACACTTATTACCAATCAGCCATTACATGCTTCTCAGCTTTAAGTCTTTCATTTTTTCCAGATACTCTTTTGCGAACTTAGTCTTCTGTCAAGGTCTATGCCGAGGTATTTCGCAGTGTCATCATGTGGAATTTGTTCTCCTATTAATTTAATTGGTGGACCTTACCTTTTGATAGGGTGAAAGTGACGTGTACTGTTTTGCTTTCATTGATTTTTATTCTCCATATTTACCACTTTTCAATGTTACCAATATGTTATATTTTTATTATCCATATTTACCACTTTTCAATGTTACCAATATGTTTCTGCAGGAGTGCTGAGGCAGTGTCAGGGTTTTCGTGCACTGACATAATTGCAGTAGGTATCGTCGGCATGTGTGGCGATGAGTGTATTAACGGTAGAAATATGTCTGCAGTGAGAATGAGGTAAAGCACGGGTCCTAAAATGCACCCCTGAGGAACACCTGACTTGATTTCAATGAGATTTGATGTGACATGATTAAGTTTGACTTTGAAACAGCGTATGTTTAGGTAATTTTCAAGGAGGATGGAGTAGACGGATTAAGGCGGCTATTTTTTCTTACTTATAGAGAAGACAGAAGTGCCATACCTTATGAAAGGCTTGACTGATATCCAAGAAAACTGCAGAATCATATTTTTTGTTTTCCAACGTACGTAATCGTGTCTGTCAACCTATACACCTGCTCCATGCTGCCATGTCGCTGTCTGAAAGCGAATTGGTGTCCAGGAAGTATAGTGTTTAGGTGAGGACGCATCTTGCATATTTTTTACAAAGAGTTTGACAACCAAAGCCGCTGATGGGTCGATAAAAAGAGGTTACCTTAGATGGTTTATCAGGTTTAAGAATCATGACCACCCGAGCAACTTACCATTGTGATGGGTGAGAGTCTCAGACGTACGTTAAAGATTATTACCAAAGACATTATGCCTTTTTTGGAAGGTTCTTTAGCAGGTCTGCATCTATTAGCTCATAACCTGGTGTTTACCTTGGTGGCAACTCTTAAACCAATCTAGTTACTTCGCTAGGTATTAATGCTTTTAAGTACAAATAACTGATTGTCTTCATTATATAATATTTCATCAACCTTATATGTGGTCAGCAAAGGTGTGAATTCAATTCCTAAATGTTGCCCAGAAATAATTGATTTATTTTTCAGATCTAGCCCAGCCTCTGTCTTGTTTTCTCAAAGGCGGAATATGGTTTTTAGGTCGCTTGAGTTTTTTGGTCGCACGTCATAGGGAGTAGTTGGTGTCTTTATGTGGGGTGAGATCAAATAGGTGTCTTCGTCACTTGGAGCTAGGTTTTTTCAAAACTAAAAAAATACAAATAAATAATTTTATCGGCTTTGGCGGCTAAATGAAAGAAAGAAAGAAGAGTAGTTGGTAGGCGCAGTCTTTCTATGACAAACAATAATACTTTGATAGCTTTGCAAAAATTACACTCCATTTGGTCAAAAATCTATGATCAAGAGTACCTCCGAATGAATCAGCCTATAGGTTCTCATAATCTTTGATATTTCTTTTTATTCTTCTGTTAAATTTAGTTTTGTTCGAAGGATATCTAGGAAGAAGGTTCTATGCTACTCTTTCCTTATTCTTCGACGTTCGTTGGCCATTCCCATAATATTCTTTGGAAGAAATCTTTCTTTCAGAATTCTGTTTCCCTTGTTTCTTCATTTTCCTGTTTTTGGGTGTTGAAGCTATTACTACTATGTGAACTATTCTGTTGAACATCTCATCTGCTTCTACGTTTTCGCCTGATATTAAATTAATGTTGAGATTTAGTTTATTTGATATGATTTCTTTGTATAGGTCCCAAATTGGGAATGGTGAAAATTGGGTTGCTTTTTCTATTTAAGATATAACGTAGCTTTGTATAGTTGTCTTGCCCTGGGGCTGATAATTCTGGATCCCCAGTATGTGTGTTTAAATACGAATCCCAATTGATTTAAGAATTTCTTAAAATCATAAGCTACTATTTTTGGTTGGTTTGTTTTCATCTTCGGAACGTCTTGTTTAGAGATGCAGGCTTACCGCATTTATTCTTCAGTGCCTCAGCGTAGCTGGTTCTTTGGACGTGCGACGTTTTAATGCTTTCATCAGTAGTTTGACCTGTAAGGCAAAGTGGTCACCATGCCGGACTGCCACCGGTAAGGTTGCGGGTTCCACTCCTGTTATGGGGTGAATATTTGTGAGTGGTGCTCACAAAGTGGTGCTCACAAATATTGACAGATGTTCTGTCTGAGTGTGTGCATAGTTTCTAATACAGGATACATGTAATAAACCTAGTTAGTAGTCAGTTACCATAATAAGATGATGTAGTGAATGTTATGATATTAGTCTTATAATTGTAGTTCCGTGGGTATGATTTACTTTTACTGAGGTGGGTTTAAGTTTTAGTATTTTCTCCTTTTACTGTTCAAATTTTACTGCTGGATCTTTACCTTGGCAATTAGCGCAAGTAGCGTCTATCTCCATCGAAAAGGTCTAAAATGTCTAAATCATTGATTTTTTGCGTAACCAAATATTTGAAATCGTTTATACTGCAATACCTCTTTTTTGTTGAAGGGTGCTTCAATTTTATTTTAGCTGGCTTGTGGTTCTAGGTCTACAAAATACAGGGATAGTTTTTCTTTTGTTATTCTATGTAATACGTTAGCTATTTGGCGTACTGCATTTCCATTACCAATCGATAAATCCAAAACTGCAAATTACTGGAGCACTCAACTTGCAAGTGGTAGAGGATTTCACATACCTCGAACATAAGTAATAACGGTTCCTGTGAAAAGGGCGTCAGGCGTCGTATGAGAAGAGCCAAGAATGCCATGGTTCAGCTCGACAAAACCTGGAGAGACAGGAACAACTCATTTAAGACGAAATTAAATCTTGTAAAAACTTTTGTCTTCTCTATTTTTATTTTCGGTGCTGAGATATGGACACTTAGATCAGCAGACCGCAACCACATAGATGATGCCTTTAAGATGTGGTGGTGAAGAAGAATGCTTCGGATACCTTGGACAGCATATCAGACGATACTCAGGCAAATCAAAATCTCAACGCGTCTCTTGACAATCTGCTTGAAGAAAATTCTGGAATACTTTAACCCTAAAAACCTGAAAAGGGCCAAGGTTGAGGGGTCCACAAACAGGCCAGGTGCGACGTACGCGGAGGTGACTGTTGCGGAGCTGGTGCCAGCGGTCCGACGGCACACTCACAAACTACAGCTGAAACAATGAAACTTCTAATTCAGACCCACTTCCCGGGCAGTACGATCATCAACTGCCTTTCTTGGGAAGAGAGAACCTATCAAGCCGAGCGTGGACTGTTGGACCACTGCACATACAGTAGCCGCAACTAATAAAGTAAGATGGGCAGCTTAAACAGCTTCAAATCGTTCAAATAACCTCCTGTAATGGGAACAAAAGAATGATTGGTAAAATAAAATAGACCCCAAATGGGGTCTATCGCAAAAGATTACAACATGGCTTTATACTATCATACCATCATTAGATCTATTGTAAGCTATGGAGCCATAGTCTGGTGGCCAAAACCGAACCAATTAACAATGTTGAAATAAAACACTTAAACGGATTTTTGTCGTGGTTATATTTTGTTTTACATTTTCTGACGTTTCGGATTCTTTACAGAACCCGTGATCACAGAAGACTAAGATGGAAGACGTCTGTACAAAGTAATGTAAAAATATTACTACCTTCAATATTTTGAATATAATTTTAAATACATTGTGAATTTACCACAGATTCGGAAATACATCAGCCGAGAAGAATCTGCAAGAAACTCGGTCTGGAATTATTTTTTTATATTATTTTTTTTAAATAAAATAAATTACAATGCACTTTAAAATCAATACAAACATTTTCTTCAATTTGAAACGTTCCTATTCACGCATACAGAACTGACAGTGTCTTGCGGTCTTGCAGTTGTTGGACGTGCTTTGGGTTTTAATTTGTTGATGATAGGATCCCAAGCAGGTGGTAGCTTCCAACCCTCTTCCCTATAGAAATTAGGATGTTTTTTAATTTCAATGGCCTCGCGTATCATCCTGGGCAGATATCTGTTTTCCTTAGCAAGGATTTGGGGTTCATCAAACCTTAGGTAATAGTTGGTTCATTCTCCCTTCCAACTGTGTTTCTGCCTTTCTTGAACATCTTAACTCCATTCATCCTAAAATTAACTTTACTATGGAGTTGGAGGCTAATAAAACACCCTCTTTCTTAGATATTTTAATTAAAAGAAATCCCAATCAATCGTTGAGCCATACTGTGTATCGTAAAGTAACTCATACGGATAAATACCTTAACGGTGACTCTCACCACCATCCAAAACAGTTAGCTACCGTGGGCCAATCCCTGTTTAAGAGAGCACACGGCATCTGTGACAAAGAACACCTGACTGACGAACTTCAACACGTCAAGAGAGTACTGAGGGACAACAAACTACCAGTACCGCGCCCCCGTCACAGATGCCGCAACAAACCAGCGACGGTCGAGCGACAACCTGCTGTCTTACCATACCTGAAAGGAGTCACGTACAAAATTGGGAACATCCTGAGGCGAGCGTCCATCAAGACCTACTTCAAACCGCCAAGGAAGATAAACCAATTTCTAAGACCTGTCAAGTGCCACATACCCCTTCAAGAAGCAGGTGTTTACAAACTTGATTGTGACTGCGGGCTCTCCTATATAGGTGAAACTAAAAGAAGTATCGGAACGCGGATCAAGGAACACATAGCTGACGTCAAGAATAGACGGGACTACAAGTCTGCTGTCTGCGAGCACACTCTGGACAAACCCAACCATTACCTAAGGTTTGATGAACCCCAAATCCTTGCTAAGGAAAACAGATATCTGCCCAGGATGATACGCGAGGCCATTGAAATTAAAAAACATCCTAATTTCAATAGGGAAGAGGGTTGGAAGCTACCACCTGCTTGGGATCCTATCATCAACAAATTAAAACCCAAAGCACGTCCAACAACTGCAAGACCGCAACACACTGTCAGTTCTGTATGCGTGAATAGGAACGTTTCAAATTGAAGAAAATGTTTGTATTGATTTTAAAGTGCATTGTAATTTATTTTATTTAAAAAAAAATATATATAAAAAAAAAAATCCAGACCGAGTTTCTTGCAGATTCTTCTCGGCTGATGTATTTCCGAATCTGTGGTAAATTCACAATGTATTTAAAATTATATTCAAAATATTGAAGGTAGTAATATTTTTACATTACTTTGTACAGACGTCTTCCATCTTAGTCTTCTGTGATCACGGGTTCTGTAAAGAATCCGAAACGTCAGAAAATGTAAAACAAAATATAACCACGACAAAAATCCGTTTAAGTGTTTTATTTCAATGTGTAGTGTTCGTGTAAATCAAAGATATCAATAATTAACAATGTGTTTTCAGAGGCATGGAGTCCTCGAATCATTATTATTTACTCTATTCGGGCTCTTTCGCTTTTAAGTTTGTAGGTGTAGTGGTTGATTTGTTTGCCAATCATCATCATTGCGTATGGCATTAATCCTGCGTGGATAAGATTTCAATGTCCAGGTTATTTAGCCACCTTGTAGCGACAAGTGTGAATGCCAATGAGGCTGTCTCTTATGGTTTTTTAAATTCCAATGAACAACGATCCAACAATCATCTTGATAAAACAATAAGACATTTCTGAACAACAGAAAGACAAAAAATCAATTTAAAAATGGCAGCGAGATCTAATAGTACCCAGAATTAACGAAAAAGGCACGATAGCCCAAAAACGATAGCACAGAAGCTCCATCTGGACGGATATCTACTAAAAGAACTAACTCTACAGTTCCCATGCATAACACATTCCAAATCCTCGATGACTGGTGGGGTTCGAACCTTCCGATCTGAAGTCAACTGCCTTAACCTCTGCGCCACCGACGCACTCTTAAACATTATTACTGATATAAACAAGTAAATATCTGAAAAAAATATTATACCCAAATCCACCGCCCCATTCAAATTTGGCGCTTTAAAAATGTCTGAAATTATTACACGCGCCCTTTATAGAAAATGGGATAGAATAGGGTGCAAGGATAGCCTCGCGCGCCCTTCTGTATTCTCGCGCCACTAGGCAATTGCTTTTTATACCTTAGGGATAATATGTCTCTGAGGTTTATTAATGATTCTTTGATGATCTAACTAAGGTTTTCAATACTTCAAATTAAAACTAATGGTTAATCAAATACTGCCTATAAACCTTGACATGTACAATATGGTAACCCTTCTTTTAGCATTAATAAGGCATAATTTTTATCGGTATTATAGTCCCCACATAATAGTAACCCCAAACTGCACGAAGTGGGCGAACGAAGCGATCGGCACGAAGTGGGCGAACGAAGCGATCTGCACGAAGTGGGCGAACGAAGCGATCGTGCCGACTACCGACTGCCAAGCGCCAATGGACTTAGTCCTCTCTATTTTATAATAAAAATAATATGTGAAAAAAATATGCTTAACAAAATTATGCCTTATTATCATTATGCATTAGTTACATATTAAGATAAGTAATAATGACAATTTTATGCCAAACAATAGGGAACCATATAATACAGCAGGTTATATTTAGATAACTATCATGTGTTATTTAACTAATGTTATTACAATATGACTAAAATACAATACAAATGAAAGATTTATTTGTATACAAATTATTTAACAATAGCTCAAATCTCACCGGTCTTATAATCACTGAACAGATAAGACTGCATATTGTTTAAGTAACCTATACATAGAGAATTATTTTTAATTATCAGTAACTATCTACATTACTTACTTTCTATGAATAGTAAAACCACTCAAAAAATAGAATGGTTGGCTATAGTATCAATATTGGCTAGATTTTATAGAGGAAAACTGCCCATAAGCAGAATTAAATGTTTTCTTTTCTATGAATATTGAAACTAGCTGTGCTCCATGGATTTAAACATGTCTTGACATGATACCAACATGCCATTTTAAGTGCTTTTATTAGTGAAAACTGAATCGATCCATTGTATGGCTTAGAATAAGTTAGTTAAAAAACATAACACTATTCATATAATATAGACTATTACAAAAATATTTAGGTACATGTATGTCATCTTATTGTAGAAACTGACACAGGCAGATGGCATCAGAAACTACATACACATTCATTGATGGACCCAGACAAAGATTTGATGATCTAAGAACTGTTTACTTTCATATTAAACTATGTATTATAGAAGTTATTATATAATTATGGAACAAATACAAAACAAAAAATAATACTCACAGGGTGGCGGTAGATAACCATAGAAAAGTACATCACCACAAGATGAATGATTCATCTCATCGCACAGCGCCAGTCGTCTGCTCAGCGGTGTGATTCCAAAGTAATCACATTCATGTTTCAAAGCTCTTATATTCACATTGGTAAGGTCTATATCTCTAGTGCGTAGGTAATTCAATATAAGCCCAAATAAATTAGGGTCCCTGTCAATGAATATTGCACCGGTCTCGTCTCTCACTGTGGGTATTCTGCCACTCAGTAGCGCCGTGAAGAATGTGTCCGGGACCCATGTCAGTGTGTGCCATGATGTGGCAAATCTGGAAACAAACGGAATTGATATATGTGACCAAGTAGGAATATTAATGATGAAATTAATCATTTACTCCATTAAAGTAACTGACCCCTAACTAAAGTCACTTGTATTGGGGGTATCAAAAAGGGGGGAAACTACGCGCACACACACCGCACAGAGCCGAGACCGAAATAAGCAATTGGTTCACAAAAATATTCACTCCACTAGGGAATCGAACCAGCAACCTTGCGGATGGCTGTCCGGCATGGTGAAGACTCTGCCATCTAGGTCGACAAAAAAATTATACAAATTGTATTTTATTGCCAGCCAGTAAATGAATTTTGTTTTTTTTATATTTATCTTTTCAACAACTATTTTTATTTATCACGAAATGTTTCACAAAAACTTTCTATTTATGTCTAATGATTGTACGTATTTACCTGGTTCCACCGATGTTCAAGTTGACAATATCTTGATAATTAGTCATTTGATATCTTGATAATTAGTCATTTGATTAAGAATAAAAAGTGTAATATATAAGGGATTTGAAAGTGTAGTTGTAAGAGTAATAAATGGAATCAAATCAATGAAAACGAAAACTCGTCAACACAACATGACAACAAACCTCCGACCTGAAGTTCAAAATGTCAATGACGTCAAACAATTGAATGAAATGATCAAATGTCAACAAACAGCCAGCAGTCAGCTGAGACTTAAAGTACAGTTTCAATAAACCATTGACATATAACATGGACATCGCATGTTTGACTGTAGAAAAAATAGTTATAGAAGTATGAGGCTTATCGACGCCAAAGTTACAAAAATATAGCCGTCTCTTTTTAACTTTCATAATTTTGCGTAAGGGAAAAAGGACAACAGTATTTCTGACAGTTACTATAATAGCCACCTGTCATTCTTAGTCTCATTGAAATACCTACTTGTGGCCGTTCGCCATATTATTTTCTCGCTATAACAAAAGGATTAATCGACCTACTTAGTGATGGCAATGAAACATCGTGACCACAGACTATAAACTATCGATATTTTAAATAAAACGTTATTTAAAAATTTATTCAAGTACGTTTTAATTTTGGTGTTTATTTTTATTTCATAAACTTTATTTACATTTTGTGCATATTTGATCTTAAATAATAGTGAGTAAGTATATAAAGTCCAATTTCTCAGATTCTCATGTAGTACTTATACCATAAGAAACCATGGATTTGAGGTTTGCTCATGAGAATATCTGTATTCATATTGAAATATTCGTTTAATTGAATGCCTAACGTTTGTAATTAAATAAAACCCAATTAAATGTTACATCAGTATCGATTACAGTACGAAACGTCGATAATTTCTATCGACATTTTTTATATCCCGGCAACTAGAGTATAAAGAATAAAAGTTTGATATATAGGGTGGCCCAAATAAAACGGTCACTGGGGGGAAGTATAAAACTATAAGAGATACAAAGATTTGTTCTTGGAACCATGTCATCGATTTTAGTTAAAATAAAAATTGCATTCAAAGATTTAGAAAATACTATAACTCACTAAGGGAATCGAACCCGGAAGTTTTGAAAAAAATATTTTTCATTATTTGTAACTAGAACGAACGGCCGTATATACAAACTATTGCATTTTGTATCTTGAAATGGTGAATTTGTGTTGAAATGGGATATTTGGCTATTTTTGGAACTTCAATGATGTCTTGACGAGTTTTGTACCAAACTATTTCATATAAAAACAATGCATTTTCATGAATTTAGATATTATGTTTCTTAGTAACATTTACTTACTGCTAAAGATATACACAATCCATTTCTAGTTTAAAATAATGAACATTAAATTTTTCAAAATTTCCGGGTTCGATTCTCAAAGAGAGTAATAGTTTTATTTTTTTCTAAATCTATGAATGCACTTTTTTTTACTAAAATCGATGACATGGTTCCTAAGAACAAATCTTTGTATCTCTTATAGTTTTATACTTCCCCTTACTGAGCGTTCTATTTGGGCCACCCTGTATGTCACAATGATCAAGCTATATTTTACAAACTATCTATAATGTTCGTTTACAGTAAGACCTATTTATAAAACTTAAAATTAATCAAATTAAGAAAACATACTTACAACCTATTATCGATGTTATTTTTCAGACATATCGATAGGGATGCACTATTAGCCGCCATTTAATGCTCTCAGTAAAGTATAGGTATACACGTTTTTTTCGTAGGTATGCCCCGTCCATGTTTTATGTCAATGCAATAAACCTAAATTCCCATGATTTTAATTTGTTTGTTGGCAATATTGGAGTCATTCACTCTTTCTTTTATCATTTTCTTCATTATGGCAATGAATTTTTAAGAGAGACGTGTCCGTCCGTCAGTGTTCCGTTCAGAAAGAAAAGTCAATTTCCCTCAAAGTAGGATTTGTTGGAACTGATGTATGAAAATATATAAATTGTGTTGGTTTAGAATAGTTGCTTTTAATATTAGGCATAAAAATGCCAGGAACTGCTGTTACCAAGTCGGGCAGCAGCCGTAGAAAAGGAATATTTAGTAATACAACCGGCTTTTGTACCCTCATCACTTTTACTGTGTTAACGTTGGCTTGGTTGGCCGGTTTCGCGTCCCGGCTCTTTGCTGTAATACGATTTGAAAGTATCATTCATGAATTCGATCCATGGTAAGTTTTGAACAATTTCATTACATCATAACCTTTGCCATGTAAGCAAATAAGTTCCCTCTATTTGTTTTTTTTTTCTAGGTTCAACTACCGTTCCACGGCTTATATGGTTCAGCATGGATTTTACAATTTTCTGAACTGGTTCGACGAGCGGGCATGGTACCCCCTTGGTCGTATCGTGGGGGGTACAGTGTACCCTGGACTTATGATCACTTCAGGGACAATTCACTGGATATTGCACACATTGAACATCCCTATTCATATTAGAGATATTTGTGTGTTTTTGGCACCTGTTTTCAGGTATTATTCATACAATACCTTTTCCATGTACAAAATAACTGTAAGGATTATCTTCATTATAATTTTTAAACTTATACTATTGTTTTCAGTGGATTAACAGCTATAGCAACCTATTTATTGACCTCAGAGCTATGGTCCAAAGGGGCGGGTCTGTTTGCAGCATGTTTTATTTGTATAGTACCGGGATACAGCAGTAGGTCTGTTGCCGGGAGCTATGACAACGAGGGAATTGCCATCTTTGCTCTCCAGTTCACTTACTACTTGTGGCTGAAGAGTGTTAAGACTGGATCTGTGTTTTGGTCTATTTGTACGGCATTGTCATACTTTTACATGGTAAGAATTATTATTATATAGAAAAGAACTTCCTCTATTAATGTGATAAAAGCTAAAGTTTCTGAGGATTTGTGAATATTATTCTTGATGCAAAAAAACTTATTGGGATAATACTTAGAACAGAAGATGTAGTCCTTATAACCAGGATTATTACATAGGATGCTATCTTTCTAAAATTCCAATAGGATTGGAAAACAATAGGAATTTTGCAATATACAACAAGAATCTTATATGTATAATTGAATAAAAAGTATTCTAATGCATACCATTCTAATAAGGTTGTAGAATGTCATATGTCCTATTAAAAATCTTGACAATTTGTATTAAGAATAACATACATGGTTATGGGTTGTCAGTTATATAGAGAACCCATAACAACTGAAAAATAAAATAATGATTACACTTTCTTTATTTATTTAACACATTTATAAATTAATTTAGATTTTTATGTACAGTCAGTGTTAGATAAAAGGTATCTCCCTTGGTTGGCAATATCAAAGTGAGCATTACCTAAGAGCTGATCTGACACTGCCTGTACAGTTAAATGTTGAACCCTTTGTTGTATCTGAAGCTGACTGTACAATTAAACATTGAATTCTATGTTTTAGGTATCAGCATGGGGAGGGTATGTGTTCATTATAAACCTGATACCGCTACACGTGTTTGCGCTGTTGGTGATGGGCCGTTTCTCACAACGCTTGTTTGTGAGTTACTCAGTCTTCTACATCATTGGACTGCTCATGTCTATGCAGATACCTTTTGTTGGTTTCCAACCTATACGGACAAGCGAACATATGGCTGCCTCGGGTAAGAACATTTTTTATTTATCGTCATCATCAGCTTATACAGGGTGTCCAGGCATTGATATCGAATATTTTTTACATATGGTGTTTTTTATCGAAAAATTCAAATCTAAATAATAATGGCTAGACAAAATTGGAATCGTGATTTGTCAATAAAAACACCATATTTTACCTCCTTAAAGTATTCAACATCTATGTCCGGACACCCTGTATATTGGCCTATATAGGGCTTGATACACAACAATTGTGTGTATAAATAAACCTGTCTAGTGTAGGTCCTTTGTGCATACTATAATATGTTTTATTCATAGCAAAACAAATTATTATATGAATTTTCCTATTGTTTGTCTCTTCTGGGTTTTTAGACAAATAACATTGGTAGATCAAACTGTATAATCTTTCTTATCAGTAGAACTATAGAATTGATTTGTATGCAGCTTGCAATGCTAGGCTATGCCTCTTGTATGATTGATTATGAGTGAGAACTTTAACTGATTTAGTCACAAGAAGGCAGTAAAATAATACATTCCCACACTGAGAAATCTTTATTAAATGAAAACACCATTCAAAAAATTCACAGTTAAAACAATACTTTGTTTTGAGATTTAAATATAAATTTAATCAAAACTCTGCGTAAATATAAACTGGTTATAAAGATTTTAAAATATTCTTGACATATACATGAGTGATGCTGATGAGAAACTTTAAAAAAATATTTAAAATGCAATAGTGCAATATTTGAAGCGGGTAAGACTGTGAGGCACCGGTAGTTTATATTATCTATTATTCATCATGCTACAATTAGATACCTTCTTCAGAGACGTTATTTAAATTGCTGCCATTATTGCGTACATTGTCCTTGACACTATAAAGTCTTATCAGTTTCCGTTCCCGTAGGCATATGGGAATAAAATTATGCTAAAAACCTTTCAATTGAACACACTATCTATTAAAACAAACCGTTTCAAAATCCGTTGCGTAGTTTTAAAGATCTAAGCATACAAAGGGACATAGGGACAGAGAAAGCGACTTTGTTTTATACTATGTAGTGAAATAAATACAGGTGGTTTAACCGAAACAAAACTCACAAAGGTCTTAAATTAGAGGATTAAAAAGGCATCTTTTCCGCAATAGCTGCAACAGCCACGAACCTATCTGTTTACTTATCTACAAATTTACCTATATAGCTATCAATTTACATACCTACCCAACCCACCTTACTTACTTATCAAGGATAGTTAAGTTAGAGAATTTTAAGTATAGTCGAGTCAGTAATTCTAGACTAGAGATATAGAATACATTATATTGAATTCAGTGGCATAATATACAACAAATACTAACCTAATATAGATACTAGTACTAGATAAAAATTAACAATAACAAACATAGGCTGATATCGATCGCTCGCATTTTAAACAAGGTTCAAGTTGTTCACAGATAACGTATCGAGTAAAACAAATTGCATACAGTACTAACATATCGTTCAATTTGTTGATAATGCTGATAGCAGTGCATGGTTTAACAGTTTTAATTATTCACTTGATTGCATAATTTTACTGTTATCGAAATATGTTTCTGTTCCAAAGATTTTAATTGTTATTTTTGTGTTTAAGTTTTTTGGGTCACTTCGTAGGCACCGATTTTCGTATTAGGGACTATACACATTTATTCAGCGCCATTCAGCGTACAAAACTACGATTTTGTATGGAAACGCGTTCAGAATGCGCTGAATGGATGCGTACGCGTCTCCATACGAAATCGTTGTTTTGTATGGACAAACGCTGAATGGAGCTAAATAAATGTGTCTAGTCCCTTAACCATCATTGACAGTCGTTACGTTATCCCACAAAAGTCTAATCAAAAAATATGTCAAGGATTCAAAAACTATCCAAAGGTCTGTTTGCGGAAAATTAGCCCACATATGTTCACATAAATATTCATACACTTAGCACACATCGCCTAGTCTCAAACTAACTCAGCAAAGCTTGTATTGCTATGGATACCGTATAAGGCCGGTGTCTTGAATTTAGCGGGCAGCGGGGCGCTAGCGGGGCGCTAGCGCGAGCGGAGCGCTTAGCGCAGACCCATTCTTGAATTTAGCGGGCAAGCAGCGGGCAGATCGAGCGGCTGGGTTATTCCTGTCTGATCCCCCGTATCTGATACCCCGTAACGGATACCGTTTAATTATAAGTATATTTTTTTCTAGTCCGGTCTGATCCCAGTCCAGAAATAAATTTAAATATTTTATTCCGGTCAGATACCCTATTATATAATACCCTAAGTATTACCACATTATTTAGGACAGTCGGCAACAAAATATAATGTAGAGGTTTTTATTCAACCAACATTAAAAAAATTACAATAATTGTTTTTGAATACCAGGAGAACAGAAATGTAAAAGTGGACTTTTCAAACTTGAGTTAAATTGATTCACAAATTACGTATTAATTCGACTTTCTTTGGAGAGTGATTAGAAGTACCAGGAAAGCATAACCTTTATGCGTAAATTTCTAAATCACTACTTAATATAAAACAAAGTCGCTTTCTCTGTCGCTATGTCCCTTTGTATGCTTAGATCTTTAAAACTATGCAACAGATTTTGATGCGGTTTTTTTAATAGATAGAGTGATTCAATGGGAAGGTTTTTAGCATAATTTTATCCCCATATTCCTGCGGGAACGGGAACTACGCGGGTGAAACTGCGGGGCGCCGCTAGTATAAAATATAATATTAAATATTCTAAAAATAAATTTTAGCATAAGAAATTCTAAGTATATCTCCTTTAGCTTGATGGTACCGTGGTACTTCATTTCCAATATCGGTAAGACTATAGATCTTCGGTACCTGAATTTAATGATGCTGTTTATTTGGGGGTGTTTTAAAGGCTCATTATAACCCATATAAACTGTTTTTAGAGTAAAGAAACGCATTATAAATTAATTACAACATTAATACAATCCTATGGAAACACGTGAAAAATCAAGCAATTTTGACAGATATTGCATTAGATCACAGATTATGTCGTTAAATCATAGAGACCACAGAATATAGAGCCTTTCGATTATCACCGTTCAGTCATTCAATTCGTTCACTTATTCACTAATTTTCTAAAAAAAAATTGAAGTTTCATACAGAATTCTCCGCAATATATATTTTAACGCTTCGCCCGCCGGCTGCTGCCGCGGCACGGTCGCTTCGCTCGCTCGGTTTGCGCGTTGTGTGGTCGCAGTTCTAACATAACCTAACCAAAATGTTGACCTATTTGAATAAAACCTAATCAATTTTTTAGAAACTTTTTGTCTATGTATGATTTGACAACTCAATAATGCGTTTCTTTACTCTAAAAACAGTTTAAATGTGTTATGGTGAGCCCCTAGAACACCCCCAAACAAACAGCATCATCAAATTCAGGTACCGGAGATCTATAGCCAACCCCCAAAATCTTTATAGCTTACTTCATTATTGTACGAAGTAAAAAATTATATATAAAAAATGTCTGTCTGTTCCGACCAATATCTAAAACGACTGAATCAATTTCAATCAACTTTCACAGGCAGAAAATATACAAATCTTTTATCTTTGACATGGTCGATGTCGAACCTATAGAAAAAAAGTAACAAACAACACAGTAGATTCAGTATTTCTTCGAAATATTTATTTACTAAATCAAAACTGCATATTGAAATTCCTGTGATGATTGAATAAAACACTTCAATCGAATTAAACTACACAATAATATGTTTTTTCTTGAAAGTACTTACCTGTCAAAGAGGGCAGGGGATCAGACCGGAATGGCAAAATATTAGGTGGATCAGACAGGAATAACCCCCGCGGCGCTATAGCGCTGTAGTGTTGGGACATTCAGATATTTGTCTTTATTTTCGACTCGACTTGACAAGAAGTAGAAAATTTGTTTTTATTGATGAACGAAATGTCTGAACAACAGCGACAACATCTTTTTGATTCAAACTTATTTGATTTCTTGTGAGCGAAAGAAGAAGTGAATCTCTATTATAGGGCAAGGAAAATAAAAGTCGAATTTTATAGAAATTATGAAGAACAAAGACAATGTCCCGACAATTTCTAGGACTATACAAGAATGAGTGCTTAACGTTATTAGATTTAAACTTTATTTTTAGCTCCTAGACTAATCCGGTATGATAGGTTCACTCGGTTTGGCCTATGAGAAAAATAAAATATGACAGTTCGCTTATAATCTATCAGTATTTTTAAAGAGCGAAATGAATGAAGCTGTTCTTTCTTACATTTTTAATGTGAAACAAAGGCAATTAAGCCCAACAACGTATAAAACTGGGTACGTACTCCTTGTTTCATTTAATGGAAACTAGTTGTGCCCCGCGGTTTCTCTCGCGTAGTTCCCGTTCCCATGGGAATTTCGGGATAAAAAGTATCCTATGTCCTTCTCCTGGTTCTTAGCTACCTCCCCACCAATTTTCAGGCAAATCAGCTCAGCCGTTCTTGAGTTATAAATAGTGTAACTAACACGACTTTCTTTTATACCTATATATAGATTATAGGTTCGTAAAAAATTAATGATAAACAAAAAAAAATATATAAAAAAATTGTTAATATAATTATTTGTACTATCACGTCGGAGGACATGTCGACACGTCACAAAATTAAATTTCACAACACTAAATGAGCGCAAAGCGAGCTCTTTGCGCAAAGCGCTCATTGCCCGCTCCCGCTCCGCTGCCGCTCCGCTGTGTTCAAAAACCGGTCCATTGAAATACACGGAAAGTATCTCCCCGCTCCCGCTCCGCTCGCGCTCCCGCTCCGCTAGCGCCCCGCTGCCCGCTAAATTCAAGACACCGGCCTAACGGATTAACATAATGTATGATATACAATTCATAGTGTTTTCTACGATTACATTATTAAGCATAAGAATTCACTACAACATCGTATTATAGTAACTGACACTGACCCCTAACTAAGTTCGAAACTTGTAGGTATCTAGGGTATCAGAAACTACGCACTCACTCATTCACACACATAAATAGCTACATTACCATAACATGTATGTAGGTTGTATTAAGGTGTCGACCATTAACTCGTAACCTATATGTGTTTAATTAAGTGCAACTTGATATCGAGAATTTTTTATAGGCAATCACAAAATATGTAGTTTAAATTACTTACAACGTTATACTTGTTTATGTTTTTCAATATAATTAGAACACAATCGCTAGATTTTTTTGAACCAGCATAATCAACTTTATACATGTATAAAAAAATATCTAAATTAAATCATTCCATTTGTTTAAGACTATTAAAGACATTGCAGATGCACACGTTGATCTTAAGGTGCTCCTTCACCGGGAGCATTCGCGTGTAATGTAACGTTACAGATTTGAGCATTACATCAGTGAAGGAGGAGAACCGAGCATTACAATTCGCATCTTGTAATTTATTCATTGAAATTTGTGCGAATGCTCGTTAGTCAGGGAGGTATTATTGTAATGTAATGCACAAAGACGAATCTGTAACGTTACATTACACGCGAATCCTCCCTGTGAAGGAGCACCTTTATAACACCACTCTTTTTGTGTCCGTGTTAAAAATTTAGTTACATAGGTTTCCACAAATAGCATTTTAATACTAGAGTAATAAAATAAGTAAACACACCCCGTCCCGAGAGCGTACTTATCCCTTTATTACGACATGCCGAGCCGACAAACTTCGCCGTATCGTATGATCTAACAAACGCACTCACTTTCGCATATACTTACATATGTATGATATTTTTATTTCTGCGTGTAATGTAACAAACGTATGTTAAAACTTATCCTACTAATATTATAAAGCCGAATGTTTGTGAGTGTGGATGTTTAGATGTATGGATGTTTGTTCCTCTTTCACGCAAAAACTACTGATTGGATTTTAATGAAATTTGGTACAGATGTTCCTCATACCTAGGAATAACACATAGGATACTTATCCCAAGGATTTTTATCCCAAAATTCCCTCGGGATAAGGTTCCACGTGGGTAAAACCGCGGGGCGCTGCTAGTGTATAATATATTCATTAGAAGTTCCTTGAATAAATATCGTGACACATATCGCCATTGAATCCCAAACTAAGTGCTTGGCAGAACTTGCTCCAATATAATATGTTTTGTCGTAGGTGTGTTTGCTCTGCTGATGGCGATAGGCGCCCTCAAGTACCTTCACAGCCTGAACCCCAAAGGACAATGGAAACAACTCCTCATCCTGGGCGGTATGCTCGCTGCAGGACTGGTGTTCCTAATGGTCGTTCTACTAACATATATGGGAGTTATTGCACCTTGGAGTGGACGGTTAGTATTTAACTATTTATTATGATACGTATTATTTTCGTCTTATGAATACTCCATAAGAGAGTTGGAACGCTCATTATCATAATAATTGCTACATAGCAAACTCTACACATTGAAATAAAATTAGTCAGAAATGTAAAACCATATAAAAACTGCTACTAAAAGCTTTAAACTGTAATTATAGCTGCCATTAAAAACATAAAACCACTTTCAGTTTCTACTCCCTATGGGACACAGCGTACGCGAAGATCCATATTCCGATCATAGCGTCTGTATCAGAACATCAGCCCACGACCTGGTCTTCGTTCTTCTTCGACCTTCACGTGCTGGTGTGCACTTTCCCCGTCGGTCTGTGGTACTGCATCAAGAACATCAACGATGAACGGGTGTTTGGTAAGTTGTGGTTCCGTATCTAAAAAATTCGCGAGTGAATAGGTATCTTCTAGAGCTTAGAAGATACCTATTCATTCGCGATTTAAATGTGTTCGCCTACTGCCTTATTTGCGTTCCATTTTTAGTCCGGTTTAACATAACCTGGTAAGCATTTGACACCTTGTCAGTCAAATCTGTCACTTAGACAGTGTTCAAAATTGATTGTAAAACTAAAAATGCAATGCAAATAAGGCAGGTAGAGTTTAGGCGAGCACGCTCCATCTTAGGCTGTATCATCGCTTTCCTTCAGGCGAGTTGCAGTCAAGTGTAAGCTTATTCTAGTTAAAAAATAATAATAAGACTGTGCTAATTAAGACTCCAAATTTTAACAGATGATGTATTACTTATAGCAGCAGAATAAAATAAATATTTGACATTTACAAGTGCATTGCCGGCCTTTGAGGTTGATGAACTCTATCTGTAATACATCTCTGTTGTACTAAACGTGAGATAATTATCATTGTTTGATTCGTTCTGTTATTCGTATTGTAATGAGTTTGTGACGTGTATATGGCAGTATGGTAGATATTGAAGGAGATAAGGCTTTTGTAACAAACTGTGTTGCTGAGAAATGTTGCCTTTAGATATCGTATCAGACTATGTTTTTTACTTTTTATAAATGCAGAGATGATATTATGATTTATGTTTGATACTCAACCACTTTTCTAGATAAAAACCAAGCCACTGTTGTTGTAAAAAAATATTCAATACCTACCTATCTTTATCAAGCATTAACAAAAAAAAACGACTTACACATTCATTATTTAAAATACTCTTTAAGAATTTCCTCATCCCTTCACTTGAATATTTTAAAATAAAAGAATGTTTTTAAATATAAAAATTCTGTATATCCTATTATTCGATCTTTGCTGTCACTACAAAAGTCAAGGATCAAACCTGAGGTCTCTGGCCTTATAGAAAGCGTAGTCTTAGTACTAATTTATATATTTTAAACACTAGTTCTAACACCTTTATTACAGTGGCCCTATACGCACTAAGCGCAGTATACTTCGCCGGTGTGATGGTCCGTCTCATGTTGACACTGACGCCCGTGGTATGTGTCCTCGCTGGTATCGCCTTCTCAATACTACTCGAATTACTCCTGAAGGAAGATGAGGTACCCACAGCAGAAGAAGACGTAAAGAATCTCTATGACAAGGTGAATAAGGGTTAAATTTCAATGACATAACATAACATAATCATTCACTACATCGTCCCATTATAGTAACTGACCCCTAACTAAGTTCGAAACTTGTATCTAGGCTAGGGTATCAGAAACTACACACACACACTCATTCACACACACACACCCAGACCGATACAAACATTTATGGTTTACACATGTTTTGATACTATGCAATTCTCATGGATGTATTAATTGTGTATGAATTAGTGTGTATGTAGTTTCTGATACCTTAAAGGTAATAAACCTACTTACAGGTCAATAATAAGACATGTACCACTTTTTTTAAAATTCTATTACTAAGCAAAGTTTGTATGATATTAGACAACTGTGAAACAACCGAATGAATTTACGGACAATTTTTTTCAAATTCAAATTTCTAGTTACAGTATACTTACATTAATTTCCATATAGACTATTTAAACTCAATCATCATCATCATCAGCTCTTGTCACCACAGAAGGCTCTCCCCTATCCAGCATGAGAGTGATAAGGCCTTAGTCGACCACGCTGGTCAAGTGCGGGTTGGTCGACTTCACACACTAATTTAAACTCCTATTAAGCTCATTCTAAAATTATTATATACATACAAGTATCTCAAGATTACTTACTTCCCAATATTTTTTGGAAGTAAACATTTTTTTTATTATATTTTTGTAAACAGTCAGGCAAACCGAAGAAGCGTTCAACAAGTGAGAGCACGTCCAACGCGTCAGTGGTCCCAGAGACGGCTCTCGGCATGAACGTGCGTTCGGGCACACTCATCTCGTGCATGTTACTGCTCATGTTGTTCTGCGTGCACTGCACCTGGGCAACCTCCAACGCTTACTCTAGTCCCAGTATCGTACTCGCTAGTTATGGGAATGATGGGTACGTATTGTTTTTTATAACACACCAATGGTAATAATTTTATGCATAGTCGAGAATTAGTAGACTGATCTTGATACGCATAAAAATACAATTATGTTGATGTTGGAGGCTATATTTGATCTCAATAACATGCTTAATTATTGAAGTTGAAACCTACTCGTATAAAAGTTATTTAAGTGCATAAAAACACTTATGTATTTTGATTACAATAAACGAACAATTTAACTTTTTTTTGTAGATCTCGTAAAATATTGGATGACTTCCGAGAGGCGTACGGTTGGCTTTCGCAGAACACGGCCGAAGACGCGAGGGTTATGTCGTGGTGGGATTACGGGTATCAGGTAAATATTTAAAACTAGCTGTGCCCCGCGGTTTCACCCGCGTAGTTACCGATCCTGTGAGAATATAAAACGTTCGTTCGGGATAAAACGTAACGTAGGACCATAAGCTACCCCTGTACCAAATTTCAAGCCAATCGGTTCAGTAGTTTAGCCGTGAAAAGGTTACAGACAGACAGACAGACAGAGTTACTTTCGCATTTATAATATTAGTAGGGATGTGTTCTATATCGCGAAACACCAGTCAAAACTAAAAATCTTGAAATCTCAAAATTATCTAACGCTCTTTATAAATAAATATATTCTTGCCTATATCTAATAATGTAGTATCTGTTAGTACGATGGATTGATTCAGCACACCATGTAGTTTCTAAAAAAATATTGGCCCTTTAGATGTCACTGAACAGAAAACATTAAGGCGAGGTTACTAGTCAAATTTCGGTTTTTGAGGGGGTGAAGCAGACGGGTGGCGGACGGAAGATCTAGTTTAACTTCCCCCTGCCTCGTGACTGCGATTGTGCAATTGTACAAACTGCTTTATCTCAAAATGATTATTGTCAGAATGTTTTGAATTATAAGGCCCGCCGCTAACTATGATGTTTTGTTGCCGTGACTTTTTATCACTATCACCTGCTGTCACTCACAATGCGCTATACTGAATCTTATCTAGGGTGTCAAATCGCGTTAATTTTTGTTATGGGGTTCAAAGAGGTAGTCGTGATTGATATACGTAGTCCTCTTGAAATACGTAGAAGAAAAATGAAACGAAAATAAAAACGCTACTGGGTGCATCCTATATAATGCAAATGATAATAATAAGGAAAATTGTACACGATATATTCGGCCGGCCGAATGACAATAAGTCACACCAGTGAGCATGTTTCATATCGCTGGAACTATTTGTCACGTTACCATAATGAGCGCACTCTTTATAGCTTACATATATTTTTCTTGCGCTCGACTTAGTGACAAAAAATCACAGTCAGTGGCGAGCCTAACATTTCGAATAGCTTAAAGCCTAAAAAATAGAGCAGATAACCGTACAGAGACAAAGCTTCATAAGAATGTGTAAAATTATTACCTGTTTTGGCAAGGTTGTCAAATAATAAAAGTGCTCTATGACAACAATCAAACCAATTTTAGTTTCAGAGATTGGCAAACAAAAATGTAAAATTAATGAACGATACTTAAAAATAAAACTAGGTAGTTAAAAACGTGACTTTGTCTATGCTCTGTGGGGTCTCGCAAGGTTTTTAATCACTCCAAGACTGCCTTTAACCCGCGGCATGTAAAATATGGAAATTCAATACAAGATAATAGTTATTTATGGTACAAGCGAGGTAAGTTGGTGATTACTTCCGAGGCGCTATTGAGGCCCGAGCCGTCAGGCGAGGGTCTGAAGATAGCCGAGGATAGTAATCATCAATACACGCGTTTACCATACAACGTTTTTCAACACATTTGCGAAGAAATTATCATTTTTCGCTAATAAATAAACAGTTTTTCTATTCGCGCGCATCCAACACAACAATGGTGATCGGCCATAGATTAAAAGATAATACTCATTAAAAAAAATCGAATGAATAAATGAATGGAATCGACCATAGACCTACCAAAAGTAAGGCAACATAGTTGAAGTTTGTTTTTAAAATGTATGGACACGATTTTTTTTGGTATCGAAACTTTTTTGAAAACAAAACAATTAAAAAAAAAAACTATGACTCACTAGTGAATCAAGCGTGTCATTATTCAACTGTTTTTGCACAAATAAGAGCCCCTTTATGAGCAAGTGTGTTGAAATGAGTATTTAAACGATTATATAAAAACACAAATTTTAATAACTATGGCAAATATCAAATCAGTAGGTATTGTAGTTTTTACGTAAAATGGACCACAAAACTGAATAGATTGTTCCGCCAGGCGGACTCCGCTTTGCTCGCCCTAATAAATATATGTTTTCAAAACACTTGCTCATAAAGTGGCTCTTATTTCTCTGCAATCAGGCACAGAATGACACCTATTACTCACCAGTGAGTTATAGATTTTTTTAAGTTGCTTTGTACATATTTAAAAAAGTTTCGATACCAAATCATTCATTCGTTCATTTTTTTATAAGTATATTATTTTAGTCTATGGCCGATCTCATTGTTGTTTTAGATGCGCGCGAATAGGAAAAATGTTTATTTATTAGCGAAAATTGTATTTTATAATTATTGTGTTCGCAAGTGTGTTAAAAAACGTTGTATGATACACGTGTGTATTGGTGATTACTATCCTCGGCTATCCTCCTCAATAGCTCCTCGGTGGTAAGCACCAACTTTACAAACTTGTACTATAAATAACTAATATCTGTATACTCATAATGATAAATTTTAATAAAGAAGAAAATCAATAAAAAAAACCACTCTACGTGCCTGTTTAGCAGGGCAACCGATTCGTGAGGTTGTATGAAGCTTTGTCTCTGTACGGTTATCTAATCAATAATCATGTGTCAGAGTATAACTGAGTATTTATACTTGCCGTGCCCCTCGGTTTCACCCACGTGCATTCTGTTTTTTAATGCGATAAAATTTGAAAATTCAGGTTCAATTTACCAGGTATCCAAGAATTTAATACGCGAAAGACAATTAATGATATAATAAGAAACAAACATTCTCAATATTTTTCATCATCATATTATGTCCTCACCGAGGGGCTTGAGCCTACTCTATTAGGCTTTTGTTAAAAGTCTATTAGGATATTACATTTATTTATTTATATGAATTTATTGAACTACTGATTTCAAGTACCTGATAGGCTATATACCTAATCCAAAAATAATACTGAAAGTAAAACTTTACATTACTGAAGTAAGTATTTTTAAATCAATCCAGTAACGAGTTGATTGGACTAAACTTTGAACAGTTTGGTCAAACCGTGTCATTTTTCATAGGTACTTTGTAAATTTTTGTACCCATCATAAATTCATAAAATCTGATCCGAATAATAAAATTTACACGTACATAAAAATGGAAATGGATCATCAATTTTTTTTTGTCCTGTACTGGACAAACTACTTAGTTTTACTATATTTATATTATCATAGCTAGTGTCAAAAATCTTCTGGAAGTTTGTCAACGACTCGAAAAAAATATTATAGACGTGCCGTGTCAACATTCGCGACTCTCAAAAATAGCGTAAATTGTACATATGTATGAAAGAGACAAAGGCGCATGACGAAAGGGAAAGAAAATAAGTGCCACATCTATAGTTCATTCGTATTCGTTGACGATTGTGCAATCGGTGTTTATATTTTTATCTTTGTCTGAAATATTAAAATGTTATATAGAGTACTGCTTGTCTGATCATCACGAAATATTATAGTAATGTAGTTCAGGCAATTAAAATCTTAGTTTTATTCATATCCCGTTGTTTAGCAATGTAAAAAAAACAGCATTGAGCACGAGGAGAAGTGATACACGTCCGTCTAGCACCACCGCTCAGCGGTCACTGTCGCACTGCATTGAAAGGAAAGAGAAGCGCAATGACAACCTCGAAACGGCTCAAATAAGACTGGATAAAAACATGAAATTCAATAATTATTAGTGAAAAGCTTTAATGATTAAAAAATCTTTCGGGTGAGACTTATTTATTTATCTTTACTAAGCGTATTCGAAGTTTCGTGGTACCAGCTCTTATACTTTTTACGTAGACCGCAAAAACAAATTTTAAAAGCACAATTTTCAAAATGAAAATGTATCGAGAAAATGTAATGCTATCGTGTTTCGGTGCGGGTCAAGTTTAGTTAAAGAACCAAAGTTGCATATAATACATAAAATAGTTTTGTACTAATAGTAGAAATATCATAACCAGTCTTCCGAAAACGGGCATTTGGCATCTCAGAGCCCCTTAAGGGAAGGTTCATATGTATCTGACGGAACATGCGTCGCGAAATATCGGTCGCGTAACGCCAAAACCGTTCACACTCAACGCACTAACGTATAATCGGTTGAGTGTGAACGGTGTTAAGTGTTTTTCTATACATTTGTCTGTTCTCGTTACGCCACTGATAATACGCGACGCATGTTCCGTCAGATATGAACCTTCCCTTATACAGTGAGAATGAATACGCGTATCACTTACTTTGCCTTTTTGTAATCTCTGACTGAGTGTAATGGAAATATATATTTGCTTGGCAAGCACCTTGTACCGCTAGATCTCTTATAAAAAGACAAATACTAGCAAATTTATCTAACACTTTCAGATAGCAGGCATGGCAAACCGTACAACTTTAGTAGACAACAACACTTGGAACAACTCCCACATAGCGTTGGTAGGTAAAGCGATGGCCAGTAACGAGACTGCGGCCTACAATATAATGACGATGCTTGACGTTGATTACGTGCTGGTGATCTTCGGCGGCGCCATCGGGTACTCCGGCGATGACATCAACAAGTTCATATGGATGGTGCGAATAGCTGAGGGCGAACATCCTAAGGATATACATGTGAGTTTCATAATGGATGTAATTTGTGATTATTTTTTGTTTTAATAAAGAGGACTTAGAATAGTTCCACTTAAACAAAGCGAAATAGTTATGTCCACGTATTTTACGTTATGTGTACGGGAAATAGTATATCAAGGATTTTTTTATTTCTAGGAACAAGATTATTTCACAGAACGCGGTGAATACAGGATCGACTCGGAAGCTTCTAAAACAATGTTGAATTGTTTAATGTATAAGTTATCTTATTATAGGTAAGTGCGTACAATATAATCTAACATATTATTCGTTTTACTCGCAAAGTTTCACCCAGGCAAATTCGGAGTAGGATTCCGACTTTGCATGTGTGCAATATTATTATCAATACACCCACTTTGTAAGGTTGCGGGTTCGATTCTCGTGCGGAGTGAATGTTATGTTTTGATTTATTTATTTGCATCTTTCCAATAGATACGACGGCGGCGGCAGCCCGTCAGGGTACGACCGCACGCGCGGCGCCATGCCCGGCAACAGAGGGTTTAAACTCACCTACTTGGAGGAGGCGTACACTACCGAGCACTGGCTTGTTAGAATATACAGGTACGAAGCGGTTATGGGCTTATGGGTAGGGGTATATTAGGGTAGATACACACATATTCAAGCCGATATAGTCGCTTCGGAAATATTTACCGAACAACAAAGTCGACCCGAAGTAATGACTGCCGACTAATGTCGGCCCGAATATGTGTGCGGCTACTATTATGTATCATACTCGTAAGTGTTCCGCAATTAGACCTTTACTGCCTTATTTGCGTTGCATTTTTAGTCCGGTTTAACAAAATCTGGTAAGCATTTGACACCTTGTCATTCAAATCTGTCACTTGGACAGTATTCAAAATTGATTGTAAAACCTGGTTTAGTGTAAAACCAGATTTAGCACTAAACCAGGCAGTTATAGTTTGAGTTCTTTAGTTTTTCGCAATTTCACCTCTCTAGTTTGAGTTCTTTGTGCGTGCTGGTTCAGGCATATGTCATAAGCATAAGGCATAAGTTTGTATCAGAATTTGGTATTTACTTGACATTTATTTGAGGACTATTTTCTTTCGCATCTCTTATAAGGCTTGCTTGTAGAGATCTTTGGCAATCCGGCATCTCGACTATTACTAAACTTTAATAACTATTTACTATTGTCATACATTTACAGGGTGAAGAAACCCGATGAGTTCAATCGTCCAAGACTGCCGTTAGCCAAACGGACGATACCGTCAAGCAATTCGATCTCGAAAAAGGTGAGATATCTTTAATACATTATATTAGATTTGTTGCAGCAAGTTACCATTCACAGTAGAACAAGCTAGTCATTAGGCTAGGTTTAGATGTTTACCAAGAGCTAGTTGGATAGTTCGATTTTAATCTCATAATTGGAACTGAAAAAAAAACTCATACTCTAAAAAGTCATTCGATATTTTCCGTGATAGTAGTCTCGTATATCTATTTAAAATTTTGCATAGTTATCCTCTTAAACTTAATAATATATTTAATACTTGAAGAATATTTTTTAAAGATTTGTTGATAGAAAATCTTATTTAGTTAGGCTGTTAGGGATTTTGTATAATGTACATATTTGAACATTTAATAGAAACAAAATCTTTTCTAAATATCTTTCTTAGGGTTAATTTTCGAATCGCCAGGTAACTTTTATTCCAGGAATAAAATTGTCGTTTGACAGTTTTTGTATGAAGTAACTGTCAAAATTTCAAAATTATTCCTCGAATAAAGTTATCAAGTGATTGAAAAACCAGCCCTTAGTCAAATGACCCTACAACTAATCTATAACATAAACAGATAAACATACTGACACAATTGTATTAATTTGCAGCCGGCAGTAGGACAGTTGTCAATGGTATAGTAATATTTAATTACGTTATTAGTGGCACCATTGTAACAACGAGGAATGTTTATTAGTTTATGTTTATTTCGCTTTTGTTTGTTTTTTTTTAAATACGTCACAAAATGGGGGGTTACGGCATGGTTTATTTCATTGTAGCTTCTTTTAAAAGGTTCTTGTTTGTAAGTTTAACTCACTTATTGATAAGCTAGGAATAACCTTGGAATAGTTAATCCGTGTTTGTTCTCTTTCATTCCTAAGAATAATCAGGTATGAAAGAGAGGAAACGTGGATTAACTATGCCATGGTTATGCCTTGTTTATTAATAAGTGTGTTAAAGACGTATAGTCAAAATTTTGTAAGATTATTAAGGATTATATTATGGTTAGAATATAGTGGATATTCTACGGTTTTAATTGCTATACACAGGGAAAATATTGTTTTTTGTCCAAATCAGTTCAATTGGTTTTTGTGTCGTGTTTTTTTATGTTCTTTTTGTCTCGTTGGAAATTGGAATTATGGAGGTAAAATGAAAACATATTTTTATTTTGGTTTATTTTGTATCGTTTATAGCCTAGGATAACAGGAAAAGTAGTTTTTGTAAATGTCTCAGGATAACTGCATGAAAACTCATTTGAAAATGCTAAAACGTATATCCTAACTAAAACGTATATATATTTTACAAGTTAATACCAAATTTCTTAGTGAGTGCAATTTTCTAATTCTTGGATTCATTCCTATTCCTGTGATAGAACTAATTACTAGTCTACAGATTTATATTATAGTTCAAAGTTAGGATTGTGACTACATTCCAGTATAATGCTAGCAGTATTTATTAGAAATTTCTTATCCAGTACTTTCATTTGCATGATAGTATTTTAGTAAATTATTTGTTTAGCTAACTGCTAATTCGCACATAGTTTTTCCTTAGTTTGATTATTATTACGTTTTTATAATTTCATTATGGGGTTTTGTTTGCCTGAGGATGATATACTATATTAGTAAAGCCATGTCCGATTCCCCATTGTGACGTCATGTGTTGTGTTGAGCAGACAACAAGGAGAAGAAAAGGTTTGCTTAAGAACAAACCGACGGTGGTGAAAGGCAAGAAAGTGGGGCGGCTTGAGTGACGGTACACACGGCCGCGACGCGCGACGCTATACGCACCACGCGATCGGTGAATGTTCCCCAGTCGACGGTTCAATTGGACGTTACAATAGCTCATTAGAGCTCCGCAGACATATAGGTGTAAGTTGACCAACTAAATCGCACAGTGTAATACTATTGAGTGACAATCTTTTCTGTTCCCGGCGGCCAAAATTGGAAGCTACTATTGTCATATTGACTCTAATGTCATTTGGATACATTTTCAATAAACTGACAACCAAAACATGCGATTACAGCGACGCTATCACCTTCAGAAAAGATGGTGACCCTATAAGTATAGTGACATATGTCAAAATCTAATCTATTCTCCAATAAAATCGTCCAACCAATTATACATCGATCGAGATAGAGATTCGCTTCCGATTTGCGTACAATTTAAAAGTTGGGCAAACTCAGTTGCGTTTGGTCGAACGATAGTTTCCAACTTACAATTGTATGTCTGCGAGGGCTCAAATTTGACTATTATGATACATTATTTAATATATTATGAGCCTTATTACAAGCATATAAAGTTCAGTTTTATATAAAGTTTGACTGTATATATTTATTAAAGGATATATGATTTTAATGATATATGTATATCAAGTTTGTTAGTCAATAATATGTATAATGACGTAATAATTGCATTTAATGAGTATGTATGTGTGTATTGTATATGAATGTTTGTAACAATTGAACCGTCGACTTTTACTAATGAACGACTGCCCTATTTGTGTATGTCCATTAGATAAAAATGTTTTAAAATTAATTTAATATTGAATGGGGTTAACATTGTGGTGCGAGGTGACGTTTATCATCAGAAATAATATTTTATTATATTTATTGTTTATTGAAACGATGTAACACCAATTTTACTTAAGGACAATAACTTTCTTTGTAACATAAAACACGAGTTATGAAACTTAGCTTGAATACTTGCATAATACTCGTAGTTCTCGCAATATATTTAGTATACAGGGTGTTCAATTAACTCCATTTAATCACTCATTGAATCCATTAAAATATTATTTAGTTTTCATAAATTGTTACCGAATTTAAACTTATATCTATGTTAAATAATATTTTGCTATTTCTCTAATAAAACCATAATATCATAGAGTGAAAGATTGTATTTGAACTCGAATCTTACTATTATAAAGTCTTTATTAATATCTACATCTTTCTATTTTTTCTTTTACCTCAATCACGGCACAATAGCTAAATTGAGATTATCGTCAGTGAGCGTCATCAATATTGAATTTAATTTATATATGTCTAAGATAAATTTCATGTCATGTCATGTCCCACCCTGTATACCAACCACTCAATTTTCATAGGCTTTTTAAGTTATCAATTTACAATATTTTTTTCTGAATAACTCGTGTTCTATGTGCTACTAGCAAATATTATTCGTGTAATATTTGTGTCACCAACGTCCATTTATATTAATTATTAAGTATGAATTATATTTCTGCTTGTTTTTATTGTACTGCGGTTGACGCGTGCATTTTTTTCAGTACTTACGTTTCACAATTGTTGAGTTATGTACTACGTAGTAGAGAAGGTTTTTCAACTAAAAATGTGGTGCTATGCCTCTTGAAAGCAGCAGGGATAGGCTATAGGTGCTCCTTCACCGGGAGCATTCGCGTGTAATGTAACGTTACAGATTCGTCTTTGAGCATTACATTACAATAATTCCTCTCTGACTAACGAGCATTCGCGTGTAATAATTACAATTAATAAATTACAAGGTGCGCAATGTAATGCTCGGTTCTCCTCCTTTACTGATGTAATGCTCAAATCTGTAACGTTACATTACACGCGAATGCTTCCGGTGAAGGAGCACCTTTACGCGAGGCTAGGTATTTGCAGTAAGTTCATAAACATCAATAATGTTGTCTAAACAAACTGTAAAATAATCTGTGCCCCGCAGTGTCATATATCATATATGCCTTTTGAATCACTATCTATTGACGAAAACATTGAATAGCTGAGTGGATTGTCAAATCCAATTCTAATGCGTAGTACATAATCATATCGATGATCACAATTTATGATCTTAGCAAGACATCGCTTTACTAACGCCTGTGTCGATAGTTGATACATAATGAATGAATGAGTCTGTAGTACGTCACACTGAACGAATGAACGGAAAATATCTGACAGTTATATAAATGAAGTTTTTTGGTTTGTTTTGTTTATTTTATTCCCTGATGTATTATATTATTTTTATATTTATATTGTTAATGTTATTTTATATACATAACTGTCATGATGTTACACAAATCTCAATTTTTTAATGAAATTAATTATTCATTGGTGAGTTTTAATGTATCAACTATTGATATAGTGTATCAAGATTAAAATGTATTCTAATGCAATAATATATTATGTGATCATAATTATGTATAGTGAGTACCAAAGCTATGTACGTCATATTACGTTCACATAGTTCAGTTGAAGTTTACGAGTTTGAGTGAATGACCGATTCATATACACATTTTAAAAATATATATTAAACATATCATTATTCAAGTTTTCGACCTTTTTGAAGTTTATTCTTGATCGGTCCAAAGCTTAACTTCGTATACTTTATAACTGACTTTCAAAATATTCCAGTGAAACTGTATGTGGTTTGATTCTAAATTTTAGCCAGTTGGCATAATTTTGCAATAATATTTATAGGTCAATTTAATGAAGATTTTTTCTTAAAATTTCCTTTAAGGTCTTTATGCTCTAATAAAATAAATAGAATTTACTTTTCAATTAAATATCAAATATATAACAAATGTAAGTTGCGCTTCTTGAATAAACCTTGAAACTCTTAAGGAAATATCCCTTCATAGTCTTTGTAAACAATCCTTCTGCAAAATATACATTAAAATGAAATAATGAAGTGTTATAGATTATAGTCCGGTTAAGTTATGGTGTTTTTAATTTAATTGTTGTCAACATTAATTTGTTTGTCGTGTTTGTAACAGAGTTTTATCTACTTGTAGATAAGTTCATTGTGGTCTGCAATGGTTTTAATAAACTGATTAAAAATATTATGTTGTATTATTGGTTTTCCTTTAGTAACTTAACTTTAAGTAGATACACCATACGGGTAGCTAAGATTGGGGAAGGCAGCATTTTCTATACATGTACTCAATGTATACAAAATTCAACCTTTTGACAGAATTTAGTCACCAGTCACCACTCTAAATAAATTCGGCAACCTTTGTTAAATCTTTCGACCAATTTCGATGAACTAAAGGACTACTAAAGGGTGCTTAGAAATAAAAACAAAGACACAAAACTTTCACCATATATTTATTAATAAAGACAATCTAAAAGATCACGTAATAGTCATCGTCTTAAAAAATTAGTTAACCTAATAAATTTATCAATATATATAATAATAGAGATTTATTACTTATTGTTCGAGGATATGCGAAGTTGCGAAAGTCGCCCAGAGGCAGGGAGGGGACAGGGCGAAGTTAGTCGTTGTATTACGATCATCACATTGATTGAATATAACATTGAATCTATACGCAAATACACTTACATCTTCCACGATAAACTACCAATGTTTACACTAAATACTTATATAATTTTGCCTATAGTGTCTACGCGAAGAATTGTGCTATTCTAAAATGTGTCTACAAATTGTTCATAGTTAAAGAAATTTGTAATTACAGATTTTTTAAAATCACAACACAGAGTGTAATATAAATTATCGTGCAGTTTTGGCACGTTTTACACGACTACATGTATATTACAATACGTATTAGGTGCTAGGCACGGCCTCCCTCGAGACCCTTACTCTGCGCGAGGCGAGGGCGATGCTACATGGTACATGCCGCCTCCACCGTGAGAGGGAATAAACGAGATACGCCACTGACCTTACTGTTACCTCCATACAAAATTAGAAGAATATAATATCCATTTAGACTTAGAATAATACTATGTAGCATCATTTTACGTTTCGACACTAATACAGAAGTACTTATATATTATTATGTACACTAGGTATGTACCGTTGTTTGGACAGTCACCATCAAATGGTATATTTGAATATCCAAACCTCTTTATGATTTTCCTTAAGCAGAATATGCTTTTCGACTTTATCATCTCTAGATACGAGTGTATTCGGTGAATATGGTCTGCTTTAGGAGAGTCATAAAGAAGTATTGAATATTCAAATATGTTAAACTACTTTTGATGGTGATTGTACCATTGTCCGACTACAACATAAGGCTGTTTCAGTATTTATTATTTATTTAAGATTAAGCAAAACAATATAAAACAACATTTATAGACTTTACATTCAATACATCATAGAGTGTTCTGTGTTCGTTTCAATTATATTTTCAATTTACAATGTTACATTATTGTTTTTACTATGAATTTATTCTTTAAAGAATTGACTCGTAGTTGTAGATTTGTATTTATAATTTCTTTTAAAATATCTTTCATTTTTTTCTAAATAAATTAACGAAACTAAATAAAACTCAAATACAAAAGTCGATCCATCAGTTGATGCTCTGTCCGCGCAGAGTTCAGTAGATCTTCAATAAATGCAATAACCAGTGTTTTTAAATAAAAATATGAAAACAGAATCTATTAAACAAATAAAATTGTAAGGCACTTCTATATTTAAGCTGAAATTCTCGATCTTAGTTTAATTAAGTATATTTAACAATAGCTGTGCAATTCTGATAAGTTTAATGGTTGATGTATATTCTAATTATCTAATGACACTAGTGACTTTAATATTACGTTATGGTAACACAGAGCTCTACGTAAGGCCTATTCGTTAATAAAGGAATTGGCGGTGAAACCCTGAAGTAGAACGACAGCTTGGCACATGGAATGGGTTAATTACAACATGATGAACTAACGGTAAAGTCACACGTTGAAAGGACACAGCGGAACAGTTATTTCGTGAGTACCCTTCAGTCTTAATGGCTAACAATATTGTTAAATTATCTCTGGAGGGACTTGTCTTCAATTTACTGTCGTAACTCTATTTCTCTGTGGCATAAAAGTGTTATTTTATGAAAATATTTCTTTTTCTTTTCAATAAATAGAATGTTAATTTTAAAAATAATATTTGTTGCTATCGTCAGTAATGGTAGACTAATATAAATTTGGCATTTGAAATTTTGTAATTAATATGTATTAAATTAACTATTTTGGCACAATTCAGACATTTTATACACAATAGAGACAGTTCTCACAGAGGCTCATTGTTTTGCAGATTTATTCTTATTCTAAACAAATTCTGTATAATACGGCGTTTGCTAGTTACAATTACCTCTTAAATAAACTCAGTCCTAGTGACATTCGACTAAACTTTGGCATACAGTTGTAAATTAAGTTTAAGTACAATAACTTTAGAGAAAATTTGTCTACATTGTATGATAGAACACAACCAAATAATCACACAGTTTGTGTACCTAGATATAAATGTATGAAGATAAAAAGTATATTTATTAATTAAATTTACTACTATTTTGTAAACTTGTAATTCAAAGTACTTAGTACATTTAGCTAATATATTGCTATGATTTTTGTTTCTGGTACTTATAGGTCTAAGTACGTTATTACGTATCTGACACAGCTGGTACATTGGTTTTATATTGTAGTATTTACTCGTAGACATATAGGTAACTAAGATATAAATAAAGTTTTTAGTATTTGCCTATAGTTTTGAAGGAAACACAACCATTATTCGACTATAAACTGCCATGTTATATAAACCTGCAAGATGTTTCCCCTTCCGATGTATATGTGTTCATATTATAATTACAATTGTTATCGAGTATTCTGCTATAATACTGTGTGCGTTACACGCATCCTTACTTCAATGTTAGTTGATACATAAATAGATAAGATTAGTAACAGCTGAAACGAACGGTTAACAAATGTCTTTTACGAGGAATTCTGCCCCAAAATTGTTAGTAAAATTACTTAAAGGAAGACAACAAATGATTAGAGACATCACAACCACAAAACATTTGTTATTAGATTCACTTGGGGACAGCGAAGTCAATTTTCCTTAGACGAGAAAAATTCGCTACATTTGAGCAATTGTTATTGCCCTTTTGTACCATCAAAATAATACAAGTTCATTTAAATAAATACACACATTCTTATCACAACACGTAGGTACACGTACAAGTATATAGAGTAATGAAAACATACATTTATTTATAAATATTAAAATTAACTAAATAGTAGATATCAAATAATTGTTTATCAGAAAGATTAACGAGGAACTATACAATAATATTACCAACGTAAAATATAGAACTTTTGAGCATTCAATATAATAATATTTATGTAAAAAAATATTACCTATCCCTCCATTTTGGTATTATTTCTGCTTCTGTGAATGGTTTGGAATCAAGTGGAATTTGCTCGGTAACGTTATGGCTCAACCATAAATCTTCAATTTTCCTTAGTGCTTTGTAAAATAATTTAACCTTCTGTATCAATATTTTTATTATTCTTTTGTTATGGGTTCTTTAAGTACATATTTAACATAATGTGAATTATTTATCTACTCGATTCCATCGATTCACAGAAGCATGTGTATGTAAACAATTAAATAATTTACTGTTGTGTTTTAACATCGATATGTGACTAGTAGGTACGGATGCTGAATTCAATTAATTTCTTAATTATTTAGTACTTAAAACAAAGCAACGATCCAATTCTCAATTGCAACAAAAAATGTCATAACGACTACAAAAATAAAATTAATGAAAAATATGAGCAAAAGCAAAATGTAACATAGAGCTGTGCTCACGATCAACAAAAACAAACGAATAGTAACGAGGTAGTGTACTTACTACACGATATTTACGTATCACACGTAATATAAGTACATAACAACACAGTGTATGTATGCAGTTAGTATATAAATACATGACTTTATCGAGGAGTCGTACGGAGCTGGCGGCAGCCGCGGCGACGACACTACTAGGTACTGTTTCCTATTTACAACATCACACTTGCAAGTCACATTAAGAAGTCGGTATAAAAACTTTACGAACAACTACTTACTTATCAATCGTTATACAAAATATCTTTACGCTTTCATTTTCTTCAAGCTTAGCATTACGAGAATTTTTGAAATATTTAATTTTATTATAGTTATCCGATTTATTCGAAGCTAACTCTCTCTAGCCACTAGTCACTATGTTTTGTTCTTTCTAGGTAATTTACGTTTAATCTATGTATATCTATTTTTTTAGTAAATGCTTAGAGGAGCATTTGACGAAGTCGGGCATGTCATTGTATGCGTGGGGTGGGGCGCGAGTGTGGGCGGTCGCGGTGAGAGGCGCGGGCGGGCGCGGGCGCGGACGCGTTCCGAGCGATAAGCGCAGAGTACGATGCGCGCGAGGATTAGCGTGCGGGCAGTTACTGGGCGGGTTTGTTTTGATATTCAGCTGTCGCGTGGGTTCTGTCGTCAGTTCTCTCGACCTTTTCATAAGGCTTTTCGAGTTTTGGCCTTTTTGGCTCGGCGTCGAGTGGCCGGTGCGACTTCATGTGTGCACTACGACTTTTTACTTTGTTAAATACTCTGAAACATAATAGGGTACTATTAAATAACGGCAACAAAATATAAAGAAGCGAAAACAAAGAAGGTTAGAAGCGATAAAGCAAAGCGTTCCGCGTTAGTACCATCCAAAACATATAATTATACTTATTTGTACACACAACATTAAGACACAAAACATTTGAAATATTAATAATTCCTAAGCTAAGTATAATAAATAAAATTATTAGAGATTATACTAATGCAATGGACACAAATTCACTGACTTAATATGCAATAAAATATGTTTCAATAAATCTTATAATATATTAATATAAGTACAATGTCGATGTATTAAGTAATAATAATAAATTGTAAGAATTGTATTCATCGTAGCATAAATTCAAAGCTAAAATATATTACATAACTTCTTGATTGTGTATGCATGTATGTACCTAAGAGCAAAATATTGAATTTAGGCCGGTTTAATTCCAAAGTTTTGTACAACACTTAATGATTCTTTAAAATAGTATATAAGTAATAATGTTCTTTCAAATATTAAAAATAATCAATAGCCAACTACCTACGTTACAAAATATTTGAAAAATATAATATTTTATAAGTGCTTAGTTTGGCAATATCTTACGTGTTTGGCAGCTTTGTATTGAATTAATTCTACAATGAATTAATATAAAAAACTATTCACTATAAGTTTGAAATTGGCATACATTAATCTGACATGCAATCAACATTAATTAATAACACTGATTCCCCGAGCACTGGCGTGTACGGCAATATACATTTGAACACTAGTTTGTTGACGATATAATGTCACAACAATTACAGTAGAGCCGTACCCGCACCAGTGCACAATAATTTAACATTAATAAACATATTTCCGTATATAATGTTAGTTACCATTAAGCCGTAGATTGTTTTATCTTAACTTTAATGCAAGCACAAAAGGCAATTTCAGTGAAACCTAAGCAACTGAGAGACCATGTTGTAGAGTTCAGATAAATCGTGTTGAAAATCAAAGTTCCACGTAAATTGCGATTGCGCGATATCGCTCTGTATAATGGTATATAAAGCGGCAATGCTGCGTGCTCTCGGTATAGCGCACTTACTTCCCGCATATCTTGCAAGGGTACTCCTCGTTTTCGTAAGAAGTAGGTGACGACGAGCACGAGGCGATGCCGTGCGTCGGTGCCTGCCCTACCGTACCCTGAATTTGGAAAACGCGCTATTTAACATTTCCCGTCTTATAAATATCTTAATCTTCCAGTTTGAAGATATAGTGCTGCAACCCCGTATTGATGACAGTGCTTACTTGTGACTGTGGCTCCGAATTCCAACTCCGCAAGTACAGTGTCTTGTAGTCTTTTGTTACTTTTTTCCAGAAGTAGTAGAATTGAACACACTGCTTTGAGTCTTTTGTTCGTACCTGGTACAATAAAGGTTGAATCGTTAAAACATCCTATTAATTAGTTCTATAGGGTAGCGCAGTGAATTAATTCGTAAATGGAACTATTTATTAATTATTTACTATATAAATTGAAAATTACCAGTTGCGAAATTCTATAGAAATCCTTATCATAATGGCCGAGTCCAGCTAAGAAGATTTCGACTTCGTCAGGTGTCCACCGAGACTCGTGTTGCGTGGGCGCTGCAGGACGTGACATGAGTCGGAGAGTCGCCGCGCGGATGTCACCTCCGCACTCGCCCAACGTCTGCAACGCGAACTCGCGAGTGTGTCCACCGACTGGCATCGCCGCGCACATCGCCAGCTCCATAAACATTCTCACTGTATAAAATATACATAATATTACAAACATTTCCTTTTAAACTTGTATTAAGGTTATTTTTCAAATTAGTTTTATATGTATTCCTAAAACGAAAAACTACCTTCATTGTCATCTAACGCGTCGTTTATGCCAGGGTCCCACAGTAGTTGTTCGGGAGCTCTATGCAGATCTATTCGATTATTGCAAAGTTCTGGTAACTCGGCTTGGAAGTTTCGACCAATATTTATTTGAGGATGTTTTGGTTCTTGGAGCTGTGCTAATACGTCGGTTTCAGTTGCTGGGTGACCTGAAATACGGCATTCTTGAAATTAAGGTTTTCAAAGTGTTAAATATTGAGATTAGATTTTATTTATAACATACCGGCAGACATGTCAACGAATAGCCCAGAACCACTTCTATCCGGCGGAAGTATTGGTTGTGGAGTAAAGTGACTGTTAATACGTCGCATTCGCGACCGATAAGGCCCCGCAGGTGATGCACGACGTTTGCGACGTTGTGGAGACGCGGGAACACTGCTTGGGCTTAAGAACACAGCGGGAACAGTATCTCTACCTTCTACACATACCTGTAATACATAAATGATTATAATAATACCCAAAAAATACATTTAAAATACATTTTCGATATTGATATCGTACCTGAAGAGAGTTATCAGTCTGCCATTGCAGCTGAGTAGATCCTAAACGATTAAATCGACGCATTGGTCTCTGATGGGCAAAGTCACGTGGACTGCTTGATAAAAGTGGATCTTCCGAATTAAGCATTATACGTCGCGCTGTAGGATCTAAAGTGTAAGCGTCTAAAGATCTACATTCTTCAGGTAAAACTTCTTCTAATGCTTCTTCCACCTGAAATAAAATTATGAATATTTATTTCAATGTAAACAATATTTATTTTAAAATACTTATAGTATTTTGACATACCTCTTCTTGACTTGACATTGTAGCAGTAAAAAAGGCTGCCGACAGTGGAGATGAGGCTCGTGGAATAGTCGCTGGTGAATGAGCATCGTGAGAAGCCGGTGGTGTCGGATACGCTAAACCAGGTGATGGTTCTGGTTGATTTGAATAACCTCCACTAGGTGAAGCTGCTGAGTATCCTAGGCCTGGAGAATCTCCGGTAGAGTAAGATAAACCAGGTGAGTTAGCAGTATATCCTATACCTGGTGAAGGCACAGGTGAACCACCATGACACGCTCCAAAATCAGCAAGTGATTCGGGAAGAGGGGAATTAAGAACTGCAGCTAGTCGTCGATTGGACGGAAATGTGACTGGTGACCGTTCTCTAATGGACGCAGCTACTGTTGCATAATCTTCTAAAGCTAGTTCGTCTAACTGCTCTGGAGTGGCAGTAAACTGAAAGGCATCATCGGTTAAGGCTGGAGAAAAATATCCGTCATCGGAATTAAAGGAAACACCAAACAAGTCGGGGCGGAAAGTAAACTCCTGTTGCGGTGATTGTCCTGGGTCGGACGCCGAACGTTTTACTGCTCCCTGTAGATGAGAAAAAAGTAAAATTTAATAACATTTTATTTGGGACATGAAACGAAGTTAATAGAAAAAATTAATGGTGTAATTACCTTCGTGTTTCCTTTTTTCAATAGTTCAATAAGGGTCGAGTCCCTTTGCGCAGCGGTGATATTTGTTGACACGTTTGTAGTGACAGTGACAACGGGTGGAGCTCGCGGTGACACAAATTGTGTGGTTGTGGCTATTGGTGAAGCGGGTGACGCCACAGATGACGTGCGGATTGAGGACAACGGTGGTGGTGCGGGTGCTACAAAGGCTGTTCGTGTCACGTCTTGGGTGGAGCCTATTAAATGAAATACTTTAAATTTAAGGTACTACATATTTATATTTTTGGAACTAATATATTATTACTTTAACATAGCATTAAACAAAATACCTGTTGATGACGTTGCGGTTGCGACTCTTCTACTTATGATTTTTTCCTCAATCAACGCTCTGACAGAGACTGAAGCAGTTTGTAATGGTGGACCGGTCGATTCTTTCTTATCTAACTTCTTGCTATCTGAATCCTACAAATATTTGGCAATTTTGTATTATTCATTAAAATGCCCCAAGGCTAAGAATATGTAGGAAAAGTATGTACCTTTTTGAAGTAGCCACCATGTAACCGCATGTGGCCGTTTAGAGCGGGTATGTTTTTGAACTTGCGATGACAGAGATTGCACTCGACTTGTTTAACTTCGGGTGTCCGCGCCGCGGTCGCCACCGCCCCGCTCGCCGGGGCGCTCGCTGCCCCGCTGACACTCGCACCACACCCATTCTTCTGACTCCCCTGCTGCGTCTATGAAATTCATGATGACTTTACTAAAGTTCAAAGACTTTGGAACCTATTACGTACTTTCTAATTTTAAGGTATAAACTTTCGATTTACGGCTCCTCGTTAATATTTCAAGTTAATTATGGATTCTGATGGACTTACGTAATCCGTTTCGTTATAAAAGTAAGTAAATCAGTAAATACCTACAGTATGTTTACAAGTCGAAGGAATCGCGGATACTGCTATATTTAGATGCTTTTTACTTTTAAAAAGTTTCAGCGAGTAAAAATTTGCGTAATTATGGTAGGAAGTGCATTGGAGCGACGCAATGCAGTTATTCATTCACGTAGAATTTTTAATTAGTTGCGGATTTCCGCGGCAACGAGCTGGCGTGTCCGCGGCGTTGTGGGTACAAACTTAGTACATACACACATACATAGATGCTTATATTTATAGTAAGTATTTTTTCTAACATATTTACTTGCTTGGACTATTAAATTTAACAGTTGAATAAAAATTTAACTCGTTATATTCGTTTATTGATGGTTTCACGAAACGAAAGCGTGAATGGCCTACGTATAATGTACTAATGGCTAATGGCTGTGACTAATGGTCTACAAATACATATATTTCAATGATAAAAATAGGTTTATAAAAAATATTATTTGCGGAAAAAATGTACTTATATTTATTTTTGTTCCATCTGTTCATACCATTATAAAATGTTACTTTATTTACCAAATAATTTAATACAGATTTAAAATGCCTATAGGCTAGCTTTTCCAACAAAACGACCTTTTATCTACAAAATTTCTACGAAATATGTACCTACAAAGATTAACATATTAGATTATCTAGCTTTAGCACTTTTATAATAAAATAACCATTTATAAACATTACTATTATAATCCAAGTTTTTACATGATATTTATAATACTCGTTCATGTGGTGTCAAAGTTAAGCTGTAAATAGCTCAAATAATCGCGGTTTAGTCAAATTTATGTTGAAAATAGCTGAAATAAAACTTAAAATACAAATAGTTTGGCGTAAAGAAATTAGGGCAGGGCTACCACTAGCGCTGAGCGGCTAAGTTTTTATTTAATCGTTTAAGTTAAGCGATTATGAAAATCTCGACTAGCGTAAGTGCTTAACTGCTGGAGTAATTAACCTGAATAACTATCTATGTACTTACGCTATAGTTATATATTGAGCAATTTACTTAATTATTATAAGTATATATTTAATGATTACTGAGAAGCCTTTAGGTACATTGTTAACCTAATATTGTAGTTATATAAAGTTAAACGCGAAAGTTACAAAATTTTCAGCGGCAGATAGATGATGTTCTAAAGAAGAATAGGTACCTAAATGCGAAGCACTACTCAGTTAGTCTTCACTAATTACTATTATGAAAAACAAGTAAGTGACCGATAAGTATACAAATTGTTCCACTAGAAGAATGAAAAAGCACTATCACTGAGTGACACCCTGATTTCTCTAAGGGTAATACCGCGACGCACGGGTAAATATGTCTCTAGTTATCTACATGTTATGAAAATTGTGTGTAACAATAAATATATTATTAAGTATTATTGTCAATTCACTAAATTAAATGAATACTTACCTAAAATAAACTTTTAAAATTACCAGAGATTATAAAAACTCCAAGGTCATCCCAGAAACACATTAACAATTCCTAACCCTTAATTAAAAAATAAACAAAACAAAGCTCCGTTATATCTGAACAAACACAAATCGCTAGGGTTGTTACATACAAAAACATACGTTCCAGTGCATTATGTCTTCATTTGTCGAGATAACCGTGTTTTGTCAGTCGGCTGATACCAGAGACACATGTTGTAAAATTGGGTCGGGGGCGTGGGTAATTTATTTGATTTTTTCGGTATGAGGCAACCCTAACGGGCGCCATTAGGGCAGCTCGTTAGGTTAATGCGCGGTAGGTGTGAGCAGATGGTCGGAGCGCGGAGCCAGCGCCACAAACAGCGGATAGCGGTTTTTGCAATACATCATCCGTACAACAGTTAACTCTCTTGTATTGTTTTTTGGTAGCGGACGCCTTACCCGCCATTGTGCGGTTCTAAATTCTAATAAATCAAAAATGTTAAAGAGAACAACCGTTGTACTGAACGCAATCTTACACTGGAATCTGGCAAGCGGTTTTTCAAATAACGTTTTAAATTGTTGGTGGGAAACACTAAAAATAATTCTCTTAGTACATTTTTATTAACACTATCAAAGAAAGAAAGAAAGAAAACATTTATTCAGACACCAAATAAAAAGGAAACAAACAATAAATAAACACCAAATAAAAAGGAAACAAAAGGTGTGCTGAAATGGTTCTGTCTCAGCTATAGCTCCATCGTGTTCTATCACTAGTTTAATGATACGTAATATTAATTATAATTTACAAAAACATATTAAACACTATTTAAAAGTAAATAAAAACCACGATTGGCAACCCTACCTTAGTTCTAACTGGCGTATGAAACAGCTCAGAAATCCAATCCATTTGAGTAAGCGTCACTAATAAAAACGAGTGCACATATAATGATGTTTATCTGACGATTATCAACAGTGGAATGGCGGTCGTATGGGAATATCGAAGATGACCCCGATCAGCCCCCAGAGCACATCGCGAATCGAGATAAACTGACCAGTCCATTACAAAAGGTGAATTCTACACGAATTTGCATATATTTAATAGGTGCTCTTTCTATTTGATCTAAAAGATTCTTGTGTGAATATTAATTTTTATTAAAAATTTAACTTTTGTTGTTTGTGAGAACTTTGAACGGGTTGAAAGAATAGTTTATTGAATAGAATGTTTTGCTATTTGCGAGGGGTTTTCAAATAACACCCTTGAAAAGTGTTTTAGGTTTGCGTTTGAGGGTTATATGAGTTGCTGAATTAATTTAACAAATAATATCCTATTGGGATCAAATAAGTTTCATGTTATACTAATTTAAATTAAATTCTAATTTAATAGGATCATACATGCATGCTTTTTGCTATTGCAGAATGTAATTTAATGTTTTGGCTACTAATCGTTATGTAGATAAATTAGGAAACATTTATGTAATTTATAAAACCAATGTTATATAGGGGAAATATTTGTATTTTATATTTTTAAACTTGAAAATGATTATGAATGGAAAGCTACTTATATCATTACTGATTGACATAGTCGATCTAATTTTCGAAGAACGCAGAATAAACTGTGTCACACAGCTACTGATCAATAATACAGAAAACTAATACATATTTTTTAATAAACACAAAAATAAGAAGAGATACAATTTAAATCTTCAGATTTTACAGAAATTAATAACAGATACAAAATTACAGGTAACAAACTTAATGAATTAACCTGGAGTGTGTCGTTATCAATAAACGTGGGAAAGATGCAAAATTATGTATATTATGTAAAGTTACAAATGAAGGGCGATGTTCAGACACGCATCGACGGAGGGGTGAGGGGTGAGCCACGTGGCGCCGAGGTCATAGGTCACCCCAACGTAAGGTCAAGAATCTTATTCAAACGGTAACAAAGTCATTGTGTGTATGCATTTAATTATTTATTTTCAACTTGTACTTACTTTTGGAATTGCACTTTATGAGATTAGAGTGTACTTATTTCTATTAAATTATAGAGTTTATTTTATTTTAATATCACCCTGGGAAAGTTACTTAAGTTCTTCTAAGTTTTCGAAAAAGTTAACCATGATTATGGTTTCATGATTCAGACTTCGTAATAATGTAAGTACTTATTGTAAATAAGTAATTACAAAGACTAGTGCTAACTACGGAATACTTGCGATCTGTTCCGTTAAGCAACGTCTGGCACATAATAGGGATCACCTTCGTAAAAGGATGGGGAGAAAAATCGGTAAAGAAAACTATCAAAAGCAATTTATTATGCAACCAATTTGTTCATTTTTGACAAAACGATCGATCTTTTAAACATAAATCTCCAAACTTTATACCTACCTATATTTATGTGACGTCAAACCGTGTGATTTATATAACGTATTCGAGTAATTTATGGCTATAATAAGTACAAAGTTATCGGAGTGAACACTCGCACGCAGGCCCGGCACACCTTTATAGATTACAGCAACATGTAGCCGATATTTTTTAGAAATTTCATATTAATGGGTCATGGTGTGATGTCATTAATATTATTCAAGTATAAAAAAATATTAATTACAGTAAAAAATACCTTCAGTATATTACTACAGTTTTATCCTATACTATTAAACGGCGTTGACTACCTCATAAGATATTTTTTTAAACTTTCGCGATCATGTGGTCACGGGAAGACTCATAACCACGATCGGTGTAACCCGGTCGAAACGTCGAGATCATTTTAATAATTATGTTATACGCGATTAAGACATGTAAATTATGCAAACAAAATAGTACATAAGAGTAGCGAGGAGTCGTCAGATGCATAGCGCGTGTCATTGTGGAAGTGAAAGGAATTGGACCAACCCAGTTTTTTTTTTTTTTTTTTTTTTTTTTTTTTTTTTTTTTTTTTTTTTTTTTTTTTTTTTTTTTAAGCCTTCTCGGCACCTTAGCAGCCGGGCCACGAGAACACGGTTGCAGTCTACTTCGACCCGGCTAGTTAAGTAACCTAACCCAACCTAGCTAGTTATTAACATGTGTTTTTAAGCAAATTGTAGAGAAAGTTACATTTGAATTTTGTTTTAAAATAAAAGATGTTTCACAGCCATGTACACGAATATGAAAATTCCGGGAATAGCTTTTATTGCTTTTTTCTTCAAACCTTTGATATTATCTTATTACAATGAAGAAAATAGAGTAAGGTAACCAAGTATAACTAGGCGAGCGTGGTGATTGCCTATTCCTGCTCACTACACCAATTTTATCAGTTACTAGCGGCGCCCCGCAGTTTCACCCGCGTTGTTCCCGTTCCCGTAGAAATATGGGGATAAAATTGCTAACAACCTTCCCGCTGAATCACTCTATCTATTAAAACAAACCGCATCAAAATCCGTTGAGTAGTTTTAAAGATCTAAGCATACATAGGGACAAAGGGACAGAGAAAGCGACTTTGTTTTATACGAGTACTATGTAGTGATATAGAGGTTTTTGCCCTACAATGGGATCTTAATCTTACATACCGATACATACTTTACTTTTTAAGAAACTCATGTTTTCCACAGACGTGGTAATAATAGTAATTGAATAACTATAACAACGACATTAATTACCATATGATTTGAAGCTGATAACAAAGCAGAACTTCAAAGGCTTATACTAATTAGAGTAACGACGTGGTAATTACGCTTAGATGTTTGGAAACTATGTCTGAATTGCTATACACCCTTATTTTGAAAATATGGGACTTATTAAAATCAGAATATCTGTAGCAGTAACTGAATCCATATATCCAATAAAAATATCAAAAATGATAGTCGATTACTTATCTTTAAAAAATACCAAATAAATGTCGTATTACCAGACGGCACACTAGCTATCAAGTATTCTGTGACGGCTCGGGTCGATGACCGCGCTCAGCTGTGTATCGCAGCGTTCGGTGTAGAATAACAATAAAATTCGGCGGGATTTTGAAAATCTTTGACTTATCATAACTTTTTAAATAAAAGCAAAAGAAAAAAACTAACTTCACTATTGTATTGTCACCTGTCGTTTACATTAGCTGTGAGATAAGGTATCGCAATTTCAAAATAAGGGTGTATAACACTTATATAATGTACATATAAGTACTCTATGTATGATATCTGAGAACACACGAGGTTAGATCTACGATCATCTAACATGATTGTATTTGATCATCCTTCCAGATATACTCGTAGTAATGTTATATTAATTAATGTCCACATAATTAACGTACGTACTAAAAGCTCATGTTTGTCATAAAACAAAACATTGAATGAAAGACGGTACTCCAGCAAATTGATTTAATTACGCCGCCAACATCCATTACTTAGTTGTACAAGAGAATTAATTTGCTTTTTCTTAGTACAACATTACGTTGAAAATTGCATTTCATTCGAGAACAGTGAGCACCGTACGTAAAGTCCATTCACCCGTAATTGGGCTATCTAAAATTAAAACCACTTGTGTGCAATTCCATTGTCTCTCTGAATTGTTCATTTGCTTCGTACTATTTTACGTTGAGACTTCAACTTAATTAATAAGGTGCATCTTCTGACAAAGATGTACAAAATTATACGTTTATTTTTTAGTAAAGCATTAATGCAAATATATTCGACTTTGTGAGGAATAAAACAGAAGTTTAATACTGTTGTATATAGAAACACGTAATAAAGTAGAGAACGATACGAGAGAGTCTCTGAGTCTCAACGGCAGTATAAAAGCGCAACTAATATTGAATGGAAACCAATTTTCGTCAGGGACAGGTATGTAATACATGTTTAGATCTCAGGTGGTTGGGTGTCCACAGTGTTCAATAAGTACGGATTGGCGAGTCGCCACTCCACACTTGAGACTGCAATTTCTGGTGCGACCACAAATTGCATTTGCCACCTCGACGCGCGGACCGCCCGCTGCTCTTCTCACTTTCAAAGCGCCTTTATTGCACATAAAACCTGATTTTTTGTGACCATACATGTTTATTATAATTTTCTTTAAAGTTAACTCAATTTTCCAATTTTATGTAGAGGAAAAAATTTATTTATTTGCTTTCAAGTTTAAACTTTTAACTCCTGTATATAAGTTTCTCAATCGCGTTTGGATTGCAAATAGGTCGAATCACAGTTATATATTGCAATATGTAGTATAAATCACAAATCAAAAGTTGTAACATAAAACGCGGAATGGTGAATCTGTCTGTTCCGTAACTCTCACATCAGAGGAATTCAGAATCCCGCAACGCAACGCTTTATATGTATTCGTACATAAAATACAGATAATATTGTGAGGCACGCTCGAACTCCACAAATTCGATTCTTTTTCAGCTGTCAACGAGGCGGTGAATATTTCATATATTTCCCCTCAGCAAGGAAATAAGTCAAAGTTTCCAAGATGTAATTTTCAATAGAAAAAAAAAATCGAAAACGACGATATTACGATCCAACTGGGACCCCAAAGTTTCATATTGTCAGTCAATTTAATAAGTGCCCGAATATCCAAGTATTTTTTGAGGGAAAATATTAATAAATAAATAGGTTGGTGCTTGTCAAGTTTCTTTTCTGACCCGAAGTTGAGGCGAAAGTTTTAGTAAATACCTCGTTAATGTTTGAAAATGTCTAACTTGGCCCGTATTGATTTTCGTCAACAGACCTAAGTATTTTCTACTAGATTCCGTTTTTGTACCAACTTGTATTTCAGTTTTTGATTTATATTTATTACTTTTGTGCGTTTTTATACGAACAAAGGCGAATAAAGTATTAATCTGGGATGGTATTTCAATGTCTCTCAATAAGAGACTTCGTGAAACGAAACGAGATAATGTGTCGCTAGCATACCTAACGTTAGGTACTTATATGTTTTTATACTTACCTAATGTGTACAATCGACTATAAAAGAATATGAAATAATAATACATATTATAAACCTTAAGTTTGTATGAATGTTAAAATACTCTTTCACGCAAAAACTTACGTACCTAGGTATTCGATATTGATGTAATATTTGATAACAGAAATTCCTAAAGAATTAACGTACATATAACATACTTAATTACTTGTTATCCCAAACAGGTATTTACAAACCCGTATTTTGTATTGCATCAAAGATTTTAACGTACCAGTTAATGATGTATGAACTTTGCTGTTATTTAAACAGATAATGAAAAAAGCTTACAGACGCCGTCATTTTTTCACCTCGACACGGAGCGACGCGGCGCGGCGGGCGCCACGTGGATCCTTTTTACTCTCACACTTAGGGTTGGCAGGTGTTAAATAAAAAGTTTATTACGAGTTTAATCATTATTGTATACCTTTTTGAAAGTGCACGTCACAACGAATGTCTGTAAATATAAGACCGTTTTGCACAAAAATATATGCTGTACCATTTAGGTGGTTATTTAAAATACATTAAAAGTAGACATTAAATTTTAATTAAGAATTCCTAAAGCCACGGCAGACAGAACTATCTCTCTCTATAATTCGTGCCTAAAACATACTTTTAAAAGGCGCAAAAGGAATGAAATATACGGTCACATCATCAATAATAGAATGTTTTGGTTTTATTCAGTTATCGTAAACACTACACAATAAACAGCATAATTTCGGCACGTAACCATAACAACAAACGTATAGTATAGCCAGTAAAGTGTTAAATACAACCAAGAGAGCACAATACGACCCTCTGTACGGTATTTCTATTAACCCTTCACTCACGAGCGACACAGTTTCGTATGTACTGGTCACATGATACACCTACAAATCGTGTCATGTTGTTTAGCGGACCGTGGAACACAGACAAGGGATCTCTAAATTTATTACGAGCGTCGTCTTTATTTAACTCTTTCTGTTTAAATAGGAACGTGAGCTATGTCAACGACGGCATTCTGAAGGTTATGTAAAACTAGTTATGCATAGCTGTTTTAGCCGCGTTTGAGTTTTGGAAGATGTTTGTGTCCTATTTGTGGATAGAAACATGAAAAATTCGATCTAAATTTGCTTTCGTTTATTTTTGTAACGACTTTGGTACATTCTTATTAGTTTTCACATTAATTATTTTAATGGAATTATATTATTCTTCTAGTTCACAATCACATGAAAACTAAAATATGTACGTTCGAGTATTCGCTACATTTAAATCATTAAAATACGACGAGCTAAACGTAAGAAATACCTATGTCATTATTATAGAAGACACATAATTGAGAGTATTTTGTTTAAAGTACGTTAAACGATGGAATTCAAATATAAACATCAGAAAGTTTTCTGTTATCGAACAATACATTTACTGCTCCGTAATGTACCTATCTATACAAGTACTAGTACTACTAACGAGTAACATTAGGCTCCGTCTAGAGGGCACAGTAACGGAGAGAAGGTATAGAATTATAATTACGGATTATTATTTTTATCTATACTACAAGTTGATAGGTTTTTTAATAGTTACGCGTATTTGCCATGTTTGATGAGTTGTATTGTATAAAGTACACGTAATTGAATGAAAACTAATTGAAAACTTTTTAAAAGCATTAAACTAGGCTTATTAAATTCATGTTTTAGTTGAATTAAGGTAGTTCATACTTCAATCTAAACTAACAAATTCTTAAAACTAAATTGACCATCACCTCATGAATGAAACCTAAAAACCACTACACTATTTTGAGCACTCAAACCTTAAGCCTTAGCCTACATGCAAAATAAAACTTAAGATGAAAGCGTAGAAAGTATTACCTAGCTTCAAACAGCCCTACGCGAGCCCGTCCATTAATAATGTAGGGCATACGCAGGGTGACACGGACGCAGATGTGCGCCCGATAAACGTCTCGATGCATAATTGAAGACGTGTGCCTAACGCCGCGCACCTCGCTAAGTGTATCGATATAAAACAACCCTGATAAATCATTTTCTAATACATTTGATGTATTAGTGCCCTATTTTTGAGAGTTGCGCAAAATGTATCAAAGATTTTAGTTTCAGAATTTGTGGTGGACATTTTTGTTTGTTTTTTTACTAATAAGATAACTATTAATTAGTCTGACTCAGTTAGAACATCAAAATGCGTGATGGATTATGATTAGCGGTAACAAAATGCTAATTGAACTATTGTAAATAATCTGGTATTGATGTATAGAGGTAGTGCGTGCGGCGCGCGGTGCGCCGCAGTTCATTGATCCGAGTACATAAAGGTGCAGTCAAAGGCAAACGTACCGATGTCAATATTACGTCGACAAAACAAAACGGTTCAGCTTCCTGTAATTATTAGTCCGTGTTTGGTTTCGGCTTTATTGGTTCGTGCAGGTGACGGCAAATCAGGGGTCCGATCAAAGTGAACGCTTTTAATAAAGTCGCCGGACGCATGACCAGCTTAACAGATCTTTCTATGTCATATTTCTCTTCAGAAATTAATGGTTAATCTGTAATACGGGAGGTCTCGGCTGGTTGGTGCCAGTAGAAAGCGCCAATAGTCCTATTTTCGTTTTAATATTGAATGTTGTTATGACTAAACCTTTGTTAGGTCGTGAGCGAAATAATCAACGTTCAACTTGAGCATTCAATTGAATTATGTTTTGTTTTATTTATTGAATTAGGACTTGATGTTTGTTTGTTTTCTACCAACTTAGTTTTGAAAGGTACCTACTTATTTTCTTCTGCCTTATTCTTAGACCTAATTCCTTTACCGTATTGGTAAAGGTTCGTGCTCGAACATTTGTGTTTAATATTGTTAAAAGAATAGTAGCAATAAATGAATACTAATCAAATCATAGATGAGGGATTTTGCTTTGCAGACGGATTCCCCACACGCGCAGGCCTCTACCGGTGGCGGCTGACGTTCCGCGTGCTCTGATACTAATATTAAAAGAGAAATTTGCATTATACTCGTAACTAAGTAACGTAACGTAGGTGACATAAGCTACATTTTACTCTCATTTCTCTACTAGTGAGAGAATAAAACTGTTTCACACGGTCAACTCACTGAATATGGCAAAAATAGTTTCCATCAATGCGTATAGTATCTGCGTAATAGCAGGTGTATCATACCCGCTATTGAGGCAGATGCGACCGCAGATTTCAAACGAAATTCAATGCGAACTCGTTAAACAAGTGCCACTAAATACTCTCCCTTGATTTCTACGTTACAAGTTACATAATCAACTTGAATTATACCTTAAATCTTAGCGATTAGGGTTGACTTTGTATTGTTTAGTTTATGGGGTGGTTAGGAACAGGTGTAGCGTTGTATCCCACGATGCATCGGGTAGATTCGCGACTGTGACCCTTCTACTCATAATTCTCTTTTGATAAACGATATTGACCCACTTTCCTTATTTATTTCGGTGCGATATTGAACACATAAACATTTCGGGGGACTTATTAAGATGTCTCAGATTTGTGGTTACGATGTTCTTATGTAAGACTTTTGGTGTTAATAAGTAACTTGTATTTATTGTTATTGTTTGTTTACCGTTTTTATTAAGTAGACGGGTTGTACTAAATACAATGCTTCAACTTTCTTATGTGGCGTTTGTGTTTGTTGAGCAATAAATAGTTATTTTTCTATATAATAAGTACACGTAATAAAAAGTAATTATTGTCTAAAAGACATTTAAATATATCGCTATCAGAGCAAAGTATTGCATGTTCTAAAAGTTTCAAAACAACTCTAAAAACACCAACCATGTGTCCGGTATCTCGCTGTAAATAATGAATTAAAACAAATTCGTTACCTCGTACCTAATTACGTATTCGTGTCTACTGTTAATCAGTAAGGTTACAAAATAAATAAGTTATTTACACGTGAAATGGTGGCAGTAACAGATGCGTAGTGGGGCGCACATTCAAATGTCGTCATAGTACGCGGGTCTGCGCCGCACTTGAATTATTAAACGCGCACAAAGGTTGATGAATGGCCTGATTTAATCCAGCGGACGTTTCGCACACCGATCCGCGATCTATCAGTATTACCATAAGAATTCGTATCGCCCCTTTCTCACGGTACAACCACACACCCGTCCACATCTCCGCGCACCGGCCACTCGCAGCTTAATCTATTCACTAGATAAATAATTCGCGAACCGCGTAATAATACCCAATTATATCAGCTCTGGGAGCCACCGACTTCATTATTGCACTCTAGATGGACCGTTATTATTCGTAATACCCCAGCAAAATGTTTGTTTGTTTTTCTCGGACCTAATACGGAGATTTTCTAACACTAATGTTAAGCACTTTGTCAGATTTCACGTTTCATTCAAGTAATAATCCCCATTATTTTGTCCCAAAATGGTCGGGTTTAGTTCGCAGTTACAATAGCAATCCGAGAATAAACTTGGGACTATAGTGAACTCAAATACTCAAATGGTTAACAATACACAATGTAGCCCAAATTGTTCGTTCAAACTCAACACGTGAGGATTTAGTGCTACGTAACCTCTACGTCAGCTACGAAACTTTGTAGGAGTTTGACTACGAAGCTACGGCTTAGTACTGTTGACTTGAGAGCTGTGTAGCGGAGCGTAGTTACCGCAGGCTGGCACGTTTCCTTATGATATTTTTGACCTATATGTTGCGATTTAGAACTTACGATACAAGATTACGATCACATATTTACGGTTATTATGCGAATCCGTGCGACTCGTGAGCGCCCCTATCCGCCGAGGTTTAAGGGCGTTTGTCGGGCGCTTCGATTTTGACGGCAAATTTAAATTCAAACCGAGTACAATGGGCGTACGAGCGTTAAATAAAATAGACACTTTCGAGCCAAAATAAATTGTATTGCTTTCAAGGAATACTTTAATCGTTATCGTTATAATACACACACACACTTGTACAGAGACTAAAGTTTCAACAACAGTATTAAATGTCGATATTAATATCATTATCAAGGGAACAGTTGTTCTCATTTCTGTCAGTTGAAGAACAAGTTTCGTGATAAATAAATAGAGAGTCTGGCGGTGTTGTGTAACAACGTACGTACACGAAAAGCTTCTAAAATGTTGCACACTTCACATTTCGCGTAAAACGTTCCCGTTTCCTACAATGTAGCTCAGTGGTGGTATTTTATTTGAAGTAAGGTTCGGAGTGACTATGATCGGCGGGAGGACTGCCGACCTGATAATATATTTAGAGGAGGGATGGTGCCACTTACCGGGCTCGTCTTAGATTTGCTGGAGCTGGACTTGGTCTTCACCTTGGGAGGGTGTGGCGTGAGTGCGGGCGGCGTGCTGGGCGGACTAGGAGCCACGCTCCCGCTCCCGCTGCCGCTCGTGACACCACTTTTCTCCAAAACGGAGTTACTCGCCTGCAAAGGTGCCAACTTGATTTATACTATTGAATAAGTTCCATTCGATTCGCAACTATTGCGGTATCGAAGTTTGCGACTTTACGGAAATCGATAGATATATCACGCCAATGAGGAGAAGCCTAACTGCCTCCGTACTTACATAAACTGTATTGACACTATGATATATTGCAATGTATTTTGTGACCCACTTTGATTTTTCCACATAATGTATTGGAGTTTAGAAATGTTACAGAGTGATGTTTGTGCATACAATAAAAACAATTGTGACATAAAGGATTTAACAGTAATTAATTATTTACAAGAGTTTTCAGTAAAACCTTCAACGGAGGCGTGAAATTAAAAAGCACATACAACACGGATTTGGGCTAATTGGTTAATTAATAAGGGTTGGCGGATCTGAATTTTACATGTGCGGCCAACTGGAAGGTTGCCAGAATTGCCTAAGTATAAAAAGCTAGATTAATGAGAGTTTCGCACGTAGAGTTACAATACTATAAATGCGATTAATTCCTACTTGGTATTTATTGCACAAACTAATTATTTAAATGTCTTTTTCAGACCTTCTGTTTGTTTTAAAGAAGTGTATAAATTTAAAAAATATATATATTAAGTTATAGATAAATGACAAGTGACACGTACATACATAAACATTTTATACATTACATAAATATTTCTCTCGCTGGAGAATCGAATCGCAACCCTTTATTTAACCTTACGACATGATGACTACTTAATGGTATTATAAATGAATAATGTTAGAAGACACAAGTAACAGACCTATGTCTTCTAACATTATTCTTTTATAATGCTTTTTATTAATTACTTAGATATGTTTTTTACTTACCTCTAAAATACTAGTAGCTATATTATTCCTAGTGGGCGATATAGGCGAGGTGACGCGTGAATCGCGCTCGCTACCGCTTGTGCTCCCGCTCCCACTCGAACCGTTGCTTGATGAACCTACAATATAAATAAGTAAGCTTAGATACACTCAAAGGGTGAAATATTATTGATTGAATATATGAACTTCGAATAGTATTATGATTTAGAAAGTTTTATTAGATTAAGTAGTTAAAAGTTATTCATTTGATACATGTACCCAGAAATTATGCAACTGTATCTTTCCGTAGATTATTGTAAAAGTATCTCTTTCTCTTATTTATATAGAATTTGAAACTAAATCAATGTTTTCTTTACTTCGTTGAAGTGCAAATGACGCCTTATAAAGATCTGTTTATGTAAGTAATATTTAGGTAAGTATATCAAAAGTAATTAAACATATTTAGAACACAAGTTTGATACTTAATACACTTATGAAATAAACTCTCTAGTAATGTTATAACAAAGTTCTAATATAGTAAGATTGTATAGATAATGTGTCAAAGACATCGCCTTGGGAGTGTCTCTATTGTAGTACGAATTACACCTTGATTACACGCTTTGTATGTCGCAGCCTCGCGGAGATACTTAGATAAGTATTTACAGTTAATAGGTACAATTATGTATGAATTTTAGACAATTATTATTTGTTTAAAAAATTAGGATGTATTTTTAGAGTTTTTCTAAATCAGAGTTCCATAAATCTTTGTTTCTTAGCATGTTTTATACTCTACAGTCACATTTTGTAAATCGAAATTGACTACTACAAATTAAAATATTTCGACATGGTTCATATCCCAGTCCTTGAAAAAAAAATGTTAGATTGTGTGATGAGTGTGTGCGTAGTTACTGATACCCTAGGGTAACTTATATCTAGATATAAGGTAACTTAGATCTAGATATCTAGATATAAGTTTCGAACTTAGTTAGGGGTCAGTTACTATAATAAGATGATGTGGTGAATGTTTATGTTATGTTATTAATTTTCAGGACTACATTATTACACAAAATCATCAATGGTAATGAATACAAATGTACTTACTATTATTATCTGCAGATGACGACTGATGATGGTTCTCTGTGTGCCGACGAAGTGATCTCGCGTCGCAGTATGACTTCCCGCATCCGTCGGCTTTGCATTCGTACGGCTTCTTGTTGCGATGGGTCAACATGTGACCGTTGCTTAACAAAGAATAAATACTATTAGGTTTCATATTTTATTAAATTAATAGCCATTGTATGAACATTGTACAAACTATTGGATGGATTAAGATGAAATTTGTTTGTTACTTTTAACTCGTAATAAAACATGGGGCACCTTTTCCCAAAATAATTTCGGAGCGGAAAAGACCGCGGGGCACAATTAGTAATATAAAGTTGAAACTATTTTCCAGCGTCCGCCATTACACACGTCCGTTTCAGACAGTTAAACAAGTCTTTATATGTAATAACTGGTCGGAACTGCAGTTAAAAACTTGTCCAGTTTCCTCTCGAAGTTGACGTGAGACATGTTTAATTCCCGTCTCAACTGGGTCAGAGTACGTGCGTCAATACATAAGCATTAAGGTGACATAGCTCGCATTAATATTCATTGAGGAGAGCGCCGATTAAACTACACCTTGCGCTTCTGAACATGTGCTAATGTTTGTTCAGATAACTTATTATATGTTAGCCAATTTGTAACTTTATGTTGCCTTAAGCCGACTTTGACCATTATGCGATATTATCCTGATTCCAACTTATATTACAATATGCGTCATAACCAGGTGGTAACCACAGATTACTTGTGATCTGTGGGTGAAGCAACTTTAGATACCGTTATTATAGTGATGAGTGACAGATGTTGTTACTTAGTGGATTTTCGTTGCACAAACATCATTGATAACTCGCTACTAATTTGTTAGTAAGTATATTGATATTGACATAAAATAAACCTTTTATTTTAGTTTATTGTAGAATTAATCAAATCGGATAAAATGTTATTATAAATCCAAGTTTATACCAACTCAAAACACAACCGATCAATAAGGAATTTCTTTACAAGTAAATTATTATTGTGTACAAAAAATGAAACATTTAATATCTCGACCACGCTCAGATATAAATGCAAATACGAGACATTTGAATAAAAACATACAATAACCGACCTCCGCGTATAATTGCTCTACAACAGAAAAATACATGGAATAATAAAATTATAATCGTTACTCGGTAGTGGAATTGAGGTCTTGTAGTCAATTAAAAAGTTAATGTTGGAATAATAATCGCATTCTCGGAATAACTTTAAACCTAAACTGTCCTGCACAATTATTTTTATAGACGAGAAGACTAGCGTGATCCTGTGTCTGCTGTTTCCTGGAAAATTCCGGGATAAGGATGAAAGAAATTACGAGTAGATTGCATTTAAATCCATTGAGTCATTTTTGCGATGAGTAACAAATCAATCTATTCTACTACCCGTCCTTGGGTTTTAATCTTTTACCGGAGCGAAGTAGCAAAAAGGTCAATCGGTTTTTGAGTTTTAGCGAGACTGAAGAACAATATACATACTTAATCACTTCATAGTATAAAACAAAGTCGCTTTCTCTGTCCCTATGTCCTTATTTTTGCTTAGATCTTTAAAGCTAAGCAACGGATTTTGATGCGGTTTGTTTTAATAGATAGAGTGATTCAGTGGGAAGGTTTTTAGCATAATTTTATTCCCATATTCTTACGGGAACAGGAACTACGCGGATGAAACCGGGGCTCCGCTAGTAAGTAATATCTGAGATAAAATGATTTCATTAATACTCACAGATGGTCTTGTCTCTTGAACGCTTTCGCGCATGTGATGCAAACATATTTCCTTTCATCGCTGTGTGTGAGTTTGTGTTTAGCCAGCGCCGACGCGTTGCCGAATATTTTGTTACATACCTGAAAAAATAACAATATATTTTAGTTGAATATTTATTGAAAGAACTTTTGAGTTCTGCTTCACTGTACTAATACAATTTAGAAAGACTTTTTTTCTTGGATGACAGAGCATGGGCATACATACGTTATCTCTGTTCTCCATACCTAGACCCCAGAATATATAAATATACGTAAAATCGTAGTTAATTATATTAAAGCGGAGGCAACTCAATATTCCGTGGGTTGTAATAACACGACAATGGCCGATCTCCCCGGGCACTGTTGACCCTAATCTCGTGTTTGTTTCTCCTCTAATTAGGGAGCCTTTTCGTCTCCTTATTATCCTGTTTTTATTCCGGTCCTCTCATGGGCGTACTTATCTATACTGTTTACGTCTGAGCTCCGTGGAACTAAGAAGAATTGGCTCGGATCTAGATGATATTACGTCTGAATACGAGTACCAATACGTGGTATTAATACTTGGTACTGTATCTTCCATACCAAGTATTTTAGCAACGGAATTTAAGATGTCAGTCGTCTTAAATTGTACTTTACTCCAGAGTTTTCTTAATTATGTTAATCTATAACTTGTCTCGTGATTCTTGGTTGTACTGAATTATTTATCGAGGTCAAAAGTTTGATTTAGACAGATGTGTTTTTATATTCGGTTATGAAATGTTCGTGTTTTGCTCTTCATATTTTGGGTTGTTTTGTAAACAACAATCTAATGTAAATAAATTATGTGTGTATCAAAATAGGTGGTTTAAATTTTGTAAATACGAAATAATAATATGGCATATTTTTCTGTATAAACTTCATAAATCTTTTTAACAATATTTCGTATAATTTCAAAAGAATATTTAACAAGTTCATGCACGAATGTGACATCAACAATTATAATAAAATACTTATTTTAAGAATACATGTTAAATATCAAATTGGTGAGTACTCGACCCGTTGCTTTTGTCTGCGTTATAATATCCAACATTTGAATATTTTACGGGTGCCTCGGGCGCTATTGCTAACGTGTTTTTTGCCGAGTTGCGTTCGAGTGAGAATCCTGTTATTGCGCGATTCTATTCCCCCGTGTTAAGGTTCAAAAGTGGTCAGATATTTTTTAGGGTACTCTTCGGGCTCTCGCATATTATTGTAGGAATAAAAAGGTACAAAGTGGGTCGTCGCATTGTTCGCGAGTAGGTGGAGTACACATACCTATTTTATTAGCGCTTGGGGTTACCAAAACAAGGAACCGGCGAAGAAAGTTGTTGACGCCAGCAGTTTAACGCTTTATTGAGGAAAGTAAAGGAGGCAGAAGAATTAAGTTTCTTCTGCGTTATCTTGCGACTGTTTCTGTTTTGCGTACTTACTGACTTGTATTTCTTTAAGTGCGTTTGTAATGCTACGCTAGCAAGGTTTTGTTGTGACTTTGAGGTTAATATTACATAAGCCTTTTGGATTATGATAACTGAAGCTCAAGAATTGAAATAAAACAAAACCGAGTATAAATGTGGATGACACAGTGATGAATGATCTTTATTCATTCAGGCACAGAGTTGATAGATGTAGAATTAGTATTGTAAAGAGCTTGGCTGATATTCGTCGCATCATGGGGACATATATATCATGCACTTAGAAATCATCCAGGCATTAATTGACAGCCATGTCAATGCATACAAATATTTGTCATGAGCGAGTATTACGAGTACACCCGTAACCTTTAACATAACAGACCGGGTTATAACCAACACCACATGTCAATCAGACTACTATTCAGTAAAATTTCCAAACACCTCACAGTAGCCGATTTCAATAACATTATGATCACGTTCATGGTATTTAGAGACGTGTTACCACTAAATCACATCGTTGTACCAATGTTATCGGAACTGGGAGGTCGTGTAAGGGACAAAGGTCTTTTACACAAAGACCGGTATTGTCCTAGAGCCCGTCACCGCGCCCGCGCGGCCTACCCTACAGATATGTGACGAAGGACGAATATAGTACTACTTCAAAGATTTATATTAATACTAGCTGTGCCCCGCGGTTTTACCCGCATGGTTCCCGATCCCGTGGGAATGTGGGGATAAAATTATAAACCTTCCTCTTGAATTACTCTATCTATAACATGAAAACCGCATCAAAATCCGTTGCGAAGTTTTAAAGATTTAAGCATACATAGGGACAGAGAAAGCGACTTTGTTTTATACTATGTAGTGAAACTTACAGTATAGTAATAACGGCTGACAAGCCGCGGTTTTAACCGTCCTTACTGATTGTAAAATAATATGAGATTGGAGGTCTAATAATTAGGAATATGCCATTTTTTTTATATTTCTCTTCAATTAAAATCTGCTCAGGTAATTGCTTATAACAAAGTCTAGTAAATATTAAGAAATATAAAAAGTAACGTCCTTGTCCTTAACTACAATTACTTTTAGATAAAATAAGAATTCAATAAAACACGGTAAATTATGCCGGAACAAGGTAGGAAATGAGCAATAATGAAAAGTCTTCGCTCCTCGACAGTAGAATAGGAGGAAACAATAAGTCTTTGACTCCGATATTTATCCTATGTATAAATAAAATATATTTCAATATTGGTTTACGAAAAGAAATTATAATAGGCGTATTGTATCGGTAACGACCGCGAATAACCGTTGAATAAAGGGAATGTCATCTAAAAATACGTAATGTGTTCCGTACGTTCGAGATATCGGGACATATCGATGTTTATAGCCGGGAATATGGTTTTATTGAGTTATAAACTCGCGATGAGGGCCCTTGAATTATGTTGTTTACTTTAATGGCTATCAGATTAGATATAAATTGGTTTACGAAAAATGCTGAGATTTTTAATATGTTTTAGTTTACGATATATGTTTTACGGATAATTTGTTGTGTTTCGTGGACAATTTTCTTTAATTAAAAAGGCAATTGTTTCGTTTTATATAGTCCATTCATTTGGCCGTGAGACAAAATGTAAACAAAGAAATACTGGTTGTCAAACTTTTAGCTCTTTTAGGCGAAAAATATATTGTTTTTTTAGAGTTATAAATATGAAAGTAAAATAAGACTAAGTAGGCATCTTTGATAAGTCGTCTATAAGTAATTTAGTTTAGTGTAAAAATCAATAAAAAGGTAATAAACAGGATGAGTTGAGTACAAGTAAAAACAATTCATGTAAGCACCTGAATTGTTTTACTACAGAATAAATAAACAACTATTTATTGGTGATCCTCAGAAGAAGAAGAGCTCCAACATGGATTTTCCTTTTTTTTCTTTTACAAATCGGTAAACGGAGGCTCGTGAAGTCGTTATATACAATATATTTTTTGTAGGGATACGAATCTTTGGCCAAGTCTCTTCTACGTATTTAAATATATTAATAACACCTTGGTGTCTGTTTGGATCTTCGGTGAAGTAAAAGTGCAAGCGCTGTTTGAACCAGGTTCACTTATTTTCATCAAAATCAACGTTCAGATAACAGAAATTTAACGATAACTGAATATAAAACATAATACAATAATTACTTTAAACAAAAAAATATCAAAAATTTACAATATACTTTACTATATAATCGGGAAGAAAACACTCACGTCAACAAGTTGATCAAGAGTAAAAATGACGGGTACAATCCGGCTAAATACGAAAACTATTAATTTTACTTTCATTACTTAAAATGACTGTTCACCTTCATTTAGTAGTATTAAAATGTATCCATAGTTTGAGATTCACAGCATTTTTAGGTTTTAGTAATGTCAATTATCATCGTCATTACTATTACTACCTTAGATGAAGAATTGGTTTCGCTGTGTTTGGTAGGTATCGCCGACGTAGTCAAATGCGGCAACAAATACTACACTCGGCGTATCCAAGCCAGTCACACTGCAAGCTGTCTGTGAGGCGTATGTTCCAAATGTTTTATTAAAATTTGAACATAATACGTAGTAAAATGTCAGTTTGCGTGGTGAAACTGTGTAAAAATAATACTTCAAGAAACAAATTTCGTGTAATCATCAAAAACAATATACAAAAAAGTAGCTTTCTATGTCCCTATGTCCTGATGTCCCTATGTATGCTTAGATCTTTATAACTACGCAACGGATTTTGATGCGGTTTATTTTAATAGATAGAGTGATTCAGTGGGAAGGTCTTTAGAATATTTTATCCCCATATTCTTACGGGAACGAGAACTACGCGGGTGAAACCGCAGGGCACCGCTAGTCTATATTATATAAAAATGAAACCCGTTTGCCGTTATCACGTCATAACTTGCGAACGGCTAGACCGATTTGGCTTTTTCTTTTGTAGTTTTCTAAGACTCTGTAGAATGTTCTTACGCAAAAAAATTAAGAAAATATCTCAGTTAGATTATAAAAAAATACATTTAATTCTGCATATTTTAAAAAACGCGCGTAACGTATGTCAATAATTTGATTCGGGCTGTGTATATGCTTCGACAAAAAATCTCCGAGACGCATTATCGGTATTTCATTAAATTTCCAGGTATTTTATGGCCAAAGTGTCTTATTCCCTACCAATTGCTCAAAGGTAGTGATTTCGAGTTTCCAATATTGCTACGCTGTTGCAAGCGCCATGATCACGGATGAACTGAACTGTTCATCCGTGATTATAATAGTTACTCGCTGGCAGTGTGAACATGCGAGTAACTATTAATAATATATGTATCTCATCAGGTATCGCGGTATCTAACCAATCTTTCATCTATGGTTACTAAATAGTACTTATAAAACAAAGTCGCTGTCGCTGTCTGTCCGTCCCTATGTATGCTTAAATCTTTAAAACTACGCAACGGATTTTGAAGCGGTTTTTTTAATAGAGTGATACCAGAGGAAAGTTTATATGTATAATACATGCATGATATTGTAGAGAAACACCGATAAATCTAGGGATTTCTAATGTGATGTCGTAAAAAACACATTTTTTGCGCTTACATTGCAAAAGTATTTAATCTAAAAGACATTTGCCTTTTACATGATTTGATTTCAATAAGTATCTTAGAAGATATCTTAGTTTTAAAATAACATTACAGCAAAATTATGATTAAGGCCACATATTACTAAATAGTTACTACGACAAAGCGACCCGGCTAGTGCACGGCGGCACAGAATAACTATTTTTTCACCTTCTACATAAATGAAGTCGCGTGTTAAAATAATTATTACACGCGAACGAAGTTGAGGGCTAAAGCTAGTATGTTATATATTCTATACTAGCAGCGCCCCGCGGTTTCACCCGCGTAGTACCCGTTCCCGTGGGAATTTCGGGATAAAAAGTATCCTATGTTCTTTCCCGGACCATAAGCTACCCCTGTACCAAATTTCAAGTCAATCGGTCCAGTAGTTTAGCCGTGAAAAGGTAACAGACAGACAGACAGACAGACAGACAGAGTTACTTTCGCATTTATAATATTAGTTAGGATTAGGATTTCAAAGATTAATTAAATATCAAGTAGTCAGTAGGGAGTAGTCTATGTATTATTGATAAAACATGACATACAAAATAACCTTTTTCATGGTTTGTTTACATTTTGTCTCACGGCCAAATGAATACATTATAGGTACTTCAAAACTAAGATTAGCTTTATGTTCAGTTAGAACGGTTATCGTGCTTTCAAGAGCCGTATTTTTTACAATAACGGAACAAATAGAATCTATTACCTTAACTCTATGTATGAACTTATTTACTAGTTGCTTTAACAAGATACTCTATTTCATACAACATATTCATTGCACTGTTTTTTAATAAAATTCTCGTCCATGTATTACAATGTTTACTTCAACGAGAGCGTGTCGCGAGCCCCTGACCTATATTACTACGGGAATGCAAAAATCGGGGTCGAGATGTGTAATTGTCACACATTTTCAACGTAATAAAAAACAACGTGATTTATTTACGTTTTTATGTTTAAAATTTTGTAAAACCTTTTTGTTTTTACTTATGGTACACTAAGTGCTATTTGGGATTGATTAAAAAGTACGGTTTGTTTTGAATGTAGTCATTAATTTTAGATTTGTAAAGTACTAGGGTACTTGGAACAAATTCGTATTGGGTAAGCTGATAAAAGTAGCATAAAATGGCAAAATTACGCAATGCTGATGATGATGTCATGCTTAGTATTATAATTAAGAACATAGAGATTTATGGAAAAAAACCTCTACTTTTTCCCGAATATTTAAAGACTTGAATAATACATAAACCAAGCAACAAGCTGAAGACTTGTTACTTATATTTTTGTATCATAAACTGTTGTTCTTTAGTCAAAATACAATAAAATTATTAGTTTTGATAAACCAACCTTTATAGCACATAAAAACAATGTTTACTTAGGAAACCTAGAAATGGAAAGAAATAAAATAAAGTAGGGTGAGCAAGCAGTATTGATATTACTTATGAAAACGTAACATACATATTTTTTAGATTACGACCTAACGTCCTACAATAACAAAGGATGGAAAGTCAATGAACCTTGCAAACAAAAATACATTTGGACTTGGAAAATGTTACAAGTATTTGTCAAATAAATATGGGTTTTATGAATAAAGTCAATAAAATAGATAACTATGATCGACGTTAAATAAAACTTGACTTTTTATTGTTACGACATAAAAAGTCCTAAAGATATATTGAATTTAATTGTATTACATTTTTACACGGCATTTTTATAACCTCTATATTACTTGTTGTAATATTACGAGGTCACCTCATTGTAGTAGTTTTTTATATGTTTTAAATCCACCTAAGCTTCAAAAGAGTGAACCAGATACAGATAATAATTATATTGAATTTAATTGTATTACATTTTTATTACCACAATATTACTTGTGTAAAGTTACTTGGTCATCTCGTAGTAGTAGTCTTTGATGTATTTTATTTCCATTTTAATTCCAAAAAGCTTAGCCTAGGCCACTCTTAATTAAATAATAACATAATCATTCACTACATCATCTCATTATAGTAACTGACCCCTAACTCAGTTCGAAACTTGTATCTAGGGTACCAGAAAATACGCACACACTCAGACCGAGACAAACATTTGTGGTTCACACAAATATTCACCCCGGGAATCAAACCCGCAACCTTACGGATGGCAGTCCGGCATGGTGACCACTGTGCCATCGAGGTCGTCAAATGAATAAACTGATTTCATTACTATGAGTGTGAAGTTTACTTGAATAGTTTGCTATCATAGACTACCTCCTTCTAGAGGTGGTAAGCTCAGTAAATCCGTGTATCATTTATTTTATATCTGAGTGGTAGCGGTATCCTGGTAAGTTTCTAGGTAAGCCACGGATAAAGAGACGTCGCACGCTTCAAATTCGATAAAATAATCTTCTGGATGTTTCTATCGATTGGAATGTGAAGCGAACTTCATACTACACTTATTTTCTTTATTTCTTTATGTGTGTAGTGCTTTTTTACATTTCACTTTGTTTCTTGAAGTTATCAGTTATTGCTTACGTATAATAGTGGTAAAGTATTCTGTTTTCAATACATTTTTGTGATAAAATAGTGGTATAAATGTTCTATTGAGAACTTTTCTACACTTTAACCTCTAAATATCAGCACAAGGAAATCCAAGGTGTGTACGGCTGGTATATAAGTGAAAAGTTCTATATTAATTCTTCAGTCAGTAACTTCATAAAATGTTTTTAAACAGCCAGCGTTCTACGAACTTTAAAACAAATTATTTATTCCCAGTAATTGGTCACTGGGCTTTCCAGTTTGGTCAATTAAATTAATTACTTAAACTTTTATATTTTAACATTTTGTTGCATATTGTATGTGTTACTTTTTTGTAAATTGAATTGTAACGGGAGAGTGAGGATCATTGTTTTTTTTGTTCAAATGATTTGCTCCATTAGATGGGTTTTATTTTTCGGACAAAAAATATCTAAAAAGGTTTTTTAGGTATTGTTTTAGAATCGTACTCACTGATGCTTTTAGCTTTTATTATTTTCTAACAGAACTTTTTCTATTGTTTGAAAATGAAGGTAGAGCGGTGAAAGTAGGTTTTTCTCAGAAAAAACTATATTTTGGTACTAAGTTCTCTGGTCTAGTCTAGTTAGTTATTTAGAGTTGTGTACCGCGATTTTAAGTCTGTCCAATAAAGATTTCCATACTAAGGAAAATTTCACCTTTAAAATCATGAATAATTTATTTGAATTTCAAAATTCTGACGGGACCATATAAACGTAAGGCTTTTCAATAAAAAAAAATGTGGATGACACTTTTGGGGACCATTCATAAACCTCAGATTAAAAACACTTCCTACTTCAACATTAATCACTCCTATATAAATCGGTATAACATCGTTAAAAAATGAATTTCAAAGTGAAATTACAAAACAAATTATAATTAAAATAAAACTGGCTTAAACATGTAACACTACATATACCTACATACATATCAAATACACACTAACTAATATCTATAAGATAATAGATCAACGCTGACAGGTTTTCCGCCCTACTAATTGGGAGTCAGCCTCCACACGGTCTCGCGGTTCATCCGCACCAATTACAGCCCATTGATACTTCGACACACGGACCATATAAACCGAGAGATATCTAACTCTATATGAATATAACTTGTTATTTATGACGTATGGATTTTCATTCAAAAGTGACAGAATACAGTTGCTAACTTTTTGTTTTTTTTTTGTTTTGATTTTGGAATGGAGCTTTGGAAATTGTGTTCGAAATTTAATATTTGAAAGTGCGTGGGGTTGGAATGAGAAGTTATTTTCGTAATTGATAATAAGTTTAAAGATAGTTTCAATAGCAGCAAGTTATCGCAACGATCAATGTTTTAATGCGATCACTGAAACTTAGTGAAGTTTGCACATTGATTCCGAGAAGAATTATTATAACAACTACATTCTGTATTTCGGTTTGTAGTATAACCGCTATTACTCAGAATTTTCAGCTAAATAAATAATAAAATTATCTCACTTACCTAACTCTCAAAGTATTAAAGCTATCTGTAAGTCATTGCGTAATATGTTACTTTTAGTCTGTGTAAAAAAATATCCATTAACACAGAAGACATTTTTGTGATTTGTAGAAAATCCGAAATGTAAAACAATAAAAAAAATAGGTTTCAAGTAAGTTTATTTTAGTGTGTTTAAGTTTATTCTCTACCAAATAAATCGTATTAACCATTTAACCGTGATATTTAGTTGAATTCGTAACAAAAAGACAGCTCATATCGTTGTCGCGGTATCGCGGCGAGATAACGCTCGTGGAATGCCAATAGCTGGTCCCAAACGAAATGATTAAAAGTAATTCATTCAACAAATGCACGATTTCGGGCCTTTGGGTCCGCGCTAACGCAAACCAGTCACGTATTCCGTATTCGGCAGGCATAACTATGTGGGTTGGGTAGCTTACAGTCAAATGCCTTGGGGAACACTCCCACTAGTAGTAAAGGCTTCACCGATTACTTATCTTAGATCGTTATCGGTTGCCCTTCAATAATTAACTTGATTTTCAATGTGAATATGAAATAATCTAAATCTAGGACAATTTAAAGTGGTTCTTGAGTTGTGGGTGGCTAAAATCACACACTTTACAAGACCCAAATTGATTAATTAGTGTAACACATATAGGTACTATTTCTATTCGATGAATCTACATTGTTCGAGTGTCACATTTTTTCTAAACTGTTTCAAATTATCTCATCAAGAAAAAAGTTATACATAAACGTAATATTTATACCTAAAAGATTTAAATATCACCTCATTAGCAAGTATTTGGATTTTATCCATGCCTCTTGATTGGAAGGACCTTTTTATGTCATAATTATTTTCCCTCATTAATTTTCGAAAGTAATTAGGCGCCTTTATAGGCACCTCTACCTATTATAGGTTTTTATCTATAATATAAAAATGAATCGCAAAATGTGTTGGTAAGCGCATAACTCAACAACGCCTGGATCAATTTGGCCAATTCTTTTTTTGTTGTGTTTGTTATTGTCAGGAGAAGGTTCTTATGTAAAAAAAAAACTGGAAAATCAACGGGAAAATTGGACCCGTGCGAAGCCGGGGCGGACCGCTAGTAAGAATATAAATTTCTCAACGCTGAGATAAAAATATACAAGGTTCTTTGGTTATAAAAATACTTCGTTATTTATGCTATTTTATTGAAAAATCAAACTTTTTCCTTTCATCTTTACGCCTACGGTCATAAAAGTCATCTTTCTAAATATAATCAAGTCAGCCATTTGTATTTTAAAAGTGTAATCGAAATAGAACTAGTTTTTCATCGATTGCTTCGGGGATTTTTGTGTTGAGTTTATTTTGTTGTATAGAATTGGGTTTGTGGAGTTTGTGTGGATGGCGTTCAGCTGGAGTCGATTGAAGACTTTCAGTGAAACGATGGATGTTCCAAATTAAAGGCTTCATGGCTGCCGAGGCATGAGCCTCAATCCGATTAACTCAATTAGACACATACTGTGGGGATGCCAACTTTTCACATAAGTCGAAATTAGATTTCTTCTATTTACTCGTATTATTTAGAGAACTTTTGTGGGGACTCATTTTACTTTCCATCCAATATTTTTTATAACTGTCTGGCCTACACATTATGTTTTATAATGAGTATTATTAATTAACAAATTATTCTAATACCAAGAAGGCGAACATTCGAGAATTTTCATTCTAAATTTTATGTTGTTTTTATTACTTTATATTTACCTACGTAACTTTAGTTTTAAAAGAACTGTCGCTAACAAAGAGTACTCGACCCCGTTGGCACACTTAAAGCTTCCCAGACAAAAATTCCAACCATTGTGTCAATTTAACTAAGTTATTCAAGCAAAATACCTTTCTAGACGAAACTCTCTTTTTGCACTTTTACCAAAGAAAATTTCATTTTATTAAAGCTATACGAAGACGTATTTATGTTATGAAACGACCATTTTTTCGTTTAACAAACCGTCGCACATTCTTTTTGGTAATAAAATTGACCTTTTTTTCGGTCTCACGGACGAACGTAGGAATATAATGGGAATTTGTCAAGTAAATCCGACACCTTGCGTAGTGCGAGTTTACTTTTTATAGGTAAACAACCGGCTCCCTCGGGAGGGGATTACGTCTAGTGAAAGTCTGAAGTAAGCTCTTCCCACGTGCACTCCCAAATCGAGGATAAACACGGTCCGGGATAAATCGGGTGGCTTACCAATAAAATGGCGATCCATTATGAAAAGTTTGCCGCGGCGTGTCCTCAAAACTCCTCAAAAGATTTATTTAGTGCGTCATCAATCACACACGTTGTGCTGTTACTAAACAAGCTAGCGACAACTTAACAGGTGATTTCATCACTGTTAAATTGTATACGGCCGTTTGACGTGACGAAGGTTTATTCGTTTTTCGCTCGTCGCGGTTCATCCATCTTGTTTTGGGACAGTGTTTGTATAATGCTATAAGTTTGTTCACGTGGAAGTCGATACGTTTGTAAATCAACTGTCCGTGTGTACGGGGAACAGAGTTATTTCGAGACAAGGGTTCTGTGGATTTTAATTCCCCTGTATCAAGAGTATTGTTTACATTTTAATATTGAAGTACCCGTATAAATTTACACTTATGAACGACCGAACATCGTCAAATATTATCGCGCGCTTTTTTGTCAAATAGCGTCATACATGAATTTATAATAAAAAACTCATTTGACTACAATTTCTATTTTAATACATTTTCGAGATACAGAAAATAATTTTGTGCACATAAGAATTAAGTTATTAGACTTCTCAAACGTTGTTATTTGAACGATACTAAAATTTAACCAAGTTATTTGGCAGAGGCCATTATAACAAACCACAGTATACTGCGAATTCAAGTGCACACAAAACGGTTGTGGCCGCCATAGTTTTAGTACTCCATTACACATTTAAATGAGGCTAATCTTAAATGCCGAATTAACTATTGTATTATCAAATAACCCGGTGAAGATAAAACATATCTTTATTCCACTTTTACAGTTACAAACAAAAATCTTTAGTATTGAGAATTTATGTTATTCAAATAGCTGCATGCCGTAAAGAACGTTCTCGAAGTAAAAATGAGGGTAAAACTATAGTTTATGCTTGTATTTTGAAAGCTTTCCACTAGTGAAAGAATATTCAAAATGGGAAGCTACGGTTCAGCTCGGTTCCGGGTACAAGTCCTGGCTGAGGCGAAATTTTTGAATACATTTTTCAATATTCAAAATCGTTTTAATAGTTTTGAGTTATTAATTACAAACCAAAACACGAAAATACCAATATTTTCTCTTTAATAAATTGGGTTACTTACTATATTGGTGTATCTAAAGCTTTAAATACACATGTTCATAATCCCTAACATTACAAGATAATATAAAATTTCAGATAAGAATAACTGTTCTTGGACATCCCAAACCACTTTTGCTATATCTATTGTCGATTACGTAAATATCGCGGTGAAGTTCACAAGCGTTCGGATCAACTCACCTTTGAGAGGAGTTACTGTGAACTTTAGACCACACTCGCACTGATTGGCGGAAATGGCTATGAGCCTTTGATCGACTTGGTTTGCTGGACTGAATACTAGCTAGGTACGAGGGGGGGTCAAAAAGTTCGCGGAATGGAGGGGATAGCGGGGGGTGGGGGACCTGCCGCAGGTAGTAACTAATGAGCAACTCTTTGTGAGTATATATGCCAAGTTTGAACCTGATTGTGTCAATAACCTTTGACCTGTCGTCGATCAAACAAGTGAATCCGGAAGAAAAACTTGAACATGGAAAAAATCGAGTTTCGTGCCGTCATAAAGTTCCTCACTAAGCAAGGAAAACCACCTCAGAAAATTTTGGAAGAAATGTTATCAGTATACGGGGACTCTTGCCCTGGGAAAACCATGGTGTACAAGTGGAATAGCCTTTTCAAGCAAGGCAGAGAGTCTCTTGAAGACGACCCTCGCTCAGGACGGCCGATTGAGGCCACCACCTCAAACATCGTTGAAAAAGTGGAGAATCTTATACTGGAGGATACTCGTTTGAAGAAGAAACAACTTGCAGAAATGGTTGGAGTATCACCTACAACCATTTTAAATATTCTACACGACAATCTTGGGATGTCAAAAGTCAGCGCAAGATGGGTGCCAAGAATGCTCACACCACCACAGAAACAGCTGCGCGTCGAGTATTCAAAGGAGTTTTTAGACCTCTGTAGCGCCGACAAGGAAGGAATTTTTGCAAGACTTGTTACTGCAGATGAAACTTGGGTTCATCATTATGAGCCTGAGTCGAAGCAAGAGTCTATGCAGTGGCATAAAAAGGGTCAGCCCCCCCCTAAGAAATACAGGGTGTCACAATCGGCTGGAAAAATCATGGCAACTGTTTTTTGGGATACAGAGGGTATTTTATTAATAGATTATAAAGATAAGGGTGTTTCTATAACGGGAGAATACTACGCTAATCTACTAAGACAATTAAAAGAAGCAATCAAGGAGAAAAGGCGGGGAAAGTTGACAAAGGGTGTGCTGCTTTTGCATGACAACGCACCGGTACACAAGAGCCGCGTTGCGATGGCTGCCCTTCATCACTGTGGCTTCGAAATGTTAAACCATCCTCCCTATAGTCCAGACTTAGCCCCCTGTGATTATTTTTTATTTCCCAAATTAAAAAAAGAGCTTCGGGGGAAGAAATTTTCCGATGATGAAGAAGTCAAGTCGGCGATTTCGGCCTATTTTGAGGACAAAGACAAATCATTTTTTTTCGACGGTATTAATAAGTTAATAGAGAGATCTGAAAAATGTATTCGACTTAAGGGGGAATATATTGAAAAAGAAAAATAGTACAGTATTTTATTTCACCCCCCTTCCCCTCCGTTCCGCGAACTTTTTGACCCCCCCTCGTATATCTGTTGGTTGGTGGGTTAGGTTAGTCAATGTTTAGACGTTTATTCGTAAAGTCAATATGGACATTCTAACCAAGTTTGCTTTATGCGTTTTTACTTTTAAAGTCATAATATTTCTTACAGTTAGGGACAGCATAAAGGATTTTAGATCTCATTTTCAATGGGATCGGTGAAAACGTGAATAACATGGATAAAACCTAGGTAAATAGCAATCAAATATCATCACGTTCATTCGATTTCTATTCAATCATGTTAAGCGTTCTATTTCTACTCAATCATATCGTTAAGCTATTTATATTCCCTATAACAATTCGTAAATTGTGATACGTATATTGAAAACAATTGAATAAATCCAAAAATAAAGTTATTGCAAAAAGAAATATCTCGTAAATTGTAATTTTAGAAACACAAACACTTCAATGCTCGTAACAGTGTAGGCGAGCCAAATCAAATACGATATCACGTGACACGAGAGGTTGAGATCAGTTTAAATAACAGTGTGTAATTGCGACCCACATTCTGAGCGGTTTCAAACGATGCACTAAATTTGAGACGCAGTTTCTGAACATGACCACGAGCGACCACATAAAGGTACCTGGTGAGGTTTGGCAGGTCTCCAACCAGGACTCACGGGACTCTCCAATACCTAACTCGGGATTCGAACGGATTTACTACCTCACAGAGTAATATTAGATTTATGACAAACATTACCCACTCGGTTTATGCTTAAAAGGATCGGCTCTCAAAAGGCACTGTTTATCTAGAGATCAAGGCTTTGATAACATTTCTGAATGTCATTGCTTTTGTGATCATCTCTTCTTTGAATATTGAGCACCGATTTTTATAGAGGACTTTTTTATTTATTCTAACTTGTTTTATATTGGGGTCGAGTGTTTATTTTTTATGTATAAAATGTTTATTTAGTTCAATTTGCATCAAAATGAAAGATAGTCTAGTTTAGTACCTTAGTGATTGTAAATACCTGGTCCGTTACATAATAAAGTTTCAGTTAAGTTTTCCGAATACGAATAAGTCCCTCCCAGGTCACATTTGTAAGACGTGATTAAATTAGAAATATGTGTGTAATGTTGTGTGTTGGCTTATCGTCGGTTGGCAGGCACCCAAGTCCGCTAGTGAGGTTGGCCTGACTTAAGTCTCACCGCGGCTCGGGGTCGCCAAACTAATACCCCGAGGTACGCCTAACGCAGACATGTGACCCAATAACTTACTGTTCAACGTTGAAAAAACAGAGACGTATAGAAAACCAGCGAACGCAATAAACAACGTTATTATGTTTGCCTACTCTTTGTAAGCGAATATTCATAAAGATATCTAGATAATACCGAAAACATACTCGTATACAGCTGTAGCTACAAACATAAATCTCCAAACAAAAAGTCTCAGTATTAAATTAAATTTCAACAAAATACCCACTAAATACCTGACGTATTTAAGAAAACGAGTCATAAACATTTCTCCTTTTGTCTTAAATTGATATAAGTTTGTTTATTACACTCGAGTTTGTTGAGAAATTTTATTGCACGTAGAGATTTAATTTATGTAAAACGTCGCAAAAGTTACACCCCAGGACATGAATGAAGCTTCTTTATAATAATTTCATGAGGAGCTCGGAGCATTGAAAACGTGGAAGTTTCTTGTATATCGTAAACAATACAGTAAGAAGTTAAATAGTATTAAGAATTCCCGGCGCGTTTTGGGCTTAATACTGTCGAGTCACGGATTGTAAATGAAATAAGAATCCGTCATAATTTGTTCGGGGGAACATTCCAGTCTTTTTTAGAAATTGAACAGTTGTAATAACGGAGGCGGGTCGGTCGGCAGTCCGTGGGGACGACCGCTAATTAATTTTGTTGTGATTCTGTTTCAATGGACGCGCGGCCATTGTCCAAATCATTGGAATTCGAGCTCCACTCGTTCTGTTGATGGGATTCGGAAATTGTTTCGTTCCGAACTATACCTTTTGTAAATGTAATTATTGTTATAGTTTTCGCAACCTTTGTTTACCATACTAATTGGAAGGCAATTCTAGAGCTTAATTTTCATTAATTAAGCTCTATAATTATGACTTTATTTAGTAATACTTACTTATATACACACACATACATAATTCTAATATATTTATTAGGTAATATAATCTACTAAAATAATAATTTCTACTTATCGACTAACTGGGGGCAAACCACAAAATCTCAGAAACTATGACGCCTATAAATAAGATTGGTGAGCAGGTTTTATGCGACCGAATATTTCAACCAAGAAAGGATTTTATCATAATATCCAACGCGAATAGTTAGAAAATAGAGGTGAAAATGTTAGAAAATGTAAGATGATGTATCAATTACGATTTGTATGTATAATAAATACAGTGTTCAATCAGGCATGAGTCGTTCTATCTATATAATGTATTAAAAAGGTTACACTGAAGGCTGTAAGCTGTTCCCGTCCCTTATAATATGATTTATCCGACGAAATTATGTCGTAAATATCAGCTGCTTTGCGGATTTTCGTAATTGCTTGATTAATTATTAGCGGGAGGCTGGATGGGTTGGAGCGAGACGAGGGTCCAACCGAAGATCCACATTGAACGACATCAATATGGTTTAATTGGCAACGGTCATTGAGGCTATTAGCTCGCCGGCCCAATTAGCCGTATCAGAACAGATCTCATCCGAATCGCTCTCTTAATATCAACTTCCAAATTTTAGCAATTCTCTACCTTCAAAAGTCTTTAAGAATATTTGCGTGGGTTTAATTTTACCTAAGGTTTATCATTTGTGACTGGTATTATCAGAATTGTATTTAAAAAGCTATTGTTTAAGTATAATTGTAGCCATAAACGTTTAAGTATACAAAAGTAAGTACTTAGTCTATAAAGTTAGACATTTTATCAGGACTATAAACGGTCTCGTAATATCAAATAATTAATTCACAAACTGTATAATCCACTTAAAAAGTTTCGATTGCCTTTCAGAGAAACTATGAATACAAATAACTGTGATAGTTACGTTTCATTTGTTCTAACAAAATGTCTGCGAAGTGCAAAGTAAGAAGCGATGAGTTTAGGGTTGAAAATAAGGGGTGGAGCCACCCCCCTGCGGGTTCCCTTATCCCTCCTTTGTTGATACTCGGATGACCTACAAACACACTTTTCGATCCCCTTCTATATAGATATAACGACGATTTCGTGTACTGATGAATTGGCTGTTATTGTACCCTTTATTTCTCTTGTCAATATGTTACCTTTAAATTCGAAATGTAAACATAATTAAATTCTGATTATTTACACTACATATCAGAATAAGTAGCGTAAAGATTAAATGTTAATATTTATATAATTGGTAATTAATAAACTGTAAAGTATTTAAATAAATACATTGTATTTTACATGATAATATTATAATTAAATTCGTTTTACAATGTAGCAAGTAATTGGTTGAATCACACGAAACAATCTCTCACATGTCACTCTACCAACTTAGTAAAAATATTTCTGTGGGTCACCTGACACGAATACACTCAATAAGTTAGTTTTACTTGAATTAAGTTCACATGTTTGATATTTAATATCCACAGCTTAGTTCTACAGATTACATTTTACAAATATTTAATCTTCCAACTTTAGTTCTATTGGTTAAAGCGTTTGAATTAAGTTAGCCCACTTTAAATTTCCTACTGTTTCTATTATTATAAGGTACAATAACATGTTGCTTTACCATCATTCCTTTCGTTGCGAATCATATTCGGCAAAAGAAAACACTTGTTCGATTGTAATTTTATTTTTTCAATTCCATGGCGCGGTTTCGTGACTCGATGGCAAAAAGATACAGGAAATGAAACGCTCAGTGCGTAGTGTTTGTGTTTCTTACTCATTCGTAGCATTTTTGTTTAACATTTACGATTCCCAAAGGTATTGGAGGTGGATGGTGTAAATTCATGGCACCGTAAAGTGTAAATTTGCTAATTTAGACCGTTTTAAATTTACTTTTATTTGTGCAAATGTTTGGTAGTTATGTTTTGTTCTTTGTTGGAATGATATCTTCGTGTACAGGTGTACACTAGCTACATTAAATATTTACTGTTATACACAAGATTATACAGGATAGTAATAATAAAAGCACTGTACTTGTGACAGTTAACGTGTTTTTTTGTCGTTGCTAGAACAAAGGTTGCGAAAACATAACAAGTAGTGTTCATAGAAATAATTAGGTCTTATTTTGCTACAGAACAGGTTTCTTGTGATAGCTGAAAATATTCATAATAATAATGTAATTACTTATGTACTGTAATATATTAAGATAACTTGATACTTTTATTAATATTATTTTATCAAGAAGTCAAAAGTGTAAATTAAAATTAACATCACTATTGTAGGTTAGTGTTTCTGATTAGATTTAGGAGTATGGCGTCCAAAGTGCCAATTAGGAGTGTTTACCGAGCCTCAATGGTAAATATTTACGGAGATGTCGGCCAACTACGTGAAAACGATCCCTCCCTCAATAGTAAAGTTCACAGGAATAATTTAATCGTAAACGAAGAATAACCAGAACCAGAATATTGATATAACTTCAATATCTATTAAAAGTTGACTTGTTATTTGATCCGATAAACTTATTTGTAATAATGTTTCTGAATATAATATTTTGATGTTATTTTTGGAATCACTTGAATTATTTGAAAAGATATACGAGAAATACTAAGTACTCGTAAGTGGAACGTGAACATAGAAAAGTCATTGTACTAAGTATTATCATCAGTGAGAGAGATGCCTTTACCTTGCAATGGATCTTAAAACCTTACCAACCCGTTTCTTTACTCATACTGTATATTCATCATCATTAGCTCATATTCGTCCACAAAGGGGCTCGAGCCTACCATGAATTAGGGCGATCATGCTTAGCCGACCACACAGGCGAGAATGCGGGTTGGGCTTGTGTGAGCAAGTTTTCTTACAATGTCTTTCTTCACCATAAGAACGTCGAATATGCAGATACCATATATTTGCTTATATCGAGAGACTAGAGTCTACCATGAAATAAGATGGCCTTAGTCTACTGGCGAAATGTGGCTTGGTCGACTTGTGTACGTAAATTTCCACACCATGTATTGTTTTCACCGTAAGATAAGACGACTCAAAATTCGAAAATATATTGGCACGTGACAGGGATCAAACCGGTACATTCAAAGCAAGTCGAAGGTTGAAGCTACTGTACCACCAACGCTCTCCCTGCCTATCCAAACTTACACACAAACTAGTAATGAAACGTTAAGACCGACCTCAAACTGATCTCAAGTAGAGGCCGAAGACAAATAGTGGCAATCGTCACGGTCGATCGCTCGTTATGAACGGCAAACTATCCGGAACACGGTATATGACGTACCTACTTAAGTTCACGAGTACATATTACCAACCCTCGCCCTTGGACCATTGTTCTGTTATTGTTTGCTCCTACCGCCATCAATCTTTGTTTTAAACTGTGATCGATGAACGCATATGTTTGAACGTAATGTTATTGTATTAGATCTTCTACTACTTACCGTAAGTAGTATCGTAGGTGGTAGTACTGCAATAAGAATATACTTATTTTGCTCTTGGTACACAAATATTTTCATGGTTTTTTGCAAATGTAACATCACATTTTTCTACTATTTATTGTTTGTACAAAGTATTTGGTATAGCTTATGTGATTGAGAAGGAAATAAAATAGTAGTTTGTAAGATACGGCATCTACGGCACGACGCAGATTTTGATAGAACATAACTCTCTCAATGTTGAACTTTATAATATCAATTGTGTATAAAACCAACTAAGACACTTCAGAGAATGATACCGAAATCAAGATAGGGTGTAAAGTGCGAAATATCTTGCGGTTGAGAAGTCACCTCTAAACCGAAGAGCTAAGAAAGATCAAAAGGGCTTACTTGACATTGTTGCGGGCCTTGTCGGTTAGGCGACGCCTGTTTGGGTCGGACCTTCTTCCCAGAGATCGCCGGCCTCGTCTCAATGCCCGTCACCGCCAAGGAAACTGTCGTGATGCCGGTTATAAGACTGCTTGATGATGACGATCTTGTGCAATCTAGAACAAGGTGATATAGACTTTAAGTGTTTGAGTTTTAGGTTGGAATGGCAATGACAAAATAATGTAATAGTTTTAATTGCATGCTAAAAGTTTTTTAGGAATATGTAAAAAGGCAACTGACTGACTGATTGATCTATCAAACCCACTGAAGGGATTGCGCCGCGCGAAGATAGTTATCATGCATCCGCTAAGAAATAAATATGAAAAATGCGGGAAGCAGACATAATTTTATTTGCTTTCCTTTTTTTAATTTACCACTCTTTCGATATTAATTTGGTCGGATTAGAAGCAAACAGTGTAGTCAGCAGAAATCTCCAATAATTGTTCCTTTTTTAACGAGCAAAGAAAAAACTGCCAAGTTTGCGTTCTGGCAAAGAGATTGCTTTAATCAATTTTGGGGGTGTGTGTTGTACGTGAACGGAAGTTTATTTATTTATTTATTTATTTATTTATTTATTTAGGACGACCAGTGAAAGTTACATTACATCTTATAAATAAAAACTTAAATAACTAAATTAAAAATTAAATGCACTTTCTGTAGGTGCCACAACATGCAAAGAATTAAAATATAACATAAAATATCACGTTAGATTAAAATGAAAACAATGGAAATAAAATCTTGAGAATAAAATAAAATGCTTGAATAGAATAAAAAAAAAACAATAAGAAATAAAATTAAACATGAAAACAAATTAAATCAAAATTAGGTAAATCAGAATCAAATTAAAATTATTTAAATTAAATTAAATGAGTAAATGTCAACAGTTAAATACTTATTAATAATAAATTAAATTAAATTACAAATTACAAAAAAAAAAGAATTACAAAAACAAACAAAACAATGACTATTTAAACACAATGAATACTATAAGAGGCTAAGTATTACTTGACCTTTAAATGAATTGAAAGTGTCGTTGAAAATATCCATAGATTCGTCTAGCAAGTTGTATGATCTAGATAGTCTGGCGATGGGAGCGTTAAATTTAAGGTTGGTACGGGATAAAGGAGGAGCGAGAATGTTAATGGGATGACGGGGCAGGCGGCTGGGTACTCGTATGTTAAACGATCCTAACAACACAGGGCAATCTATCAGGTTATGAAGAAGTTTATACAAAAATAATAGATCCGTTAACTTTCTCCGAGATGTCAAACTAAGTAAACCAAAGTGTTTTAATTTGTCGTCATAAGTTGGTAGTTTTTTGAGTAGGCCGCAGTTGTATGCTAAATGACGCATAAACCTTTTCTGTAATCGCTCTATACGGAGTTGATGTACGGCGTAATGAGGAGACCATACTACACTGCAGTATTCTAGATTGCTTCTGACATAGGCGTTAAAAAGAGTTATCTTAGTAGATGGATTTCTAAAATGTTTACCATTACGTATTATGAACCCGAGCATTTTAGAGGATTTGGCAACTATATTATCTAAATGATGAGTAAAGGTAAGTTTTGAATCAAAGAGAACTCCTAAGTCACGTGTGGTATCATACTTTGGTAAACGATTATTATTTAGAGCGTAATTTGAGTCAACATTTCTATGTTTGCGTGAAAAGGTAATGACGTGACACTTAGAGATGTTAAGTAACATTTCATTATCACTGCACCATCTAGAAACATTTGTTACATCTTCTTGTAATAAGTTAACATCAGTAGAATTCTTAATAACTCTACAGAATTTGAGGTCATCGGCATAGAGATAGAAATGACTGTTAATAATCACAGATGAAATGTCATTGATAAATATATTAAAGAGCCAAGGACCTAGATGGGATCCCTGAGGCACACCTGAATAAGCTGCATAGCTATCAGACATAAATCCTTTGACAACCACAAACTGGCTCCTGAGGTGTAAATAGGAACGAAACCATCTTAACAGATTCCCATGTATACCACATCCCTCCAGCTTTACCAATAGTATTCGATGACTCACTCTGTCAAATGCTTTTTCATTACTCATTAATATAGGGAAAACGTTTGTTTTAAAGATAACTCAGGATAATTTTATGTGGTTTTACTGGTGTGAAGTTAAAAATTCAACGCGGAAAGTTTTTTGAAAACCATTTTATTTACTGATTCGACGGTCCCTAGTTCCATTCCTAGAACTTTGTATTTGCCTGAAACTTTAACGATGCTTGATATTACGACTACTCATCTTCACTATACTAATACCATCAGTGACAAAGACGCCTTTACCTTGCACTGAGACATACCGATATTGCATTCACTATAATTTAATTAACATTATTACTCGAACAATTACACCGACAGCATTGGCAGACAAGACTTTAATAACAAAGGAGGGATTAGGAATAGACATTCCGATTTCCATATCTGTTACTTAAGGGATATACTGAGATTAATTCTGGCCAGTTCAATGGACACTGAAATTGGTTGCGATAGTGAGCCGACGGCGAAGCGTCAAGACAATGTGGTTGAATGCACCAATAATAGTATTCGAATCCGGATACTCACTATTGTAAGCTGACACCAAAACCTTGTTACACTAGCTGTCTATACAATGGATATTGGTCGAGAGGAACTGATATATTGCGGCCATATATCTCGTATCGTATCAACAGGATAATAATCTATCTTCAAAGTAAGAGTACTTAGGAATATTAGAAACTTGTGCTATTTGCGAGATGTTGTGCAAAAGTTTAGTGTTATTGATTTGCGTTAAACGCAAAATGAGACATCGAAATAACGGTTTTAGTCGATTTTATTCGCCTTTTAAATTCAATTTTAGATCAACCTTACAGAAGTGTATTTTTTTTTTATTATTCACTTTTTGAACAATATAAATATCAATAAAGCACCAAAAGGGTGCCTCCAACAATAAGATTGACTAACAAACGTCGGAATCTGGTAAATCCACGAGAGATCGGCCCGTATTGATCCTCAGGCTCCGCTCTGATGGGATGTTCTTTGTCACTCGATGGACACCATTAGTTTGTTTATGTTTGCTTCCACCGCGTATCCGTCACAGTCCACCGATGCCCACTAATGGACCTCAAGAAAAATGACGACATATCTTCCCTTACCTAAAGATGTATAAGTAACAAAGTGGTCGCTTTTCAGCGATCCGTGTGATGAATAGGTAATGTCGTTCACGGAGAAAAGATGTTGCCGTCCCTGGGGCGAGTCTGCCCGATTTAATTATGTTAGCTTTTATGCCTACGCAATCGTGTTCCAAAATATTCCTCTCGTTTTTTCCCCACTTCAAGTTCGACTAACTGATTCGGAACATTTCTAGAATGGTATTAATATCTTTCAGTTTTGTGTAATGTTACTATTCAATTCAGTAATCATTATCTACCTCACCGCACTGATATCAACAATAAAAACCCTCTTGCCATATAGTGGGACGTTAGGGACCTTTAATATTAAAAGTAATAATTCCACAAGAATGTTTGTTATTAATTATGGTTTGTAAGTATTTGATGTTAATCTAAAGTTAAGCCTGTGAGATATAAGAGGCCGTCGGGTAAAATAGGCGTCCTGAAACTAGCATTAGCGTGTAAATGTACGTATTATGTAAATACTGTGCGCGGGCATGCTCCAGTTATAGACTCTCTGAATTAATTACAATAAAACGTAAACTGATGTCAATGACTCGGAGGTCGCATTGTCCTCTAAAAATTCGGGTTTCATCCTTTATCGGATGAATTTGTTTAAGCATCTCTTTGTCTCCCTCTCGCGTGGATATTTTCATTGTTATGCGGAGGGTGTATGGGAGGTATTTGGAGGGAATCACTCCAAGTCCTTCGCCTAATACGATTTTATTTTATCACTATATAGTGAGTTTGTGTTGCTTCTTTTATTTCAGCAAATAAAACTGCTGATTGTCTAAGCGTTCTTCGGTGTTTAGCATTATTGGGTTTACACGGGTGTGGTACATTTCAATGTTACATTTTTGAGGTAAATTAGCTTTTATTAATGGTTACAACATTTTTATAGCTGGGTATTGAGTGAAGTGGAGGTTACTTTCTACTTTGTCGAGTATCAGTGTAGTTTACTACCCCCAGTTTAGTTCCACGGCCAAGTTTCCCATTCGCTATTTTATGAGGTCGTTAAACTCGGATCAGTTAATAAGAGTACTTTCGTGGAACGTTTTGGCCGGCTGGGCGAGCTCCCATGACCTCCGGTTAGAGGTCTTCGAAAACCCTTCACGTTTACGCTTCGATTATTTTAGTTTAACACATACATTTTATTGCTGCAATAAAATATAACTTAGAAACATTTGTAGTCTTAAATGTAATACTATTGAAATAACTTAGAAAACATTTTAATAAAATTAAAACAGTATTAATGTTCTAACGTCTTCACGAAATAACATTTAAATACATTCTCGTTCATTAAACAGGTTACAAACTACAAGTCAGCTGTAAATTCAGTCCAGCACAATGTATTCGGGTGTGTATTTCATTAAAAGTTACCGAACTACTTCCTAGCGTAATAAAATTCAAATGTATTCACAGAAATGTCTTCGAGTTGGCATTAGTTTGTTTTCAAGTAAGTCAGTGCTTTCGAACTTGGCATTGAAAGTGAGGCACTTTGGTCGACCTTGTCGCTATAAAATTGATTTATGCGGACTTATAGATTCTTAGAATTAATGATAAGAGGGTACAAGTACTAATACAACTATGTACCTATAAACAGATACTAGCAGCGCCTGGCGGTTTTACCCTCGTAGTTCCCGTTTCCATGAGACTACGGGGATTAAATGGGATATCTAACACCGATTTTTTTTTCAAATCGGACCAGTATTTCCGAGATTAGCGCGTTCAACCAAACAAACAAACTCTTCAACTTTTATATATTAGTATAAATTTAGTGGTATAGAAAGGTCACTGTTATGGTTCTATATTTTACAATAATAAAGACCAACTCACTCACTCAAAGTAGAGGAAAAATGAAGATGAAAGTAAACTTTGCAGCAGAATATAATTAATCATGGTTCATGAATATTGGATGGAAGTGTCCATTTTTGACTAATAGATGTTCCAACGGCTTTGTGTTGTGGAAATGATTAGGCGATTTTTTAAGCCAAGTTACTATATTAAAGTGCGAATATATATATAACTTGAATAATGATTAAAAAGCCGACGAGGCTGCGCAGACATCGTTGCAAATGTTTGAGGTAGACCTTTGTGACGCAGTGGGATGAATTTAGGTAAGTAAATAAAACGTCATATATCATATGTATCAAAATAAATATTGATCACGGCTTATATTGTACAGGTTGAAACCTATACTATGTTATTTTAAATTCGAAGGATTCATATATGCTTCGCGATATTTTTAAAATAATACATCAGTATGTTATGCATAATATTATTATGTACCTATACATTTATCGGAAAGAGACTACTCCTCTGTGATAAATGACACTCACGGCTCCCGGGCCTAAGCTAACTGAGAGTAATTGAGGGTAGGATATACCTAATTATTGAGTAGGTAATATATGTAGGTAGCGTTTTCTGAAAGGAATTTTCGAACTATTATACATATTCTATTAATTTAGTGGATTTAAATGCCAACAATCGCACATGATGAACTTTTTCAAATGTTAATGGAATTTGAAGCAAAAAGACAACTTTGTTTAAATTGCATACTTCAGATCGCACCATACTTACAAATTAAAACAAAGTCGCTTTCTCAGTACCTATGTCCCTATGTATGCTTAGATCTTTAAAATTACGCAACGGATTTCAAGCGGTTTCTTTTAATAGATGGCGTGATTCAAGGGCAAGGTTTTTAACATAATTTTATCCCTGCATTCTCACGGGAGCGGGAACTACGTGGGTGGACCCGCGGGGCGCTGCTAGTAAATATTAAATTGTTTGGTCCACTAGAAAAAACGGAATGTGTGGTTTCTGCTATTCTGTTTAGGACTGCAGGCGCCATCTTGTTTTAGTAACGTGGCGTAGACTACACTTGACTTATTTATGATCAGAATTTCTGCTTAGTCAACATAATTAAGATTTAGTAATTATATGAAGATGATAAACAGATTAATTGATTTATTGGGCCACAATCTTTTCGCGGCCAAAATTGAAAGCTCCTATTTTAATTTAAACTCCAATGTCATTTGGATACATTTTCAATAAACTGACAACCAAAAGATGCGATTACAGAAAAGATTGTGACTCAAAATTATTCAATAACAACAAAATATGAAACTAAAATCCATACCAATGTTACAAAAATACATAACATTGCAAAATACAAACAATAGTTAATATATGATATGAGTTCGAACATAATTACATAACATTTGTGAATGATACATTTCCACGTTAGCAGTGTTGGAACCAGAGTGCTTGACAATGGGCGACGCGAAACAAACGAGGTCCCAATTGTATGAGCTTTCACTCATATCGTATTCCGAATATTCATGTTTATTACTCGAATATAAATATCGTATTCGATTGTATTTCGTTTACTACATACATATGTAAGTTTATTTATAAATAAAAATACTATATTAGTAACGTATCGTGTAGTATATTGAGAACCTACCTAATATGGCAATGGAAAAACTTCTATGAATTAGATTCCTACTCAAAACTCAAAACAACTTTAGTAAATAAAAAAACAACTTTAGTAAGTAAAGAAATTAAAACGTTAAAACGTTAAAAATTAAAATTAAAAAAAAAAAAAAAAAAAAAAAAAAATCAATAAAGGATTTATTACTTCAACTAGTAATTGGGTTACTGAAGTGTACCAACTCCAAACCTTTGGAATTAAAGATGTTTGTCACTGAGAATTTCATACTGTTTTTATTATAATTGAAAGAGATATTCTTTAATAAAAATTATATCTCTGCGTCAAATAAAATCTAAATTTAATTCAAAAGAAATGACTACTTGGAATATTAAAATTGGGTGATAAATGAGCTCGGTAGTTGATAGCATTAACTTTATAGGTACTACATAGGTAGAGTGGGAATGTTATAATATTATTACTGTATCATAAAAAGCCGTTTACGATTCTACATAAAATTGTCTCCGTGCCAAAACGAGATAAGATACTGAATAAATGTAAAGATTAGAAAATTCATAGGTGACCCGCTTCCCGAACGTTCCACGGACAGACTCCGAGGGTCTGCTTATCCGGAAGGAAATGATGGATTCTACAAATGTTTTGAATTTTATTAGGATCCTTTTACGAGGATACAGTTCCATTGTTATATTTGAATTTTGTAATACGCTTTTTTATAATGTAGTTATTCAATTTGAATTTGTTTGTATTATGTTTTATTTTTAAGCGTTTCTTATACGTATGTACGTAACTTTTATACTGTTCTCAACTTCTCAGTTAGTGTACTAGGAAATTCAGCGTTAAAACGTAGGTTTGGGCATAGGGTTATAAAATATAAAGTAAATTAAAAAAAAAAGAGATTTAAGACTCAAAAGATGTTCAAAACCCCATTGCAAAACCAAAATACGTGTTCCGTAGTACTTACAGAACGCCATATAATATCGCCATAAAGACTCGGTTGCAATTTGTTTTGACTGCAAAATTAATCCAATAAAAGCATTAAAAAAATTACGCTAAAAGTATCTAACGTAATTAGTAACGCGGATGACACTTACAAAAACCACCGAGTGGTCATCACAAGTTCCGGTCTAGCAGAAACGAGGAGTTTTAATCACATTAAAAGGCGTCCTTACTATATGTCACCTATGTCGTTGGAATAAGGTTCAATGTCGAACAGAAAACATGTCACAGTTGGGGTAATTTTCAGAAGTTGTGTGAATTTGAAACTGTGGACATGCAACGACGTATGTTCCGTTGAATTAGTTGCAGCTGTGGCCTTCGTTATCTTATTACAGTTCTTGTTGGTTATTTACTAATAGATTCTGTTTGCGGTTCCGTCTGTGTTACTATTAATATAATTAAATCTTACCGACATAGAGAGACTTGATGGTAACCGCACCAAAAGGCTATTTGGAAATGGCTTTGAAGTATCTTAGTACTTCGTTTTATTAGTGGTGACTGGTGAGTAATTACAAAATACTTGAGATATTAATGTGTAGCGGGCAAATAAGTTGATTACGATATTAAAAAGGACGAAGTACCTATTGGCCTGCAAGATCCTATAGCCGAGTAAAGAACTGATAATATTAGTACATTGAGGAGGAATTATTATGCTTGCACAAGTTTTTGCTTTATTCTACGAACGATTTTATATGTATTGGTTATCAAGAACTTGTTAGTTAATATAGGTAATACTAACTTACTATAACTACACTAGTTTCTTACTTTAATATAATGTCTATACTTACTTCATTTTTACGATAAAATATCTTACCAACTCTTAAGAATTCAATCTCTTTCTCTAATAATACTTGTAGCCTATAGTTCAATAATGTGCGTACAACCCTCGAGACGTTTACTCCCAATGCCCGTCTCAAGGTTAGACTACAAATCCCAGTCAAAACAAGTCTCTTCATTGAACAGTTACCTACTTATAGATACTATTTATTTATTATATCTTTTGAAAAGGGTTTTCGTTAGAACAGAAAATGTTGATAAGATTCTGATATAACAAAAGTTTTCATTAAGTTTTCTTTTTACACGCTTTTTATTAGCTTCACCTGTATGTTTGTATGTTTGTATGTTTGTTTGTAACCGACTTCTTTGGGCGCTATTTTGACCCACTTTAAACGGCCAGATTTCGTTCAAACTTTGTAGATTTATTGAGGACCGATGACAATACACTAATTTGATAAAATTATTCCATTTTTCAATTTGCAAAATATGATTTTTGTTAAAAAATAGTTGCCAAAATAAGGCGAAAAAAATTTTTCGATCGTAAAGCACTCTCTGATGCTTCGCATCATGAGTCGTGCAATAGTTTAAAATTAAAAAAACAAGCTATTATAAATAATCCAAACTAAAAAGTAGAAAATAAATTATAGTTTAAAAAAACTAAAAACACGCTTTTTATAGAAAACCGAACTAAAAAATAGAAAATAAATTTTAATGAATTTAAATTAAGAAAATAGTGTTAAAAATTTCAATGAATATAAATTAATAATAGTGTGAATAAAAAAAAAATATTTTATTTTAAAAAAAGCGTGGGGTGCATGGTGTCAATAGTTATAAATATTTTATTGACAGATATGAGTAGAGTGATTATCATTTCGATAATATTTTAAAAAGCACCCCACGCTTTTTTTAAAATATTTTTTTTTTTTTATTCACATTATTATTAATTTATATTCATTGAAATTTTTAACACTATTTTCTTAATTTAAATTCATTAAAATTTATTTTCTATTTTTTAGTTCGGTTTTCTATAAAAAGCGTGTTTTTTAGTTTTTTTAAACTATAATTTATTTTATTTAAACTTCTACAGCATATGGATGTTTACTGATGAACATTTGCTATTTGAAAACATGGTTTAAATCATTCAATACGCTTTATGCACGCTTAGTAATTACGCCCATTTCTCCTTATAACTAATACTTTTGTAAACAGTATTAAAAATAAGGAACATAACAAAAATATTGTCAGATCCTCCATGTATAATAACAAGGGTAGACTGCATTGTAATGTTGGGAAACTTTTAAGGTTTCGCGGAGTTACGGTAAGTATAAAATTTTATTTTTCTCCTGACAACGCCCACGTTCTTAACAATGTTAGAATACTTTAACAAGGAGCAACCTTTTAACATTTTTGACGAGACATCGTCTTTATGTTCCATTTTTTTATTGATAGATAATTTTAAAGGTTTCAATTTACGAAGTTATATTTAAAAGTAACATTTTTGCTAAAAGAAAGTAATTTTTTTGCCACAAAATGTTAAATATTTTCGCTGTTTTTGTAGTACTTCAGTTTGATTTTTGGTTGTTGGAATGTTGTTGATTTTCTTTTTACAATATTTATGAATCATTTTGCTAAGTTTTTAGTAAATAATTTATACAATTCAGTCAATTATAATATAATGTAAAGCTTCGATGTTTGTTATAGATATTGATTGTGAATCTGTTTTGTTTGCATCACACTAACACACTCATATAAAAAGGCGAAAGTTTGTATGTATGCATGTTTGTAACTCTTTCTCGCTTAAATAGTTGTTCGGTTGGGGATGTTTGGCACACATATAGTCTATTGCCCAGATGGACATACAGGATACCCTTGATTCTGGGATCAGGATTTATGGGGACAAAATCACGGGACACATTAGTTTATTTTATATTTAATTCGCAAGGGACGGGTAAAGTTTCATAAAAGGAAAAACCTTACAAATATTAATTTATTTTATGAATCATAATAATTTATACTCTTTTCTTTATCAAAAAACAAGTTACAGACCAGCCCTGATTCTAAGAAAATTAAAAACCTTAAAAGTTCAGTTAGTCCGTATCTATGGCAATTAATTACACAAATATTTAACTTTTTAAAGTTTTTGGCGAGGCGAACGCAAACGGGGCCAGTTCAACTTAACAACTTTGACTTTTCTTAGTAATTTGCTTAAATGTAGGACAAAAATCCCGAAGGCAAACTCTTAAGTTTGTTACTTTAGTAACTTAGAGTATGAAAATTACCGAGTTGACGAGAAACTAGATTTGGCGAAGTAATATTAGATAATACGATATACTCGTACCTATATCTTTAAGTTTAATATACACTTGAATGTTGTATTTGCAAATGTATCTGAAGGAACATTGAAACTATCATCAAACTTAGTACGAAGCAAGTGTTACTTAGCAACGTAGCACAATCAGTTAAATATCAATCTAAGTTACAACTAGATATTAGTATCGAATAGATCCGACAAGACACAACTAACTTCTCCAATTTGGAAATGTTCATTCGTGTCTACCCACCAGAATGTTACCGGCGAATAAATACGAGTACAAAGTGTATACCGAGCCATTGTTGAGCGCTAGTTAATTAACAAAAGCAAGGGGAAAGCGCATATGTGAGGAACACGAGACTACGAAATGGAAATATACAAATTAGGACGAGTTTGTAACAACAAATGGAATTATTAGGTTATTGTATTGTTAATAGGAATTCCTCCATGTTGTGTTTCACTTTTAGAATGTCTATTTTGGTTGACATTAATTAAGGAGCTATTATCAAGAGTTTGGTTCAGCGGATTGCACGACTGATTACGAATTCGGTATGTCTCCGGAGTACACACATATTAATGCGAGCTATTTTGGTATTACGCAAAGGTTACACGTACATATGTATATAGTAATAACTAACGAGATTCAAATTAGTCACGGAATAGTTGGATTGTGAAATATTATACAGTAATACTGTGTATACCAAAATATTTTTCATTTCATATCGTCAATATTGTACTAAGTGATCTAAATCACGATCGCAATAAAAATAAACATAAAATTTATTTCTATTAAATACAAAACTAATTTCCATACCATGTTCTGTTATTACTCGGCAACAGTCTAAGATCAACAATTTAGTTCTATTAGTGCCGGTAAATGTATGTCACATCATAATAACGTAGAAGGAGGTGCAGTGAACCGCCGGCGCCGAGCACGCATCACTCGAGAACGCCTGCCTTCAGGATATTTATCAAGCTTGTCACGTGTGTACCCGAATTTATCGTGTTCCCAACTTCGAGGCGGGTCTGACTGGTACACGACAGAAGAGATTTGGTCGTATTAAAGTACAGAGGCGTATAAGCCCTCTAGATTTAATGTTCATACATCGTATAGGTTGTTTCTCTTTGTACAAATGGACCTATACAAACTTAAAGCAATTGAAGTTAAAATACGTCTCTGTTACAGCTAAATTGACGGAAGAAAGTCAATATTTACTTGTACTTTGACGTATCGTGTTCTGTTTGTGTTTGTGTAGTGGTACAATGTCTTTACGTAAATTTCGTGTCATACTCGTACAGTCTTCCCTTATCATTATATAATAGCTGCGTCTCGCGGTTTTGCCGACGTGAATTTCGATCCCGTGGTATATGTTAATCCCGGTCATAATTTCATCTGAAATTGTCTAGTAGTTTTTGCGTGAAGAAGTTACAAACATACACACTTATACATAATAAACTATTACCTTTACGATATTAGTTTTATGCCATTAATGTAGGTGTGACATGACGTGATATGATATGCTACAATAGTTTTATCATTATTATTCACAAAGTCGAATATTGCTTGTGTTATAACTTCCAATATCGGAGCATGATGTAGGCACAGAAAAATTAGCATACAAAGGGTTTTAGTTCTACCTGACATACCTGAGTTCGCAATACGTCAACTATCTAGAACATCTGGTGCTGGGAAAGTGGCATATTCACGTCAAACGTATATTACCAATATGAAGGATACGTGTTATAGGTTATCCTTTCCGTTATTGTGCGGAATCCGGCGTGAATTTAGAATTATTTGGTTTCATCGCAAATAACTGTGGTATTGGGGAATTAGGGTTTTGCTTGTGACTGATTATTTGTACCGAAAACTATTACTTATAGATATATTAGTACACATATTTACCTAGTAATACACATTGCCATCTAGAAGTTTCAACCCCCTATACTATTTGGTAGTCAAGTGATTTATCATTATTAAACAATCTATCATAACAGAAGATATAGTATGCACTATGCAAGTGTCTCATAAATCTCACAAACCTGATATTGTTATCAATAAAACTTATCCAGCAACCCGTGAACACCCAACACGCAGAGAAGTCAGTGTAGCGACATTTCAACTGAACTTCGAAAGCGTTGTCATTTTATCATAATAAAGTAGATTGTGCGTAAAAAAGACATTTATCTAACCTAAGTGCACATTTTTGTAACACGGTTATTTACGATTTAATGTGTTTGAGGATGATTTATTAAATTTTATAGATGATAGGTACGTTTCAAGTTGAAATGTGTTGTCTTTTTGTTTTGAATTTGTTTGTTAGTTTTTAGGTTTCTTTCGTAGCAATGTATCACTACAGAATGTTTCATGAATACATATATTACAAATACTGTGATTTACAAATCCTAACTAATTAAAACAAGTAAATGTTAATAGCTTGTAAGTAAGCACAAGCTATTAACATTTTCTTCATGAACGCATTTACGCGAAAAAAAAAACAATAGCTTTTTTTCATTTTTATCTAGTTATTTAGGACTTCTTTGTTACTTCATTTGTTATATTCATACATAGATTTTTTTTAAAACTGATGCTGATAACAGGATTATTCGTAAACTACTTTCTAAAATTGGCCTAAATAAACACATACCTAGTTATTGAATAAATAAGTACTGAATAACGATGATTGCAAATATCGCAAGTAAGTTACGCGAGACTGTGGTATAGCGTGCTCCGATAGTTTAATGCAATGCATTAAGGGTTCATCCATTTTAAAGATATTCAGCTTTCAGCGATAACGTAAGAGTATTTTGTCTCTAGGGGAATCAGGAATCTTATTTTGAATAGATTGAGAGCGAGTATTAGATAATGTAATGAAGGTATACAAGTGGAAGGATAGGTAATGTTATCATAAATTTACTTTAATAAATGCTATTAGAAATTTTTGTTAATTAGCTCACCTTGGGTGAAGTTCAGGTTAACTTAAATAAAGCAATATGTCTACCCGTCTAGCTGAACACAGCTAGGTAGCTAACAAGCTAGACATATTATCACTTATATGAGATCTTCATAATTAGTTAATGACGACTTCAATGGCAGACTGGGTTCGATGTTTGTCTCGGTCTGAGTGTGTGCGTAGTTTCTGATACCCTAGATAGATACAAGCTTCGAGCTTAGTTAGGGGTCAGTTACTATAATGACATGATGTAGTGAATGATTATTATTATTATAGTTAGGGTTATGGATACTATGAGACCTCTGAAAGCTACGCTAGTGTAGCTTAGTGTAGCTATATCAGTCAACATTATGAAAAAATAAAGAACAGTTTATTTAGACACTAAATAATATTGTAATAGTTACACAAACATTTCCCTCATCCATTGAACCGCCACTTTAAATTCCCACACACATATTGTCAGAACTTTGTGCTGTTTCGAAGAACTATTCATAAATTGCACATACGAGAGCAAGCGTGCATCGTGCAATACATTACTGATTCCCCGAACTATATAAATGTACTACTCCATAATTCGATCCCGCAACGATAACGAATAGAAATTAGCCATTTTGATCAGATGCAAACGATACTCGCATGGTATTGAATCTCTTTGCTTTCCCTTCCCTATACGAGTACGTTTGGGAGGAAATTGAAAAATGAAAAATAGCTATTTTCGATTCAAATACGCCATTTTATTTTCATATTTTGAAGTTGCACGTGTTTTATGATTGTATCAGTTGTAGTTTGGACATTATTATGGTTTGTTTTTGTAGTTACGGTTTGTTATAGTAATATACTTAGTTTGTGAACTCGTGAGGTTACAAGGTTAACCAGAATCTATTGAACCTGGTTTAAAAAAACTTTAAGCAATAGATAGCCGCTTTATTCTTGAGTTGAAAGTGGTTTTCTATTGGTATAAGATAGAGATAGATAGAAATTGTATTCCATGGCTTGTATTCCTTTGTTCTCAAGGGAACGAGAACTTGGCGGGCAAAACCACGGGCCAGATGTAGTAAAAAAGCGCTAAAGTGTAATTCGAAATGTCTTACATCATGAGCAGCAGACTTTATTATTAATATTTTAATATATATTTTAAATTAAAAACAAAGGTTTGAATTAAATATTAGTTCAAATAGATAGCCGCTTTATTCTTGAGTTGAAAGTGGTTTTCTATTGGTATAAGATAGAGATAGATAGAAATTGTATTCCATGGCTTGTATTCCTTTGTTCTCAAGGGAACGAGAACTTGGCGGGCAAAACCACGGGCCAGATGTAGTAAAAAAGCGCTAAAGTGTAATTCGAAATGTCTTACATCATGAGCAGCAGACTTTATTATTAATATTTTAATATATATTTTAAATTAAAAACAAAGGTTTGAATTAAATATTAGTTCAAATATTACAGAAACATTAAAGAAAAGTAAATCGCATTAAAGTTCGTTTGTCCTTTCAAGTATGGCTTCTGTTGACGAAAAAGGCGTCAAACATTAAAAGACCATTATTAATCGAGATAAGAGAAATTAAATCTTAAATAAACGTAAAATAACTCTTAAAATTATGCCTTTGAACAGATTAAGTTTATATTCAACGTAAAAAGTGAATATTTTGCTTACTAGAGTTTTTCTTGAATATTGTTTTGACAAGTCTGGACGTTGTTTATAAGATTTCTCCAGGCTATTAATAAAAAAAGAGTTGGAGACCCAATCTCAATTACATGCCTAATTATCCATCGTTTTTACTCGTAAAAACCAAGATTTTACAAACAAAGTTTTACTTAAATCGTAGGGTGTGTACTAAATTCAGAATATACAAGGTGATTGTTAGAGTAAACTTAATGACCGTTAGCAGAAATACATGAAAAGAATAGCCATTGGTGTATAAGGCATGGACTAATCAGTAATTTCTTTATTAACTTTTTATAGATTTGTTTTTGACCGTATCACAACTGTAACTTGCCTGATAGAAACGCGACGAGAAAGCGACGATACAGCCTAAGATGGAGCGTTGTGCTCTGGTTTTACGAGTATTGTACGAATTTAAGACATGTAGTAATGCCCTAGTTATATAACAAATATAGTAAATCCAATGCCCTAGTACGAGTAGTACGGAGGATGGCACAGTCGTGCATCCCTAACGCTGACAGGCCGGTGATGTATCGCGGGCTTCCTGTTTGCGCGCACTACACCCTCTTGTTCCCAACTCGCTTCATTATTCATTACCAGGCTTTCACTTTCAAACTTTGTTCGTTTGGGACTTGGCTTTGGGACAACTTTGTTCCTGATCATACAGTTTAACAGGTTACGCTAACTGGATTTTTCAAGTTCCGTTTTTCTTGGTTGGAATTTAAAATATTGATTTTGTGTCTTTTCTGGTGGTGCTAAAATTTATGTCACGGACATGTTAATGTGATGAATAAAAAACACGGCCATACCAAAAATAAAATTTCTTTTTTGTCAAGAGACACCACGGTTACCAAATTTTAAGTACCTACTTACTTTGAACTAGTAACTTAACGAATTCATACTTAAAACAAAATGCAAACTATTTCAACCATTAAGCCATACCAGAACAAGCTTAGATTTAACAAAACAAACAAAACTACTACGTCGTACTATAAATGATACTGTATCTGTTACCTACTACTAGGTAACAGATACAGTATCATTTATAGTACGACTATACAGATTCCACCGGGGTTCATTCGATAAGGAATAACGATGCTTGACCGGGGTTCTCCCGCGGGAAGTCTATCTACAACAAACAATGTATACCCACTTCAGTTACCGCTCAAGACGTATTCTGCATCACTATTGTATCGGTAAGAATGACATTGAAAATTAAACAATTTTAACGTACAATTTGTAAAGAACAATTTTAGTATTCAAAGAAAACGTACCATGTAGACTTTTTAATTATTTAATACTGGATGTGTACGTACTGATTTTAGTCAAATCTCTCGACTAGTTTCAACCAAGGTGGCCTATTGTAAGGCACAGTTGTTTTTGATGCATTGTATGTCTTTTTTGTTAGTTCTCAATAGAATATATTACTAATCCGATGTCCGGAGATGCAGTGAGCGAATTTAAACTGGTTTTGTTACATTTCTTTTCAAGGTCAGGTATTCATATATCTGATTTAGGGCTGATTTTTCCATCGCCAGATAACTTTATTCGACGAATAACTTTGAAATTTTGACAGTTATTCCATACAAAATCTGTCAAACGTCAATTTTATTCGTCGAATAATAGATATCTGGCGATGGAAAAATCGGCCCTTAGGGTTTAAAATTAGGGCTATGCTTGTGAGGGGTTAGCCGTCTGCCACAGTTGTCGTAATAACATCATTGATAGTCATACACTATATTAATTTATTCTCAGACCTTGCCCCAAGACCATGGAAGTTTAATGTTGTTATAAAAAATCTAAATGAATTACTAAATTCTTTGTGTTAACTAACATTGGAAAGCTTTAGAATTTGACGAATTGTGAAGCAACCTGATCAACTGAGCTACATTGAATCCATAGCATGGTCCTGAATTCAAATTCCACCTAAGGTGAAAATCTAAAAATGTAACCAAACCATAATCAACCAGATAATATTACAGAAAACAATAATCTAACTTCTGATTTATCCCACGATATATTGCGAGTACAATTTTGACGGTCAAATGAATGGTAGCAGAGATATCCATTAAGCGTAATGGATTGTCACAATGGGTCGCATTGCACCGTCAATCAGAACCTGGGCCGCCGGTTAATTTGCCCTTACAATCGAGGGGAATTAGTCTTAGGTGTTCACTCGCTGAAATTGATTCCTTTTATTCACGTTTCTGCCTTCAGGTGATATTCGCATTATTTGTATATGTAATATTATATTTCGGGTGGTATGGCTGCTTAATGGGTTTGCCTCAGGTGACGTCAGTAGTCGTATATCAAATAATACGATTGCCGACGTCATCGTTCTAGATAGGTATTTGACTAGGTATGTAGCAACAGCAGTAAATAATCATTTGCTTTTTTCTGGTGCTATGACAAGTCGAAATGCGTACTGTTATATCCATATAGTATTTGTATGAAACGCAAACGCTGCATTTGTAGTTTTATATAAATAGTATAAATCCGCGTGTACGCGAGGGCTACATTCATTATAAATTCAAACTTCATACTTATAACTTAAAAGAATAGTGAGGTCCGGAAAAATTGTAAAAGCGTAAATTTATTTAAAATAAACTTTTCTTCTTTTGTGGTGAACACTGTGTTTTTTTTAAAAAGACATTCTCGGGGTGCCGCATAACAATTGGTGTCAGAAGTGGGATTGTCGTAAGTGGTTCCTGATTGAACCCTGGCAATCCGAACCCTTGGCATTCCGCGATTTGTCACCGACCGACGGTAAGTCTCAACCCCGCGAGTTGAGCCCGCGTCATAAAACATCTTCATCACCGGTGCGAGGATCTACAGCCCCACGCGCTGAGCCTACTCCGCACCATCAGAGGCCAACGAGTAAGTCTCGAGACCCCACGAGTCCGAGCCCGCGCCATCGCATCACATCAATCTCCGGTACCTTCACCGACCCCAGCAACTACACAACATCTCGGGTCGACGACGTGGCTGCTCTACAAAGTCCCTTCTGCACGAGAGGATACCAGGGCGCCGCCGTCTACAGCTCCAGCATCCGACCTAGCGCTGTCCGCAGGTCTCTCCCCTCCGACGACGCCCAGAAGGCGTTGTTTTCATCCCGTCGTGAGTCATGTTTCCCCTAATAATTCTGTAAGTGTTTTTTTTCCTTTTTACATTGTCCCAGTGAAGTGAAAGTCCCCTCAACTATTTCGTGTGTTTTCTAGTGCCCTCAAAACCTAGTGTTAACTACTAATTTGTAAACTTATATTGAATATTTTAATTTTATTTCTCTTGTACATTGAGTTTGAGCATAGATATTAATAATGTCTTTAAAAAACGAATCCACTAGTAAACAAGAAAAAGTAGCTCTAAATGTCCTCACTAAATTTATAAAACCTTATGCGGGAGATAGAGAAAACCTCCCAGCATTTTTAACGAATTGTGACAATGCCATATCTCTTGCGACTGCAGAGCAAACGAACATTTTATGTAAATTCATAATTTCTCAACTTGAAGGAAAAGCCCAAACAGCCTGTTGTCTGAAAACCTTCGACAACTGGCCCGAACTCAAAGATTTTCTTATTTCAACTTTCGGTGAGAAAAAGCATAGTGCTCACCTATTAATAGATTTACAGAATTGCAAGCAAGGATATACGGAAACTGTCACGCAGTATTCCCTCAGGTTGGAAACCTGTTTAACTAGGATCCAAGCTGACATTCAATATTCATGTAGGGATAAATACCAACTTCCCGGCCGTATGGCGGCTATGGAAGATCTCGCGCTGAACACGTTTCTAATGGGTCTAAATCCCGACATAAGAACCATTGTCCGATGTCGAAACCCCATCTCCCTAAATGACGCAATAACGCATGCTGTCGAAGAGGAGAAACTATTAAAATTAACTAAAATTTCCCATCGTCCTCCTATGAGTAAATCTTGTTCTTACTGTCACAAAACAGGACATAGTTCATTTGAATGTTTTAAAAATAAACTTAATAATCAAACACATAAATCATATCATCTACAAAATAATTCTAATTATAAACCTAACATAAATAATTCTAATTCTAATCCGAACATGCAATATTCTAATAAATTTTGTGTTTATTGTAAAAACAAAGGTCATATTATACAAGAATGTCGCAAGCGCGAATTTAACAATAGATACCGCGCATCCGCTGGGCAATCGCAACCCGATCCTGCCCCGGCTGCACAAAGTAGCGCGCCGCACACGCGTGCTCAAAACGATACCTCGCGCGTGCACTTATGTGAATCCAATTACAATGACGATAATTGTAATATGGATGATGAAATTCATTTAAACTAAAATCGATTTCGACCTCGTGCCAGCCGAAATCATCAATTGAAATAGGCACACAAACTATCACTGAATCGTTTTCATCTCGATCTATCCAAAATATAGATCAGAGTCTCACTAAATCGTATACCAACTCTTATAAAAATGCATCTCAGTCCCAACCACTGAGTCCTACTATATGTTATAATAATACTATTTCATGTAAAAATGCATCTCAGTCCCAGTCGCTGAGTCCTACTATTTCATGTAAAAATGCATCTCAGTCCCAGCCGCTGAGTCCTACTAAAATTAATACATCTCAGTCAAAACAGCTGAGTCAAATTACTAAATCTTGTTCATCTCCGCCAAAAGAGCAGAGTCAAAATACTACTAAATCTATTTCTATTCCTAAATCTAAAGAAAATCATGTAAAAATTACTGACCCAATTTTTGAAACAACTATTAATAAATGTAAAATATCTTTACCATTTACATACTTAAAGTCTAAATATTCAACAAAAAAATTAATTTTCCTTATTGACACAGGCGCAAGTGTCAGTATCGTTAAGCAATCATGTCTTGTAAACATGCCTGCACTTTCCGATAACGTTATTAAATTAAAAGGTATCAATGACACTGATTCATATTGCGAAACATTAGGTTCATTTTATTTACAATTCAATTTATGTCACGAGTCATATGAATATAAATTTCACGTAATCAATAATGATATTAATTTAAAATATGATGGAATAATAGGTACAGATTTTTTACAATATTTTAACGCAAATATTGATTATAACTCTAACTATTTACGTTTAAAAGATCATAATTTACCCATTTTATTTGATAAACCAACTTATATTATCCCGGCTCGTTCAGAAACAGTAATTGAGTGTTCTGTCTCAAATGAAAAGTCAGAATTATCTAACTTACGCGAAGCTCTCGTGTTAGATCATATTATAAGCGACGGAGTGTACATATCTAATTGTATAGTTTCATTAAAACCGAATAATACGGTCAATGTCTGTTGACACATCTGATTGTTCCGTCAGCTGACGCAACGAGTGACCGGTTCGCGGAAGGCGCGGGAGGCGCGGGGGGATGCCCCTCGGTCGCCCCCACTACACTCTCTCTTCGTTCGCCATCGCATCAAGGCAATTCACGCGCTCGCGCATACTTTGTTTATATTTTTATTTTATATAATTCCGTGTGCAACTCAACTTGTATACTTCACTGGAATAAACTATTTAAACTACAGTCCACTTCTTCATTCCAACACCTGAACCTCGACATGGTCCTTCGAGCCGGATGTGAACCAGCGACCTATGGATATAGTCCACTGGACTATATGGATATAGTCTCGACATGGTCCTTCTACCGAGAATTTGAATCAAGAAACGAACAATACAAGTCAAGTTCAAGGTCAACGGTCGAATTTTGAAAACCTGGTGGTGTACTACGAGTTTCAAGTTGTCTCTTCGAACAAGTCTGATTTCTTGAATCTGGATACCGCCTGCATTGGGACTTGCTGGAATCTACGCGGGATTTATAAACCGTTTTGTGGAAAAAGCTCTCAACTGCCTAACGGAAAATACCAACGGACTTTTAGAAACGGAATTATTTCTTTGGAGGATTATTAAGAACTTAAAGGACATCAATCCACATCTTCAATTATTGTTGTCTTGGCATACTTCGTCGCAGTAGTAATCTTCAAGAGGATTGTGCAAAAACCGTGAGTTCGTTCCAATATATTTCCTTTCCCTCCTTCTTTAAAAAACATAGTTTGCCTTTGATTTCTTATTTACTTTCTTTATGATATTAATGCGATCTATTTTCAAATCATTAAGTTATTAGAAATCAAATATCTTCAATATTTAAACATCTTAATCTGCATAGTGAATTGCGCTTTATTGCGATTATTTCACCTTCTTAGTATTCGTTAAATTGCTATATCCATTTTATTCATTTTGCTGTTTATTTATAGCCATTTTTTTATCATTTTAACCGTACATTACATTAAATTTTGTGCAAAATAAAGCTTTTATTAAGCGCCTTGCGTATTTGAATAGCAAAGCTTCAATGATATTGCAAAATTAAATATAATTTTTAGTGCCTTACATTTTTTATCTTAGCAATCATATTTGTAGTGTAAAATTTTTCTAAGTTTCTCAGTAGCTTTTTGCCTCACAAGCTTTATTATTATTAAGCTACTAGTCATTTCCCTTCATTTAAAATGACTGATGTCAAAAGCTTAATCAAAAAGCGAGCTTCCATTAAATCTAAGCTCACACAATTCGCCTCATACATCAACTTGCAAAAGTCCTGTGAAAAGCTTAGTGAGCTACAATTAATTGAAATTGAATATCGCTTTAATACTTTTGAAAATTTATATGGTACATATGACGCGTTACAGAATGAGTTGGAGGAACTTGTGGACAGTCCTAAAGAGCAATATATTGAACGTGAAGAGCTGGAAAAACAATATTACTCATTGGTTGCTTCCGCCCGCCATCTTATTAACAATGCTCGCGCACAATTGAAGGAGGACTCCAGGTCTGAGGTTAGTTCTAATGACGACAACGCACCAAAACTCAAATCCATACACCTACCTAAGATTGACCTACGCAAATTTTCTGGCAGTTATCATGAATGGCTAGAGTTTAAGGAAACATTCATATCACTCATTCATAATAACAAATCTGTCGATAACATATGTAAATTACATTATCTTCGCGCCTCTTTAACTGGTAGTGCTTCTGTAGTTTTAGATAATCTGGACTTCAAATCATCCAATTACGACGCTGCCTGGAAATTACTTTGTGAAAGGTATGATAGTAAAAGGTCGCTTGTGAATAATCACATGAAAGCGCTTTTTAACATAGAGCCTGTTGTTAACGAATCTAGCGAGTGTTTAGATCATTTGATAGACACAATTAAGAAAAACCTGAGATGCTTAGCAACCTTAGACCAGCCCGTGCAGCACTGGGACACCATTATTATTTATTCAATGACCCAGAAATTAGACAAGGTAACTAAACTTAAATGGGAAGAACTTAGAAATTCTTTGCCTGAGCTCCCCACATTAGATATTTTTATTAAATTTCTCCAGAGTAGAGTTGAGTTACTACAGAGTGTAAGTAGCGACACAAATAATATTCTCACATCACACATAGTTAATAATAACAAATTTTTAAATAATTCAAATACATTTTTATCATCAACAGAAAACAAACATAAATTAATTTCGTGTCCTATGTGCAAACAAGATCATTTACTTTATACTTGTCCCAATTTTAGAAAACTTTCGGTAGAGCAACGTATTAAAAAAGCACAAAACTTTAACGTTTGCTTCAACTGCCTTAGGTCAAGTCATACAACCTCAAAATGTAGATTGAGACCTTGTAAATATTGCAAAAAACGCCACAACACTCTATTGCACGTAGACGGTGAACAGCCCTCTGAGACTATTCAAAACATTGCACTTTCAGCTAATCATTTATCTGAAACTCGTGTAACTTTGCTTTCCACAGCACTGGTGAAGGTGGAGGATGCCAAGGGCAACCTCCATACTGCACGAGTCTTGCTGGATAATGGGAGCACCGCTAACTTTATCTCGGAGGAGTTGGCCCGTAAACTTCAGATGAGTACCCACAAAGCCAAGTCTAAGGTAATAGGTATTAATCTGCAATCTTCTAATTGTTCACGTGCATGTTCAGTAACTGTAAAATCACAAAATTTAGATTTCGAGTGCAAACTGGAATGTTTCGTAATACCAAAAATTTCTTCTTCAGTCCCGCATGCTCATGTCAATATAAATAGCATACCAATACCTTCCGGCATTCGTCTCTCCGATCCCAACTTTAATGTCCCTTCTTCTATAGATCTTCTTGTCGGTGCTCAAATTTTTTGGGAAATAATAGGAGCGAATCGTATTAGCTTAGGGAAAAATATGCCGGCTTTATTCGAGTCCAAATTAGGTTGGATAATTTCGGGTGTAGTTGATGATCATAATTCCTCACCTCATGTATGTATGTTTACCGACAACCTTCATAATGAGTTGGCTCGCTTCTGGGAGCTTGATTCAATAGCGGCCAAATATTCATTAAGTGCCGAAGAGCGATCTTGCGAACAAAATTTTAAGGATACTACATACCGCAATTCAGAAGGGCGCTTTGTTGTTAGTATTCCTCTTAAAGAGTCCCCCAATGTTTTAGGTGACTCATATATTATAGCAAAACAAAGGTTTTTCTCTCTTGAAAATAAATTTCGGAGAAACCCTAATTTTAAAAATTCATATGTGCAATTTATAAAAGAGTATATAGAGTTAGGTCACATGAGTGAAAATAAAATAGATACTCGTTACTCCAAACCCTCATACTTTTTACCTCATCATGGTGTTATCAAGGAGTCGAGTAGCACTACCAAACTGCGAGTTGTGTTTGACGCTTCGGCTCGTACAACATCTGGTAAGTCGCTGAATGATATTCAGATGATTGGTCCTACTCTACAAGATGACTTGTTATCGATTTTACTTCGTTTTCGTCAGTATAAAATTGTCGTTCACTCTGACATTGAAAAAATGTATCGACAAACTTTAATTAACGAGTCAAATAAACAGCGATACCTACAGCAAATCTTGTGGAGAGAGGACCCATCTCTACCGCTTAAGACATTCACATTGAATACGGTAACATATGGTACGGCTTCAGCGTCTTTTCTCGCAACCAGATGCTTAATTAGGTTAGCTGAGGAATGCTCCGACCCCTCTATTCAGTTCTCTATTGCTCACGCTTTTTATGTAGATGATTATTTGGATGGTGGATCGTCTGTAGAAGAGATTGTTGACAAATGTCGTAAAGTTAGCAAAGGTTTAAGTTCTGCAAAATATAATTTAAGAAAATGGCAATCAAATTCACCCGAAGTTTTACAATCTCTTTTGGGCGATCATACCACATCAGAAGTAGTTAATTTAAGCGAGAATGAAATGTCTAAGACACTGGGTCTTAATTGGAAATGCCTAAGTGACACATTTTCATTCTCTATAAGCTTGCCTTCCATTGAAAGGGTTTCTAAACGACACATTTTATCGGTCATATCGCAAATTTTCGACCCAATTGGTCTAGTCGTTCCCTGTATCGTGGAAGCCAAGATTATGATCCAGGCACTTTGGCTTACCAAAACATCTTGGGATGAACCTGTCACAGATGACATTCAAACCCAATGGGATGATTTCCAAAATACCTTGCCTCATTTGAACTATTTACAAATTCCTAGATACATAATATGTGATTTTACAGCTACTATCGAACTACATGTGTTTACAGATGCATCCGAAAGGGCATACGGTGCATGTGTGTACATACGCAGTGTGTCCACGGACGGTGTGGTTTGCGTGAGACTTCTTACTGCCAAGAGCAAGGTAGCCCCTATTAAATGTATTACCATACCTAGACTTGAGCTTTGTGCTGCTCTACTTGGCGCGCGATTGCACTCTAAGGTATGCCAATCCCTTACTTTAAATATTAAATCTTCTACGTTTTGGTGCGATTCCACCATTGTCATAGGTTGGTTGTCAGCTTCGACGACGCAACTGAAAGCTTTCGTACGTCATCGCGTTTCTGAGATTCAGGAAACTGTGGGTGGTAACTGGCGTTATGTTCCGTCTCTTGAAAACCCCGCAGACCTCGCTTCGCGCGGACTCAGAGCTGACAAACTATCCTCGTCTTCATTGTGGTGGTCTGGCCCTCAATTTTTATTGAAAGGTCCAGCCTTTTGGCCCAATTTTCCTGAAAATGGTCATAAAGAGCTTTCTCAATTGCCAGAGACTGTTATTTCATGTCATGTTAATATTTCAAATGATGTTAGTTTTTTATCCTTTTTATGCAATAAATATTCAAATTTCAATAAAATCATACACATATTGGCGTACATTTTACGTTTTATAAATAAATGTAGGAAACAATCTGCTATAAATGGTGCTCTTACTAGTGATGAATATGACAATTCCTTAAACATTTTATTAAATTTTAGTCAAAAAGAATCGTTTGTCGATGAATATAATTTATTATTATCGGGAAAACAGTTGCCTACTAAGAATAAATTGTTGCCTCTCTCCCCCTTTCTTGATTCTAATAAAATTATTCGTGTAGGAGGCAGGCTAGATAATTCATTTTATGATTACGACGTTAAGCATCCTATTATTATATCTAGTTCTCATATTTTATGCCAATTATTATTTAAACATTTTCATTCTAAGCTTAAGCATCCAGGACCTCTGTTATTACTTGCCACAATACGCCATCATTATTGGCCTATTGGTGGTAAAAACCTCGCTAAGAAAGTTTCTCATCAGTGCGTAAGATGCTGTAGAATAAAGGCTCGTAATATTCAACCGATCATGGGTAATCTTCCAGAGCAACGTGTACATTTAGAATTTCCCTTTATTGATACAGGAGTTGACTATGCCGGTCCTATCATGATAGGTGACAGAAAAGGTAGAGGTTGTAGGCTCATCAAGTGCTTTATTTGTGTTTTTGTGTGTTTAGCCACTAGAGCTGTTCATCTTGAACTGGTCTCAGACTTGACGAAAGAAGCCTTCATAGCTGCCATGAACCGTTTTATTGCTCGGAGGGGGAAACCGCGGAATATTTTCTCCGACAACGGTACAACTTTCATCGGTGCCTTTAACGAGCTAGCTCACTTTCTTTCACAGGACTTAGATTTAAGTAGCATTGACCCTGGCATTAATTTTTCTTTTATCCCCGCGTACACGCCTCACTTCGGTGGACTCTGGGAGTCTGCAGTTAAGTCCACCAAGCATCATTTAAGACGTACCTTAGGTCTTACTAATTTAACCTTTGAAGAAATGGCAACATGTTTAATTCAGGTAGAGGCTATCCTGAATTCCAGGCCTCTTACTCCAATTTCCGACGATCCTTCAGACCTTGTTCCTCTAACCCCTGCCCATTTCCTTATTGGACGTTCTCTGGTTATGCTACCACATCCACAGATTCTGAGCGCCAACTTGACCAGCTTACAACGATTTCGCCGCATAGAGTATTTGAAGCAACACTTCTGGCATCGTTTTTCCAATGAGTATATCCTATGGCTTCAGGAGAAATCAAAATGGTACAAGTCTTCAGGTGAACTCAAAGAAGGGGCTCTCGTCGTTATTAAGGACAAGACTTCGCCTCCTCTTCTGTGGCTTCTCGGACGTATCGTGCAAGTAATACCCGGCGGAGATGGCATTGGTAGAGTCGCTGACATCCGGACACGCAAGGGAATCATTCGGAGGGCCTTCAATACTATTTGCCCGCTCCCTGTCACTGGTTTTGAAGACTCTTCAACGGGGGGAGTATGTTGACACATCTGATTGTTCCGTCAGCTGACGCAACGAGTGACCGGTTCGCGGAAGGCGCGGGAGGCGCGGGGGGATGCCCCTCGGTCGCCCCCACTACACTCTCTCTTCGTTCGCCATCGCATCAAGGCAATTCACGCGCTCGCGCATACTTTGTTTATATTTTTATTTTATATAATTCCGTGTGCAACTCAACTTGTATACTTCACTGGAATAAACTATTTAAACTACAGTCCACTTCTTCATTCCAACACCTGAACCTCGACAATGTCTCAGTCTTAAACACTACTGAAAACGATGTTCAAATAAACAATTATAAAGTTAAACTAACTTCAATTGATTACTCCGAAATGTCGCCACAAACCGAAAATCAAATAACTATAAATTCTATATCCTCTAGCCCCTCAAATCGTATTAACAGTGTTCTTAACGAAGTCAGACACGAACATCTTAACCAAGAGGAGAAACAAGCCCTTCTAGATTGTATTTCTAAATATTCTGACATTTTTTACCTCGAAGGTGACCCTCTGACTCATACTAATGCCCTTCAACACTCTATTAACACGGGTAATGCACCTCCAATCAATGTTAAATCATATAGATTCCCCGAGTGTCACAAGGAAGAAGTAGACCGGCAAATTAAGAAGATGCTCGATCAGAATATCATTCGACCCTCTATTTCCCCGTGGAGTGCACCCGTCTGGGTCGTTCCTAAAAAGATGGACGCCTCAGGTAAAAAGAAATGGCGTATAGTGATAGACTATCGCCGCCTTAATGACGTCACTGTAAATGAAACCTTCCCAATCCCTTTAATAACAGATATTCTAGATCAATTAGGTCATTCAAAGTATTTTAGCACCCTTGATTTAGTTTCTGGCTTTCACCAAGTGGAATTAAATCCCGCTGACTCAGCAAAAACAGGATTCACTGTTATAAATACAAACGGTACTTCAGGCCATTACGAGTTCACCAGAATGCCATTTGGCCTTAAAAACGCCCCATCCACGTTTCAACGGCTTATGAATACTGTTCTCTCTGGTCTCCAAGGTCTCCATTGTTATATATACTTGGATGATTGTATTATATATAGTAACACTCTTATTTCACACATAGAAAAACTCCAGTTAGTATTTGATAAATTTAGAGAATTCAATTTAAAATTACAACCTGATAAATGCGAATTTTTACGCCGCGAAGTCACATATTTAGGTCACACCATCACCGACTACGGTGTCCGCCCAAATCCCGACAAGATCAAGGTCGTATCGGAATACCCTATTCCGAGAAATCCAAAAGAAATTAAATCATTTTTAGGTCTTATAGGTTATTATCGCCGATTCATTGAAAACTTCTCAAAAATTACTAAGCCGCTTACGTCACTATTGAAGAAAGACGCTACTTTTCACTGGTCCCAAGATCAACAGAATTCATTTGACCTCTTAAAAGAAAAACTAACTACTGCCCCGCTTCTACAATACCCCGATTTTAGTCAACCGTTTATTGTCACTACAGATGCGAGTAACTACGCCGTAGGCGCAGTCCTATCTCAAGGACAAATCGGAAAGGATAAACCAATAGCTTACGCTTCCCGTACCTTAAACAAAGCAGAAGGCAATTACTCTACAACGGAAAAGGAGTTATTGGCCATCTTATTTGCCGTTAGAACATTTCGTCCCTATCTGTATGGTTTTAAATTTAAAATCATAACCGACCATAGGCCCCTTGTTTGGTTATTTAATGTAAAAGACCCCGGAAGTCGACTCATCCGTTGGCGTCTTAAATTAGAAGAATACGATTATGAAATAGTATACAAACCTGGTAAACTAAACTCAAACGCTGACGCATTGTCACGCATCCCTATTCACGCGATATCTCACTCTAACTAAAATAAAGAAACTTATGAAAAATACTTTAAACTTAAATTCACCAATAACTTATGTAACTCTAACACGGAAATCGAAGAACATTCTCAACCCTTACATACATCTAAATTTAAATTAATTGCATGTCCTACATCTTTAGATTTTGACCACTCGATGCCCTATTGCGAAGAAATTCTTTCACAAATTAATAATTCAAGTGAAATCCTTGAAAGTGAAAGAGAGCAGAATTCAGTCGTTTCATACTCCTCAAATAATATTGACTACTATTTTTTATTTACAAAGGTTCATCATTATGATGAAACTAATTACAAAATAATCTATCAATTGCTAATTAAACTAAGAGATTTAATTATTCAACAAAATCCTTCTGATTCAGATCTCGCTATATCCGACTTTTCTGAACCATTTTCTAAATTAAATTACAATAAAATATATGAAATGATTTCATACATATTCCATAACACTAATATTAAAATTCATATATACAAAAATCAATTAATTTATCCAACTCCCGCTGAAGTTCCCCAAATTCTAAAAGAAAACCACGATTCTCCCATCGCAGGACACCCAGGCATGAAAAGAATGCTGAACCGAATTAAAGCTTCTTATTATTGGAAATCTATGCGATCTGACATAGAGAACTACGTAAAGAATTGTAAATTATGTCAAATTAACAAACCATTGCGATGTTCTAATAAAGCACCCATGGAAATAACATCCACTAGCACTAGACCCTTCGAAAGGTTAGCTCTAGATATAGTAGGTACTTTACCAGAGGCAGGTTTTCAAAAATTTAGATTTATCTTAACTCTACAAGATGACTTAACCAAATTTTCATGTGTTTACCCCATGGTTACTTCGACTAGCGATGAGATAGCGAGGAACCTAATTCATTTCATGTCTCTATTCGGCTTTCCAAAAACTATCTTAACCGATTTAGGTACTTGTTTTACATCAGAACTATTTAAACAAGTTACTGAAATTTGTAAAATAAAATCTCTTTTCTCTACCCCTTACCACCCTCAGACAAACGGAGCCCTAGAACGAAGTCATGCCACACTAAAAGAATATCTGAAATCTTTTGTCAACGAAAACCAAAATGATTGGCATTGTTATTTAGCTACCGCGATTCTCTCCTATAACACAACCCCTCATAGTACCACTCAGTTTACCCCATTCGAACTTCTTTACGGTTATAAGCCCGTCATTCCCAGTTCTCTTTATGAAACGTCCTCTAACCGAACATATGACGAATATATCCGTGTGTTACAATACCGAATGAGATTTAGCAGACAAAAAGCTATCGAGAATATTGTCCAAAGTAAAGAATCCTCGAAACAAACCTACGATCAAGGTAGTCGCCCCACTAATTACAAAGTCGGAGATATGGTGTATTTAAAACATCACCATAGGCTCAGGAAAGCTCTATCCCCTATATGGAAAGGTCCTTACAAAATAATAAAGTTGAGTGATAAACACAACGTCACCTTATGTGTTAACCGTAAACATGTTAAATACCACACTAATGAAATCAAACCTGCTCACACATAATCTCTCCTTCTTTTCAGATTATTATCATCCCATCAATGTCTCGGAACGTCTTCAATCACACCCATTATACATAGTCCAGGTCTCTATTTTGATCCCGTAAACACAATTCATTTCTACAATGATTTTTGGAAAGTCATTACTAATATAGAATTAAAGCCTTTAGAACCTCATTTAATTAACATTGGAACTCTCTTAGATAAAGCTCTACAAATATGTAATAAGATTCCAGTTAATAATTTCATCAATTGTAAAGACATTTCCAGCTCTACTAATATACTATTAGAATCTAACCTCGCTAAAGTCCAATCTTTAAATCATCTTATTTCTCCGCAACACAATATTAAAACCAAAAGATCAATCGAAGTCGGTGGAGAAATTTTAAAGTTTTTATTTGGCACATTAGATGCTGATGATGCGAGAAAATATGATGCCGCAATTGAATCTTGCAAGAAAGATGAAAACGAAATTTATCATCTCATGAAAGATAACATACATATAGTTAAATCTTCTATCAATACATTCAACTCAACTATTTTTAATTTAAATGAAAATGAAATTAAAATTAACTCCCAAATTGATCATATGAATAAAATATTGATCGAACTAAATAAAAATAACGATCAGCTGATATACATATCCCATGTCAACAGCCTTCTTAACATTATTGAAGGTTCCCTTTTAACGATTTCCAACCTTATTGATAATATTTTAAATGCTATTTTATTTTCTAAAAGTAATGTGTTACATCCTTTAGTAATTAGTCCCGCGTCGCTGTACAATGAACTTGCTAAGCAAAGCAATTCTATAAATAAACGCTTAGGTTTCCCTATTTCATTGTCAATGGACAATATACATACATTAATTGATATTTCTACTTTAACCTCATATTATTATAATAAGAAACTTGTCTTTATTTTAGAAATACCCTTAATTAGTCTAACTAAATATAATGTCTACAACGTTCTGTCTTTGCCGACCCCTCATGATGAAAAGAACCCTAACACGTATGCCATAATAACACCTTCAAAACCCTATTTAGCTATTACGGATGATAGATTAAACTACGCCTTATTTGATAATTTAGATAAATGCCTTAAGCTTAGTGATTCACATTCTATATGTAAACTTGTTTCAATTTATTCTAGTACTAACAACGCTATATGTGAAACTAAACTCCTATCCGATATCAACCTATCTTTACCTACCGAATGTAGTGCAAGGTTGCTCTACGGTCAAATAGACATATGGCATAAACTTAATAACAATAAATGGATGTTTGTACAATCCAAACCCAGTAAATTAACTATTAAATGTAACGATGACGTCACTGACCAAATTATATTAGGAACCGGCATTTTAAAACTAAGTCCGGATTGTGTTGGATTTTCAAAAACAATCCAATTGTTACCAACCACTTATAAAAATATAATTTTAAATAACCGTTTTATTTTAGATTTTGATATAACCATAGATGATTGTTGCAACAAAGAAATTATAAATAAATCGATTCCCTTACTTTCTCCAATTCATGTTAATAATTTAAACTTAGATAATTTAAAACACTCCATCATACAGTTAGATAACTTAGAGGATAGTATTAATAATGCTCAAGCTCAATCCCATTTCATTAAATATGCAAATTATTATTCATATCTCACCTACTTTTGTGTCTTCTCTATTTTTTGTTACATACTTTATAAGATATATAAATGTTTTAATAAAAATACTAATGGTACATGTATCCAAATATATAATTATTGTTATAATAAAAAAAAGTCAAAAAATTCAAACTCTATAAGAAGCTCAATAGAGTTAACTGAAATATCCTCATCTAGCGAGGAAAATGTTCCAAAAATCTTAGAGGGCTCTAATAGGAACTTATCAAATTTCTGAATCCTATTTCTTATTTAATATTATACTAATTCTTATTTTAAGTCCCAAACCTATGTCTTGAAAAATATATTAATAAGTTTTTAAATGAATTATACTAAATCCTATAATGCTAAATATTATTTTTAGTTCTAATTTCTGTCTACGTCTACTTATTTGTTAATAATTCTTATTTCTTAATTATAATATAATTGAATATTGTAAGCCTCATTCTTCTTTTGTCTTAGATTCATTCAATTTCTTTCTTTTTTTTTAATTTCACTTCATCCCTCAGGATAAAGCTCAATCTAAAGGGGGGTGATGTTATATCCATATAGTATTTGTATGAAACGCAAACGCTGCATTTGTAGTTTTATATAAATAGTATAAATCCGCGTGTACGCGAGGGCTACATTCATTATAAATTCAAACTTCATACTTATAACTTAAAAGAATAGTGAGGTCCGGAAAAATTGTAAAAGCGTAAATTTATTTAAAATAAACTTTTCTTCTTTTGTGGTGAACACTGTGTTTTTTTTAAAAAGACATTCTCGGGGTGCCGCATAACAGTACGTACTTGAACTGTAATTCTTGTACTGGCAGTAATTGGATCTCTTTGATTTGGGTCCTTTGTGCATATTGAGTAGAAAGACGTAAAATTGTAATAAAGCAAACACATTTTGCACAGATGCATGAGAGCATTCAAAGTCTGTTTCTAGTGTCTTAACTCTAACTTAATAATTCTAATAATTAAGAAAAGATATACTAATAAGAAACATAACACAAACAACAATTAACAACTACATAATAAGCATTACATTCATGTCATAGTTCCGTAACATTTAAATACGTACATACAAACTTTGTAAACAATGCTCGGAACATTTCATATCGCGGTACGATTGCACGTTTCATTTATGGATATAAATTTCAGGAGACGCGTGAGATACAGGTGACAAACATGCCCAGCTCGTGGGGGGAAGGGGGTTACAAGTTGCCACAAAAGGCCGCGGGCGTTATAATACGATACGTGAAATTGAGTGGTTAACTCCGACGTATTTATTTAACATTGGGCTTTTATTGACGGAAAAAATTCGGTTCGCTCACTTGGTCCGAGAAGTGAGGTTGAACTTTTGTATCAATATTGTTAAAAATAATTCGGGCAAATAAGACAGTCATTTATTAAGACACGATTATTTTTAATTCACTTTATTTGTGACGACCTCGGTGACTGAGTGGTCACCATGCCGGACTGCCATCCGTAAGGTTGCGGGTTCGATTCCTGCGCGGGGTGAATATTTGTGTAAACCACAAATGTTTGTCTCGGTCTGGGTGTGTGTGAATGAGTGTGTGCGTAGTTTCTGATACCCTAGATATAAGCTTCGAGCTTAGTTAGGGGTCAGTTACTATAATGAGATGATGTAGTGAATGATTATGTTACGTTGTATAACTCACTATATGCGTCGTATTATGGCATACAGATTAGATACAATGAATTTGTTCTAATAAATATAACCAGGAATACAAGAACAAAGAGATGGATAGTGAAACTCTATAATAGCTATATTTTATTACTAAAAGATAGTTCTGAAAACATAAAATCATTTTATTTTGTTATTTACCTCGACGTTTCGATCATGTTACACTGACTGTGGTTTCGAGGAAATTTGAGTGGAAAGCATTGATTTCATACGTGTTTTTAAAAACTATGGCTCCGAATATAGCTTTTAGCTTTGGCATTATTTAGTTTAATTAAATAACCCTATTAAGAAATAAATAAATAAAGTAATGCTAGTTTAATAAACACTACAAAAATTGTCTCATTTAGTTCATTTTAAATAGTTTTTTTTTAGTTTATACATACGTATATAACAGTCAGTATATAATTAGACCAACCTAAACCTATGATATATTCTCTTTAAAAATGCATTCCTTAGTATCAAATTATTCGAAGTCTTTACAATGTTGTAAGATATGACGTATAGTATGTAAGTACACTATGTAAGTACCCTTTAAACAGCATTTTTTAATCTCAAATTATTTCTAAGACATATATCGTGCTATGATCGTTCCGATAAAGTCGTCACAAAGTCGTAGCAGTAAGATATGACGTGTGACAGTATTCCCGTACATAACTCAGCTGACAGCCCCTCGTGTGCATGACGTTGACGCACCCCGCCCGGCGCGCTCCCGGCGTTTTATCAAAATTGTTTCCTTACTTCATGAGCTTCAACTAACTCCGTCAAGCGTAAAGTTAAATATAGTTTCGCAATTGTAATTGTTTTGGTGGGTGATTTTAAAAAGAGGCCATGTTTTGTTTGAGTGTAAGCAATTGTATTAGAGTAGTATACCGAAGTAGTTTATGTAATTTGTTTTTAACGATAAAAGTTTATTTGTATGTACAAGTGTGTTAGGCTCTCTTTTACTTATCTCAGTATTATGAGATATTCTATGCAGCATAACTTCAAATATTTTGAAAAACCTAGCTCAACCACGTAGTTTATAAAAAGGACTTAATACTTTTTATTAACGTTAATTCAAATTAGCGAAACACGAGCAGAACCGCAAATGAACTATAACCATTATGATAAAACAAGACATCTAAACTTTACAAGTCCTTACAAAACATGACCGCCGTTGTCAACTTTGTACATTTAAAAGATGTTCGCTCCGAGTCCAATTAGTGTAGAGGCTAAAAGTCCTAGTTCACTGTAACCGAAGGTTCCTTTGTATGTAACCAAGTCTCGTTACTCAAAATAAACTTCCTTTGAAACTACATGAAGATGACAAACACGGCAAAGGGCGCCACTTGTAAACACTCGAGATTGCCTCACATCTTACTATTAGCTCTGCAAACAGGTTTCAAGTTAAAAGAGTTAAGTAGCTTTTAGAACCCTTTAATATTATACGAGTATAAGCAATGATATAGGTACTATTGGTTTAAGTAGAAACAAACATAATAATAAATCCTTTGATGTGATTGTGAATGTTGAGGTATGTGTTTGTTTGTTACGATTACGTGTAGGATGTTCACTTGGCATCTGACACACGTGCCTATTACTAAACACTGCAATGCATAAGCAACGAAATCGCTGAAAAAATAAATGCGTTTGTTTGAGACATCTAAAAAAAATATTAACAATGATCGGTATCCCGTCATGTTGACTGATTATTGGAAAATCCTCAGGAATATTCGTCCGATGCGAATGCATATTCAGTAAAATTTATGTAGCTTATTTTTACGTGAGCAAATTGTAAAGCCTACCTAGCATAAATATTTCTGTTCAAATAATATATGTATGTATGTAATCTCAAATGTTAATTCAATCTGATATCGGTACATTTTAGTGTTATATAAGAAGTGGTTTAACAGGCCAGCACAGCAGACTATGTGGCGACATCGAGAATGAACAAGGAAGTATGCGCGGTCACGCTTAGACCTGCGTTTGTCGCCAAGATTCGGACACAATTATTATGTATAACTAGCTATTTTTGTAAAGAAGTCTTGCAATATTCATGATATCATTGAGATAATCAGATAACTTTATAGTAGTGTCTGGGACTGTAAATTAAAGTAATGTTTAAAGTTTTTCCTTAGCGGTAACAGTGTGATTCTTAATATAAGTTCACACACTTGAGAAGATTCATGTAACAGGTTGTTATAAACGGTCCATATAATATTTCACGTCTCGTGAGCCGTAAAACTGTGAAGTTTTACCCTTAACGTGGAGAGAGAGAAACTCCTTGAGACGTCATTGCGCGAAACACATCAATCTCCCCAACTCCTTGGAGCGGAACACCCGACGCCGACCGATCTATTCATCTTAATATTTTAAAGCCGTATTCATCAATCTACGACTCCGACCGACTCATTAGCAGTACTACCAGTTACGACCTACGTCTCCGTACAAAAGAAACATCACCGAGCTTTCATTTCAGATTTCACAAGCGATATTTGTACATCCCTTTGATAGTATTAAATTTATTCAAACGCATTACCTTTGTCGGTTGGAACGATCAAATGCTTCAAAAAGAAATGTTTTTCTGTTCATAAACTAATTTTGTTTTCTCTCGAAATATGGTAAGATTTTATTTCGATTGTGTTCTATTTCGGTTTTGCAAACAGTCCCTTCATTTGAGCTAATTTCATACAAAGCACGCTAACTAAATAAGTCAAAAGAGAGGAACGCGGCACTCGGCTCGTACTGTTAAGTCTCCTTCGAGGGACATAAATATTTACACGATAACCTACACTCATAGAACGTCTATCTGTTCCCTGTGATTTGCATTTTCTAATGTAATGCTGGCATACAGTACAGCAAACAGCCATATCGAACTGTATGCAAATTGAGTGCACTTCATCATTAAGAACGACGCAGTTTCTAGTCAAACACTACATCAAAAGAGACGTAATTTATTATGATTTTATTTTGATTTCAATGACGGTCGTTATGGATGTGTTTTATGTTGGGCTGCGTAATATAATGTTCCGGGTTTCGTTTCCGTTCAAAGCAATTACATATGGGATACAGAAATGTTTATTTGATTTCTTGTATAAGTATGAATATAAACTGAGTACCAACTTATAGAAGAGCACGAAATCTCCCCATGGATGGACTCTTGTGGCTTACGTGTCTCCGTGACCGAACGTTCTGTGCTCTATTTACTACATCATAATGAGAGATTGATTGAATGAGATCTGAATGAATGAATAGAAAAGAATATAATTAAACCCTTACTTCGTATATTGAAGAATCCTTTGTTGACTGTTACGGTTGCGTGTAAAAAAAGTAAATAGCTTTTCTATTCCATATACTTAACTAGTTTTATAACCTGAGACAGGATAGACCAGCTTATGGTTCGGGTTTTAAAATAAATAGCACACTAAATTATATTGTTCTTTGAAAATATTTCTAAATAATAGTCTCATTACATTTTAATATAGGTTTAAATCTTGGCTCATAACAAAATCTAAGTACTTACCGTTATCATGGTCTGGCATAGAAAGGCTGTCTGAGGCATCGGACGTGAGAGCCAGGTCTGGTGAGGAGGCACTCAGTAACGCGCTTAGACCATCATGATCACCATCTGAAAGAAATATACATTGTAGAATGATCATACTTCTGGTATAGTTTGTGATAGTATCGTAACGGGTCGGCGTGGTTCGGGGATTAAAATACCAGTAGAGATGAACATTTCAATATAAATTTATTTTTAGTATAGGATTTTCGTATAGTAGTACTCTACTATTAGTGGTATACTACGTATGCACCTAGTATTTTATTATCTGTGGTGTGTAGTGCAGTAAATATATACATACATAATAACAATACATTAACCGATTAATAACTGCAAGGTATTTAATAAACTAATGTATTTAATAAACTAAGCTATAGTAAAAGCTTTGTAAAGTAACTCTTCCACTTAGCATTATAAATTAAAGACACTTCCGCATAATACCCAACTACTTATAATTGTTACGTAATCCTTTGATATAATTATACAATATTAATATTAAGCATTCAGTTACAAAAGTATTAATGTTCAGAGTTTCCGTTTTAAGAGATTAGGGTAATCAACAATATTAAATACAGATTCAATTACGAATTAGGGCCAGGACTTGATGAAATACTAAAGTTTATAAACTTTATTGTCGTCATTTTGTTATAAGAAATATTACTAAACCGAACCAGCTTTGATTTTAAACTAAAGAATGATAAAAGTATGATTATCACTACATAGTACAAAATAAAGTCGCTCTCCGCTGTCTGTTAATATGTATGCTTAGATCTTTAAAACTGTGCAACGGATTTTTATGCGGTTTCTTTTAATAGATAGAGTGATTTAAAAGGAAGGTTTTTAGCATAATTATCCCCGCATTGTTACGGGAGTGGGGGCGGGAGCTACGCGAGCGAAACCGCGGGGTGCTGCTAGTGTTTTTAATTTTTGACATTTTATATGGTTAGATGATATCGAGAAGGTTTTATAGGTTATATCGTACATATGTCGACAATGTTATACTTCAGCTTAACAATCTTCTAACATTGTCATCTATTTAAAAAAAACAAAACATTCCCAATACATCCAGTTTCACAACACAGTGATTTCAAATCAATGCATCTCATTGACATTTGAAGAACGGTTTCCGAGATCGTTCTCGAAACTTCTGCAGTTTGAAATCCTTATAAATAATTTATGGTATTTGAGTAATTTCCTTATTGCGGTGGTTCCTCCTAATTATGTAATATCTGAGCACCTCTCAATGTGTTCCGTGAACCGGGGACGGCTATTAACGAGCCAAATTAAATTCAACCTTAATTTCAAGCCTGAATTTCAAATTTGTCTTATACTCGAGTGGCCACTTTTATTTAATTATCAATTTTAATAATTTTCTCCCCATTTAGGGTTAAGATGTTTGGCAATAAAATTCTTTGATATAAATGAATTGAATATTACTAATAAATTTAATTATTACTAAACGAGTAAGAACAACGGAATAGCTAAACACACAAGTGCAAAAATGTGGATTACAAAAATATTGTTACACACAAGTGTATCAATATTTTTGCACTTACACTTTATATTTATGATGATTATTGATTATGATTTACACTTACTGTTAGTAAAATGCAAACAGCATAAGTCATTACAGGCAAACCACAAACAAACAGAAAAGTTTTATGCAAGAAAAATGTCGGCTGTTTATTTTTTTAGGAAAACAATATTCTTTAATTCATCACGGCGAGATGGTGACTGGAGCAATAAAAACTTGCGAGAAACAGGGAGACGCTTTCAGTCATCATGTTTATGTGTTGTCAAATATGGTGTAATAAAATATCTATTGCCATGGTTGGGCTGCCATAAACATTCATAAACGCTGAAAATATTTGACAACACGAATATGGAAATATTTTATTCATTGTATCACTGGAGTCTGATTAGCTTTTAAACAATGTGTTTTGTGTACTTTTGGACGTACTTTGTAACATTAGACCTGTAATTTATAACATAAATAACAAGACAAAACATCGTCATCATCATTTAAGATTCAATATCAAAAGCAGGTCAGTTGCTTTTCTGTGAAAACTATGTAGTTACTTACATGTTACGAGTATTTGCGTTATACGTATAAGTTCAATAATATTTATCAATATCGATATCTATTTTAGTTATGTACACTCCGTTATCGAGCCATTCCTCACAATAACGGTACAACTGTCCCAAATATTCTGGAATGGTCAATATTAATTACAAAGTGGTACAATAAGTTCGTCCGGCAGAACGGTCGCCCGTTACCCACTTTGTTCAGCTTAATTAAATGACACTAAGTAAATAGAGAGTGCAAATTGGCACCGCTCTATTGTGGTCGAGTGCCACTGAAGGCACTTCTCAGACTTTCAAGTAAGTTTTCGGCTGTAAGTCAACCGACGATATTACTTCATTTGCAACTTTATGGGCTCGCATTTCCCTTTGGCAAACGTTACGCTTCTCGGTAACTTTATGAAAAAAAATCCGAAGCAGTTCTCCTTAAATTATTATGTTGGAAACCGCCGCGTTCTTTGTTTTATGTCCTGAATACGGCGTCTTGAGTTTGATAGCCGATGGCGGATTTTAATTTAGTATTATCTTTTGATTTGATTCAATTGTGTCTCTATGCTGAAGTTGTTACAGTTCACTTTTTATTTACTATGTATAATTTATTTATCTATATATATAAAAGAAAGTGTTAGTTACGCCACTTATAACTCAAGAACGGCTGGACCGATTTGGCTGAAAATTGGTGGAGAGGTAGTTATGAACCAGGAAAAGGACATAGGATACTTTTTATCCCGAAATTCCCACGGGAACGGGAACGGGAACCACGCGAGAGAAACCGCGGGGCACAGCTAGTATCTTATGAATGTTGTCATTGGGTAACAATCTCAAATATAATAGCATAGCATATAGTTATTTCCAAATAATAAAATATAGGTAATTTAGTTGTTATTTTCAAATATAAATATTACCAAAAGATCTATGAGTGCGATGACCTCGTTTCTAAATACAAATATTACCAAAACATCTATCAGTCGTGGCCTTGAAGATGTCCAAAGAAAATAACGTTTTGGACTTGAAGAGGTCCAAAGAAAATAACGTTTTGGACTTGAAGAGGTCCAAAGAAAATAACGTTTTGGACTTGAAGAGGTCCAAAGAAAATAACGTTTTGGACTTGAAGATGTCCAAAGAAAATAACGTTTTGGACTTGAAGAGGTCCAAAGTCGCCATCAAATTAAGAGTCGACATTATATTCAATTAGGGGCGAGTTCCTCCGTAATTGTATTGCAGAAGGTTTTCCATGTTCCATAACAGGTGAGATATCGTTACAAGTAAAATGACTTTATTACTTTCTGCTTTATTCACTTAAGGTAGTAAATTAACTTTTTTGTGAAGTTTACTTAGTCAATTTTGTTATTTATTTTCTAGGTCACAAAAAACTTTGTTAAACTTATGGATCGACGTGACTTTGCTAAATTTTGTAGGTGATAGCGAAATTTAATCCTCACCCACCTCCAAACTGTTTTCAATGAATGGTTAAAAATAAAGCATCTAAAGATGCTTCTTTCGTTACCACCATTACAAAATCATCATCATCACAAAATCAGAGACTGAACCTAACCCACTACCATCGAATGGCGATCCTCTTAACTAGAAGGTTCACATGACCACCAGTAAATCTTGTCATGAACCCTTAGGTTGAACCCTGAACCCCCTAGGGGTGCGCGCAACCTATATTTTGATAAACCCTGATATAAGATTTACTTGATATAAAAGATTTCATATTATTAAATGTTCGTTTCAATAAGGTTACACATCCCGTGTTCACGAACAGACCAATAACATTTTTCGTTCGATAGTTACTAATTAGGTTAATATAAATAAATACGAATCCAACTCACATATAGTGCTTAAAAAAGACTTCTTTTTAGCACAATATTATACATATATACCTTCTACTATTATGTCTAATCTTACAATATGTTCGAAACATTTATACCATTTATCTATGAAATAACAAATGTTTAGTCCATAGTTCGATCAATTAAAAAGAAAAATCTTGATAGTAACAGAACGAGTCGTAGGAATGAGTGGACGCAAACGGACTCCATCAGTATTATCACTAAGATTAACGTTAAGATGGACATTGACTCAGCTGAACTGATCAGTCCAGACAAAACTGGGGCATTCCAAAAATTTTAGGTCAACTAGATTTCCCCACTGTTATCTGGAATCGCTCCGGTGATTGACGACCATTTTTGGATGGACACCAGTTCAACTGCTCAGTTAAACTGGTCCACCAATGTCTACCTTAAGAAATATATATTTCAAACGGTACTAGAGGTTAAGTAAATCGGAGACCCTCGTCGCCCTTTATTTTCCAGTTTCTTGACGCTGTCTAAGATTCTGTGAAGGACAATTATGACATCTGATACCGCTTTGAACATCTAGCAACAGTTTAATGCGAGTGGGTTTGGTTTGCGATAGACCAATCACTTTATAGGATAACGGTTCTAAGTAAAATGAATTATAATTGACAGATTAATTGGGGTCAAAGAATAGTTTTTGGTAAGTAAATATTTGTATTGTAATGGCTACGGCGTAGCAGTGCTACGTTTTTTACTACGAATGTAGTAGTTACGTTGAGGCTGCTACACTGCTTACTTAAAATGTTTAATTTATTTCTATTTTGTGTTGTTTGTGCAAACGATTATAATTTGTTTATCGATATAAGCCTGTTGTTGTTTCCCATAAATTAAAATATATTATCATTTTATTTGTTCAATATTTAGTGTAATTAACAGAAAAATACCTTATTCGTCTGAAAACATAATCTAATTAAATCAACAAACATTTAGTTTAAAATAACACTTCACCAAATATATAATACCACAAGTAGGCTTCAACGTAGTATTAAAACTAGTGAAATATGTTTATTAAACAAGTTTAGTTATTACAACTAACAAAATTGGAAAGAGACTTAAATAGGTTAGTTTAAGGACGGGAAGAGCCACTACGTCATCCCTCCGCCGCCAATATATTATAACCTTTATTAACAAAGTTATATGAGGGCCCTTGTTTGTCGTAAAATTTAATAGAAACAGTCTCACACGAATTTATGCGGCCCCAATTGTGAGTCGTGCTAATCTCGGCGGGTATTCCGAATTCAAAAACATGATGTAAACAAGTGTTTTGGTTTCATTTTGTTGGACACACGTACGGGTATTGTTGGACCGGTACGGACGAGTATTGTACCAACATTCCAATTGAACAATAGGACTTGAACGGGAATAGGAACAATCCAATTGGATTGTGTTTATGCAAGTTTTATTACGTTTTTTTGTTTGTTAATTTATCTGGTTATTATTAATTGATATTGGAACACATATGTTTCAACTAACAATCATTTTAAAATACTTGCTGTGTGTATGCCTTTTAACAATATGAGAATATTTTGTTTGCAAATAACATCTTTTATCGAAAAATATTTAGGTATCAGAATGTAGGTAGGTAACTAAAAATACAAATGGTTTTATTTAAAGAACATTTTAAAAGACAATCGAAATTTATCATTTCTAGAATATATGTGAACGTGTATTATGTACTTATACTAAGTTTAAAATCCAACATAAACTACAACCAATAGGTCACAGATACTCTCATAGTCAGTGGGCTGAACTTTCAGACGGACAGCTTGGCCGGAAAGGGTCACTAAAGTCCGTTGAAAGGCATTCGGTGACTCCGTCCTCTATCAAATGGATAATTTACGACGCTTATTTACTAAACGCGTGTTTCGTTTGTTGGACAGATCACAGATTGTCACGTTGTTTATATTGTTAATAGAAGATTAGTTTGGTTTCTTGATTGAAGTTTGTGTGAAATATTATAAAGATTTTAATCGCTTTGTAGTTTACTAAAAGAAAATAAGTAATAACATTCATTGGTCTTTGTGATTTATGAGTTATCTGATCCAAAAGTCGAAATCATGTTAAGTGTTTTTTAACCCCCGACGCAAAAAGAGGGGTGTTATAAGTTTGACGTGTCTGTGTGTGTATCTGTCTGTGGCATCATAGCTCCCGAACGGATGAACCGATTTCAATTTTTTGTATTAAAGGGGACTTACATGCGAGTGTTCTTAGACATATTTGATGAAAATCGGTTGACCCGTTTAAAAGTTATGGGGGTTTGAAAGTAATTGTGTTGGGGGTTTTTTATCGTAATTAAGACTGTTGATATATTAAACTATGGATTTAGTAAACGGCGGATAATAAGTGCTTTATAACGTTTCAGAGTTGTAAGCGCAATAAATAAAAGACAAATGCTCCAGTACAACAATTTACCATACACAATAGCAAAGCTCCACAAAGATATCTCACCGTAAGTAATCTACACAAAGCCTTAAAATTAAATAATAATATATTTAAGTGTAAGTAATGCTTTTATTTTGTTCAGTGTTTGCGTAAAGAAGCAATCCAGAGGAGTGACAATTCATCTCAGTGAGTGGGAGCGGCGCGCACCTTGCGACCATCAAATATGTAAACCACTTGTCTCTGCTGATTGTTAACTTGCCATGTGCTTTTTGCTACCTTTCTGTTCATTTTTTGAATGTTTTTGTTTGAGAGAATACGTTCGTAAAAACAGAGATTTAATTTTATTCCGTTTGAGTGTTTCTTTTGTAGTCCGGGAGCCAGCAACAGATTTTCATGACCAATTTCCTCTCAAGCGCTAATTAGTAAAATGCATCAGAGTATAGTATTATGAAGCCTTGTGAACGTCAGCTGGCACTCGGTTGGGGGGATGAGCGGGTGTAGCCTCCCACGCATGAAAAAAAAAACTCAACGAAAAAAAATAATCAGCTGGTTACAACGTGGTGTATTGTACGTCAGCTGGTGTCTCGAACATGAAAAAAAAAAAATTATTTTCAGTGATTTCCTCTCAAACAAAAATTTACCTGATGATAGCTTATATGTAACTGTGGATAAATATATAGGTCAGCTGGCTGTATCTTGGTGGAAAAACCGTCAGCTGATACTTTGAAAGTTATTACATAGGAGTTAGGCAGGAGCATCTACTGTCAATTTAAATGCATCAGCTGACTAGCTTTTCCTCGACTTATTGCTAGCTGATTTTTTTTATTTATCGCATCAGTATATTAACAATCAACTCACAAATTTTCATCTGGGAGGAAATGACGTATCTTTAATTATTCGACATAGCGCTGCTTCAATATGAGAGTTGAGTTGAAATAAATATTCTGTATCAATGTTTTTGAAACGAATAAGTATGTTATCAAATTATATTAGATATATTTAAATAATTAAATAAACAATTAGCTTAGTATAAATAAACTAGTTACTCGATAAATAATATTTATTATATGAACGTGATGAAAAATGACAATGAGAATAACAATGTGATTTATTCATTTTCGTTTTCGCTCTGGCTTGAGTCACTTTCCTCTCTTTCCGATTCATCGTCAGAGTCGCTGTCAGAGCTGTCTGCTGTTATGTCTTCATTGTCATCATCTGTACAAAAATTTAAAAAAAGATTAGGATGCGTATTTTAACATAATATATAATCAAAATTATAAAAAAATGTTACCTTTTTCAGGCTGAATAGTGATTTCATTAATCGATGATGGTAACTGACTTCCAGAAAACCAGGTGAATTCATACTTGTTGTCGATTTCTGCCCAACCATAATCTACAGGATCATGAGAAGTTGGAACCTTCAGGTGTGCATGTGACCAAAAACATAACATTTGCTATAAGAATGCTTCTTGAATATTCTTTTCGACTGATGAAGTTTGCTCGTCTATTCTATAGGGATAGGAAAGTCGACTCTGACTTTAGTCAAAAATCGACTTTTATCAGAAAATAATCGACTTTTCAGAATCGAGTTGAGCCTCTCTTAAATCGATTAGAATCGACTTTTACTCGATGATTTTTTTTCGACTTTTTTCCATAATAATTTTTACTTAATTTAAATAAAGCTATTCTTTTGTTTATCTATTATCCACAGATAAATATTGATGCTCTTCTCTTCAGAAATTAATAATTATTAATAATTGAATATTTGACCGTTAGCGAGTTTCTTGAACCAAGAAATTGTTAATTGACTAAAAGTATTTTTTTTCTCAGTGTAACATGTTAAAAACTCAAAAAGTATGAACGATCATAATTTATTAAAATATAAATATATCTAACAATTTATACAATAATTATAATAACGATAATAATTAACCCCTGACAACCACACTGGGTAAAAAGTACCCACCTCAAAATTTTATTTCGTTAGAATTCTTTGTGTATATTTAAACTTCGATAGTATTTTTATCTCTTTTAATTGGCACTAATTAATTTAATATTATATCTATTTTGTAGAAAATTTTTTGAGCTTTAATTTAAAAAAAAAATCTCTAACTTTATTAGGGATCAAGATATTTGAAAATGAAATATGTTGGGTACTTTTCACCCTCAATGCCTAAAGAGGTATACGGTTTAGATGTGTGCTTGTCAGGGGTTAAAGATACGTCATTTCCTCCCAGATGAAAATTTGTGAGTTGATTGTTAATATACTGATGCGATAAATAAAAAAAATCAGCTAGCAATAAGTCGAGGAAAAGCTAGTCAGCTGATGCATTTAAATTGACAGTAGATGCTCCTGCCTAACTCCTATGTAATAACTTTCAAAGTATCAGCTGACGGTTTTTCCACCAAGATACAGCCAGCTGACCTATATATTTATCCACAGTTACATATAAGCTATCATCAGGTAAATTTTTGTTTGAGAGGAAATCACTGAAAATAATTTTTTTTTTTTCATGTTCGAGACACCAGCTGACGTACAATACACCACGTTGTAACCAGCTGATTATTTTTTTTCGTTGATATATTAGATGAGCTACAATTTGACAAAATTTCAGCTGAGAGGAAATCAGTGAATGTACTTTTTTTTTTTTCATGCGTGGGAGGCTACACCCGCTCATCCCCCCAACCGAGTGCCAGCTGACGTTCACAAGGCTTCATAATACTATACTCTGATGCATTTTACTAATTAGCGCTTGAGAGGAAATTGGTCATGAAAATCTGTTGCTGGCTCCCGGACTATTGGTCTCTCTTTCAGTTTGTCGCTTTTTTACTTGAGCTTTTGTTGGCAAAGTCGATGCTGCGTCGAGCGTTTTTATGGGTTTTCAAAGTGTTCTCTATTTTTTTGACATTACTTATTTAAATATTTTAAAGGTAGGTTGAATGTTATTGATACAAAATAGTATTTGTTTTATTGAGGAGCTTACAAGCATTGTTAAATCTGAAACAAATTGGGCTAGTTAAATGAAAATATGACTTATCATAATGATGGTGAATTTCGATCCCGTGGGAATTTAGGGATAAAAGTATCAAGATATTTTATTATAATTTGTATATAATCCATCCTATCGTTCAAAAGTGAAGTAGCAACCAACAATTACACATATTAAGTTACAAATTAATGTCATTCAAACATATACATGTCTTTAAACCAAATAAAATATATCAAACCCATAATAAAATATTAAAACATTGAAAGTTCAATTATTATTTTAAATACGACAAAAGTTCTAGTATGTTTGGAAGTTTATACAAAGGGATAATGAACGTGTTTACCTTATGTTAATTAAATACTCCCGAAGGGGATCGACTAATGGAATCCACGTACATACACACATACATATATGTATATAATGAGTTGTGGTGACGCGGAAACATTCAGCCAAATATTAAAACAATGTAACAATGTATACTTTTATTAAACATACATTTGTTTTATTTGCTGATTTTTGACCTTTCTTGAACTTGTTTGGTTTGGTAAGGATTTTTGTGTCATGGAGTTCCTTTAATCGTTTTTTTCAAAACCAAGATAAGATAAATCCGTTCAGCCGTTCTCGAGTTTTAGCGAGACTAACGAACAGCAATAGATTTTTAAATAATAGAATTAAAAATTAAATTTTATTATTATCTTTTCCATTCACGGGACTATTAATGAGTCCCGGTCTTTTGGAAGGCTAGTATGGGGCCAAAGCCAACACACGGAAGCCCTTTGACATATTTAATCTTGTGTAAAGGATGCACAATCCGGCGACTATCCCTGTATAACACTATAAAATGCATCCAAGGACAGTCCCCGGTTCTGCTGGGACTATTGCAAATATATGGAAAACTACGACTGGGTTATGGGAATGGGATGTTTAATGGACTGGATATTGGGGAACTATGGGGACTATGACACCCGCCGATACAATGCTATAAACATGTACGAAGTGGCGGATGGAGACTTGCCAGCTCTATAACTGGGCCCCCCAAACAAGTCGCTCGAATCGCAACAAGGGGGCAACATGAAACGAGCGGCTTTGAGAGTGGAGAAGACGCCCTGGGTTTTAAACCGCGATCCACTGAGCCCGAGGGTCCAGCTTCATGCTAAGCCAACTCACCACTTACGCAACGCCTCTCACTCTCCGAGCACCAAAGTGCTCTCGCGGGCTCCACTCCGGCCGGCCAATGAAGGCAAGCACGGAGGTGGGGGACCTGTTCCCCGTCAGTGTTCACTCCGCCGGCCAGTGAAGGCAAGTGGAGGTGAGGGATGGTGACCTCCCCCGGGAGCGCGTCAGGTCCGCGGGGTCGCTACTCCCCGACACCCCGCCTCAAAGGTGCCCTGCGGGCTTATTATTATTATTTTTAAATTATTATTTTAATTTTTTTTTAGATAATAATAATAAGTGCGTAAGTTTCTTCAAAACTGTTTTTTGAAAACTACATAGATTGTGTTATAGAAGTACATACGGTCAATCACTATGGGAGACTTGTATGTATGTATTTACGTACATAATAAAAGGTATTATATGAAGTATTCATAAAAAAAATGAAAACTTGACCATTGAAAACCTTCACGCAAATAAATGATTGTTTTAAACGGGAATAGTATACCAAGTATACCAGTTAAGCCGTTTGTCGTAAATTTCGAACTATGGTATAATCTTCTAAGCATGTGTAGAAGCTATAATTAAGCTAAATCATTCAAAAGATATTAACTAAACTATCAAACAACTATATTACAATAAGCACATTAACATCAAAGCTCCCTATTAAAGTAGTAAATTAACAGAGGAATTTTCGCACAATTTCTGTTATGTCAAAGTCAGTTCTCTAACAACAAAGATACCGTACGACTTGATATTACGCGTGAAGCACTAAAAATACGTCTCGACTGTAACCTAATTGATTTTCGTACTAGTAATCGGGATCATAAAGCACCAAAGTCATTTACTTAACAAAAGAGTTTGTTTTAATTTGTAGTTTATTAAAACAAAAGTCCTGAATATTCCTCTGCACTGTACTAATATCATCTGTGAGAATGAGAGAGGCCTACTCTGCTGTGGGATCTTACAGACCGATGCTTACTATGATTTTTAAAACACAAGTCTTAATCGTGTAAAGCCATCTTCGTTTCAATCAAGTTTCACTTACCGTGGTAATTACGTAACTAAACTATGCATTAATTTCGTATAATTTTAAAGTTTTTTAGTAAACAACTAAAAATATAACTTGACATAGACAATCACTATAATATTATTATAGCTACTGACCTTTAACTAAGTTAAATAGTTGTGTCTAGGGTATAAAACCTACGCACATAATGTACTCATCATTGATTGTATAGTGTTTGTAAACAAGTTGAATTTATGAAACAAAATAACAGACAATATATGAAGTTTAAAGGTCACGCATTCACGATATATATTAGTCCTAGTATAACTAGTATTCCACTAACCCAATTAGAAATTAGAGTACCATTTAATAAAGGTATAATTAATCTGAACTGAACTTAATATTGGTGAACATATGCGTTCTATTGTGTACACGGCCTAATTAGTGGCCAATGCATCAATAGTCGTTATATCAAACGTTCATTAATGCACCGTCTAGATCCCAATAATTAGAGACGATCATTACCAGAACTAATGAGATTTCAAAACCGATTTATTGATTATATACCGATGATTAGATAGACCTCATTTCTTTTTAATAATACCTATTTTCTAGAAAATTTTATCAAAATAGGAATCGAGGTACATTTTAATCAAATTATATTATAATCAAGTTAAGAAATCAAATTATATTATATCAACTTTGCTAATTGAAAAGTAGAGAATCGAAACATATTATATTTCTATTACTGAATAAACAACGTGATATCACAAAGCGTAAAGTTAATTAATTATTTATTAAAATTAAATATTTGTTTTCTAAATATCAGAATAACGTTACTCGGTTCGTTTAAATGAAGAAAACTGGAGCAATTAATCTTTGTTCCATTTCTACAGAGAATGAACTGTCAAAGCTATAACCTATTTTAAAATTAAATAACAACTTTGTAATTGGAATGCGCAGCAGTTAGATCTTTCCAATTTACTTTTCAATAATAAATATAAGAGGAATTTTCATCGTTCGCTTAAGAAGATCTAATTCAATTACGAGCCTCGGTGCTCGTTTGCATGAGTTTGCATTTTTAAGTAAAATCGAGACGTTTTCTGGGGAATTTTGACAAGTTGACGTCCAGCAGCGCTCCGGGCCCTTGGGGTGCTAATGAAGAGTCAATGTACTGGGGCGCCGGCGAGTGTGCCACTTCATTTGAAATTCGAATGTTAGCTGCCAGCAATATTGTGTCAACATTGACGGCCTTTTGTGTTCCTATTTTAAAACGGGTATAAATAACTTTCAGTCTGATGCAATCACTGTCAATTGCTAATAGATTGACAGCTCAAGTTTTTGCATAATGAAATGAAATAACTTTGGATTCCTAACATTTTACATTAATTTAGGTTGCCAATATTCTACGATAGAGTTTTCTATTTTAAATTCCAAATTCAGCGATCATTTATATTTGCTGCAATTTTAACGGTTTGCATTTCAACGCCTTTTTATTTATCGCTTAATGAAAAGCAAACCAAGAAGTTTTAATAGCAAATGACAGAGAGCTGTGTCCGGCAAGCGCAGGCGATGCTCAATGCCAGTTTCAAATGCAAAATTCGATATTTGAAATTCAAAATAGCGAACATGGCTGCCAGGCTCGGGAACAAGTCGCGGAATACCTCTCATGATTCTTCCCTCGGCGCTGAAATAAAATAACTTGAATACCACTGCGACATCTGAATGCCAATTCTGTTGACTATAGTTTCATGTTTTACTCTGTTTCTGACCTAGTTTTGTGAAAGCTGACCACCTTTATTTATTCTATTTTAAGGTATCATGATACGAGGTGTTTTACGTTGTAATACAATCCACAAGTCAATGATATTCGTGAAATGTACTTCAATTGGGGAATGTAGGCGCGGAATTTATACAGAAATATAGCCATGAGTATTCGATTTCAAACTCTTTATTGTTTTCATTTTGATCAGATGTTACGTATTTATTTGAACATAATATGAAACTCTGTTTGGACGCATATTTTAACCAAAGTCTGGGATAAGTAGTAGTTATTCTTGAGTTAATAGCCTGCCTCGGGGCGGTTTAGAGACATATAGTACAGCTTTAGCTTTAGATCGCAGGGTTGAGCGATGCATGGGCCGGATTTGAATTCTCGAACACACGTTAAACAAATGTGGTGATATCTTCCTTAATCATCAGCTAATCGCTGCAGATAGAAGATTCTTAAAAGTACCAATATTAAAAACTACTTTAAAAAACTTAACTATACCTACGAAAATCCCGGTCCCGCAAATATTCTAAGATAAAATAAGCTGTATGTGTGGTGTAATCCAAATCTGCAGTTTACTGCAAAAGAGTAACAAATATTACTCTTACATAATAGTGTATTTAATCACTCACGTAACGTTATGGCTAGCTAAAATTATGTGGTTATTTAAATGATGAGTGATATCCAATCCAAAATATAGCCGAATACTATGTAACTATCGGTGGGTTCGTTAAATTCGATCCAAATTGTTCCCAAATTGCCGAGCACATTATTGCTTGCAATTTGAAAGTGGAACGTTTTAAAGTACGGAATGTATATGTTAAGTGAGTAGAATTTTTGAATACAAAAGTTTGTATTAGATCTAAATATATGTATTTTGTAAGTAAAGTAGTTGGCTGCAATGTTTAATTCAAATATGTAACTTAAATGTTTTAAATAGAATGCAATTTAGTATGCTTTTATATAATCTGTAAACTCTTTTAAGGGCATACATGTTCCTACAAGTCTCTAAGGTTGAATTTTGAACTTAATTTACTATTTACTTATTGATCTCTCTTAAGTATTTACTTCCGTAAGTCTTATTGGATAAGTACGACGCACGTCTTGTTATTCTAAGGTTGTGTTTATTTTATCACTTGTTCCTACAAATAAGGAAAACGTAAGGAAATCAAGACGTTCTTGACCCAAAAAAATCAATATGTACCATTAACCCGTGAGTGACGTAGTAAACTTACAGTGAACTCGAGTGGATACTCATTTGCCCTCCGGCATGAAATCTCTACCTAGCCTACATTCTAAATATAAAGATAACGAGTTTGTTTTTACGCGCTATCTTTGGAATACTTCGGTTTTTGGATGAATATACTGATCCATTTTTTTGTATACGCTGTATAAGATATTACATGTTCCTTGTATGACTAGTTGTACCGCACAACCTATGCTGATTTTACAGCCGATAAGCACCCATTACTCTTCATTGTATAACATTACGCGCTCCTCCCGCGCGCGATCGGATCGCGGTGAATCGTCCGGTATGGACCCAGCTAATTACATGGCAGCGTCGCGTGTCCGTGGGCAGCGTGAATAGCGTGCGCAGCGGTGGGCCCTTTTTCTTATCCTTATTAATTGTTATTAATCCTTACCAATATCAGCAGCAGCATGCAACAAATCAGCTAATAACTCCGGTTCATGGCACGCGATCGCTAGCCGGTCGTCATGCAGGCGGGCGGCGTCGAGCTCCCCGGGTGCGGCCTCTCGCAGCTGCAGCGCCACAGCGCCCTCGCCGCCCACGGCCGCGCTGTACATCAGCACGGCGCGCGGCGAGAACGCCGGCAGCGGCAGCCGCGATGACGCCACCTGCAATGAGAGTATGTGGTGAGTGGAGTTTTGGGTAGGGCTTGTGGTGTATTGTTGTTGCGCGATAGTAAATTCATATTATTCCATCCAAAATGATGATTACGTATATTCATCTTTGTCTAAAGTTCCGACGGTCTAAAGGAGTGTATCACGTCGGAGATCCCTGATTCTTTACTCATTTACATCTCTACTTTTAAATTACCAACCCGCTAAAAGATGTTTTCTAATCACTGCTCTAATGTTATTAGTTAGTGAGAGAGTTGTTTTCCATGCTGATAGATAGAGATATTACAGGTAAGTACTAATAAACTCACCATCTATCAGCCAGCCAAAAGTAAAAATAAAAGAAAAATGCATCAAATAATTCCTTGCATTAATAAATTGCAAAGTAAAAGGTATTTGTTCGGCGTCGTAGCTCTTTATTATTACAGGACGCTGGACGGACGACGCACAAAGGAAACGACAACATTCTATAAAATAAAAGTAGTGTAATCTTCAATTAAAAAGGTTGGGAAAAGCACGGCGACGTCGCCATCTTGTTGGTTTATTCTATTTGTAGATCCGACCGAGCGATATCAAAACTGAATGCTCATTTAATCTCAGAATACAACTTGATCAAACAGATTATGTTTTTAAGTTTTATTTAACTGTTAATCTTGATTTCTGCTTTGTAATATTTTCTGATATTTTGCCATATTTTATATTTTTATTAGAAGGACATTTTTATTAATCTGTTCTTTTATATTTGATGATTAAAATGCGGTAACTAACTATGCAATGCAGTTTTACTCCCAACCCCCAAGCGTTCCGTTTGAGCGTTTGAAGGAGTAGTTTTAAACTTAATCCTAATAAGCTTATTAGTATTATTCTAACTAGAGGTAAAGTTTTTATTACAGTTAAAATAATATTTCTTAACTTTATCTGAAGAAAAAAGTTAAAAGACACCCGTCAGGTAACCAACTGTTAGCTGTTTTGAGAAAGTAAAAAGAAACTCTCTAAATGAACCCTTTTAAAAATCCCAATAAAACACAAATGCAATCAACCTGAACTAAGCACGTGCCAACATAATCCCGTAATCATGGTTACACGAACACGGACAAAGCTTGCCAAATAATTACACGAACAACTATTTAGCGAGGCCGTGCAATGTCGTGCGACGCGTGTGGTATGCCAGTGACAGAGCGATGATGAGCCTTAATTACTTACGTCCTATTGAGAATGTTCGTATCACGTGGGCACAGATTGAATTAACTCTTCAATACCTAAATTGGAATTTGTACCGACCAGTTTTAATTAATGTCTGCGAGCTGCGTGTTTCTGTCTGTAGTATGATGTTGTTTTTATTTTTTGTTTTTGTAATTTATGCAATATGAGAAAAAGATTGTTTGTGCATACCGATATATTCTTACGGAGAGAAGAATAAATATTAAATATATTTTTTGTGTTATTCAAATTTATATGCCCCTGTGAAACGAGCATGTTCGCTAATTTACAATATAAAGTCTACTCTACATTAACGTATATTTTGATGCCTCATTCGAATGCTGTATTAATGATACATGCTTTGCAAATCCATAAGGCATTTGTACACAGCAATCAAACTTCCGCAGAATTGTTTCAAACGCGAAGTACAACTGTTTGGTTGGACTGTGTACTCTCGCCCTTAAATTATGACGTGCTCCTAAAAGCTGTTTAATATTCAATATACTGTGTAAATAATTCATTGAAATTTACACGTTTTACAGTTATTAAAAGCTTAGATTGGATAAATTGCTTAATTTATTCGATAGATAAATTGGTTCGGTCAAATTTGACCTATTTGTTCTCGTATTATTTAAACGGTAACCATTAATTTAATAGAATGTTTTATAGGAATCTCGTATTTACGCTTATAACTACAAATACGTAATGGTGTTTTTAATGAGCTTATTAAATAATCAAGACGGAATATTTTCTGGATAAGAAGAAGATTATGAAGCTGAATACCAACCTTCATTAATAGTCATACTACAAATAAAATAAAATTTTAAAATAGTATCTAAAATTTTGGATTAGAAGCAGGATTACACCGAATAATAGTAATGATTTTTAACTACACCCAGAGCGGTAGTTCAACATAATTATTGTGTTATAACACAATAATATCACAACATAGGTAACCTAACAATACTGCAACAAAACTTTTATTTACACAAACCACACAATGATGTAACATTTATATAACATCCGCTCATTACGTACACTAAGCTATTGCAGTTTAAAAGCAGCGTTATCACAATCCCTGTTAATATTAGTTTAGTTGTAGACTCCCCGGGGTCATGTGGTGGTTGATTATAGCGAAAATTATCCCCAGTCGACTGGTAAACACAACATGGGGAATCAGTAATTGACCAACGTTAGGTTGCCAGTAAAACGAGCCTTCGTTAATGAGCCGACGGGAAAAATGCAACGTATGGTGGTATTTTGTATTGAATACAATATTATATTGATTGGGATGTACCTATGATGGATATATTAGTAGAGTGCTTTTGCTTGGCTATGGGCAAGCTATAAAGAAGGTTATGATTGAATTAGGACCTGCGCAATTCTGTAAAGAAAGCTAGAACTTTAAAAATAAATTCAAAAACGCTTCTAATATGTCCCGTTAACTTTTTTTAAACACTATAGTTGGACTAAGGATTTTGGAACGAATTCAAAACATCAGAAATGTGAAACCATACAGAACTTACAATCTATTCAATAATAATCAACGATACAATACATTTTGAAAAATAGCGTAGTCATTTAAAAATGTAATAAACTAAAGGTTCTATAAATATTGTAATACTAATCGATTTGCCGATTAACAAATAGTTATTATAATGTTTGTTAAATCAATGTTCAATATCAAACTATGAGTTATAATTACATTTAACGAGAACATAGTTTATTAGTTTATAATCAAAGTTGTGTTTATTTATTACGTCCTACGTCTGACTTGTAATTATTCAATCTTTAGTATGTAATATAATGTTTAGGAACCTTGTATATAAATTGAAATTATTGGGGTATTATACATTGTATTCGAATGGTATTTAATAGAAATCCTACACTTATTTGATTTTAGATTTAAATACAGTTACTTATTAAATTAGATAAATACTTTGATTAGTAAAAATCGACTTACATTATTTTTCTCTCAAAACACGTTTATTTTCACGTCAATGACCATAAATGTTTAATTAATAAAGATAAAGACAAAAGACTTGCCGGTGCGAGAAAAGAATATAATATTTTTGGATTTCTATCACGTTATGAAAGTAAGGTTTCTTACAAGGAGATAATTTATTGGGGATTCAGGTCAAGAGCATACACTAATCTTTCTCGTTATCCGAGATATTCGCGTTTGTGCGATGATTACACCCGGCTCCGCTCATTTGTCCGCGTTACGTGAAGGCACGATATTAGAGAAATCGCGTGAGTGATTAAGGCCCAGTATTGTGTGAAAACGACTCCCCGTTGATCGTGCCCACAACATCCACCCCACACTGCGTGTTTCTATATTTTTTCTCCCCAATTTTCTCTCGCACGTCCTCTCTATTGACCTCTAATTATTAATTACTATCTATTGTCTAGTAAAATACTTGTATATTGTAGTGCAAGTATTTTTACTAAGTTTTTTTTGTTTAATAATCTATTTTCATGTAAATCGAATGGACGAGGCGTGAAAAACAGAATCGTTGAAATTCACGTCATGTCGTAAAATATAGGCTGATATTTTTTATGGGCAGTAAAATGGGGATGTGGAATTGTTAGGGGTGCGTGACGGGGTTTTATCAACCGCGGCTTGCAGATGTGTAGTTGGGCAGTCGGCAGTCGGGTGCGGTTGACGCCTCAATTCCACGCTGACAAATATACTTTTTATTACGTTGACTTTATTGAGAGACAGCCCTAAGTGGTGGTTTGCTACCGTTACATTTTGACAGTAATTCTTATCGTGTTGTTTTTATAGTTCATGTAAAAACTAAAAGGTATTCACAAACAACATAAACTTGCTAAACCTAATACACGCGATCAAAATAAAACTAACCACTTTCGGTTTGAATAAAATAAAAACGCGTATCGGATTATACAAAATTGTTGAATCAAACAACAATGTTAATACCCGGTTTTCAAATAGGTATCGGTATGAATAGAGGTACTAGGTACAGGTATTTTAAACGAGTACGCGTATTGTATAGTAACAGGTAGAGGTATTAAATTGTTCACCAAAAATTGGGTCCGGTATTTCTGATTAATTGAAGCTAACATTGATTTTGTAATACTGTTCCAGCGGTACTCGTAATACCTGTGAATATAAAATATAGAGTGATTATATTTCACGTAATGGGTTTTGAGGTGAAAACATATGTTAATATGTTGGAAACATTTTGTAAAATGCGAATTTATTTTATCAAAATGTTTTTAATAGACAAACACTATAACAATTTGTTTATGTAAATGTATTTTCGATAATATTTAGATGAAAAGTTCAATACAGGATCCACATCCCATATAAATGTCAGTGATAACGTAGCTTTTCATTAGTATGAAAAAATGTGAATGAGTTTTGTATCTATGCAGTTTATTCATCACAACCAATTACAAAACACATACCTATAAGACAAGTATTCTATTAGCATAAGTACAGATAATGATCTAAAACGCAGAAGAGAGATATGTCTCAATAATTAATATCGTATGTAATTTGATGCTTACTTTCGTAGTTACACCGATAAGTCCCGTACGGTAGATGTTTATGAATAACTAAAATCCATTATCAAAGAGAGCTGCCTGTGTGGTGTACGTAGCAGCGATGTAAGCACTGCCAACTCCGCTTGAAGCGGCTTTAGGTACCGATTAATTGGGGCTTACTATATTGATTTTGTATTAAACTTGCCAGTACTTGATGCTATTAGAACGCACCAATATATTATTTATTTTAACATTATCTTTGGTTCAATTGTAATTAAATGGTTATTAGAGTGTTTATTAATTGGTAATTGTTTATCAGAATTATGTATAAATTATATTTGTAGCTATTAGGTTTGTTTTTGTATATTTGCTACTGCATTGCGATTGTATTGTTTATGTAATTACATAATTTAATAAATACTTTACTAAATAGAAAACGTTTTAGTTAGAAGCTAAAGCTCATAATGGTATTGGTATTTTTATGCACTCAATTTATACAGTAAAAGATAATTCTAACAATGAATTGACACATCAAATTAAACAATGTAATTATGAAACAAATATTCAACTTATATTTTTTTTAACTGGGATTAATTTTATTTTCTAACCTTTGATACAACTTAACAAAAAGAAGAAATTTAAGTATAACTGTTGTTAAATATCACAAAAATAACGATAATATTTGCTCAAAAGTTAAAGTAAATGCAATAATAGTTTAAAACAAGTACAAAGTATGATGGATCGTTAACAACAAGTGCTGTGCACCGGATGCTTGTATCTTGTCAAAAAGTAATGTTTAACTGTTCCTGTTGAGTTATTATTGTCTTGTAGTATCGTTATAATATTTTAATACAAGACAAAGACTGCGCTCTCACTGATGATATTAGTTCTGTGAGGAGTATGCGTAGTCATAATGATTGACTAATGAGTATTAGTGATCATAAACGCGAACCACGCTTGTTAAAATGTAAAAATTCCGCTCTACTTAACTCTGCGTAATTTTAAATAACTTTTTTTGTGTAGTGCGGGCGGCTTATACTTATAGCAATAATCATAATGGGATAAATATTAATAAGTACATGGAAAACGAGAATCGTAGCTGTTATCATGTGTATAAAAGTATAATTTCTTCATTATTACTTAGCAAAACTCTCGTCAACACATTTACAAACGAAACAACAAAGGAATCAACAACGATTTGTTACCATTGGCCACTCAGAGATGTTATCAACATCGCTATCGTGCCGTCGCAGAGACTAATGTAACATGTACCGTACATCCGAACATTTCGAGAAAAACATCATATTACACAGTATTCGTGAATCATCTGAACAATGTTTGCGACAGTTATGGCCGCCTTCTCCTGAGTTATTGTGTTCCAGACACAAATTTACTGTGATTTAATGTCTACCGGTCGTTATTTTTCTTACCATTTTCCTTATGGTTCGCGAGATTCATTCTAACCCCGGAGGTATCGTTCAAATATAATTTAGATGCCGCAACACGTTCACAATCGTAATTGTTGTGCAAGTTACGTTTAACAATTAATACAATCAATATTCAAAAGTATTTTTTAACAAAATTCGCCGCAATACGGTTTTATACATGTTTTATATCAAAACAGTTAAAGTTAAAATGACTGACCGATAGGAATTATTATTAAACTAGCTTCTGCCCCGCGACTTCGTGCGCGTAGAATAGTTATTTTGGGCTAACGCTAAATATCGATGTAATAAAATAACTTTAATCAATATGTAGGTCAGGCAGTCGAGATTAAAATTAAACAATAAACACGCCTATATTATTCGTTATCAATACATAATGTAGTATAAAACGAAGTCACTTTCTCTGTCCTGATGTCCCTATGTACGCTTAGATCTTTGAAACTACGCAACGGATTTTGATGTGGTTTATTTTAATAGATAGTGTGATTTAGTGGGAAGGATTTTAGCATATTTTTATCCCCATATTCCTACGGGAACGGGAACTACGCGGGTGAAACCGCGGGGCGCCGCTAGTGACATATAAATTAGGTAAACTTTAATATTTTATGTGCCTACATAATTAAAATACCCCTTTTAGATATAATTCAGGACAGGCCCTAGCCCCTCCTTAGGTAGCTGATGCTGACCCCCTAATATCACTTCCACGCCACTACCTCTTCCACCCCACTCCCCTTCCACACTAATACATCTTCCACACCGCTCCCACTTCCACATCACTCATCATTACTTATTTCTGGTCTTGTACCCTCGGTAGGGAGATCAATGAACTGGTAATGATGATTTAAAACACATTGGTACGTGGTGGGTTTCCAACCAGGCACCTTCCGATCGAAAGTCAAAGGCCTTAACCCCTACGCCACCGACGCTCTACATCTCACCGTCCTACATCCACACTAATCCCATTTTCCCATCTCTACCACTTCAACGCCTGTCCCGCATCCACTCCACTTCCACGCCACTACCCCTTCCACCCCACTACCACTTCCATCCCATTTTTTTCATCTTTTCTTCGGAAGAGTCGGCGTTTCATAACACAATACATATTCAGTAGAATGCTGATTATCTGAATTAATTGGGACCGGGGTCGATTCGGATTATCGCACATAGACTGCACATAGTTATAAAAAAACCCTGCTCGACTTAACTAATTTCATACCATAAAGCTAAAATCGATGAATCGCACATGAATAATAATTTTCGTATAGTAATATTTTAGATTGAAAATGTCTGAAGATATGATAAGCAGAAATCAAATTATGAGTAAAATATCTAATTAGGGCGAGCAAAGCGAAGCCCTTGCGAAGCCCTTGTAACACATCAAATTGGTGGTACATTTTATGAAAAAACTACTTCACCTACAGATTTGATATTTGAAATAGTTATTTAAATTAATGTCTAGATTTATAATGCGGGGTGAAGAATATTGATAAATATCTATTAATAAGTAAAAATACGGTATTTTTTTATTTACATATAGTTTTGATACGCTGCCTCATTTTCCGACATTTTCTTTTAGTCCGCCATTTTGACATTCAGCTGTCAAATTACAAATTGAAACACATGTCAAAGGAGTATTGATATCAATTTCGACGCAAATCAACCCCAAAATAACTTTTTACCCCTTTTTAATCATGTTAGGTGATGATTTTAAGAAAAATGAGTATCACATATTTAATTAATCTTTTTGAAGAACATTTATGCCAAGTTTGAACTTAATCAGACCGAGGAATCATGTTGTCCCATACAAACTTTGCAACCCCTTTTCACCCCTTTAGAGGAGGAATTTTCAAAAATCCCTTCTTATCGGACGCCTACGTAATACAAATAACACACCCTCCAAGTTTCGGTCTCTACGATCAGCGGTTTAGGCTGTGCGTTGATCCATCAGTCATTCAGGACAAAGCCTTTTATATAATGATATAGATTATTTTTAAAATCTATTCACCAAAACGTTTCCAAAGCGCGATTTCATTTGCACAGCGAAATGAAGCATCAAATCCACAAAAATTAGACAAGCGAACAATTTAGCTTGAATTTCCTTTCGTTCGGACCATTTAACTCAATAAATTTAGACCATTACCCATGTCCGAGAGGATTCGCCAGTAAAGTGTTTCGGAACGCCCGACGCCGACGCCCGTGTCGCTTCGAAAACTCGTTACGGATTCTTTGTCTAAGACACTGTTGCAAAATATTGCTTTTTAATTAATATTGGGTTGACTCGCTCCAGTTTATGACGATTGCTTCGTAAACACTGGCTGGTGTACCGATTACTTCTTATTGTTATCGCGCTAAAAACGATATTAGATAGAGAAAATTTGTTTTCGATTGAATATACTTAACGTTGGGTAACTTGGATAATTTGAAAGTTTACCCATTGTGGTTATCTGATAGAGATATCAACACAAACATTGTTTAGAAGGATTTACGGTAATTTTTCACGGGACTCGTATGTATTTAGAAGTGGAGCAAGGTGAGCCGTCGGGTAGATAACACTAAATCTCCCAGGAATTGAATCAAACGGCTCTCCTGACGGGCTTTCAGCGATAATGGTCGATTTATACCGTGCATTGTCCCTGTACCCTACCTGACTCAAGCACCTATATTTACTCTGAATGGGATTGTGAAATTTTATCACACATTTTTATTAAATGTACCCTAGTATTATATTAGAATTGCATTTGATATAAAATATCGAAGTTGGTAACATTTTACTTTTTAAATTTGCAAAATGATATTTTTTTTTTTTTTTTTTTTTTTTTTTATCATTCACTACATCATCTCATTATAGTTAATTAATTTATATTTGCAATGTCAACTGATGATTGAAATGAAAGCTATTTATACTCTATCTGTAATTAAATTGGTAGTCGTGGGCAACTAGGCCAAGGTAAAAGTAACGAAAATGTCACGGCATTCCCTCGGGCGGTTTCCTGATATTGATGAAAAATGATTCGTTTTTAATAGAATACAAATGGTGCTAAGAGCTACTTTAATTTTTCTCGACAATTGGTTATTAATAAAATGTATATGACTATTAGAAAAAGAAATTAAGTATCGGCATTGATCATAAAATACTAAGGATCGGTAAGATTTCACCACAAGGCGTGTAATGTGTTCTTGAATTGATAATTTATTTATCTCGTTATGTTGTACATTAATAACTTAACCTATATTCTGAATCCAGAAGGGAGGCATTGGGTGCGTATAGATACCAACTCCAAGGAACATCTTTAATTATTAAAATCGTATTTTTTAACGAGCGGAAAATCAAGATTTTTGTTAATGAAGCACTTAGTTAATGGTGTTTTGGCTCTTTCGGTCTCATTAAATTTATTCGCCATCTTAATTAACATCTTCGCTACTTTGAAACTTGAAGGACTTTGCATTCTTTACGAGCTGTCTAAAGTGTAGCTCTCAATTAATTAGTGTTCATTTGATATATTGTTTGTTCTGAGTCGAGGCTAGGGTGTGACGTATTTCAGATGAGAAACTTTGTGAATACCTCTTAACTTTTATAAAAGAAAACAAAATAGTGGTACTAAAGTTTCGCTTGAAAAACAGACTACTTAAGAAATGGGAGCAATGAAGTTTATACAAGGCTTAAACAAATGAACCTAGAAAAGGTTTTTGCTTAAAATAATATAAAAGTAAAATAAAGTATCAGCCTGTGAGGCAAACTAAACAATCGTACGGCAAAAGTCTTTCTGTTATGATGATTTTAGTATAGCCAGGATTTTAGTACAGTTGGAATATCAAACCCAAAGTTTGGAAAATGGCAAACATGTATTGTTTGACTCAGATATTGAACTCGAGACTTGGCAGGCAGACAGGTGCATTAGCCACTTAACCGAGGCTGAAGTTACCAAAGTTTTTATTAAAAATATGTAGTGAAATAAATTGGCTGTGTCCCACAGTGTCACTCTCGATTTTATTATATTTTGTATTTATAATAAAGTTTATTTAATTTTTGACGTGAAACGTCTTTAAAATCGCGCCGAAACATACAAACCATCATATCTATTGATCTTTTATAATTCAATCGCTCAATCATTCTACTGATGTAATAATGAATGAACTGCATTAAACCATTGCGTAATTAAAAGCGTAAGCCTAAGTTTAAAACGAAGGGAAGCAACTGTATTTCATACAAAATATACACAGTTTTAAAAAACTACATAGGTATTATTCAAAGTAAAACAAATGCGGTCAAATTTGTAAACGAACGATACTTTATGAAAATCTATCGGGAAAAGAATAGTGTGCCTAAATTTACGGGCCAGGGGAGGGCAGTAAAACCTCGTTATATTGAGCTACGTCCCATCTGAGAGCATATTACCAACTCGTTTATCATTGCTTTCACCGGCACCGCGTGCCAATCGATTTTATATTTCACATTTTTAAACAACATTTTGAAACATTTTCTTCCAGTATTTTCAGTTAAAAAAATATTTTTTCCTTAGAAAATATCCTTAGAAATTTAATATCGCTACTTATAGCGATATTAAATTTCGAGAATCGTAAAATGACTGTTTTTATTTCGTAAATATTGAATTAATAATATTATTTTTGTAGGCCAAAAGTCATTTTTATATATTACTATAAACAGCCTCGATTTTCCTGTATGTTTTTTTTGACATCAGAACATACAGCTGGAGCCGTTATTGAACTTTGCGAAATTACTTATTTCAAGGTAAGTATCGTGACTTCACGCACGCACACATAATCGTATCAAAATTATTTTTCACATCCAGCAAATTTTAGTATACGTTTATATATTTTATATAGAGATTGAAAGATAATTCAGACGGCCTTTCTTAAAGAACTTGATTTGAACCATTATAATAGTTCAAATCGAACGTTCAATCATTCAACTAGGCAATAATTCGTCTTTCGTCAGTCAACTACAATTTATTTGGCAAATTGCCTAGAGCTATTTATTGGACACTACTGGATATACAAGTGATATTTATTATATATCGAATCATGATTTAACAAGCGATCTTACTTATGTTTGTAATATATTACGTTTTATTGATATAATGTTAACGTAGTCTGGAGATATACGGTTATTAGCTACGCCTCGTCAATATTGATTTATTTTGTAGACTTTAATGTACTTGTACACTATTATGTTTCGTAGACTTTGTAACAACTTGCATGATATACAAAACAACTACTTACAAAACTCATTCAGACAATCTATACATAATGTATATCAATATTTGTGTTAAACTTAACTTCACATAGAATTAATTTACTATTCATTTGTTTGTAACCTGTAATACGTGCTATTAAATTTATAAAGTTTTCTTTGTTTTACATTTTAATTATCAGTAGGTCAAAGTAGGAGTCAAATATAAACTATTTTTAATAGAAATATTTTGTGCCCAATTTGCAATATGCATTATATTATTATAGTTATATAGCCGCGAACCCACCGCCACGCACGCTACGCCCACGGTCCACGGCCACGCAGCTCAGCTACGTTGAGCTATAGCCGAGTTAGCCACGAATGTATCAATGACGTCATTTTCGTGCGTAGCGTGTGCGTGTACTTCGGTGGGTTTGAGCCTTATAGCGTTTATTAGGCACATACCTATTGCGATACTATCTCCCATATACCTACCCACTATCTTAGTATCGTGTAATCAGATATTAAACTATCTAATTATATCTAACAGACACTGCGATTGATATTCAATATGTCTAATGACCATCACGAAGATGTATAATAATATAATTGCTTGTATCATGATTTGAATGGACCATTATTTCTGGCAATTATTCTGATGTATAGACTTGTTTGATATATGACACGAATTATTGGAGGTGGGAGTTAATAAACGTATAAAAAATATATAATCAGAAAATTAATTATTTATTGAATTTATTTATTTTTCTAAGTGATTATATTCGCTTTGTCTTTCTATTTACCTTTTATGATAAATGAATAGAAGTTAAAACAAGAGTCCAAAAATATTTGACCAATTTAGACAAACACTAACCCACTGTTATTTATAAACTTGGAATAACAGTAGTGTAACTATTTATCTAATTCACATTTCCTTAAGAATTAATATTTATGCATGTATGAAATAAGAGTAATACGAAACATAGATTAACTATACCATTGTAATTCTTCGTTTACTAATAACATAACAATTATAAACACTATAGTTATAGCCACCTCCATACTCTCAATACCATTATCATTCGAAACTACAAAATTGGCTTCACAATCTAACGAGTTTTCAAATTAAGTTTAATATGAATGGTTATACCGTGTGGCTTGGAATGCTGGTATAATTACGTAAACATGCCTTCGTCTGACGAGACGACATTGTCTGGAGGAAATAGGTACATTGATGTTTCAGTATTGTTGTACTTACTCATTACGGCAACGAGAAACTGTATGTAGCGTAATTACGACATACTTTGTTCTGTCTTGTGATGTATTCTTATGTATTCATTTGTGTTTTGTATAAATATGTTGTTACATATAAATATAATGTGAATGCTTAAATTACTGTTCAGATATTTTTAAATAAAACTACTTTTATGGATTTTGTTGCGGTTTACTATAAGTACTACTGTTGTGAAGAGTAAATATATGATTTATTATCACTATCACTATTATCACTATTTTAATTTTGTCTTACATTTTTTATTTTACCTTTGTTGCTAGGATTTGAAACTTGGGGTGATGACATAACGTGGTTCTAGTCGGCCAACTGAGAGGTAAAAAGTAAGTAAAATAAAGTTAATTTAAAAAAATAAGAAACCGACTTCAGCACTAAAAAGTAAGAAAATAATTTAAAATAAACGATATTATTAATACATATTTACAATTTATAATTAGTAACTTTTGGAGTCAGTGCCAGCCCAGGATAGTTTTTTTTCCTTATAAGATAGCACGAGACGCGCCTATAATATTAATGAAGACTTTGGCTGTCACCGACTTCAAAAGTAACTAATTATAAATTGTAAATATGTATTAATAATATCGTTTATTTTAAATTATTTTCTTACTTTTTAGTGCTGAAGTCGGTTTCTTATTTTTTTAAATTAACTTTATTTTAAAAATTTTAGTGGGAAACAAGTCTCCTTCTACAAAATACGCTTAAATTTTCCTCCAGAAGAGATTTTGACTCGTGGATCACTTGAATCCTTTTTTTGTGGGAGGAAGACTTTACGTCTTTCCTCTGTCCAGGGGAACGACGGGGTATGTCGGACTCCGCGCCGCAAAGATAGAGTGGCGACGCGCTTACCGACTAAAACCCCTTGGTGTGCCACCTCTGCGCTTATGGCCGAAACCGGATGAAACGCGGCTGCACGCTACTACGATCCCGGACAGCGCCTCTACTCTGTTAAGGGTTTCTCCTCTGAGCTAGAATGTAGCTCTAGGCGTCAGATGTTGAGTTACCCCCTTCCGAAAGTACCGCGTGCCACCTCGAGGCCTATATGGCGGCAGTGGATCTCCCCCCGGGGATCACTGCCGCAGGTCGGGCGTATGTTGCAGGACAAAGTGGTAGTCCCACTTCCGTCTGCCCAACCTTCTGCTGCGAATAGTATTAGTGGAGAGGGCTTCGCGCTCTCTCTCCGCAGCTTTTTTTTTGCGAGAGTACGACCTCAAAAAAGGTGGACACTCCAATGCAAGACCTCTCCTCGATCACCATAGCAGAGACTACATTTGGCAAGGAGAGGTCGTTTCCCACGATTGCCGCGAAAGTTGCGAGGGCAATAGCCTCTTGCAGGGATTTTTTCGCTGCTCTATAAGTGTCGAGCAGTTCAACCTCAACGGGTACCGCTTGAATCCTGTCCCATGAGCTGATGTTACTCATGATTCATAATCTAACACAACCCTACATTTTATTACTTCTTTGTAACTTCATCGTCCCAATTAAACCATCATTTTATTACAAAACTTCTTTATAACCACAAAGGTATAAGAACTTTTTAGAAAATTAACCAAAGTCAAAATAAAAACGAAAATAGAGGATGACGTTTATACTGTCTATTTATTAATTAAAATAATATATACAATCTAATCTGGTGCAGTGTTTGTTTGTAATATCTAAATATATTTTTTTACGAAAAGTTTTATGAAAACGCTCTGAAGATATATGTGTAATAGGTACCTATAATAGTACAAAAATACATTTTTAAAAAATGTTTTAGGTTCGGGTTTATTTCAGTGTGTGTTAACGAATTAAAAAACAGGACATTTTTATCTAAAACCCATGAATTGTGAACAGCATTTGATTTAAATACGAAAGAATACAGCCAAAAAATTTTCATCCAGAAATTCTTATGGTATCAAGAATATCGCGAGCAAAACCACGGGTCACAGGTAGTTTTACTTTTAATAATGTCAATCGACACCCCAGCCTACATTGTTGCGGGTTTTTCCTCGATTTATCCTGGATCCCATCATCAGATCCTGATTTCCTTGACATGGGACCACTTCGCGAATATCCGCTTTCTAATGGAACAAGAATTTTACAATGCTCCATTCATGATTACAAAGAAATCGCGTAACAAACACACAAAAAAAAAAATATACACGTCGAATAGAGAACCTCCTCCTGTGTTTTTGGAAGTCGGTTAACAATGTAATAACGTACATATCAAAGAAAAACTTAGGTCTACAAAACAAAGGAATGGTTCAAAAGTAATATCTGTAAACATCTTACGATTACTTTCTTTATGGAATATCTTCATGAATAAGTACCAATATTCTAACCTTAGATAAGTCACTATTCTAACGTACATAATATCTATTGTTATACTTCAACTACCTCAACATTAATATAGGTTTCGAAGAAATGAATATATCATCTACTCGTGCATATAGAAGCACCACTCACTAAAGTAATCCTAGAATTTGGAAAGAAAATTTCATCGTACAAGTCCCTGATATAATTCCAAAGTATTTAGGGATCATTTCTGCCATTTTTATTGAGTACTAGTGCCCTGTGGTTTCACCTGCGCAAACCCGATTTCGTGTCAAATTTTGTACAGGGGTAGCTTATAATCCGGGAAAGAACATTATAGGCTATGTTTTATCCCGAAATTCCCACGGGATCGGGAACTACGCGGGTGAAACCGCGGGGCACTGCAAGTTTGAGGATATGTGCTATTCTTGGTTATAAGGAATATCATTGCAAATTCAAACTTGTCGTGCGTGTCCCTACACCTGCACACGCGAGGACCTTTACAAGGCCACTGATAGTGCCATATCGGTGGCCGAGTTCTGGTCCTCAAAAATATGAGTCGACACGCAAAGAAGAAGAAGAAGGAATATCATTACCAAACACGGAAATTGATTTAGTAGTTCTTGCGTAAAATGGTAAAAAACGTTCATCTATCCTGTATCATTGTTTTCCATCAGGCGAGTCAAGACATTCAGTTAAGTGCAAGTCTATTTAATGTAAAAATAAACCGTCCAAACAAACTTTCGTATTCACGATACTGGTAGATTAGATTTCAGCTATTTTATTGAGTCTAAGTATTATTATTTCTTTACTAAATAAGTACAGCAAAAGACGTCGTGTCATATCAAATATTAGGCACTCGAGGCTCTGTTATTGGCATGTCGCTAACGCTCGATTACTATATCCTACCAAGTAAATATTAGTACGAGATGAAAATATAAAGGCGGTTGTTTGGCATATCGTGTTTCATTTATGATGTTATATTTTACCTAGATATTTGCGAAATAATATTTAATCTAGAAATTTCACTATTTCTTTTACCGAAAGACATAGGGTAAATAAAATAATAATTATTTATGGTACAAGCGAGTAAAGTTGGTGAATACTTCCGAGGCGCTATTGAGGCCGTTATGATAGCCGAGGACAGTAATCATCAATACACGCGTGTACCATACAACGTTATTCAATATACTACTTGCGAAGAAAATAATAATAAAATATAATTTTTCGCTAATAAATAAACAGTTTTTCTATACGTGCGCATCAAACACAACCCAACACAACAATGGTGATCGGCCATAGACTAAAAGAATATACTTATTAAAAAAAATCGGATGAATGAATGAATGGAATCAACTATAGACCTATCAAAAGCAAGACAACATAGTTGATAGCCCCTTTATAAGCAGGTGTGTTGAAAATAAATATACGCGAAGTACGATATACCATGTAGGGGTTAATAAAATACTGTGTTATAAAAATATTGTGGTTGTTACACAGTTTTTCAACATTAAAATATCTATCCTGAACTGAATTCTGAACGGGTTTTTATGTTATAAAAATAAAGCTTGTAGTTGAAAAATAACTTGTTAAACTAGTCTTGAGTGAGCAAGATCAGCGAAGATCTTTTCTTATCCAATTTCTTATCCAATTAATATTTGGAAAATCTTTTGAGAAACAAATATTTTTTTTAACAGGAAGATAAATGATTTTACACAATATACTTACTAAATTCAAATAAGACAGATATCAAAACCACTTAAACTACAATACTAAATCACTCTAAAATTAGTTCCAAAACAAAAAATCTCAAGGAATTACACACAATAAATCTTGTAAAGCTTACATTTAATTATAGATATAGTGTAACAGAATTCACGACAATACTATAATTTAGCCTCTATTTTTAATGTCACAAAGAATGTCTGTCTCACAGTGTTACTTCACAATCATATTTTTATTATTTTACGAGTTTTAGTGTGGCTGGAATCCAGTAGATTTTACACGTCGCATCGTTGGAAACGCTCCAAGAAAACTTCTTGGAAAACATGGCGCTGTCCTTTGAATGGTAAACTACCGACAAAAGGATGACATGTTGACATCGAGACCGCTTCGATACACCCCGCCACAAAGGAACTAATCTTTAAAGGTTGTTTTCATTTTGGGACTTTAAAGGGAACATTTGAGTTCCAATACAGAACATTAGTAGGTAATAATCGCTTCTTGCCCGTGGTCCACCTACATAGTTCACCTGGTTGTACCACGGGTAATTTTTTTTACCCGTGGTCCACCTCAGTTTGACTGGGTGTACCATGGGAAATAATGTTTTCCCGTGGTCCACCTTAGTTCACCTGGTTGTAACACGGGTATTTTTGTTCCCCCGTGGTCCACCTGAACAAAATAATATATCATGTACAAGCATACAAACTTGAGTTTGTAGAACACACCAACACTCATTACCACCCTCACCAGCAGTACGACTATTTATATGTAAAACTCCTAATAACCCATGTTTGCCTGGTACATTTGTCCAAAATTATTCTATGCAAGGTGTTCTACAAATTCAAGTTTGTATGCTTGTATATGATATATTATTTTGTTCAGGTGGACCACGGGGGAACAAAAATACCCGTGGTACAACCAGGTGAACTAAGGTGGACCACGGGAAAACATTATTTCCCATGGTACACCCAGTTAAACTGAGGTGGACCACGGGTAAAAAAAATTACCCGTGGTACAACCAGGTGAACTATGTAGGTGGACCACGGGCAAGAAGCGGTAATAATGTATCTTGTATATTATTATGACTATAATTTCTCGCTATAGAAAATTGATAAAGAAAATTAATAAATATTGGTCGAGAAATATAATATTATTAGTCTAGATAATAATTATGTTTCGATAGAATAGACTTAATAATGTTACTCAACTCATATTCTCATCTAACAAACAAAATAATGAATATCTCTCAAAGTCACGTCAAAAATAATTATTATTTTCGTTGAAAATAATTATTCAAAGCCGAGCTTTGTTATACAATATCCTTTTAAACTAAATATTATGAACGTTGAACATTTCTATGGACCGTGTGATGACGTATTGGAGTATGTATCCCGTTACATATAGGTTGTGAATATGAGTACACGAACAGGCAGTGTTTGTATACAGACGCCCATTTACGCGTATTTATTTACAGGACATTCTGTGCTTTGGGACAGGGCTTCTCAAACGCAATAGGCTTCTAGTGCATAGTTCGACATGTGGTGTGGTGGTGACCGCAGTCACTGCACATTTAATAGTTAGTGATACATTAGTATCGGCAGTATCCTTTCTTCGTGAACGTCAAAAGGTTCCAGTCACACTTTGAAAACTAATGCTGTTGATGAATGTATCAACTAGTGATTAATACTTTTCTAAACTGATTTAAAATAGTACAAAATGCAGTCAAATTTAAGGTGCGTCTACGCTAGATGAAACCGGCGAAGATAAATTGAATAAAATAAAAATACTATTTTATGTTTACACACATAGATACAACCAGACCACATGGTCTGCCTAGTGCTTTAGTATCAAAAGGTACTAAGAGTTTACAACTTACAAGATAATTAATTTAAAAATTGACGAAGCTTTTCTTACCATGACTATACATAGTAACTAAAATCGTTTTCAAATCCATCCAGAATGGAATCGAAACTTACCATAACACAGATACTGTGACAAAAATCAATTCAGTTCTGTTTTCCCTAGTTCGATATGTGTAAACAAAGGGAGCGCACGCTGGCAGGTACCTCGCGGTAAATTCCTTCTGTACCAATATGATGATAAGCCCTCAACACGCCACGATAAACCTTTTCACACAAACCATCTTTATTTTACCAAATCCTTTTTGTTTACAGTCTGGAAAACATATTTTTATTTTTCATCTGTTTTTGGTGCTTGAGTTTATACTGAGTTAATTTTATATCTATTCTTTGAATATGTGTTATAAAAAAACAGAACTATTTGAAGTCCGTTAATTTTGCAAAAAAAAAAAAACAACACAAAATTGGCTTGACTGAAAACATAAAAATTTAGAATTCAACTACATAAATTAAAAAAAAAAAGAAATAAGTCAGTTCAATACATTTATAAAATCTTTTCTAAACATTGTTTTGAAACAATTAATCTTTTCTATAAAAATGATATTAACTGTCCCTATCAAAATCAATCATATAGAAAGTGATATCTATCAGAACAATTTAAGTACGATTGGAAATAACAGTTAAGTGGTTTCTCTCATAGACCGACATTTCATCTTCAGAAATGTCCACATCATCTCTCCTTAAGCGAACATAGTTCCATTAGAGCCCCCGCACACATACAATTGCAAGTTGACCAACTAAATCGCAGAGAATAACTTATAGGTAGACTGGAATATGCGAGCCCATACATCTAGACTTCTCCTACTTAATCGTGCAACTAATTATTTGGACACCGATTGTATGAGATTGACATTTATTTTGGATTTACGTACAATAAAAAAATACCCAAGATTTACATACACTAAGAAAGTGGGCCAACTAAATTGAATATTTTTGCAATTTAGTTGTACGATAGTTGGCCAACTTACAGTTGTATGTCTGCACTGTTACAGAGAAAGTGGGCAACAATTCTTTTGAGAAATATAATTCGATTTCTTCGTGTAATTTGTCACTTAGTAGCGTGACAAGGCCGCCGTCAAAACTTCAGAATAAGACGGGATCACAGGAAAACCTTATGAATAATTAAATGCATCAAGAACACAAACTTTTTTTATTCCACGCCTGTTCCCCTTGTAAGTGTAGGTCATTTTTTAAAGTAGAATGATGAGAAAACACGGAATATCACTTTTTATTTATCAAAGGAATTTTAATGGTTATTTGTCGGTGTTTACTATTACATTGAATGTATAGAAGAATGAATAGAAGTATTAACTATGCAGTACTTAGGTATCCTCATATATTAATAAGGACTAGGTTTGCTATTTTCTAAACATAGCTCGAATTTGAAATCACCAACATGCACCTGAAAGATGATGAGATTACCTCTTCCTATATCAAGAACATGACACGATAGTTTAGAAACTAAAAATGAAGCACGTAAAACACAAATAAACCCTTATAAGTTATAACATTTCATCAAATTAGGTCCTATCACTATAATTGGGGTCATGATGTAGGGCCCCGAAACTTAGCTCATTACAATACTAATTCGACTAGTATGAATGAAAATCATGAATATTATATCATATTGGGGTGTCATACTGAATTTCGACACTTCATTATGTCGACTAGTCACTAACTTTAACAAAATACATGATATTAGTTTAGTTAGATGGAATAGGCATAGTAACATGCGTGTTGGTGATCTCAAATTCTAGCTATTTTTAAACATTCATTTATCCACGCCTATCTGAGGCGTCCAGCCTAAGCTAGTGTTCTCAAGCCTAAGCTATTTATAAATAAGAAACAGTGCCTTTCGTTCGACTCAAGAAACAAACCCGCGGGCTCTTGCTTGACAGGTAGGCACATACTCGTATTACTAGACCGTAAGTGTTAAATTAATTGTATTATATTACTGTAAACGTTAACAATTAAATTAATATAATTAATTATTATGTTACTTTATAGTAACATAATAATTAATTATATGAAATCGGAATATTTTACATAGCTTTATAGCTATGTAAAATAACACAACAATATAGACAACTCAATTTAACCCCACTTCACGAACTGTTGAAGTTCAAACAGTTTTAGAAGGTTTATTCCTAGAACCCTGCTCTAGTAGTTATTGTGAAATAATTACAAACAATTAATGAATGATTTAGTAAATATGTTTAGTTTCGAAACTAGTTGCGGTATACCTTTGTTACGGCGAAGTTGGCTTCCACTAATATCAAAAGTTTATTGAAAACAATTAGACAGATACCTATTATTTGGTATCTCTATCTAAAAGTTTTAATGCCGACCCAAACAAAATATGGACGTTGAATTAATATAACCAATGTACGCAATAATATACTTTGTTTAGAGGTATGTAATATCTAATTGGATACCATTGATTCTCATATTGAGAATGGGATACTTGAAATTCCTTTTTGATTCTCGATAAAACTAAAAACAAAAGATTTATAAAGTTCATAACATCTTCAGAAAGTGGTAAATCCCAAAGGATACAGAGAAAGTATCATAAAAACAATCAAAAGATGTTTAAATCGTCTCCAACAAAATTAAAGTGTTAATGAAATCGATGCGACACTTTGAAACTTCGACGATTTCACTTTCAAAAGTTTTCTCCGAATATTTTGTATATTAAATTCTTGTTTTTCCATTGAGAGAGTTTATTTATTTATTCACAGATATTGAATGTTCGCTTCAGTCGTCAAACCTTAGAACTACATCGTTAAAAGTTTGTCAGTCCGTCAAAACAACATGAATAATGAACGAGGCAGCGAAGGTCGCCGCGATGCCGTAGGCCCACGCCCGCCGCGGTGCCGTGCCCAAACTTAAGTAAAATATTAAACGGTGAACCTCTCAGCCCGACCCCGACAACTTGGTTAATAACTTAGAGTTTTTTAAGGCGTTTGCTGTCTTTCATAATTCACGCGTTTAAACTGCTTACTTAAGTTTATAAGAGCACTTCAAATTTGCCCATAAACTATATACTTTGTATAATTTTAGTTTTATTCGGCCATAATTTATGAAGATAATCTTAGTTTGAAACATAATTTTAGAATGTGTCAAGATAGGGCGGTGGATTAACAACAAAAAGAAAAACTACCGAAAGAGATTAGAATATACTTATTAGATACATAATAATATAGTTATGGTTAAAAGTGTTGCAATAAGTGAAACTGAGATTAAACCGATAAAAAGTATCTGGTAATCAAACCACACTTATATAGACTGGAAATGAACATCACTAAAAAGGCTCATGCAATAAAATGTATAATTTATATTAAGACAGTGTTTACATTAACGTTTGCACATCCGCAGTTGTGTTTGACGTTTTAAATGAGACAAGTGGAGCGCGACTGAGCTGTCACCGTGTTGAGTCGTGTCATGAATCGTGATGCGGAAATGATACGGAACCCGCGTATTGAGGATCACCGTGTGGAGCCGCCATAATTAGAGCGAACAGCGATTTTTTTATTGGTATTTGATTTTTTTTTAATAAAGTGTTTATTTCTGCTCATTTGTTGTCTTTCATCTATAGACAAATATATATAAAAGCTTTGTTTAGTTTAGACTTAAAGAGACTTTAAAGTAAACTTTAGTCAAAAATAATGCTTTTATTAGTTGTTACTTAGAAAGAACTTTAGTGTGATTGCCATATTAGATTTAGAATAACGTCACATGTTATGTTTCTCTTACAAAGCTCTACGTAAAGCACGTATCCGTCTGGTTACATATCGCAACGACTTACACTTAAGTAAACCCTGTATTAAATAGAACCTTTTTATTCCAATTTTAAATAAATTCTTATTTATAAAACTAGTCAACAAATTCAAAGGTAAGATATCCCATATCATAGATAATCTTTACTTAAACGTCTCCTTCACCACCGCTGGCAGTAAAGCCACATCTTATACCAACTCAAAGTAACGTTCGGAAATGAGATACCGTCGTAGGGTGCTGAAATTCGTATGAGCACAGGATTAATTTTACATTTCACGCTCGTAATGTTAGCCCTTGTTTATATATCTTATGTAGAAGCCACATCACTCTGCATACGAATCAAAAGTTAAGAAACGTATTCCGTGGGATCCGCTTTCATGTTGAAATGGTTATAAAGTCGATGTTTACTGTATAATGTTAATATGAAAATACTGTGTTTAGGATCATTTATAAATACTATGTGATTACTTAGGTTATTAAAACATAGGTCCTTTATCACGTGTAAGTCAAGTCAGTCCCCTCGTGACTACGACGGTCAGTGTAATCTAGTAAGTCTCCCCCGTGGCCATGGTCTGGTCAGTGTGGTCGAACCATCGAAGTACCTAAATGATTTTAAATGTGATATATAATCTATGATAAAGACCTGTGTTTTAATAAACTAATTCAGTTCGAGAAAGTTTAAAAAATCTAAAATACTTATTACTCTTTCTTTTTCCGAACCTTTATCCCATGTCTTTATTATTAGTCTCTATTACTACTTATTATTTATTCGTCATATCACGTTGAATGAAACAGAGAAACGATATAAGTATTTATTTAGTGGTTACCAGAACTCAGACAGATACACAGATTCATTATTCTAGCATTTTTGCGTCGGGGAAAAAATATCGCTTTGAAATAAACCTTCATTTTAATTGATTTATGAAAAACTGTGTGTAAAAGCAACATATCAAATTATTTCCTGTAGTAATCAAGTCACGCATTTTGTATAAATTTCATTGACAGTTCAAATTTTGAATATTATATGCGAATATTAGATGGGTTGCTGCGGTTAGCTATGCCACAGAATACTGAATAGTAGAATTACGAAAGCATAAACAGTGTAGGCCCGTGGCATTGGTGGAGCACAAACAAAGTGTTTCATGAGTAAAGCAATCGTTTGCATGACCTCACTGTAGGGCTAGGCGAAGGCTTCTCGAAGGCGAAGGATCATTGTTATGGTTGGCAAATATTTTGAAAAAATAATTCCTGGAAACGAGATCCTATAAGTAGATATGTTTATGTTCAATTATAATAAAACAAATAAAACGACTGGAAGTATTAGTCCATGATCTTTAATGCAAAATATGACCTTTTATAAAATAAATTATTAATCCTTATGGTATATCCATAAAATAGAACTTCCAGCGCTTTCATTTATTATGTATTCATTATTGTAATCACAACTTTATACAAATTCAGATAATGAACTATTGATATGTCAAATTCCATTCAAATTCACACTAACACGAATCAAAATCAAAACAAACACTATGTCATTTATAATATTATTAAAATACTTAATTGACCTGGATGTAATTAAACTATTTCTACAAAATTGAATACAATCCGTGTCTATAGTATCGTTGTTTACCTAATTTATGTTTCGGTTTTAGATTAATGGCTAAGCTTTCCAAATATTTAACTATTGGTTACTGCAGGTTAAATGTTCCACTTTTGCAATGCTCGGTTTAATAACGGAATATTATTCCGTTACAGCAAATAGAAAGATACCTCTCGCATTCCTAGAAAATTTTAATTATGGAAATAATAACCGCTGTGAGTTGAATTCTCAGCGGGTTTGAAAGTGTTAACTCATTAACTAAACTAACTTAAAAACTTTAGATATTTCTTGACTAATGGCCGCAGAATTTAGTTACAATGTGTTCTTTATGGGTCAGTACGTAATGAAGCAATATCGGAAACTTTTTTAAGTGAATCTTTTTGGAATGTTTTATTTCTATCTATGCAATATATCGGCTTCCCGAATTGCTTAAAGCGTCTAAGCGTTCTAGATTTAAAAAAATCTTTTGAATTTCGGAAAGAAAGTTACCTACTCTAAGATGCTTTTTACCTCATTGTTCTGCATAGAAAGAAAAACTGTAATAAGCTTATGCTTTAAACAAAAAATAAAATTACCCAAAACTGAGGTATGAGATTTACTAAATAGTTTGTGGAAAAACTAAAAACTCACAAAGCTATCTTATTCTCCGTATACATAGCGACGTATGTGGTTAAAACTACAAGAACCAACTACATACACCCGTTAAAACGCGGTCACGTAATAATAATTAAAAGCGTCGGAACTAAAGCCACGTGACTTCACAGGTTTTGTTTAATTAAAAACGAAACATTTTCCCCTGAGTCTTAATGAACTCAAAAAATTAATTAAACCACAATTTGATCCGCAAAAATTCAAACCTATTGAAATATTGAATGTTCGTACATTATTATTATGGCTGGACATTTTTAACAATCGATATATTTTGTTAAAGTTATTTGTAGAGGGCAGATTGTGTGTTTTATTTTATCTATAAGGCATAAGTATATACACCCCTATTTTGAAAATATGGGACTTATTAAAATCAGAATATCTGTAGCAGTAACTGAATCCATATATCCAATAAAATTATCAAAAATGATAGTCGATTACTTATCTTTAAAAAATACAAAATAAATGTCGTATTACCAGACGGCACACTAGCTATCAAGTATTCTGTGACGGCTCGGGTCGATGACCGCGCTCAGCTGTGTATCGCAGCGTTCGGTGTAGAATAACTATAAAATTCGGCGGGATTTTGAAAATCTTTGACTTATCATAACTTTTTAAATAAAAGCAAAAGAAAAAAACTAACTTCACTATTATATTGTCACCCGTCGTTTACATTAGCTGTGAGATAAGGTATCGCAATTTCAAAATAAGGGTGTATAATAATTTATGTGTACATCAGTGAAGTACTTAGATGAATTGTGTATAGAAAATTCTTTCACTAATAAAAGCTATTACGAGTAGGTTGGTATTCCTAAAGCGCCATCGTAAGTAGATTAATAGGTAAGTCAAAGTTTAGGTACACAGAATTTTATAAGTACTTGAAATTATTTTATTCAAACTGAGTTGTATAGGTATCAAACTAAGTTATAAAAGCTTACTAATATAATTTTTAAAAGGTCAGAGTTTTCAATAGCAATTCTAATAGTAAACCGTGTATTATATTGAATATTCCAAGCACTTTTCAATGAGCTACAATTTGGCACAGAAGGTTCGAGTATAGTAATTGAAGAATAAATTTCACAATGAATATTTCTTTGTAATTTTTCTTTAAGGACGCCATGCCCCAGTGCTAACCGAAGATCTTGTGATCATAGGGTTAAGTAAAGTCTGGCACGGATTGTGGTTTGTACTTTATTCAATCTTAACTGGCTATAATTCGCAGTTTTACTTGCGTTTTAGGATAAAAAACATTTATTCATTTAAGGCCTCAATGAGGCACTTGTGAACGTCAATAAATCTGCCAACAAAAAGTTATAAGGATAGAAACAAAAGTATTACTACCAAACATTCTAATCAAGTAACTTAACGAATACCTTCATATATTGTAACGTATATTATTTTCATACACCTCAAAGTGTGTAATATTATGTGGGATTCTTTACTTTCCTGCAATATCTACCAACTTATACGTATGAAAGAAAGTAAGTCCAAACTGTTCCACTAACATTTAGTTAATACCCTCTAAAACATGCAAAGGTAAGACACAAAGGACCTTCCAGATTGATAGCCGGCCTGTCCCGCAACAAACCGGGCACCAGATAATTGATATTCAGTAAATATTGGCGGATAAAATAAACCGAAAATTGAGTTTTCAAAAGCGTCTAAATTAATTTGCAACTTCATAACAGCTTCGTGTCGACGTAAAATTTTTATTAAAAACAAATCCCTAGGCTTGTTGTGCAGACTTTGGTACTCACACAAACATAAAAACTTTGCTTGGTTTGGTATTCAGGTTTGGACACTATTTTCAATATTCAAATGTACAGTTTTGTAATTTGAATAAATTGATTTTTTATTTGTAGAATAATAAAGAAATACTTTACTTATTTTTAAAACTCAAATGAATAGCACTCGTAAAAATAATATTACGTTTTAAAATGAATATAGCACTCGTAATGGAGGATTTGTGCCTTAGGCATGAACAGATGGTTGACAATTAGTGAAATGTACGTTTTGTATTACCAATTATGAACAAAAACAAAGTCGTACGTAAGTTGTACACGTTCAAACATTTTGGTGATTTATTTTTTTGTTTCAAGACGTGATAGGTGATAGGATTGAAAGTATCTTTAAGCTATCATCGAAAACTTTTCTCAGTATCAAAAAAAGATTTTATTTTAATTAATTTTATTCGGATATTTATTAAACAAAAAAGTGTTAGAGGTTTGAAAAGTATCTAATGTTCTCTTTTGTTATACAACTTTTCAACATTACAGCACAGACAAATATAACATAGAAGATATATTTGTTGAAACCTAACACAATTTTATATTATTAAACACAAGGTGCCTACCAAGAGAAGCGGCAAGTGTTACCATCCCTAGGTGCTACAGTAAGGCTATATTTTACCAAAATGCAATCTCCCGAGCGGGCTTGGCTGCGGCTCCTAAGTGCTTCTTCCGTTTAAATCTAAGACCCGACTTTGTAGGTATGATACTGTGAAATGGATTTTAATAATCTAGTGTTTATGAAGATATTAGCAGTTAAAGAGAGTTAATAAATCGATTGTTTGGAGTGTAAAAGTAATATGAAAATTGACGTTTATATTCAAATATCTAATATATAAAATTCTCGTGTCACATTTTTCGTTGCCATACTCCTCCGAAACGGCTTGACCGATTCTCATGAAATTTTGTGAGCATATTCAGTAGGTCTGAGAATCGGCCAACATCTATTTTTCATCCCGAAATTCCTACGGGAACGGGAACGGGAACTACGCGTGTGAAACCGCAGGGCGCAGCGTGTTTTATTATATATTTGTCTATTTATTTTTGCTGAAAAAGAACTTACAAATGCGTGAAGAAAATAACATCCCACCAAAAACATTCTGTAAAAAACTAGCCAAGTCTCGATGGAGCTGCTTGTTTAACTCTAAAAAGTAATGAAATCTAGACAGACTCGTACCAAGTCTAAGGTTCCTTACTGCGATTTCTTTATTATTATAGTTAATGTTGTGTGACTTGGCCGTTGAAGGGTACACAAGGGTACAAAACCAGGTGCTCCATGACACCATTGCACCAATCTGTCGCCAGAACCGCTACCTATTGACGATGGAAAATGCTGAATGCAAGTGTGGCACAATCAACAACAGCCTAAAATGAGACACTAGCGGCCAATTACCAATACCAGTATGGGCTATTATCTCGCTTAACAGACAAAAGTAGTTACAACAGATATAACGCAATGGTGTCATGGAGCACCTGGTTTTGTACCCTTGTGTACAATGTACGTACATGTGTACCCTCCAACGGCCAAGTCACACAACATTAACTATAATAATAAAGAAATCGCAGTAAGGAACCTTAGACTTGGCACGAGTCTGTCTAGATTTCATTACTTTTTAGAGTTAAACAAGCAGCTCCATCGAGACTTGGCTAGTTTTTTACAGAATGTTTTTGGTGGGATTTCATTTCTTTTTGTAGAAACGTGGTCATATTGATTTATTTTGTTAGATTTTCTTATTTCACACATTTTTTCTTTTTAGGATTAGTATTTCATTATTACACTAGCAGCGCCCCTCGGTTTCACCACGCGCGTAGTTCCCGTTTCCGTGGGAAGTTCGGGATAAAAAGTACCAAATGTGCTTCCCCTGGTACTAAGCTACCTCTCCACAAATTGTCAGCCAAATCATTTCAGCCATTCTAGAGTTATAATTCCTGTTCCCATTCCCGTGGGAATGTCGGGATTAAAAGTATTTTATGTTCTTTTCCTGGTTCTAAGCTACCTCCCCGCCAATTTTTAGCCAAATCAATTCAGCCGTTCTTGAGTTATAAATTCCCGTTCCCATTCCCGTGGGAATTTCGAGATTAAAAGTAGCCTATGTCCTTTTTCTGGTTTTAAGCTACCTCCCCATCAATTTTCAGCTAAATCAATTCAGCCGTTCTTGAGTTATAAATTCCCGTTCCCATTCCCGTGGGAATTTCGGGATTAAAAGTATCCTATGTCCTTTTCCTCGTTTTAAGCTACCTCCCGACCAATTTTCAGCCAAATCAGTTCAGCCGTTCTTGAGTTATAAATTCCCGTTCCCAGTCCCGTGGGAATTTCGGGATTAAAAGTATCCTATGTCCTTTTATTGGTTCTTAGCTACTTCCCCACTAATTTTCAACCAAATCAGTTCAGCCGTTCTTAAGTTACAATTCCCGTTCCCGATCCCGTATAATTCCCGTTCCCGTTCGATTATCCTAGTTTTTATAGTTTTCCCTTTATGTGGCCATTAAACCCTAACTCTGTACCAAATTTCAGCTCTCTAGGTTTATGGGAAGTACTAGTTCTATTTTGATGATCATGAGTGAGTGAGTGAGTGAGTGAGTGAGTGTCTGTCCTAAATGCGAAACTTTGCTTTCGCTTAACTTCGGAACTAAACGACCTACAGACTTGGAATTTTATTTTAAGTATGTGATTGTATACCTTACTGGATGACGAAAATTTCAGCGTTCTGGGCTTATACAGAGGTTTTCAAATAGGGGCCTGAAAATGCGGCAAAATGGTTCCTGTAAAGGATGGTACGGCAGTGTTTGCTTCGCGCTCGACTTGGCGGGGGGCACTGCCGTGCCCCCAGATTCATCAACTTACATTTATGAAAATACGAGTATAAAACGATGTTCTGGGCTAACTGGTCACTATGTCATCATAAGAAAAAGTTTGACTTTATCATATCATTGTATGTTTGTCATGTAATTTGATTCCTATCAAATATTTTCCTACGACGAATTAAAAATTATCTTTAAGTTTGTTATTAAAAGTTATATGCAAAACTCTTCATGTAACCAATTTAATCGTTAGTAAAACACCGCCTAAATACTAAAAATAAATGTATATTCGTGTATACAATTGCTAAATTGACTACTTTATAAAATTGGTTTGGAACAGATATAAAAATGGAACAGTTTTGAAAGTCCTAACATTTATATCCAGTTCATGTGAATAGATATTGGAGGTTATCACCGTATCACGTTTTATTCAGCCCAATCGAGCTCCAGTCACCGACATTTTACAGTGTAAACCATGTTGATTTTTAGATTAAAGAACATGTGATTTTAGACGAATTTTCTTTTACTTACATCGATACATCCACGTACACATTACTCATATAAAATTATTAAATATAGTTTTTCATGGTTATAAGCACTCAAATTGTTATAATTAACGTGATATTTATCATCTACTCGAAACAAATAATATACATGGTAAATATCCCGTTAATTATAATAATTTGAAATTATTAAATGAAAATGTTTTTCATATGATTGCATTCGGTTTTAGTTTTCTTATTATAGTAGTAGTATAATTATAAACCAACCATACAGCAGTATAGCATCAACACATGAATTTATTTATTAAAATATTTTAACCAATCGAAATAAAACTAAATGACCTTTCGTTCTTAGTTCAAAATACCTGAACAAATACAGCACGTTCAAATATTCCATATGATTAAATTAGAGTAGCGATATGTGTTCTGCCCAAACTAATACGTGAAGTACCTCATCGAGTTACTCCTCATGTTATAGAGTCTGTGTGCTGTTTGCCAGAATCTCGAGAGTAGTCTGCGCTTTTACTTGAGTGAAGTACTCAACTGCTTTGAACTCTAATGTCGTTATAAATAATCCATAGTTGTATTACGTAATTTGTTTCTGTGTTTGTTGTTTTCATAGTTATATGTATGGTATATGTTTTGACTAGGATATAGGTACATACTGCGTATTGTTGGTGCAAAATGGAAAAGGCTTATGTACAGCAGTGAATACGTGCCAAAAGGATGATGATGATAAGATACATCATCTTAAATTATTATGATTAACGGGATATTTACCATGTATATTATTTATTTCATCATCAGTTCATCCGTGATCATGGCGCTTGCAACAGCGTCGAAATATTGGAAACTCGAAATAAATAATATACATGGTAAATCCCGTTAATCATAATAATTTGAATGCTAATAACCATGATAACTATTAAAAGATAGATCATGGTCACAAGGTGTCTTTTCATCGCGATGATAACTCTAAATGCGATTAAAAACTGTGCTGTTACAAACTTACTTGGTCCCATAAAAACTTTGAAATCTAGGGCAGGATATAGGCTACATTTCATCTAAGAAGTGTCAGTTTTGTAGGATAAAATACGCGGTTAGAGATTTAGTTGGTTACAAAGGTAATAAAACAAATTTAAAATGAATTTCCAACCGCTAACGATACTTAGAGTTTCACTGAATTAGCAAATAAATTGGTTCGAACTTACAAAGCTATAAACAATGTGTACTTGTCTGTACATACCTCACAAACGATTGTAAGTTAAGTTACGCTAATGCGAGTAGTTGAGTTAGCTTTGCTCATCGCAAACGTACAGTTTAAAGTGGAGTACACACGGAATGGGAAGATTTTCCGTGAGGATAATTTGTTTTTATAAAATGACATACAAGTGACTATGCAAATATAGAGTTTTAATAAGCTTACGCAAAATATTTAGATTATGTTACTTAAACATTACTTTTGATGAAAAGTGACGTCTCGACGAAATCTGTCAAACTAAAACTCAATCCAATTGGACATCGAACAATAGTTATGGTAGAATATTTCTGTAAATTTATCTGAAGATATATTTGTAAGTACAAATACAAACCACACTATTTAGTGAACTACGGTTATTTAAATAACAATAAGAAACAATGTCAATAATCTTCTACGACTATTTCCCGTATCGCGTCGCCATAACCCGTGTGTAGTGCGCTTTAAGCTTTGCCGAAATTAGTTCAATGCGTGTGAAAGGTTATAAAGGGGCGGGTACTTAACTTGTGACTTTATTACGGAGTCATTTGCTAAATTGTATAAATATTTTGTTTTATATTAAGTCCTTTTATTTGAGACTATTTGTGCCATGTGGTTTTGTCCGGGTGATTTCGGTTAATTTCAGAAATTTCATATGGCAATATTTACGATAATATTGTGTTGGTCAGTTCAGTAGTTAAGACTTCAGAGCGTAATAATATACAAACTTACTTCATACACACTACTCATACTAAGTGACCTATATTTTATTTTGTATTTGTAAATTTCAATTATAAAATTCAGTAGTATTTTGTATTAAGAACATATAAAGCTACGTAAACAAAACAAACAGTAAAAATATCCCGTAGATATAAACAAAATTCTCCGTGTTCGCGTACGCCATTATTTACACACCTATCAAAAAGTTATTACAACTTGATCACAAAAGTTAGTGAGTGTGTTAACAATAAAAAATCAAGATATTTATTTGTATAGACAATCGTACTCGCATCTGTCTCAATTACCGGGACAGGCCATCTGTCAATCACGTTCCCGATGGAGTGATTCGCTGGGAATTTTATCGGGAAGGAAATACTTATACGAATATCAATCGATATCATTTCAACGGTAAATAAGTGATGAGCATAAATTGATTGAATCAATCAATTTTACACTAGAGGTGTAAGGGGATTAGGGGGCCTTAACTTTGTATTTTAGAAGTGGTTGCGCGGAAGCGGTGCCTCGGTTTTGCATGGGTTAAAATTTTCTCGTGGATGTACTGAAATCACACAAACCGAATAAATTGTTGCATGCTATGAATTTATTGGGACAAAATGCTGACCGATATTTTAATTGTTTATGGTCACTAGCTGTGCTCTATCATAATAATCAGAAACTATAACACAAAGAGATTTTTAATCGGATTAGTTTAGTAGTACCTACTTACTTAGGATTAGCGCAGGCTAACAAATAAAAAATATTGCCTCTTTTTGAGTAATATTTTATCGATCAGTTGCAATAAAACTCAACGAACAATACGTTCAGTACATAATCCTTCTTAAAACGTATAAATACTGTAACACATCACAATTTCCAAACTATAATCATAGCAAACACTTCGCAGCTCATATTTTATTATTCCTTTCAAACATTTCTTTGTGATGAAAACAAACTCATTTCTCACACTGTTGGTATAGGCCTAACAGAAAAACAAATTCTTTTCATCGTATTTTTTCACTAGACCGACCCATCATTTATTCTACCAAATGAGCGATGTTGTATTCATTTCATTGCAATAAGAAATTTGTCCTGTTCTTACATTTGGTCCGTGAAATTGAACCGATAGGTGACCCGATTTCTATAAGATGTAATATTGTAAGGCAGATTGATAATGTAACAAATGATTTACTAAATATTAATGCTAGTTTCTAACAAAGGCAAACAAAATTAAATCATTTTGTGGGCGATTTCGACGAAAAATTGCGTGGGACCTAACCTTTTCTTTGTACGGACTATTTTCGAAACGGTTGAATATATTTTCGGAACACTAAAGAGATATTTTTATGATAAAAGTTAATTTTCGTATCTATATTCGATGAAGAAAAAGTTACTTACACTGGTGTTAAAACGTCGCAACATCGCTAGCTAGTAATGTAACGTTAAGCAATGGTGAAAAACTGTTGAACCAGAGTGTCCATAACTCACAAATTTAATCATGACTTGGCTAAGTTCTGGCAAGTTTACCGCTCTAACTCTCGAGGTTACAAAAACATGGGTTTCCAATGAAGTTGAACAACTTTATCATTACCTATGTACATCTTATATTATGTATTCGAAATGTACCGAGTTTATATGTAGTTGTGTACGTTTGTAAATTGTAACTTTGTATGAAATATTTTAGGTATTTCGGTATTCTGTGTAAGAAGATCTTACTCTAGTGCCATATGAATTTATTGATTTCTATACGCTAGATGTTTCAAATAAATGTGATGTCATCCACCCTACTCTCACTGTAATGGAACAAGCTTACTTTAGTGATGAAGGAATAACCTAAACTACAAGATTTTTTACTTTTAATAATTGATTGTCAATAACGAGCAGCCTAAAATTCTAAGAAATAAAATGCATTTCTTTCAAAATCAACTTAAAAAATCAGCTAATTTACACAAACAACCAATTTAATTACGTTTATTTCCATAAAAATCCAAATGCAAACGGAAAAGCGTACAAAAAACTACAAATAGATTTGTTGTATGTTCCCTGAGGAAGGGAATATAGCGAGGAAATCCGCGCCCGTTCGTATCAGGGGCGAGCCTGGATAATTCGGGGCGTGCGTTCAACGACTTACTTAGGATCTTCTGGTCGGGTTTTGGTAAACCGTTTGTGCTTTATGGAAATTGATTGTTTGAATCTCTATATATTTTTACAGTCTTTTGTGAACGAACATTTTGGAAAATTGTGAGGATTTTGTTAGAGATCACGTTCACAGTTCATCGCTTCGAAATTGTTGTTGGCCGTAGCAAATTGGGGGATGTGCTTCAAGTGACTTTTTGGCTAATGTTTTATTTAGATTTAGAAAGAATAAAATCAGTCATATATTAACCTAGCACAATTTTAAATAAAAATATAATAAAACAAATATTTTCACCCGTTCTTTGTATAATAAAATGCTAAATAGAGTATACGGTTAGAGCTTTACTAATTGGTCTTAAATGTTTGTAAGTTTATAATATTAAGAAATAATTTAATAAAAAAAAAGAAAATAAAAAAAAATATATTGACGATGTGGGTTGAAAAAAATAGTCGTTACTAAGCATTATTACTTATATTTATACAGACATTTCTGACAAAAAGTCATTAAAATAAGACACAAACATTCAATTACAAAATTAAATCTAATTTTCCGAGATCAGCGGCAGGTGTTCAAAGTTGCACACAAAACATTCACTCAGACGGACTCAGCTCGTAAATAACGTCACTGTTTACGATCATTTTTATACCTTACAAAGTTTTGGCAATCGAAAACGACTTAGTTTTACGATTACAGACATAGCAATGTTGGAATCGAATCGTGCCGCAGCTTCTACAGTACGATTTGACACAAATTTTATGGTTTATTGTTTTCCACGAGAAATATGTTAAGGGTTCTTGAATTTATTGATTTTTATACGTGTGTTGGGGTTGTGAGGCTGTTATTGCTGTGTAGGTAATCCATCTACAGACTCAAAATTACACTTTTTAAACTTTCGCGATCGGAATTCATCGTTGCATAATTTAGAGGTCTTAATCGCATAATTATTATTTACCTCGACGTTTCGACCGGGTTACACCGATCGTGGCCACGAGAAGACTATAACGTAGATAATTATGTTTTACGCGATTAAGACCTGTAAATTATGCAACGATTGACTCAAAATTTATCTTAAGGACCAAATAAGGAATCCTCTCCTTAAAGAAATATAAATATTTTTTAGTGCAAGAATTAAAAATAAGCTTCTAGTTTAAAATTTAGATTCATATTATAAATATTTATTGAATTACTGTGAAAAGACATAGAAATCACACCATATTACTGGTCGTGTCTAATTTTGTACAAACTTCCGAACTACTCTTGCAACGACCTCGTACGCAAATAAAAACAATAACAAACATATTTCATAAAGACAAGGTTCCAAAAAACCATTGTATACGAGCGGAGTAGAACTGTGCCATGTTCATTCCGTCCCCGACACGTAGTGGATGTCAGTTGGTGGTTGTAATGGCACATTACTCATGCCAAAGTTTAGACAATGAGTCGCCAATGTTTATCACTAAACTTGCGTCGTTACGACTGTGTGGAGGCATCTGCGCAACCGCTCGGCTTGAGGAATTAAAATTGGATTTAGGACAATACTGCGACAGTACAACGGTTTATTACTTACTTGGGTTTATAGCGTTTGAACTTACTGGTATGTGTGCACTTCAAAGTGGATAGTTTCTCTATAAAATGCATTGTTTCTTGTAACTTAAAATCTTTCGTCTCAAAAATCCCTACAGAATCTATTTACTAACACTGATTTACTTCACTAAACCACAACGCGCAACCTACTTATAAATACTTTAAAGTATGGCGTACAAACAATAAACAATGTAACGTGGTCCATATTTTACGCTAAAACGCCGGGATAATACAAAAGATTAACGAACTCTTAAAAAGTTACTTTCATAAAGTGGAAAGTTCACTAAAATAAATAACACCATCTTTCCAAACAGACATCCTTTGGTTTTGCAACCCTCCTTCGCTCACCCTTGAGATTTACTCATAAATATTACATAGAACCCTTTTCGAGTAGCTCTTCCAAATCGATGCAAACTGCTTCGCTGAATTCTTTGATACGTCATTGAAACATTTTAAAAGTTTAAACTTGGCACAGGTTTTATCTAGAGAATAGATTTATGGTTGGAAGCGGGCTTTGGTAAGATCACTGTTACTTGTGATTTACAACTTTTTCTATTGAGAAATAATTAAGTGTTGTATTTAAGTTTATACTTTTGTAGTAGTTTTGAAGAAATATTTTATTTAAAGTTTAGTATTAAGAACGAAATTAAACATTATGTAAAGGGACTTAGTTCAACTACATCTTTGTTGAGACAGGTAATAATTTACATAAAAGTAAGCTACAATCATAATTCCTAACACAATATTTAAACAAAGAACAGATATAATAATATTTGTTCCACAAACAAACCGAAACTAACCTTAAACATTAAAAAACCAACGATAAAATCTAGACTCGAATATTTCAATGTCATTTTACAAAATGCAGAACAAAAGTTATTTTTCCCTGATTAATATCTTTGTGCTCGGGGCCGCTAACTGACAAACAAGCTAGGAATACCCTTTGTTTGTTTTCTTTGTTAGATATAAAAGATAGACCTCAGTGCTTTTGATTTACTTCAATGAAGTCTCAGAGACGAGAGAGCAACAAAGTGACCCAATAATCTTCAAAGACTTTTGTTTAAAAGGACAAACAGAAGTACAGGGCAACAATCCTTTGGTATTGTACGAAGAGTTTTTATTAAATTATTGTTTTGGGTTCAATGGGTAATAAGTATTGAACATGACTAGGTTTTTATATGAAATGTTTTTTATAAGGACTTGTACTTTTATTAGAGAAGGCTAGTAATAAAAGTAAGTAGTTCTATCATGACTTTTACATCTTAGGTAAGTAGATAAAAAGAAAATTGGATTTCTGTTTGTTCTGGCAAGTAATAGCTTTTTAATAATGTACTTACGACAATGTACATTATATTGACGACCTCGATGGCAGAGTGGTCATCATGCCATCCGTAAGGTTGTGGGTTCGGGTTCGAGGTGAATATTTGTGTGAACCACAAAGGTTTTTCTCGGTCTGGGTGTGCGTGTGAATGAGTGTGTGCGTAGTTTCTGATACCCTAGATACAAGCTTCGAGCTTAGTTAGGGGTCAGTCACTATAATGAGATGATGATGATGATTATTATGTTATGTTATTAGTTGTACTAAAAACATTATTTTGAAACATTTATCTCTGTTTTTTCTGGATTATTTTGATTTGTGTTATATTTATGTTATCATATTATTGACCGATCCTATTTACACGTACCAAAATCTAATAGAATAAGAAATTGAAGAAAGGTCAAAAGCCACAGAAAACACATTTGGAAGTTAATATAAAGAAAACATCTTACATATGTTTAGCAAAATATATTTATAACGCTCTTATATCGAGTACTAAAGAAACACGTGGAATACGAGATACGATTACAATAGAGTTGTAACGTGAACGAGTAATAAGCTGCCTTTAAAAGAGCTCGATTCCATACAAATTTCCGTGTCTGTGGGTTTTATTTATAACTAAAAATAAACATTGGTTGTGAAGAGACAGCGTTGTAAGCTTGGATTTTTTATGTGATGATAAATCACTATTACGTTTAATATTTCATTTAATAATAACAAATATATTTTTAAATTCAAGTTTACCATTTTGTAACGAATAGCCCATCAAAATATTTTTTTTAAATATTGCTAAGACGAGACCATATTATACCTCACTGTCAAAAAGTTATCTTTAGCCAAGCTACGCGAAGCCAAGCTTCTGACTCCACACGTCTAAACTACATGACCTAACTTCACAAAGTCTGCACACTAGTCAAAATGTGTTTTTGATCATTTTGCAAAATTCATATTGACGTGAGGTAAAAAAATATTTCATTTATTAAAATAAATGAAATAATTTTTTAACTAAAGTTATTCATTAATTTTATGTAGTAAAGAACAAATATAGGTCTAATTGCGAAAAACTGAAGGCTGTTTTTTGCACTCGCATACAATACAAATTCCGAGAACGTTTGTTAAAATTGTTAAAAACATTATTTAAAATTAAATTTCAATTTTAAAAATTACGGAAAATTTATTATTAACATTTCAAAAATACAAAATATAAATTATTGAATACCGGTATTCGTAGCGGAATAACGTCTCGATCAGTAGCTGTTAATTATGTCAGGATTCCGATCGTTGAGGAATTTGTTCCTCAGATTCTGTTTATTCGCCTGTTATTTAACGTCAAACAATACAACTTACGCTGTCGACTGACTTGTGGAGTTTATTAATTTTGTTGTTACTATGCGATGTTTATTGACTTAGCAAAAGTAGGGTAGATTGGAAGTGTTTTGTTGTTAAGGTTAAAGACATCTTTAGAACACGTAAGATATTTCTTTTGAGAGCAACTTACAAATAAGTATATTATTGTATTCCATTTCGTAAATTTGACTCGGGTGTGAGATTATCAATTAAATAAGTATGTGTTACCATTAAAACTATTACGACCAATCAATTCAATAAATATTGTATAGTGCAATAAATTCGTAATAATTATAGTTGATCCGTATAAATGAAAATTAATCGCCTAAATGAAAAATCTTTGGAAAATTTATGCATTTATGCGAAGCCAAGGCGGATTGTTAGTAGTGTATAAAATCTACAAAACAAACTAATTTATAATTGAACTGAATCATATACCAAATTAAGCACAGTCTAATTTTGTAGTGTAAATACATCGTATCAGTACATTACGTATATACGTACTCGCACATTCTCGTACATCTGATTCAACCTATAAAATTTTCATTAAGACCCTGCGGCGTCGAGGGCAGATCAAAAATGTTTCATTAGGGCTTATTTTGGGCGCACCCATTCCGTCTCTAGCCCCTTTTATCCTTTGGTACCTCTTATAATAAACTCTGTAAATATGAAACAATTTTAAATATTAATAAAAGCTTTCGTCAACAGATGTTTTCTTTTATACGGAAAATTTTAATGGAAAACTAAAGGATTTTTTATACTTTTTTCCTTATGGGTAGTATTATTTTTTTGAATACAGCGATTCATGTTTGCTATTGTTTAAAGATGATTGAAATTTAGATCATCAACACTCTTTGCTTTAATCTGTATCTTTGAAATATTTGAGTTATTATTCGGTTATGAGTACTTCAAATGTAAATTAAAATAACCTTTTTTCAAACTTCTTTCAAGTTATAATGTTACAAATATAATCATATACATATTGAAATAACTTAATAGAAAAAAGCCGAGTAACAAATAAAATTTGAAACTAAATACGTGATGAAAAGTAAATAAATAATATTTTTTCTACACTTAATTTTTTACACGTGAAGATCTATTCGAAAATTTAGTACAGGGTTATTAGCTATTGTCTTTTCTTTTCAAGTCTAGCACTGTAAATACTTGTGTTGTAAAGTTATCGATTGTGTCATAATCGAAGTTTTCTAATAAGTACCTTATTGCAAATTTTAGCCTAAAATATAAACCGATTTGGATCAAACTATTTTATCATAATTTTGTATATGTATCGAGAATCAAGATTGGCACCTATTGTAAATCTGATATAAGTGACATTGTAACATAATATGTTCGCGTCACAGAGTTGATTGAATGATTGGATTGAAGTCAATCCTTCGAGCGAGCGATGCCTAATCAAGTGGCATCCTTGTTTTGTCAGACGTAGGAACGAGCTGCGTTGATAAGCCGTTAACCTCCAGCCAGCATATTGTTTTAACATTTACATATATATTAACATTATATACTACATGATTCCGCGTTCAATGAAACGTATGTCTCAGATGGGTGCTCTTTGAATTGTGTGGGGATGATGAAAGTATCTGAACTTTGATTGGTTTGTATTTGTTTTTCTTTAGATGTTATGGTGCAATTTACTTTCAAATAGTTTCTTTTTTCTTTTGAATACTTTATGATATTTGTAAATGTCAGAGTACTAGATCTTAAAATACATTTAGATTGAATTAATACAGATTAAAGGCCACTCTTTTCATTTAAAAAATAATTTCATATTTAAAACGACATAATTTTAATATTTCAACATAAAAAACCTTTCAACCATGATATTTTCCATTTATAAAATAAATTTCATAAAACAGATTTACAAAACAAAACGTAAGGAATGTTTTCAAAATAAACAAGATAATACGATTTAAATATCTGTTTATTGGATACTAGCTGTGCCCCGCGGTTTTGCCCGTGTGGAACCTTATCCCGTGGGAATTTTGGGATAAAATATCGGGTTCATATTGGCTCACCTAAAGTTCTTTACCCGAAAATGTTTTTCCTAACTATTTGTATTCTTCCTAAAAAAATTCATCCTAAAGTTTTAATTCATACTATTTGTAGTGCTACCAACGATGCTCATAACACTGATGTGTCCGAAAATTTTAATTACTAACATCATTAATGTAAATATATTTAAACTCCTACTGTTTTTTATCATAACGCTTTTATCCCTAAACATACTTACCATAATATTTTCACTCATGCTCAGAAAGAAACATTTACCAAGTGTAATAAAAAATATATGTGGGTAGAAGATGATATTTATAGTTTTAATGATTATTATACGACTCGTTTACGGTTATGCTTATGGCCTGGGAGTTTACCATAACCATAACTAAAGGACCAATTCGGTTCTGGCACTTCGCCGGCCGCTGCCGCGGCACGCTCGCTACGCTCGCTCGGCTCGTGCGTTGGGGTCACAGTTCTAACATAACCTAAACCAATAATTAGGAATAGGACCGATTCGTTACTGGAACTTGACTGAATGATTGGAGCAGGACTCTGGTTTTGCTCGCTCGGCTCGTGTTTTATATGTTATACCTACATGTTATGTAAAAACAAAGTTACGAAAAATTTATGTATATAATATTGATTATAATAAATAAAAATAAATCTAAACAAAAAAGATATGACTTTGAATAATAGTATGAACGATGGTTATGTTGAGAAAATATAGGAAAACAAATAAAAGTGTAAAAGATGTTTATTGCTACTGACTTTATGCAGTTGAATGTTTCGGAATTAAAACATTAGTGACAAAGATTTTAGGAGTTGCGATTGTTAGGATAAAAAATGTTAGGAAGAAAATTTTCGGATTTCCAATTATCGGAGTTGAAATTTTAGGTGAACTTTGGCGCATCCTAAAATATCCTATGTGTTATTTCTAGGTATGAGAAACATCTGTCCCAATTTCATTAAAATCCATTCAGTTGTTTTTGCGTGAAGGAGGAACAAACATCCACACATCGACTCATCCATACATCCACACATCCATACATCCACACTCACAAACATTCAGCTTTATAATATTAGTAGGATGGATAGAGCGAAAACTTTCAAATTAAACAAACTATATACGAGTACATACAAGTGTATGTAACACAGGGAATGGTAAACAAATAACCAATATTACGATCGTCAAAGCAACTCTACATGTTTACTCAAACACACAAACCTATGTATAGAATATGAAGCTTGTTTATTTTAACTCAAAATATGAAAAAGCTATTTTTAACAATTCCAATATACAAAATGTTATATGAATTTTAACAGAGCCATTAAAACTAAATTTACTGCAATAGTTTTGGTAAAAATGAATTTCGTTTCATTGTTCAATTAATTTAATAGAATTTGTCATGTTGTTTTAATAACAGGTAGTAACGATTATTTTAGGTGAAATATTATTAAAGTTTATGTGTTGTTAATTAAGTTAAGTGCTTAAATTTTCTTATCAAAGTTATATTAAAAGTAATCTAAGCTATCTGCAGTTTACTTTTCGTGTTTCGAATAGCAATACTCGCTGTAAGTATGTAATGATAGTGAAAAAACAACAATAAAGTATGTAGAGATATGCATTTGATGGTGTTCGTAATTTTTAGGATTTGTTCTTAGATTTGTTTGGCGGAAAAGTTTCGAAAATTCCACTTGAAAATTAGTACCTGTACTAAGTCAGTAACAATAATATCTCTTCCAGTTTATCACCGTTACTAAGTAACTATCAAACGAGTTCATAAATCTAATTTAATTTATACTATCCAAAATTAGATGAATCCTGAACAAAAATCTACCAAAATACACAGACATTAACAACACGAGATTACTAAAATACCCACAAGACAAGTCCGAACAATAAGCTTAATCATTGTCGGTAGATTTTTCGTTTTCTATACAATTTACTTTGGCGTATCTTTAAAAAAATCTGTTTCTTTAGCGTTTAATCTTGTCGTCGAAGGGGGGAAATGGAGTGGGGATCGAGGCCGTTGCTTGGCGATTAAACACGTCTTTAGAAGATCGATGGATTGCTCCGCTACTGTTTACCTTCATTGTTGCCTTACACTCGGGTTCAACTACCTAATGGTAATAAGAACTAAGGTACCTTTAAAACAATAATGTCTAACAAAGGCGTGTAATTTGGTATAAATAATTTAGATTAATTTGTTTTTGATGTAATTTGATGACGAAATTGGAATTGATGTGGTTCTTCTTATCATTGAAGAGCTAGAAATTGACAGGTTTTTTTAACTGTAACTTTTTTCGGAATAAGTAGTATTTGATATTAGTAACCTTGCTGTGCCTCATGGTTTTTTCGAACCCGAATAAAAGGAGTCATATATGATTGATTATTCCCAGCTAGACTTTTTTAACACTAGCTCAGAAAGAACTAAAACAATATTAACTAACCACTGGTTCTCCTCGCGATCTCAAACCTAATTAACAATTTTTTTTTTTCTCTCTTTTTTAATGTCCCTTTTTCTGTAAATCTCCCCCTTTTATTTGTTAAAACTTTGTATTGTTCGTGTGTATTCTGTAACTATATGTGAAAGCATGTAATTAGTTTATAGTTATTAATTTTTTCCTACTTATTTTTGTTAAGACAACTGTTTGCTTTCCTAGTAAATAAAAAATAAAATAAAATAAAATAACTTTGTTTAGTATACTAGTGATGTTACAAAGGACTGTGTGTTCATATATTTAATTCTGCTAATGTTATGGTGTACATTAACGTGGTGATCAATACATTAACATCAGAATATTCTAAGGATTACTGTATAAATGTTGCTAAAACAATAATGCTAGTTAGATTCAATGTTAATACTCAATATCGAATTGATCTGAAGCTTGCGACCCAACTTACTAACCACTTTGCTCAAGTTACATTATGAAATTACTATATCCATAATAAGATTAAAGTGCTGAGCTTATTGATTCTGTTCGATTTGATAGAAATAATTATATTAAACATAATACTATTTAGTTAGAGTTACACAACGTTATTTGTCTATATTAAACATTAAAAGGACTTAATTAGTGCGGTAATATGAGTTCATTTGGTGTGTTTATTATAAAATGTAGAGCATTTATTGACAAGCATATTATTATTTTGTTAGATTGTACTATAATTTAAATTATTTAAATTTTGATTTGATTGCAGATTAATTGTTAATATTAGTTCAGTTATTGGGTAGATTTTATTTTACAAAGAGTCAAGAATAGTAGCAAACTTTAAGCTTTAGGAATATACATATATTTATTTGTTTAATATAACCAAGATTGCTGTATATTCCGTGGGAAGAGACATTCTAAAAATACTGAATTTTGGTACAGTTTTTAAAAGATGTCGACGGTGGATTGATTGAGGTAGGACGAACTCAGAATATAAGGGCGTCAAACTGTATAAATTACTCTTATACCTTTTAGATCGAAAAGCCTGGTCTAAAAATATTCAATCATTAATCGACAATATACTGTGCGTAAATTGGCTGTGTAATATTTAATTTCTTAAGCAAAAGTAAAGAGAAATGACTCTTATTTCGTTGCAAGTAAAGTTGTTTGTATATTTCACTTAAATTACACCACTTCTTGGCTCATATATTAGCAGAAACATTAATCCTGATGAGTTTACTCGCATACACATATATTAAAATAAATAGGCACATTAAAATAAAACATGTACGATTATTATTCCGTGTAACACATTCTGGTGCAATATAACGGGTAAACGTCGTTTTTGCTCGAGGGTCTCATTTTGTATTGACATAGAAATATTGTAGCAAATGGTAGCAAACACTGCACAAAGTTAACTAGCGCTGTTGACGGTACAATTCGTGAAATATTTTTAATGTATTAGTTTGTAGTTTATTAAGAGTCAAAGTCGCGTACGAAAGTTTAATTACTATGAGTATTTATAGAAGTACTGCACATATTTTTTTGATTCGATGACACTCGACAAAGGCTACAGAGAAATGCGAGCCTGTATTTTGAAAAGTTGGAAAACGAACAATTTTATAAAGTCTTATAACAAAGTGAGATTAGCTATAATTATAACACTTATCACTCGTGAACTGCTCCACCGAATTAAGAAAAGAGAGAGAGAGGTTCAGACGATCCCTATAGCCAGGAGTAGCACATAAAGCTGCACTTTTGATCCCGAAATTCTCATGGGATCGACAAATAGGAATCACGCGGACGAAACTGCTACATAGCCAGCTATATTCTTTACTTTACCCAATAATTGTTTTCAATGACGAAAACCAACAAAAACAAACCAATTAAACGAATACAGTATTAAATGTAAAATGTCTTTATACGTTGTAAAGACGAAGTTTTAGCTAAAGCCTCAATGTAAACACGATGCGGCGAACTAAAGCGAATTTGCATGTTGACAGACCGGCGAGCGCGAGGGCGTCTGCCGCGCTCCTCATTGGGATAACTTCGACAAACACAAATATTAGTCATATCGAGCATCTATTTTGTTTACGAATTCAAATGCAACTATTGAACGTTATCTATTCCGAATTTCATCTTTTATTTAGCAGAATGAAAAAATCTAATTCATAAAGAAGTACGTTAATTCCGACGCAAGAGCGTACCGTAAAAACGGTGAAGGAAAACATCGTGAGGAAACCTGCACACATCTGGGAAGAAATTCTAAGGTTGTGTGTGAAGTTGACCAACCCGCACTTGGCCAGCGTGGTTGACTAAGGCCTAATCACCCTAATTCAGGGTAGACTCGAGCCCCTCGGTGTGGGGACATTATATGAGCTGATGATGATTTAGCAGTATAAGTGCGTCCTTTCAGCTGTTTAAGCTGTATGTTGATACCAAAAATCTAAATCTTTTATACGAAAAGTTCTTCTTTAAGATATCTTCATACGAGTATTATACAGCTGAATACGTAGACATACCGCAACACATAACAGTGTTAGAAATTCTGATCTCAGAGAAACACGTTGAACTTCTAAAAAGTATGCATGAATATTGTTTACATAATCAGCTTCCCACTTCTTTAACAATATGAGGGCTTTCCATTTTTATCTTTACATGTAAATATTTTTGGAAATTGTGAACCACAATATTATTTCTTTTTACATCGTCAAGTTTTCTTTTTCATACTTTTGTAAAACTAAACGTCTTAGTTGCATTTTGTTGGTAATTCTAAAAATACCTCAACAATTTATAAAGGCAAATGACTAACAGAATCATCTAAGTAAATTGTGTTTATTTAAGACGACACAGTCCTTTGAGCTCGGAGCCCTCGTGTTGTGCTGCGGTGTAAGCAACTTTGTCAAATTGCCTAATTTTCAAAACGACGTGTGTTTGTATTATGAGGGGTTTGTAGGTTTGTTGTCGCTTCACGTCTCATACTTTACTAAAGTATTCTATTACTTAACACATTTTTGTTTTATCTTCCTTGAAAATCTATTTATTACTACAAAGAGTCACTTGAATATCTGGTTCAATACCGATTTCAATAGAGAAAATACTGACAGAAAAAACATCTGTTTAAAAATATATATATTTCAACAAAAAGATGTTCTTTCACAAATATAAACCTCCCATAGACGGAATCAATGAATTTTTCACGGTTTGTGAATTGAATAGATATGTTCCAATACATTCGGCTATCAATTCCAATTGAATGAGCTTCCTCAATGTCCCTTCAATTACAAGGAAGATATAGTATAGGTAAGTAGTAGTATAGGTAAGAGTTTGGCTTAGACGGTCCCGTGGGGCCACAAGGGCTCTTCTACTCGGGCGACGGGACCCAAAACAAATTCTATAGATGATGGAATATCCTTGTAACTAGTACTTGTCGACAAATATTCTGTTTTGGACAGAAACAAGGCAGGTTAAATTTACCGCACAGCTTCCGTTTAAGCGAGGGATGTAGTGTGCCTGTATAATGGTCCCGGTTAGCTAAGTGCTCGTTGAGTTTTAGGTGGATCGCTCGACCTTTGAATAAAGGTTGCCATTTTAGAAAAGTTGATGTTCTCTTTTTAGGAAATAACTTTGACCTAAAACAATGAAGGTTTTAACTTTGGGCCGTTCTACAACCACTATTACGTTTAATTATTATATCTATTGAATTTTGTTTCCTAAGTTTAACAAAGATATAACAATAATTTTTAATAAAAACGAAATGTGATTTTGCGTAAAAGATGAACACATATTAAAAAGTATACAACAATGTGTCAAATATAGTAAAAGAAACGAAAAGGAAGAAAAACTTTCGGTTTTTATACAAGAAAATCAGACTCATCGTGAAATAAGTCTTACAAATCAATGAAGGGAGGTTGTATATAGAGTGATGAGAGCGGAGATAGGCTCCAATTGTAATGATGCAGAAGCGCGGAGCCAGGAGTGAAAGGAGTCCGGCACAAAGCCGACAAAGGCGACAAATTTCCTCGCCATTCATACGGAAGGTTGGTCTCCTGGCTCTATTGGAAATTATTTCTGAATTCTGCACGAGACGTAACTGGGTCGCGATGTTTTATGAGAACTGCTCGCAGCCAGTGCCCCTCTAACCTGTTTTATGTAAGTTCTACATTACCGCTCAGTTTATGCATCGATTGTTTGCTTGCTCCGGTCACTGTTCTCCATAAATTAATTGACGGAACTTGCAAATGTTTCAATCGGGGTTTTTGCTTCAAATTAAATATTTGTTCATATATCGCATATAATATTCCGTTTACGTTCGGTAAATCAACGAACAAAATGTGAAATCGAGTTAAAGTAAAAAGCAATACCAAGTTATAGTTTTAATTTATTTTATTGGAAACGGATTTTAATTTTAAAACCCAATAATAGGTGCACAGTTTATTTCGAATATGGTTTTGTGTAACTTTATATTTCTGTTTGTTTCGAGCAGCAGTCGTAACACTCGAACGAGTCCGTGTTTGTGACGTAACAATTTCTTATTTCTAGTGCCACTTTTATTTTCTTTAAAAATTTCCTCCATTGTGTCTCTAAGCGATTGTCGTGTTGATACAATAAGAAAAAGTTTGCGAAACACTTACAGATAGAGCTTCTATTTTATTGATAAGAAAAAGGCAATTTTATTAACTACCACAATTCTTCTTTTATTTACTCATGTGCTTTATGATTACGTGTATTATTTCCCTTTATAATTACTTACCAAAGTTGAGCATGTGTTGGAATTTGAAATTACTCTGATATTGTTTAATAAAGTGCTGTTTTGTTCGCTTATTACGTACCTGTAAACAAACAAATTAACTCATTAGTAGACATAATTTGACTCGTTTGTGTTAATTTTTAAATCTGATAATACGTAATTAATTCATAAACAAAGCGGAACCAAATTATTTTATACCAAAAAATGTTAGAAACATTCTCTTAAATAGAACAAGTAATTTATTCGGGTAATTAAAAATGTGTTACGCCCCTCCATTTTATTAGGGAGGAAAATGTCGCATTATTTTGTTTAAGGAAGTGAGCACGAACTGTGATAACAGTGTTTGTTTTGTACAGATGAAGGAACGGAAAAAACATTCCTATTATTAACATCTATCTCTTATAAGACTTTTATTAAACAATTTATGTAATGACAATGAAAATTAATCGTGAATATGATCTCGTTTTGATCACTTTATTGTTTAACCTAGCTGTATCTTATGATTAAAATAAAGCTAAGTCTTGTATTTTTTCACTTTAATGTGTTGAACCTAGCTGCTGTATCTTGTGATTGAATATAAAGATAGTTAAGTATTTTTTGTAATGTGTACATTTAGGTGTTATTTTTGCGTGTGTTCTTTTTCAATTGGAAAATGCATTGAATGAACCTTCGATCAAAAATGGTGAGTTATTTTATAACATTTTATTCTATGTTCTCGAATGTTCTCCAAGTCTCTAACATGAACGCTTCTGCTCTCTTAAGTAATAGCGTTCTTGTAACTAGACGAGAAGCATTAATACTTCATTCTGTCGGAGGTCATTGGAACATCTTACGTCTTTTTAAATTCTCTTTTAAAAAAAGCTGTTTTTACTACAGTCTGAGTTTACTTAAAACCTTTTTTTTTTTGGTAAAACTTTTAAAATAAAAGCTGTGAAATTCTTTTTTCAAATACATTAAAGCTTGAACTGTTCACCTGAGTTCGTTTTTACGAAATTAGGAAGTTAAAAACGGTTTTTTCTTCTTCTCTTTTAATATAGTTTCTTTACATATCTAAAATGGATTGAGAAAATTAAAAAAGACGGAGAAAGGAAAATAAAAAAATAGTAAATATTCCTATTTTGCTTTATGAATGTTGTACGAGTATTTTGTAAGATATACCTAAACAAAGTATGTAATATATGTAGAAACGCATTTCCATTCATAAACACAAGGACAACAGTACAAAACAATTAACCATAAAAAGATACACATGCAAAACTCACAAACCCATACTCCAGGCATTTCCTAATAAATATACCTTACTTTATAAATAGTTTTACTTTTTTATTCCCGAGCAGGTATGAAGGTAATTTATGTTGGTCTACATAACTTTAATAGAAACAAAGAGTTGAAAAGGGCAGGAGAGCGAACGCTACGAGCGAAGCGAGCGGAGCGGGCGGGCGCTAGGCAGGCGGGGAGCGGTGCTCAGTTAAATTGCTCGGAACACCGTTTTATTAGTGCCAGTCGGTATAGTCCAGTGGCTACTAACACGTACCCTCTTTGTTCGATGTCGGACATAGCATGACTACATTTAAATTCCTTTTTATTGTACTTCAGCCTGCCTTGTTTGGTTTAACGAAAAAATGTTTTGAAAATCAATATGATAAAGGGTTTGATCGCAATTTTATACTTTTAGATATAATATCTGTATAAAATATATATTTATAGATTAAATTCATATACATTTTTTTTAGAATAGCACACAAGAACGAGAATAAAACAGGAGAAAACGCAATTTAATTTAAATGTATTATAATTATAAGTAAAATATCGGTCAGTAAGTTCAAACTCTCCCACTGGATATTACGCCATGTGACGATTATAAGTAACCAAATTAAGAATGTACCCATAACACGAAGTCTTATTAAATATTTACGCTTTATTTTTAACAAACAATAGTAAAGTCGGTACCAATTTGGTTTGTTGGTGTAACACAATTCAGTATGCGGTGAGAGTCATGTTACTCGTATGGCTTCTAAATGTGTTGTGAGCTTTTGTTTCAAGTTTAACTGTTTGTTGTGTGACGTAGGTGGAAAATTAATGCGTGATGTAAAAGATATTGAATTTCTATTAAATGTTTATGCGAATTGCATTGTCGTTATTGTATTGTATATGCGAATTACTATCACTACATAGTATAAAACAAAGTCGCTTTCTCTGTCCCTATGTATGCTTAGAACTTTAAAACTAGGGATTTTGATGCGGTTTTTTATTAATTTTATCCCCATATTCTTACGGGAACGGGAACTACGCTGGTGAAACCGCGGGGCGCCGCTTGTAACATATAAAAGATTTGATAAATACTAATGCTCTATCTATAGGTGGTGCCACGGACTAGGTTAATGTTAGAATTATTAATATTTAATAACATTAATTTTGTATTATAGAAAACAAGTACTAAACATTTGTAGACATTAAAAACAGTATTTAAATAAAAGCCCTCTTCATTAAACTCACACATTACATTATTTAACAACCAAAAAACAAAACAATAATATCATACGCGTTGAAAGGAAAACCAATAATTCCGAAAGCCTACAAAAAACATTCTACGCTAGTTATTTTGGTGGAAATAACGAAAATATTTCAGACTTAATTAACTGCAAAAATAGGGCTTCGTTAAATTCCCAACGATATTACGAATACTAGAGGTCTTAGACTTACTACGAGTATAGTAATACTGGCAACATCCCGCGGTTTTACCCTTACAGTTCCCGCACCCGTGAGAATGCGGGGATAAAATTATATTAAAAACCTTCCTCTTGAATCACTCTATCTATTAAAATAAACCACATAAAAATCCGTTGCGTAGTTTTAAAGATTTAAGCATACATAGACACACAGCGACAGCGACTTTGCTTTATACTATGTAGTGAAGATACACAGATATACTAATGTATAGATGTGCCTGTAATCAGCGAGTGATCCAAGATAATTGGTAGAGGCGTCGTCAGCTGTTCATTAGAACGCGATCCATCAATACATTGACAAATCTCTGCAGATTGCTACACGAACTATAAATCAAGTTCCATATTTCATTACAGGGATTTTCTCTTTTGATACAACGTGATGACCTACTGTTGGACTTTTAAATTAAAGTAGCGGGTTTGATTTCCGTACGAGGTAGTTATTTACAAATGTTGATCTTGATTAGGGTGTGTGTGTGATAAGTATAGATTAATCCACTTTTGATTAGTAATATTTCGAGTAATAACTATAATATTTTTTTTTTACTTATACCCATAACTTTCATTTTGGTTGTTTTAGATTGGGCTTAAGTTTAAGTTTTAAGCATTAAATATATAGACTTTGCATCTAATTTTGGTCTAAATCGAATCACGTTGGGATGGTCAGAGTGCTACGAGTACTGCCTATTAAGGGTACCTTTGACGGGCTCTCGTCTCATACGTTTAAGTAAATAAACCGACCATTGGGTCACTTCGGTTGGATTACTCTACTAGTTAACATGTAGCCAATCTATTTAAGTAATATGTCTATGGTTAATATACTCGTACGTATATTCTTTACTATGTATTCTTGTGATAAATGTTATTGGGATAAGATATTAAGAGCTTTACAAAATAAAGCAAATTGGAAAGTATCACTTTTTAAAATGCAGTATAATTGATTTTATTATTTCTTAATTTTTAATTTTCTTGTAGATTTAAGCGAAATTGTGAAAAAAGCAATAACGATTATTTTATTTATTTATTAAAGTAGGTATAAATTATGCTTTCTATTTGAAGTAGAATAAACAGAAAATTTACTTTATAAATACTTATTAAAATTTACCGAATAATCAAATAATAAACTTCGTTACTATTTATTACGGTTAGCACGTGTAATTTTTAGTGGTTAATAAACTTTAATATCAATATTTCCGTTACAGTTGCGGTCACCATCAGGCTAGCCGCATAGACAAGTGGAACCCGAAACAAATTTTAATAACAGGATTGACCAACAAACCGAATTATTTGATACAATCTTTCATAAAATAAATGCATTCATAGATCGCACCGTTCGTGAATAGTCTATTAGATATTATAAATAAAACTTTTACAACCAATGTCTAAAAACAAAATGTCGAAAGCCAAATTATCGAAAAGAGAAAATGACTGATATCAAAATATCGAATGTCAAAATGTTGAAGAGACAAAATGTCGAAAAATAAAAATGTCTGAAATCAAAATGTCGAAGTCAAAACGTCGAAAATCAAAATGTTGAAAAATGAACATGAAGAAAAATCAAAACGTCGAAAACAAAATGTCGAAAATTCAAAATGTTGAAAGTCAAAACGTCGAAAAATCAAAATGTCGAAAAATCAAAATGTCGAATAATCAAAATGTCGAAAATCAAAACGTAGAAAAATCAAAATGTCGAATAATCAAAATGTCGAAAAATCAAAATGTCGAAAAATCAAAATGTCGAATAATCAAAATGTCGAAAGTCAAAACGTCGAAAAATCAAAATGTCGAAAAATCAAAATGTCGAAAAATCAAAATGTCGAAAAATCAAAATGTCAAAAAATCAAAATGTCGAAAGTCAAAACGTCGAAAAATCAAAATGTCGAAAAATCAAAATGTCGAATAATCAAAATGTCGAATAATCAAAATGTCGAAAAATCAAAATGTCGAAAATCAAAACGTCGAAAAATCAAAATGTCGAATAATCAAAATGTCGAATAATCAAAATGTCGAAAATCAAAACGTCGAATAATCAAAATGTCAAAAGTCAAAATGTCGAATAATCAAAATGTCGAAAAATCTAAATGTCGAACAATCAAAATGTCGAAAGTCAAAACGTCGAAAAATCAAAATGTCGAAAAATCAAAATGTCGAATAATCAAAATGTCGAAAAATCTAAATGTCGAATAATCAAAATGTCGAATAATCAAAATGTCGAAAAATCTAAATGTCGAATAATCAAAATGTCGAAAATCAAAACGTCGAATAATCAAAATGTCGAATAATCAAAATGTCGAATAATCAAAATGTCGAAAAATCAAAATGTCGAATAATCAAAATGTCGAAAATCAAAACGTCGAATAATCAAAATGTCGAATAATCAAAATGTCGAAAAATCAAAACGTCGAAAAATCAAAATGTCGAATAATCAAAATGTCGAAAGTCAAAACGTCGAAAAATCAAAATGTCGAAAAATCAAAATGACGAAAATCAAAACGTCAAAAAATCAAAATGTCGAAAAATCAAAATGTCGAAATTCAAAACGTCGAAAAATCAAAATGTCGAAAAATCAAAATGTCGAAAAATCAAAATGTCGAATAATCAAAATGTCGAAAAATCTAAATGTCGAATAATCAAAATGTCGAAAGTCAAAATGTCAAATAATCAAAATGTCGAAAAATCAAAATGTCGAATAATCAAAATGTCGAAAAATCAAAATGTCGAATAATCAAAATGTCGAAAATCAAAACGTCGAATAATCAAAATGTCGAAAAATTAAAAGTCGAAAAATCAAAATGTCGAATAATCAAAATGTCGAAAGTCAAAACGTCGAAAAATCAAAATGTCGAAAAATCAAAATGTCGAAATTCAAAATGACGAAAATCAAAACGTCAAAAAATCAAAATGTCGAATAGGTAATCAAAATGTCGAAAAATCAAAATGTCGAATAATCAAAATGTCGAAAAATCAAAATAACGAATAATCAAAATGTCGAAAATCAAAACGTCGAAAAATCAAAATGTCAAATAATCAAAATGTCGAAAAATCAAAACGTCGAAAAATCAAAATGTCGAATAATCAAAATGTCGAAAGTCAAAACGTCGAAAAATCAAAATGTCGGAAAATCAAAATGTCGAAAAATCAAAATGTCGAATAATCAAAATGTCGAAAATCAAAACGTCGAATAATCAAAATGTCGAATAATCAAAATGTCAAAAGTCAAAATGTCGAATAATCAAAATGTCGAAAAATCTAAATGTCGAATAATCAAAATGTCGAAAGTCAAAACGTCGAAAAATCAAAATGTCGAAAAATCAAAATGTCGAATAATCTAAATGTCGAATAATCTAAATGTCGAATAATCAAAATGTCAAAAGTCAAAATGTCAAATAATCAAAATGTCGAAAAATCAAAATGTCGAATAATCAAAATGTCGAAAATCAAAACGTCGAATAATCAAAATGTCGAATAATCAAAATGTCGAAAAATCAAAACGACGAAAAATCAAAATGTCGAATAATCAAAATGTCGAAAGTCAAAACGTCGAAAAATCAAAATGTCGAAAAATCAAAATGACGAAAATCAAAACGTCAAAAAATCAAAATGTCGAATAATCAAAATGTCGAAAAATCAAAATGTCGAATAATCAAAATGTCGAAAAATCAAAATGTCGAAATTCAAAACTTCGAAAAATCAAAATGTCGAAAAATCAAAATGTCGAAAAATCAAAATGTCGAATAATCAAAATGTCGAAAAATCTAAATGTCGAATAATCAAAATGTCGAAAGTCAAAATGTCAAATAATCAAAATGTCGAAAAATCAAAATGTCGAATAATCAAAATGTCGAAAAATCAAAATGTCGAATAATCAAAATGTCGAAAATCAAAACGTCGAATAATCAAAATGTCGAATAATCAAAATGTCGAAAAATCAAAACGTCGAAAAATCAAAATGTCGAATAATCAAAATGTCGAAAGTCAAAACGTCGAAAAATCAAAATGTCGAAAAATCAAGATGTCGAAATTAAAAATGACGAAAATCAAAACGTCAAAAAATCAAAATGTCGAATAATCAAAATGTCGAAAAATCAAAATGTGGAATAATCAAAATGTCGAAAAATCAAAATGTCGAATAATCAAAATGTCGAAAATCAAAACGTCGAAATATCAAAATGTCGAATAATCAAAATGTCGAAAAATCAAAATGTCGAAATTCAAAACGTCGAAAAATCAAAATGTCGAAAAGTCAAAATGTCGAAAAATCAAAATGTCGAAAGTCAAAACGTCGAAAAATCAAAATGTCGAAAAATCAAAATGTCGAAAAATCAAAATGTCGAAAAATCAAAATGTCGAAAAATCAAAATGTCGAAAAATCAAAATGTCAAAAAATCAAAATGTCGAAAGTCAAAACGTCGAAAAATCAAAATGTCGAAAAATCAAAATGTCGAAAATCAAAACGTCGAAAAATCAAAATGTCGAATAATCAAAATGTCGAAAAATCAAAACGTCGAAAAATCAAAATGTCGAATAATCAAAATGTCGAAAAATCAAAATGTCGAAAATCAAAACGTCGAAAAATCAAAATGTCGAAAGTCAAAACGTCGAAAAATCAAAATGTCGAATAATCAAAATGTCGAAAATTCAAAATGTCAAAATTTCAAAATGTCGAAAGTCAAAATGTCGAAAAATCTGAATGTCAAAAATCAAATTGTCGAAAATCAAAACGTCGAAAAATCAGAATGGCGATAAATCCAAATGTCGAAATTTGTTATTGTCGAAAAGTCAAAATGTCTTTAAGTCCACATTTGGACATTGTCGAACAGTCAAAATGTTGAAAATTCTAAATGTCGAAAATAAAAAACATGTTGACTTTTTGACATTTTTATTTTAAAAAAGTCGAAACGTCCGAAATAGTAAATGTCGAAATTATAAAATGTCCAAAATCAAATTGTCTAAATGACAAAAATGTCACAATCACAAATGTATTGGTCTTAGCGTGATGATATAATATAGCCTTATAGCCTTCCTCGATAAATGGGCAACCTAGCACCGAGAAACATATTTTTCATCCCACTAGCTCGGAAAGTATGTTTTTAATCCTCGATATCTAGGGGTAAAAGTCGATTTTAATCTCAAGAGTGAAAGTATCGGGGTCGCTGTGACAGCCCGTGCAGAACTCAAGGCATTTTCGATAACTGGGAGTAAAAGTCGTTTTTGCGCTCTAGAGGTTAAAGTAAATTTGAATTTAGAACATCGTGTGCACTAAGTGTGATGATGTTTTGAAGGTTTATTCCCATTTCGGCACCTTCCCATTTCAGCACCCATGAAATTATGACGTCGATAAACGGAGGTACGGTCACCGACAAAAAAGAACGAATGCTGTTTGTACACATATTTCATTGTTACACATTGGTAAAAAATACTGATAAGCAACACTGTTACTCAATGCCACATATTTTTCAATGACCCCAAGGGTGCCGAAATGGGAAGGTGCCGAAATAGGAATAAACCGTTTTGAATTCTCAAACCATCATACAACTTTTTTTTTATTTAAAATTCAAACTCGTAACCTTCTTGGTGTACAAGACTTACCTATTTTTTAAATTGCTTTGCGCGTGATATTTTCTTTTCATTTAATATTGTGATTGTTTTATGTTTCCATTTAGTAATTTCCTCGCTGAGGGGGGATGAAAAATAATGTGTTGCACTCGAGTGCAAACAATTTTTAACCTTGTGCTCTTTTGAGTCCCTCGCTAACGCTCAGGATTCTTGTTTTGAATCCTTCGCTGGCTCGGTCCTCAACTGGAGCCCCGGTTAAAAAGCAACTTTGCACTCTTGTATAACAAATAACTATTTTCAAATCAGACCAGTAATTGTTAAGATTAGCGCGTTCAACCAAACAAACTCTTCCGCTTTATATAGATATTAGTTTCACCTTAATTTGCTTACAATATCAGTAACAATATAAATTGCGTTTAAAACCGCGTGCCAAAGCAAGTTTATTTATTATTTATCCAAAGAATTTAATTACAACTCCGAAGTCTTAGAATCACATGAAATGAGATAGGTACTTATCGAGGGAACTTGACGTAATTAAATCGGGAGCAGGTGGTGGATATACACGAAATGAATCAAAATTAATCTAGCGCAATTTGACGGAGTCATGTCGTCGGCTTCGGGCTTAATTTTCAAATTTAATTAAACATTATTTGTCGACACGAAAACATGACATCCGAATAGACAAATCATATTATACAGATTATTTGATGGTTCGAGTATACACAGTTTGTAAACAATATCTGATTGATACAATGTGTTATTGGGTATTACAATGAATATTTTATCTTTTATGGAATTGTTAGGTACGTGATCCCTAGCGGAATTTTGTTATAAAGTAAGTGTGCGTTTTTTTAAACTGTTAAGAACATGAGCGTAAATTAAAAAATATATCAATAAGTATTTACTCAATCAAAATTAAAATACAGGAAAATTTAAAATAGTTTATTACTAATATGAATCACGAAGCCATCAAAATATTTACAGTAAGGGCTACAAGCTAACACAGTTCTAACACGTGATTCAAAATAAAAATCTTTACGACAATATCAATCAAATATATCCGTTCACTACGTGAAACGTAATAAAAACTATATTATTCATTCACTAATACTGGCGTTCTGTAATAATTTGGCAGATTCTCAAATCAACTTCGGTACAAACAAATGCCTTACTACTAAACTTTGCTTGTTATCTAAATGACGACATATCTCCATTCCTTTATATAATAAGTTTGGTGGCCGCGAAGTATACAATCATATACCCGACCTTTCGATACAAAAGTTCGGTCCATTGTATTTGTGTTACGAGCACACTTCGACAGTAATCAAGTACACCGAACGATCCAACTTTGAAATTGGAGACTATTTTAGTCAATTTCAATTAGGGTGGTAATTTTATCTTGATTGTGAATACTTTTAATAAACTTTGTTAGTCTTAAATTACTGTTCGGTATTAATAAAGATGTTTTTATGTAAACAATAGATAACTTAAGTATTTGTTTCGTTGTTGTGGTAATTTTTCGAGAGTAATACTTTTAAGGTAAACTTACCCATGACACTATCAAATTTCATTTAGTTTAGGGTTATGGTTTAGGCATTTACAATATCTGAAATTGTGAGGAAACTTCAAACTAAGTATGCAATAAATAAATCTATAAAATAAATACGATCTAAAAAAAATGGGTCGTGGGGCTTTTGGGACCGGGACCGCGGTCCAAACTTACACCTTTTAATTTTATATTATTTTTGAGTAGTATTTCGGGACCACAAGAAAAATTAGTTTAAAGTACAGTTAACAAAAAAAACTAATTGCTGTGTTCAAAATAAACATTATGTACCTATAAGAAATTTTACAATAATTTATTTGAAATACCAGGAGAACAGAAATGTAGAAGAGGTCTAAAACTTTGTTAAATTGATTCACAATATTAAATAAAGTAATTGGTCTTGGTCTTGGAGACTTTATTATTAGAAGTACCAGGACAGCATAACCTTAAAGCGTTATTTTTTAAATAAAAATTCTTATCCTCTTAGTAAGTATATTTAAATACATATATTAAGTCTTTACAACAATAATATATGTTTGAAACTAAATTAAGATAATATTTAGTTTCATTGGAATACTTCAATAATTTCAAGTATGTGTGACTTGCGAGGTAAGCCCTTTGCCATGTCTATTCGGTTAGTAAATCTGTGAGTTTGATGTAAAATACCAATGACGAACGAATCAAAGTGAACCAAAATGATTGGGCGTACGAAACGCGACTATTCAATAAAGCCTTTTTTATTATATTTTACAAAACGCTCGAACCGCGACCAACTTACATGTTTACATAAATTCGACGACGCACGAACCGCGACCTATTCTCTTATTTCTCTGCAATTAGGCACATAATGACACCTATTATTCACAAGTGACTTAAAGGTTTTTTAAGTTGCATTGTTTTTAAAAAAGTTTCGAAAGCACAAAAATCGTTTCCATACATTTTAAAAACAAATTCAACTATGTTGTCTTACTTTTGGTACGTCTATAGTCAATTCCATTCATTCATTCATTCGTCCATTTTTTTATAAGTATATTGTTTAAATGTTAGACCGATCGCCATTATTGTGTTGGATGCGCTCGGATATGAAAACTGTTCCTTTATTAATGAAAAATGTTATATTCTTATTATTTTTTTCGCATGTGTGTTGAAAAACGTTGTATGATACACGTGTATATTGATGGTTACTATCCTCGGCTATAGAATATGTTGTCGCTAATAAACAAACAGTTTTTCTATTCGCGCGCATCCAACACAACAATGGACATTATAATGGGCATAGATTATAAGAATATTATAAGTACTTATAAAAAAATTAATTGAAGTCAACATAAAGTACATCCTGTCAAGATACTGCCTCACACACAGAATTCAACCATGGACGTACCAAAAGTAAGGCTGGTGTGAATTTCTTTTTAAAATCTATGGACACGATCTTTTTTGTACCGAAACATTTTTAAAAACAAAGCACCTTAAGAAATCTATAACTCACTTGTGAATAATAGGTGTCATTATGTGCCTGATTGCGGAAAAATAAGAGCCACTTTATGAGCAAGTGTGTTGAAAACTATATTATAACTATACAGGATGAATTTTTCAAGTAGGTTTGGTAGACGATATCCGGAACTACTTATAAGGAATCTCAATAAATGCTGAAAAGAGTAGTTTCTTTAATAGCAACACTTTCAGATGACTTGATAATACAGGGTGTGTACGTTTTTGTGGCATACTCAACTGGTTTTATTCCTGGCAAAGAATATAGATTTTTCAAAAATATAATGATGTAGTTTTTATTTTTATCAAAATAGGTCTCGAGACTTCTTTTAGCATTTTTTCGGATTTAGTCTACCACGCCCACTTGAAAAGTTCACTCTGTAGAAGAAGATATATTTATATTAAATTTATTTGCTATGTTTTTGTTAACTGTACTTTAAACTCATTTTTCTTGTGGTCCCGAAATACTACTCAAAAATAATAAAAAATTAAAAGGTGTAAGTTTGGACCGCGGTCCCGGTCCCAAAAGCCCCACGACCCAAAAAAATACCTTGATTGATTACTCAAAACAATTCTTTCAACTTTCGTACTAAACGACATCTTTTCTAGTTCATGTTTGATAAATATCGTCATAAACAGCTGTTCTAAGAAAAATCGTTAAAAGTAAAATAAATTCTCATTTTTATTGTATTTCTGACCTTACCCATAAACCCAACAAGGTAAGGGTAAGAAAATCCCAAAAACACGCAACGCTCAGTTTAAATCAAAGTTCGGAATGAAATTTCATAATCGCCACCTCGCGAAATTAAGGCGGGAGTCACTTAAAAAGGGATCCAGTTTAATTACAAGATTTGTCAAATAATAAATAAAGGAGTTTGTTCTGCCGGGCGACTTGCTACGCCCGCGCCGTGATTTCAAAGCCCCGATACCAACGGGATTTATATCCAGCCGAGTCCCACTTCCTCTTTATTTAACTTCGTCTTAAAATCCTACCGTTGAAAGAACCCTTTTTCTGTTTACTTTAATCCAGATTGACTTTAGAGTTTAAGTTTTTTGGAGGAAACTAACATTTCAGACTTAATTAAATGCTGTTACTCGGACACTGAAAAAACAATCCTATTACTTGGTAACAAGATTACATTTTAATTGCCTTAGGTTTTTTAATAAAATTTAATATACTAATTCAATGTAAGGGGTTTGGGTTTACAAAGTGACCACTCATCTTATATTGGTTTTATATCAAAAAGTAGTTTGACTGCATTAATTTAATCTAAAGGTTGGTACGATGGTGAAATAACTTTTTTTGCGGTTCCATAGCTTTTAGACCCTTCAAAAGAATCAGGGCGTGACTAAGGAGACCCGTAATGGTTCAATACCCAAGTAGAATATACCTAACCGTACCTTTATAAATACGAGAGCTTCTACTTACATCTATTACTACCTACTTTTATAATAATTCCCTCAAAATATTTCCTATACAGTGTGTGCCCCAATAAAACTATCCGAAACTCTCACACATCCTAATTTGACCTCACAGTACACAATGAGTTTCATAAAATATTCCAATATGTTCATACGCTGTTTCGTTGCAAATTTTCACATTGTTCGCCAAACAAGCTATTTTAAAAATAAATGGGATATTATATGATCGTGTAGCGCCATCTATCGGGAGCGTAAACCGGGTAATATAACTTAACGAAGCAGATGCTTGTTCAGCAAATCGCGTATCGCAATCACTGCAGTGGAACGTTGTTTTTGTTTTTATTACTGCCAGTTTAGTATTATGGCCGGGTAACTGGCACTTGGGTGAAACAGCGATGTATTATTAATGGCAGCTCGTGGCGCTCGCACTGAACATTGCAGACGTGACGAGGAGTTACGGGACCGCATCACGTATGTGACACGCTATTTATGCAGTTATGTGTGTCAATGGTCCTCTGTTTTACTTATACGCAGTTCGTATTAAGCGCTTGTTTTATGGTAATTACCGCACTGATGATGCTATATAGCAAGAGAATGGAAAGCATTAAATGGAAACGACTAGAAGGCTTAGATTATTGACGAAATTAACAAAACAAATTCGATTATTTTAAGACGATTGTAGCAATAACTATTTTAACATACATAGGGATAATAAAGTAGCATTAAAAATACAATTTAGAAGTGATTGGTATTAATCAGTAGTTGTCACGTTTTCAAACATACTGTATGTGTGGGTGTGACTTGTTTATTGTTAGATTCCGCGGATACTCCGCTCCATAGCGATAGACCAATTATATTAGAAAAGTGTTTTGTTTTTCTTACGAAAAAAATAAAATTTCTTCATAGCGGAACACTTTAGTTGTTTCCAACCGATATAATCTGATTCAGAATCATCTAGAGATGGTCATTAAATTTAAATTAATGGACAAAGTCAATTTCGTCTAGTTGTCTGTTCTAATATTTCGTAACAGAAATTCCGGCCAAGGATGACATTAGAGAAATTCTTTGAAATGTAATAATGAAGTCGTAAATGTTGGAGTGTTTAAATATAGAATTTCATAAATCCGAACGTAGATACAAATGAAAAATAAAACGTTTTGCTCTGTGCCGAAGCTGAACCTAAAAAGACAAAAAGGCGAATGCATCAAACGAGTGTGCAGACAGTGAAAACACGACGTTCTTTTATTGTTTGCCGTCATCGTCTAAAATTCACAACATGTCCCGTTACTTAACAGATAAACTCTGGAAATCAACATTTCCCAAGCTCCAATGTCAACTTATATGTTTCGATCTTGTTATTACATGTCAAAACTTTTATCGGGGACATGGCAAGTCTAACATAGTATTAGAAGTACGACATGAAATGCCTCGCCACGACAGCTCTATTGAAAGACTTATTGGTCGGTGGGAAGTTAAGAAAGTATTCTTGTAAAGTTGTAGCATTTGTGTGCAATCGGCTTTGTTTCTTATGGGGAGTTAGTAGTACCGAGACGGCGATAGTTTTGTTTCTAACTTCAGGCCCGCAATTTGCGCTCGGTACCATTGAAATTACGAATCCTTTGAGTTTTAAGGCTTCCGTCTGCAAAAATGTTCAAGATGTGTAGTATTGTAACGTCTTTGAAAACATTTTTTGCTTTATTATTTTTACAGATAATATTAAACATCCCTTTTGTGAGACGTTCCTCGTTTTCATAATAAAAGATAAAATTTCAAGTACTAATGACAGAACTCAAGCTCAGCCCCTCCCATTAGCGGAAAGGCTCAACGTCGGATTCTTTTATCGTTAACGTTTCTTAGAAAAAAAAACTCGAGTCGTGCAAAAACAAGTGGCAGAATTGAACAAGTAAATCCTACCGCATTAATTAATTTGAATAATAAGTCTGGAGTTGGAACAAGACATCTACATGAGTGAGAGAAAAGCAGGTTAGATTTTTATTTTATTGTCTAACTTTTTACGAGAGTCTTCCATCTTTGTCTCAGTAACCTGAAATTCTTGAACTCTGAAGTGAGATTTTTGTACCATTTTCTTTAGTACATACATACGACAGACATCTTGTTAGTTGGAATTTTAAAGAGCATGTTCACTAGCAAGAATCACATGTACCTACACTAGTAGGTATGTATAGGAATGACAATAATAGAAAAAGGAAAAATAATTTGACGAGAATTAAAAACTTACAGAACTATTTACAGCTCTATTAAGCTCTTCCATTATATTTACCTTTCCAGGCTTAAGCGATTCTAAATGCATACTTATGTAGATCTAGATAAGTAAGTACCTTAATGGCGCTCACAATACAAGCCTCGGCTTTACTAAATGGGACGCAACATTCAGATATTAAACGATAATACTGCTCCAAGCTCACTATGCGGCGCGGCAATCTTCGAATTTTGGAGTATTTACGTGTCAGAAGAGAGCTGTTAATACGGTTTGAGACTACCTCATATTTTATTAACTGATAGCCTATTTTATAGTATAAAACATACTGTGTATGAGTATTAGTGAATTTAGTGAAGTGTTCTTGTTCTACGTATGTTTATGATGATTAAAATCTGTCTGTTGCAAGCGTTAAGATCGAAAATAAACTACACAATGGGTAGATATAATATATTTCTATTGTATTGTACTACTAGTAAGTGGGCAAATAAACATGTGTGCCTGCTATGATATTTATTAGTCAATTGTTAGATCGAATAGATAGGTAGTATATAATAACGCTAACAATGTTTTATTTCTGAATGTCAGAGTTTTCCTATCAATGTACTATCCACAGAGCACGAAACATCAGCCGCGGTCTAGTGCGGATGGAGAACCATTCCGCAGAGCAAGACAATTTATAGGAGGCAATTATTATAGGAGTAACCATTGAACCGACGCAAGACGTCTTCCCGAAATCACAGATCAATCACTTAGCACATATATTAAGAAAGTATCAAATTAAATTTCGAATCAGCTGTCTGGATAAACTGTGACGTGTAAGCTAGGTATCCTATCCGTAGGTCTGGGACACAGTGCTGGCTCGCGTCCAACTGTCTCATGGTGGCTCGTCCGATCCCGTCATGTCCCGTCGAGTCCCGTCCCATCCTGTCACACGGGACAACGCGATCCCGATGTAACCTCGCGATTTTTCAATTGGTTGGAAACTGTTGTCTTCGATTACGATTATGGTTATTGAGACTGTCGAGATGTGTTATTGTTATATTACAACTTTAGTTTTATTTAAAAATGTATTATGTGGTTGGTAATGTTCTGAAACACAGAACAGACGCAAACAATTAGTTCAGTTTGGAGACTGACAATATAATCAGAAATGGCACTAACTAATCAAGATGTGATAAGGTTTGGTTGAAAAGTCTTCTCAGAAAGTTAATTTTGGCTTAACAACTACAATATGATAAATAAATAAGGTGGAAATGTAACAAATAAATGAAAGTAAGTTTGTTTAACGAATTGATGATGACAAAAGTTTAATCCCGCATTGAGTAAAGAAACAAAACAATTATATATATAACCATAAAACAAAGAAACGTTTAAAACAGAAACCACTTTTATTGAAAAGGGTTCCCATTTTTCAATTATTTCATTCAATACTTGGAGCTGAATGCGACCCAGTTCCTGCATCGAATGTGTCACGATCCATTAAGTATTTTGCTGTGTCAAAAGATATCGAAGCAAAAATTTACTGCGAGTGGCAAAGATAGCGTGTTTTACACCCACTGGGACATTGGAGCAACATTATCTGCAATGTATTGCTCGTTTCTGCTAAAAATTGTGTTAGCCGACAATGTGGTCTCGATAAAAAAGTACTTTTATCTTAAAGTGTTTTGTTAGCGCGGTAATCCAGCTGATTGCTTAGAGGTGCAGTTTTATCGAGAACCATTGGGAATTTTTAGTATGCTACCGGCATTGTTCTTTGAATATTTCCTGTGTTTCGCTTTATTTTGAATTCTTTTAAAGAAAAACATCTCTTAGGATAAAAATTGGAGTATAAAATAATAATAGTTATTTAATTGAAAGAGAGAATTCTAAACTAGGCAATACTTATAGCATACAGACGGTTTTTATAAATACGAATACTGAATGATACGAGCACAAAATTATAAAAATGAGTTTGAGTTTATAAGGGCAATAAAACAAATTGTAAACGAGACCCAATTTAAATAAATATAAATAAAACGAGTTGATTTCATTACACAAATCAGAACAACATTCAACTACCATTCAGATTAACAAGATGGCCCTTGAATGGGCAATCGACCGAAAACAATAATATTACGCTTGTCGTATTTTTAATTAAATTGAAATATTCGTTCGTACTCAGACATTCATCTAAAGACAAAATTCCGAGTAACAAAGGGATCCCAGATTAAATTTCCGGTGGGGTCCACTTCAGCCCTAAAATGCTCTTTAGTACCCCATTACAAAAGGATTCGCTGTAGCTCTAGAATATTAGAATACCTCTCGTTTATTTTCCTCGATGAGTACTTTCGCTGGCCGTTTCGTGCAAATACCGCCGTTCACCACTGTCTCCCTATGACATCAACAGCTCTACGGTGTAATACACTCGACTTGTTTTATAAGCATGAAATTTAGGATTGTTTGCTAAATTTGACACAAGTGTCTGCTCACGGAAGCGTTTGTAGTTAAGTTATGATGTAGTTACGAAACGTTGCCTGTCACAAGGTAGATAAGAAATAAAATTGTAAGTCAAATAAATGAACATTGTTCACAGTAGCGTAGCACAAAATACGTCTGGAATATTTGCCAATTTATCAGCAAATGCACCGTTCATTTCATCGGTAGCTATAGCAACCGGCTGATAAAAACAAGATCCAACGTTACTTTGACGGAGACAATGTTAGATCCATAGAAATAGCAGCTATTCAAACAGATAAACAACAAGTTATTCTCCGAGTAAATTCAATGAAAGTAGCTTCTCGCAAGTTTCCAAGGCAGCCATACAGTTATCTGGTACGGTCCTTTTATTGCGAGTTGAGCAATATCCTCGCACGAAAAGAGGGTGTTACACGCAACAATGTTATTCGTGGACCCACTAGCGCATCCCAAACTGCCACTAAACACTTTATTAGGCAGCAATAAACTGCTTTTGGAACGTCAAAATATTATTGACCTAATTTCTAAAGTTGCCGTTTGTGCCCCAGATTGCCTTACGGTTATTATCGAGCTAAAGTAGGGTAAATGCATAGGGTTCCGCTATTAAGATATGACTGTCATTATGCTTAAGTTTTATAATACATATTTAAAGTTAATCTCATTATTATCCTTATAAATGGGGAATCATAAAATATTATTAAATTTTAATACCATTTGATATGCTAAGCCACATTTACTTTGTTCCCTACATTATTGGACATATAAAGGATATAAAGAGTCGGAATAACTTTAGACCTATGTCAGACTGTAAAACTAACTACCAACAATACACTATTAGTGTTCGAAATATTTAGAAGTAAACTTTAATGCGTATTCCCAGGGTTGAATCCCTCGTTCCAAAAGTTTCGACTCTCAAACAACAATAAAAATGTCATTAGTACATCAGAGCATTAAGCAATGAAAGGGGAGGTGCCGGGGGCGGGGCGGAGTGTTAGTATTTTATAAACAAAGCCCTCCGTCCCTCATTATCCTAATCCCCTTCGATGGATTCTACAAACTCAGATTAAGCGGAACTTCCATTTTTCCTTTCGACCTTACTCGAAAGCTTAAATCGTTCGATCGCTATGATAAGTTCTGAGGTAAATTCTTTATCCAATTGCGACGTGGTTATGCATTTTAATGAATTAGTTAAATTCTACAAATGGAATTCTGTCCGAGATAATTATGTTAAACAGAGTGGAATTATAAAACTAGGTAATGTTTGCTGGAAAACAGATAAGAGCATAATGTGTAGTATTTTTTTAAACTAATTAAACTATAGTAAAGTATGTAAATTTGTGTGCAAATAAAGATAGATGTAAAATAAAAAGGATGGCCTACAAAGTAATATAAACTAAGAAACGCAAGACCCGAAAATTTTAACTATTCGAAAGAATTCCGAACGTTTTCAGTGGAAAACACTCAAAGAGTTCACGTATTCTGTTTTAGATAAAACTCGGAGTACAATGCCATGTTACGGACTTACATAGCAGTATAAAATTAAACGGCTCGTAAACCGTTGTTCATTGATTCGTCTCAGCCGGAAACTAATGCAATAAAAGTGAGAAATGCGACTCGTTGAATTCTGGGGAAGTCGGTTGAAGTTTCGAGGGATCATGCTACAAGGGTTACGGTTTAACAGAACTTTACAGATTGTTTATGAAGCAGATTTCTAAGATCTGCTAATATATTGATTGTTATACAATGTGCTCAATACAAAGTTTGCAAGAGTTTCACTTACCATCAGGTAACATTAGACTATGGTCATACACAAGGGGTTACAATAGTAAATGTTGTCTTCATACAAGCAGCAAATTTCACCAAACCAGCTGCACTTATTCGTAAATATCATAAAACTATGCGAATGTAATATATTGAAAATACACAGACTGAATAGTTAACTCTATAACTAATAAATTAAAAATTAAAAAAACCCCCAACACAATTACTTTCAAACCCCCATAACTTTTAAACGGGTCATCCGATTTTCATTAAACATGTCTAAGAACACTTGCACGTAAGTCCCCTTTAATACAAAAAAAAAAACTAAATTAAAATCGATTCATCCGTTCGGGAGCTATGATGCCACAGACAGACAGATACACACACAGACACGTCAAACTTATAACACGCCTCTTTTTGCGTCGAGGGTTAAAAATGCAATTGATCAACAATCTAGAAAAGATTTTCTCAAACTTCATCCTTTAAAAAATAATAATAAAATTTTGCTGATAGAAATTTCTATTTAGCTCAAGGCTACTACTAAGAGTAAGAAATTTCGTAATGAGTTAGTCACTGACTAGTATTTCGGTATAAATAATGTTTAAATCTGTATCCAACAGAATATTAAACATTTAAACAATCTCGAAAATTCTATTTTAAAGTTTACAATTCAATTTAACTTTACGACCTTGTGACCCTAATATAAGACAAGTTGAACTCTGGAAGTGAATTTATAAAACATTTTATCTAGGTATTTATGAATGTTCGAAAATGGACAAATTGATATAGATCCTGGAAAAACTTATGGTTTCTTTTATTTTGAAATTATTAACCTTTCTATACCTACTTACTTATATTATTATTTATCTCAATTATAACGGTAAAAACCACGTACTATAATTGAAAAACAAAAAAGAGCGAATTACAATAAAAAAGTAATAATAAAATTAATTAATGTACTTATGTAGAATATAGCGACGTATGTAGCTTAACAACACGGAAAACTTGTAGTTTATACTCGTAGTTATTTTCAATGTCATATTGATCTCACTTATCAATAGTTAAAAGCACATTACATTCACAAATGTTTAACAGAGCACGGGTACAACTAGGTTATCGGAATGATAAATAAGTGAACATATAAAATTTACGATCATTGCTTCCGAAACATGACTCAACAAACATCGTGATGCAAGAATGTAAGATAAAAGATCACAAGAACTATTTACTGTACTGTGTGTCTGTTTGATGTTGTCTTATGAACTTCAAAACTACAGAGACTAAGAAAAACATATGTCTCCCAACTTCTTACTAATATTTTATTGTTATCCTAATACTCATCTTGACACATTTCGAAACTATTTAGTATTCTATGAGACATCGCTTTACTGCGAAAATTGAATTTTCAATTTCCTAGAAAACGATTAGAGCTTTATTTTTCACGATTTGATAAAAATAACAAAGAGAAGATGAACGGAAATCCATTAAATTAACAAAGTGTTGTATACTATAACAACAGGTCCATTACCCCCAAAAGAATAAACGTTAATACACGAAGTTATTAAATATGTAATGGCGAACCAGGAAATAAAATTCAAAACACGTCGCTAAAGATATTCTGAAATAGATAAAAGTCATTAAGTGACTATTGCCGAACTGCACTCGCTATTCAAATGCGATGTGATTTGGAAGGCGTCCATGGCGAGCCGTCCGGAGCTAACGCTATTATACCTCTACCAACGTGTATTGACACCCACCACCTCCACTAAACGTTCAAAAATTCCTTTCAAACGTAGGCTTTATTAAACTTGGAGGGGTCTACATTATTTGGGCACTTTATACCTGAGAGAGAACAGTGATGAGCCAACTCGCAGTAACGTACCTCAATAGCCGGCAGTTAAGCTCTAAACGAGGCCTTATGGTCGAGAAAAAATATATAGCGGATAAAACAGAAGTAGCGCCCATTATAAGTTTTAAGATCCACTAAACGGACCCCGGTGTACATTTAATAATTATCTTCAAGAATTATGTTTGAAGAAAGTATGGAGACGATATAAATAGGTATACTATTATAAAAGAAGTGCTGAACAGACACTGCCAATTAGTGAAATGTATAATGGGCCAAATTTTCGGGAGGGATTGAATCTTGTTAATGAGAAGACGGTACCTCGTAATAACATTGAATTATACGCTATTAATGTTAAGCCTGGATTTAAAGTGGCTGTTCCCCTTCGCATGAACTGATTTCAAATGGATTCTTAAATGTCTAAGGTTGAGGTAAATATTTTATAATACCGAAAGTCATATCTTGTGTTCTTAAGGTTGACGTAATAATAGGACTATGGACTACTATGGAGAGTCCTTCTGTTATTATTATTTTCGGGAAAAGTGATGAATTGTTTTCGTTCGTATAATTAGAATAAGAAATGTGTTATTTGTATGGTATGTGGTCTTTAAATTTTACTGCCTACTTACCGAATTAACAGCGGCCATCGCAACTCCACCGTCGCCAGCACAACTCGCTATTTACCAGCTCATTCTGAAACAAAACGACACATAAATCACTAAACCAATTACTTTGTGTATCGCCGATGAAATAAAGGCTGTAAAAACGTCCATGATGCACACATGTCTATTTAGCGTAAAAGAAAATGATCATGGGTTTATTACTGTTATTAGTGTCGATCGTAAAATAAATTAGTCTAAAAGCAATATCGTAAATGCTTCTGAGAGCAAGTGGCCTTGTTGACATCTCGCTTTTGCTCTGACTCAATGCAGTCTCACGGTTAGCCTACACACCCAACGATTCGCCTTACATTACATGGTGAATTTCAGCGGTGCGTGCAAGCAAATGTATGCTCAAACACATTAGCTTAAGTAATGAAATCGCTCATCGGATGCCGTAACGAGATATGTCTCGCGACGAATAGAACGCTCTGTGCTCACAGTCAGTGGGGCAAACGTCCAAGTCCATTAATAAAATTGAATCAGGCGGACATTCCGAAGCACAATATGTGCACGTGCGGTAATAAATAAACTGTTCGAAATTTTGGTGAAAATACGTAATGTTAACGCAATCGTTACCTCCGACCGGATCTCGAGTCTGGCATCAATTGTGCCTTATATGAACATTTTCAGATTTGACCTTACAGTGCATTTGCCAAAAGATTTTCATAAGTTCACATTAAGTTGTACAACACTCAGTACATCGATAATAATAGCATTTTCCATGATGAATAAAAGTTTGATTGGAAAAAAGTATTGACCAAACAGTGACTTAAAAAAAGAAGGCGTTTTGGAAAAAAGACCGCGTATTTTTTATAACAACCTGCAATTCAGTACAAAGTGTTTGTCAAAATAAAAATGTTATTCGTATTTGTCTATAACGTTGAATCTAGAGTGAATAGAATGGAAAGTTCAGTCACGTTTAGTCATGCGGGGTTCGACGGTAAAACTGTTGTTTTATGCCTAAAGTTGGGCAGTTGTATGAAGACACCAAAACTATCCGTGTTTATACTACATCGTGTATAGGAAAATAGGAAATGAGCCCGGAATAGTAAACTGAATGATTTTATTACTTTTACTCTCAAAACCTATTTTAAGTTCGAATAAAGTTAAAGTGTGTTCTTTTACACTTCTAAACATTTAATTTAAAATTAAAGCTTTATAGAAAGTATTTAATTGGTTACATCCAAATAAACATGTTTACGTCGTAAGAATATAAGTAATTTATTCTTAAATAACAAGTAATAAAGTTGAATTAGGTAACTGTTTTCAGTAAAAAAATATATTTTCTTTAAATTTGGAAAGGTTGTATAAATATGTTTTGACTGGTTTTACAGTTTTTAAAACGAAGTCAATAACGACTGCATTTTTTTGCGATCAACACAATTTGTTGTTCATATTAGTAATACAATTTAATTTACTTTTAATTACTTTGTGGAATGTGTTTTGACGAAAGTTTTGAGTAAATAAATAAATTAATACTGTTGTTATGCGTATGTCATAACTCGTTGCCAAAAGCTGGACGAAATATGATTGAAAGTCATTACTAGAAGATAACTTTGTAAGATATTATGTTGCACGTAATGTTCTATGGATGATTGGCACGTATTTTAATACTGCAGTAAACAAGCAGTGTTGAGCAGACCTAAATACATATTATGTTTATTATGTAATGGCTAAAACAATGATGTTTGAGTGATTGATGTTGTAGTTTTTAAAGACAAGTGCACATCTACATTATTTACACTAACACGAGTTTTATAAAGAGGAAAGATTTGTATTTTTGTATGTGAAGAATAAACTCAAAAAGTGCTGGGCCGATTTTAATAATTATTTTTTCATTAGAAAGCTACATTCACCCTGAGTAACATAGGTTATATTTTATCCCCGTTTTCCCGAACGGGAACCACGCGGGTGAAAGCGAGACGCCGCTAGTTTTGTATAAATTCAATTATTAGTCAACACTATTAATAAGAGTTATTTAAGTATTAACGATTTTGTCAAAAGAGAGATAGTTATTTCTTCCGTGTTTTTCTTGCTTAGATATTTTCTTTTACTACATAAAAATATATAAACTTAAAACTTTAAAATAAACAATTATTTGTTCACTCTGTACACCGGTAAACTCACTTTAACCGTACTTCGTAAGACAATGCGTCCATAAAAAATATTTTCATTAAAAAATTACAACAAAATAAAGACGAAGCTTTACCTTTTATGAAGGCGTAGCCGTCATTTTTATCACTTTGCATGAAAACTTTAATAAAGTAGAGACACTACGTCACAGCTCAGGTAAGTTATTACATTTTTATGCAAGGCCCGTTTTTTAATTTTGTTCCGTACACTTGCAAACTGTAAGTTTGATTTAAAAATAATAGTGTAATTATGACGCTTGACAAAGGATTCTTCATTTAGTTATTATATTTTAATTTGTTAGCAGAATGGTAATACATTTTAAGATTCACTTTATTTTTCAGGTAACATTGGCTTACATTATAACCAATACATTAATTACATATTTGGTACAAATAGTATTCTGATTGCACCTAACCTACTGAACCTGCTATTCAGTTACCTTGTCTGCGACTATACAGAGGTGGAAAGCTAACCATAGTGCAAATTACAGTGCACTAGGAGCAAACCAGTAGGTCAATTATTTCTATTATTTGCTCTACACCAATGGAGTTACATTGATTGATTGTATACAAGGAAGAACAAACTATAAAACTATAAATGACGACCTAGATGGTAGAGTGGTCACCATGCCGGACTGCCATCTGTAAGGTTGCGGGTTCGATTCCCGTGCGGGGTGAATATTTGTGTGAACCACAAATGTTTGTCTCGGTCTGGGTGTGTGTGAATGAGTGTGTGCGTAGTTTCTGATACCCTAGATACAAGCTCCGAGCTTAGTTAGGGGTCAGTTACTATAATGAGATGATATGTGGTGAATACTTATGAATGCTTATGTAAATAAAATAACTTTCTATAAAAAAAGTACGAAAAACCAAAACGAATGCATCGAAACAAATGGGAACGAATTGAATTAGTGGCGGACATTGGATCACAATAGCACTCAAATAACGAATAGATACAAAATGGAAATATGTCGAGTGACTTTTGGAGCGCTACTTTGTAAGGGTCCCGTACGTAATTTAATTGAAAAAGTGGTCCGTTTGTTGCAAGGCGACCGGTATCGGTGTACAAAGGGATGCTATGCTAAGACTGTATTGGTTACGTTAATGTAGACATGAATTTTTGAAGTGAAAACTTCTTTAGCGGCGCTGAGCACTTTTTTTTGTATGGGTAAAAACTTTCAAACTCGCGTCAGGGTCACGTGATGCTGATCGAAAAAGCGTAAGATCGAGGGGAAGGGAGTTGTGACATTGCGTAAAACTAATCGTGACCCGCGGTTTTGCTCGCGATATTCTTGATACCATAAGAATTTCTGGATGAAAATTTTTGGCTGTATACTTTCGTACTTAAATACAATTCTGTTAACAAGACACAACGTTAATATTGAAGTTTTCACTTCTGCCGGCACTCCCGGAGTGCTACCTTTTTTTTAGTATGAAGACTTTGTTGCAAGATTTTTTTAAAGTTTAAATGTATTGTTAATATACCTTGATTTATTTTTTAAATATTTATGCTGGGTTGGTTGAGAATAAAATAATTTTAATAATTTTGTACGTAGAGTATGATATCCTAGATATATTCAATGTTATTTAGGGTCAGTTGCTATGACAAGATGACAAAGTTTTTCATATTTTATGTTTAAATAATTTGGTATAATTCTACGTATTTTACAAATCATACCGATTTTGTCATAGTACGCGGTACCCTAAAAATCAAAAACATTTTGTTTGTCAAACGCTAACACCGAATCCAACCCTGTGTAGGATTATAAAAAACGGAGAATTTTTTTTTGTTAATTATTTTATCTCCCTCACATAGTCAGCTTTATGTTGACACAACCTAATTGGTTGACTAGTTTTGCAATTGAACAAATCAATTTAATATCTATAAGTATTTGAAATCTTTAATAAGCATTCACTACATCATCTTATTAAAGCAATTGACCCCTAACTAAGTTCGAGGCTTGTATCTAGGGTTTCAGAAACTACGCACACACTCATTCACACACACACCCAGACCGAGACAAACATTTGTTGTTCACACAAATATTCACCCCGCGCGGGAATCGAACCCGCAACCTTACGGATGTCAGTCCGGCATGGTGACCTCTCTGCCATCGAGGTCGTCAAAATGAAAACTTACCCCTAATAGTAAGTGATTTGAAAGTTTATAATATGTATTATAATAGCAGTAGAAACAAGGAGATACTATCATGCTGAATCCCTATTAATATTATAAATGCGAAAGTAACTCTGTCTGTCTGTCTGTTACATTTTCACGGCCAAACTATTGAACCAATTGATTTGAAATTTAGTACAGGGGTAGCTTATGATCCGGGAAAGAACATAGGCTATGTTTTGTCCCGAAATTCTCACGGGATCGGGGACTACGAGGGTAAAACCGCGGGGCACAGCTAGTATTAGATAATAATAAAAAATCATAGAAAACAAAATCTACACTACATCTCGAATTTTTAAAACTACTTATTCTCATACTGTATGTGGTATAAAATGAAAATACCAAGTATGAATTTCAGTTGTAAACTGTAACATTATTTTGGACAGACGTTTTTAGATAAATGTGGTGTTTTATTTTACGAGAGCCGGACGTGGGTACTGCCATGCTAGATAGAAGTGTTACTTTGTATGTAATCTGTGAGTTGAGCTAGAGAGATCTAAACTTATCTCTTTAGTTAATGAGCTTAGTATGGAGTTGTATACGATTTTGAAACGCAAAGGTATCAACAGTAAGTCTGTTTAGAAAATCGTGATAAAATAGAGACAAATAATAAATTCTCATCGTTTATCGGAAACAAAAAATAACAAATATTATCGGCAATTGTAACAAATAAATAACACGATAAATTCCCTTCTTAAATATACGTTTCTTAGAAAAAACTATTGGGATATCTTATAAATAAGTAGGTATTTATATGGTACGTTAAAAATATATTATCATCGCTTTCCTCTAGACCAATTTATAAACAAAAATGCGATATAAGCATGTATCGATACTCCCAAGATACCGAGTAATTTATCGACAATATTGTCCTCAGTCCTTTTTATCTACAACAAATGTAAGAGGTTATTATTTGCTATTAATATTGATAATGTCTTTCCGCAAAGCAGGCTTTTGTATTTTCGACTTGTTTTCATATCTTTACGGAATATGTTGTAGTAAAATAAAATTGTTTTCGCATATTGCTCGAGGCTTAGCTACCGACTCGACTTTTAAGAAGGAAGAACAAAATTTGTTATAATAATAGCAATTACAATGTGGTTTTTTTTTTCAAAGATTACGGATTAATATCTTTGATTTACACGAACACTACACATTGAAATAAAACACTTAAACGGATTTTTGTCGTGGTTATATTTTGTTTTACATTTTCTGACGTTTCAGTCTTCTGTGATCACGGGTTCTGTAAAGAATCCGAAACGTCAGAAAATGTAAAACAAAATATAACCACGACAAAAATCCGTTTAAGTGTTTTATTTCAATGATTACGGATTAGTTTTTGTGTCCTGGGGGAAATTTGACATAAAAGTAGCCATTTTGTGAGGCGCCTTAGGCCGGCGACATCAATGGCAGCCTGTAGACGTGTTTATTTCATAATAAAATACTTTTTACGACATATAATGAGCCGTTGTGTGTGCGAGTTACTACTACTTGATATGAATTTGGGCTATACATTCCGGTCTTTTGGGGTTTTATAACAATTTCAATCAAACACTGCCACTATGACAAAGCCCTTACAATATCTGAAATATCACACTACTAATTGTTCGATTTTGAGCTGTTTTGATAGCCCATTAATCGAAGAAAGAAATATGCTACAACATCTCAGTATGTCTAATAGAAGCGGAGCAGTAGTTATTAAACCCCAGTTAGTATAGATAAACTGATTGACGTCAATTACCAAGTACAGTCACCTACATCAAAATCTAAAGCGCAGTTTTCAAACATACTGCAGTAATTTCCGCGTTCATATTATTGGTAGTTATGATTAGGTAATGCAAATGCATATTCGATTGACGTATTTGCATATATTCCACGACTATACAATACGTAAAACTTGCTATGATAATGTAAAGGAAAACATGTAGTATAGATCATCAAGTTTTCTGTGCCGGCGGCCAAAATTGGAAGCTACTATTGTCATTTTGATTCTAATGTCATTTGGATACATCCCTACTAGTCCCTACTAATATTATAAATACTAATACTAATATTATAAATGCGAAAGTAACTCTATCTGTCTGTCTGTTACTTTTTCACGGCTAAACTACTGAACCGATTGATTTGAAATTTTGTACAGGGGTAGCTTATGATCCGGGAAAGAACATAGGCTATGTTTTATCCTGAAATTCTCACGGGATCGGGAACTACGCGGGGCACAGCTAGTTTTCAATAAACTGACAACCAAAAGATGCGATTATAGCGAGCGACGCTGTCACCGGCACAGAAATCTTGGTGACTCTATACTAACTACTAAGAAGTCATTGTTGAGAGATATCTATGCCAAGTAAATGGCACATGAATCAAACAACTATCGCGTTTACGTCCCTAATTTATAGGTGTTGACGTTTCACTTTATTGCAGCGTAGATTTACGTTTGATGCTGCTGATGCGGTCACCCGTCTAAAGATGTTTTACAAATTGTATGCAATTTGTCTATCAATATCTTTATCTAAGTAGGTATATTCTCATCATTGTACTAATCAGCCAGAAATTGGCCTCTATTCTGGAATGGGAAATAGACTGATATGCGATTATATCTACGAACACTCATCTTTTATTTTGCCACCATTAATAAACTGGACTATCTCAAAATCTCATCTTTCTTGAATGTATTCTACTTCAGTAAAGTGATGTATCTGGATTCCACGGCATGGCAAAAACGTCTCTTTCATTGATATATTGGTATAATAAAGATGAAGAAACCCAAGCTGTCCGTGGGACCCTACAAAGAGATCCTTTAATTATTTAAGAAAAATCTAGAAAATATTTTCAAAACATTTGCAACATACATCGACAAAACCTATAGTATTCTAGTAAATCTCTAAAGTGGATTACTTCCCGTATCCTATTGACAAAAGGAACCTGATTCCAACAGGAAGAACGTATTTAAGTACTGTATCTCTTAGATTTAGCTGAAAAATATAGTTTATTTAACGAGGTTCTTATCACAAAATAAATAAAAATATATTGTATTTATAGTGTTATGTATTTGTGTTTGTTTAGGCTATTGTATTATAGGTTAGATTAAGAGTAAGAGACTATCTTAATAAAATAAATAAATAAATAAACTATCCTGTGGCATGATTTATGCGAGATAAAATAAAAAATAAAAATGTTTATTTCATTTTATCTTTATGGGATAACTCCTTTTAAGTTTTGTTTAAAACTTGTGAGATATACTACGAAGTGTACTAAATACCTATATGATTATATTTTTTTATAAACGTTTATATTTTCAGGCTAAATTTTAAAGACAATCCTCCATTGTTTTTAAATATGTTTTGATATACATGTAACTACCCATAAATAAAATTATATACTCAAGTTCATATTAACTGTTATGTGTTATCTTTTATGTGCGATACAAGTGACCACATGGATGTCATAAATTTTAAATAAATTTTGTTGCAGTTATGAATATCTGAAGAATCTAATGCCAGATACGAGAGCCACATCGTTAAGTACTGTTTGTTGGTGCAGACGGGATCTTCATATAAATTATCTTCATAATATTTACTAGGAATGTTTATAAATAGTTCCATTTTGACGTCATTTACTAAGCAAATATGGTTAAACGTAAAAACTTACCCCAATTGGTTAAAGTTTCGGAAAAAGAAAATATAGTTTATCTTTTCAAGTAAGTATTTTTGTTTTTGAACTGACCATGTTCAATGTGTTCAATAGTGTTTACCAAATAAGTGCCTGGTTATTTTTTTATTTCTATATATAAATAAAAATATACAGCGTATTTTAAAAATAAAAACATCATTATTGCCGTCAAAATACAACGTTTCATAGAAAATCCGAAGAACCGAATACTTAATACGGTCGAAGTCGAAAATAGCCATAATAGTATAATATTACAAAGGCTTACGGGCATTGAAACGATAACAAAAAGTTTTATTGGCGCAAGGGCGAGATCTAAAGGACATAGGGGCTTGACCTACGAGTATGTCTCAAGGTGGTCTTGCACAGTTTTTTGTGTCTCCAATATTTTTTATAAGAACGTACCCATTGTTAGAAGGTACGTTTTTAGAAATATTGACGAAAATTGGAGCTTCGTAAACAATGTTTTAGAGAAAGTACAAATATGTTTAGAAAGCAAAAAATGAGACCGTCAATAGGTTTTGGTGTAGTATTTCCAGTCGAGGATTCGACTAATGGATCATAGTTTTATTTAAAACTAGTAGCTCCCCGCGGTTTCACCCGCGTAGTTCCCGTTCCCGTGGGATTACGGGAATAAAATATCTGATAAATTAGCTTTCCATTAGTGAAAGAATTTTTGAAATCGGTCCAGTAGTTTCGGAGCCTATTCATTACAAACAAACAAACAAATCTTTCCTCTTTATAATATTAGTATAGATGTTGTTTTGTATTGTTTGGTAACAACGTACCTGACACTTGACATTTTTCACTTGACAACGAAATAAAGCAGACAGAAAAAGAATGTGATATTCTCCATAAAACATATTCTTAAAAAACTATAAACCGGGATATGGCATATACAAAATGCATGTAAACATTATTCTGCAATGCAATAAAGTTGTTACATTTGTTGTTTCAAAATGTATTCATAAGCTAGTTAAAAGAGCAATTTCAAAACAGACCATCAATGTTAAAGCGAAAATAGTTTCAAATCAATTCAGTTTTGTTCAAGATACAATTACAGTCGACCACGAATAGAGACAATTGTTATTTTTGTACGTGATGTCAGACCTTGCATTCCACGCTAATGGGTATTGTTATTCAACTCGACAACGTATGAAAAACATTTTTTACAAGATTTTATTTAACGTCTGTATGGTGACGTGACTATGTCGGACTGCCAAATAAAGGTTGGGTTTCATTTCCATGTCAGGTAGATATTTTGATAGAGTATAATTTTAAAATTAAGTCAGCTACCGCATACGTAATTATGCGTAAAAGTGACGTCATGCTAATTTTAAATGATTTAGCATGACGTCATGAATCATGAACGTTTTCAAGAATACTTACTAGTCTTTTTTAATTCACCCTCATGATTGATGACAGAAGCTTGCCGGATGATTAGGCGTCTTGGTGTCTGTAAGCTATGGTTTTTTGCTAATTTTGGATTTTTTACGAGTGACGCGAGAAAATCGGCAGTTATTGCAACAACACGACAACCAGCGCGTAATTGCTTGAGCGTGTGAGTAAAATCCCAAAAATAAGTGACCAGAAAATCGCAAGAACGCGCTACAGAACGCGAAAAAGTGCTTGAACACGTATCTAAATGTAGTATGTCTACTGTCGGCCTTACTAGTTTAGTTAGGTAATAACCACACAAAGCCTGTACGTTCGCCACGTCATAAATTGGCCGTTATTCTTGTAGTAACGTTGTTTTTCCGCGATGTCGTATCTTCAGTTCAGTGTGTGAGCCAAGAATGTAATCTATTTAATGGAATCGTAAGCGATGTATCAACACACACAACACACTTTTATTTGTTTGTTTGTGTAAATAACTTTTGGATATGGAACGTAACATAACATGGCCGAAACGGGTGAAATGTAACGTTATTATAATATTCAAGTTACTTTCAGGCAAATTTCAATATTTTGTATTAATATCAATTTAAATTATTGACGCTTATTTGTGTAATTTTGGGAAGCGATTTGTGTAGTTTAAATGTAAATATAGAATATTAATATTAATGTCTGTAAAGTTCATTTATTTGCGGCTGTTCATTTTGTTTTCAGTACTTAATGTAATGAACATTTAAGTAGTTTATATAACAAACTTTTTTATTTCATTTACTTATATATCATACTGTTGAGGCCTCTAACCACTCGTAATGGCGCCTGTCGAGATTTACCTATGTATAATAAATAATTATTTAGTATGCGTATTTCCTTATTTATATTTTGTGTAAATTACCAATATCACAAATATGAGAATACACTTCAACGTTGTATCAAAAGCAGCCGAAAGCTTTACCAAAAACCAACCGAAAACATGACAATCAACATATAAAACGGCGCCGAAAAGAAGATATATTTTTGTATTACAAACGAATGCAGTTTGATCAACATATTGGAAAATTTTAATTAACAATAAAACACCAGTTAATATGCTCGTTAAACAATTATACCAGACCAATTCGTCATTTCATATGAAATTATTTAAAATGCGTCGACAGTCGGACGCAAATTGTTTCAATATGCCTCGTTTACACATTCTCTCAATATTGGTACACGACATTTACACGAACTCTCATACTTCACGAGTCTGTGCAAATAAATACTTAGCATGTACTTTGATCCGAATTATGTGAACAACCGAATAGGAAACCTCGTCCCTGTATCCTGAGTCGCAGTATAATGATCACGGCAAAATTTTCTGTACTCTACCGAACCATGGCAGACGCCTCCATTCTTACGAAAGTCTGTCGTGCAAGATTTTTCTTAGATGCTGAGCGACCATCTAAAGGCATCATACTTAGTCACTAGCTGTGGCCCGCGGTTTTACTCGCGTAAATGCCAATCCCGTGGGAGTTTTGGGATATACAGATATTTTTTTAATCCTAGTTTTATGGAACATTTGCCACACAACCAAATTCATCTGAATTGGTTTACTTCAAAGGACAAATAAAATATAGACACTCATATATGTATTTATAATGTAAGTAATTTAAATCAAATTGTGGTCAAGGATAGAAAATGCTATAAATACAAAAAAATACTATACAAGGACGATACAAGCGATACATCACATTTGTGCCGTATCACATCATACGCACTGCTACATTTACCCTAATTATTATTACTTATTTTTAAATACCCTTCAAAAGAAATACCCCTAAAAATACCAAAACGACATGATTTGTTTCATATTAGTAAGTATTTATTTCACTTAGAAAAATAAACACCTCAAACATGGAATTACATATCACCTAACTTTAGTTTTGAGGTTTTTTTATACAACAAGTAAAACTTAAAACAATTTTGATTTACAAAAACATTATTTAACAGGTTTTAAATTATACAATGAGAGAGCTTTGCCCAGCCACAGCCCCGCTGTGGGATCTCACACGCTATCACTTTACATTTTTTTTTACAAATGCTACGAAAAATATACAATTAATTAATAAATCACATTTTTTATCACAAATAATGCTTCACTTCTGTAGTCGGTAGGTATTTCATTCATCTGAGTCATCTTCTTCGGTACTCTCCGAATAATTATCTTCGGGATAGCACATTCCAGCTCTTTTGATGTATCCTGATGGACACTTGTCCGAGTAGATGCTTTGACGGTCTTCAAGTTCGACTATAACCTCAGTGGTGAGGACTGCAAGTGGTGACGTCGTCGAAGTGGTGACAACTGAAGGTGTTGACGTAGTAGAAGTGACGTCACCCACGCCCTGCATACTCGACTCCGCTGGGTGCCTGATGACGCGACTCTCCGCTGCGACGATGAACAGGCACGCGACACCCACGAACACGGTCCAACAAGACATTTTGTATATTTAATATATAAACTTTTTAATTAATATTTATGTATTATAGCACTGAGCACTATTTATTTATATTATTATTTATTTTTATTATATTGCAGTTGTATCTGTGACGCTTCGTGATGTACTGTGAATTAAATCTTTTAATTCCTTCCTTATATACATACGTTTAATGATCGTAATTAGATGAGTATTGCATTGTACTCGTATATTGTACGTATATGGTGTTAGTAAGATTTGAGTCATGTTTATAATTATTAGTTTAGGTTTTTTTTATATTCTGACGTTGGTTATACAAAAGATTGGTAGTTGAAAATTACTTTAAGAATACAAACTTTCTTGTTATTTTTAACCCCCCGACGCAAAAAGAGGGGTGTTATAAGTTTGACGTGTCTGTGTGTGAATGTGTGTGTGTGTGTTTAAATAAAAAAAGTTTGTATTAAAGGGGACTTTCGTGTGAGTGTTCATAACATGTTTGATGATAATCGGTTGACCCGTTTAAAAGTTATGGGGTTTGAAAGTAATTGTGTTGAGGGTTTTTTTAATTTTAATTTTATATTATTATAAGGAAACATTCAATTTTAACTAGAACCTTTAAAAATACTACTTGTTCGGCTCGAGTCATCATATTTCTATAATAATTTCAGGTAAGTATTTTAAATTTGTTCTCATTCTACAGTGCCTAGTTTATGTACCTATATCTCCTGGGAAATTTTGAGTAAAAGATGTCTGTCTGTCTGTCTGTTAGTTCAGGCATCACGCAAAAACTACCGGTTTGATTACAATGAAGCTTGGTATAGGTAATTATTCTTCAATACCCTGCTCAACACACTGGGTACTTTTTATCCCGAAAAATTATATAAAACAAACTTAATTTTGCGGTTCGATCCCTAGACCCGATTACTGTTCCAACAGCAAATAATAAGTTTGTCGTATGTTACTGCACCCGCAGTAGAGTTCAGTAAGGGGCGCTGCACACTGCACACGGTTTTGATACTATAATATTATTTTATCTTATGATATTATTTTATCGCTCGCCGTACAATTCAATGGACTATATCACACGATGAAGGTAAATAATATTTCATGTTTTCGTATCTTCTGATTATGGAGGGTAGAGGTCAGGTAAATCATCTTGAACATGAAAAACTGTCCGTCGAAATGTCAACTACAATACTCTATTTTTAATTCAAAATCATTTGCTATCCAATAATGTCTGTTGTTTTATCCATCTATAAAATTTATGAACCTTCCTAATGATACCTACATAACTTACAAATACTAATCTGGGAGCACGGCAGTGCCCCCCGCCAAGTCGAGCGCGATGCAAACACTGCCGTACCATCCTTTACAGGAACCATTTCGCCGCATTTTCAGGCCCCTATTTGAGAACCTCTGAATAAGCCCAGAACGCTGAAATTTTCGTCATCCAGTAAGCTATACAATCACATACTTAAAATAAAAAAAATCAAGTCTGTGGGTCATTTAGTTCCGAAGTTAAGCGAAAGCAAAGCTTTGCATTTATGACAGACACTCACTCACTCACTCATGATCATCAAAATAGAACTAGTCCTTCCCATATTCTCAGAGAGATGAAATTTGGTACAGAGTTAGGATTTAATGGCCACATAAAGGGAAAACTATACAAAATAGGATAATCAAACGGGAATGGGAATTGTAACTCAAGAACGGCTGAACTGATTTGGCTAAAAATTAGTAAGGAGGTAGTTTAGCACCAGGAGAAGGACAAAGGATACATTTAATCCCGATACTCCTACAGGATTGGGAACGAGAATTTATAACTAAAAAAGAAATACCCCTAAAAATACCAAAACGACATGATTTGTTTGATTCTAGTACTAAGTATTTATTTCACTTAGAAAAATAAGCACTTCAAACATGGAATTACATATCACCTAACCTTAGTTTTGAGGAACAAAAAATCATTACAAAAATAAAAATCAATATTTATTTCTGATTTTTTTTACATTTTTTAATTTTTTGTTAAAATTTGAGCTATTAACCTACATTTTTATCTTGTTTTTTGATAGAAAAGAATATATACTTAAAAAGTAATCATACACCTTATAGCCTTATGTATGACAGTTCTAAAGTTACGACGATGGTTTGAATATGATCCTTAGCCAAGAAAATCGTCTCGTATTAGGAGTGCTCGACGTGCTCGTCCATGGGACTGCGTTAATGGGATTATCTGACTTGGACTATTATTAAGTTTGTTTAAGTGAATATGTTTATATAAAAAATACCATATTTTACCCCCTTAAAGTATCCGACATCGATGCCCGGACACTCTGTACACAATTAATTAATAAATCCCATTTTTTTATCACAAATATGCTTCACTTCTGTAGTTGGTAGGTATTTCATTCATCTGAGTCATCTTCTTCGGTACTCTCCGAATAATTATCTATGGGATAGCACGATCCATCTCTTTTAGTGTACCCTGAAGGACAATTGCCCGAGTTCAAGATTTGACGGTCTTCAAGTTCGACTATATCTTCAGTGGTGACAACTGAAGGTGATGACGTAGTAGAAGTGACGTCACCCACGCCCTGCACACTCGACTCCGCAGGGTGCCTGATGACGCGACTCTCCGCTGCGACGATGAACAGGCACGCGACACAAACGAACACGGTCCAACAAGACATTCTGTTTATTTAATATATAAACTTTTTATATATTATAGCACTATTTATTTATATTATTATTTATTTTTATTATATTGCAGTTGCATCTGTGACGCTTCGTGATATACTGTGAATGAACTCTTTTAATTCCTTCCTTATATATGTTTAATGATCGTAATTAGATGAGTATTGCATACAATGCACTAGGTGTTAGTAAGATTTGACTCATATTATGATTCTAAGTTAGGTTTTTAATTCTGACGTTTGTCATACAAGGAAATATTCGAAATTTACTAGAACCTTTAAAAATACTACTTGTTCGAATCACAATATATCTTTAAAAAATTATATTTGATTTCAGGTTTTTTAAATTTGTACTCATTTTACACTGCCTAGTTTATGTATATCTCCTGGGAAATTAGGAGTAAAAGATGTCACTCAGTTCATATGCTACTTATGACAAAAAAGCTTATAAAACCCTATTCTCACATGATCCGTGACTAACAAATTTAACTATTAATTTAAGTAAGTAGTATAAGTCTTACTTATTACATTTTTTATATATAAATAAATGTATAAATAAATCTATAAAATACTAGCTGCGCCCCGCGGTTTCACACGCGTAGTTCCCGTTCCCGTTCCCGAAGGAATTTTGGGATGAAACATAGATGTTGGCCGATTCTCAGACCTACTGAATATGCTCACAAAATTTCATGAGAATCGGTCAAGCCGTTGGGGAGGAGTATGGCAACGAAAACTGTGACACGAGAATTTTATATATTAGACTAGCTGCGCCCCGCGGTTTCACACGCGAAGTTCCCGTTCCCGTAGGAATTTCGGGATGAAAAATAGATGTTGGCTGATTCTCAGACCTACTGAATATGCTCACAAAATTTCATAAGAATCGGTCAAGCCGTTTCGGAGGAGTATGGCAACGAAAACTGTGACACGAGAATTTTATATATTAGAAGATAGATATGTCTACATTCGAGGCTGTCTGGAAGAGACCGCTATAAGCGATAAAACCGCTATTTGTCACTCATTTAAGTACAACACTCTATTTTGAATTCAAAATCATTTGCTATCCAATAATGACTATTGTTTGATCCATCTATAAAATTGATGAACCTTCCTAATGATACCCACATAGCTTAGAAATACGAATACCCATTGTCACGGTGATAAATGTTACATACTTCATTTCATACTAATACATACATACATGGGGATAAAACTTTGTCATAGTTTTAGCGGCGGATCATAGATGGATTAATTATAGTACGACATATATAATGCTCTCAATATCTCAAAGGGTGAAGCTTAGTAATAATTCATGGAGGGAACGCCGAAATACTGAATCATCTTCAGCTTATAATATATTATAATATATGCTATAATAATATTGGTATTGACTGTCAATTTGTTATTGATAAGTATTTGTATGAGGATAGGGTGATATGTACGGTCGTATGTTGTAGTAATACATTTATGTGATACTTATACATATACACTTACGTGGTATTCAATTTGATTGAAAGTCATAGAATGTATTTAGGTTTGGCGTCAAAGGCTATACTTACTAATAAAAGTTGATAGATGAAGTTAGTCCCGTTATTTAATCTTGTTAATTTATATAAAGACTCAAGAAGAAATATCGAAAGTTAAGAACTTAACAAAAAAATATCCAAATTGATAAAGACGATTAAATTCTAAATGACGCACACATTCATTTAGCAATAGATTTATATTAATATAGACTACTTAAATAAAATATTCACAAAAACATATTTAAACGTACCAAAAACAAATTTAACATCCTGCGAATGTCGTATAATATTTTAAACTCAACTAAATCATTTCATAAAAATAGAAGTTGTTCTTATAATAAAAACAAGAGTAATAAAAAGATGGAAGATATTTTTGCAGCGGCACAAAATAAAAATCATATTTCAGGATTTTATTGCACTTTCGTAATGTTCTTGTATTAGAGGCGTTAACGTATCTTCTAGCTTTGTTTTCTCAATTTTTTTTAGTATCTAACGTAATAAAATATTTTTTCATAAGTTTCTTTAAGATATTGGGGCGTATATTATGGTCTACCCAGGCTAAAATAATAGGAGAATCAACCAATAATATCAATTATTTTTATGGATGTAACATGAACTAGTTAACTTGGTAGTTAACTTAATTTTGACATTAAAAAAGTACATTTGTCCCGGGACCATCACAACTTATCATTAAAATTATGAAAAGTATAATTACAAAACCATTGAAATAACAAAGTACGAATGTTATTTTAATATTGATTTATATTAATCCCTCTGTGTACTAAATTAAACTTTATTTGTAACAAATAGACAATACATCCTTTAAGCCACGATAGCGTTCACCGAACTGAAGCAATTATAACTAAATACACACATCAAAAGTGTCTAGGGATCAACATATATTTTTGCAATAACTTTTCTCCTGATTGATATTAATTAAAATTTTCTTTAAGGATTCATCAAATAAAGTGTTTTCGTTTGTCACAGTAACGATAAACCAAGTCACCTTTGCATTAATAAAGAAATTTGCCATTTTCCTAATAAAGGGATTTTTGACATTTGAACCACTAACATTAAAGTTCGAAAAAAAGACTGAAATAACAGTTTTCTTTAAAATTTTATTGGGTAACTTAAACAATTAATAATCCGTGTTTCTACCGCGAACACTAACAACACAAGAACATCGGTTTGGCATACTCAAAATGAGTTCATCCAAATCACGCTGTGGAATGGCCGCCCATGTTCGTTGCAACAACAAAAAAAGGTCTTCTTGCGACTGGATACCCTCCATATTCGGCAGAGCTCTTCTCTGTAGCATATCCCATGCATGCTCAATCGGGTTCAAGTCTGGCGACTGAGCAGGCCAGGGCAGGACATTGATGTTAGCTGCGGCGAGAGTCTGTCTTACAACTCTTGCGGTGTGCGGTCGTGCATTATCATGCATTAACTGAAATAAGGGACCGATTTGCACTTGTAGAGGAACGATGACGTCTGATACAATCGTCTCAGCATAAATTTGAGCGTTGAGGTTGCCTCTGATCCAAATCAACTCAGTTCTTCCGCCGATCCAAATACCCGCCCATACCATGATGGTTCCACCACTATAAGGATGGACTTCCTGGCAGGATTTTAATCGCTGTTGGCGTCCAGGGGTTCTCCAGTGTCGTATACGTCTTGTATCCGGTCTCATACCAAAACGAGACTCATCAGAAAAGCACACGAAACGCCATTGTTCTTCTGCCCAATTTCTGTGTTCAAGAGCCCATTGATATCGAATCCTACGATTGTGCATTGCTATAGGTGGTACCCGTAGCGGTCTTCGGGAATGAAGGTTCACTTCATGCAAGCGGTTTCTGACTGTTTGGTCGCTAATTAAGTTCCCTGAAGAGTGATGAAGCCGCACGGCTAACATCATGGCGGTTATTGTTGGAGCTCTTCGAGTTAAGATTTGAATGTATCGGTCTTGTCTCCGTGTGGTGCAGCGATACCGTCCTCCATGGCGCTCAGCCACGGTACCAGTGCTTCGGTAACGTGTCCAAAGTCGACTGATAACACTCTGACTTGTATTCAGAGCTAAAGCCACAGTACGTTGCCGGGAACCAGCTTCTATCATTCCCACGGCTCTGAGCATTTCTTCCCTGCTTAAATGACGTCGCCGCTCCATAATAACGTTGGTTTTAATCAGTAGTAGGGAAACACTAATAATGTCTTCAATGCGTTGTATGTTTTTATAGGGAAAATATTGACAGCTGATTTTCATCTTTTACTCGAATTTGATTCACAGTTCCTGATTCAAATTATGAAATGCACCAAAAAGGATCCATATAAATTTATAAAATCATAAATTTATTACAAAGCCACATCTCAATCTCAAGAAATCCGCATAAAAATGCTTGATCCCTAGACACTTTTGATGTGTGTATAAATTGGAAAGTTTATGAATGGAAACGCCATTAATTATAAGTCGAAGTAGAGGGATTTTAATGTTGCTATGTTTGTTGAAGTTTGGTTAGTTTAACACTAAAGATGGCCATTGAGGAGTCAGTTTAACTGGCATAATTATCAGCGGCCTGTTTACGTCTACTGCTGGACATAGGCCTCTCCCAACTCGCGCCAATATGCCCTATCCTGTCCGCGGCACGTCGATTTAACTAGCGTCCATCCAAAAATGGTCGTCAATCACCGGAGCGATTCCAAATACCAGTAGGGAAATCTAGTTGGTCTAAAACTTTTGGAGTGACGCCACAGTTTTATATCTGGACTGATCAGTTCAACTGACTCGTCAATCGCTACCTTAAAACCTTGACCTGTATTACTGGACTGGATTTCCTGGGTTTAGATTAGTTTACAACTAATCAAATATAGCTCTTACTCAGTGGCCTAGTTAGTACCATGCCTACTGTGTAGAATACAAGTAGAAGGTTATAGGTTTAATTTCCGATTAAGGTATATGTTAAGAAATATAACATTTTGTCGTAGTTGTAGTATTTTCTTGACATACCGAGATTGAGACATTTGTTGATCACAAAAATATACACACCTAAACCAAGACATTTGTTTATCATACAAAATATTTACCTCGGACGGGAATCAAACCTTTGGCAGACAGACATAGCATATAACTCTGCCACTTGGAATTTTACGCATAAAATAATTCTCTGTTTTTCTAACCTTTGCAAAGTAATTTGAATGCCGCTGCGAACCTAGCATAATATTATTCAGGTTTGCAATTCTAATATTTCTCTAAAATTAACGTAGGCGCTTCAGAAAAAAAGTGAAATGTCTGTTCCCATTCCTTAGCAAAACGCCTGTAGGACAATTTGCGATAATTTAATAAGAATTTTAGTCTACTGATGAATGACAAGACCAACATTTATATCAAATAACAATCACGTTTTTTTGTTAATATGATTAAAGTAGGTACTGTAGGTCTGTACATTACTGTTTGTAGATGATGTTCTTCCAGGTCGGTTTGGGCTATAGCGACTGTTCCAGCCAGGAATGCCGATCATAAAAATCCATTTCACATTACGTTACGACGTATAGGAATGAAACAAAGGCGTGTTAAATCGCAAAAGACGGTTAGTTTAGTAAAAAAAAAACGCGGAAACAAATGTGTATATTTAAAAAAAGTGTATCCCCGATAACAATGTCGCGTAGATCACCGTTGGCAGAACACCAAATATTATTTTATAACAAGGCGAACAGACAGATCATTTACCGAACGGAAATTTTATGTAGTTACCTATTAATTTTTATGTTATCACATGTGACATTTAAATAAAGTTGTTACAACGATTTCGGTCCTCGATAGCTTTTAACAATAAAATTTATACGGATTTAGGTTTATGGGATTTAGACGGATTTTTCTGTATTTTTGTGGTTATTGAATCATTGTTCTTTATTTAAACTTGTGTCACCATGTTTTTCCACTGGGTTTGGAATCTGAAGGAAGAAAATACCACATTATTGTAGCTTATTTACTTCACCTTGTTCAGAACTTATTTACTTACTATTAAGGTTCTTTATGCGTGCTGCGATACTTTTTGGTTAAACTTTTGACTACCCGTAACACTCAACAGTCTTGTCGATGTTGTTAGTACGACAATCAGAATCGATAGCTTAACGTACGTACCCTCCAAAGCACGGAAACGTTCGTCGTATATATTTGTATGTTACTACGTATGTATCAAACTATTTCCTAGAAGCGAATGTTGATATTACTTTGATATATGAACTGCATGTGCTCAAATAAATCTAGTTTAGTTTCAAACTGTAAATTGAACAATAAAAACGAATATAAAGTGTATTTTTTCTCTTGAATTATTTCGAAATAAGGTTGTTAACCCCTGCTGCGGTTGGCAGGTGACAAAACTATATGATATTTTATTTGAGAATACATCATAAAGTACGTCAATATTCGCGGAGGTGGTCGCTATTTTAATGAGCGTAGAGACGAAAATAAACGTTTTAAGATGGACGATTTAACTGACGAACTAAACATATAGTGTCATTTATTTAATTTTACTTTATTTACTTGCGTAAATCTTGAGGGAAAGTTTCAAAAGAAAGTATCCAGGTATTTAACGATATTTTAATCCGAATACAATACGTTCACCTTTTTTTACTTTCAAACATATAAGTAAAGTATTTTTGTAGTATGAATACCTCCACTATCTATTATGTCCCAGTTTCGATTCCTAGATTGAACTGTTTGTTATTTTCTAAACACGACTTAGCTTTAAGATCACATAAGGTAAACCAATCTTTTAAAGACAACAATGAAAATAAACTTCCTAAAAGGTAATTTCAATCGAATACAACATACGACGTACATTTGTGAGATTGACCTACTTAAGTATATTAAATATACAAGTAAGTATGTATTGTTGATCCGATCCAATGGGTACATTAAAAGGAGCTTTCACCGTTTGATTTTTAGCTCGACTTTGGGACGGAAAACCAGCGATCCGCTACGGTTCTGATTGGATAAAGGGTTCCGTAGGTATAACAAGCTTGATGGGTTGACGTCTTTACACTGCAGAATTATTTATGACGCCATATAACTCTACTCGGAGATGTTTCAAAGGAAAATGTGTATTCATAACATAGAATTTTATATTATTTGTGTTATGGACAAACTGTACGCGTATTTTGGGCTTTGATTTATTGACAATGTATTTTTTCCGAACATATGTTTAGCGTGTCGTCATATTTATTTGTTAGTAACAGTTATTTTTGTACTATTTTTAACTTCTTTTACATTATTTGTAAAAATACACAATCTTTAAGGTAGTATCTATTTATGGATTACACAAACATATACATACCTCGAGTGGGAATGGAACCCGCATACCCTTTTTTGGCAAGGATGACGACTCTACCACATGGCTCGTCAATAATATTCAATACTTATAGATCAGAAACACCTCAAAGTTCGTCAATATCAATTAGCCACAATTGATGTGAGGTGTTTTATTACATTGAGGATCACAAACATTGGGTATTGTTTCCTCTGTCAATCAGAAACTGGGAATGGCGCCAAAAGAATATAATGTCACGAATACAAAAGTATTTAATTATTAAACGTCTATTAGTACTGCGTTACGCAAGTGTTGGTTGAGAGCTTGAAGGATATTTCAAAATATTATTTGTACCTACTTATATCCATTGATATAGTTGGGATAAATGTTTTCCAATATACTTAAGGTGATTATATAGTCACTCGTTTAGGCAGCGACGTTGGAACGCGAGCGTTTGTGCAGCGACGCATGGTATGGGCCGAAAATCGACATAGGGATTACAATTTTCTATGAACACCGATTAAGATTTTGAGCCCAACTTGCGCCAGCGACCAGTGGCGCGTCTAGCAGCCTGACAATTAAAACAGCCTTACGAATGTGTTAAAGAAATATCTATTTATACTTGTTGTTAGTTGCAAAACTTGTTAACATTTTTCTGAATGTTTAAAACAGGAAATGTCCTCAAGGTTAAAAAGTTTAATGATTGATTTTTAGCCTACAACAACAGTTGAAGGGTGTCTGCGTATGAGAGGGATAGGAAATATTTGGATGCTACTTTTGCGCAGCTATAGGATCAAAACGGCAACAGCTGAGATGCCTCCTTTAGCTACATTTGTATTGTTTTTATGTTTAATTGTGTGTTTTTTTATGTATTTAAATTTAAATGTAGCAATAAATGTCTTTTTACTTTACTTTAAAATTGTAATGTTACTAGATAAAAATCTAGTGAAAAACAAATGCTAAAAAATCAACTATCACAATATTGTGTGCTTTAAAAAAACAGGTATAATTTATTTGAGCAAAACATACATATAATTTAAGTGTTTCAAATAAACACATGAAGAAGTGTATTAAATTGCTCTATTATTGAAAATGATTCTTACACGTGAATTCGTGAACTTGGCATTAGTTCATAGGACTATTGTTATGTTACTGTCAAGGAAGAAGATGATAACAAATTGTCTAATTTTCCCTGTGAAGTTTGAAATAATATAAAATAATCTTATTACTAATCGAAATGTGCAAATACACATTGCGTTATTGCCCGAATTATCACGAACGTATCTCACTCTACCTGATGAAGACTGTGTTAGTGAAACTAGTCGAGCGATTCGACTAAAATGGTATTCATTAGGACGAGTGAGATGCGATAAAAACAATGGTATATTTAAAGCACGTTTTCTCTATTTCATTCATAAAAAAATATACTTGTTATAGAAGAGAGAAAATACAGATTATAAAATAGGGTGAATATATGGAATTTAAAACTAATAAAAATCCTATTAACTTAGCAATAAAAACCAAATTAATTTTATTAGTTGCACCAAAAAGAGATCAAACATGTTATATGCAGTAATATTTTATGATATGTAACTATATTGAATTTGTAGTATTGAAATACCACAAAAGTGTGAGTTAATCGTCTAAACTGGATCGCAGTATATTCCCGTGATGTAGTAAGTAGGTACGCGTGTCGATAAGGAATGCGCTCACCACATCTGCTGCGCACTAACTCATTCTTACTCATTTATTACACAATACAATATAAGAACAACTGTTTTGAAAATAAAGATGTAAAAAAATGGTTGGCTGACTCGTGTTGTGAAGGGTTTTTGAGTCTCAATGAGTGTTTAATAGATATTTAGATTATTAGTTTTATAATTAAATATCTCTAAAGTGTATTTTATCACATTTAAGAACTTTGCGTAACTTAATTTAACATAGGATATATAGGATTTTTAAAATTTATGTTTATAAATATTCTACCTTTTAAATAATGTATGTTTCAGGCTATTTAAGCGTGTGAATTTACGACAAACTCAACCAAATGTTTCCATAGTATACGTTTTAGTAAGTAAACAAAGGAAAATTTTATCTTTCCCATAAAATCTTTTAATAAAGTTTATTTTTACTATGAGTATCATTAAGTGTATCTCCACTCCAAACTCGACTAGACTAAATAATAACAAACTAAATATAGAAACACTTGAATTTCAATTGAAAATCTTTGAAATGTTTTGAAATATTTTCTGTAAACACTAATCACGATTTTTTTGTTCTTTCTGATTAAGAAAAAATAACATCACTGCTTAGAATCTAATATTTTTTAATGTTGTGTACTATTAAGAATAAAACAAAGCATACTTTTTATCCCAAACCTCGCACGGGATTATGATTTATACGTGTAAAACTGCGGCGCTGTTAGTATCTAATATTTTTCAAATCTGGTGTACACTGCTCGTTAAGGCCGACTCACACATGTACAACGACAATTATTTTATTATTATCCGCAGTTACGATGCAGTTAACATTTAATGGCGATATTTATAATGCGGTGTTTGGGTATCTTACATTGTCATATCTTTATGAAGCAGCTCGTTAATTTCGCCAAATGTCATGTAAACTGGTTTATGTTAATATTCGTGATATTGTAAATAAATACGTGTTGGAAATAGTAACTGGGAGATATAAGACAAAGCCGATCTTTAATATAGGATAATTAAGTCGTGTATGCTTGATCGATCACGCAAGTGCATATATTTATTTTTATATGTATTTAATAGGATTTCGTACAAATCTCTATCGTTTTATTCTCATATTTTGTTTTTTGAAAGTAATAAAAAGTATGTCAATCCACATTTTTGCCGACTAAAATTCCATTAATGTACATCTGACCTGGAGTCAATTGGAAAAAGTGCGATCAAACAAACCTCTTTTAAAATATAAATAAAATTACAAGCATGCTGTGGCATATAATCGAAAATGCATTTAATTTTAATTTTAGATTTTGTTATTTATTCTAAGCCAAAAATGTAATTTTCACTTATGTCCTAAATAAATAAACATAACATAAAACAGTTATCTACATAAACATGACACAACATAACATACACGATAAGATTTATTCAAAACATAAAAGTTATCTCAAATGAACAAAATCTAATGGAAATTACATTTTCATCTGGCGTATATTAATTAAATTAAAAGTTTTATTAAAAAGTTACACGATTAGTTCTCCCAGTCATGTCACTGTACTCGTGTAGACGAGACAACTTCTATAACTCGTACGTAGTTTTGTCACAGTTATTTGACTATGTTACGTAACTTTTTTCATATTCGTGTTATGATTTAACCTTTATTAAAAGTCTGTGACGAAACAGTGCTTTCTATATAAAATACTAGTAGCTCCCCGCGGTTTCACCCGCGTAGTTCCCATTCCCGTGGGATTACGGGGATAAAATATAGCCTATGTCACGCACTGATAAATTAGCTTTCCATTACTGAAAGAATTTTTGAAATCGGTCCAGTAGTTTCGGAGCCTATTCATTACAAACAAACAAACAAATCTTTCCTCTTTATAATATTAGTATAGAAAACAATAATGTTGTTTTGCGAAAACTCTATTGGCGGAGTTGGTAAGGGAACAAGCTATAGGTTCGCGTCACAGATGATGTCGACATGCTCGTTATATAGTATTGTGTTTGCGCCAGAGTAGTGACGTAACATAACGATATGTGTAACAACATACATACGCTAATTACGCTAAATTAGTATTCACGTCAATTGCCTTGCCTATATGACTCTTTTACACCTCTTTTTTAATGTAAAGAACACATTACTGATTGTCTGGCGCAGCTAAACAATAAAAATTATTTTTTTTATGTTTTACCAACAAGATCAGGATAAAAAAGTCCAATCAAATCGAATTAGCTCAAAATTCCTAACCCCAATTTGCATATCAATCATTTGCAAAAGAAGCCATTGATAAAAAATGTATGTACATAGTTTTAATGCGATTCGGCCCGCAGATGTCAGTATGTTTATTTTGCTTAAATTATTCACATTTCCAGTGAAACTATTCTCGTTTCCCTGATAAACTGACGCAGCTGGATTGTCGGTCTTAATGTGTGAGATAATGTTTCCGAAATATCTCTGACTTATTAAATTTTATTAGTTTTTTCTTTCGTTCAGTTTTGCATTCTAACCTACTTGTACATTGTTTTAGATTTCTATGGTTAATGTTAGAAAGAAGACAATTTGAATTCTTACATTGTTTTTTTTTCCTTTTTCGATTAAATTTTGCGTTTATGTTTATAATGGCCTCAACCAAAATGAAAAATATAAAAACAAAAGACAATTTCTCTTCTAAACAAATAAAACAAATCAATATAAAATGAAAAAGTTCCAAAAAAGGATTTAAAATATTCAATTCGAAATTCAAATCTAAAAACAGCTTCTCGAAAGTAGATCCAAAGAAAAAGTTCTGTTACAAAAAGAACTGTTGCAAAATTCAATTGTTTTTCTTTATTTATTAAACGTTTGTAATTTACGTTTCTAAGCAAAAATGTTTTTAGTAACAAAGCTCTTCGAGGAAGATTGATATCCATTAGAAAGTAATTTTCTTTACAACTGCAAACGGACCTGAACAAGATTATGGCAAAAAGTATCCGCCGTTTGTATATTTTTATACAAAGAGAAAATAAAAGTAAGAGATACAAGAACATTAATTAAAATTACTTTTGACGACCAAATGGTGTAGTTGGTATAGACTAAAGAATGAAGAATGAAACTAAACACTTACTTAATTTTGTATGTTATTTTTTTTGTAAATACAAACACATATTCACACATAACCTTTTAAATATGATGTCATGTCTCAATATTTCCGGGATATACAAACAACATATTACGAAATAAATAATCATAAAGATTTGAAACGATTATGAAAACTAAAACGCTGTCTTATTATAAACATAATAAGACAGCGTTTTAGTTTTCATAATCGTTCCAACAAAACAACTTTTATAACTAAAAAGTTTGATACCTAGTAACAAAGATTATCCCAAAGCTCTCTTAAACTCTACAACTTATTACTTAATTAAGAATTTAATTGAATGAAGGCAATTAAAGGAGTAAGTTTTTTGCTTCTAAATTGAAATAAATTTACAAAAAAAGAGATAGATAGATAGATATAACTCTTTATTGCCTTTCACAAATAAAACAGCTAAGTATACAAATGTATACAATAACAATAATAACTAAAATATAACACATAGAAAGAACAATGGGCGGCCTTATCGCTAAAAGCGATTTCTTCCAGGCAACCTTAGGATGAAACAGTCTCTGGTTAAAGTTTAATTTGGGCAACAAACAACGAAAGAAGAACAAAAATATGGACAACATCAGTATTAAGTAAATAAATAAATAAGAATACTACTATACTTAATACATATACATACATACAATTATAATAAATACATATAATAAAATATAATAGGTATATAAATATATATATATACGAATAATACATACTTATAATAAATACATAACAATTATGGTAAGTATAAAAGGTAACACATTAAGATGAAGTTAGGAAATGTTGATAAACTAGATTTTTAAAGATAGTTAACGATTTCGCTTGTCTAATGGTAACAGGAAGATCATTCCACAGGCGAACAGCTTGCACAGTCACAGATTTACTAAAAAAAGAAGATGAGTGAGTTGGTGTTTTAAGGAGCAGTGCGTTAATTGCGCGCGTAGGTCGCGTGCTGGATTCAGAAAGAAACACGAAACGGTTTTTGAGATAGGAAGGTGTAGAAGGAGAAAACAGTATGTTATATAAAAGAAAGAGGATGTGAGCATTCCGGCGAAGACGGATAGGCAGCCACTTGAGCTTCGAACGAAAATCGGATACGTGATCATATTTGCGTAAGCCAAATATGAAACGAATGCAAACATTTTGGAGACGCTCAAGTTTGTCAAGCTGCTCCTCAGTAAGATCTAAGTAGGAAACGTCAGCGTAGTCAAGGATAGGTAAGAGAAGTGATTGAGCTAACGCAATTTTAGTAACAGTTGGAAGGAAGTTACGGAGTCTTTTTAATGAGGCAGCAGATGCAAACAATTTGCGGCTAACTTCACCCAGCTGAGGTGCCCATGAGAGATGTTGGTCTAATATGATCCCAAGATTTTTAACGGTTTTACTAAATTGTATTGGAGTTCCGTCAAATAAAACTTGAGGAAGCGTAAACCAATCTATCTTTGAGACCATTCTAGAGCTTCCAATAATAATGACCTGGGTCTTTGCGGTATTGATTTGAAGACCATAAGACTGACTCCAGTTAACTATCTTTTGCAGGTCAGTATTGATAGTGAGGATAGCAGTGGACAGCTCATCAACTGGTGCCTGAGTATAAATCTGCAAGTCATCAGCATAGAGGTGATAGGACGATGAAAGTTGACCGGCGATAGAATTGATAAAAATAGAAAAAAGTAAAGGTGATAATACGCCGCCCTGCGGTACACCGGCTTTTAAATCGCACCAGGATGAGTAAGAATCATCGATACGTATACGTTGCCGGCGTCCAAGCAGGTAACTTTGAAACCATGCAAAAACAGCTGGAGATATATTAAGAGAGCGGAGGAGGCCTAGTAGGATATCAAAGTCGACATTGTTAAACGCACTGCTAAAATCAAGTAGTGTTAGCACAGTAAGATCCCCTACGTCCATACCTTGTCTGATATCGTCGGTAATTTTGACAAGAGCAGTGACCGTACTATGTCCAGGACGGAACCCAGACTGAAAGGGATTCATGAGGCTATTTTTACATAAAAAAAGATTGAGCTGATTATGGATGAGGCGTTCAAGAACTTTGGAAAGGAAAGGAAGAATGGAAATAGGACGATAATCAGTGTTGGAGGTAGGGTTGGGTTTTTTAGGTAGAGGGATTACATGAGCTTCTTTCCAGCAAGCTGGAAAGTTACCGCATGTTAAAGAAGAGGAGAGAATATGACAGATGATAGGAGCTATTTCATCTAGTATTGGCATAATCATGTTGCGACTTATGTTATCATTTCCTATTGCATTAGATGAAATTGACTGAATGCTCTTCTTAATATCACAGACTGTAATTTGCGAGAAATCAAAAGCAGGATAGTCAGGGATTGGTATAGAAGAAAGACATTTTAGGGTTGAAGTTTTGGATGATCCATCAAAAGTAGATGTTGTAGAGAAGTGTTTATTTAGGCTATCTAAATCAACCTTGTTGGTTAGATTGTCGTGATTTGACTTTCCAATCCCTAATGACTTTAGAAATCTCCAGACCCTAGCAGAGTCTTGGTTGTCTATAGAACTGTGGATATGTCGGCGATAAGCGTCCCTACACACTCTATTACACTCATTGCGACGTTCGATGTACTTTAATTTATTAGATTCGCTGGGCTTCAATTTAAATTTAAACTTAGCAGAAACTTTACGCTGCATTAAAACCCTAATGTCACTGGTGAGCCAAGGTGCAGGGAGATGTTTGATTTTGATCATTTTCAGTGGGGCATGGGTATCGTACAGTTGTAACAGTGTTCGGTTAAAAATGTCTACTTTAGCGTCGACAGAAGGTGCGTTAAGTAGAGCCGACCAATCTGTATTTAAGACGTCATTTCTCAATGCTGTCATGTCCATGCTACTAAAATTGCGTTGAAAGATGATTTTAGGTTTGGTCTTAGGTGGTCGAATCTTATAGGAGAGATATAAAAGGTCATGGTAAGAAAAAGCATCTGCTGCACATTGGCCATGCTGGGCAACGTGAGCGTCAGATGAAACACGAATAAGGTCCAGAAGAGAAGGATTGCAGTTTGGGAAGTGATGAGTAGCGGATAGCGGAAGAATAGTAAGATCGTTAGCAGAAACGAGATTAAGAAGTGAGCTGGTACGAGCATCTTGTTTTAAGAGACAAGTATTAAAATCACCCATTATTATGCTGTGATCAAATACTGGGGCAAAAGTTTCTAGGAGTTTTTCGAAAGCAGCAAAAAAATTTATCCTAAGAGACGGGCAATAATAAACTCCCAGCAGGACTTTCCTATGTGAGACAGTTATTTCTAAGAAAAGATGCTCTCCAGCATTAGAAGGCGGTGGCTGTCCAGACATACTTACGACAGAGAAAGGTATATGGGAACGTAAATATATGGCAACACCACCACCCACAGAACCCGTGCGATCGTTGCGTATAAGTTGGAAACCTGGAAGAGAATAGGAAGTAGAGGGTAAACAGGGTTTAAGCCATGACTCAGAAATGAGAATAGCATGAACATTTTTGTGATCAAGACCAGAGGCAAGAAGATTACTTTGATTAAAAGTTAATAAAGCCGAAGATATCTGGTGATGTTATTAATAAAACGGGTAGGTGGTACTTATTGTTGTGTTGTCAGACCGATAACAGACAGCCCACATTGAAGCTGTATCGAATTCCCGATGATAACCATTGTTCCGATTGTGTACCTTCTAAATTAATTTAAATAGGCAGGAGTACCTCCGCGCGCTTCCACTCCACTGAGCGTGAGTTGATTAGCGAACCCTCCCCGGTAGCTGTTACGTTCACTCGCAAAAATTTAAATTTACAAAACTCTACAACTTTCCAATTCCGATCGAATTTATTTCCAAATGCTCCCCCCGAACAACTTTCGGCTTACTACTTATATTTTTTACCTCTTGTTTGTTCGCGCGGAAAAATCTCTCCTTCTCTCTCTTTTTTCGAACTTCACTCGCAACCAAATTACCTGTAAATAAAAGATAGCCGTTTTAACAAATGATTTATGCGAACACGCACATTTTTATAACTTGTATCTCTAAATATTTCTTCACGTGTAAATTTATGTCAATCTAAATCATGTTTAACGAAAATGACAATTTTAATAATATTGAAATGGCTGGTGGAAAGAAACTCTAGATATTTTTCTAGCAAATAGTTTTATTATGATTGATTTACAAACGACCGTGATGAATCGACGAAAAGGTTTTCGGCAATATTGTGAGTTGAATTTATTTTATTTCCCTAATATTAAATGTTTAAGTGTTTGTACGCAAATAGTCGTATTTGCGAAGATAAGGCAGTCAATATTGCGATGCGGTCGTAAAGAATAGGAGACTTTGTTACTCACAAACATGTGGATGGTGTTACGAGTTACGAGTGGTGTATAAAACAAAGTAGCCGTCAAAATATCTAAACATACATCTCGAGGAAATGTCGACGAAGACGGGACGTCATGGTACAAATGGAATCGTGTCACAGATTGTTCTAAATATCGAACGTATGAGCAGCGGTCACACGAAGCGGTCCGAGCTCGCGTCATCTTCGAATAAACGTGAGTACAGACTCAAAATAAAATATTATGCGATCACATTTGAAACGCACGAACTAAAATAAACTCGGTGTGTCACCGGCTAAGTCTGTGTGGCCTACTACGGGACAAATAACTGCAACACATCTCAACTATTATTTATTTATTTTATTTATTTATTTATTTATTTATTGGAGAACTAACAGCGTTACTTAACAAATATAAAAAATAATAATATAAAACAGATAGCCATTTAAAAGTTCTCACGGATAGCGACAAATTATATAAAATAAGGTGAGAACTAACAAACACAAAACAACTTAACTACTCGCTATGCTTACTACATAAACCAAAAAGTGAATCACAAAGAAATTAAGATAAAGGGAAAAAGTCACAACATTGTTTTCATAAATTACATAATCAGCTCAGAATATTAAAAGTCAAAATTGAAAAAAGTTATTTGCCAGCCGCCGCCTCGCCGATACAACAGAAGTACAAAATAAATCTATGTCAACATCTTTGCATACCTCATTAAAGTTATCGCAAGCGCGCAACAGGTATGAATTCTTCCTATAATTAGTGCTTACAACAGGTGTGAATAGGGGGGGGTTAAACCGCCTTGATCTATTGGGAACCTTAAGTTTTATTTCTTCAAGAAGTTGGGGGCAGTCAATTGCGTTGGAGGTGATTTTCAATAAGAAAATTAAGTCACAAATGTTTCTTCTAGTATATAAGGGAAGGAAATGGAATTTCTTACACAGATCAGTATAATTATAAGAATAGTAGGGAACTCTTAAACGAAAACAGAGATACTTTAAAAATTTTGCTTGAATCCTCTCAATGCGTGAGATATAAATGTCATATTGCGGGTTCCATATTTGACATCCATATTCTAAAATACTACGTACGTAGCTACAGTATAAAATTTTAAAAGTTTTGGCACGTTTAAAGTGGGCAGAACTCCTCATTATAAAACCTAGGGCTTTAGTAGCTCTATTTACGATATTTTCTATATGCCCATCAAACAACAATTGAGAGTCATGGATTATACCCAGATCCCTTACAGAGCTTACCCTCAGCAAGGGTTGATTCTTTAACTTATACGTAGATGATATGATTGACCTTTTCCGAGTAAATGAAACAACCGAACATTTAGTTGGGTTGAGATCGAGCTTATTTTGAAGACAATAAGCATCCAGACGTTGGAGGTCGGATTGCAAGTTGAGTACATCAGTATCATTATTAATGGCGCTAAATATCTTCATATCATCTGCGAAGCACAGTAGTTGACTATGTAAAAAACAGTCAGTTATATCGTTGATAAAGATCAAAAAAATTAGGGGTCCAAGTAAGGATCCCTGCGGAATACCGCTAGGGATTGGGACCCAACTAGAAATATAATTACTGACCACAACTGCTTGCGTTCTGTTATCTATGTATGACCCAAACCACCTGAGTAGATCCCCTCTTATACCTATGAGTTGTAGTTTAGAAAAAAGTATATTATGATCTATTCTATCGAACGCTTTACTGTAATCTGTGTAGATGACATCCACTTGACTACCCTCATCCATATGTTTGGTAATAACATTATTAAAGATAACCAAATTTGAAACAGTAGACCGTTTTTTAAGAAAGCCATGTTGCGATGGTGACATAGAACCTGATATGGATGCATACACTTGGTTATAAACCACTTTTTCAAATAATTTAGCGATTACGCACAATTTAGAAATAGGTCTATAATTACTTATGTCATTTTTGGGACCTTTTTTATGAACGGGAGTAATGTATGAAGATTTCCAAATGTGGGGGAAAACAGAAGTTATGATAGATTTCTCAAACAACAAGGCTATTGGTAAAGCAATAGTTTTAGCACTATTTATTAGAAAGATCGGGCTCAAGTCGTCAGGTCCAGCTGACTTCGATGGGTCCACCTTAGTAAGTAGGTTATAAACTTCGATGTGGTCAATAGTAATGGAATTGATATCTGATAATTGGGATACACTGCAATCCGACAAAGAACTTGGTAAATTAGTAATGGTGGAGGTTAAGAAGGTAGAATAGAAATATTTTGAGAAGGCATTACAAATAGAATCACCTGTGGTGAAAAGCTTGTCCTCATACTTAACGGAATTAGGTATACCGTTAGACTTTTTACGGGACTTCAGGTATGACCAGAAATGCTTGGGGTCTTTCTCTATATTGTCTTCAAGCGATGTCATGTACGATAAGTAGCATTGTGATTCAAGATGCTTAGACCTATTGCGCAGTAACTTAAATGTATTCAGATCTGATCGATTGCCGTAATTGTTAAACTTCGAAAGATATTTGTATTTTTCTTTTAGTACTTTCTTTAATGAAGGAGAGTACCATTTAGGGTACAAATTATCACATACATATTTGTTAGGTATATATTTCTTTTTCAGTTCATTTATAATACTGTAGAAAAAGGTAACGGCGTCCTCCAATGACCTACTAGATATCTCGCCAGCCCAATCAACTTCAGACAATTGAGAGTTTATTGCATCATAGTTTCCTTTATTGAATAAGTATCGTAAATATTTTTGAGGTTCTAATATGGCTATATCCAAAAAGTTTATTACTACAACCAGTGGCATATGGTGAGAATCAATCGGTACTAAAGGGTCAGTGCAAAGCTCAACAATGACGTCATCGTTAGATAACACAAGATCCAACAATCTATTATTTGAGTTTACAATTCCATTATATTGTTTAAGACCATGTGTATTCATTTCGTCAATGAGGAGGCATTCATCGCTACTAATATAACCACTGGGAGATAAATATGGGGTTGCACCCGGTAACCAGTTTATTCGGGGCAAGTTAAAATCACCTATGATAAGAAAATTATCAAGAGGATTATTAAACATAGTTTCATTAAGTTTTAACAAATAGTTGTTTAGTTGATCCGTGAACGTATAACCTTGTTCTTGTTTAATCATATAAACACAGCAAATATGTAATTTAATTAATTTATTATTTTTATTTTTAGCGGAAATTGTAATCCATATATCCTCAGCTGATGAGTGAAGACAAGATTGTTGGATGGCTGGGATATCTTTACGTACAGCAATTAAAACTCCCCCTCCCAAAGACTGTCCCGTCAAATTATAGTCACGATCGCGACGCCACACGACATATCGCCCGTCAAATAATTCAGAACTATCAATGGAGTCCACCAACCATGTCTCCGTTAGTAGTATTATGTCAAAACTACTAAGACACAAATTACGATAAAAATCAATACATTTTGTTCGAAGACCCCTGACGTTCTGGTAATAAATATTTAGGTTGTTTACTAATTTAATCATTTTTAACAAAAAATATAACCACAAAGTAGCCACGATCGCGGCACCACACAATAAAGCTGTCAACGAATAGTTCAGAGTTAACAGTAACCGAAAGCCAGGTTACTATTACCAAGATGACGTCATAAGAATTATTAAAAACATTTAAGTTAAAAATTCCATTCATACGAGGCCTATAGTACCAGTAAGGTTTGTAAAAAATAATATACACAGTAGAATAACAGTATGACGATATAATAATAAGTAGATAAAACGTAAAAAATATAGAAACGTGTAAATAGCGATATAATATAAATAAGAACTCATAACGATATAATCTAATTAGATCAAAAGAATTATTACGAATATTTCTTTTAAAAACATAAATTAGTATTGAACGAGGGCCGCATAGGTACACATACTTATTTTTATTGTTTAATTCTAACCATATAATGAAAACAAAAGTATTCAATAATTCATAAAAGCTCTCGTATGATTTGACTGCGATAAAACAAGCAACATAATGACAAAATTTTGTAAAAATAATAGTTAACTGAGTATATAAACGTAAAAAACATGTCCGAGAATAAAAAATGCGTTGCAAAATATTCCAGTAAGCTACGCTAGTGACATAAGTACAAACATTATAAGCGCGAACGTAAAAACAATAGTAGTTGCAGCAAGCAACATGCAGAAATAATGGTGCGAAAGTGATACTTAGTGTGAGTATCGACACGCCTTGGAACAAACCAGACTGCAGTTTGTTTATCTGACGCGAACAATAGGCGACCGAGCGGACAGCAGGCAAAGCAGAGATTGTGAACATTTTTTTAGTTAGTTGAAAAAAGATGTTGATTAAACATGGTAATTGATAAAAAATAATTAAAAGATAGAAACACATTAGTCTATTTTGTTTAAATCACTCTCCTTCTGCACTATGAAGACTGGGGAAGTGTCGTTTTTTCGTATGTGTATTTTGCCGAATTTCACCCAGACATAATTGTAGTTTTTGTCTTTAGCCCTGGATTTGGTTTTCGTCAATAGGGCTTTAGAGTCAGCATTTAGGTGGTCGTTCACAAAAACGCGATGCTTTGTACCGGTGAATCCAATGTCCGCAGCCGCCAATGATTTGCAGGAACGCGCTGAAGCAACAAACTCTTCCTTAACGTAGCGGTTAATAAAACTTACAACTATAGCTTTTTCTTTTGACCCGTACAGTGGAATTCTGTGCAAGTAGTTTATTTGCGACCTTGGGACCGAGTAGTTAATCGCTTTTCCGATTGAGTCTACTATATTAAACAAATTTTCACCGTGCTTCACAGGAATGCCTTTAATCTCCACATTATTTAAGCGTGATCTTTGCTCGTACGAATTAATCTGAGATTTAATGGCACCGACCTCCTTTTCCATTAATGTTAAAGACTCTTTAGCTTTTTCAACACTAGCGACCCTGGCCTCAATAGTCGATATTTTGGTGGCAAAATCATCCAATCGGCTGCCCATATAATCACAACTTGATGTTATATCTTTAAGTTCAACTTTTATTGCTTTAACGTCTTCCATAAGTGACGGTAGGCCTCCCAGTTGGGATTTTAAATCTTTTAACTCCTTCAAGACGATATCCAGCGAAGCGGGCTCCCCAGTTGTTGGAGAAGACGGGTACTTGCAGGTAGCACATTTCCAGGTTGACCTTCTCTCACTGCCGAGTTTTCTCCATCCTGCTTCGCTTATATGTGCACATCCGAAATCGAATTGTTTTTTACACGATGCACATTGCACACCATCATTGAAGGAAGTACCACAGCTAAAACACTTCATTTCAATACTTTATGAACCAAATGTTGACGATGAATGAAAATGTAAAAAAGCGAGCGTACGTGTTGTTGTTACAGTGTCTCACAACGAACTGAACTATTAGATCAACAACTGTACACTACACATACTGCGAGTACTCAATTACGCTAAAACCAGTGTAAAATTGTTACTAAATATCAAACCTTGCTGTTTTACAGATTGCAAACTTTTAGTGTATGTGTTCTTACTTATTGAATTAACAAATAAAAAAGTCGATAAAAGCTTCTATAATGGGCTTTAATTCTTTCTGTACAAGTATAGATTAAATAACCTTAATCGCATTTTGATATTCAAATTCAAATATAAATAAAGTAGGTCATTAAGAACCAGCTATACGCTTAAACAGAATAAAATTATACGATGTAATTAGTATTAAGTTAATTTATTTATAATCAGTAATTGTAACAACGCCTACAGACAGTGCAAACCTACAGAACATCTGCTTCCTAACCACAAAGCCTTTGAATATTTGTTTGGAAACCTAAATCACTTTGATGTTACGAAATTATAATCGTTCCTTGCTAGATACGATACGAGTTTTTACCGAATTTTTAATGTTTTTGTACAGATTTCTGAAGTAACCTTGTCTATATCTATACTAATATTATAAAGATGTAAAGTTTGTGTGTTTATTAATCTACTGAACCGATTTCAAAAATTCTTTCACTCATGGAAAGCTAATTTATCGGTGCGTGACATAGATTTATTTTATCCCTGTATTCACACGGGAACGGGAACTATGCGAGTGAAACCGCGGGGTGCTGCTAGTATCATTATATAGAAGAGAAAAACGAATTTTCAAATATTGTTTAGTAAACAAACAAATAAAATCGATCTCCTTATAATATTTTTATAAGTACTTATATGATTTTTATGATAATTGGGTGATCTAATGATAAAATGGTGCATATGAATTTGAAAACATAAACCTTTTATCGAGTTGGACTAATTGTTTATGCGTGCTGGCAACATTAACATAATGTAACATTTTTAATATTAGTAATGTACAACTAAAATCAAAACTAAATTTCAATTACCATGTCCAACATTGAAACTCATTCATCATCAAGGCTTCATTCAAAATGATGTTTTGTTATGAATGTTATTATTACTGGGAACATCAAAAACAAGTGATGTTATAAAAAAGATGAAAAGTGAAATAATGTATTAAGAAAATAAAACATTTTTTTTCATTCTCACAATCCACCGTCAGATTTTGGCGGAAGCTCCAACATTTGACATCTGCAAATTCAGCATGACATTAATCTTTACACAGTCGGCATTTTGTGACACGTTTTATTTGAGGGTTCTGATTCAATAAATGGGAAACGAACTGAATTCATTTCACAAAATTTACGGCAATGGATTTTCATTACGTTAATTACTTACGCAGGCAGATCTTAGACGTAACACTGTTACTTACATTTTTGATGTGTACGCTCTTTACGATAATTTTACGAGCTCCGCGGTTACGCGGGTTACATGATCTTATGTATTCTATGTCTAGGTATTTGATAAAGAAATTTTGATGAGCTTACTCGTACGTAGCGAGGTTTCAACATAAAAATTAAATAGCTTTCTGAAATACAATGCCTGAATTGTTTTATGTACAAGCCAAACTTTTCCTAAAAGAATTGCGATCCTAATTAGGCTAACTAATAACCTTGATAAAAATATTTAAATTCCAATCAGTAGTTTCAGTTCCTGATTTAGTGCGTTCAACCGAAGTCTTTGTATCTACAGCACATAAATCGGTACATTTACGCAATATACAACCATAATAGAGAAGTTTATTTACTAGATTCAGAATCTGATGAAAGGAAATTTTCGCCAAAAGGATCTATTTACGACTGTCTATCAAATTTCAAAACATTCCGCTTTAATCTTTTCAAATAGTTTATTTGGGAAAATATAGGTTTGGTACACAACTGCGTCTGTCTATAAGATACTTACAATATATAATATCTACTGGTATTGAATTGAGGAGGAAATTGGTTTCATAAGCAGACATATCCTCATATTTCATAGGTAATGTTGTATCTGTATATATGTAGAAACAGTCTTATAACATAACGTGACGTATTAGCTTGGTATTTTCTCAATATGTTGCCTGTTTGATCTGAAATGGGTCTATTATGTACCTTTCAATTGATTAATGTATGAAATGGTAACACGTTAACATAAAATAATGTACATACATATATTTCAATGTGTGTGTTCGCGTAAAACAAAGAAATCAATACATGTATTCCCTCGAATAATTATGTAATTGTTTAATTGAAACAACCAAATATCTTTGTTTTGGAGAACAATTATGTATGTTAATTTAGTTATATTGAAATTAAGTAGTCGTTTTTGGCTGTTTAATAATATAATCATGTTCAAATACCTATAACATTTACAAAATTCTATACACACACGCCGACTGCGATTGTAAACTACACAAATCGACAACGATCGTCATTAGTAGTTAGATCCCTCGAAAGTCAAGCTAAGGAATAGCGCAACACACACAAAGAACTCAAATTGGAAAGCTCTAATCGTCAAAAGCTGGTATATAAGTTAATATATTATTTTTAATCGAAAATATTAGTTATAATAAAACAGAGTATCGGCCGTCGACCGTGTAGATGCAAGGCAATCCCGTGGTTATACATTAGGGGCGAGTCGTGACGTGCATGTAGGTAGGCGCTGGTACGCCGCGGCCCTCAGGGCGACTCGATTCAAGTAATTTCTATTCAACCAACGCCGACTCGGGGACCTAAGTGCTAATAGTGATAACGGAGAATGTTCACCCGCAACCGCCAATAACACTAGCACAGAATTATATTCTGACCTTATTACTGAAACTCTCTCTCTGATACCAAGTATTTCAATTCCAAACTTAGCTTGTTACATAGTTGGATTTAATATCGAACTAATATAGGTTTTTTTAAGAACTTGTGCTAGTTCAATCTTTTATTTGTTTGTCTGAAGGACTTTGTTAGTTATGGAATTGTATTAGACATTTGAATTGTCTCAGATAAGACTTGAATGTGCTGGACTGCGACGATGACAAACCAACTGAGCTTGTGAGCTACACAGATGCAACTGCGGTTTACTCCCCAGTTGCTGAAATTGCTTAGATTGTTTTTTACGGCGTATGTGAGTGAAGATTGTGATATTTTGAGTATAACTAAGGGTGTATTTTTAAATTTAATAAACATTTTCCGAAATTATTCATTTAGTTTGGGCTCCAAAAAGCACTTTTGCACGTCAAAGAAGACCAAAAATTAATTACTTAACAAAATTATATGAAAATAAAATATTTAAAGGGCAAACTTAAAAGCAGAGATCGGCCTACTTTCCTTGAGCAATTTGTGAAATAACACTTTCTGCGAATCTTCAAAGCTATACCCAGAAACTCTGACAACTAATTTGACCTTTGCAATTAGTCCAAGTATCAATAATAGATATTAAACACCACGATAAATATTCAAAATGATACATTCGTCTGCGACAGAAATAAACCTATTAAACATAATCAAACAGTTGAAGCACTAAATCGGTGTTATAAAGCGCTAATTACATTCGGTGGAATTGCCGTCGCGTATCGCAGCGTGACAGCCGAACTCATATATCGTGACGTCACATATAGTGGGCGGTATTGTTCGTACACTGTTATAGTCGCGTTGGATTAACGCCAGAACGAATGCGGAGCTAACATGAGCAATCTCCCTAATAACCTGTATCGGTTAATCAACTCTCAGAAGGTTAGCAATTAGATGCGATTGTCGTCGGAGAATTTCCGTTGCGATATTGAATATTTATGCACGGGATTAGCTACCTTATTAGTATGTGCATACGAATTATTGGGTCACCTTCCGAATCAGTACGGGAGTTCGATTATTTGGTGGTTCGGGTATTGATGTAATATTAGTCTACAATTATACTATCATAATTGCTTAATTCTATTTCGCCTCGCTTTCTTCTCTCGGTGGTAGTATGTGCTCTTGCATATCAAGCCTGGGAACCTGAATTCAATTCCTACGTCAAGTGTTACATTAGTATTAATGTTTGATATTTTCCTAACATAGCTCGAGTTTCGAATCACCAAGCATAGTGATTACGCTTATTTCTCCTAACCATAAAAATACCAATGAACGAAAATAATTTTCCGTGCTGCGGGATTTTACAGGCTGACACACAGCACACATACATCCTACTAATATTATAAAGCCGAATGTTTGTGAGTGTGGATGTTTAGATGTATGGATGTGTGTCTTTCACGCAAAATCTACTGAATGGATATTAATGAAATTTGGCACAGATGTTCCTCATACCTAGGAATAACACATGGGACACTTTTATAAAATTCCCACGGGATAAGGTTCCACGCGGGTAAAACCCGCTATAAGCACAGCTATAAGTATATACGTATATAGAAATTTACATAATTCCAAAATATATGACGATGCATCTAGTACGTAATTAGCTATATTAAACCACATACACTAATATGTATGTGAGGTAATAAATTATGACACGGTTAACACATAAATTGAATTTAGTTATAAACTTCAGATAGAGCTGTGAATTAGGTATATTAATTTTGGTAGTGCACGTCACAACATAAAGCAAATATCATAATTGTATTGCTTGCTTATGTAGAAATAAATAGATAAATAATCTCTCTTTATGGTCTTGGTCTTTTTGTAACAGCTGAGCCCCCTAGGTTTTTATTACAATTATTAAAGGGAATAGCAATTACGCACACACTAATTTAAAGCGAATTTAATATAAACTTATATGGTCTTATTTGCGTTGCATTTTTAGTCTGGTTTAGCCCTAAACCAGGTTTTGCAATCAATTGTGAATACTGTCAAAGTGACAGATTTTACTGACAAGGTGTCAAATGCTTAACAGGTTTTGTTAATCCGGACTAAAAATGCTACGCAGATAGAGAATAATAATACTAACTCAAAAATAAACCCAAATAATTAATATATTATTATGTTTGTTAATGAAATATACTTAACTCACATTTTTATTAAACTTAATGTGTACTACTACGTAAGCTATGTACACTTGTGTTAATAAAACTGCGTTTATCGGATTACATTGCTAAATTTATACCGCGAATTTAATCCGTTTTGTGTAGTTTTATATTTCCAGTTAATAAAATAAATATAATTGTTTGTTTTTCATTAATTTATTTGCTTCTATATTTGATGTCTTACTCATATTAAATCCATATGATTATGTATTAATTCCCCATTAAATAGTTTACGATAAGTAATTATTGTCAGCCGATGTTGTTAAATTTTTTTTATTTAAGATCTGTTGTGGTCTTAGTGTTGCAAATAAAATAAATGCATATTGTAACTTATTTTATTAAATTAAACTTTCATATTACTATTAAGAAACAAAAAACTAAGCTCCGTTCACACGGACGACAATTCACCAGTTCAGTCGCGCGTGTTACGCTCTACATTCGTGATACGTTCACAATATTCAAGTAGCTTAGTGCAGGTGGCTCGAGTGACGTCACGTACGTAAAAGACTGTTCGTGATCTCACTGTGAATGCTCGAATGGTGTGTACTGAGCGAGTGCTGCAACGACTTGATATTACCAAATCGCCCATATACCCTTACAAGTTTCGGTTGCAAAGTCCATAGTTATCGTAATAGACGAGATTTCAAATTAAGATGTCTTTAATGTTTTATGTTAATATTGAGTAAAGTTTGCGGTAAATTAATGGTCTTAAAATTTTATAATAGTAAAATTAAATTCTTGTATCATAGCTAAAAATATGTCAACATTCAAACATAAAATAACTTTTTCCTAACTTCCTCTTTTTGCGTCATAGGCTAAAAACAAACAAATACGTTTCTAACTCTTCTAATTTCAAATCCATCAAATTCTAATTTATATAAAGTAAGCAATTCTACGTCTTTCTGATTAATTTATTGAATGTAAAACGAAACGTAAAGGGGAAACGTTACGAGTCAAATTATATAACAAAAGAGACAGCTCCGGCACCACTTCATCTCTAATTTACTCTACGACAAACTTTTCTCTAAATTAATGTATTCAATTTGAAACACGCCACAAAATAAGCAAATCGAAGCCAAACCCTGATAAATTTGAGTCGTTTCCCCGCGTCGGGATCATAATTTTGTAAGTCACCTGTAATTGACCTAACCGTCTTCCAATTTTCTAATTTAATGTCGCTAAAATATTATGTTATCCCATTTACGTAACTGGAGACATTTATATCGAATCACAACCCATTACTCTGAGTTGTGTTGCCGTTAAGACCCGGAGCGCTTACGGCGATGCACATTCACTTCTTGGTATTATTTAAAGTGACATTTCAATTCAAACTCAATGGACGATTCAATAAGTTTTAACGGCAAAACAAAATTGGAAACCATGACTGTGAGCACGAACTTTGTTTTTGGTAAACAATATTTGTTAGTGATGCTTTTTGGTTTTACCTACTTTTATTTTATTATTAGCCCTCGAGAGTAATGAATCTATTTGTTAATTAGCTAAAACTATTCCAAATTTAAAATTATCTCTATCCCAATTATCGAAAAAATATAAAACTTTTTTTTAATAAGAATGTGGGAGAGAGGAACATCCTCGTTAGAAACTTAAGTATGAATAAATGTACGCAGATATACATATTTAAACTTAACCATATGTGGGAATGTTTTCGGCGGGCGGTTGCAACTAAAAAGGAGTCTACAATACAAAATGTTTGGGCAATCTGTGTCTCATTCCTGCGGTTCTTTTCGCCGTCACACTACCTGTTATGAAACCAACGCAATTTCGCTTATCGTGGTTTCCTTCTAAATGGTTACGGAAATAAAAGTATACTACCCATTCACTACAATGCACCATTAAAAATTACGAGTCTATTTGGCCTGATGTTTAACACATCTGTTGCAAAAATTACATTTCGTTCCATGTTTATTTTATTGCTGTTTAATTTTGTTATTACTTTTATGTAAATTGAAAATGTGTTTGTTGGTTTTTAAGTGAATAATCTACATATTTACTTAATATATTATACTAATTCAATTATAAATCATTAAATACGAAACCATAAAGTTCATAATACATTTACTTTTTTAATGATAAGTTTCTTATTAGAAAAGTCGTCTGAAATGCTACGAAAGTATAGAGTCAAAAATTCCTAAGTTTGCTACGTCGCTACGGTGTTTCGTAGACCTTATCGTAGCAAGTATGTAACAATCTATAAAACTATCCTTCTGATAAACTGAAAACAAAATGGATCTAAAAATACATTTTCACTTTTTATTAAATAAAATACAAACATGTATTAACAAAATTAAAAAACATATCATACAGGTATTACTAGACAGTATAGCTTCTGAGAATGAATTGTAGCCGTGCCTCGCCGGCGGTCAACTGGGAGAATACACGAACAAAACACACAGTTATAAAGGAGCAGTAAATCCACTTCGCCCTGGGCGTAAATTTTACAGATGCGTCCCTGTACAAAGGCAGGGCGAGGGCGAGAGACGAGGGGGGAACCCGCTGAAACATTCACGCACGTGTGGGGTCCAACCATTGTTTTTATTATAAGCAAGCATTGCGGCCTTTTTGTTATTTTCCCTTGTCAGAATTATGATAATGGACCTTTTTGAAGTGCTACTATGTGACGTTAAAAATTATGAATTTATGTTCAACTTGTCTATTTTAGTTGGAAGCGTTTTCTAATGGAATTTTTTAAAGAGTTTTGAAAAAACGACTTCACTCTTCAGCTCAAGGAGTCCATTGAGAAAACTATTTAACTCTTTAGTTCAAGTTTACTTGCTTGATAATAAAAGAGTACATCTCATAAAACATAAACCAAATTCAAATCAACCTTTATTTGAAACTGATTTCAACAGGCTTTGGTCTAACCAAACGATAAAAACATGCAGCGCTAGAATGCTTATAGAGAATAGTCCCCTTGAATTTCATATATGCCTTTTTGAATTTTTGTATGGGTGAGTGGAATGGAGTGTGTTCGAACAGCGATATCTAGTGCGTTGTACATTTATAACATGTCGACCAAGTTATCGGTATTCAAAAAATATTCCATTAAATATGTTTAGTAACGGTGAATTATGAATTAAGTTGAATCACATAATATTGGATAGGTATATAATATACGGCACGTGTCAGTGATTTACCTTTTACTGACTAATTTATTATAAATACGGAATTTGTAACATAATTATGTTATGTGACGGAATTTTCTTATATAATTAAACTAGTAACGCCCCACGGTTTCACCCGCGTAGTTCCCGTTCCTGTGTGAATACGGGGATACAATAGCCTATGTCACGCACTAATAAATTAGCTTTCCATTAGTGAAAGAATTTTTGAAATCGGTTCAGTAGTTTTGGAGCTTTCCTCTTTATAATATAAGTGTAGATTTTAAAAATGAATTCCACTCAATAAAACATTAAACACCGGTAATTTATTACCTATGGGTCACTAAACTGCAACGTCAAACCGCAGAAATCTACGTATTTGCAAAACTCAATGCAATTATTAATGGTTTGTGCATCCCGCATTCCTGCTGTGTGACGTCATAGGGAAACAAAAGAAATGAGACACCTCACAGCTGGAATTCACTGTTTGAATAAATATGTAAAATCTAGGTAGTGTATGTGTAAATGTAGGTATATAGGTATTGTTCATTAATTATTTGTCTTCCTTTATTAGTTCTATTTATTTATTTTTAGGAACATCAACAACATGTATATTGAGCATTGATAGGTTACAGAGGATATAGTAGAGAAAGTTCTGATACACATGTAGATTATAGATGTCCACAACATTTGTAACAATAAAAAGACAACTACGATAACAGTTCACAATAAAAAATTAAAAGATAAAAAAAAACTTAGACACAAAATAGGGTACATACATAAAAAATTACAAATTGGTCTTCTTTGACGTTTATAAATTTATGTTTCTTTAAACCTTCGCAAAAGTATAAACGAAAAACCTTTCCCTTGAATCACTCTATCCGCATCAAAATCCGTTGCGTAGTTTTAAAGACCATACTCGTACTTGGGGATAGATAGCGGAAAGCGACTTTTTAATAGTATGTAGTATTCCATGATAAAACCTATGAACTCTTTTGAAAATAATTTATCCCTACTAATATTATAAATGCGAAAGTAACTCTGTTTGTCTGTCTGTCTGTTACATTTTCACGGCCAAACTACTGAACCGATTGACTTGAAATTTGGTACAGGGGTAGCGTATGGTCCGGGAAACATAGACTATAGGCTATGCTTTATCCCGAAATTCTCACGGGATCGGGAACTACGCGAGTGAAACCGCGGGGCACAGCTAGTTAAATATAAGTTAACGTGTATTATATTGTAGTATTTGTAAATACTGTCACTCCCGCATAGGGCTCTTTAGCCATGAACAGAAATGTTCTATCACGAATTGTTCAATCACCTGACGCCACCTAAATCATCTTATGTAGATGTAAAGGCCAATGATGATGATGATGATGATGATGATGACTTGTAAATAGGCAGAAATACAATAAAAAAATAATTAAGTAAACAACAAAGATGAGCCTTTACTCCCAAGTTTCCCACAGGAATTTCCATCAAGCAAAAAATATGTATAGTCTCACGATTCATACTTTAAGAATGCAAATACCTAGAGTAAGATAGTTTCGTAATAAATACAAAGTCCGTTTTTACTGTGGATTTTCACACGTAATTATGACGTAGGCAACCACAGACTCTTGTGGTTAGTGTATCATTCAATTACCTGTTAATACTTAACAATTGATTTATGGGTCAGTAACCTGCCTTGTTATAACGTTAAAGAATATGCTATTTACACATTTAATTGTTATGGTATCACGTTTGTTTTAAATGTATTTGAATCTATCTGTTTATACTACTGAACCGATCGACTTGAAATTCGGTACAGGGGTAGCTTATGGTCTGGGGAAGGACATGTCTTATCCCGAAATTCGCACGGGATCGGAAACTATGCGGGTAAAACCGCGGGGCACAGCTAGTCTATATATATAAAAATGAAACCCGTTTCCCGTAGTCACGCCATAACTTGAGAACGTCTAGACCGAATTGGCTAATTCTTTTTTGCTGTGTTTGTGATAGGCAGGAGAAGGTACTTATGTCAAAAAAAAACTGGAAAAGAAAACGGGAAACTGGGACCCGTGCGAAGCCGGGGCGAGCCACTAGTTAGTAATAAAATTAAAATCGGTGTACGTTAAATTTAACTAAAATGTGACGCATATTATTGCCGATCATACTTAACGTGAACTATTTCAGCTATTTTAGATTAGATTATCTAAAGCGAAACAAACTCATATTAGTTATTAGTAAAACCAATTTAAGGAATATAGTAACTAACTAAGCTAGATTAACAACAAATAAGAAATGTCCTTAGTTATTTTCATAACACAGTCTTTGTAAGTAATGAAATCTTCAATCAACATAATTAGGTTGTACCAATTAATATTATGTTGTATTCATTCTCCTAAGTATACGTGAGTTGGCCACATACATTCGAGTCCTGGGACTCAAGTCTGCTAACAACAATCCACCGTTACGGGCATTTTTTGGCATTTGTTGTCATTTTGGTTCTCCTAATAACAACTATGTTAGATCAAAATCACTATCACCATTATGGCCAAAAAAACTTTTAAATTTGCTGTCATGGTGGTATAGCCCTAATGACAAAACACACCATTGACTCAATAGCTCTTTAGACGTAGCTCAATGATTGTGAAAAATGTAGTTCCACGCTTATTTAACAGCTTTATCTGAATTTTGACAAGCAACAGAGACCACAGAGACACCATATCCATATAGCATAAGAAGAAGATGTGATGACGACCTCGATGTCAGAGTGGTCACCATGCCAGACTGCCATCCGTGAGGTTGCGGGTTTGATTCCCGTGCGGGGTGAATATTTGTGTGAACCACAAACGTTTGTCTCGGTCTGGGTGTGTGTGTGTGAATGAGTGTGTGCGTAGTTTCTGATGCCCTAGATACAAGCTTCGAGCTTAATTAGGGGTCAATTACTATAATGAGATGATGTAAGGAATGATTATGATTATGTCAAATTTCTGATTATCTGGTTATGATGTCTCTATTTACAAACTCTTTGGTCTCTATATCAACACATTGTCGAATCAAATAATGTCAAATAGCAGACTTGACACCCTGAGACGAACTCTCGCTGAACAAACTACTGCGACTTGTTTTATATTCTTGTGACGTTTGAGTTTCCTTCGAACCCGACCTCGTATTCAGGAACTTAAATCTTTTGCACTAAAATAATACACTTCGAAACTAAAATATCTATGTTGGAGTTTCACTTGTGATATACGGATGACAATGTTTCAATTTTAGTTTCGTTTTACTACGAATATTAGTCTTATGAGCAATGATACGGGATAGTTAGTATGAGGGTAGTGTTGTATTACATTGTCTGTGAGAGTGAACCAACCATATATTTAAAGTAGTTCATTTACTTATAACTTGTATTTTGTTAATACTATGTGATTTAGTCTTCAGAAATTTACCATTAACTAATACGATTTCCTTTTTATCAATAAATGAATAATTAGTCTTGTAAGCATCTAAAGGTTTCCCACTAGATACCTACCTTATATCTATAAAAACAGATACCAAGTTATCGTAAATACTAATCAGTCTCTCTATATTCAATTGCAACAAAACCACTGCATTTTATAAGCTCCACCTAAAAGCAATAAAACCAAAGATTCACTTCGATTTTATCTGTCCATGAGTCAGAGCCATAAGTGAATTGAGGACTGGCGACGACCCGCCATGTTGGAATATGAAAACCTTGTGTGGGGGACCTCTGTGGTTTTTATTGCCTGACTTTTGGCGCAAACCACTGCCGATATCTCGACCCCCATGATAAATAGTGTTGTTTTCGAAAAGAGTTGTTTGCTCGATAGAAAATGTTCAGTATTGGTTAAAGATATTTTTGTTTTCTCAACGTTTAGAGTTCACTTAAATGTTAGTAGCTAAGTTTTGAAACTGTATTTAGGGTAATTTGCCATATAAAGTTGTGAATGATAGATGTTTCTAGAAAATATGGGGAAAAATATGTAGGAAAATAGGTTTTGTTTTAAAGATTGTGATTTGCATATTATAAATATAATATTAGTTTTTACTTCAGAAATAGAAAAACCGTAATAGTGCAAATTACAAACGAAACATAAGCGATACAGATAAAATGTAACGTATAATATACAGATAAAAATGTAACGTATAAAGCTTCGGAAAGTAAAATTCCATACATTTAAGTTTCAACATGTCAGTAACAAGAGCAAACAAAGAAAAGATATTCTAACTGTATTTTTTTCTTGGAAAAATACTAACATAGTATCAAAAATAAAGCTCATTTTCGTTTAACCTAAATCTAGTAATTTAGGTCAAAACAAATGACTGTAGTTATCATACAAATAATAATACGTACTTAGTTAAACATTAGTTCATATAAATCAGAGGTCGTCGCTAATGACCCGTAAATACAACCAACATGTAATGTATACACGTGTGATGTATTCATATACATTGGGTTTTATAAAGTTTATTATGTTTCACTCACATAACTAACATACTTTTGTATCTAGCAGAAGAAATTGAAGGCTGGTAGAATCGTAAAAATCGTTGACAAACAAGGAAGACAAATCGAACCTTATTCTTTAAGTCTATTTGAATACATGATAAATTAAAAACTAAATTGGACTTAGGGTGACAAATCTACATCAAGCTGTGCTGCGCTGGGTCGAGCTGTGCTATGTTTGGTTAACTTGCTCGCCATATATTTGAATGAGGATACAATCAAAGCATGCTGTGCTGCGCTGGGTGAAGCAGCGCTCTGTCTGGAGTAAAAATTACCTAGCTTCAGAAACATAGCACAGCTCAACCCAGTACAGCGCAGCACAGCTCGATGTAGATTTGTCACCCTTAAACTAAAATGCTTATAAACACCCACATACACAAATACGTGTGTAAAATAAACGTAGATCAATGTAGAGACGTTTAATAATTACAGTAGAGGCGGTCACAGTAGTTAGTCAAGCCCAATGCGTGCCCTATAACAACTAACAGGCTAACTGTTACGACCTATTACTATTGAAATACCGCCTAATACATTACACCCGACCGTCATTAAACTGTGACGAAAATGCCCATAAAAAGAGGCCAATATATTGCTGCAAGTAATATTTGTAATCGGGGCAAATGGGAAAATGCTTTATGTTACAGTTGGCAGTATGTTTTTATCGGTGTTGTAGCATACATTTTAAGCAGGTTATACTGGCCGGCCTTTGTGGGTATGGACAGTGTGACTCGTACGTTGAGGTTGTATTTTAAAGTTGTTTATATGAGTAAGACCTTTAATCTAATATATAAAATTCTCGTGTCACAGTTTTCGTTGCCATACTCCTCCGAAACGGCTTGACCGATTCTCATGAAATTTTGTGAGCATATTCAGTAGGTCTGAGAATCAGTCAACATCTATTTTTCATCCCGAAATTCCTACGGGAACGGGAACTACGCGTGTGAAACCGCGGGGCGCAGCTAGGATACTATAAATTAAGTTTGTGAAGTTGTTACATGCAATACCGTTAGTTCTAAAGACGGTTTTATTTACAAGAGGTTAATTTCATTTCTGTTCCTTTCTTAATAGTTCTTCTAAAATCTAGTACCTATTCATATCAAAGTTTGTTTTTTGTATTAAGATATTGTGATATTTGTCACTTACGTAAAAACGACAGACCAGTTTTAAATTAAAGTCGCATACATAAATTATTATGTCCTGTATTAACATACTGGATACTTTTCATCTCGAAAATCCAGTAAAATAGTCGGGCATAGTGTCCATTCAGCTGCAGTCGTCATTTTACGACTGGAGGGTCATGTAACGATTTTCGCTCGATGTAAAATACAGACTGGCCTTTGCAAACATAATCTTTTATGTTATTCGAACGGTTCTTTGTAACAAGATACAGTAAAAACACTTTAATTTCAAAGAATTACTCAAAATAAACTTACAAAAGTATAATTAAAAATAAAAGTATTCTCCTAATCTCATTTACGAGTACTTCAATCGAAATAATGAATCAAATGTAATTAAAAATTCACTGTTAAAGGAATTGTTTAAAAACGCAATGTTTAGAGATGTTCTTGTTCCTTCATTGTTTCTCAAGACTTTGAAGACAAAAAGGGACGAGTCTATAATTAAAGTACGGTCTTTAATTAAAGACAGCTTGACATTTCAAAGAAAGAGGACATACGTTTAATTATAATCGAACACAAATATCATTAGGGCACCAGTAGGAGTGATTGCGGCCCGACACAGGGCTGACAAATGTATTTCTTAGTACTACTCAATATAAATCTACTAACAATAGTTATTTTAGAACATCCTTTTGTATTTTTTAATAACTGTGAAGTATCAGCTGGAAACAAGACAAGACTTTTACTTACTGATGATAAAAGTCGTAATAGCAGTGATTTAGAGTTACTTACTCAACCTTGGAAAATATCTAAGTTTTATGATATTTTTTATAAAATAATTAATAATATCCGAAACTTTTCTATACATGGTAGTAACTCGTTGCCATGGCATATGGTAAAACTAAAAAACTTTTTTGATGTTTTGAATGGACATAGTCAGAATCACACAAAAACTACACGAAAGCTACTTTTCATTCTGAAATTTTAAAGAGTTTTTAGGATACGCGATAAAGCCGAAATCCACGCGGGCGAAACTGCGGGCGGCAGTCTATTGTCAAAGTTACAACTTTTACGAATAACAATTATAATTTAACTTCTGTCTTGTTCTTCCTGCTAATTAACATCAAAATTAACAAACAAACCATGAACAAATGCACGAGTAACATAATTTAATAGCACAAGTTAGTTAAAACTTTATGCGTTGTCAGTGACAGCCCTAGATAGGTGGGAGCGAGACGATCTGGATTAGAGGCGTGAGTGACAAGGATGGATATCGGGATTGCCCCAGTTTAGAAGCTATCAGCATTGTTTGTCGAGACAGAACCACGTAATGGGCACGCGTATGCCAGATCGAGTGCCGTTTGTCAGACGGTCTGGAGACACTTTCCGTTTTATTATGGAATTCGTTACGTTCCAAATGCTTACAACGAAACATGTATTGCTCACGTAAGCTCCTTACATCGTTTCATTACTAAGAATTCGAAGGATCAGACGCAACGCTCCCCTCTCGCTCCAACCTCGCAACATACGAAACGAAATATTAATTTGTTACACAAATAAAACACGATTTACTTTTAAAATGGAAATGAAAACGTTTGAAATAGAAAAAAGCAAAAAAGTGCGGACATTATAATTAATGCGAGCATGTGGCTAGCGCCTGTTGGGAAAACAGTCTGTAGAAAATACAGTAAAAAAACTGTTATGAAAATTACTGAACAACCGATAGGTATTTCCAGTCGGTTGCTGAAAGTTCTAGACGTTGTTAAAAATCAAACGGCAAAGTGTAGCCGAAGCGGGACTCTTATAGCTGGTTGCGTTTGACAGCTTTGGATAAAGGTTAATTATTTTCTTGAATGAATTTGCCAGACTCCATTTTGATGTTATAACGGGTAAAAATAACGTTCAAACGTCGCAATCAGCTTTAGTATTGTTGTAGAAATCAAATTTTGTATTTTAATTTCTTATTTTTGCGAGGGGACTTTGGAAGTGGAGTTCACACAAAAATAATATGATTTTCATCATCGTTGCTAGGCAAAATCTTTTCTGTCTCATTTGAATCTAGGTAATCTGATTAGTTCTTTTCCTCGGTTATTTTCAATACATAAGGTATTTTATGAACTAGCACTCACAGCTCTTTCTTTGTCCGCTTTTGTTAAGTTTATAGTAAATAAATATTATACAGAAAATCTACGTTAATTATACATCTGAATCCACAAACAAGTTTCTTGCTCCTATGTTTCAAACATGATTTACATATCTTATTAAAATATTATGATTTAGAACTTATGTTAACAGCCTCATTTTTCAGCATAATACGTAATTTGTATGTATATAAAATTGTAGTAAAAGTGAAGGTGAACATATTATATGAACTCTAAACCTTAACTTTAATTCCCAAGGCCTTGTTCGGCCTCGGATAACATGACTTTAATTTACAGCTAGACCTTTATCTAGTTCACTAACCTTATTATCTTATAGTGTATAGATAAATCAACAAAATAATTTAATATTTTGTCTATCAAAAACGGAATCAATCTTTTTAACCCCCGACGCAAAAAGAGGGGTGTTATAAGTTTTAAGTTTGATGAAAATCGGTTGACCCGTTTAAAAGTTATGGGGGTTTGAAGGTAATTGTGTTGGGGGTTTTTTAAATTTTAAATTTAATGTTTTTATATTTTAATCTGTGATGCCTACCATGTTAAGCTGTTGGAATCGGATGACGTACTAACATCATCGACAGTCATTACGTGTAGAGCCTACAAAGATATATCAGTTTGTTTATCTTCACAGGATAGGATTATATATTGGGCTAGATTGCTATTACCTAAAAAAATAGCGAAATTCTTCTAGCCGTTTTCGATTCTATATATAACCGTCACTACTTATATTCAAAAACATAATTGGTTGAACAACGTTCAAATACCGGAAACTTTAGTCATAAGTCACCTCATTTTTATACCAGAATTAAGTAGTTGACCGTTTCAGTTCTAGACTTTGGTAGACAAATAAAAACCACTTGAACGTAGCCCTCGACTTCAAATATAGTTTCTTATATGAACTGAGGTTTTAAACTTACAAAAGTACTATAAAGTTCGAAGAACACTTCAACTTGGAAACTGATTTTATTCAAATTTAGATTTAAAATGGATAATCTGCGAATACTTTAAAGGGAATTAGATGTGATTGATTGAATAGTAAACGATTTTATGTAAATAGGTTGATTCGCGGACATTGAATAAAATGGATCACTTTTTGAAAATAGAATGTATTTTTAAACAACACTAGCTCTGCTTTGCGGTTTAACCCGATCGCGTTGGAGTTTAAAAGTATCCTGCAGGTCAATCCCGGTTTTAAACTATTTGTGTTCCCAACTTTATGTATATCCTTTAAGCTGGTTTAGAGAGATTTATTTATTTATACCCGAACATAGATACAACATATCACTTGTGATCGCTGGATGATTTGATAAATCTTTAATAATCAGATTTTTGCAAAATTCTATACTAGGGATATGAGAAAACCATGGATTTATCAGTATATTGTATTTCTTAATCTAACTCTTATACCAAATAAATTATAGGCAAAAGGTGCAAAAGACGTATTATTTAATGGAATACTAAACGAGATCCAATCTAACTAAAATATTTTTTTTACTAAAGAAAACTTCAGACTCTACCACAAAAGAAACTAAAGGAATAACTTAAACAACCCACGTACCAATCCACAAGAAATTCTTACAATAAAAATACAAAGACATCCAACATATAACACGCTTTGTTATTTGATAACCAAGAAACCATACGAAGGGTATGGCTCCCCTCACACACACATAAGTACACAGAATTCGTCATAACCATCGCGAGACAAGTTGGAAACTCGCCGAAGAATATATTAAAACTTTATCAAAGCTGAAAGTTCCATTTCCTCCGCGAGAGTCAGCGACGGGGGTACTTCCGAGCTAAACACAGCCCCGAGGTGAAAAACAAATTAATTGAGACGCGTGGAATTAAATATGTTCTAAATGTATGAAGTTTTTAATGAAAACTGAAATAAGTTTCTAAAGATCAAATAGGATTAAATTGGCTTTGAAATTTTCATAATGAGACCTCAAAAGTCTGTCTCGAACATTCACCGTTTCATATGTTATTCAACGCTAACAAGTTACTGCTAACGTTTTAGTGTAAAAATGCATAAACATTTCAAATATTTAACATGGATATTGCATTTTATATCTTAACAACGACTAAAAATGCAAAGTTACGAGCAAAATTTTATCTCAAGTTATGTTCGCCTATAAATATTCATGAATCAGCTTTAGAACAGAGTCGAACTCGTAAACTCAGTATTAGTAGATTAATTGTAGAATTTTAATTGATATCTTGTATCACCTCGCCGTATGTTACGGTTCGTTTTACGACTATAACTCGGCACCAATAACTGTTTTATGACTTTATCGGTGCGTTTCATAACAAATAGGCATCCAATATATGAAATTCAAAGATTAGAATCTCTGGTTTACGTGATCAATTGCTTATCTGAAGGATTTCGGTTGGAATTCGGCCGGATATATAGTAATCCGTACAATCTTGGGCAGATTTAACGTAGGAAAATCTTGAAAAGTGAAGTATAGAGTTTGTAGGATTCTTACTGCGGGGTAAAAACCTCTCTCACTGATGAGAAAAGGCGTGAACATGCTAGACTGCGTGTTGGTGATCTTAACAAAGATCCTCAGAAATTAAGAAACATGAGCTCGACCCAGGTATTGAACCTCAGACCTCAAGTTTAACAGGCAGATGAATCAATACATGCTCAAGAGGCGTCGACAATGGATTATGTCTTCAAAATAATGAAACAAAACTCACCCTCGTTAATACACGAGTACTTACTAAGTAGATAAGTATAAATTAGAAGTAAGACTGACATATCCAACGTTTGAATGTAGAAGGAATAAAATAACTAACTATATGAAGTCCTATGTAAGAATTTAGTTTGCAACAAACTACACCTCGCAGAGTTTCGAGTTGGGAGAAAATCCATGTTTTGAAAATATATTTGAAAGCCAATCTAATAGAAACAGTTCTAAGCAAGTCGATAGGAGACGGCGTGTAGGGATTTTCTTTAACTCAGAGGATTAAAAACGATACTAAGTTTACTTTTACTCCTTAGTAATCTTATTTTACTGAATCACTGCATAGTATAAAACAAAGTCGCTTTCTCTGTCCCTATGTCCCTATGCATGCTAAGATATTTTAAACTACGCAACGGATTTTGATACGGTTTATTTTAATAGATAGAGTGATTCAGTGGGAACGTTTTTAATTAATTTTATCCCCATATTCTTACGGAAACGGGAACTACGCGGGTGAAACCGCGGGGCGCTGCTAGTTAATAATAACCAAATGATCTTCTTATGTAACTGGACCTTAACTAGGTTTATTAAGAATAAACAGTTGTGTGTACTACAATTGTTTAGCTCACAAAGAAATCGTACCTGCTACCTCTTATTTGGCAGTCAGACACTTACCCCTATGCCATATAGGTCTCCCAATAAGAACATAATTAATCACTTAAATTCATGATAAAACAATCAAAATTCATGTAGGTTAGTCGTTGAAGCTTTCTCCGTCCCTAATCACACACTCAGTTGACTCTTAAAGGAGACGAAAGGATGTCAGAAAACTGAACTGACTCCTGACAAATGTTTAATTACAGTAAATAATTATATTCCCGACGCTTGCCTTAAGAGCGATTAAGTTTTAAATGGCTAAATCTTGTAACGCAGTCAAATTAAGAATGGTATATATTTTATGTGTTTTGTCTCGTGGTTTGTTGAGTTTAAAATCGATATTCATATGCCCTACGCTCGGTTTTAAGGTTAACTACCAGTTTTGTTTAAAGTTTCTCTGTTTTAGACGTTCTTTTCCATATTGAAAGCTGAAAAGCTTAAATTAAAAAATAATATTTCGTACACAGGCTCCCAAACTAGAAAAAAGCAACAAGCAAATTGTAATATTTAATATCATTGTTTTTTCTTTTCTATTCAAGTCGATTAAAAAGAATTACTAAAAAACTGTGCCATTCTCAAGATCTAACAAAAGTAAATAGATTTATATATAAAAAAAGACTTATAGGTACACTAGCAGCGCCCCGCGGTTTTACCCGCGTAGTACCCGCTCCCGTGAGAATGCGTAGCTCGTAGTATCATACGAGTACAATCTCGGCACAATTCACCATCGTGTGTCAAAAGATTAAGTAACAGCGCCATCTATTGGTAGGATTTGTGACTACAAAAAGTTACAAAAAAACATACGATTACTTATACACAATTGCATGGGAATTTCGGGATAAAAAGTATCGTATGTGTTATTCCTAGTTATAAAGAACATCTGTACCAAATCAAAATCGATACAGTAGTTTTTGCGTGAAAGTGGAACAAACATCCAAACTCACAAATATCCAAACATACAAACTTTCCCATTTATAATATTAGTAGGATTAATTTAATATTACCCTGCCCACCAAATCTAAAAAAACCTAGATTCACAAATATTAATAAATATTTAAAACAAAGTATCTTGTAGGCGTTTTATTATTCCGTATAAACGTATTCCCGGTTCCATGTCACGAAAACTGTCAGGAAATGAGATAGATAGAACAAACGCATCTCGCTTTGATCGCGTTGTTCCTGTTTGTTGCCGAATAATCAATCTATCTATGAATGTTTACGTGGAAAAATATTTACTGATTATATTGTGTTGGTATGGATAACATATTACATGGATAATATATTAGTTTGGTAGTATCATTGTTGTTTTATTGATATGAGGTTTAAAGTTTATGTTTTCTCATTAAAAATAATATCTTCATTGTTGCGTCAATATGAGTACTAATATTAGTAACAATAGGTTTTATTCTTGTAAACTGCATAAGTGCTTTAATCTTTTATTTCTCTAAAAGAATAAGAATAGAAGATACAGAATAAATTTTCTTTCTTTCTTCACAATAATTACATAAAGAATCGCAGATCAAAATTCGTATATCAAAAGAATATTTGATTAAAACAAAGAAACGAAACAAAATTCAAATTTTATAACCAAATAATAGCTGCTAAAAGAAAACGAGTGATCCCACTAAAGCCCTCGTGACGTCACCTGAACGAATTAAGATCTCTGTCTTTGTCGCACACCATGAGCCGGTGACCTCTCGCTCTAGCAGAGGGCAATTGACCTATTTTCGTGGAACGTACAATAATTTCATGAAGGGTCTACGTAGGGTATAGATTTTGCTAACTTGCACATTCTTCCGACCTGACCGGATTTAGAGAGATATTTGTTACATGACCTTTCACATAAATGTCTTACATTGTTCGAATACCACCGTAATAATGATCGTTTTGGATTAATGTCTATATATCACTTAGTAATATCAAGACATATGAATGTGTGTGTATGTTTTTGTACCTTTAGATTAACGCAGGAAACATTTCATAAGTCATATGAGTTTCTTTGAGGCCTTTCATCCATGTTGTAACCGTTTCCATAGAAAATTTTCAATATGACGGTTTTACTTCCGTTTATATGAAACTGTAACGTATTTCATCTGATTCTGTCAAGTAGTTTTCATGTGAGAATAACAAAATATATTGCGATTAAAATTGTTGTGTTTATATAATAAGACACATACCTATAAGCCCAAGTATTCTATATATACTCTGTATAAAACATGATATTAATAAAATATTAAATGAAAAAAAGGTACAGAATAATAACTATCATTATCTACAAAAAGGCAGTAATAAAGGCCATAATAGGAGTAATTCAGTTTCTTAACCCGCACTAAACTGGAGGGAACACGTGACCGGAACCAAAATCACGGAGGATAGGGTTGCCACCAGCCGTTAAATACACTCACTAAACATTACAATACACTATTGACCTAGTTTAGCTATAATATTTATTAAATGTATACGATAGTACCTAATAAGAAATATTTAGCACACATTTTTATACGTAGTATTACAAATTTAGGTAAACAACGTTGTTTGTACCTGATTTTAAAAGTACCAAAATTTATTGGAAAATCACGTACCCACAGTTTCGCAGTTTAGAACTTTATAAAACGTTTATTACGCTCTTGATTGTGAATGAAAATATCGTGAGGAAACTTGCATACACCTGCGAAGAAATCCTAAGGCTGTGTGTGGATTCGACCAATCCGCAGTCAGCCTGTGGTTGAGGTCTGATCGCTCTAATTCAAGATAGACTTAATTTCCTCGGTGGTGACATACAAGAATAATACTTCAGCAAGCCTTCTAATCGTAATACTATGGGTAGAGATGTATATGAGCCGACGATGGCTTTAACAAATTGCTACACTATTCTCAATGAATGTCCCCGTGTTTCACATGTAAACCTTTCTATTTGACATGAACCGTCACCCGTCAGCCCTGTTACACTATTCCCATCAGTCTATACTGTGAAGGTACAAAAATTTCAGAATATGACCGACATCTGCGAGGCCAGCGTTGCCTGCAACCAATAAATCTCCCCGCACAATACCGGTTGATCTTTTTGTCGAATACACGGAGCGTACGTGTCGTGGCGTGGCTAATGCCTTGTATTATCCACGTTTATAAATCATTCATGTCAATGCCACGCTTTTACGACGCTTAATGGGACCAATTGTATTCCGTGAACCGATTTTCATGTTTAATTATGTTCATCGTTGAAAAGAATTTTTCGTGTCAAATGAAAATGGCTTATTCTAAACACCGCTACGAGTATTTGGGAATATACAGTACTTACATGGTGATTTACAGACAATAATACTCAAACGTGATTTATTCCTGAAACTCCAATGAAAGGGCTTGCTTTGTAATAATATTTTGAGAAATAATAGTTGCTTTTTGCAGCATAACTAAGTACGTAGGCATTAAAGTTTATTGAAATTTACTTAACATAATCCTCTATTTTTGACTTTTGATTAGTCTCACAAAATTCCACTACCAATATCCTTTTAACTTTAAACTTTCAGCGATTTAGATTCGTTGTCTATTTTGATGTAAAACTATGATACAAAACTTTATTGAAATATCAGCCAGTTCAAAACTTATAAACCGCTGAACACAACTGATAAATACTCGTAAATCTAAAACGGTGACTAATAAAACCGATGTTAAACGAAGTTTAAACGCATCACCAATCTTTTTAAACCTAAAAACGTCCACTTAAATATAATAAAGTGATCAAATATAATTAGTTGGTGCAGCAGTCCAACAAATAGCGCAGCGAGACACGTTGCGTAAGACATTTATCACGGAGGTAGATGAGACGAGCGTCTCTTCGTACAACATAAATCATTAGCCACCTCCCCCCTTCCCCTCCCACCCTGTGCTGTGATTCATCAGGTCATCGCCAGACGCCAGCAAGGATGCCAATTTAGAAACAAAACACGAATTAATAAAAACATAATGACAATGACAGATGTTATACAGTCCGATTTTGTAACCTTCATTTGGTATGCTTTGCGCTTACTATCCTCACTACTGTTTTGAACTTATGTTTCGTCCTGATTTTTTATTTGTTCATAGACCTTTTTTAAACTAAAATCTGACCCCAACTTGAATTGGGTGGGAAGAAGACCCTTTCTGCAATTTTGATTCTAAATAGCTCTTGGATTCTTCGTTTATGATATGTTAACACAGAAAACTATATACAAGAATGCACCATACTATAAGTACCTACTTACGGATTAGTAATACATAAAATAAACTAACTCGTATTATTATGAAAATTGTTAATTTATTAATCCTTTGTATCTTCCTATTAATGACGTAAAACAGCTAATAGTATCTACAATTATAGTAACAAGAAACAACTATTTAAGCGAGTCTATTTTTAACATTCACGCTATTATCGTCAGAGATAGCCATAACACGAAGTAACTATGTAATTTCCTTAAATATTTACGTTTCTCACCATAAGAATATAGTTAGTATTACGTAACAGGATACTGCATACGTCACAAGATCACGTTCATGAATAACACTGAACTGCGTCTACGCAAGTCTGACCACAAATCAATTAGGAAAATGATGATTTTTGTTAAGTTTTCCTATCCTTATACGGAATTCTAGTATACGTGGTAATATTTTATTGTTCTTAGAATATTTGTTTCTAAGTAATAGGTACTGAACTGCTGAAAATCACTGAGTCAACAACTTTCTATACATTCAAAGAACGAACGAGGTCACCCACTGTGGCAAAGACAATGTAGAAATAACGAATGAGAACGATTCAATATAGATTGTACCAATTCCAGATATTTCTTTGGAAACTTTTATTTTTGTAACAATTTATAAGCAGTTTCAGATTGGATAAGCTACAAACTACGAGTACTTATGCACTCAAAGAATTTGAAACAAAAATAACTTTAAATATGTATGCGGTCTTTATTTGAAACTGTGCCCGTTACTGATTGACTGACTGACCGGGGATTTTACCCGTATTTTTTTTCTTAGGAGCCTACGTCATAATAACTATCTCCCTGCTTTTCAACGCAGTCTGTTCACTAGTTAGAGCTGTGTTGATATATCAGTCAGTCAGTCAGTAACGCTTGCCTCTTACAAAGATATTCTTTAGCACAAATTGCAACTATGTTACTGAATTTATTAAATATTTATTTTCCATTACCAACATTATTGCAATAAAAGACGGATTAAAAGCTTTCATGTTTCAACTTTGTAAAATGGAACGTAAAATAGATCGCATTTTTATAAATACACGTAATTCCCGCTTTGTTAGGAATTCAAACTACCCCTGTATTTAATAAAACCCACAGATTAAAACCCCTGTGTTTAAGCCATCCCTGAACGAGCAAAACATTAAAAGATTTGTACAAATCGGTCGAGCCGTTTTTTAGTTATAATGAGACTAACGAACAGTGATTGATTTTTATATTTAAAAAGATACGATTGATTTTTATATTTGAAATTATTATTTGCGTTTTATTACTATTTACCTATTCAGGTGTTATTAATACTTATCCCTTAGGGCTCTGAAAGTTAAAATAAATATACCTATCCCGTCTAGATTTCTGTGAAATGCTCCCAAATCTTTTCTTTCGCACAAACCATGTCAAAAATCGTGAGTTCTGAATATGAGTTCATACTTGCAACCGACTTCTACATATACATTACAGTAACTGACCCCTAACTAAGTTCGAAACTTGTATCTAGGGTATCAGAAACTACGCACACACCCATTCATACACACACCCAGACCGAGACAAACATTTGTGGTTCACACAAATATTCACCCCGCACACGAATCGAACCCGTAACCTTACGGAAAAACCTTAAATATCCTGACTAAAATATGTATTACTTAATACAACCAAACCCACAGCCAAAAGCTAGTACAAAATACCAACGAACATTATGAGATCTTATTACAAGACATTAATCTTTGGTATTCAATAAAATGAATATATAGAGCTTAATACAGGGTGGTCTATCCGTTGATAAGGGTACACCGAACATAGAATACTGTAACGTTGTATGTTAAACCCTTCTCTCGTCGTATTTATCTTAACCTTTCCAGACTACATTGTATTGAAGTGTACTTCAATGTTTGGAGCTTGTAGGCGGCTTGATTAGTGATTCTAATTAGTAATAATTTCTTAGGTGAAGATAGAATAGAAAGAATACTTAAATTACGAAAAAATAGGTGAGGTACCTCATTTCACATCTTTTCCGTTGGGAGACTGTCTACTAGTTTTTTTTAGACTGTAATTTTACAATACTTGCTAACAATACTATTTTTATAAAAAAATACCTACATATTAATAGATCTGTTCTCATCCCTTTTAAAGGTTTTTGATAACACACTAAAAACAATATATTACGTATTAAGCTAAAAATAAGTTAAACAAATCATGTTTTCCTGGAATCGGGCGTCACAGCGCGTCACAAGTTCCCGTTCAATAAATCATTCATTTAGTACTTTCCAGATCATTCATTATAAATTCTTCCTTCCGTATGTTTTACTCTCGATTCCCGAAGGAAATGAAAACGCAAAATAAAAACCATCGATTCCGAACTCTTTCCAAGTTGACACCTAAATCGCAGAAAACATTACTCATTGGGGACAGCCACCGAATAAATCCCTGTGTTTTTCCTTAACGATATTCTTCGACATTATTTAAAGGTAAAAATGCTGATTTTTATATTGAATTTTTAATGTTACTGTACTTGCATACTTTTTTATTTTACCCTCGCTTTTTATTTGTTTATATTGCTATTTTAAATTGATAAAACTATGAGAGGAATACTTTTTTTTAATTTTACTTAATGGTTATATTCATAGAATTTTCAAAAATTACGTAACGCCTTATATTTTCCACAGAATCATAATTACATCCAGATTCTATGAATGGCGACCTCGATGGCAGAGCGATCACCATGCCGGACTGCCATTCGTAAGGTTGCGGGTTCGATTCCCGTGCGGGGTGAATATTTGTATGAACCACAAATGTTTGTCTCTGTCTGTTTTTTTGCGTAGTTTTTGACACCCTAGATACAAGTTTCGAACTTAGTTAGGGGTCAGTTACTATAATGAGATGATGTAGTGAATGATTATATGTTTATGTTTTTATTCTCACTACTTTTGGGGCTTTTTCAAAATCTTTCCTAATGCTTTAAATGAATTGAATCGGTATACACATTTTCACGGGTATAAATGATTCAGTCAGACATTTATTCATAACAGGCAATTGAAACGCACAAATAGATATTTTTATTATTAAACATGAATTATATTTTATAGTGTTTACTCTCTACATACGGAACATTATTTAGTGGTGTGGAAAACTACAATATTACATAGTAAGGAAAAATATTTGTATTTTTGTTTTGAATGGGTTTAAAAAATACTTGACCGATATTAAACATCATTATAATATACTAATAAACAGTTATATTTATCATCTTTAAATACTTGTGTTTTATTCCGATTACGACTTATTTCACGACCTTCAAGTAAAGTTACTCACCAAGTAAACCAAGTTTTGTTTTGTCTCTTTCGTACTTTATATCAATACAAAACTTGTGAGTACCCACTCGGGACTTTACTTAAAGATGGTGAAATAGGCCCTTAGTCTACAGAAATGAAGCTAAAACCATTTCATTAAATACTTCATAAAAATAGTCATTGTCACAATCACATACTTATTGAAAATTATAATGCAATGTGAAGTTATTAATAAATAATATTCTAATATTATTCAGTCATGAAAAACGTACAATAAGACATTTTCACCTCATATACCGTCATATTTCGTACGCATGAAATCTTATTGGTATCGTTTCCCCATATAGTACATCACTACATAGTATAAAACAAAGTTGCTTTCTCTGTCCCTATGTTCCTATGTATGTTTAGATCTTTAAAACTACGCAACGGATTTTGATGCGGTTTGTTTTAATAGATGGAGTGATTCAGTGGAAAGGTTTTTAGCACAATTTTATCCCCATATTCCTACGGAAACGGGAACTACACGGGTGAAACCGCGGGGCGCCGCTAGTACTTGTATACAACAAAATAGTGACCCAGGCTTTGGTATACATAGGTTATTGTAGGCTAGGCGACACATACCATATCCTGGTGTAAACTATGACGCTCATGTCATCACAATGTGTAGTCGTTGTGTCATCATCAGCTCATACAATATGTCCCCACCGAGGGGCTTGAGCCTACGACACTCATGTATTTCTATTTAAAAAAATAAAAAATCGAAATCCCTTTAATTAAAGTGAATGTAATGCCTAATACACCAACAGTGGTATAGTAACGATAACAAGCTAAACAAGCAAAGCATATTAAGTAAAAAATCTGAACATAAATAGAATAAACTTTGACAATAGACCCTCATTAAATTCGCTCTAGTGACATACTAAACAACATATTTGAATACTCGTACATCTCTATAATAACGTTTGAATACACCTACATATCTCTATATTCGTATAATAGAGGATGAAGTGAGAACGAAGGCGTTAGGCCTTGAGCCATTCCCGTTTTATGACCAAAACAAGTACTTGTTCATTTTAATATTTCCAAGTTCCCGTGCCACGGTGCGTCATTAGGCGATGTGAAAGAAAAGCGGCAAAACTGGGCCAAGGGGATATCCCTTCGAATTCAACGGTCTATTGTTGAATTTTTGTACCTACTCTCTGTTAAGTAATTTGTTAGATAAAAATATATCTTTATAATGTTGAAGAAGGTGTTTTTTGAAAAGTTTTAATCGTCTTTTGTTTTTAATTTTAATTTGAAATTTAATTCGATGTTTTATGGTTAATTTCATTTGCATTTTTTTAAACATGAATGAATACAGATTATACAGATTCAATCAATATTAACCCATAAACTTTGTACATACGTTCCATAAAAGTTGCAGCTTATATTAGCTCCCAAACCACAGGAGTCAAGATTATAAATCACGAGGTTGTCAAACAAAACTCGTCCGGTATAAATTATGAACTGTTCTTAACATTTGGTTTGCCTCATTTTACGACTGGTAAAAAAAACTTTTTGGGAAAAATTAAGCCATTTTATACAGCAGGAAGATCTTAGACAGCCTTTTTTGGTTACGGCGTGCAGCTTATCTATTAGATAAAGTAAAGTATATTCTTGTTTGTAACTACTAAACCGAAAATTACTAGACCTTTTTTGAAGAAACTAATGTATCATCTTATATGATTATATTCCATGGTAAAGGATTTAAATAAGTATAAGTAGAATAGGCAAATTCATCACGTTTGCCTGCTTGTATCACGGTAGCCTATATCCTACTAATATTATAAATGTGAAAGTTTGTATGTTTAGATGTTTGGATAACACATAGGATACTTTTTATCCCGAAATTCCCATGGGATTGTGTATAAGTAATCGTATGTTTTATTGTAACTTTTTGTAGTCACAAATCCTACCAATAGATGGCGCTGTTACTCAATTTTTTAACACACGATGGTGAATTGTGCCGAGATTGTATGATACTACGAGCTACGCATTCTCACGGGAGCGGGTACTACGCGGGTAAAACCGCGGGGCGCTGCTAGTAAGTAACATTTGGATAATAACAAACGCATCACTTGAAAAATGAACTAGTAACTACGTAATTAATTAATCCTCAATAATAAAGAGCTGTTCGATTTGTTTCTAAATTCATTATTTCATTTGTTTATGAAAGTGTTAACCCAGTTAAGTATCATTAAAAATGCAAATAAAACTAGTTTGTGATGTCGTCAAAACAATTGTCGACATTAACGATAATACTATTATTTTCACTTTCGAAGTAAACAGTAGTGTTTAGTGGAAAATTTACTCATTACTAAAATTCTATCGCTTATAAATTGTTTTAAATTAGCGAGTAAACGAATTAAATGGAAATTTATAATAATGTTTACTTCAAAATTAACTTTCTTTCTATTTATCTAAGTACCTATATTGTTAAGCAAAAAATAATTAAGAATAACAGTTAATAACAATAGCATAGTATATCTCCTTTTTGAGATCGATTCAAATATAATAAGTTAATAATGTTTGATGCTACAAACAAAGGAAACTTTGTGCTATGAACGAACATTCACTCTGAGTAACATAGGCTATTTTATCCCCGTATTCCCACGGGAACGGGAACCACGCGGGTGAAACCGCGAGACGCCGCTAGTACTTTATATTTTAAATGTTATCATAAAATCTTTCTTTACTGGTCTGCACAATCCAGTTATCATATTTTTCTTTTAAAGAGAGATACAAAAATGACCTATTTAAAAGTATAATGGAATAAAACCATTCGGTAACAAGAGTATCCATTTAACTGATCTCTAACAGAAAACGATTATCTATTTTTAATCTATACCTTCCTCCTACGTGCTCCTTTTACTTGTTATATTTCTTTAATATCTCATTTCTTACATTTCCAATTGTACACAATAAATGTTCTCTAAAATATATATTTTCGCACAAAATATGAAGACAAATTCCCCAAAGCTATTTTATACGTTAAGTTCTTTACCTTAAAGATTATTTTAGCTTTTCATTTAGTTTTTACAACTCAATTAGGAAAAGGGAATTTCTTTGCCCTGACCTTTAGGCTTAGATAAACAATCGTTTAATAAATATTTCTACAAGTTAGGCAAAGATTTAAAGTAACGAAAAAAAGTAGTATTTCTGGCTTTAATACCTTTTAATTCTGCGATCTTTGAAAACATGTACTCGTAGGTACAGATTTATAATTATCAGAGTCAAATATTTTCACGTCGGTATATTATTATTGGTTTATCAAGTTTTCAAGAAATATAAATTATATTCAATCACCATCATCTTCATACAGACATGAATAAAAACGTAAACACGACTGATAAACATAAATAAAACTATTGTTATTTAATAGACTATTAGAAAATATAATAACATGGACATTACATAACGTAATATAAATATTATAGTAAATTTTCCTTATTTTCTTTATATTAAACGGTTGGAGCGAGGTTAAACGGTGTTTTGATTCAATGAACTATTATTATGTTAATATTTTATCGACTTTGAATTTAGTCAAACAAAAGCATTAAAAATATAGTGTCACGAAGACTGAATTATGTTTTAAATCAGCCCACACAGCACTATATATTAAATCTTTGACATAAATCTCTATTTTATCTTGAACTAAACATATCTATTATTAACTAAAAGCAAATTGAATAATATTTTGATTCAGCTGTTGGCATTGTTTTAAAAAATAAAACTAAAACATTCAAGGAATAAAAACAAAACTATTATAGTAAAACTTAGAGAGATTTCTTGATTTACTGGACAGTTATGTGTAGTGATGTGTTCCAATTCTTAGAGCGCGTACCAGTGGATACATTCTACATTTTATTTATGGTTTCAGTACATGTGCGACACTCGGCGACAAAAGAAATGACAGTAGTGACGAATCAGCGAAACTCTGTCTATTTTCATACGATTCTTTCCGCCACAAAACCTTGACGCAGTAAAATAGCTCTGTGTTATTTACATTGGCGGATATGAGGTTCTTTTTATATATTTAATACAATTTAAAAAGACATTCAAAACCACTAATTAGCCACTTATTTGCTAACGTAAGTCTGACTCTAATTTGATCTAGAAATAATTTTACAAGATAATTCTTTGATGGTATATATCGCTTGAACTATTTACATTACAATATTTTACATAAATTACTGCTTTGTTTATCCATTTAGTTTGTTGCAAATGAGATAAATTATCATACTTTATGCCATAAATATATTATGACAAAACCTTAGTGCCAATACATTATTTTTGTTGTAATAACCAACTATTAATTATTTAACTATGTTAAACCGATGTTGACAAATAATTATTTTAAACTTGTTATTAGTGCGTACCGAATATAGATGAATTCCTGTACTAATTTCAGTCACATCCGTTGGCCTTCATTAGCAGTGAGATGCGTTCAAATCGACAAACACCGTAGTACGTTATTTTACAGTCAAATATAAAGTTTTGATTTTTGGTCCTTGAAATTACGTCTCTAGCGGGCGCCATATTCAATTTAACATGACGTCATATAACCTACAATCAATACAATCAACACGCTTTCAGAGATACCTCATTTGTCAAATTAGGTTACGTATTTAGTAGTTTAGAAGTTTCGAGAATACAGATGCATACAGTTAAAATCATAATCAACATTCATTTTTGCTTCACCGTCTAGCATTTACAAGTGATTTTTAAATTATTACAGTTAATCATGAAACTATAAACGTCTCAGCGTCGGAGACAATAGATAGAAGGTTAACCGTTGTATCATATCAATAGAATTCGCCTTGGCAGTTATAGTACATTACTGCGAGGAGATTTGGCTCGTACGCTGTTCACTGCTCCACCAACACGGAACATAACGATTGTTCGTTGTTTCATACTCGACTCGAATGTATTTTGCATCTGTATCTGTTATATTTTATGATTACAATGGACCACGCAAATGGTAATGGCGTTGCCAACCCAGTTTTGATGTGAATCAGATTATGCTCTATGTAATTTACTCGTTACGCGGACTACTATTGTAGTATTAGTAACTCCAAATAGTGAATTATTTAGGCCAAAATGTAGTATTTGTTTTGCTGAAAACTGTAAACTGTCAATTTACCAACCTAAGTATGTAGTATGTTTAAGTAATACTAAGCCCTAATAATATACATATGTAAGCTAATTATTCTTATTCCAAACCTTTGTCCTAGGATCGGTTTTTATTAGTTTAACCAAGTTTTGGCAATTAAATAGTAGTTAAAATAAACACTAAAATATGGTCAATGCTGTAGTAATGAGTGTTAACATTTACTTATTAAAATCGTCTTTTAAAAATGATAGAAATAGTTGTTGATATACATATTGTGTACAATGTTAGTTTCAAAGAAATATATGATGATTAAATAATGGATTTATTAGTCCTAACCTGTTATTAAGTTAACCATGTTAAAGTACGTTCTGTTACTTCTAAACAAAGGCTTCTTATTTATCTCGTTATATCGAGAATTTTGAATCGACCTAAGTACTATTTTATATGATCATATGCGAGGGATTCATTAGCTTTTCTTAATTCCAAATAAATACATAAATTGTAGTACGTATTTAGTACGTTATAAAAAAATACGTCAAATTAAATATTTATATTTCAACTTTCACTTTTTTCCCAATTACATAAAAGCAGTAATTTCAGTTCTTGCAAACACATTTAAAAGTTAATTTCACTACTGAACGTAAAACAACAAAACTTCGTATAATTTTATGTCTCAGTAAGTACTTTGTTTTCTCTTGTTTTGATAGTTGAATGAATAATTTATTTAGAAATCCATTAATGATAAGCGTAACCTACTTATTTAATAGTTATATTAGGTATATTTATCAGTCTCTACTTTTAAGTTTTATGTTACAACAAAGAAATTGAATACTATCATGAGTGAAAAAATAATTTTCAAAGACCAAAATAGATTTATTTAGCTATGAAGTTCAGTTATTGTATAAGTATGTAGTTATAAAGGTGCGATAAGGTGAACTATATACTTAATTTGTATTTAAATTAATAAAAAACATTAAACGTAAACAGGTCTTCTGAGTATCGGGCAATAAAAGTAAACAGGGTTATACTGGAAAAGGGTGAACGTAAAAGAAAAAAGTTTAACGTAGAACACGCACAATCCGAACTTACCTTGTTAAATTCCAAAAGGAGAGATCCCCTCGATGCGGAACACAAACACAATAAATGTCCAAGTACATACACACGCTGAGTAAACAACCACTTTATACCACATCTGAATGTGAATCGAGATTCCAAGTTTTTACCTTCATTTCAGTTTGTTTATAGTAGAATTCACAACCTCAAGGGAAATTATCGAGAGAAAGAACGTACGGAACGAAGACAACCTTTCATATAACGTTTGTAATCGAAATAGAAACGCGACAGGTATACATAAATCACTATCAGATAAATATATTTAACTATAATCACAACTTACTTAGTTACAACCAAATGTGTCCATCCGAAAATGGGACCGAAACGAGCGCACTTGTTTTTTATTTATTTATTTTGTTATATCACAACCATAACGGAGCGTTTCGAGTCCCGAGAGACTGTCTTTCAATTTAACTACATCGCTTCATTTATTTGTACACTTAACTAATTGTTATTCACAACACTGAAGAGGTAAACATTGATAACATCCGAAGATTTACATCTTGTTAACTTATTTCGTCCATTTGTACGTCAATTGTGTTTCAATTCACCGTATTATTAGGATGTAACGCGTGTAAACAAGCATATCTTCACGGGTTTATTTGATAGTTTTGGCACAATAAAGTTTAAGAGTCATCCCCACGTGAACTCCGAGTGCGAGTCGAGCTCAATTACGCGGGAACGCAAGATTTCCACGTCCACTCTCCGCCGAATACTGAACACACATCGCTTCAGAGATTAAACATTTATAAATAGACAGGTGTATCCGTTTCAGTGATTCTGTGTGGCGGAGTTCAAAGGACACCGGTGAATGTCAGGTGATGTCGGAGATGTCAGTGAAACTGTTTCGGTGCCGACACGCGAAGTGTGTTCCTCGCACTGTTTGTGCTCTTACTAGAGGCACGCGTTCTACTGCAACTGCTGAAAAGCGAAACCTGTTGAAATAGGACGGGGGACCGTGTGCGAGCGAGACGCCACTACTTTTCAGAACTCCGCCCACATTTTCAGCCGCTTATTTTGCTATACGCACGTGTGTGCGTGGAAAAGTTGCGTGACTACGAGACGCGGCGGATCGGTGTTAGTGAGTTGTGGAAAACTCTCTTTAGGCCGCGTTCACAAGGGCGATTTTCATGATCTCGAACGAGCCGCTTTAATACATTCTATTGAATTTTGTATGTCGTTATAAAGTTTTAAGCTTTTGTTTATCACACGGCTAAAACATGTCTGACGTTTTATCTGATTTGTTTAGTCTGATGAGTTTAATCCTTTAAGTTTTGCCGAGCCCCAATCAAAGTTAATGTAATTGCCTTCATGTAAATAACTTTTGAAAACTTCATTGGGCTTTATTGTAGATGCCTGAGTGATAATTAGTGATTTAAAGAAGAATCTTTAAACCAATAATTACAAAATTAATGGCTGAAATGTTACGTTTTAAAATTTCCAGCAAAAATATACAATCTTAAATAAAACAAACCATGAACCAGATTATGAAAATGAAACACAACCCAAAAAAGTAAACAGTCCAAATTGTTTCGGAACATTGAAGGTGTCGTAAGAATTAATCAATTTAAAGTAGCATCAAGTCCAATATAAACAAAGGGCCACACAGACGCTGGAATAATGAAACACGCAGAGTTGTGTGAGATGAGGTAGAGTAGAGTAGAGGAGGCGAGCTCACGCAATGCGCACGCACGCTCTCCCTCGCGGCCGGCCCCACTCACACCCGCGCGCCGCGCCGCGCGCTCAGCCCGCAATGGACGACCGCCTCTGACACTCGCTCCGTGTAACCATCTACCCTTCATTATATCGGGAATCAATTGACAAATGGGCACCGACTGCCCGCACAAATACATTGCAACTATAACGCTCCAAGGACGATCTTTGTTTACCCTCCACGACATACATCCATTGATACAAACTTTCAGCCGTTCACCAAATTAATTGAACGCCTTCACTTTCAAGACGGCCCGCTATAACAATGGAAATGAAATACGATGAGCCTCCCTTTTTTATTTTCATTCGTTGTTAGTAACCATTTCGTGTAATTTGTTTGATTTTGTTATGAAGGAATGATCAAGTAAAATGCTGTTTAAGTAATTTATTTGGGGTAGGATTTTTATTTAATTCTATTATTTTGACAATGGCTATAACTTTAACGAAATGTACCGTTTGTTGTTTTGTTATTGTGAGTGAAGAGTTGAGAACCAGTTTTATTTTCTTTTACAATTTTATGTATTCTGTGTTCGTTCATAGTTTCTTCTTCTTCCGAACTTTTATCCCATTTCTAATTGGGGTAAAAGATAGGTTTTTTTTTTAGTTTAACCAGATTTGGGGGAATGTCAATATTTTATTAATCAGAACATCTCTCAGACCCTTATAACCCAGAAGGCTCCAACAACCGTCCGTAGTCCGTTCATAGTATTTTATCGTAGAATATCTTAACGTCTGTAGCGGTTAATATCGAGTCAATATCCACACCTGTTACAGTCATTTATTCATTTTAATCAATGTAAACGTTAATTATTGCGTTCCCGTATTAACGTAATGAGTTTAAACACATTATTTTTGTGTAAAATGAGTTCGAAAAGTTTGATACTTCGCCAACAGAAGTAATGGAGTGATAACAAAAATAGTTTATTTTAGAATATAATCGTGCATTCTTCGTCTATTGTTAGAGAAGTTGTCGACACGTTGTCTGTTCATTAGTTTGAGTATTTTCTTACAGTAAATAAGAAGTACAACTCGGTGCAAGTTGAAAACTAAGTTGAAACAGTTTAATTATTTATTTAAAGGTTTAGAAACAATGTTTACTTGCGTAGTTAGGTGTGAGATGTTTAAAACTGTTTAAATTACATCACACTAAAATGATATTAAACTAGAGATTTCCCGAAAAATATCTTTCACTCACCTTTTAAAAATATTCAGAATTTTCTTTTGTCTATTCACATACTACTCTACTAAATATAATAAAGTATTATCGTAACATTACCTTCAATTGTTCTAATATTATGTAATTTGTCACAAAAATACAGAAACAAAGTAAAAATAATATCCAATATTGTTTTATTCCTGTTAACTGATTCCCAAAGGCAACTTTATCCTCAATACGTCATACAATTGAAAGAGTATTAGAAAAAATAGGCAGGAATTTTCTTAACCCTCACTCGCTGTCAGCTTTGCTGAACTGAAATACGTCTATATGAGGGAGGAATGCTAGAAATACGAGATGTTATAAGTCCATTAACGTCTACTTAAAATACCTTTTATTATATATTGTGATATGTATTACATATCCTAATAAAATCAGTTTTATTGAGAGTAAATTGTTTTTAAACTTGTGTACTGTACTGTGTTTGTAAGTGGTCGGTTTTTCGCAAACACGCATCTCGTGCTTTTAAAATATCACTACATAGTATAAAACAAATTAGCTTTCTCTGTCCCTATGTCCCCATGTCCCTATGTATGCTTAGATCTTAAAACTACGCAACGGATTTTGATGCGGTTAGTGATTCAGTGGGGAGGTTTTTAACATAATTTTATCCCCATATTCTTACGGGAACGGGAACTACGCGGGTGAAACCGCGGGGCGCCGCTAGCTTCTTATAAACCAAGTTTTAGGCGTCTAAACTCAAAAGAAGTATCCTATTTGTCGAGCCGTTTATGAGTTATACTTAGTATAACTTATCTATCTTATTTTATACATTAAGTGCATAAAGTTTTGTAAAAGATTTTATACTGTTAATTGTGTCGCGATACATTGACAGCTACAAATGTAACATTACTGTGAAATTATTATCATACATAAATTATATCATAACATAATAAAAATGGAAAACATCCCTTATTTTGTGAAAACTCTACCCATCGAGGATAAATTATAACCAAAGATACTTTAAACGCAGTTCAGTCAACAATTAAAGTATCAAAGTTTATTAAATACACGAGTGTTGTGTTGAAGATGAATAGGGATTAATTATTGTGCATAATTTGCAGACACGCGTCCCCGACTGCATGCCAAGGGCGGGGACTCATTAACCGTTTAAAGCGATTTTACTAATTGGACTGAATCGTTCAAATACTCGCACTGACATTCTGAAGCTGTACGAAGTTGTATGTTTCATGTTGTATTTCATGTCGACATTTTGGTTAAAATATTTAATAATGTGCATAAGAACATTATCTATATCATTATATAAAAGGCTTTGTCCTGAATGACTGATGGATCAACGCACAGCCTAAACCGCAGATCGTAGAGACCTGAAACTTGGAGGGTGTGTTATTTGTATTACGTAGGCGTCCGATAAGAAGGGATTTTTGAAAATTCATCCTCTAAAGGGGTGAAAAGGGGTTGCAAAGTTTGTATGGGACAACGTGATTCCTCGGTCTGATTAAGTTCAAACTTGGCATAAATGTTCTTCAAAAATATTAATTAAATATGTGATACTCATTTTTCTTAAAATCATCACCTAACATGATTAAAAAGGGGTAAAAAGTTATTTTGGGGTTGATTTGCGTCGAAATTGATATCAATACTCCTTTGACATGTGTTTCAATTTGTAATTTGACAGCTGAATGACAAAATGGCGGCCTAAAATAATTTGACGGAAAATGAGGCAGCGTATCAAAACTATAAGTACTTAAATAAAAAAAATACCGTATTTTTACTTATTAATAGATATTTATCAATATTCTTCACCCCGCATTATAAATCTAGACTTTAATTTAAATAACTATTTCAAATATCAAATCTGTAGGTGAAGTAGTTTTTTCATAAAATGTACCAAATTGTTGCGTTACACGGGCTTCGCCTTGGCTTCGCATTGCTCGCCCTAATTAGATATTTTACTCATAATTTGATTTCTGCTTATCATATCTTCAGACATTTTCGATCTAAAATATTACTATACGAAAATTATTATTCATGTGCGATTTATCGATTTTAGCTTTGTGATATGAAATTAGTTAAGTCGAGCAGGGTTTTTTTATAACTAAATCACTCACTTATTATAGATACATAGATTCGCTTAATTACAATCCAGAATCTTTCCAGAATTTTTCACAGAATCTTAAACACTTTCCAATACATGTATAGTAGAACGCCGATTAACCGAATCGCCAATTATCCGAATCGGTCCTAAGTTACTATGTAATGTACCTCTATTAATTGTTGTGATTTATTATATTTTGTACTAGCTGTGCCCTGCGGTTTCACCCGCGTAGTTCCCGATCCCATGGGAATTTTGGGATAAAACGTAGCCTATGTTCTTTTTCGGACCTTAATCTACCCCTGTACCAAATTTCAAGTCAATTATTTCAGTAGTTTAGCCGTGAAAAGGTAACAGACAGACAAACAGGCAGAGTTACTTTCGCATTTATTATATTAGTAGGGATTTTCGTTAAGGCCCGCTGGGATTGCCACTTAAATATAAAATAAATAAAATAACTTACTCTGGATCGAGATGTTTAAGTGAGCTATAGATATTGTAGAACTGTGTTTGTTAAACTTATTATAGTTTATTCTACGTGTGACATCGTTTTTAGAGTTCCGTTCCCAAAGGGTAAAAACGGAACCATATTACTGAGACTTCGCTGTCCGACCGTCCGTCTGTCACCAGACTATCTCAAGAACCATGGACATTGGACGTATGATATGAAAGAATGATGCATATTCAAGGTCAAGAACGGTGAAAGCTAAAGCTACACTTGAAATTTTCACAGATGATGTATTTCTATTCTATTGCCGCTATAGGAAAAAATACGACGACCTCGATGGCAGAGTGGTCACCATGCCGGACTGACATCCGTAAGGTTGCGGGTTCGATTCCCGTGCGGGGTGAATATTTGTGTGAACCACAAATGTTTGTCTCGGTCTGGGTATGTGAGTGAATGAGTGTGCGTAGTTTCTGATACCCTAGATACAAGCTTCGAGCTTAGTTAGGGGTCAGTTACTATAATGAGATGATGTAGTGAATGATTATGTTATGTTATGTTATACATAAAATAAAATAAATATTTAAGCGGGGCTTCACAATACAACAAACGTGTTTTTTTGTCATTTTTGGTGGAACCCTTCGTGCGCGAGTCCAGCTATGTGCAGTCTATGTGTGATAATCCGAATTTTCGATTATCCGAATGGACCCCGGTCCCAATTAATTCAGATAATCGGCGTTCTACTGAATATGTATTGTGTAATGAAACGCCGACTCTTCCGAATAAAAGATGAAAAAATGGGATGGAAGTGGTAGTGGGGTAGAACGGGTAGTGGCGTAGAAGTGGAGAGGAAATGGGATTAGCGTGGATGTAGGACGGTGTAATGTAGAGCGTCGGTGGCGTAGGAGTTTAAGGCCTTTGACTTTCGATCGGAAGGTGCCTGGTTGGAACCCCACCACGTACCAATTTGTTTTAAATCATCATAACCAGTTCATTGATCTCCCTACCGAGGGTACAAGACCAGAAATAAGTAATGATGAGTGATGTGGAAGTGGGAGCGGTGTGGAAGATGTATTAGTGTGGAAGGGGAGTGTAGTGGAAGAGGTGGTGGCGTGAAATTGATATTAGGGGGTCAGTATCAGCTACCTAAGGAGGGGCTAGGGCCTGTCCTGAATGATATCTGATAGGGGTATTTTAATTATGTAGTGCACATAAAATATGAAAGTTTACCTAATTTATATGTCACTAGCGGCGCCTCGCGGTTTCACCCGCGTAGTTCCCGTTCCCGTAGGAATATGGGGATAAAGTTGTGCTAAAAACCTTCCCACTGAATCACTCTATCTATTAAAATAAACCGCATCAAAATCCATTGCGTAGATTTAAAGATCTAAGCATACATAGGGACAGAGAAAGCGACTTTGTTTTATACTACACATGTAGTGATAACGAATAGTATAGGCGTGTTTATAGTTTAATTTTAATCTCGACTGCCAGACCCACATATTGATTAAAGTTATTTTATTACAACGATATTTAGCGTTAGCCCAAAATAACTATTCTTCGCGTACGAAGTCGCGGGGCAGAAGCTAGTCTTGTATATAAAATTCTCGTGTCACAGTTTTCTTTGTCATACTCCTCCGAAACGGCTTGACCGATTCTCATGAAATTTTGTGAGCATATTCAGTAGGTCTGAGAATCGGCCAACATCTATTTTTCATCCCGAAATTCCCACGGGAACGGGAACTACGCGTGTGAAACCGCGGGGCGCAGCTAGTAGTAGCTGTATATTTCAGTGTTTAGCTTAAAAGGAGGTTCCAGCGACTTTCATTGTATATTGTCAAACCTTTTTAAAGCATTTTTGTATACTTACTTATTTTAATAATATATAGTTAAAAAGTTTGTTGGTTTGTTTGCTTGATCGTTAATTTCAGGAACAATTAACAAATTAGCCCTTTCATCAAGGTAGGTTGTATACAATACTAGCGGCGCCCCGCGGTTTCACCCGCGTAGTTCCCGTTCCCGTAGGAATATGGGGATAAAATTAGATAAAATTAAGCTAAAAACCTTCCCACTGAATCACTCTATCTATTAAAACAAACCGCTTTAAAGATATAAGCTAAGCATACATAGGGACAGAAAAAGCGACTTTGTTTTATACTCTGTAGTGATGAGTGATTCTCGGGTTACAGCAAGTTATAAGGAAATTCACAAGCATCTGAAACTGGAGCTTTTACGGACAATATGGACATTATTAGGCATACATACAATTGCACACGTCACAGTTCAAGGTTCCGTTAACGATTAACCACAGAAGCCGCAATGTAATTATACCATGATGTATTAAGTTGCTTGATTACTATGATGATTGATAATAACAATAAAAGCCTAGACCGACGTCTTTAAAGGCTTCTACCACAGAAATCTTTAGAGTATTCCAATTTCTGTGGCTTTTACCAATCCCAAACAAACTCTCCAGCTCTATTTTATAATATAAACAGGTGCGCCTGATTCGGAGCGCCTCAAAATCGGTGCGCCTCAAGGAATACCTCAAATCTAGGATACTCGAAATTGCCGATCACTGATTTAAAAGTGTAAGTAATCTAAATATATATAACTCAAAGGTGACTGACTGACTGACATAGTGATCATCAATGATTTCAGCCCAAACCACTGGATGGATCGGGCATCATGGGAAATATGGCATGCAGGTAGATGTTATGACGTAGGCATCCGCTAAGAAAGGATTTTGATTAATTCTACCCCCAAGGGGATAAAAGAGGGATAAACCCTAATTTTGCCGGAATTCATTATTCCAAGTCGCGGGCAAAAGCTAGTCAAAAATAAAATGTTAATTGATCAAATAAATTTAAATAGAGCCTATTCCACCTTTCTTTTTTAAATAAAATTTATAATAAATTAAACAATTCTTAGTATAATTCCCGCTTCAAGTCGTACCATGTGCATCAAAAGCTATTAATGATCTGAAACCTGAATAAATAGCTTGTTATGACTGAACGTCAGTGAACACTCGCGCCAGATGCTCCAAATTCATATTTAATTTTATTAATATTTTACCACCTATAAAATATTAACTTTTTTAAAATAACTTCTTCGGTAATGAAAAAAATCACCTATTTGTAAGAAGTTGTAAGATTACACACGACACAACTTAATATCTATCTATACAGAGAGGTACTAAAATCATAAAACCGAAAAGTTTATAAAAGAAACGACTGTTTCAAATTATAAAATACTTTCAGTGTTGGATAGCTTATCGAAGAAGACTATTTAACATTACGTTACAGCCATTAAAAGCATAATAATTAACGGTAACTCTGCAAGTAAACCTGCGAGTCACAACATTATAAATGACTAAGTAATGTCTGTACGTCATGTAAAATTTTTACCTATGTATGTCAATTATGTATCAATTAATTATATGAACATTAGGCACGCGATTTCCTCTAATATTAAACGTTTTATCATCATTATTCGGACATTACATTTAAATTTTTTGTAATATAATTTGTGTATTCGTCACTTTTATTATTCACATTAAATTAAGTAAAATTTAACATTAATCATTTACCTCTATATCTATAAAAGGATTTCGGTGGCTCGACACATTATAGTTTAATCGAAACTACTGAACTTTATATGATAAAATTGGAATGTCTGTTGACATTTTCTTGTAAGATTTAAGTAGAGTCACAAAGTTTTCTGTGCCGGCGGCCAAAAGTGGAAGCTGCTATTGTCATTTTGACTCCAATGTCATTTGGATACATTTTCAATAAACTGACAACCAAAAGATGCGATTACAGCGACGCATCGCTGTAATCTCATCTTTTGGTTGTCACCGGCACAGAAACTTGGTGACTCTATATTACATTATTTCTGCTAAAGTGTCATATTACAACCCTGTTTTAATCGGGTGATCGACTTATATTGTCTACGCGAAACTACTAAACTTAGAAGTGACTTTACTTACGAAAACATATTTCCTTGGAGAGTAAATTTTACACACTAACTTATGTTAGAATTACGGAATGGAAATACTTAACATATTTTAAAACATTGAAATCTAAATTTATAGTCAAAGGACAAATTTTAAAATCCACGCAACCAAAGACGTTGACGCAAACCTAGTTTTACAATGAAAGCATGAAATAGGTAACAGTAACTAATAAACTGATATTAGATAACAACATGTATTTACTTTCAGTCGAATACAACGTTTAGAAATTGTTTAACATGTCGAATTTAAAAATATTATTTTTAATTTTATTTACTGTGAATTCAGTTATGTCGTTAAATGTCGTAAGCGACTCTAATCTCTCCTTAAATGAAACTATACTTAATAATCTTGCTACAAATGAAATGGAAACAATTCTATCAAATTGTATTAAAGATTTAATGACGGACATAATAAATTCAAATCAGTTTTCACAAGATGCTGTGTTGCTAAATCCCGGGAATATAAAAATAACCACGTTACATACCAACAAAATAATATTGACAATAAGATCTTCAGAGTTTTCGAACTATACATACTATACACAACTTTACATAATAAGTGCAAATAATTTGGAAGATTTAATTTCAACATTCAATTCGAGTAGGACGAAACTCCATTGGAACCCGCTTGCCTATTTCGTGATTGTAATAGAGAATAATTTTGAAGAAAACCTCGATACCGCAAGAGATTACTTTCGATTTGTCAACATTTACAATGTTACTTTTGTGTCGAGAGCTAGAGATGACTACAACATTTACGCATTCAATTCGCCTTTACGTTACTGCGAAAATTCTATGAAGCTGATCTATGTAGAACAATGCTCCAAGTACAGAATTGGTACACAATTATATCCTGTGGCTGATAAAAAATCTCTGAATAATTGTCACATAAAAGTAGCAGCATTAAACATATTTCCATTTGTTAATTTTGACGGCAAAGTCCACGATGGAATAGAAGTGATGATGATAAACCGCTTGGCAGAATACTGCGACATCAAAATTGATATAATTGAATATAATATAAAAATGAACAGTTACGGGAATCCTGTACAAGAGTTTATGTACAGTGATATATTAGACCAAGTGGCTAACGGCGAAGTGCAAGGCGCAATTGGAGGATACAATCTTTACTTGAATTCATTGAGCAGAGCTTCTCCTATTTATCCACTTTGTATTGATCATATTGTAGTAATAATGCCTAAAGCTGAATTTTTAGGTGCTTGGGAAGCGTTAACTTTGAAATCCTATAACATTATCGCTTACACATTAGTTTTGTTACTAATATTGTCTGTATTTTCTTATGTATTAAGATTGTTTTCAAATACAGCGGATTTCACAAGCCATGTGTTAATTGTATATGGTTCATTGTTTTATCAAGTAGTGCCTATAGCATCTAAAAAAGGTATTACTAGGAAAATAATTTTGTTATGTATATTTTGTGGCATGTTTATTCTGCCGTTTGGTTTTCAAGCTTCACTTTCTAGTGTTAAAACTAGTGCTTTGACTGGTTACGATCCTACGGATTTTGATGATATAGTTGATAATTACGAGGTGGTAGTGCCCAAGAATTGGAACAAGTTGCCCAAGTTTAAATATGGCCCCGATTGTGAGTCAAGATTGGAATGTTTGAAGTTCATTAGAGATTTCAAAAGTAAAACTTACTACACAATGATATCTGACATAATGTTTCAATATTATAAATGGAAGTTGGTTAATGAAAACTGCGAATTAAAGTTGTATCAAATAAAAGATATTGCTTTTACTGTTATGAGTACCATGTATTTTAGACGAGGTTCACCATTTTTGAAATATTTCAATAATTACTTGTTTCGTGCGACAGAATTTGGTTTAATGAAACTTGATAGATGTATGGAGTTGCATAGACAATCACTTCATTGTAAATGTCATTCTAAACCAAAGTTTGTCAGCTTGCATTTGGGAGAGCTGAGACTGCCCTTCCTTACATTAGTAGTAGGAATATCGGCGTCTGTAATAGTATTTATATTTGAGTTATTTAATCGCTAATTTTTAACCCCCGACGCAAAAAGAGGGGTGTTATAAGTTTGACGTGTCTGTGTGTGTGTGTGTTTGTGTGTGTGTGTGTGTGTGTGTGTGTGTATGTGTGTGTGTGTGGGTGTGTGTGTGTCTCTGTCTGTCTGTGGCATCATAGCTCCCGAACGGATGAACCGATTTCAATTAAGAAATTTCAAAGACATAATAGAAACTTTCACTTGTAACACTATGAGTAGTAAGTAAGTTCTAATCGACATTTAATTAAATGTTGTATGGTTCCAAAAAACTGCAAACCTAACTGGTACAGCATGTATAACAATGAAAGTGTATTTTAAAGTAGTGTTTAATAAGTGTGTAATTATGAATTTTCAATTAAATTTGATGTAACATATTGTATTTGAATTTTTACTTATTGATCTATGTCTATCGGTATGATCCCTGTTAAGCGCTTGTTCACTATTTACACTTTCCGCTAGGAGAAACTATAAAAATACATATTTTGTCGCTGTATATGTACTGCATTTCTGGACAAAGGTCTTCCCAATTAGTTTTAACATGACTATCTTTGGCTTTTCCGATACCTATTTACTTTTTGATATAAAATGTTTCACAAAAAAACTGTAAATTTTGTATTTAATATTATCGGATGTGACAATTTTGCAACTTTTAAATACTATTTATAAACAAAAATATGAAAACGACGTAGGTATTTTAATTTGTTTGATTTATTTGTTTCACATACAAAACAAGGATCTCAAAGCAATACGATACCAAAGTAAAATTTATAACAATTTACAAATATTATCCAACGGGATTATTACAATTACGTATGAGAAAGAGAAATCTCCTGTTGACGCTGTGGGAAAAGGAACACTTACATGGAATTTGCACTAAGATTATTTTACTGCAGTCGAGTGATGAGACGAGCGAGCATAGTTATTTCAATTCATGTCTTGATGTGATGTTGTTAAAATACTATTGTGTAAATAAAAAAAAAGGTTATTATACGCCGCGGTGCAGAATATTGTTAAAATATTCTTTTTTAAATAAAAAATGAGATTTTTATACGCTGCACAAGGCAGTGTTTAAAAACCTTACGAGTCCCCACAAAGCCTCGCCAGCTTAGCTTTTGCTACTAAGTGATACAAATAAATTACATTTTCCTTACTACTTCAATATCCTTAATGACAAAAACCCAAAATAAAGTAAGACAAAAAAATTACTTCAATATATTGTAACTTCAATATTCGGTTGGTTCTTCATCTACATTATCGTATTCTTCACGAGGATAACACTCTCCACGTCTTTTGACGTATCCCGTTGGACATTTGTTCGAGTCGATGCCATGGCGGTCTTCAACCCTCTGAATGACGTCGGGATTTGGTATAGGAACCAGAAACTTCAAAGGCTCTATGAAGGCACTCTCCGTTCCAAGAATGAACAGACACGCGAGACCAACGAACACGGTCAACAAAGACATTTTGTTTATATAGGTTTTTTTTTTCAAATATATGTATTACAGTACGTACTGCTTTTTTGTATTGTGAGATGGAACTTTAATTCCATCCTTATATACGAAATCTATAATCGAAATTATATAGGATTAGACATACAATATTGTGCCAATTATATGGTGTTAAAAGGGTATGGCCGTAGTAATTTATAATCCGTGGTAAGACCAAAGTTTACGATGAGTTGGGATTTTTTGAATTACTCATATTGTGACGGTGTTTAGCATTTTTAAAAATAGAATGCATACCATTATTGGTAAGTAACACAAGAACCGTTTTGGATATGTTACCTGCTACTGTTAATACATACTCATGCTAAATTAGGCTAAACGATATAGCAATCGATAGACATGACTTGCGACCCTTACACGAAACATTAGGACTAAACCAAGTATTTTTCATCGAGGGAGTGACTTCGCAAATCCCTCAGAGTCCTTCAGGTTGCCTCCTTATTTAATGGTGGGTATTTACAGTTTTAATTATTTTTATCGAAATAATTTCACAAAATAAATAAGCTACATAACAACGTTTAACAAACATTGGAAAAGTCTTTTATAAACACAAAAGTGTGGATGGATGTTTATAACTCTTTCAAGCCAAACTTCTGAACCGATTTGATGATATTCCGTACAGATCATTTATTAGATGATTTCCTTCAAACTAGGTATAACAATAGATTACTTACTATCCCAAAATTATCGCAGGATTGTGATTAACTTTGGTAAAACCGCGGGGCACAGCAAGTAACATACATAGGTACAGTTCGAATCGATTACCAATTGTTTTTAACCGACCATGATATTAAAATTTCACTAGTGAATTTATAATTTACCGGCGTATTTCTAAAATCATAGAGGTCAATCGTGAATACCGCTCAACCATAACCTAAGTCATAAGAAATATAGCTGTGCCCACGGTTTTACCCGCAAAGTTCCCGATCCCATTAGAATTTCAAGATAAAACATGGAAGCAACCTCTGTACCAAATTTGAAGCCAATCGGTTCAGTTGTATAGCCGTGTAAAGGTAACAGATAGACAGACAGAGTTACTTTCGCATTTACCTTACTATAAGTAAGGATAAAGTTGATTGACAATCTATATTATCCGGTTAATTAGAATGTCATTAGTAAAATTGTAAAATCTCGGATTTGACAGTAAATATAGGCAACCTATGAAACATAGGCACATTGCTGGGCTAACTAATACTGTCTTTTCCAGTGACGCAACTCAAATAGGTAAAGGTAAAATGTGAACCTACACATATCCTAGTATTCTCATATTCAAATTAAAAAATCATATATGCGACGATACAGTCTAAGATGGAGCGTGTTCGTCTAGAAGATACCTAGAGACTTAGATTGTATGTTTCAGGGAACAAAGAAGCTGGCAGGGAGTTCCACACCCACGCTGTTCGCATAATGAGGGCGTACCTCATATAGTCAGTTAATCCACCCTAGCGGTTTCCCTGCAGTACAGAGACAGAGATACAGACTGCATTAAATAAATTGTAGTACACGTTGAGAGCTTCAGGTCACAAACTTTTACACAATACACGTGGCTGGACGACACCTCATGGAGTCAGTTAATCTACCCTAACGGTTTCCCTGCACAAGATTCAGACTTCAATCAAGAGCTTTCAAATGACGTAGGTCACAAAAGTGTTACAACATTAATATGTATGAGTCCTAATTGACGGAACGTCCATTCTCGTTTGTCATAAACATGAGTCAAATCTGTGGCCTATAGTTACATCAGTCCCCACTAACACCAAATATGTACAATATGATATACACGGTATTTTAATACACATTTAATTACAATTATGAAACGTATTTAAGGAAGGAATTAAAAGAGTATTTTGACAGTATGTCACGTAGCGCCAAAAATACAACTGCGAAATTAATTAATTAAATAAATAGTACTCAAACTAATCAGTGCAATATATAAAATAATAAATAAAAAGTTTATATATTAAATAAACAAAATGTCTTGTTGGGCCGTGTTCGTTTGTGTCGCATGCCTGTTCATCGTCGGAGCGGAGAGTCGCATCATCAGGAACCCTACGGAGTCGAGTGTGCAGGGCGTGTGTGACGTCACTACTACTACGTCACCACCAGCAGTTGTCACCACGGAAATTGAACACCGTCACAGCTTCATCTCGGTGTGTCCTTCAGGTTACACTAAAATAGGTGAAATTTGCTTCTCCGAAAATTTTTATTCAGATAGCTCCGAAGAAGATGTGACATATGAAATAACAACCGACTAACCGACTTTTAAAAAAATGCAATTTTAGATATTTTTGTGTAATTTCTTGTGGTTATTGTAAAAAAAGGTATAGTGTAAGCGTATGAGATCCCACAGCGGGTCTGTGGTAGAGTGAAGGTTTCTTTTCATATCATGATAATTGTAATAATTTTAAATGATGTTTGTAAATTGTTTTAAGTCTTACTTTGATTTTGTATAAAAATACATATCGCATACCAGTCTAGTCTTATCGAGATATAGTTATAATGATTCTAACCCATTAAATATAGTATTTATATAGGCGTTAGCATCAGTATTGATATGATAAATAAAGTGATTGATTATGACATGTTTATTTATTTATTGCATCCACATAATATTATATTTCACAATAATGCATATATGGCCCCTGTGAATTGGGTGCAGCAATTAAGAGAGAGGAGGAGGTTCAATGGAATAATAGTAATTAAAATTGAGATAAAATTTATAGTAAAATCTGAATTTAAACAAAAAAAATAAAGAAATAATATAATAATGTTATTATGCTAAAGGCAAGTTTGACATATCCTAGTATAACCTCATCATATTAAATCTCATTAAGAACCTATTTCCTTTCAACAATGTCTTCTGACATATTTAGGTACTCTAAATTTCTCAATGAACTTATTAATATAACCAACACTCGCGTGCCAGTTACCCAGAATATGTTCAAAGATGAAAATATATTTGAGGAATGAAGTTTTATTAGGTAAGTCAGTACCTTGATACGGCCACATCAATAGCTATTGGCAGTCGTGAATACCGTTTTATCTACTAAGACCCTCCATTAAGTTAGCCATCTCATCACATTTACTTACCGCATTATGGGCGTTATATGCCGTTCCCTTAATGATCTGCACGTAAGGTACAGAAAAAATGTTCTATATATACTTTGTAGCGTTCGAAAATACAAGAAATTTGGGAAAAACTGACTTGCACTATAAGTAAAACTACCAGTCTTAAACGTGCATTATAAGAACCAGCCATATGGTATCCCTACTAATATTATAAATGCGAAAGTAACTCTGTCTGTCTGTCTGTCTGTTACCTTTTCACGGCTAAACTACTGAACCGATTGACTTGAAATTTTGTACAGGGATAGTTTATGGTCCGGGGAAGGACATAGGTTTTATCCCGAAATTCCCACGGGATCATAAGATATAAGACCATTTATTTACCATATCTTTTTTATTAATTTTATTAAAGTCAGGGACTGAAATAACTATAGGCCCGTTTGACTCATGTTTATGAGATTCCATTCCTATCTTCTTTATGTGTGACTAGCTAAGTCCGCGTTTTACCCGGGTGACTTCTATTTTTTTATCCCGTAAGAATTTCAGGAATAAGTTTTCTTCTTTGTTATAAAACTAAGAACACAAACAGTAATACACTTCTTTAAATTATGTGTAGTATTTATGCCCATCATTACACTTACATCATTAGTCATATCTAAGCCCTGCGGGGGAATCTTTCAGTCCGAAGTTATACCATAGTATAGATACGCTAATACTCATTATTATACTGTGGTATAGACACAGGTCATGCCCCCGGGGACTTACATTCATCACTTACATTTCTTGACTCATCACTGACGTATCTGCGAATCGCTTATAAGTAATGTTCTCGTTGGCTTTGTTTAGTACCTGTCATATACTTAACAATGGTTTTCCGCATACGAAAACACAATTTTTAACTTAGTTAGACAGATTTTTAGGAGTACCTTTTTTCTGACGTTTTCACAAAAGACTGAGACGTAAAGTTAACACAATTTAAAAATTCAAATTATTATGATTAACGGGATATTTACCATGTATATTATTTATTTCGAGTTTCCGATAATAATATACATCCTACTAATATTATAAATGCGAAAGTTTATATGTTTGTGAGTTTGGATGTTTGTTCCACTTTCACGCAAAAACTACTGTATCGATTGTGATTAAATTTGGTACAGATGTTCCTTATAACTAGGAATAACACATAGGATTTTGGACTTTTTATCCCGAAATTCCCATGGGATTGTGTATAAGTAATCGTTTGTTTTATTGTAACTTTTTGTGGTCACAAATCCTACCAATAGATGGCGCCGTTACTTAATTTTTTAACACACGATGGTGATTTGTGCCTTAATTGTATGATACTACGAGCTACGCATTCTCACGGGAGCGGGTACTACGCGGGTTAAACCGCGGGGCGCTGCTAGTGGTAAATATCCTGTTAATCATAATAATTTGAGTGCTAATAACCATGATCACTATAAAAACAATTTAAAAATATCAGAGAATTTGGCAGTAAAACATTAAATTATAAAAGTAAATAATTGTTTAGTGTAACGAGTATTTATAATTACGTACTCGTATGTACTGTATACAATGTATACTCGTAGTTCCATAAAATAATCTCCAAGGCCATAAAGTTTAGTGGACGGTATGTTATGGTATACCACAAATATTTATTGCTATAATCTGAGTAACCGTATCGTATTTCATCTTTATCAGAGACCCGGACCCCGAAGATTTTAACACAAAGTATTTATTACACGTTAAAATTATAAAAGGTATCATAATAAACATTTGTTGAATAATGTTATTACTGTACTCGTAATCTTATCGCCGTTATAACCAAATTGTAATTCTTTATAAATATCCCCACAGGACAGGCATAGCCTAGTATGGGGGTCTGTGTAATTTACAAATATTGTGAAATGCTTTTTATGGTAATAAATTATTATAAATACATTAACAAAAGAGAAACGCATTTGAAAAATGATTACCCAACTCGAAATTTAAATATTTGAGGATAGATGTTTATTGTTCTTACAAGCAAACTATATTGAATATATTTGGATGAAATAAAGATAACGAATTTAACCAGGAGTCTACTATTTAAAAAAAATCACGGAATCGGAATTTACATGATTAAAATCCGTGATAGTATAAGTAATCTCTTAAAATAAAAAAATGTATGAATTGAAATAAAACATTAACTTTTCTACTTTTTATTGGAATTTTGTTTTCAATATAACCTCAAATTTTAATGATGACATTTGAGGCAAATTGTAATATAACAACAGTGAAAAGGAAATACTAATTTACTTCTTAGAAAAAGGTTCAACCACTGAGCAAAAAACTTACTGTTTCGCTTTGCGTGTTTCACGCAAAATTATAAGGATATGTTATATACCTTCATTTTTAATAATAAGTACAACCAACTCAAATTGATACGAGATTGAGTTAAATGCGCCTAAATTATGACTTAAAAATAAGTTCAAAAAATAATACTGAACAAATTTTTCATTTGTAAACTAAAATATCTTTTCACATGCAGTCAATTTATAAATAAAAAATAAAAAACAAGTATTAGAAGTATAATTATATAACATAACATAATCATTCACTACATCATCGCTACAAATTCTCAGCATCATGTTGTCAATAAATAATTAATTTGATTTAGTGTAATCGAAATTCTCTCTTGTATTGGAATTACCAGCTAACAAGCCTTGACCGGAACTAAACTTTCATTTAAAAAACAACTTCGCCCACCAAACTGTTTTAAATAAAATTAGCATCGCAGGTTGCAAACATGTATTTTATTTACAACCGAAAAACCCGTATTTAATACTACTCTATGGTTTTACCCGCGTAATATGCGTTTCTTAATATGCGGCATAATATAATGCTTACATTATGTATAAGGTAATAAATAAGTACTATTTTCTATAAAACACATTATGACAAATAAAAATTCGTTTTTCAAATAAATAAACTGTACTAAAACGTGATAAAATTATTAATTATGTACATTACATTTATCGAGAAAGACTACAAAAGTACTGATGTGTATTACTAATCTGGAGTAATATGAAATATTTTATAACTGTACCATATTATTAAACTACGAGTATAATTATCAGGTTGTATACATATAAACACAAAAGATAGGTGTTCATACAAACGCCCACACAAAACAAGAAGGTTATTACAAATAAGTATATAAATATTCATAAGACTTTGTAAAAAGGTAGATTTCTCATTCAATTTCTACAGTAGATATAAATAACTTCACGTGGTCACAGTATATCTATTTCTGTTCAAAATATTATTGAAAAAATATTCTATATCGAATATGTCTGTCTGTGTAAGTATTGGTAATTTTAAACTCGGGTCATATTGGAATATAATATAATAGCAAACATATACATCGCTTTCAGAAATCGAACCTCCATTATTGTAGACCATGTCACAAGACCACCAAGGCGTTTAGGAAGTCTAAGAATTAATATAATAATAAATAATAATCATTCACTACATCATCTCATTATAGTAACTGACCCCTAACTAAGTTCGAAACTTGTATCTTGGGTTTCAGAAACTACGCACACACTCATTCACACTCACACCCAGACCAAAATAATATCGCAGAAAGGACTCAAATTAGAAAAGTTTATTTGCGGAAAACTGCTCACTTACGAATACATATTAATAATTACTACCAACACCAAATTACTACCAAAAACATTAAATTAAAGCAATATACCGTATAAAAACCGGAGCCTAATATCACAAAAAATAAAACAAAAAAATCAAACTCATAGTCATAGTATTCATAACACAAAAAATATAACAAAAAATCAAAGTTGTAACATTTTTTTGTTTCTAAATCTACCAGATTGCCGGGAATCACCAAACAAGTATATAAACTAGTTTTAACATATACATACATAACATTTAAATATTATGAGTAAATGGAAACTGCACATACCTACCACAACATTTGCATTTTATTTACATTTAACGATATTATTTTATTTTATGTATTTTACTACAATAATATGAATAAATAATAAAAAATGATTAAAAAAATTACTTAGTATTATTTTAAAAACGAAATAAATTAATTTATCATTTTTAAAATCATTTTTTGTTTTCAAAAGATCAACCATAGTTTGTATTTTAAAATGATTGGAATTTCTATAAGTACGCAACTAAATAATGAAATACATACATTTATTTATTAACTAGCGGCACCCCGCAGTTTTACCCGCGTAGTTCCCGTTCCCGTAGGAATAGGGGGATAAAATTAGACTTAAAACCTTCCCACTGAATCACTCTATCTATTAAAACAAACCGCATCAAAATCCGTTGCGTAGTTTTAAAGATCTGATGATGAAGAAGCATACATAGGGACATAGGAACAGAGAAAGCGACTTTCTTTTATACTATGTAGTGATAACAAGCTTTTTGAAACTACTTCCATCTTATGTAAGTACTTAATCCATTGAAAAAATAAAGAAAACGCGTCGTATTCGTTAGAAGTAGTTTTAATTCTTTCGCATGAATCATAGAAATCAATAAACTCTCAAGAATTCAATTTAAAACCTGTCATTAACCTACTAACTAAATGAGTTATGAGTTGAGATCATAAATATTTATACTTAGTTACAATTTATAGTAAATATCTCTATTACGTTTCAATTCATCTGTAGGTACTACAAGTAATTATACATAATTATGTACAACCAAACAGCTATATAATTATATAGCTGTTTGGTTGTACGCACTAAACTCAGAAAGTACATACTGGATCGATTTGAAATTATTTTTGTTGGAAGCCTATTTATCAAGAAATAATATGTATCATCACGATACGAACAATTGGAGCGGAGTGAAACCACGGGATATAGCTAGTTGGGTTGTAATAAAAATGACATAATTTCGTAACAAAACTGGCATATTTTTATAAAATCGTGTTTTCCAAAAATCGTGTGAATCTTAAGATTGCATCCTTTGCAAGTCCTTGTACTAAATTACGTCATTTTATTCTGATAAATAATACAGTTTGTAGTGTAAAACATTTGCTAGAAGAATAAATTATCTTAAATCGGGATTAATTTAAAAGTTTATGTTTACTTTACATAGTATAAAATGATTCGATTTGGCAGTCTGTTCGAAAAGGTCTATTAAACTACTTTATGGATTTTAATGCAGTAAAAGGAAGGTTTAAATATGGGTACATCCAACGGGATTGGGATTTAACACGGTTGGCCTATTCTTGATTGCATTCTTCATTAGTAGGTACTTAGATTAAATGAGGTATAATATTGTTGAATATTTAGTACATAGGTACATGTAATTAGAAACATATAGGTCCTTCACGCTAAGGAAACGTGAACAACGTTATATTTTCTTACATATTTACCGTATCAATTAACACCTTAGTAAATGTTGCATTCATTACGGAAACAAGGAAAATATCTTTAACGATAATGACTAAAATGAAATATTTAAATTTCAAATTATATTGGTATGTATTTATAGCACATAATTACGGTAAACGCACGTGAATCTTAGACCAACGTCTTTCAATAACGTAGCTATGTTGTAATACAATGATTCATCTTATGCATGACGTTGGGGAACACAATTCTTCAACGCACAGGAAAATATCTTAAACGTCTACTCCAACTTTGTATAAAAGGTCGTCTTGTTGAGAATCAAACCACACTTCCCCGCCAAACGGCACGAGTATAACTCACATAGACTAAAAAGTTTATATATTAAATAAACAAAATGTCTTGTTGGACCGTGTTCGTTTGTGTCGCGTGCCTGTTCATCGTCGCAGCAGAGAGCCGCGTCATCAAACACCCTGTGGAGTCGAGTGTGCAGTTCGTGGGTGACGTCACTTCCACTACGTCACCACCTGCAGTTGTCACTCCTGAGGAGACGTCGCAGATAGGAGACCGCGCCGGCATCATGGTGGGCACATGCCCCTCTGGATACGTCAAAAGGCGAGGGTATTGCTTCCCAGAAGGTGATTACTAAGCGGTGCAGAAGTTACCCAGAAGAGGCTTGTGAAGAAATGGAATAACATCAATTCTCAAGGCAACTAACTAATGATCTTAAACTAGCTGTGCCCCGCAGTTTCACCTCCATGTGCCCAGTTTTTCAACTTTCGTAATAATCTCAAGATAAAGAGTAAAATGTGTACCAAATTTCACTTAAACCGGTCCAGCCGTTGAGTTATAAATATACTTAGTGTTGTTAATAACCCGACTATGAATATAAATTGTACCTCTTAAAATTTGCCTCAAAAATTATAAAGTCAATGCTAAGCTATGTGAACTCAATGGATTTTTAAATGTGATATTACATATTATTGTTTTTATTTATTTTTTATAATAAATTCGTTAAAATTATGTGTTGTGTATGTTTTTGACTCATTTTTTAAGGTTTTTTTAAAGTAATTTATGTTTAAACTATAGCTTTTAAGTCAGTTATATATTATAAGTAAATTATCCCAATGATGGTGAGTGACCACTGCTCACTATGCCGGACCACTAAATTAGGGGATGCAGGTTCGATTCCCGGGCAGGGGAAATGTTGGTGCCTCTCAAATGCCAAATGCTAATACAGGTAATAATCCTAAAGGTCAGTTGCTACATAAATTCAACAGAAAGAGTGAATAAAAAAGTTAACATTGTTTGTCTTTAAAACCTGCAAAGATTTATTAGTATTCTTGTTACAACCCGTACAATACAACCTGATACTCTGAATCATTAGAGTAGGTTTATACGATGTCAGTATCTACTGGCACTGGCAACCAACACCCGCCAGTGCTGGCTTGTATAGTTACTGGCCTCGTATAAAAACTGCTTCAGCCAGCGCAAGCCAGTGTTGGTTGCCAGCAATGGCAGTAATAGAACGCCGCTGGTCTATTTTTCAAGCCTCCGCCTGCGTGTCCTGCAACCACCGCGCCTACCTAAGGACGAATCATGCTTATGGCCTATTTCACCATCTTCAAGTAACGTACCGAGAAACTACTCACATGTTTTGTCTTTGTCACTTGATATAAAGTAAGAAAGATACAAAAGTAACTTTACCTGGTGAGTAACTCTACTTGAAAGTCGTGAAATAGACCCTTAATGATATAGAGTCTCTATATTATAGACACATCGTATAAGAAAATATGGGCCAGCCCAGCGCTGACTTGTCTGAGCACTGGCACTTCACTTTCTTCTTATAGACTTAGCTTTAGTAAAAAGGATTTTGAATGAATTATTTATTAGCCTTAAAATCAAAACCATGTAGACTATGTTTTTATACAACACAGTTTCTAGAATGCCTACGTCACGTATACAGTAAAAAAAACTAAGTAAATACCAAATTATATATATATTCTTCCTTACATTGTTTCTAAATAAACAAGTATTTGATTTTATACATGATTTTAATATTATTTATTTATTAAAATATAACATACTATAACGTATTAAATAATATAAACTTCCTTACATTGTTTACATAATTTTATTGATAACAATATTATTTCTTGTCCAAAAAATAATTGTCGTAAGTATAAAATAATAGCCACTCAGAATGTTATGGATACCTATACGTAGTTTAACTAAGTAATTGTGAAAAATGGTACATGTCTGTCAGAAGTAAAACTACCATAGAACAAGAAAGTTATTTAGGGCATCCCTTCGTCCACGCTCCCTCGGGAACAACGTGCAAACTTACAAACTGTCGAATAGTGATAATAAGTCGACACTCGTTGATAGATAAATATGTTATTTTGGTATTTCCGTTGCCTTGCTTAAGCTACCTAAACCGGTTTATATTAATAAACAAGAATTACATAAATAATATGCATTTTAATATATTAATATATGGTTTTCCCGCGTCTCAAATAACCGTTATTAATATTATAATATTGACTTAATGAAATCTAGCACTGATAATTCCCCGACATTCAAATCATAGGCTAAACCGGTAAACCTGCAATCTGTACTCGTATACATGTAAATCTTTCTCGCATAACTTGATGAGCATTCAATAATTTTATTAATGTTCTCCTCTACTTAATCAAGTTGCAATGAACTTATTTTATAAGGAAATAATTCAACTTATACTAGTAAGCTAATAAGACTCACCTAAATACAAACGTTATAATATTTCGATTTATTGTTTGTGTATAGAGAAAATAATGCAAAATTTATTGAGAGTGTTGTTTTTAGAGATATATTTCTCGTGGATACCTTCCGAGGCATTTTGATAGCCTAAGCCCCCTATGGTTAGGTATCAGGTCCATATCAATGCTGGGCTGAGCCAATTTTTAAGATGTCTGCTCTTAGGCAGCAAAAAGTTGGTTTTAATTGAAAATACTGCTCAGAATTCAGTTTTACCAAACGTCTTTTGTACTTTTTGTTTTTGCCAGCGGTGGATTTACACTAGGGGCAGTCGGGGCAAGTGCCCAGGGCGGCAAATGTTTTAGGGCGGAAAAATTTTGAAAGTGAAAAAAAAATTCTAGTAATAGGGCGGACTTTTTTCTGGTGCCCAGGAGCGGCATTGAGTTTAAATCCGGCCCTGGTTTTTGCTTATTTTCCCCTACGATTCTGAGTTATTTCAAATAAATGACTGTCTTGTTATGTATTTTTACCGTAAAATGCAATAATATTTCCCCTACAATTCTGAGTTATTTAAAATAAATAGTATCCGTGTTTTTGTGTATTTTTACCGTAAAATGTGTTAACACACCACAATAATATGTGTTTACGTGGTGTTTACACCTTGAATACCCTGAGTTTCGTAATTAAATCCGGTAAGACGAGGTCCAGTGCGAATTTGTGACATGACGTGTTTTTCAACCGAACTTTGAAAAAAGATGAGATTGTGTTGAGAACGTCATCTGTGTACAGATTTGGTAAATGCATTTTTTATTTGGGAGGGTTTATTTCCCGTTTACTCAACAATTATTGTACGGATAGTCGTTAGTGCAAATAGGTTGATAGCAAAAATCCTCTGATTTCTAATCTTGAGCTGTCTTATTTGCGTTGCATTTTTAGTCTGGTTTAGCACTAAACCAGGTTTTACAATCAATTTTGAATACTGTCAAAGTGACAGATTCGACTGACAAGGTGTCAAATGCTTACCAGGTTTTGTTAAACCAGACTAAAATGCAACGCAAATAAGGCAGGAGGAGTCTTTCTCTCGATGACTGAGTCCAGGGTCAGATAAGTACAGAAGGCTGGGTAGGACATGGCACGCATTGTAAGAAGGTCCTTGTCTCTGTAACCCTAACCACTTTGTAGTTTTTTATAAGTTTTACTTTATTGTATTGTATTATTTTAAAATAAAATAATATTGTTATAAACTGTTTAAGTAACTGTTAACTGTCATATCCAAGTTTAAGTTTGAAGATGATATAAAATGTGGTATTTCCAGGATGTGGAATGTGGAACCAAATAAACATTATTTTAATTATTATTTATACACTTAAATAAATGATTCAACACAGACAGATTAACCCAGTATGTTATATTATACCCACACCATTGTTTACTTAAATGTATTTAAGTCCTAACATTACAATGCATAGTCATTACATGTCTACATACATATTGCTACAAGTTACGTCAACCAGAACCACTGAAATGGATAAACGTGTTATACTGATCATGTTATTACTAAATATTATAAATTACTGTGTATCAAAACCTGATGGTGATGATTACTCTTGGGAAATGGAATTTACTGATATATCAATTCCAAACTCTTATAAGCCGCCCGAAGAAGAGTCGACGACAGAAAATAATTCAGCCAACAGAATGGCTATAATCAGCAATGGTTGTGGTTCTGGATACACTAAAAGAGGGGGACTCTGTGTCAAGGCTGATGACTATGACTATGGAAATAATGACTACTAATATGGAAGGAAGTGAACAGTAAATTGTGCTAACCGTTTTTAGTAGTGAGTAAATTGTTCATAAAGTTTTTGGATTAATCAAACTGTGTAACTGCTTCCTCAAATCAAAAACAGGTCAGTAGAAATGTGTCTGGCATGTATGATCACTAGTTTTAATAAATAATAGTGTGATTCCCGAATCTAAGCTAAGTTTTAAAATAGATAACATGTGTCGCTCTACAAAGGAACCAACTCGTGACCAGGGTCAATGCAACTATGAATTTAGTTTGTGAGTTTCAAAAGTGTTAAACCAATAAGGTAGACAAGATATTTACTTTTACTACATTTATAATTTTTTAACCCCCGACGCAAAAAGAGGGGTGTTATAAGTTTGACGTGTCTGTCTGTGTGTGTGTGTGTGTGTGTGTATCTGTCTGTCTGTGGCATCATAGCTCCCGATTGGATGAACCGATTTCAATTTAGTTTTTTTTGTATTAACGGGGACTTATTTACAACATTTATTCTTTACCTTACAGTAATTTTACTTTATTATAATACTAGCTGGGCCCCAGCACTATATCAGAATCCCGTGGGAATCCTTTCTTAGCGGATGCCTTCGTCATAAAACTACCTACATGCCTAATTTCAGCCCGATCCGTCCAGAGTGGTTTGGGCTGTGTGTTGATAGATCACTATGTTAGTCAGTCAGTCAGTCACCTTTGTACACAACTGAATATATGTATAGATATTATGTATACATCATACCTACATTAAGTTTAATTGTAATTAAATATCCCCAAAAAAAAAAACTTACTTATGTTTTTTTTTCTTTTTTTATAATCTCATAAGCAACATTAAAGTTCAACAAGAATTTTATGACCTTTATAAATTAAAAAGATAAAAATGTTATTGATGGTTTTTTCATTTTAATACCTGCTAACCTTATCTTTAAACAACACAAACCACTTTTTGGAAAACCCAAAAATCGGTAACACTTTATAATCTTAATGACATATGTAGTGTGAAACATCCAGACGAATACAAATAGACATAATGATAAATACAAATCTTTGTGTTAAACAGGAATTGAACTTATAACCTGAGGCAGGCAGGGTTATTATCCTACTAATATTATAAATGCAAAAGTTTGTATGTTTGTGAGTTTGGTATTGTTACTCTTTCACGCAAAAACTACTGTACCTATCGATTTAGATTACATTTGGTACAGATGTTGTGTAACAAGGAATAACACATAATTGTCTCATACTATACTAGACCTATTTATTTAAAAAGTCAGCTCTACAATATTAGCCTAGTATGGGGATGGGAAATTCCACATTGAAAAGGGAGGACCAGACGGGTGTTGTCTGGTGGGCAGCTGCCGGACGGTTGTAGTCGGGCTCTCGTATACATAGTCAATTGCACTGTAAATTTCGCTTGCGCGATTCAGGACCCTTCAGTTTATTTCCCTCAGTTGCGGATAAATGTCGCTGTTAGTACTTAGTTTCTATGTGGCGTGTAGATGTCGCCACACTAGTTTATGACTATGATATTAATAGTACCTATAAGTACTTAGATAGTAAGAGTTTGTACGTATGTTTTTTGAACGCCTAGATATCAGGAACTACTGGTCCGAATAAAAAAAAGTAGTAGAAACAATGTTAATTATGCTGTCACATAGTACCAGTCCCGGATTAACCCTTTATCAAATTAAGCAATTGCCTAGAGGACCACTTCGGGGAGCACCAGAAAACACCAGGCCACCAGGACACATAAGGATAGGGGGGGGCCAGGGCCGTAGCTATGCTTGAAATGACAAATGCCCCACTTTGTTGAACATAGCGCAGTTAGCTGACCTTTTTTTCATCGTCAAATTCCACTCTAGCTATAGCCCTGGGGGCCCGAAGGCTTAGGTTTGCTTAGGGCATCATGAAGTCTTAATCCGTCACTGCATACCTAGTACGAATTATAACATCGAACGTCTCACTCTAAAAGATGATAAAGTATGTTAAAAACAAAGAGTGATCCCGCCATCTTGACGTTTATGAAAAATCGAACCCGTAATTTAAATTGATTTGAATTTAAATGCGAGAAGTTGTTGACAATATTTGTTTGGAATCTAAAGGTAATGATGACAACAAAATAATGAATTCAAATCATGCAAAGCACTGGGTTTAACCAATACTCGAGAAAACCCACATTATTTCCTTTCAATTTACCTCGGCAATACATAAGCATTAGCTACACTTATCATTATAAATATGTAGTATTTGTAATTTAAATAGGTAGGTACATAGATGTATTTACTCAAAAATATGAATTGGAAAATGTATTATAGACCAACAATAGTTAAACCGTCTATGAGTACCTACAATGATACAGTAAACCGCAATATAAGAAAATGCAACTCATCTTATTCATCAAGTTCTATGACCCATTAAATAGGTCGGTAAGTAGCTATTTGAACCGGTCAACATTCGTATACAAAAAACAACAATAATTTTAATTTGTTTATTAGTAATTGTTTATGAATCATCGATACATGGTCGCAACCTTAAACTGTCACACGAGGACATAAAAAGTGATCTCACGACAAACCGGCTACTCATTTGTACCTCACCTGTCGAGACAAACACTTCGACACAAGAATACTAAGTATACTTATTAACACTACGTTTAAACTTCGACCACTTAAAATGTGTAAATACACGGCGTTGTGTTTCTTATTAATTATCAGTTATTGTGTTGTGACTGCGTTTCCTGCATCAAGTGGAAGTAGGAGTAAAAACGTTGACAAGATTACGTTTCTTGACGATGATACCCCGCCGGAATTGTCAAAACCACAAAAAGAAAAGGATGTGCAGTTAGAGAACAGATTTGGCATCACAGGAGCAGGGGGCAACTGTCCCGGGAATCAAGTTAAAAGAGGAGGTATCTGTTTTCCTCCAGACTACGATTATTAATAAGTAATTTTTGATAATAATTTATTAGTGAACCTATTTTAGTTTGATGTTCTTAAGTTATAAAACATTAAGGGCTGATTTTTCCATCGCCAGATAACTTTATTCGACGAATAACTTTGAAATTTTGACAGTTATTTCATACAAAATCTGTCATACGTCAATTTTATTCGTCGAATAAAAGTTAAGTATCTGACGATGAAAAAATCGGCCCTAAGTATACTTATTGTGAAGCATATTTAATGTAAAAATGTTGTTAAACCAATTATCAAAATAATAAAGCTGTATAAGAAGTAGGTACAAAATAAAAAATACTTTTGAATTTATAGTAAATTATAATAAGTACTTAAGTATTAGATAAGTGCGAAATACTTAAGTATAAGTTCTTATATCAAAATGATAAGTAGAGCTTGAGATGCATGTAAATAAATATTCCAAATTAATTAATTACTTACCAAAACGTTAAATGACTGAATGTATCTGATGGTAGCTTTCATTTAAAATAGGATACCATGTATGTAATCGTAACATAATCATAAATAGCTACTGCCTGTAACTATAATATTATGATAAATATAATAATAATTTTAACAAAATACTTATGTTTATATACGAAACACTATAGGAAATATACTATAGAAACCTACTGCGCTCAAAAACAAAAATTGTAGATGTGATCCACAAGGCTGCACAACTTAAATGGGACAGGGCAAAGATCACTTCAACTTGGGCTCCAACTACTAAGCAACCACGAGGTCGCCCCAGACGAAGGTGGCGTGACGATCTTGATTCGCACGACAAACACTGGGCCACCAAAGCCGAAGACCGAGCTGTCTGGAAGGAAGGAAGGGAGACCTTTGCCCAACAGTGGTACATTACAGGCTGATAATAATATTTATGTTTATTTATAACTCGGTATCTTGAACATTTTTGTTAATCACAGGTTGATAGATGCAATTTATTTGCTAAAAAAGCACATATGTAAATAATTATTAAAATATGTTATATTATAATCCTTGATTTTTATTTCTTTAAAAGTTGTACAATATGCAATGCAAATACAGTGGACCCCCGGTAGTCCGACAAACATTTTGCAGGGCAGTGTCGAACTATCGAATTCGTCGGATTATAGAGTACTGCCTAAGACCCCCTATAGTCCGGTTTTTTTTACAAAAGAGTACCTTGTAATCCGACAAATTACAGATCCAATGATAAGATTCTTTATACATACATATTATATGTACATATATGTACTCTGAAATACTAATTATACTTCATTATGTATGTCAAATTTAGTAAATTAAACAACAATAGAGAGCTTACGTTTTATTATAAAATTAACGTCATGAATGCTATAGAACTTACAAAAAATATGTAAAAATATACCTATGCGTCGAGCACAATAGTGATGGTGCGTACAAGTTGTAACTTGTTCAATCATGCTTAGCGAATACGTATTGAATAATAAATAATAGACCATGTCGGATTACAGGGGGCGCCGGATTAAACAGGGGCCGGACTACCGGGGGTCCACTGTACTTAAATTCATTTGCATTCCAAAAGTGATTGGGTTTCACTTCACTAACACCAATACCTACGCATTGGGCGAGCGTTGGTGGTTACACCTACTCCTCCGTATTGTATTAATAGCATCAGTGAAAGCTCTCTGTTTCGACAAGACCCTCACAAGACCTCTGTCTTTGCCCTTTTGAGATCGACCGTTATTATGAAATGTAGAGACTGTCTCTACCGTCCCTGTATAGTAGGTACTTCCATGACCGTCTCTACTTGGTCTCTATCTCTACGTAACACTCCCTAACAATTTACTCGGCTGTCAATGTCAAATTGTAATACGACATCAGCTGTTGTGTTGAATTTGACATTTTGTTTGACTCGACTCAAACGTCAGCGAATCTCGAAACAATTGGGTTTGCGAAATGTTCCCAAAATTGAAATAAAACTATGATCTCATAAATTCATATTCAATTTCCTATTTATAAAACTAGCTTAAATAAACTGTTATGTGGTAATTAAAGTGATTTTTTAACCATGCAGCAGTCTCCTTTTGAGAATATATTCAACATAATCGGCGGTTTATCGGAAGGAAACGAGAAACCTATGAAACATGGGTTTTATAATGCTTTTGCGCTGTTTATACTGACCGTGTGTTGTGCAGCAGTCTACGTGCTGTTTCTAATACTCGAGCCGTTCTTCAAGCCGTTGTTCTGGGCGCTGTTGGTCGGTTCATTACTACATCCTTTCAAATATAGACTTTCGCAGAAGTTGAAGTCATGGTTTGAGGAGTTGGAGAAGTCTAACACATCTGTGATATTAGGGTTGATGGTGATACCTGTAAATATTGTCAACTACGCATCAGACACAGTGGGACATCAGTTTAGAGAACATTATAAGGTTTGTTTCTTTTCCAAATTCTCTTAAATCCTACTCCATATCTAAAACCTCTCTTACTCTACATCAGTACAATAATGAGAAATAAGTGTGAATACCGCACTTGTATATTTAGTAAACACAAACATTTTATTTAAGTAAAACCCCCTGCTTTGCATAGCTTATAAATATTCACACTTCATATACATAATTAATATGATATGGGAGTTTCCCTAGTACGAGTTGATAATTAAATTAACACCAAGTAATGCAGGTGAGATCACAGCTATTAATCATGACTTTAATTTTATTAGGTACCTACCTATACCTATAATATTTAAGTTTGACTCATCTGACCTTGTTCTATTGTTCTTTTTTATTTTTAATCATTTTAACATTTAATTCTATATGTGCATGATTTTCAATTTTATCTAAAGTAATTGTGAATGAGATATCAATGTTATTGTTAGTTTTAATAAAAATATTATATTTAAGTTTGACTTTAAAGTATTTTTTTCTGAACATCAAAATAAAGATTCTAGCTACCTAGTTTGGGTGCTAATTCCCAAAAGCCCTGTTAAATAAACAAAAATAAATATACCTACATAATAAAATTTTGTTTCAGACTGTAATAGGTTTGCTATCAGTGATATTTGTATTACCATGGCTGTACAACTCCGTGCCAAGAGGACTGTCATGTCTGTTTTGGCAGTTCAGTAGTTTCGTCAGTTTGTCAACCACATTACTTATTAGTGTGTGCAGCTCTTATATTGTGAGTATAAACAATATAAACATTTAGATACTACACAAGTAGACATCTATTCAGCTCCATTCAGCGTTTGTCCATACAAAACAATGATTTTGTATGGAGACGCATATGCATCCATTCAGCTGAATCGTCTCCATACCAAATCATTGTTTTGTATGGACAAATGCTGAATGGAGCTGAATAAATGTGTATAGTCCCTAATAGCTAAGTATTGGTTTGTAAGATCCCATTACAGGGCAAAGAATAGAGAGTGAGATAGATTCTCACTGATTAGTACAAAGATGAGATGATGTATGTTGGTGATCTCAAACCTAACTCATGTACTTACATACTTACATATTTTGAATATTGAACAAAATAGGCTTCTTTTGGTCAGCTTTCCTAGTCTAACTTCTAGAGGATTAAAAATGAAGAGGAACAGTAAAATTATTATTAATAGGATTTAAGTGATAAGAGGGTAACAGAGCAGGACACAGCTAGTAGTTTATTTAAAATGTTTATACCAATATAATCATAATTTAATAATATAATATAATAATAAGTTCTTTAACTTGGCCATATCTTTACTTTTAGACACTCACAATAGTGCTAGCATACCTAATAAGCGTTTACATACTATGGACTCCGGAGAGGGCCAATATCTTCAAGGCCACATCCCAGTTGCTATGGCTGGTCATTATTGGTTGTATAGCCAAGCTGACGGGATCATTGCAAGTGTACACATTCATTATACTCCATTGTATGTGCATCACTGGGCTGGCTTTGGAAGTGTTGGATGTACACAAAAAGATGCAGCAGACTGGTAAGTTGATGGTTAAGTGTGATTTTAATTTCTAATCATCAGTGCCGATTTTCTTCCCACCATGCATTGCCCAGCGGCGCGTCTAGTCAGCGTGAAAATAAAACCAGCCTAAGAGTTTAGTCTTAACTTATCTACACTAATATCCTTAACTATTTAATATTATAAATGGAAAAGTAACTCTGTCGCGCTTTCATGCCAAAACTACTGAGCCGATTTAAATGAAATTTGGTACCAAGATAAACTAAAGCTAGAAAGGCTAGAAAGGACATTTTATCCCAAATTTCTCACGGGATAAGTTTCCAGTCGGTAGAACTGCGGGGCGCCGCTAGTTTTGTTTACGTGTAAATGCTGTTGATGTGAGTTATTAAAAATCATAAATCTGAAGAGTTCATTTGTTGTTTGAATGAACTAATCTCAAGGGCCACTTGTTTCAATTGAAATGTTTTTCATTGTTTGATAGCCTGGTTATCAAGGCAATATAAAGTTATAGGCTAGTAACATAAAGCTACGATCAATAACAGCGGAGCAGTATAATTTCATAAGGCCTGGTAATCCCTCTTTTTTCGGATTAACTATTTTTTATATGATAAAAAATTATAATTCACAAAATATTCCAAGGAATTTGTCCCGTAAAATTTTCCTCCAGACTATTCCCAACCTTCTTTTTTTTACGCAGTAGGAACTCTTTCTTTTCGTTATTTTTGCTCAACTGTCTCACAAATAAAGAGAAGTTTAAACACTTTTTCAGAACCAGAAGCTTCATTAATAGAAGCCGTATACAGAGCCATAACACACGATAAGCACAATGAGGCGGAACAAAAACCTCCAGAAGTCACACAAGACTCTGATAGCAATAGTAATGAACAAGAAACTACCCCAGAGAAAGATTCCCCTTCCCCAGTAACCCCAGATTCGATGGTTAAACGGGGAAGTTGGGCCAGCAACGAACCTATACAAAGTTCCCCAAGACACGCCAAAATGTTGTTCAAAACACGAACTATGTCAGCATTACCGTTATCGAATCCGAAATTGAAAAACGAAAACCGATTCCTTTTAGCAATGAAGCAAAGATCTTTGGATGAGAATTATATCAAACATAACTTTGATAATGATGAAGAAACAGCATTGTATTTCAAGTTGTTGTTTTTTGGTTGTCTCTGTATGTTGGTATGGAAACATATATGGTTGCTTCCAGTGATGTTGTTCTTCTTAGCCATACATTTTTTGAAGATTGTACTGGACTATTTCGGAGTGTGGTTGTTCTTCGAAAATCAGTACAACAGTTTCACTGGGAAAATTAAGTGTTGGTGGAATAATAGGTTGGTATTTAAGTTATTAATAATTTAACATTTTAGTCCCTAATAAAATTAATAATTAAAAAAACACTTTGAGAACGAATTAGGATCAATATCTCAAACTGATTTTTTTTTTACTTAACAATATTTTTGATAATAATTAAAATGACAGAGTGATCACCATGCTGCACTACCAAACAAAGGGTTTCAGGTTCGATTACCGTGCGAGGTACTTAAATGTTTGTGTTATAATAAATATGTATGATTGAGTTTGTGCAGTTTGTAGCCTAGATACAGATAATGTGATAATTTAGTGATTAGTTGCTATATACATAAATATGATTCCGATTGATTTATGTTATGTTAAATAATACAAACGATGTATCTGGGGGCACGGCAGTGCCCCCCGCCAAGTCGAGCGCGAAGCAAACACTGCCGTACCATCCTTTACAGGAACCATTTCGCCGCATTTTCAGGCCCCTATTTGACAACCTCTGGATAAGCCCAGAACGCTGAGATTTTCGTCATCCAGTAAGCTATACAATCACATACTTAAAATAAAATTTCAAGTCTGTAGGTCATTTAGTTCCCAAGTTAAGCGAAAGCAAAGTTTCGTATTTATGACAGACACTCACTCACTCACTCACTCACTCACTCACTCACTCACTCACTCATGATCATCAAAATAGAACTAGTACTTCCCATAAAACTAGAGAGCTGAAATTTGGTACAGAGTTAGGGTTTAATGGCCACATAAAGGGAAAACTATAAAAACTAGGATAATCGAACGGGAACGGGAATTATACGGGAATGGGAACGGGAATTGTAACTCAAGAACGGCTGAACTGATTTGGCTGAAAATTGGTGGGGAGGTAGCTTAAAACCAGGAAAAGGACATACGATACTTTTAATCCCGAAATTCCTACGGGATTGGGAACGGGAATTTAAAAATCAAGAACGGCTGAATTGATTTGGCTGAAAATTGGTGGGGAGGTAGCTTGAAACCAGGAAAAGGACATAGGATACTTTTAATCCCGAAATTCCCACGGGATTGGGAACGGGAAATTAAAAATCAAGAACGGCTGAATTGATTTGGCTGAAAATTGGTGGGGAGGTAGCTTAGAACCAGGACAAGAACATAGAACACTTTAATCCCGAAAATCCCACGGGAATGGGAACGGGAATTTATTACTCAAGAACGGCTGAACTGATTTGGCTGAAAATTAGTGGGGAGGTAGCTTAGAACCAGGAGAAGCACATAGAATACTTTTAATCCCGAAATTCCCACGGGATTGGGAACGGGAATTTATTACTCAAGAACGGCTGAATTGATTTGGCTGAAAATTGGTGGGGAGGTAGCTTAGAACCAGGAGAGGGACATAAGATACTTTTAATCCCGAAATTCCCACGGGAATGGGAACGGGAATTATAATTCTAAAACAGCTGATCTGATTTGGCTGACAATTTGTGGGGAGGTAACTTAAAACTATTTATGTATAGATACTTTTTATCCCAAAATTCACATGGAAACGCGAACGGGAACTACGCGGGTGAAACCGTGGGGCGCTTAATAATATAATACTACTCCTAAAAAATAAGTGTGTCAAATAAGAAAATCTAATACAATAAATCAATATAAACAAGTTTTAACAAAAAGAAATGAAATCCCACCAAAAACATTCTGTAAAAAAATAGCCAAGTCTCGATGGAGCTGCTTGTTTAACTCTAAAAAGTAATGAAATCTAGACAGACTCGTGCCAAGTCTAAGGTTCCTTACTGCGATTTCTTTATTATTATAGTTAATGTTGTGTGACTTGGCCGTTGAAGGGTACTCATGTATGTACACAAGGGTACAAAACTAGGTGCTCCATGACGCTATTGCACCAATCTTAAAAAATCCAGAACCTATCCATTGACGATAGAAAATTTGCTTAATTATAGCCACTTGAAAAATGTTGATTCAATATCCAGTCAATTGTAGGCTTGATAAAGCTGCGTATTTTAATAACATTACGTGTAAACAAAATTGACATGTACCCACTACTAACCTTTTAAACAATGTTCAACGGCCAAGTCACACAACATTAACTATAATAATAAAGAAATCGCAGTAAGGAACCTTAGACTTGGCACGAGTCTGTCTAGATTTCATTACTTTTTAGAGTTAAACAAGCAGCTCCATCGAGACTTGGCTATTTTTTTACAGAATGTTTTTGGTGGGATATATAGATACCATTTTCCCCTGGTCCTAATAAATAATACCGTATCTTGTGAATAAAAAATCGACAAACCTTCAATTAGCTTTCAGTATACATATCAATGGCGTGTTATTATACTCATTATGTAAAAAACTATTTTTGTTTTTAGCTGTTAAGGTGCTCCTGCCTACAGATTCTCCCTTGAGCATTACATTACAATAATACCTCACTGACTGACGAGCATTCGCGTGTCATAATTAAAAATTAGAATTAATAAATTACAAGGTGCGCATTGTAATGCTCGGTTCTCCTCCTTCACTAAAGTAATGCTCAAATCTGTAATGTTACATCCCACCAAAAACATTCTGTAAAAAACTAGCCAAGTCTCGATGGAGCTGCTTGTTTATCTCTAAAAAGTAATGAAATCTAGACAAACTGGTACCAAGTCTAAGGTTCCTTACTGCGATTTCTTTATTATTATAGTTAATGTTGTGTGACTTGGCCGTTGTACATGTGTACCCATGTACACAAGGGTACAAAACTAGGTGCTCCATGACACTATTGCACCAATCTGTCGCCAGAACCGCTACCCATTGACGATAGAAAATTGCCACTTGAAAAACGTTAATTCAATATCCAGTCAATTGTAGGCTTGATAAAGCTGCGTATTTTAATAATGTTATAACATTACGTGTAAACAAAATTGACTTGTACCCACTACTAACGTTTTAAACAATGTTCAACGGCCAAGTCACACAACATTAACTATAATAATAAAGAAATCGCAGTAAGGAACCTTAGACTTGGTACCAGTTTGTCTAGATTTCATTACTTTTTAGAGATAAACAAGCAGCTCCATCGAGACTTGGCTAGTTTTTTACAGAATGTTTTTGGTGGGATTTCATTTATTTTTGTTGAAACGTGTTTATATGGATTTATTTTATTAGATTTTCTGATTTGACACATTTTTTTCTTTAGGAGTAGTATTTTATTATTAAGCGCCCTGCGGTTTCACACACGTAGTTCCCGTTCGCGTTTCCGTGGGGATTTCGGGATAAAAAGTATCCTATGTGCTTCTCCTGGTTTTAACTTTTTCTCACTATATGCGAAAACATGTAAATGGTGTATATCTAACTAATTTGTATTTTATCTAGTTGTAATACTGTTTGTTTTCCGAATAAAATAAAATAAAAATAAAATAAGCTACCTCCCCACAAATTGTCAGCTAAATCAGTTCAGCTGTTTTAGAATTATCATTCCCGTTCCCATTCCCGTGGAAATTTCGGGATTAAAAGTATCTTATGTCCCTCTTCTGGTTCTAAGCTACCTCCCCACCAATTTTCAGCCAAATCAGTTCAGCCGTTCTTGAGTTATAAATTCCCGTTCCCATTCCCGTGGGAATTTCGGGATTAAAAGTATCTTATGTCCCTCTCCTGGTTCTAAGCTACCTCCCCACCAATTTTCAGCCAAATCAGTTCAGCTGTTCTTGAGTTATAAATTCCCGTTCCCATTCCCGTGGGAATTTCGAGATTAAAAGTATCTTATGTCTCTCTCCTGGTTCTAAGCTACCTTCCCACCAATTTTCAGCCAAATCAGATCAGCCGTTCTTGAGTTATAAATTCCCGTTCCCATTCCCGTGGGAATTTCGGGATTAAAAGTATCTTATGTCCCTCTCCTGGTTCTAAGCTACCTCCCCACAAATTGTCAGCCAAATCAGTTCAGCTGTTCTAGAATTATAATTCCCGTTCCCATTCCCGTGGGAATTTCGGGATTAAAAGTATTCTATGTGCTTTTCCTGGTTTTAAGCTACCTCCCCACCAATTTGCAGCCAAATCAGTTCAGCCGTTCTTGAGTAATAAATTCCCGTTCCCATTCCCGTGGGAATTTCGGGATTGAAGTATTCTATGTTCTTGTCCTGGTTCTAAGCTACCTCTCCACCAATTTTCAGCCAAATCAATTCAGCCGTTCATGATTTTTAAATTCCCGTTCTCAATCCCGTGGGAATTTCGGGATTAAAGGTATTCTATGTCCTTTTCCTAGTTCTAAGCTACCTCCCCACCAATTTTCAGCCAAATCAGTTCAGCCGTTCTTGAGTTACAATTCCCGTTCCCGTTCCCGTATAATTCCCGTTCCCGTTCGATTATCCTAGTTTTTATAGTTTTCCCTTTATGTGGCCATTAAACCCTAACTCTGTACCAAATTTCAGCTCTCTAGGTTTATGGGAAGTACTAGTTCTATTTTGATGATCATGAGTGAGTGAGTGAGTGAGTGAGTGAGTGAGTGAGTGTCTGTCATAAATACGAAACTTTGCTTTCGCTTAACTTCGGAACTAAATGACCTACAGACTTGAAATTTTATTTTAAGTATGTGATTGTATAGCTTACTGGATGACGAAAATTTCAGCGTTCTAGACTTATCCAGAGGTTGTCAAATAGGGGCCTGAAAATGCGGCGAAAGGGTTCCTGTAAAGGATGGTACGGCAGTGTTTGCTTCGCGCTCGACTTGGCGGGGGGCACTGCCGTGCCCCCAGATTACACGCGAATGCTCCCGGTGAATGAGCACCTAAGTTTTTTAAATATTTTTAATTTTAAATAAGTACTTAAATACTCTTAATCTTACCAAAGACCTTTCTTTTAACAGAGAATCGGCACTAATACCAGCACATATTCGAGGTATCGGCAAGATGCTGTTAATATGCAACAGGAGTATGAAGGAAATGGCGTACAGCTCCGTGGACACAGTGTCTACGTGCTTCGTTATAATCGGCCTTATCGCCTTCCTAACAGTCGCCATTATATTTATTTGTATACAGGTAAATACACATAATCTTAGTAATCTTATAAACACAAAAGTTTGTTAAATACTCCGTGCCAGGAATCGAAACAGTTTCACACCATCTAATCCTTAAATTTTATAAATGCGGAAAGTAACCTTTCACGGCTAAACTACGGAACTGATTGACTTGAAATTTGCTACAAGGATAGCTTATGGTGCGGGGAAAAACATAGGGATGTTTTATCCCAAATTCCCAGGGGATCAGTAACTATGCAGGTAAAACCGCGGGGCATAGCTAGTAGATAATAATGATAAGATTCTGGAAGTGGTAAACTTAAGGAACATACGTACCTTACCTATAACTTGGGTCGTTTGTGCGTGCCACAATATTTTTTGCTTAAATCACTGAGCTCAAACTACCCGTAACCCTAGCTATAACTTAATTAATATTATTATCTTTACAGATATACTCCGAAGCCATTGTCGTGGTACAACTAAGTGGTAGTCTACTGAACAGTACTTACGTACAGAACAGTGAACTTCACGCGTATTTACCTGAAGGTTGGGAAGAGAAACTGGACTCTCTTATAGACAACGCGTACACTTACGGCAGAGAAGGAATTTCTACTACGGTATGTCTATATGTACTTTAAAAGTAATGAGTATAGCTACGTGTTGTATGTACTATATTTTATGTAGATAATACAAAACCGACGGTGAACTTCACAACAATGTAGCTTCAAAAGAATTATATGTGATTGTAATTCGTAAGAAAAAGGCTGATTAAATTAGATTTTAAACCGTCCAAAAGCTTGCCTTATGTGGTTGTAAAGTACTTGGGAACATTATGATACAATACAGAACAATACGAGAATATAAGAAAACGCTCGAAGTGTTTGGTCTATATGTTTTTGTCATATAAACTTCGATATAGTGCATAGTAGCACTTTACTCTCACTATAACGTACTTCCAATTTGTTGCTTCCATTCGTTGTTGTGAATGTCTTTGCTATAAGTGTCTATATTTCTTTTCGGCTTACCGCTGGATTGTAACAGATACAGAAAATTGTAAGTCACGTAGTTTTTGCTTTTTGTGTACAGTCAGCGTCAGATCAAAGGTCAAAGATCAGATAAAAGGTAACCTTTGGTAATGCTCACTTTCGTATTGCCAACCAAGAGAGGTTTTATCTGACATTGACAGTACCAAGTTTTATTTTTGTTTGAGTAAATTTGAGAATTGTTAAGCCCGAATTTCGTACATTTGCCGCCATGTCGTTAAAGGACTTACAACTCTAGTCATACTAATTTAAATGTGAATGTTTGTGAGGATATATAGAAGGACGTGTGTTACTGTAAAAAGTACTGAACCTATTTAGAAGAATTTGTTCCTAAATGAACGCAGGTAAAACTGCGGGGCACACGCTTGTTACCAAACGTTTCCAGTACAGACTAGGTTTAAGATGATAGAGTTCTACGATATTTCAATTGTATGGCAGCGCCGCATGGCCGTGTATAGCGTGCGTAGCGTGTGTGGCGGTGGGTTCGCGCCCTAAGGCTGCAATATAATATCTTAAATATAATTACCAGGTAAAAAGTATTCTAAAAGAAGGTGAACCAGAGAAAGTGTCCCGCGTAGAACAACAGATACTCGAGATCTGGGACCGAGTGTACCAGAGCTGGGTGTCGGGACACTTCGCCGCGCAAATGGGGCCGCAGGTCGACAGCACGGCCGTACAGGACTCGTGGGAGAACTTTGTTAACAACGTCTCTAATACACCAGGTGATTGTAAAATGAGTCTTAGTGCATTAAGATAAATTCTAATTTTGAAGATCGCGTAATCACTTTGTAAAGCTACGTCATTATGATTACTGCTTTATATAAGCTGGTTTCCAAATCCTCTTTAGGTTACCACCACGTAATAAAAGCTCTTCTATCGCTATCTTGATATGTGTTAAGGATCATTTGAACGCTTTATACAAGCTTTTTAATGGTCCTTAACAAATACATCATCACGCATCATCGTTCATATCTTATGGCTGGTACAGCGCAGCCTTAGTAGGATAATATATTCTACAATATTTATACTAGTTCCTACTTATTTATTTCGCTAAATCTATACTAATATTATAAAGAGGAAAGATTTGTTTGTTTGTATATAGGTAGGTAGTTGTATATAGTATAGTAGGTATTGTATATTGTGTAATAGGCTCCGAAACTACTGGACCGATTTCAAAAATTCTTTCACTAATGGAAAGCTAATTTATCAGTGCGTGACATAGGCTATATTTTATCCCGGTAATCCCACGGGAACGGGAACTACGCGGGTGAAACCTTGCTTAAATAAAGTGGTATTTGTATAGGTCTGTTCGACTACACGGGGCTAGTGTCGTGGGTGCAGGCCAACGTGGGCACGCTGCAGGCGATCCTGTCGAGCGTGTGGGCGCCGCTCGCCACCAACGTGTCGCTGCTGGCGGGCTCGCTCGGCGCCTTCACCTCGCTCCTGCTCTGCGGCGGGACGGCTATTATTAATGCTATTATCAACTTGGTACGTGTATATAATTGACAGTTCTTGCCTGATGTCAGTCTTTTACTTAAATACTTCTTAGTTAAAGAGCGTCATGTTTAACTGTTTCTCGTTACAAATGTCGAATCTTGATCATGGTATGACATACTCAAATTGCTCAACAGTTTTGTGCCGTAAAACTATTGAACCATATGTGATTGTTATTATTAAACGAAACGTACGTCATTATATATAACTATATAATACAACGGGATGTTTGTACGTATAAGCAGCGGCACGAAACTCTAGCGCTGACCTTTATTGCGCAGAAGTCAAAAATAAGGTATCACAGGGGGGTTAGAGGGACGAGGGGAGTGTGTGCGTAGCGCCGGTTGGCTAGTCTGCCGTTCTCCGTCCCCCGCCACGACAAAACACTCCGCGGACATCTGAATGAACAGTCGCGTTCTAAAGTATATTATTATTGCCGTTCATGGATAGATTTTTTTAAGTTTAAGTTTGTTTGATATTTTTGGCTTTTTATTAGTGTCTTTTAGTAGATGGTCAATACTATACAACTTAATATTAAAGTTTAAGTTAACTTTAATATTAAGTAGGTAATTATTAATGTTAGCGCGCGCAACAGTACCTAATATCATCCACATTTCATGCACGATAGAATTACTATTTATTTAAATAAAATATGTTGTTAAAAATATTTGTTTAAGTAGTTATAGTAATTGTAATTGAGTTATAAGTAATTGTATTTTGTTCGCTACTGTACACATGCGCAGCTATCCCCTCTACGTTTCGCTCAGCGCTAAACTTACGTGCCGCTACCTATACTTATTTAGTTTTAGGGAATCGACTTAAATATGTACGTGCAAACATCCCGTTGTATTATATAGTTAAGTATGTGATTGGGTTCAGTTCTAACCAGATTTAGCGGAATGACCAAAAATGTATCGACTTTTGAATACCTATAACGACTGTCCATGATGTTCAAACGACTGACGAGATTTTTAAGAACTTAACTTGCCTTTTGAAGCAAACAAACGCATATGAAATATACTATTAAGTCAGTGCCAAACATTGCTCAACATTAACCGTGATCACAGAAGACTGTGATCACGGGTTCTGTAAAGAATCCGAAACGTCAGAAAATGTAAAACAAAATACAACCACGACAAAAAACCGTTTAAGTGTTTTATTTCAATGTGACAAAAATCCGTTTAAGTGTTTTATTTCAATGTGTAGTGTTCGTGTAAATCAAAGATATCAATATTGCTCAACATTATTTAACCTATAATACATAATTTCTACACGCAGGTAGTATTCTTCACGACCCTATTCTACTTGCTGGCATCAAGTAACGCGCTCTACAAGCCGGTGGAAGTGATCACACACATACAGCCTAACTTCGGGCCGAGATTAGGAATAGCACTATCGTGTGCTATTAATCAGGTTGGTACGATTGATGTTGTTTTATGTATATGGACTTGAAGTTATCTTGATATTTTACTAGTCGTGCCGCTAAGTTTCATCTGCGTAAATAGGTTATTTTGGTTTGAATTTGAAATAGTATTTTTTTAGTGAGTTTGGTAGACCAAATCCGCAAGTAACAGTTAAATTAAATGCTGATAGAGTCTAGAGGCAATTTTTATGTAAACTAAAAGTCTCTCGGACTTTTGAAAAATCGTTTGAAGTGTCGTTTTTAAGGACCAACTTCTGCGAAGTAATGATATATTATGGCAAAATAAAGGAAGATAACATTTTTATTTGTTCATGATATCCTTAGTACTATTTTTATTTTAGTTAGACAGTAAAATCAATGCCCCCTAATTAATACGTTGTCCCAACCAGGTGTTCCGCGCGTCCTTCAAAATGGCGTTATTCTATGGTCTCTGGACGTGGCTGGTTCACAACCTGTTCGGAGCTAAGGTCGTCTATCTTCCTTCAGGTATGTATTTCATATATAATTATTTAAATATGTTATTCCAGGAATTACTGGGCCAATTTTGAACCTATTTTACGAAAAGGATGCTATGTCCTTGTTTATTTTCTTCCTGAATTTTCTCTACACCCACACTACACTACAGCTTGAGGATTCAGTCATGCAGGTATTTATTAAAAAGAGAATAAAAAATATTTTAAGTCGATGGTGAATAGAAGATCAGGTTTGCTATTTTCCAAACATGGCTTAAGTTTGAGATAGCCAACACACATTGAGCAAGCCTTCGTCTCCTCGCCTACTGGACCTCTTCACAGTACTAATATGATCAGTGAGACAGATATTGTATAGAGTTTGTCTCGCTCACAAAATAAGACTAAAATTTATTCTATAAATTTATTTTTTTATCTATAAATTTATTTATTAAGACTAAAATTAAATATGTACCGAGCTATAACCAAATGACCTTTTACAATAATCGCCAACGATAACAAACGTCCCCAATACCAAATGTGTATTCATCAGCTAAAGTTTATCGTAACAACGCCGGATTCATACGTTTATACAACGAAACTAGCTTACATAACAATTAAAGCGACGCAAATAAAAACCAACCAATGTCATTAAACTTTTAATTCATATAAAGAAGATAAAATATTCTTTTTACGTCAACTGTTACAATTTATCACGAGACGATATCCATTTGTGTATTTTACAATTTTAACGGTCGCGGTCGTACTTTAAAAGTTATTATAGTTTTTTATTAAAGATTTAATTGTGATTGTATAGAAAAATATGAGTTTTAATACGTTTATAGTATTGATATTGATGTTATGTTCTGCTATCGGTGTAAGAATAAATTTCACAAGTTGTCAACACCCAGAATGGTCCTGTGTCAACAATGCGCCAAACGATATTGTTTACACTTGTTCTGCTCTCAGAAATGTAAGTATCGTTTACTAATTTTACTTATTATAAAGCTGAAGAGTTTGTTTGTTTGGACGTGATATTCTCGAGAACTACTGGTCCGATTTGAAAACAATATTTCAGTGTTAGATAGCCCATTTATCGAGGAAAGCTATAAGACTATACAAAACAACTACGGCCAGCCACAATTGACGGAAATTCCGTCGCGGATCCCCTCGGACGGAACGCCAATACATGTCACTATATACAAATTACAAGACCGATCGTCCGCGACGAGACGACCGATCTTTCGCGTAATGTGCCCGCTATTTGTAATTTATATGTAACGTGTATTGACGTTCCGTCCAAAAAGATCCGCGACGGAATTTCCGTAGTGTGGCGCTGGTCTACCACTAATAGAAGCGGAGTTAACGCGGGTTAAACCACAGGGCGTCGCTAGTAAATATATTTGTTTATACAATGCTTATGAATACACGCCTACATTTATCTTGTTGCAGGATTATGTGATACACTTGAAAGATTACTATACCGATCACTTGACGAGTTTAACAATACAAAACTGTCCAGATTTAAGGGTCGTTCTCGACTGCCCGTTATTGCAAAGAAACTCACAGTTACAAAGAATTACAATAAGAAACTGTGACAGACTAGAATTTGTAACTTTATCACTCGGCTCGTTAATACAAACGCCACAAGAATTTATAATTGAAAATGTCAAAGAAATTGTCTCTTTGCCAAGAAAAATGTTCAAATCGCCCGCCACTAATACTGAAAAGAAATGTTTGGGCGGAAATTTTCTTAAGAAAGTCAGATTTGCTAATAGCAAAATCAATGCTATTAAAACGAGAGCCATTTATAACGTTACTGGAATAAAGAGTATAGAGTTCGAGAATGTAACGATAAGTAATATCCAGAGTCAAGGAATAGAGGCATTGATGAACACTGACACCAGTACGGTATTCAAAATAATAAACAGCAAAATTGATACGATTGATTACAAAGGTGTAACAGTACACAGCGCAACCACGTCTCTTATAGATAATAGTTTGGGTGAAATAACTACAAATTCCATAAACATTACATCAGACTATTTATTACTTACGGGAAATAAAATTAAACAAATAAACGCAAACGGTTTGGTAATAAAATCACTGAACACCGATATAAAGAGAAACGAAATTAATGTTCTCAAAACAAACGCTTTGAATAACATCAGGTGTGGCAGGAAACGGACAAGCAAAAAGCAATTCAATTTCGTTGGCAATAAGATTGCAAATGTTGAACCGTATTCGCTAATTTTCGACTACGCCAGCTGCAAACTCGCCGGGACGTTAGTGTCATATACTAACAATAAAATAGACTGCAGATGCCGAAACATCGCATTTCTGAATTCCGCAACATCGTTTGTTGAATTGAAAAACATAATCATGAATGTGGGTTTCAATAACACGTGTTTATCGGCGCCCTGTACGCTTCCCGTTGAGGTAGTGAAATTAATAGACAGTGACATGTGTCAATTAGACCTTGACCTTCAAGTGATGTGCCTGTTGTACAGCGATAAACATTCGAGCGACAACGAAGTGACTACCGATGATGATGTTACGGAACCTGCGCCTACGTTTTACTTGATAAGGTCTGCACATTCACCGAACGGAGTAGCCGCAATGACAGCTGTCAATAAAGACGATCTACTGAGAGACAGCCGTTTGAACATGACTAATAGAACAGCGATCAAAGTTGTGTTCGATTCGTCGAAAGATTTCGTGGAAACTTTAAGGAGTACGAGTACATCTCGCAGGAGACCTGTTGAAGAACCAAAGTCACCTCTAAACGAGGAATACATAAACAGATGCGTTGGGCCTCATTGTAGGAACAATAACGTAGCGTACGATAAACAGAAAGCCCTAGAATTCTACAAATACATTTATGCACAGTTAAGGCCGCCGAGGCAGACAGACAAGAAGACCTAATACGTAGTTTTATTTCTTATTTAATAAATGTTACGTTAGTTGATTCATTTATTTTATTACAGTCCTTTAGTAGGTTAAGTCAATTGAAACTTGCAGACAATGAAACAGGTATGTCATTGAAATAGACATAAAGGGCATTGGTTGATTTAATGAAGAAAAGCTTTGGGTTTTGACAAAATTTTGTACATCAATTATTTCCGTGTAAGGTTTTGATAGAAATGTAGGTATAAAATCTTGAAGATTAATCAATATATTTTCATGTTTACACTCAGTATGTGTATACAACAATTGTAATTCATATTTCAGTGTTAGCAGCAGTGCTAGGCGCCGCTCCGTTCCTCGGCCCGTACCTGGCGGGTATTCCGGCGGCGCTCGACGTGTGGCTCCAAGGGCGGCCGATGGCGGCCATCATGCTACCTATAGCTCAAGCTGCGCCGATCGCGTTCTTAGATGCCGCTGTCTATGCTGAAATTAGAGAGTAAGTTTTCTTAATATTTAACTAGAAAAATACTACTTATAAAACCTTCCTCTTAAATTACTCTAAAGTACGGACGCCGAGCAAAAAGAATTTAATAAAAATAAATAAAATAAAAAGACATTTATTTTTCCATAAGTATTAAAAGAATTTCGTACATTGACCTTTGACTACCTATCTCTGTCACTCCTGTGATTATATTGATTATATTCCTGGTCGACGTCCGTACTTTATCTATTGCTGTAAAATCCGTGGCGTAGTTTAACAGATCTAAACGTTTGAACAACGGGATCAACCTCAAGGAACATCTTTGTTTTACACTGAATAAAGATAGAGATTTGGATAGAAACTAGCGGTCATCATGATTTTGTGAAATGTCACTAATCTATGTCACCAGACCAAAAATTACAAATGTATCAACCGAAATATATCAACCTATCCACAATAGGTACGACTGCACTATTTTAATTAATCAAATTTGTTATACCGTTCCTACCAGAGTGCATTGTCGCAATCCTGTACGAGTTTTTGCTACAACTAGATGCCGCACAAATGCCGGTAAGCGCGCACCACTATATCAACTGGTGAACTCATACAACAAAATTTTTAACTCGATAGACATTGCATCGATGCGATCTGGTATTTTCAAGAAATGTATACTTGATCTTTTATCGTAGACTTATATTAATTTTATATATATTTTGTTTTCCTTTTGTTTAGCTTTTTTTAGTAATTTTTTTTTTCTCTGGTCCTGTATAAAGCTTATTGTTGTTTAGTAACCTGTGGTGAGCGGTGCTGGTATATCAATCACTAAATCGCATATATACATATATTAAATCCTATGTAATCTTTATTGTTATACTGTTTGCTTACCCAAATAAATTAAAAAAAAAAAAAAAAAAAAAAAAAAAAAAAAAAAAAAAGACCCAATGTGTTAACGATAAGTTTGAAAATGTATTATATTAGGTTTTTCCAGTTAGGTCTGTCCATTTAACCTAATTCTTATGTATCCTATATCTCTTTCAGTGGCGGTCATCCATACGTGACTGGCCTGGCTATAGCCGGCGGTATATTCTACCTCGGTCCCGAAGGCGCTATCCTTGGACCACTTCTCTTGTGCTGCCTCATGGTGGTCCTCAATCTCTCCTCCACTTTCCTCAGAGACACTCCATCCGAAGAACGTGCTGCTTTGCATTCACGAGTCAGGTAAAAAAAAAGTATCAAAAATAACCTGTTTACGGAATTGTATACCTTATGCGGTACTTATAAGGTTTTAATTCGAATAGCATCCCATTTTAGAGTCGGAACATTTTGTAAAGTTGAGTGCTGTTTCAAGTGTATGGTATTGAAATTTGAATCATAATTTGTTGTGTATAAAGTTGATTTTTGTGTTGGTTTTAATTGCTTTAATATTGCTGAATGCAACTGAGATTATGAGTACTTTAGATGATGTATTTTTATGTGTGAAGATTTTTAAGTAATTCCGAGTTTTTTACTTTCAATGAGGCTAGCATAATATTATGTTTAAATTATCAAAGTTAAAATGTGTGTATGCGTATGTTTTGTGTATTTATAAAATTATCGAACATAACTTATCTGTCATCTACATTCTACATAATACCTTTTTAAGTTTATTCTCGAATTATCGTAAATTAAGACAATTATTTGGTTTATTAATGTATGTACTTATTGACTTTTCTTCAAATTTAGATCACTTTTGGATTTCTTTTAATGTAAGGTGTGTATTCTTGGTGTATGTAGATATTTTTATTTGTTCGTTTCGCACCAAACCATTTTCTAATTTTTATATGTACTTCTGTCGGTTCCAAATTCGATCTTGGTACTTAATCATTAATAAATAATTATTAACTACATAACGTTACCAAAACACCTTATTCCGTCAGAGTTGACTTCAAGTGACTGTTTTTTTTTTTATTGTGATCAAGTGACGAGACGAGCGAGATAATATGTAACCTATCTTATGAGATTCGTTCGAGTGACTACAATTTTACCTCACTAACCTTTGTCCCATATATAAATCTACCCAGAAAGGACGGGACGTCATATTTTACATAGAGGCACTACCATCATATTTTGACCCCGAAGGCAATACATAATTTTTGGTTACACCAATAAGACAAACGTGACATTACTGCGAGACATGGCAATCACAATTTCAATAATCCTGCCAGTTGCCTCAGAGACATATAACCAATTTTAATAGGTCTATATTGATAGATCGAATTTTGGGACCGTACTAAACATATTTTACTTTTTATACATTATGTATGTGTACTTAAACCACCTTATTTTCATTGTATTTGCACCTGGTAAGGCACGATTGTGAATGAAGGAGTTTGCTGTAAGTATTTTTAATGCACAATTTCTTGCATGTTTGCTTGCACTTTGTATTTATGTAAATATGTATGCATGCACTCTTAAATGGTTATTTTATATCTATTTAGTAACTATTATAGTATCTACCTAATCTCTATGTGTATCTCTCTTCTATTATCTTATTGAACTATTCCTAAGTACAATGCTCTCTAGATAATTATATGTTATGTTTATTTTTCTATTTACTTATTAGTAACTACATATTTTACTATTATAGTATCTACCTAATCTCTATGTGTATCTCTCTTCTATTATCTTATTGAACTATTCCTAAGTACAACGCTCTCTAGATAATTATATGTTATGTTTATTTTTCTATTCATCTATAAGTCTCATTACAATTTTATTTCAGTTTCTGCTCTGTTGACTTATATTCTCCCTATTATTTGTTTTCTAATTCTGTCTGTCAATGTTACTTGTGTTGGCCGGTTTTTTGGTTCATAGACTAAACTTCAACTTAATTGGAAATTAAGAATTCTTATTTAGATTTTACCAGTGAATCCTACTCTAATACTAATTTGTGTATTTTTTACCATGTTTCATAAGTACAGTAATAAATTCGGTATATGACTACGTGCGCAGCACTTTATTGGTTAAAAGACCAAAAGAATTGTCGAGAGTTCGTACCCCGACTTACGCGGTTATCTCTCGGTTCCACCCACCTATCGCGTAACTCCGGGGTATTACTGTATTATATCCTTTACCAAAATGGCAAAAAGGTAGGGACCTTAGTCCAATTTTAGTCAACGAAATTCTAAAATAATTTGTCTTACTACGTAACCAAAAAACCGGCCCTTTAGTCATGATAAAGTATTCATATTAATGCCATATTTTGTGTCTCTTTGCAGGCTCGGTGCTTATCTGTGATGGTCTTGCATGGACATTAATACGCTAACAAGTCTGTGTCGTTGCAATAATTTGACGGTTCGACCGTCACTACAAGAGCGATACGATCGCTACAATGCATGATTCTCGATGGGTTATTAGAAAAGATTTTACACTATCCGTATTAGAAAGAGAATTTGTTAAGGGATTGAAATGGTAGATAATCTAAAAAACTTATAGGTGGCGCTAGTGTATTTGTAGGTAATTTTATTTGGCAAAACTATTTCTAAGATGGAGCGTGTTAGCGATAAGTAACATCGGTGGATGTCATTGTCAAGTGTCACTAATGTCATGTGTCATTCGAAGCATTACGTCAAAAGAAAAAAAAAAAATTAGCCTATATACAAATTATCGACCAAAAAATAGACGAGCGCCACCAAGTTGGGTGTCAGATTTAGCTGCCTACATTATAAATCAATTTAATTTTAACTCACAAAAAAGACCAAATCATATACCTGTTTATGCATATACTTAGTTCAAATATACAAGAATTTTTAATAATTTTAATGTTAACCACTACAAAAATATTGCATGTAATCATATTAATAGGTACTGATTTTATGTATTTGCTTGTATGCTATTTGTCAAAGAGTACCAAAACAGATACTTATCGAGTTTGGTCAAATTATTTAATTTAGGTGAAACTGGTCGAGAAATTTGACCAAATTCTATCAATACTGATACTTATATCTTTTGCATAAGGTGTAGTTTAGCAGAGCAGTCTTAGCAGTCCAAAGCGATATCGATAAATGATTATTATTAAAATGAATCTCTTAAAGAAATACAACAGTGACTTACTCGTATTATTAAGGCATAGTCAAATGAGAACTATTAATGTGTAACCAATATTCGACTTTATGTGTAAGAAAATAAGGATGAGTTCGGTTGGTCAAAGTTACAAATAAAAATGCATTTTTATTGTTAGATAAAATAGTGTAGCTTTTTAATTTCAGTCAGTTTTAGAAATAAATTCGTGTTTTCTCTCTTTCTTTCACGTGCAAAAAAGGAAGAGAGAAACGAATTAGCTTTATTTACCTTGATAAAACGCACTAACGTATAATCGGTTGAGTGTGAACGGTCAAGTGTTTTTCTATACATTTGTCTGTTCTGGCGTTACGCGACCGATAATACGCGACGCATGTTCCGTCAGATATGAACCTTCCCTTAAAGTCATATTTTTTACCTCTCAACTCATCCTACTAATTAACGAAAATACTTTAAGATACATAGAAAAGATATTAACCGTATACTATTAAATTATTCATAATTTATCATTATGTTAATATCAATCTTAATGCCTTTGTACGAAGAGCTATATTATGGCCAAATAAAATATATGATTTCCTTATTTAAATAGGTCTTCTAGTCGAACTAAGGTTTGTTTCGAGTGAGAACTATCCATACCTATTTTGGTATACAGTCAATCTAATTGTACCTCGTCATATATTTCATCTACCTATTTATTTAATTTATTTTTACCAAATAAATAAAGGGAAACAAAAATGTTCTTATGATATTTAGGGCTGATTTTTCCATCGCCAGTTAACTTTAATTCGAGGTATAAACTTGACATTTGTCAGTTTTTGCATGAAATAACTGTCAACATTTCAAAATTATTTCTCGGAATAAAGTTAAATCAGCCCTTAATCATCCATCATCCTATTACAGTGACTGACCTCCAACTATAAATAGATTTATTATCCGTACTTATCTAGTAATGTGTATGAAATAAGCAGTTTTGTAGTTTTTTATCATTGTATTGGATTCCATGTATAATGTATAATGTCAAATGTGGTTAATTTGAACTTCAAAGTTCGATAGGGCTCAACATTTTCTTAAAAAAAACATAAAACAGACAATATTAAATACAAGTAATGCGAGCTCTTTCTATCTCAATAACTTTTCAAATGAGTAAAAGAGATAGTCATTATTGATGTTTAAAACATTTTTTAAATATGTATAAGACTTTTTTTATTATGTCAATTTAAAATAAAAAGTAATACTTTATTCAAGTTGTAACTTGAATTATTTTTTTAATTTTCAAATGAAATGGTGCTTTTTTTAACAATTAACTAAGCATGCTCAGCGTCTTAAAAAAATGTTAAAATTTGTTTTAAAACATTTTATGTATTAACTATATCTTTATAAGTTTGTTGGTAAGTCAATGCAATTGTTTTAACATAATTTCAACTCTGTGTTGTTTGTATTTAGACAGCTATTAGCATGGACGATGTATACCTACAATATAAATACTTATACTATACATTAACTCTTAATATTGTCAATTAATCAAGTAATATAATAATGAAATGTAATCAAAAGACTACACAGTTTAATAGAAGCTGAAAACTAATAATAGTTTAATGATAACATTAAAATAACATAATCATTCACTACATCATCTTATTATAGTAACTGACCCCTAACTAAGTTTGAAACTTGTATCTAGGGTATCAGAAACTACGCCGACATGCGTAGTACGTAATCACTACATAGTATAAAACAAAGTCGCTTTCTCTGTCCCTATGTATGCTTAGATCTTTAAAACTACGCAACGGATTTTGATGCGGTTTGTTTTAATAGATAGAGTGATTCAGTGGGAAAGTTTTTGAAAATTTTATCCCCATATTCCTACGGGGACGGGTACTACGCGGCTGAAACCGCGGGGCGCCGCTAGTATCTTAATAATGAGTAAAAGAGTGTCCTAGCATTCATGTCAAATGGTGGACACTATGAGTGGTGGACCTAATCAGTTAAGTATCAAAATATAAAGAAGAAATACTATTACCAGGTTTCTTCCTCAATTATGAAGATATCGTCCTCCAATCACATTAAAATCTCTCAAATCAAGGCCGGATTGACTTCTGTAATACGGCCTTCAGTTTCTAGCTTCTATTAGACTGTGTACACTATCAACGTACTTATGTAACATAATTATTCACTTCGAGTATAAATTAAAAGAAAGCCCTTACCAGTTCCAGAAGTGTCGTCCAAAGAATATTTACGCGCTATATTGAATTGCGATTTGTAATAAGTTAAGCAAGCATATACAAAAAGTTAATAAATTATTATATTTTGCTTTTATTAGTTGTTTTATTTTGTGTAGCAACTTCTTGTGGGTCCTTAGCCTAAGGGTCAGCGCAGACAGAGAGGAATAATCCCCGCGGTCTCGGGCATTTTCTTTACGGATCGCGTATTCTTAGGTATACACCCCTATTTTGAAAATATGGGACTTATTAAAATCAGAATATCTGTAGTAGTAACTGAATCCATATATCCAATAAAAATATCAAAAATGATAGTCGATTACTTATCTTTAAAAAATACAAAATAAATGTCGTATTACCAGACGGCACACTAGCTATCAAGTATTCTGTGACGGCTCGGGTCGATGACCGCGGTCAGCTGTGTATCGCAGCGTTCGGTGTAGAATAACAATAAAATTCAGCAGGATTTTGAAAATCTTTGACTTATCATAACTTTTTAAATAAAAGCAAAAGAAAAAAACTAACTTCACTATTATATTGTCACCCGTCGTTTACTTTAGCTGTGAGATAAGGTATCGCAATTTCAAAATAAGGGTGTATGTCTGGTTCAAGCATTTATGCACTTTATTGTAATAATTTTAAAGTTTATTTTCAAGTGCGTTAATAAAATCCCTCCACTGCGCTCCGTTCTGTCTGCGCTGCAGCCTATGGAACCACGAGAAGGACTTTAGGGCTACAGACTCTTTTTCCTTCCTTCCTGTTTGTCCTTCCATTGCAAATAAAATTGTCGAAGCTCAAATCGTCAATCGCAAGTATATGCAGTCTAAGTATTTAGTAAAAACAGTATTTATAATAAAGTAAGTCTTTATTTTTTTAACTATTTCCTTACATAACTAATACAAACTACTATTCAGTTAGCATAATACTGATAAGTTATTGATTTCTCTAACTCCTTTGGTTTTAAATTTAATTTTGTTACGTATCTAATTCTGGTGTAGGCTTGTGTTAGAACTAGTCCGTTTTGCTCGAAGTACCCGTGAGGGTATGTGGTCTCTAACCAAAAGAATAATACAATAGAATCTGTTTTAATATCTATGTCGAACTTGGTAGTACCAGTTGAGCTTTCATCTGATCCTTTTTGTACGGATATCTGGAAATAAATAACGATATTACTAAGAGTAGAAAAATATTTAGTTTTTTTATGCCACTCAATAGAGAGATATGTTTACGAAAACCTACCCATGTACCTACTACGATAAAATACGTAAAAATTACGTAATATATGTGGACATAACATAAATTATTAAAACAAACAAAAGAACATCTCACCTGAATATTAGGCTTCTTATACAACGTAATTTCCTTGATCGGTTTCGGGAATACATAATTATATGGAGAGTTCGTTACTCCATCAGCTTTCAGAGAAAACCTTAAGAACACCTCAGTTTCATGGTAATGATCCCACAAATCTATTTCAATAGCTTGTTTAGTAGAGCTCAGTGGGTTAGCGTGAGCTGGATAAGACTGGGTTTTGACTGGTATGAAGCTAGTCCAGTTGAATACATCCATTATAATAGTCCCGTCGACAATAGGGACAAAGCGATCGTTCAGGAGGTACACTTCAACTACTCCTGACAGAAGACGCCGCGGCGACACTAATACCGGTGCGAAGAAGTTGCATGCAAAGTAGTGCAGCATCTTCCAATTTCCAGTGTACTCTGCGAAATTAAGGAATATCTGAATGTCAATATCATATTATTGTTAATCATACTTTTGATTGTGAAAATGGTTTATTTCTTAGGTCTTTTAGACAATCGTTCAAGCTTCCTGGTCAGAAACAACACACACGCCGACATGCCAACACAATCAAATTCGCAACAAAAAAAAAGGTAGCACTCCGGGAGTGCCGGCAGAAGTGAAAACTTCAATATTAACGTTGTGTTTAATTATAAGTATAAAAGTACTATCATTTATGAGGTAGAATACAATGTTTGTTTCTTACTTCAGTTATCATAAACGTCACGTGATGCTGATCTTACGCTTTTTCGATCAGCATCACGTGACCCTGACGCGAGTTTGAAAGTTTTTACCCATACAAAAAAAAGTGCTCAGCGCCGCTAAAGAAGTTTTCACTTCAAAAACATTGTTGGTGATCACACAAATACCTGTGTTGAACATTAATAAAAGAAAATTGACTCTAAAATCATCATGAATATATTTACCAATACTAGACCAAGAGGGAGCTTGCCAAACATCATTCAGTTGCCAATACAGAGCTCCCATCGTATACCAATCTGCTTGACTTTGTCTGTAGTATTCAGTCGCAGCTTTCACCGCCATTGCTTGCGATATCTGTTTTAAAATAAAGACATCATTTTAATTACTTAACCTTTATTTATTTATTTTTGAAGATCATGTTCCTAACTGGTCCAATTTCAACTCACCTGACTATAAAACACAAACTTCTCAAAATGTCTAGGATCCTGCTTGTTCAAATTAAAGTGTCTCAACATTTGATTGTCAATATATTCGTTACCATTAGGACTGTGCTGTCTATGCTTTGTGTAGTTACTGTCAACACTATAGTCGTTTTTGTCTTGAGTCGCCGTTTTCATGGCAGCTAGCGTAGGGAACGATTGGAACCCGTATTCAGACGCAAACCTTGTCGGAGGATAAACGTTCTGGTCCCAATTGTCAGCCAAATAATTATAATAATGTGTGTCTCCGTAGTGAGAATCGTACGGGTTACTCGCTATGTATCCCTCTTTCTCTGATTCTAAGCCGTTTGAAGGGCTGGATATGAGGTATCTTCTTCCAGGGTCTAAGCTCTCAACTACTGGCTTGATAGTGTCTACGTAAAGTCTGATATAATCATGTCTATATTTGTCGTATTTGGCTTGCGTGCCGTACCAGTTTCCTCTCAAGGCAGCCTCGTTTTCGTTATTACCAGCCCAAACAGCAATAGACGGATGGTGTTGGAGACGAATTACGTTTTGTTCTACTTCTTTCTTTACTGAGCTGAAAAAAAAGTCAGATTATATCGTATTCGTATTGTCTAATCAAACTGTCTAACAAAACCATATGAAGATATCAAAGCTTACTATGACTTTATAGTAAGGCAAATTAGGAACCTAATGCAGAAACCATTAGCTTCAAAATAGACTAACAATAGCAACTTGAAAAGAGAGAAACCCCTAAATCTATATTTATAAATAAAAAAAACCTAAAAATATGCATGTTACATTTTAAAATGTTAAAGACTTACTCTAAAAACTTCACATCTGTAGGGTACATAGAGCAGGCGAACATAAAATCTTGCCAAATGAGAATCCCGAGCTGGTCACATCTCCTGTAAAAGTAATCCGACTCGTACACTCCTCCACCCCACACACGAAGCATTGACATGTGCGCGTCTTTTGCAGAGTTTAGAAGGTTTTCAACTGAAAGAGACATAAAGGAAATATTATTTATGATAAAAGGAATTATGATCCAATGTAGAAAGCATTGAGATAGTTTATGCCGCAATATGGGATTAGTTCGTCTGGGAAACGCTGTAAAAATAATTAGCACTCTACGCTCCAGTAGAAATCTCGTTAACAATAAAATTTATATTATTTTAATCAAAGACTTACTTGTACGCTTACTGACATTCAATGTCCCATTTTCTGGAAGTATATTCGATGGTATCCAGTTTGAACCCTTCATGAACAGAGGGTAACCATTTATTTTAAAATAAAACGTTAAACCTTTACTTGCTGTTGTATTACCTGCAAAAATTTAACATAATCGTAAAATTAATCCCCCGGTTTTTTATAAGTTACACTGAGGTTACTGACTAGGTGTCCCTCTCTCATAATCACGGCCAGTGTAACTTGATCGATAGTAATAACTTATCCGAGTTCACGAAGCAGGGAAAGTTACGTTATTAGGTTGTGGTCGCCGCGGAATCCATCCGTAGGACGAGAATACCTGCTTTTTGGCTGAGTTTAACATTTTTGAATAATTTTACACTATAAACTCTAAATTCCATTCACTAAATTTTAAAAAGTATGGAATGTTCATTATGACAATGTTAGAAGAATGCTCACCAAGTACTGTAGCAGCATCCTGTTCCACTAGTTCAAGCGTCCTAAATCCAATTTGTAAATGTTTACGTGATACTTCAATGTTTCCTTTTGTAGACAAAAACACATCCAAATCGTACAGCGGCTGGTCTCCGTATCCATTTGGCCACCAAAGACTTACAACGTTCTAGAAAGTAAAAGATTATTTTAATTATTTAAACTATCACGGTGATTTGATATAGTACCCAAAGGACTGACCAGACCAGGTCACCATGCGAGACTGCTTAACAAAATTTTGTGAAATCAACAAATATTTATCTCAATCTAGGTACGTATGTCTTGAGAGATGAGAATGTATGCGAAGAAGTGAAGCATGGGTGATGCGAAGTGAAGAAAGTGATTGACTAATTTTATTTTCACCTCACTAATAATCATATGAAGATCAGCTTCAACAGTCCCATCTTCTCTAGTATCCAGTGATAAATCTTTTCCTATTTTAATAGACTGTTTCCCATCTAGAGTCAATGAAGCACTGAGGTATCCAATAATATGTTTCCTTTCGAAACTAGATTCAATATGAGCCTTTATTTTAACGTTCCAATGTTGGTCTATTTTCTCCACATGGGTAGTCACAGACCTAATTATAGCGCCGTTGTAGAATGCTACATATGCTGGTTTCCTGTAAATATTTAAATGAATGGAAATCAATTATTCTGTAGGCCTCAAAGGAATTCCTTGGTTAAAAGTTCCTACTGAAAGTCAATCAATGATGATTGAAATGAAGAAAAAAAGATGAAAGTAGCTAGACCCTCAAATAAAGCAATGGAAGCAGTAGCGAAATCACACATTTACGATTGACTTCTAAAATTATTACCTACCAAACTCTCATTCCGAAATCTATTTTAATGCCAATGAAACTGAAACTGAAATTCTACACGTTCGCCACCCCTTAAATATTTTGCTCTAGGCTACCGCCTACTGAGCTGCCGAAAAAATCACGAATCAGAAAAAATCTGTCCTGTATCTGTTTTGGGGATAAAACCGTCACTGCTTGCATATGGTTTAGTCTGCTATGGTTTAGTCCCATTTTGGCACCTTCCCATTTGGGATTTGGAAGGCAAAAAGTGAACTAACTGACACGAATTATGAATGACATAAAGAATGAATGAATTACCAAATGCCAACCGACGGGAAAGCCGGTCCCCAATCCCAGCTGAACGAAGCCTGCATCTTCCTCAGTTGGTTTACGTGACACTCCCCATTGTAGACCTCAGGCACACACGCTGGAGCCGTAAAGTACTTGTCAGATCGTTTCTTCGCTGCTTCCACTGGAGACACGAAATGGACCTTCATCTCGTTTACACCTTCCTGTAATTTCGTTACATGCATTATTATTTCACATGTTCATGTATAATAGCAGTGAATTTTGGGATGAAAGTCCTTTCCTTGCCCTTTGCGTAAATTAAATGTATGTATTTATGAATATGAACTAAATACATATAGTAGTTCAGATTTTATTATCCAGTCCCAAGAATATACATAATTATTCCTTCTTAAAGTTTTAAGCTATCCATATTACCATTAAATCGAATCAAACAAAAAAATAATTGTTTAAATTAATCGAGCAGCTTTTGATTTTTTATAAAAACGATTAAAAAATAAAGGAATCTCTCTCCTTTAAAATAACAAGTTACAAAACGATAAAAACAAACGTTTCTCCATAGAGGTCACTAATGTTGTAAACAAAACAAAACCGACAAGTATTAGATAAGAATGCATCCTTGAGATAAACAAACACTATTATAACAAGTTAGAACTCATAATAGATAGTAAATATAGAACTTGTAATAAATATTATTAATAAATGATTGGAAATAAAACGACATAATATAGGATGACATTTTGAGTTATCACTACATAGTATAAAACAAAGTCGCTTTCTCTGTCCTTATGTCCCTATGTATGCTTAGATCTTTAAAACTACCCAACGGATTTTGGTGCGGTTTGTTTTAATAGATAGAGTGATTCAGTGGGAATTTTATCCCCATATTCTTACGGGAACGGGAACTACGCGGGGCGCCGCTAGTAATACATATAATAAATAGATCAGCCAGCACCCCGCAATTTACATGCATTA